>CM054379.1:103049897-105471147 GCA_028858755.1 Ara ararauna
TGGCAAGAACAGGCAGGAACTCCTTGGGATATAACCCTGAACCGCAACAGCTGGTTTCCCGGCGGGATAGCGCTAGGGAGAGCCACACAGCCCACTGCCAAAACCCTCGTCCTCATTGCCAATAAAGGCCAGACACGGCCTCGCAAGAGCTGCCGCTTCCTCCTGCACGCAGGCAGCTCCTCACTGGGCAGCCAGAGCCTGCGCAGCCCAAGGGGCATCGGCATAAGGGCTCCCCTCTTTCATATAAGGCAGGGACATGTGCTCGGCTCCGCAGTATGGTGCGGGACTTTCGGGAAGCTGCCAGGATCGGCCCCTCCTTCCTGTCCGGCCTCAGGGGTGGAGCTGGAAGGGGGGTAGGCTGCAAGATGGAGCTTTGGGTGGCAGAGAGGGAGCTTTGGGTGGCAGAGAGGGAGCCAGGGTGCGGGGGAAAACGTGTGTTTGGTGGGATGGCGGATGCGGTGCAGAAGGGAACATAGTACTCCTCAGAAGACACATTAGGTCTTTCCCAAGCGTGCTCCTTGGCCTTTGGCTCTGCCCTGCAGGAATGCAAGACTTCTCTGGGATGGGCACAGTGCAGCCCAGGAGGGTCTGACCCTGCTCTTCCTACTCATGCGACATCACTGGCACTCATTCCTCTATGGGAATGTGACAAGCATATGTGCCATGTTAATCTTGCCTGTAATGAGGGAAAGAAGCATTCACAGAAGAGGCAGCTGAGGCTGCTGTGTTCGTTTCATGTGTGGCTTTGCCCATGTTGTGAAGCCTGGGGTCCTGCTGGGGATCGGCTTGATGCCGAGGAGGGCACAGCTCCTTCCCCCAGCCTTTGGTTGCTGTGAGTTTGTTGTGAGGGACCGGGGAGGGGGGGCAGTCCCGGTGGAGCAGCTCTGCGGGAAGGATGAAGTCATCCTTGTGCCGGCAGCCCTGTTTTCCTGCGGCTGACGATCGTGAGACAGGGACTTTAAATAAAGCTACATGTCACCTGCAGGCTTGTCTCCCACGGCTGAGCCCTGCTGCAGCCGGCGTGGGGAGCTGCTGCCTAAAGAGGGGCTTCCTAGGGTCTTATGCCCTGTAAGCGTTTCATATTTAGCTCCCCACCATTCCCTAAATGGCATCCAAATCCTTCAGCCCTCTGTCAGGCAGGGGGGTGCCTTCTCCTTCTGGCACCCTCCTGCCAGACGCACTGAGCCTGCTGGGCCGTGACTCAGCCTCGCTCCCTGCCGACTCTTCCTGCTCAGGATGGGATGCTGTGGCGTGTGGTGGTGGTCTGACCTCTGCAGCCACCAACCGGGCTCTGGAGGTCCCTGGAAAGGTCTGATGGTACTTATCCCACAGGAATTATAAGGTTGTTAGGCTGCCATCCATGCTGGGACTCTTCTGCAATACTGCAGAAGATAGAAAGCCACTTTCTGTGCAGGGAGGGAGTCCTGCTTTGCCTGCGTTGGTTGCCCTTTGGACACTGTCCTCAGGTTGTAATGGTCCAAGTGTGGTGGGATGGGTCTGGCTCTGGCTGATCCACCACCCATTTGCTAAGAGGAAAGTATGTTGGGGCAGTACACATTGCCCACCACCTCATGTTGCCCCGTGCACGCTTGGATGGCTGTTAGAGAGAGAGCAAGGTGGCCCTAGGGAGGGAGTGGAAGGAGGTCCCTACGCTGGCCTGCTACATCCAACAGCCCAAGAAAAGATCCATCTGTAGAGGATGAGAGTGATGGCCTCTGTGCATGATCCAATCAATCCCACGCACCTCTCCCCTTGGGGCTAGGCTCCATTAAGGACAAGGTAACGTGGAGTTCATCCTGGACCTCCACTCTGTGCCTGGCTGCAGCTCCCGGACTTCCTTCCTGCTGCCTCTCCCTCCCTCACCCCCATCCCAAGGGAGCCAGCCCTTCCCTGCAAGCCAGCCACCCCCTTAGCTCTTGCCTCCCAGCCATGCTGAGGTCGGGGATCAGCAGCTGAGAGGGCTCAGGTTTGTGCCGGTAGAGTCAATGTCCTCCTGTGCCCTCACGCCTCTGCCCTGCTGTCCTTAGATGATCGGGGGCAGTAGTGACCACTGAATAGGTTTCTGCTGCGTTTGGAGTCAGTTCAAGGTGGAACAGGGTGTCTGTGTGGGAGGGAAAATGGGGAAGGTGCTGACCTTGGGAGCTCTTGGAAGTTGCTGAACACATGGCAGGAGCTGCAGATGCTGCACAGAGGAGCCTGGCCTGGATGCGTAAGGAGGGATGGGCAAGAACCCAGCCAAGTGTCTGGTACTGCCAGCAGCCTCCTCTGGCCCAGGGCATTGGGAGGCAGTTGCATGTTCCTCCATCCCCCAGCTGATGGGATGGTCGTGCGCTTCCAGGCTTATGACTGTGCCTTCCCGTCTCTAGGTCTTCCTCAGGAAGGACGTGGATGTGGAGGATGAGCAGCAGGAGGCTGTGAGCCTCCGGGCTGGTGGTTTCTGCTCACCAGTGGACAGAGGTTCCCCCTTCTATGCGGTATGTCCCCCTGCCCTCACTGTTTAGGAGGGCACAGCTTGGAGCTGAGCAACTGAGGGCAGCCACTGGTGGTGAGGTGCAGATGGAGCCTCTCTGCTTTAAATGAGTGAGGGGACAAGCTAGGCATAACGGGGCGAGGGGTCAGCCCCTCAGGCCAGTGCCCAGAGGGTTTATTGCTTTCAAGGAGCAAGATTACAGGCTGCTCCAGCCCTGGCTGTGTCAAGAGACTCAAGATCCCAGAGTCACAGGAGGGCCTGAGAATTTGTGTTGCTATTTAAAAGAAGAAAAAAAAAAGAAAGAAAAAAAAGACAGAGGATTTCTGTAGTTCTTGTGGTTAAGCAGAAAGGCTTTGAAAAGCGACTCCCATGCTGTCGGCAGGGCAGCACATGCCAGAGTGCTTAGAGAACCTTAGTTGCCCGAAGACCACTGCTCTACGTGCTTTTATGATATCGCACCCTGGCAGGGTTGGGGTCTGCTAGGACCCCATGGGGCAGCTTGCACCCAGCTCCCTGGGGAGGGAAGGCTGCCCTTGGTCTGCCCCAGGAGCAATTTCTGCCTGGTGAGTAGAAGCAGCGAGCCCTGCACCTTCAGGCTTCTCCTGGAGATGCTCAGCCTCCCGTTTGCCACCAGTTAGTGCACAGTCAGGTCCCCATTCGTAGGCAGCAGGGTGGGAAGCGAGTGCCCGGGTGGCTGTGCAGTCCCCTGGGCTACATGCAGCTGGGCCTGGGGCTGAGCTTGGAAGAGGGCCAGTGCTTTCGCTGGCTGACCTCCGCCATCACCCCTGGCAGAGCTGGAGCCCTGACACAGGGTTTCATCAACATCGTCTGCCTGTGAGGCTGAGTCCCGCGGGAGGTGCTGCGCTTTCTGCCTACCAGTGCTACTCACTTTGGATGGAGTCTCTGGGTACCCCTGAAGGGGGGACAGGCTGAGCTCATCGGGGGCCTGACACATGGCTTCCCCATCCCATCCCCTGTCATTGTCCCTTGGGATGACACCAAATGGATGCCACAGACAGGAATGCTCCCTGAAGGGATGTGCAGCCTCAGGCTGGAGCAGCAGCAAGCACCGCATCCATCTCCAAATTGGTGCAGGGACCAGCAGAGGTGTTGGGTGCCATCCCACTAGCCTGCAGTGACCCAGGGCTGAGGGACAGCCTGGCAACCCCCTGCCAGGGCTGTGAAAGCCACCGATGCAGCCTTGGTAGAGGGGAGCTGTGCCTCGGAATGCTGGAAGAGAACCCTAACTATGTCAGTGAAGGAGCAGGATCAGGGATGAGGCAGGCTGACATACCTGATCTGTGTGTCCTAAATGCTCCTGGGAGGTGATGGGGAGGGCTCTCTGTGGCAGCACGATGAACCCCCCACCTCTGCCCACCCCAGCTGGCAGCATCCCTGGCATCATCACCCCAGAAAGAGAGTCCCAGGGGCAAGGAGCCCAGCGCAGCACCAAGAGGCGATGGGCGAAGCGGTGCAGAAGCACCCCTCCTCCTCGACCCGAGCCCTCTGGTAGCCCAGTTCAACCGGGAGATGCTGCAGGTGAGGGCAGATGGGTGCTCACACTAGGGACTGCGTGGGGAGCGGGGCGGGGGGCACCGGGGCCTTTCATGTGAGCAGTGGGGGAGGGCGTGCGCCGGGAAGGCTGAACTCCCTGCCCTGAGCGAAGCCGTGGTTGTGGCATGAGATCATGTTTGGCTGCCTCTCCCTGGCTGTCGGCCCCAGGGAGAGGGGGTCAGCCCACACCAGGGCCCTGCTTCCTCCCCACGTGTGCACGCTCCTCCCAGGCCCCATCATCCTTCTCCCAGTCCCTATCCCTGGGAACAGGGATGATGCAGGGGGGCTGCTTCTATGCCATACTGGGGAGGGTGCATGAGAGCTTGAACTGGGGAGGAGAGTGCAGGGAGAAGAGATGCTTCATGCAGAGATGTCCTGTGCAGAGATGCTTGGTCTGGCCTGCTGGCGGGGGGCCAGGTACTGGAAAGAAGTTAGATGCTACTCTCCTTCTCACCCCCATTGCCACTGATGCCATCCTGAGCCCCTTTGCTGACCTGTTGGTGCTTGGAGCAGATGGGTTGTCAGCTCAAAGAGTACCCTTGAGGCCCTGTTGTGGCCCTGGAAGGGTTTGGGCTTGGGTCCCCAAAGCTGTGTCCTTGGGTCTCTGGTGGAGGTCCCTGGCTACGTGGCTCTTCCCACATGGCAGGCAGAGGGCTGGGTGCGAGGCAAGCTGCAGGACCTGAAGGATGGCTGCGACCTCCAGGACTGGGAAGAGGTGGCTCAGACGCTGCAGCGGGACATGAAGGATTTTGAGAACACGCTGATAAAGCTCAACCAGGTGAGGGTGGATGGCAGCATGGCTCCCATTCCCTGCAGCACCCATGTCCCTGTGCTCTCCAGAGCAGAGGGTCCCTGGGAGCCCCTCACGCTGACTGGGTCCACAGATGGGTGAGCAGCTGATGTGGCGGGCCAGCCCCAGCGCTGAGGCAGTGCGCAGGCAACTGCTGGCCCTGCGGGAGCAGTGGCAGCTCCTGAAGCAGACAGCCGCCAGCCAGAGCAAAGCCCTGGGCGGGCTGCGGAGCCTGCAGGACTTCAACAGGAAAGCTGAGCAGCTGGAGGCATGGATCAAGCACAAGGTGTGGGGTGCGCAGAGCGCGGTTCGCAGAGGGGGACAACCAGGCTGTCCCACTGCCTTCTCACACTCTCCCCTGGCCCAGGAGGAGAAGCCATCCCTGGAAGCCCTCCTGCAGGAAAGCCCGGACAAGATCCAGCTCACCCGCCGCATCCTTGACTTGAAGCAGGTGAGAGGCTGCTGGGTGACCTGAACCTGGAGCATGGTGCAGGTCCTTGAGGAGGTGTGCTGATGTCTGTCTCTGCTTGGGCCAGGAGGAGCAGCAGTTCCAGAGCCTGCACAAGGAGCTGAACAGCCTGGCCCAGAAGCTGGAGAAACAAGGCAAAAGTGAGAGCAGGAGCATCTCAGCCCGGCGCAAGCACCTCAACAAAACGTGAGTGGAGGATGCACAGTCTGAGCCAGGCACTGGGGAGCCAACAGGCTGGGAAGCAGGACCCCCGAACCTCCCTCCTGCCTCCCTTCGCCCCACCTCTGCATGGCTCCCTACAAGGGCATAGGCTGCCCTTCACTTCTCCCCTTCCACCAGCACAGGTGGCTGCGGCTGCAGGGAACCCTGAAGGAGCACCATGAGGCTCTGCAGCTGGCCCTGGAGGTGGCTGCCTTCCTCCAGCACGCAGATACCCTGCTTGGGGCCATCCACACCAAGGTACCAGCACCGGAGCCACGGTCAGCCTGGTACAGGGCTGTTGTATGGTCAGAGCAAAACTGGGCAGGAAGCAGCTTGCTCTCATCCCCTGTGTGAGGGCTGCTGTGGTCCCAGCACCCTCAGCCTGGGGCTTGGGGAGAGAGCTGGGAGACAGAGCCTGGTGTAAGAAGGGGAACCAGAGGGGCAAGCACAGCTTTGCAGCATCCCTTTCTGCCACAGCTGAGGGAGGGCCCTGTCCTCCTCCTGCTGCTCACTGAATCTTCTTCTTACAGCAAAGGAGCATCTGTGGTGTAGGGAAGCCAGGGGAGGGCGAGCCATGCCGGGATCGGGATGTCAGGGACATAGCCAGCCAGGTGATGGTAAGTGCAAGAGACTGCCTCATTCTCTGAGCCCTGGGAAGCATCCCAACAGGGGGCAGATGTGTGTGCTTTCCCAGGTCAGCACTGGCACCACCTAGCAGGGCTGGGGACTCAGTGGGCACCCCAAAGCCACATAGGGTGGTGGGGCTGTGTGATAATGGGGGACCCTCCTGGGGGCAGGAGGGGACCATGGTTGGACCAGCAGGGCCGGTGGTGGGTTGCCATCATGCACTTGCACTGTGGCCATGGTGGCTCATCCCCCATCCTGTCATTGCTCCCCGGCTGGTCTCTCTCCTCCAGATGCTGGATGTGACCGTGTCCCAGCTCCTCAGCCTGCAGCCCAGCCTGGCAGCCCGAGTGAACCTCAAGCACCGAGAGGTGAAGGAGAGCTGGGCACAGCTCCAGCAAGCACTGAGGTAGGGCACAGCCCGGCAGGAGCCCCAGGACCCCAACCCTGACCCTCTAGCACTAGAGGTGGAGGCCCAGGGAAAGAGCTGCATTAGCTCCTGGCAGGCTGCCTCTGGGGCACCAACTCCACTTAAGGTCTCTCTTCATCCTCTGCTCCCCTGAGCCTCTCTTGTTCCCCTTTCACAGGACAGGGAAGGCTCCAGCACTAGTGAGCAGATCTCCAGAGGGAAAAGCTGTGGCTCCGAGTGCTGAGTCCCGAGCTGCAGGGAAGGAAGCAGGAGACAAATGGACAAGAGGCCCTGGGAGCATGGTGAGCACAGGTGTTTACCTTCCTCCAGACATCTCCAGCACCTTTGCCTTGGAAAAATGAGCAACCCCGTGGGAAAGGGGAGATGTTAGCAAAGCCCAAGCTGAGCACACCTGGACCTGGCCCTACTGCTTATGAGAGATGATAAGTGCCAGGCCTGAGACAAAGAGAAGCACACTTTGGGCTGGCAAGGGAGGAACAGGAGCCTTTGTGCTGTAGGTACTGAAGGATGTACCAGGGAAGATGGTGGAGCACAAGGGAGGAGAGGGGAGCAGCCCTGCCTCCCCGGTGGCGATGCAGCTTCTTCAGGGAGGGAACAGCAAAAGGTACTGGCTGCGGGAAGTGAGATGGAGTTGGAGGGGATGGGGATCCCCTGTGCAAGGGGAACCTTGCAGTTCTGACTGTCCCTCTCTGCAGGAGGAGGAGAGAGGCAGAGGCTGAGTGGGGGACGCAGCAGCAGGAGGCCCATATGCGGGACGTCTGCCATGTGGTGCACACGGTAATGTCTCCCCAACACCACGCTTTGCTCCCTGACCAGCCAGGGGAGCCAGTGCTGGGGGACAGGACTCCCTTCCCTGACCCCCTCCTGCTGTTTGCTGGCATGCTGCTTGTGCAAGCATGCCTGTCTCCGGTCTGGGCACTAACACACCACATCCCCTGCTCCTCAGCAGACTGTGTCCCCACACAAAGACAGCGTGGGTCCCAGAGTCCCTCTATGCCTGGGGGATGTGGAGAGCCTGGAGGCAGCACAGACACAGCAGGAGTCCCTGGACCCCAGCTCCAGGGCCGCGTTCCTGGTGAGCCCCCTCGGGTGTGGGCTGTAGGGTGACAGCAGCAGGGCCCATCCTAACCACCCTCCCTGCCTGCCTGCCAGGATGGGCCGGTGCCTGGGAGGCCCCCAGGGAGCCCGCAGGTGGAGGCCATGCTGCGGGAGCTGAGTGAGCTTTGGGAGGACCTGCAGAGGAAGCACCAGGAGAACGGCGTCGTGCTGCGGGAGATCGATAAGGTACAGGAGGCAGAGCTGGGGTGGGCACAGTGCATGCCCCTCCTGCAGCAGCTTGCTGGGGGTCAGCAAGCAAGGTGCTCATCAGGACAAGAGCTGCAGCATTGGCACTGACATCTCCGGATGGCATCACTGTTTCAACTGCGCCACCTGAGCTGCTGGTGCCCTGGGTACCCACAGTGGGGTGGCATGGCCCCTGCCTTCCCTGGGTGGCTTAGAGCCAGGCTGATGTGCTCCCCGCTCTCCCACAGGCACTGAGGCTGGTGGGGGAGCTGGACCGAGCTGAGCGGTGGCTGCAAACCGTGGCCGGGTCACTCTCAGAGCCGGCTGCCATGAAAAGTCCTGTGGAGCTACGCCAGGACCTGGAGGAGATGGGCCAGCTGGAGAGGCAGCTCGTGCTGTGCGGCATCAAGCTGCAGGCACTGCGGGAGGAGGCAGCGGGCGAGTCGCCCACTGAGCACGAGGGAGTGAGGAAGATGCAGAGGAAGGTGGAGATGGTGGAGGAGAAGTGAGTCCTGGGGGAAAGTGACTCCTCTCTGATCCCCAGGTTGGGCAGGAGGAGGATGCTTGCTCTGAGGAGGTGCAGGGAGGATGATGCTTGCTGCGAGGCAGTGTGGATGGTGCCAGCATGTGTGATGGGTGCCTGTCCCTGCAGGTTGGCGTGTGTGCAGGCAGCCCTGCGGCGCCGGGCGGCAGACCTGCGTGACTCCCTGGTGCTGTCTGAGTTCCTACAGGACCTGCAAGAGGAGGAAGCGCGGAGCCGGCAGGGACCTGAAGCGGTGAGCAGTAGGACCAGGCATCCTTTGGGATCGCCCAGCATCTGGGACTGGAACTAGGGTTGGTCTGTGGCTGGCAGAGGGACCCCATGGGTGCCCCCCTCCAGCCCAGCTGCCTGGGGGTATGTTCCCCACATCCCTCACTCCTGTTGTTTTTGTTGGCTTCAGCCAGGGAGTGGTCATTGCAGCTTGCAGGGGTCTTTTCCCCTGCTCTTGGCCCAGGCTGGGCAGCCGCTGAGCAGAGAGGACTTGAGCCATCCCTTGGGAGAGCTGCAGGAGGCTGTGGAGATGCTGAACGATGCAGCGAAGGAGCGGGAGCGGGTCATGGAGGTGGCAGCAGAGACAGAGAACCTGGAGCGCCTGGTAGGGGATAGAGGCAGGGGTCTGGGGGCTCAGCTGGGTAGTCCACCTGTAGCTGAACATGCTGGCTAGTTGGGATAGGGCATGCACCTCAGCTGGTCCCAGGAGGACATAAGGGCATTGGATACATGGAGGCTGCTCTGTGTGAAGTTGTTATCCCCATCCCTTCTGTTGCTGTTGCTCCCTTGACCTTCTGCAGGCACACGGCAGGGTGCCCTCTGTCTGGGGTGGGCTGGGGCTGCATGGTGAGTGGTGGCACAGGGGACCCCACGCCAAGGCTCATCCCTTTTCGCTAATGCCCATCCAGGTGGCAGAGGTGTCCCCGTGCCTGGAGGCCCTTCGATGCAGAGCCGAGGCACTAGCTCGTGAGACTGCCCAAGCAGAGAGCGGCTTCACTGCAGTGAAGAGTGAGAAGGATCTGGAGGGGCTGCAGGGCTTGCTGAGGCAGCAGCAGGAGCTGGAGGTGAGACCCGGGGAGCACCATGCCCATGGCAGGGAGGCGTCCCAGCTGGCTGGGGCTATCCCGGGGAGGCACTGGCCCCCAGGGGCCCAGGTGTTGTAAGCCTTGGCACACCGTGGCAGGCTGGGCTGGAATTTTCCAGCGGAGCCGAGCCCTGCCCTGCTCCGCTCCCTCTGCCAGCACGGGCCAAGGGGAGAAGAGCTTACGTCAGCTCCCGTGTGCCAGCGCCCGGCTGCCAGCACCTCACTCATCTTCCCAATGCAGGGAGGTGACTCATGCCAGCAGAGCAGGGAAACCAGGCAGCCCTCTTGTCTGCCCGTTCTCCTGGCAAATATGGCTCTGCCCACTCCCTGGGCCAGCATTCTCCATCCCTGCATCCTCCCCTCCATCCCTGCATGCTCCCTTCCATCCCCACATCCTCCCCTCCATCCCATCATCCCAGTGCACAGGGGAGTCCAGCCTGGGCACAGAGGGGTTGGATGCATCCTGAACCTTTTCTGCCTTGTGCTCTTTAGTGTGAGGCGTCAGAGACCCTGCAGGGGCAACTGGAGGAGCTGGAGAGGGCAAGTGCGCACCTGGAAGAGCTGTGCCCCACTCGTCTGTGCCCCGTCAGCCGGGAGGTGCAGGAGACACTGTGTGCTTGGGCAAGGCTGCGGGAGCTGCTGCAGGAGACCCGGGCCCATGTGCAGCAGGCCAGCCGGCTGCGGCTCTTCTTCAAGGATTACTTGGCCATGATGTGAGTGGTGATGAGCCGTCAGGGTTGTCCCTGCAGTGGCTGGGAGGAGCTGGTGACAGCATGGTGTGGAAGCATGGGCTACTACTGGTGCATACATGGGCAATGCCAGAGCTGCAGCCAGGCAAGGCATGGGGAGCCTGGAACCAAGGGCTGTGCCAGGGCTCCCTGCTGTGGGGCAGCCCCACAGCATCTTGCCCTGCCCCACCAGACTTGCTTCTACTCTAGCGAGCTGCTTCCAGCCATCTCTGAGCATGGGAATGGCTTCTCTGGTGCCTCCAGGGCTGAGGAGGGAGTAAGTCATTCCTCAGCCAATTTTTCACGTGCCCACAGTTCCTGGACGGAGGACACGCGTGCTCAGATCTTCTCTGAAAGCTCAAGTGGCCACGGCCTCACAGAGACTCCGTATGAGGAGCTGGAGAGAAGGATTGAAGGGAAGCTCAAGGAGTTTGAGGCGCTGGCAGCGTCAGGGCAGCAGCTGGTGTCTGAGGAGCACTACCTGAGCGCAACAGTAAGGACAGGGCAAATGAGGTCAGGGAAACCCTCAGAACCCCCCAAAATCCTCTGTGGACAAGGGGGAACAAGGTGTGGGTGCAGATCCCCAGCAAGTGAACAGCCATGCATTCCTGGGGCTGCTCAGGGCAGGAAGGAGTTTCACTCAGCAGTAGATGCTGAGACCTGAGGTGATGTGACTGACTATCCTCAAAAAACCCTCCTAAACTGCTCTGTAGTGGAGTGTCCTGGTGGGGCCAGTGTCCGTGGGCCAGGAGTCCTTGCAGGCTGCCCAGCATCTCTCTTTCCATCAGATAAAGGAGCGCTTGGAGGAGCTGCAGAGCATGCTGGGCTGGGTGCTCGTGCGCTGGCGAGCACAAAGGTACCAGCAAGACCCAGCGAGCAAGCAGGAGGACAGAAGAGACCCAGAGAGCCCCTCGGGCATGTCTCCCACCGGCCAAGTGAGTACCCAGCTATGCTGAGACTGTCAGGGAGCAGAATCAGCCTTGAGGCTGAGGGTAGCGGAGGCAGCGGGTGGAGGGGGTGGTGTAGAAGTAAGGGAGGGATGTGTGCCAAAACCTCTGGGACTATCAGGCAGGGCAAAGGGAAGATTGTCCAGAGAAAATACCTGCCTCTGGCAGACCTTCCTCCACATTCCCTCTCTTGCCTTGCTCCCCAGGAGCAGCATGCCCTGTGCGCTCAGCCCCAGCTGGAGAGCATCCACAGCCCAGTGGAGTTCATGCCCTGCTCTGTCTTCGAGCCTGTGCAAAGATCAGAGCCACGGCTGCCAGCGGGAACGGCCATCTCCCCTCTGGCATTGCCCCCCTCGGATGCCCCATCAGGAGTGCAGCAGAGCCGGGGGGAGCCCAGCAGCTCAGCATCCCCCGGTGCAGGACCTCACGAGGAGGCTGTCATCTGGGATGCTGCTAAGACGTCCACGCTGCTGCTGCCGCCTCGGGGCCCCGGCGGGCTGGGCGGGACGGTCAACCTCATCTTCAGCATCAGCAAGAAGGGCGAGAAGAAGAAGGCGCAGCCGGTGCCTGGCAGCGAGCGGCTGGGGGAGGAGGCGCTGCGGACGGTACGTGGGAGGTGGCAGGCGGCTTCTGCAGAGCCATGGGTGAGCACACAGTGCCTGTCCCAGGGCCAGCCAAGGTGGCTTCCCAGAGCTGTGCACCAGTACAGACCGGGAGGCTCTGAGGGCTGCGGGGTAGCCCCCATGGGCTGTTTTCAAGCGAGCTGTTGGGGCTGTATCAGTCTCAGGAGAGGGACCTTTGGCTGTGCTGACGCCAAGCGATGCCCAAGGGCCAAGGACCAGCTTGTGCCACCCCCTTTGCCTGCGCTCTCCTGCTCTGGCTCCTTCACCTACTCTGCCCTCAATTATCTCTGTGTCTCTCTCTCCCCCTGCTCAGCTCCCTGCCACTAAACCCTCAGGCTGTAAAACCTTTTGGAAGCGTTGCCAGGGGCTTTTAGGAAACACTTGGGGTAGTTTAAAGCGAAAGAGAAAGCCGCCTCACCAGCCGGTGGAAGAGGTAACATCCCCAGGGGAGGCTGCATGCTGGGCAGAGTGGCTGCATGGTGTGAACCTGCCTGCTACCAACCCTCCTTGCCATGCCACTGTCCCCTGCCAGTGGTGATGCCTCAGGAGAGGGGAAACCTTCCTGGTGCTGTAAGCTCCAGAGTGTGATGGGTGCTGGGGCATGTGAGGAGGGAGTTTGGGCAGGGCTGGCCGCAGTTTGGCCCCTGGGTAATTGGTTCTGGTAGCCATGGTAAGTGGGAGAGCCTCCCCCCTCCATTGCCAGCGTGCAGCAGCAGTCTCTTGTGCAGCCGACTGAAGGGAGCAAGGGTGGATGGGGCCATGTGAGGGTGCACATCTGGGGAGGGCTCGTTCTGGGTTGCATGGCTTGTAACCCTGGGGCTGGGAGCCTGGTATTTGGTTGGTGCTTGCACCAGTTTGTTGCTCCGGAGTCTGCACAAAGCATTGTGTGTCCCAAGGACAGCCATGGCTGGGAACCCCAGCGCAGCCAGGATTCGTAGCCCAAGGGAGAGGCCCCAGGCTGGAGAGGCCAGAGGACATTGAGGCAGGGCGAGGGGCTGCCAGGAGAGTTTTGGTGACAAACACCCTCCAGGCTAAGGAGTGCAGGGGGACACTGCTCCAGCTGCTGCAGCTTTTATCCTTGCAACTGTGGAAACCCAGGAGAGGGGCTGCCGCTGGGCTGGAGAGGGTCTCTGCAGGGAATGGGGGTGCTCAGCCTCTGCCCAGTGCATTCACAGCTCTGCCACCTAGGGGCATGCAGGGGGGCGGCAGCAGTGACTGATGTCTCAGTACCCCCCCCTGAAGTGATGGCAGCGTGGCAGGAGAGCTATATGGCATAGGCAGCCCTCACTGCACCCCAACAGGGGGACTCCATCATGGGCAGAGGTTCCTCTGCCTTCACGGAGGTGGGAACAGCCCTTAGGGGGCTGAGGTGAAGCCATGCTGCTCCCAGCTCACCATATGCCGCTGGTGAGCGTTTTCGGCTGCCTGCCCCCTGGCTCCCCACTTGCCTAGGCGCAGCATGGAGAGAGGGTGGTTGGTGCAGGGTAACGGAGGCTCCAGCCCTGGGGTCACACCTCTCTTGTCTCTGTGTCCGCAGGCACAGGTGGAGGCGGGCAAAACCTCAAGTGCGAAGCGGCCGCCCACCGTCTCCCGCCGGCCTCCAGCACCCAGCGCTGGGACCCCATCCACCTCCCACACCCTGCCCAAGGCCGGGGCCAGCTCTCTCTTCAACAGCCTGCAGCGGCGGGAGCAGGCGAGGGCTGAGCAGGCCCGGCTGCTGACCCTGCAGGGTATCATGGGTGCCAGCTCCCTGCAGCCCGCGCCCGAGGAGTGGCACGGCCCCAGCAGCACATGGCCTCAGAAGTGCAGCCGGAGGAAGGGGGGCGCAGGAGCAGCCGCTGCTGGACCCCAGCCTGGGGAGCTGCTGCTCTACGTCAGGAACCCGCTGGTGCGGGACATTGATGCTGAGTGCGGGGCGGCCACCCAGGACACCCACCTTCCCAAACAAAAAACCACGTGCCCCCACCTTTCCCTGGGCTCCGTGCTCAGCCTGGAGCTGCCCCAGGACCCAGCGGTCTTGGGGTGCCACCGAGGGGCCACAGTGCTGCCAGAGGAGGCGGAGGGGCAGGAGCAGAGGCAGGTCAGGGTGGTGAGGCAGCAGGAGCCCACAGGCACGCATGGGGCTGTATGGCAGAAGAAGGTAGATGTGGATGGGCACAGTCCCCGGGGGCCTGGTGAGGGGCTGGGGACTTCCCCTAAGAGCGAGCGAGGAGCGTGGTTCGAGGAGGTGAGCTTCAACCCCAGCTACAGCCGGCAAAGGGCACACTGTGCAGGGGAGGAGCGCTGGAGCCCGAGGCGCCCTGGCAGCTCTGGTGAAGACCCCCTGGACTTCAGGCCGAGCCGGCTGCCCCGCATTGGCATGCTGCACAGGCAGGTTGGATGGGAAGGGCACGAGCTGTCTGCCCGGCTGAGCAAGGACGGCAGCCCCAGTGCCACCGGCAGGGCCAGGCATTGCGAAGCCGCTCGGCTGGAGCTGGGGCCATCTCCTGCTGGCACGCCAGGCAGGGCAGGAGCCATGCCCAGCCCTGCCCACACAGCAGGCAGCGGCCAGCCCAGAGTGTCCCCAGCTTCCCCCGCTGCCCCCACACAGCTCTCCGTCCTGGAATGGGAGCTGGGGTCCCCTCAGCCCCACAGCCCTGCATTGGGCACCAGAGAGGTTTGCCACCCTGCCCATGGGCAGTTTGAGGAAGAGGAGGAGGAGCTGCAGGCCATCTGGAATGGGGCGGATGACCAGCAGGCGCCCAGCATACCGGCAGGCAGCCGTGCCCACCGCCGACCAGGGAGCAGGGCAGGCAGCGTACCCAGCCCTGACGCCACTGCTGGTGGGCCCCTCATCCTCTCATCAGCCAGCAACATACTAGTGGCCAAGTTCACCCTTCCCACCGGCGCCCGGCTGCTCCACAGCCCTTCAGGAGAGAAGAGCCCTGGCGCAGGGCACAGCAGTGGTGGCAGCCCCAGCAGGCACGGGGTGTCCCCCCGCACAGAGGAGCTGGTGTCCACAGCCTCCTTGGATGGCCCCAGCGCCTGGGATCTGCGGAGATGTGGGGAAGAGGAGAGGGAGGGCAGCAAGGTGAGAGCCATGGAGTGCCCCTCGGAGTCAAACAGTGGGTTGGGGGACATTCCAGGCAGCAGCTGGGTTACCCACTCCAGCAAACTTCACCCCAAAAGCCTATGAACAGCACAGAACATTGCTTCTGTTGTCCCGTTCCCACCTTGGTATTGCCTGCTGGGGATGGGTCAGGCAGACCCCATGTGTTCAGAGCCTGAGATGGCACTGCCAGAACATGCATCATTCACCCCCGTCTCCTCACAGATCCCTCCCGGTAAAATGGAGTTTCAGATGATGGAGGGCACACTGGAAAGGAAGCACGTTTTGCAGACAGGAGGGAGGAAGGTACATGCATGGCTTCAGGGCTTCTTCAGGGCTTGAGCCCTGGGACATGGCGGGAGGCATCCAGGTTTTGGGGGATGCTCCTGGCACTACCATGGCAGTGCTGCTGGTATGGCAGAGCCCACTGGGGCTGGGGTGCACTTTGGGTCGCATGGCCTTCTCCCAAAGCTGCTGGTGTCACAGCTGTCCCTTGTTTGTGTCCTACAGGCCAGCTGCCGGGCCTGGAGCCTCTTCCACGCTGTGCTGATGAGGCAGACACTGTGCTTCTACCAGGACCGCAGGGACAGCCTCAAGGTGTGGTGGGGAGAGTGGAGCGACATGGGATGGAGCTGGCAGCCGAGCAGGAGGTTGGCAGTGGGGAAGGCAGAACCTGCTAACCCTGCTGTTGCTCTTGCTGTTCCCTGTGCTGCAGAGTTCTGTGGTGGCCCTTCCCCTGAACCTTGCCGGGGCAGTCTGCACCCCGGATGCCGAGTACACAAAGAAGACCAACTGCTTCAGGCTTCAGTGAGTCACCCCAACCCCGGGCAGCCGGGGTCTCGCAGCAACAGCCCTCCCTGATGTGCTTGTGCTGGGACACCCACCAATACCAGCCTTGCTTAGTGGCTCAGTGCAGTGCTTATGATTTCCTTCTTTCTTTCTGACCTGTTTCCCCTCTTTACCAGGCTGGCAGGGGCTGTCGTATTTGCACCTCATGTCTGTCTCATTGCTGACTTCTTCTCCCTCCCTGCAGGCTGCAGGATGGCTCCGAGTACCTCCTAAGGGCCCCCTCCCAGCCCCTCATGAATGAATGGGTCTCCAAGCTGCAGCAAAACTCAGGTGAGCAGCCCTTCCTTGTGAGAGGGGCCTGGCTGTATGTACGTACCATGGTGTGCAGCCCCGCTGGTACATGGAGGGTCAGAAGAGAAGCAGTATGGTGTTGTCTCTGATTTATGCCTCCTCCTAACTTGCCTTGGGAACAGCAGATCTCTGCCAGGCAGGATTTGGAGGCTTTGTTTTCACACCACATACACAGTTATAAATCAGGAATAGCACAACTGACGTCAGTGGAGCCGCAGCAGCAAAAAGCTAGTGTCAGGAAAATTGTAATTGTGCCTTGGTCTTCTTGTATCTTCCCTGTGGGGCCCGGAAAGACCTGTAATACTGAGGTCTTCCCACTGCTGTACCCATACCTAAGGGGCTTCAGGTCTCACTAGGGTTGGCAGGACCGAGAGCAGGCATTGCAACAGGAGGTGAAAGGGGCCCGTTATGCAGCACAAGAACCCAGAGCTGGGGCGGCTCTGCAGGATGGTCCTGCACACTGCCTGCACCAGCAGGATGTTTGCTGTGCCCCCAGGTTTCCCCGAAGTGGATTACTTCCAGGTGGCAGCACAGCATGTCGAGGGCACCGGCGGTGCTGGGGGGTGAGTAGCCAGGAGCTGGCTAGCTGGACCTCATTGTTACAGCTCTCTCCCATGCTTGCCCTTGTGTACTGCTCCAGCAGGACATCAGGGGGCCAGTCTGGTTCACTAAATCTCTGCTACTTCGCAGTTTCAGCAAGGTCCCCAGCCCTGGGAGCTCCCACCTCCAGGGGCAGCATCTGGTCACAACCACCAAGAGCCAGGAGATAGTGGTGCTACCCTGCTCCAACGCCTGGCTGCAGCGGGCTCTGGGCAAGCAGGATGGTGCAGCTGATGGAGCTGTGGCAGCAGCAGGTGACTCTTCTGGCTGGCTGTACACCTGCTGTCCTCTCATCGGTGCAGAGAGGTGCAAGGTTGCTGACTGGGGGTGAACTGAAGGCTGGCTGTCAGCCTTGAGCTGGGTGTTGTCTGGGCCAGGTGGCCCAGACCCCCATGCCCAGGGACTGGGTTGGGAAAAGCACCAGTTACCTCCCTTCACTTCCTGGGATACATTTCTCTGTCCTCTCTGGGGCTAACATGGGTGTCCTGTGGTGGCCCTGCTTTGTGACCTGTCTCTATTCTGCTCCAGAGGATGCTCACGTGTCCAGGCACAGGGAGCAGCAGTGGTCACCCAGAGGGTCCCCGGGGTTGTGGGACAACAGCTGCCAAGACGACGACTACGGGCTGGTGGCCAACAAGAGGAGGTCCTACTCCTTCACCTCAGGTAGGACGCTGGTTTCGCTGTCACTGCCAGAAGGTGGCACCACTACCCCTGTCCCCACCGACACCCGAGGGCAGGTGTCATACTGCTCCAGCATCCTCCCAGTCCCACGTCCCTGTGCCTGGGCTACAGCCCCCTACTCGGGGTGAGCTATGGGGGACTGTCAGCATCTGCTGGTACCCTGCCCTCCCTGCTGACTGCTCCCTCTTGCAGCCACTTACCAGAAGATTGCTCCAGTGACTGTGCCCAAGGAACCTGTGGAGGCTGGGAGCAGCTACTCGGTCACGCTGTACATCGGGGAGCAAGCGCCCGCTGTGCCCCGGGCACGCTGCCACTCCTTCGTGGCCCGGCCAGGGACCCCGCAGGACACGCTGGGGGAGAAGACCCCCGCCCCCCCTCGCCCCAAGAACAAATCCGTCTTCAAGAAGTTCTTTGGGAAGAAGGAGTGAGCCCTAGCCAATGGGGAGAAAAGCCCTAGCCTGCCCTTGATCCTCCTGGGTGCCATCCCAGCATGGTCTCTGCTCCCAGCACCAGCTCACCGCCTCCCTGGGGGAGATAGGCTGCGGTGAGCAGCTCTGCTCCAGCCACCGCAGCTCTGGCCTCAGCCCGGTGCTGAGCAGCCCTCCTGCCGGGTGCTCTGCCTGGGTGCGCTGGCTCCCCCCACATCCTGCCGACACGCAGCACAAGCAGAGGGCCGGGGGGGGGTGTTTTTATTAAAAAGCAAACAGACACATAGTGTGGGAGCTTCTTCCTCCAGCAGCACCCGTCGGGCTCTGCATGCTGGTCCTTGCTGCAGGGGGAGCCTCAGAAGAGGAGATCTCTGCAGCAGGGTTCAGTTCTACTTGTGGGAAAGCCTGAGCCTCTCACAAGGATGCTTTGTCCTGTGGCTCCTCTGTGCCTGTACCCAGCCCAGCTAATCCCATGGGGCATCTGGGCCCCTTTTCCCTGCTGCAGGAGGTTGGTGGGGAAGCCACTGCCCGCAGAGCAAATCCTCCTGCCTGCCGAGCCTTGCCAGGCCTGCCCAGCTCTTGGATGGCCGCTGGCCCAGGTCTTGGCATGTGGTTACTGTGTGCAACAGAGGGGTCAGGGCAGTGTGGCCAGACCCTCAGGGCTTCCTGCATACCAAATATTTTGCAATAACTTCACCAGGCTACACCAGCTTCAGCTGCCCTGGTTCCTGCCTGTGCTGGTAAGAGGGAAGAGGAGGTGGCCCAAACTGCACTGAGCATTCACAGACCCGAGGGGGAGAAGGGAAGCTTCCGGGGCCCTGGGTAGCAGGGCCTCTCCCTGGCAGGCTGCGAGGCTGGGCTGCGCACACTCCTTGCCTCCTTATAGATGTTTGGGGGCTGAAAATAGAAGTGCTGGCTGCAGCCCAGCTCTGCAGCAAAGGGCTGGGAGAGAAGTGCTCCTGCCACCCCATTTCCCTCCTGCAGTGCCACTGGGACTGGAGGTGGGCATGCTGGAACCACCAGCAGAGGGGCTTTCTCCATGCTCCCAGGGGGAGGACACGCTGGTGAGGGGTGTTGCTGTGCTTTTAGTGCTCCCCCGTGCCTTCCCACCTTCCACTTGGCTCCATCACTCTTGGCTCCGGCACCTGTTTTCCTCCAGCACTGAAGCCCAGCTGCCTGTGCTGCCTTAATGGGAAGACACAAGGGGATAGCAGGGCTGGGAGGGGGGAATGTCCTGGGAGAGGGCCAGCTTGGGACGGGCTAGGGAGGAGGCTCCGGCCGCACATACCAGGAGAGCAGCGGGTGGGCAGGCGCCAGTTCATTTCTGAGCAGCTGAGGGGCCCGGTGGAGGGGCAGCGTGTGCGGGGGAATCTGTGAGGGGCCCCCACCCGCAGGCCCCAGGGGGCTGGTGCCGACCCACAGTGGGGTGGGGGCTCAGCAAGTGTCCTGCCATAGCCAGAGTCCAGCACAGCAGCGTGGGGCGACATGTACCATCCCAGGGAGGATGCTGGCACCCGCAGCACTGCTCTCAGTGCCCGGGGCTGTCCCCCTCGCACAGGGTACGTTGTCCCCCCGGGGTGGCTTCCTACCCGCAGCCTCCCATCTCTCCTTCCCCATGCTGGCGCTCAGCCCCGCTGCAATTCCACTGACGAATCCCGGTTGCCGTTTCCTATGGCAGAAGCCACTTCTCCTCCCCCTGCCCTGCTAATCTGCCCGTGCCTGCAGGCTGCACCTGCTGAGCCAGCGGAAGCCGTGCTCAGCCGGGCCCAGCCAGCACCAGGGCTTCCAAACCCTCCCCGGCTGCAGAGCCGGCGGGCAGCAGAGACTCTGCACCCTGGTCCTGCCGCCGCGGGAAGCCCCGACCCCACTTGGCACCGGGCAGCGAGGAGGCTGCAGGCAGCAGGCAGCATCCTCTGGCACCGGCAGAACCGAGCCCTCAAGGTAATGGCAAGGTGCAGGCAGGGGGGTGATCATTGCAAGTGCTGTCTCTGCTGTGCCTTGTTCCCTCGGGTACAGGGTGTTCCCTGGGGGTCTGGTTCAAATCCCTCCTCGCCGAGCCAAGGACTTGCCCCCCATTTCGGCTGCACGGCAGTGCAAGGTCACCCTTTAGCCTGTGCTGCGCTCCTGGAGCCATCACCCTCTGCCGTGCTCCCCCACCCCCGGGGAACAGAGGTCTGGGACTCCAACCAGGACCCGTGGCTTTCCAGTCCGGTAGCTGCAAGGAGGGTTTGGAGCCTCGCCCCGCTGCAGACGGGGAGTGGAAGGGGGAAGCAAGTACTGGAGGGGCTGGCTGCCGGCACCCTGTCCTCCTTGCCTGGACTGCAAACTCGCAGCACAGCGGCGTCCACCTCCCGGGCCAAGGTCCCCGGGAGGGCCAGCCGTCTGCTCCAGGAGGAGGGGAGGCACTGGGGAAACCCAGAGCACGGAGCATCCCTGTGCCGGGGCTGCGACAGCGGGGGACCCCAGAAGCATCCGTCTTGAAGACACGGGTGCTGCAGCGGGGGGTCCCGGGTCAGAGCGGGGTGCGAGGCAGAGACAGGCATGGCTGGGAGTCGCGGCCGCAGGCTGGGACTGAGGGCTGTCCCGCACACTTTGTGCTCGGTGTCCTTGAGGCGGCAGGCAGCGCGCTAGGACCTGGCGAGCCGCAGGCAGGCACTGCAGGCAGCGCTGTGCCTGAGCCTGAGCCGAGCGGGATCCTGCACTGCCCGCCGGCAGCACCGCGGAGCGAGCCTGCCAGGAAGGAAAAAACCACGTAAGCTAGCACGGCCGAGCCCTGGGGCGCCCGGCCCGGGCGGGAGCGGCTTCCCGCGGTCAGGGCTGGCCCGAGGGAGGGGGCTAAGAACTGGCACAGACGCCGGTGCCTGCGAGAACGCGGGGTGCTGGGGCAGAGCGGGCGCCCCGGCCGCGGTAGCGGCAGCGCTCCAGGGCAGTCCCGGCACCCATCCCAGGCTTGGGGTGCTGGTGGGTGGCAGGCGGTCTGACGGGGTGCTTCACCGCAGCGCACTCGGCCCTGCGTCTCTAGGTGCTGGCACCTTGCTCCCCCACAGCGGGAGTTGTCCCTGTCCTGGGAGATATGGCTGGCACCAGGATAATGTCATGGAGCAGCAAGTGCCTCCCTGCCACCCCCCAGCACCAGCCAGGTGGGTATGGTGTTTGATTACCCTGCTCATCGGGATGTCACCCCAGGACTGGCATGGCCTTTTTACTGGCCCCTGTTTTCTTTAGTGTAAGTCCCAGCCTTCCCTGAGCACTGGTTCCCTCCGTGCCCCACCAGTCCCATGTCTATCTGCATGGTCCCAGGGGTGCACACTGCTGGGATGCCCTCCCTGTTCCTGGAGGCCCTGGGTCTGTGTCACCCCTCCCGACCCTGAAAGGGCTTCTGCAGCCCCATCTGCCCCTCGCAAGCCCTTTGTCCACAGCTGGGCACTCTCCCGTGAGAGCAGACTTTTTCTACTTGTAGGCTGACTGCTGGGAGCCTGCCCTCTACCCTTGCACCATTCCCTGTGCAGGTCCTTCCTCCCCAGGCGCCATTCCCTGGCTGCCCTCAGCATGATTTGGCCTGGTGAGAGGTCCTGGCTGCCGCTGGGATCCGAGGCTTGTTTGCAGGAGCCTGACCTCTTGTGCAAAGGTACCTGCAGTGTAGGCTTCATGGGGTGGCCCTTACCCTGCATCTGTGGTGCCTCTTGAGGTCAGGGCACTGCTCTACTGACCCAGAAAAGGCATCATGCAAGAGGTGAGAAAAGAAGGTCCCCACTGCTGCTCACTGTCCCTCTCTTTCCCATCCCTGACACTGCCGCAGGGAGGAAGCAGGTGCTGTAGGAGCTGTGGTGGATGGAGAAAGGTAGGGAGCAAGGGAAGCTGACACAGCTGGGTGATAGGAAACCATGAAACCCTATGTCATAGTCCCCAGGCCATTTTCCATGCAGGAAAGATGACGGAGGATGTGGTGGAAGAGCATGGCCACATGCTGCTGCTGGCCTGCTTGTGATGTGCATATAAGGAGCCTCTGCTCCATGCCAGGAGCAGCCAGAGCATCTCTGAGGGTGAGCTGGTCAGCAGTGGGAGCAGTGGGATGAGGGCAGCAGTGGCAGAGCAGCCTGTCCTGCATCACAGCAGGTAGCCCTGACCTTAGCTGCCAGCAGCAATGAGCCATTCCAGGGCTTACTAGGAAGCCAGGCTTTCGTGGAATTCTTTTTCTTCTGAGAAGCCTGGCATTTTGAAGGGATCCAAGCGCCTCCATGGCTACAGCTGCAAAGCAGGGTCAGGAGCAGCGCAGCAGCAGCACTGCTGGGCACTGTGCAGCAGCTCAGCCCTGCTGGGAAGCAGCTGCCATTCCAGGACACAGCGCTGGTGAAAGCCAGGTGAGGCTTTTCCACCTGCTTGCACCCGCTGGAAGCGGCAGGTCCTGTGGGGAGAATGGAGAAGGCAGGCAGTGGGTGATGCCTGCAGCTCCCCCTCAGAAGGTGTGCTCTTCATGGAGAGCCAGCCATGGCTGTTGTCAGGGCTGACCTCCCCCTTCTGGCTTGCCAGAAAGGAGATTACTGGGTTTGTGTCGCAGTGTTAGCAGAGCAAGCTGTTGCCCCGCAGGTGGTCTGAGTCCTGTCAACTGGAGATGGATGTGTTGAATCAGCTTCAGGCCATGAGCCCCTGGGAAGGTAATGCTGGGCACTTGGCTGTGGCAAAAGGATGCTCCTGGCTGCCTTATAGCCCAGGGTTGTGGGGAGAGGCAGGCAAGCTGCCTTCTGAGGAGTGTGCTACCTTGAGGAGGAACACTTTGTGCTTCTTCCTGTCCTGTCCCATCCCACTGCTGTGAGACTCGGGGCTCTTGGAGGACCAGCCAGGACTCCTTTCTCCGTGGCCAGCAGCTGAACTGCAAGCACTGCCCCACAAGACAGGTATTGTGCTCAGTATAACTGTCACTGTGTTGTGTCCTCAGGTGATCCATCCTGGGTGACAGCAGAACCCTGAAATCTGCTTTCTAACTCTATCCCTGCCCTTCTGCATGGTGTTACCGACAGGCAATTGGTGCCCTGCTCCTTCACACCTCCAAAGCAAGAGCTGGATGACTTCCCTGCTTATCCCCCACCCCAGATTTCCTGGCTCCCTCCCTCACATCCCCAGTTATGCTCTGCACACAGCCATGGATTAGCACAGGGGGCACACCACAAGCCCTCCAAATCACTGTCTGCGCTTTAGGGTGCCTGGTCCCACTTGGTGCACACCGCTCCCAATGCTAGTGCTGCCTCCTCATCCTCAAAGTGAGGCTGGGCTGCCGGTGCTCAGGCCCTTACCTGCTCTTCCCTATCCCACTGCCTGAGGGACAGCTTGGGATGATGCTTCTGGGCTCAGAAAGCCTGGACCTTCTCCCACCAGCCACTGCTGCTCCCCCCTGTCTGCATTCCCACCTTCCTTTCCACATGCCGCGGGGCCACTTAATCCTGTCGGCTGGCTAAGCCCTTCCCCGTGGGCTCCCGGTCACGGGATGGAGGGGGAGGCCATCCTGGTTGGGGTCCCCCAGCAGCTACCGGCCTCTCGCGGGGGCCGCCGCAAGGGGTGGGCTGCGCCGGGCCGCGCCAGCAGAGGGCAGCACCGGCACGCGTGAGCTGGTGGGCGCTCGGGGGGTCGCAGCACAGCACCCAGCAGAGGCGCAGCGCAACCACAGCTCAACCCCACTACAACCCGTCTGGGGTCACGGAGCTTTACGAGGAGGATGCGCAGCGCCCGGAAGCAGGTGGCTCCGCTCTAGGGACAACCAAAACTCTGCCAGCCCCCCCACCTCCAGCAGCATGAGAGCAGGGCGTCCAGGGAGGTTACCCCCAGCCCCGTGCGTGAGGGGTGCAGGACACCCCTCCTGAGAGTTCCATTCTCCCTGGGCCGTGTGAGCACATCCTCTGCCCATGGGTGGATGCTGGGCTTTGCAGAGGGGCCAAGGGAGGGCAGGCCAGGTGACGCGCAGGTGATACCTGATGGCTAGGCTGCCAGTCATGGGTTTGGCCTGCCCTTGTTTTGATGTCTCAGGGCTCTGCTTCACCAGGTGGCCTGGGGGCCTCATTTCCACTTGGGAACCCATGGAAGCATGACTGGCAAGGAGGGAAAATGATGAATGGCTGGTACTGTTGGAAGCTGTGGGAAAGGGCCCTGCTGGAGACTTCCCTAGGGGATGTTTGGAAGCATTCAGCCACAGCTCCACTGCCGATTTGCCCAAGGGGGAAAGCATGAAGGGACAGGCTTAGTCTCCAAACAGGATTTAGTGAGCCGTGCCAGACGTTTGCACAGGGCTGAATTCTGCCACACCAGCCAGCAACTGTTGGGTTGGGCACAGACCAGGGCCAGCATGGCCGTGAGAGCTCCAGGGCCTGTGTTTGGAGCCCTCATCTCTGCAGGTGGCCATGTGCCATGGTCCCTGGGATGCCAGTGGCCACAGAGCCTGCCCAGGAGCAGGCTGGCTGTGGGAGCACGGGGTGCCTTGCCCCTGCCCTGCCATGCAGGGTGAGCAGCCTCTGGCCAGAGAGCCAGAGCATGACTCTGCCCACTGCCACCGAGGTGCCTCAGGAAGGCTGATGGGCAGCCACGGTTTCAGGGCTTGGATTCAGCCGTGCTCTACAGAGGCCTTGCAGGGAGCGAGACCACACAGCAGCTGCCACCCTCTTCCTCCTGCCAGGTTCCCTGGTTCCCAGCTGCCCACAGCTCCCCTGTGGTGTTTTACGAGGGTGGCTGGGTGCCAGCCAGCTCCTTCCTCAATGGCTTTGCTCCATCCCGGGAAGCTGGTGCTGCCAGCCAAGGAGCGGGATGTGCCCCCAGTGCGGCTTCAATGAGCCGGATGACCTTGACTATAGTGCAGCTGTCCCTGCCCATGCCAGCTCCCTCCTCTGCCAAGGACACCCAGCGTGAGACCATGACATGGTGGGGCTGGGTGCTCCGAGTGGCCATGCCCCGGGGCTGCTGTTTCTGAATGCTGCAGGGCATTGCTGCCTGCTGCTGAGCCAGGGGTTAACTGTGGCTGGTGGGAGCCTGTGCTGTGTGTCTTGAGTTTGCCCAGGTCTCAGCAGGGTTGTTAACCCTTGGCCGGTGGCTGTGCAGCTGTCACTCAGTAACTAGTTACCCAGCAACTCAGTGCCTAATTGGTGTCATTAGGCAGTAAATACTTGTAAGAGTAAGCAAATGAGCAGCTGGAGCAGAGGAGAGGGCAGCAGCAGTGAAAGAAGGGAGGCAGAGTGATGGGGATGGAGCGGGGAGGGATTGCTGTGGGAAGGATCATGCCAGGAGGTGACAGGGACGAGAGACCCTCAGTAGTAGTTTAGGCAGAGTGGTTTGTGTCCCCCTACAAACTTTCAGCTGGGAGATGCTCTGCATCCCAAAGATGCTGCTGTCCCACAGGGTAGCAGGCCCTTAGCCCTCCCCTCCAGTCATCTGAGAGGGGCTGAAGCTTGGGTGGATCCCATTACTATCCATGCCAGCCCCTGGGAGCCCTGTGGGCACTCCAAGCCCCTTACAGAGCTGTGCCCACACAGTGCACAATGGGATTTGTTTCTGCTTGCCCAGCTGGAAAATATGCATGGCCCCACCACTGGGCTGGAGGCGCTCAGGGTCAAGGCCCTTCCCTGCTACTCCCTGGAGCTGTGAGTGCTTTGGGCATAGCAGCGCACACACATTGCACTTTGGTGTTACCAGCGAGGGGGGATGCTGGGCATGGGCAGGCAGTGGGGCCAATTGGCAGCAAGTGCCTCCCTCTCCCTGGCCTCTCCTTGCAGGTTTTCACCCAGGGCTTCTCCTCTGCTGCCCTCAGTGCCCTGGTGAAGAAATCTCAGGCAGCTGCCTGACTTTATCCCGGCAGGTTGAGTCGTGTGAGGAAGCAGAAGGATGGCGGGATGATGGAGATCCACATGGCTCCCTGCAAGTGGTGACGTGCCTGGCTGGATCGCCGTGCCACAGGCAGAGCTCAGGAGGGGATCACAGACCACTCCTTTCCCACCTCACTCCAGCCAGGCTCAGGCCGTCAGGTAAGCATCACCTCTGTCCTGCCACCTCTCTTCCCAAAACACAGGGCAGGGCGTCAAGGTCTCAGTAAGTCACCATCAAGAGCCCTGCAAGTAATGACCAGAGAACTTCCACCCCAGAGGGGTCTGCCAGCAGCTCTGGAGCCAGGGCCCTGCTCCAGGGTCAGCCAGGGCCAGCAAGGGAACAGGAAATCTGAAACTGTCCCCAGGCCATTCACTGATCTCAGCAACAGGCTGAGATGCTTTGACTATCAAAGCATCCAGCAGTCTCATTATAACTGGATTCCCAGGGCCCTGTAGTGGTCCCCCCTCTCAAGACCCCCCACTGGCTAATAGGTTAATAACCTGCTGGCACTTGACAGAGGTCCAGCATCTTCTGTGTTTCCCTCCATGTGACTGATTAAAATGCCCCTTCTCCCCCTTTCCCAACCCAGCCGTGCTCTGCTGCCTTGTCACACATGCAGAGAATCGGATACGGCTGTTAATCTGCTTGCTACCCCACTCCTGCCTGCCTGCTCTGCCTTTTAAACACACTGGCTCTCTGTTTCTCTGCTCTGTGACACTGAGAGCCAGCACAGAGGCTTTTTGAGGTGAGCTACAGGGCGGGCAGAGCCTGATGGAGGGAAATGCTGTCACTGTGTGTCACGCTTGCAAAGGGAAGGGCAGTTTTGCACTGAGAAGGAGATCTTTATGTGTGCATCCTGCCCCGCTGCAGGGTGATGGCCTCGCTGTGCCTCAGTTTCCCCTGCCCCAAGCACATGCGCGTTAGATGGAGAGGGAAATCTCTTTGCAGAGGAGGGCTGGCAGGTTTCTTAATGTATGGTTGCAAAGTGCTTGCAAATCTCCAAGGAAAACGGTTGACATGAATGCCAAGTGTAAAGGATCCTGGAAACACTGAGTGCCTGCAAATGCTGTCTCCTCAGGCCCTAAAACTCAAATATTACCCAAGAGCAATGGAAAATATTCCTTCATCTCATATGATGCATTACCCACTGCCTGGAATAAATCTCCCTTTTCACTCTTGCTTTCCAAACCAGCTGTTTGTTTGCTTCCCACTTTTGGATTTCATGGCTTTAGTTGAAGCAGGGAATTGCTACAAGAAGGGAGGGGAAAAGCAAAAAGCCCGACTAAAAAAAGCCAGCTTTTGTGAAAGGTTTGGCAGCAGATGCCTCTGAAGGGAGCGCACTTTGCCTGTTTGTTCTGCCTGTAACAGACTGGCTTAGAGCAGAGTGTACAAATCGGGGTTCAGGTGCCTGCGGTGCGTGTTTGAGGTGCAGAAAAAACCCTCGGAGGTGTGAGCAGCTCGAGCCCCATCAGCGTGTCCTGGGGAGCATGTCCATGGGACTCCCAGCTTTCTGTAAGGGAGAGGCTTTGCTGGCTGCCTTCCTCCGGGAAGCAGGGCTCTGCCTTCTCCCTTTGCTCGGGGGAGCACAGCAATCTGCCAGCAGCAGCAGCGTATTTTGGCACCATGCTGCTGCTTTGGGAATGGGGAGGGTGGAACAGCAATAAGCCCCCAGGCTCTACTCAAGGCTGCCTTTTCTCCTTGCCTGCATTTCATAGGGGAGAAACATCTAGCTCTGTGTGCTGTTGTACTGGTGGGGTACAGTGGTGGGCCCAGTACCAGCACTGGGCAAAGCAGCAGCTGTTTCCAGTTTGGAGCAGAAACCATTGCGGTAGCTGTTTGCTTCTTCTGGGAGGCCTGTTATTTTACTCACAAACGCGAAGATGATAACATGAGAGTCACTTGGGAGCAGAGGGCTCTGCAAAGGCAACACATCCCCCATCAAGAGGAAGCAAGGCAGCTTGGCCCTCCAGCAAAGGCTCATCGTGTTTGTGGGGCAGTGAGTTGTCACCAGCTGTGTCATTTGTCACCTCCCCTCACAGAGGAGGTGTTGTCCCCCTGAGACCACACTCCGGCATTGGCATCACACGCCCCAAGGACTGTGCGTTGCTCCTGAGGTCTGTGCAGACACACTGCAGACAGCCCATCCTGTGTTTAGGAGCTGGAAGCTGCCTTTCTCCTCTCCTCCCCTCGGCTGTATGTGCTGGCCTCCTGTCTGCCTGCAGTCACCCATGGCTGTGACGCTGCTCAGTGCGGATGCATTTCAACCCCCCTGTCTCCACTGAGAGACTTATCTTTTGAGAGAAGTTGATTCCCGTGCTTGGGCTCGGCTGTGTGGACAGGAACAGAGCGGTGAATTAGAGAACACTTAATCCCGTGCTATGCACCTCCTTGCTGAAAGCTTGAGGTGAGGCAGTGCCTGCACTCACCCTGTCCTGAAGCAGACACTTCCCAGAATATCCACTCAAAGGTAAATTTTGTGGTGTGTCTCCTCCTTATGGGGCCTGATGCTCTTAATGATGCTGAGAGCCCTGTCATGGCTACTGGAAGCATGGTGGTGGTTTGGCTGGGCACTGCCAGTCTGGACCCTGCTCTCAGGCATCAGTTTGCACAGCTTTTAGTCTGTGCTGAAGTCAGAGCTTATATAGAAAACTAAAACTGTAGTGCTGACACATTTTAGCTCATGCTGCTGAGCAGCAAGCGTGGATGCGACAAGGGGAACTTGGGCCCTGAGGAGCCACAGCATCCATGTCCCAGGGACTGCCACAAGGGCTCCTGGGGCTCTGTGACAGCAGAGCACACCTGAAAGTCAGGAGGTGACACGAGACATCCCACAGCAGGCATCCTTGCTCTTCTGTTTTGCTTTTTCATGGAAAGGAGAGAAGAGAAAGAGAGGAGAAGAGAGGATGGAGGTTTTTCCTGTGTTGGAGCTTAACCCAGAAGACCTTCCAGATTGGAAAGGCTTAGGGAAAGTGGGCTGAAGAAAAGCAGGCCCAGGGCTTGGATCCATCATTGCCTGGGAGACGCAGCAGGAGCTTAATTGGAGCAGAGATGGGAGCTTTTAAGTTGAATTTGATCTAATATGAATCTTACATTTAAGACCAGAGCCTCCTGTCTTAGTATCTGACAACACTGTCTGCTGTTCACTTGATGTTGTCAGTGCACCCTGCTATCTGGCCTCAGAACCCTGTAACCATAACAAGTATCTATCACCAGCAAGAGGGGGAGATCCAGCAGCAGAGGCTGCTGCAGAGCAGGACAGCAAAGATGCTGCTTCCTGGGCTTGACATTCTGCAGCGGCATCACTGTGTCTCAGAGAGCACTGAGAGCTGTCTCACCCCTGTCCCCATTGCCTCTTTCTCGGGCTTTGGGGACTTCTTGCTTACATGGTGGTGTTCTGCACGTCTCTTAAAATACAATCTTGGTGCTCAGATTCTGCAGGAGGATGTGTGTTAGAGATCATCGCACTGAGAGATCGCGAGGATGGGAATCTGCCAGAGCGCTCGGGGGTGTTTTAACTTCTGATTTTAATTTCCAACCCAAACTGCATCACTGTCTGCAGAGAATTTTCCAAGGCTGTTTATTAATGGATCAAATGCTTTTGCAGTCAAAGCAGCCACAGTGACTTCCTGGTGCTAGCGTAGGGGAACAGAGAGTGAGGAGGGGCCCGTGCTCCAGCAGAAGCACCTGGAGACACTGAGATACCTAAAACAGATTTCTGCAGAATATTTAGCCATCCTGATACAAGGTTGGATTCAGGTGCGCTCCCCTTTGCTGCAGGACAAAGTACTCTGAGTCCTGCTGCACCTTGGCGCTTAAGCAAACCAACAGGCTTTTATCACAGTGGAGTAGATACCTATTCTGGAGGATAGGAGCCTGGAGACAGGCAGCCAGAAAGAAACCTGGGTTTGAGCCCATGCCTGCCCTTTGGATACTGGACACACATGACACTTATCCTTTGGATACACTTCAGAGGAGTCTACACATTGCTTGCCATGCTGGCTAGCACCACCATGAATGCACAGT
This sequence comes from Ara ararauna, assembly GCA_028858755.1. NCBI lineage: Eukaryota > Metazoa > Chordata > Aves > Psittaciformes > Psittacidae > Ara > Ara ararauna. Next base: position 103,079,436 of record CM054379.1, read on the forward strand.
GCAAAAGCTGTCTTTGAGCCTCTCTGCAACCCAAGATAATTATATATATGTATATATACACACACTCATATATATATATATATATATATATATATAAGATGATCAGGGCTGGAACATCTCTTCTATGGGGACAGGCTGAAAGACCTGGGCTCGTTCAGCCTGGAGAAAAGAAGGCTCTGGGGAGACCTTAGAGCAGCTTTCAGTGCGTGAAGGAGGGCTACAAGAAATCTGGAGAGGGACTTTCTATACACGCATGTAGTGACAGGACAAGAGAGAATGGTTTAAACTGAAAGAGGATATAGATTTAGAATAGATATATGGAAGAAATTCTTTACTGTGAGGGTGCTGAGGCACTGGCACAGGTTGCCCAGAGAAGCTGTGGCTGCCCCATCCCTGGCAGTGTTCAGGCCAGGTTGGATGGGGCCTTGAGCAACCTGGTCTAGTGGAAGGTGTCCCTGCCCTTGGCAGGGAGGTTGGAACTGGGGGAGCTTTAAGGTCCCTTCCAACTCTAACCATTCTATGATTCTATGTACACCTATATATATATATATATATATATATATACACCCATCAGTGCTAACTGCCAGCAGAGGGAACCCCTTCTGCCTTCTTCCTCTGCCTGCATTAGGTCGCAGCGTGGGAGACAGGCGATGGACTTAGCAAACAGAGCCAGTTAGTGCTCCATTTAGCGCCGTAATATAACGTACAGATCCTTTTAGAGCTATACTATTTGGTAACGTATGGGCACGGCCGCAAGAGCGGAGCTGGGCGCAGCTCTGGATGTGGTGGGGTGGGTCTGCTCTGCTTCCCCCGGAGGGAAGCCAGGAGGAGGTATCGGAGCGTGGCGCAGGTGGAACGGCTGCCCCGGAGGGTCCCGCCGCCTCTGACCTGTTCCCTCCCTGCGGAGGAAGGCGGGGAAACCCATGCGGGAACCGCGTGGCTCTGAAGGCGGCAAAAGAGGAAGGAGGAGTTTGCGGAGCGGGCAGGGAGGAGGTGGCTTTCCATCTGCACTGGGGTCAGAAGACGCCGGAGCCGGCAAGCAGCGGAGCGCAGCGGTGGGCAGCCGGGTTCAAGGTATTGGCTTAAAGTCGGGGAGATCGCAACCTGCCCTCCGAGCGTCCCCCGTCCCCCCCGCCCCGGCTCCCTACATGGCTCCCAGTAGCGTTTCAAAGCTGCCGGGTACGTGGTTCCTCCCCCGCCCCCGAGAGCCCTGGGAAGGATCCGCGGCGCCGCAAGCTCCGCGGTGAGGTGGGGATGCGGTGTGAGTGGCGGCTGAGGGGGTTTATGCGCATACATGCTGCCTTTTGGGATGGGGGGGCTTTTCTTCCGTGGCTTTTCTGCTTTGTTGCCTCGCACGGTAACTCCAAATCTCCTTCCGTAGTTACTGCTGTGGGGAGAGCGTGGTTTTGGGGAGGCAAAGCAGAGCAGCTAGCATGTGTTTTTGGGAAGCGCAGTGATGCTGTGATGGCTGGGATGCAGGACTTCACCGAGGGGGTAGTGCCGCGGTCCTCCAGCTGCAGGGATGCACATCTCTGCGAGCGCCCGTGTTTGTGTCTGTGTGCAGCGCCGCAGCTGGGCGCGCGTTGCGAGTACCCACGGGAAGGCACATGGGCTGGGCGCCATGTGCTGCTGGACGAGCAGTGGGGCACAGCCCCCTGGCTGGCAGCAAAGCCGCCGGGACGGGGTCGCTCCAGGTCCTGCTAGAGAAAATGCTCCCGGTTTTGGCTGTGGGATGCTGTGGAAGATTCCCCCCCCCACACACCTTTCTGAGCAAACCAGTTGTGTTAACAGAGAGCCTGGCCCAGGCAGGAGCTCCTGTGGAGCCCTTTTATGCTGTCCTCCCCACTTCTGTAGTAAAATCTGAGCCTGTCGTTAAATCCGAGCTCACACCCCTACTAGGTGCTAATACTGCCAGACCAACACAGTCCCTGCCTGTACTCAGCAGCGCTCTCCGGAGCAGGCTGTGGAGCTGCGGGCTGTGTGGGAAGGCAGCAGCAGCCAAGCCCTGGTGCTGTGGGATTGCAGACAAGTGAGCCTGTATTCTTGAGCCCACTAGATTCCCCAGGGCTAGGGGCTGCAGGAGGAATTTGTGCAGCTGTTGGCCACAGCTGGGTGCTCTTCCCGGCTGCTTCGAAGCAGGAAGCAGCCCAACGGCCCCTCAGTTGCCTGTTGTGAGCCGACACAATTGAGGGACATCAGTGAATGCTGACATGGGAAATCCCACTCCTCTCCTGCACCCCATCCCAGCATCATTCCTGCTTGTCAGCCCCTGCAGGCTGCCAGATGCCTTGGGTTCCCTCCAGCCCTGCCTTCATAGAATCATAGAATGGTTTGGGTTGGAAAGGACCTTAAGATCATCCAGTTCCAACTCCCTGCCATGGTCAGGGACACCTTCCACTAGACCAGGTTGCTCCAAGTCCTGTCCAACCTGGCCTTGAATGCTGCCAGGGATGGAGCATTCACAATTTCCTTGGGCAACCTGTGCCAGGGCCTCACCACTCTCACAGTAAAGAACTTCTTTCTTATATGTAACCTGAATATCCCCTGTTTAAGTCTGAACCCATTACCCCTTGTCTTATTGCTACAGTTCCTGATGAAAAATCCCTCTCCAGCATTCTTATAGGTCCCTTCCAATACTGGAAGGCTGCTATGAGGTCTCCACGCAGCCTTCTCTTCTCCAGGCTGAACAGCCCCAACTTTCTCAGCCTGTCTTCATACGGGAGGTGCTCCAGTCCCCCGATCATCCTCGTGGCCCTCCTCTATACTTGTTCCAACAGTTCCATGTCCTTTTTATGTTGAGGACATCAGAACTGGACACAGTACTCTGGATGGGGTCTCACCAGAGCGCAACAAAGCTATCTGAGAATGTGACTATGCAGGGATGCTTTTCTCTCAGATTCACTGGCTGTCTGAGCATGGTTCATGGGCTATTGCTACAGTGACAGTGCAGTGCCAGCACCACACATGTGCTCTCCATGGCACTCCTGTTCTCACCATCGCCTTTTGCTCCTGGAAAACACAGGTAGGCTTTCTCTTGGCTCACTGAGATGTTCTTTAGAGAACAGGGCACTTTCTGCACAGCACCAAGGGCTGCAACACAGCCCCCAGGAGGTGGTTTTCCCCTAGCTAGTGCAGACAAGGGGCCCTGTGCTGTGCCGGGTACCTGCAGTGAAGATGCTGCAGAAACTCGCTTCAGCATGAACCCGTGCCATCACACAGAGCAGTAGGAAACCTCCATCCTGCAGTTGTCCCTCTTCACCTTTCCTCCCCAAGCTGCATAATTAACTACTGGCATAATTTCCCCGTCATGTCATCTTTGCTCTTATTATCTTGGGCTGGGAGGTATTAATGAGCCTCTTCCTCTTGAAAGATGAGCCATGGGCTTTGTTTTTGCCCTGTCCTGACCTATGTTCCTCCTTGCTCTGATCTGGAGGGAAGACAGGGAGCAGAGGACAAAGGCACCTGTTGACCCATTCATTCCTATGGTGCACCTTCCTCACTCTGCCTGGCTCTATTCCCAGCTGCCTTGGCAGAAGCAGGACTTGGGGAGCACCCCATTGGGTTGGAGGGAGCCCAGAAGCACCCACCTGCCCTGCCCAGGTGGGAATGCCCCAGCCGTCAGCTTCAGGAAGGCAGAGAGCAGCCTGCGGTGCTTTCTCTGGGGCACGTGTAGATCAGTGTTGTTTTTGTTCAGCCTAACACGCAGGTCCTTTGCAAGTGTTAAAGAAGCTGCAGCACCCGCTGTTATCAGCAGAGTGCTATTGCTTGTGGTCCTTGCTACGTCATATAGAGCCCCCACAGTGCAAACTCCACTCACCTCCCTGTGACTTTCTGAGCCTCCCTAGCACCTTGCTCTGCCTTGCGACCGCTACCAGCCTGGCACTGTTCCTGCGGGGCTGCAGGACACAAGCTCATGGGGTCACATCTTTATGATAACTAGGACCCAGCTCAGGCGCAGAGCGCTATGTGGAGTGAGGTACATGCATTTAGACATGGGCAGGAGTCATGGTTTTAACAGCCACCCAGCTATTAGGATTTAATTAAGCAGTGCTTCCAGTGTGCAAGATGTGGGATGGGGAAAGATGTGTGTGGAGTAGGGGCAGATGGTGGGTGAGTTTGGTCGTATCAGGATCTCTTGCTTTAGTAGTTCAGGTCTGGAGGGACCTGAGTGCCCCAGCTGAGGTTGCGCTCCATCTCCCACTCCAGACCATGCAGACCTGGTCAGGGTTTGGCTCTGTGTGGGCTCTGAGGTCCCCACATGGGAGGGGAGCCATGGTGCTGCATGAGGACCACGCATGAGGACTGTTGCTGCCATGAGACAAGGGAGGCTGTTGCATAGGGATAGTGCGTAACTTCATTGCTGATGCTGGAGGTGTGAGTAATGTCACTGTTGTGACATTTTGATCCTGCTGGCTTGGAGCACGCTTTTCTCTGGTCTCACCCATCCTGAGAAAGGGGAGGCTCAAAGCACTGGGTATGCACAGCCTTTATGCCTGGCATTCTGAGTGCAGTGCTCGAGGCTCTTTCAGCCTCTTAGTTGAGCCATGGCAAACACAGTCAGATTTCATCTCCAGGAGAACAGCTTTTTTCTTCTTTCAGGCCAAAGGGGAGCTGAGACCTATTGCCTGCTGCTGGCTTGTGCAGAAGGAGCCAGCAGGAAATCAGGCAGATTTCCGCAGAGCCTTATTGCCTTCTTCCCACCACTGCCAGTGAGATTTGCTTTAGTTCATTTCCTTTAGGACTTGTCTGATGGGAAAGCACCTCACTGTGAGATTTCCAGCTGGAAATTCATGGAGTGAGCAGACTGGGAAACTACAGAGGGAGGAGGCAGGCAGGGGATGGAGGTGGAGAAGAGTAAGGCTGGGTTGGGAGCAGCCTGCTCCAGCCGTGTACCAAGGCTGAGTCATGGCAGCAGGACGGGGCCATCAGCCTGGCTGTGCTGGGTGGGAGCTGTCAACCTGAATGCCTGCCAGTGCCCCTGGACTACCATTGAAATGGCCCCAGCCTCCTGCAAGGGGTGTCCCACCTGGGCCATCCTGCTTGGCTTCCCTCAGTGCTGCCCATGCTGCAGCTCCAAGTGTGGTCCTCACCCCTGCCTGGTTCCTCACGCTTAGCACAGCCTCTCACCAACGCCAATGCAGGGACAGGGAGATGATTTACACCTCCAGAGCAGGGCTGGCTCAAAGACAGCGAGGGCTTTGGGTGGGCAGCCCTGTTAGAGTTTTGCTACAGGTCTGCTTGTGGGAAACCCTTGTGAGAGGATCTCCCTCCTTTTAGGCTTGGGGATTACTTCTGGAGAGCAGCTCAGGAAGGTGGGAGGGACTGGTGGCACAGCTCCCTTCTTGGTTCTGGCCGGGGGCTCAGGGCTGAAGGAGCTGCCTGCCCTTCCTTCAACAGCCTTTGTCTTCTCTTGACCTCAGGACCAAGTTTGAGGCAATTCTGTTTTCTTGGGAAATGCCATCAGTGTTTGTAGGTGTAGGGGTTGGATAGATCTCTGTTCCATCCTGATGAGACCAGGAGTGTTATCCATTAACCACAGGAGGTGGCAAACCAACAGCAATGCGACTGAGCTATTAAGAAGCAATCCACCCTTCTCTGCAGCTTCTCCTTCCCATCTTCACATCCACTCCTTGTGGCAACACAAGGCCGGTGTGTCTGTGTGGTGAACCATATCAGGGCATTGATCTGCCAGCGTGTTCCCTGACAGGGCTGTTACCCGGGGGCAGTGGATGTGGGCTTCCCAGGTGATGTGGAGCAAGAGCTGTGCCTTGCGGAGGGTCAAGGGAGCTGCTGTGCTCCCCTGCTTGGGCTCTGCAGCTGGGCTTGAGCCAGAAGTGGGGGTTTTGTCCAGAAACAAAACCCAACAGCAGTCGAAATCCTGGCCATCAATAAACAAACACAAGTCGTCTGCCACAAGCTGTCCCTCCCTTCCCTCCCCTGTGTCTGCAAGGGATGATGTGGTGTGCCAGAAAGGGATTCCCCCTCAGCAGGACTCGGCTCCTGGACTCCCTATTGCCCAGCATCACTGTGGGTATGCATCAGTGTCCAAGCGTGTTCAGGCGCGCAGGCAAGCTCCAGCAGGATGCCTTGCCAGATGGCCAGCACATCTTGATGAAGGTTGTGGTACCATCAGCATGTCTCACTGCCGCCCTCCTTTGCTCCCCAAGTCAACACGGGGGAGGTTCCGAAAGCCTGCAAGCCAATGCCAACACCTGCAAAGCGCTGTTTCCACATGAGCAGAGCACTTAGTGGCTCTCATGCAGGGTTCTGCATGCTTTCCTGAGGCATCCCTAAGGATGCTCATGGTCTCAGGCAGTGCAGGACCTCATGGCTGTAGCACACTGGGTGGTGGCTGGTTGCATGGATGTGGCAGTGCCTCCAGGTTGGGATTTGGAGGGGATGTGACTTGCCCTTTCTCTACTTGCAGCAGGCTTGCTATTGTCAGTCTTGTGGGAGCCTGTTTTGCTGGGGATGGGCAGACGCAGGGATGAGCTTCTTGCCTCCTGTTGGCTCTCCCTGCCTGACCCTACTCAGATAAAGCTTCTCTTTGCCATGGGTTTGCCATGACCAGTGCAAAGAGCGGGAGGTTTGGGCTCTGACTTACTCCCTCCAAAGGAGATGTCCGCCTGGAGCCTTGCTCTGGCTCCCTATGTGAGACCCGAGTCCTGGCAGGCTGTCTGGGGAAGCTGAGCTGTTCAGGGAGGAGGGAAGAGGGTGCCAGCGGTGGTGTTTCCGCTCTGGGTGTTTACTCCAAGTCCTTTGCTTGCTCCACACCGCTGATGGCATGCTGCCACCTTGGCTTCCCATGCCCCAGTCCACAGACGGTGTGCTGCCCAGACAGCTCTTCTGGAGCTGCCGCAAAGCAGGGACGTGGCAAGCCCGGCTCTCAGCAGGCAGCGTTTTCCCCTCAGCCTAGTTTAAAATCCACTGGGAAACGTGCAGGCCTGTGCAGCTCCTCGAGGAGCAGACCCAGCGAGGGTACCGTTGTTTCTCCCTCCTTTTCTTTCTGGGGATATTGGGGTGCCCCTTAGCTAGGAGTAACAGATGTGAACCACTTCCTGGGCAGAGCTGCCGTAACCCCATCCATTGTGAAACGGCTGCAAGCGTTAGGGCTTTGAGAGATACTGTGGCTGTCCAGACAACAAGCAGGATCTTGGCAGGACAGGGCAGCTGGCAGAGAGACAACGGCAGGTGCCAAATCCTGCTTCCCTGCTCGCCATCCCCTTTCCCAGTCAGGCTGCGGACATTCCATGCAGAAAGCAGCAGTCAGCCAGGTCCCCTGTTCCTGAGTTGGCCTACATCAAAGGTCACTTTGGTCTGCAGGGACCCAAAATAGCCCTTGTATTTCTGTCCTTGCTGCCGGGCACAGCTGACATGCGGAGGATGGAGCCAACCTCAACCTGTCACAGGCCCGGCTGTGGTTGTGTCCGGCGTCTCTGTCTCAGCCTCTGCCAGGGGTCAGCAGGGAGGAATCCCCTCCAAAGGTTGGGATCTGGGGAGATGGTGGTGCGGGGGGAAGACGGTGTTGTTCTGGCTCCGGTTTTACTCCTCCCCACCACTAACCTGGAAGCAGCTGTGCAGCCTGGACCAGCCTCCAGAAAACCACCAGCGGGGGCAAAATGAGCTCTGCCGGGCTGGGCTGCAGCCCCTCTGCTGAGTGCCTGCGTGCTGGGCAAGGCATGCCCTATCCAGCTCCAGGGATGCCCTTGCACATGGGGAGGGACCCAGGTGAGGTGAGGGGACAGCATGGCCCAGGTCCATGTGGATCAGCAGCTCCTGAAGGGTGTGGGCAGCTCTTGTGCCCTGAGGGTCCTGCCTGCCTGCTGCCAGCTCTGTGCATTTGCATCCAGCACTAGCTCCGTATGGAAAGCAGACAGAGCTGTAAGGACAGAGCATGGTTGGGGTTGAGTTATACTCTCCAGGCCTCCCATGCCAGAGACTCTATGCATAGAGGGGGCTCCATGTACACCTTGGGGAAGGTTTTAAAAGGACTTTCCAATGACTTCACATCCCCCCCTGCCTTGCCCCTCACTGCAGGGCTGTTTTGAGGAGCTCCTGGCTGCAACATAAGCTGTCCCCATCCTTCTCCCCAGCCCTCACAGCAGTTTGCTCTGCGCTCAGCTCCTTTGCATTGTTCCTGGCCTGGCTCCTTCCTGGGTCTGCCAGGTCTGAGTTCAGTCCTGGGGCCAGGAACAGAGGAATCCTCTCCACCCTGGGGCCACCAATGGCCTGTGGCCTCCTGCAGGGCTGCTCTTCCTTTCCCATACTGCTGCTGAGTGGTGACCTTGGAATAGCTACATGTTGCTATTCATTATGGTCCTTCCAAGCCCAAGAGAAGACAGGGGATGGAGAAACTCATCTTTCCTCTCTTCCGTTCTTCAGCCATGGGACTTTTCCCGTGGGTTTCTTCCCATGCATTCCCTGAGTCCTTGTCTTCAGGCTGGTCTGGTCATGAGCTGTTCAGTTCTCATCCTGTCTTGCTGTGTGCTCCCTCTTATGGGTCTCACCTTCATTCCTTTCAGCTGCAGACATGAGGGGGGAAAATGGGGATACTGTCCTAGAGGCTCAGCCCATCCCTCTGACGTGCTGTAGCAGTTGCCCAAGGTGCGGCCAAGTGAGATACCATCTGCACAAACGGGGATTCCTCTTGAGCAAGAGCTAGTGTGAGTCAGGGGGAACTACTAAAGCAAGAGATCCATCTGGCAGCCATGCCCTCGGGGGTCTTGCCTAAGTGCTGCCCCAGCCCACCAGGGGCTGGGTGGAAATAAGGAGTGTCACTGCCTGAGGGGGGTCACTGCCTGAGGGGGAGCCAGCACTGTGCCTTGTACTGTGTCGTGGTTGGGATTGCCTCTGTCCGTGCATGGCTACCCTGGTACGCGGTGGCGTATACCACCGCTGCACCATGCCCCAGGTATGGAGATGCAAGAAGGACACGCTTCTGCCTCGGGGCTGCTTCTGGCCACTCTGCCTGATTTTTACATTAATGGTGTCCGGTTGCTCTCCCCAGGGTCCTGTAAGGTTTTCTCCGTTGGGAAGCGGAAACCTGGTTTCCTCCCATTGTGTCTATTCCTGCCACAGCCCCCAGGCCAACCCTGGGGAGCACCCCTTCCCTCATCACCCCCCTCTTCCCATGGCCCCCTGCAGAGCCGGGCAGCCCCTCCACCAACCATGCCAGCACCCCTGTGGCACTCGGACCAGCCCTGCAGACATGAACGGTCCAGCTGGCTGCAGAGGATGCCAGGCGAGGATGAAGGTCTGGGATAAGGAGGCATTTCCCGGCACTCCTTAAACCCATGGGAAGCCATGGGCAGGTGGCATGAGCATGGTGTGAGCCTCTGTGCCTGCCCACAGAGGGTCACCCCACCTCCCCAGGAGGTGCTGAGGGCTGCCTGGAGGCACCGTTCAGGTCCTGGAGGTGGTTTCTGCAGCTGCATTGAATGGAGCCCTGAGCAAATTCTTTCCTTCCACCCTTAGGAGAAAGCATCTTTATTTTTCTGAATTTCCAACAAATGGAGCCCAAACCCAGCCCTGGAAAAACATGCCTCTTTCCCCAGCCTGCCGAGAAGCAGGTCAAGGTTGTGGCTTGGAGGGAATGCTCTTTTGCCCCCAGGGACAACAGCCTAGCGGGTGCCATTAAGGAAACCAGCTCCTTGGAAGAGCCCCTGCAAATCCTGTCTCTGCAAACAGGCTCCCGAGAGCAGCTTATCTCTCCCTGTCTGACGCTGCCTCAGAAATGATGTCCCTCCTCAGCTCCTGCCCCCCGGGCGCTGTATCTCCTCCTGCACCCCTAAACCACCGGCCTTGGGGCAGGCAACTGCTCCGTTTGTGGGGCTTTTCCTGCCTCTCCCAAGTCTGCACTGTTCCAGCAGTCCTGTGGCTTGAAGTGACCAGGAGCAAAGGTCTGGGACCAAGCTGCCTTGCTGGTAAGCTCCTTGCTGTGACATTAAACCCCCCCCCCCCCCCAGCATTTGATGGGACGCTGAGCAGGAGCACCCATCTGGGTGGCTTGTCTGGGTGCCTGGAGGGGCTTTCTCTGGCCAAGGGTTTGCCTGGGCTTGGCCACTCACTGGGTGCTGAGGAGGGAGGTGTGTGCACTCACTGTGGGGCTGCCATCCCTAGGACCTCTTTGTGGGTATGGGATGTCAGGGCTGGAAGCCCACTCAACAGCCCCGAAGGGGAGGCAGACGGCCACGACCCTGTGGGACTTGGTGATGGGTGGAAGAGCTGTGTTACCTGGGGTGGTTTTAGGGCCCCATCACTGCCAACCCCCCTCTCCCTGGTGGGAAGCGGTACAGGGACAGCGCTGGAGTCCCGCAGGGCCCTGGGATATGTCCCTTGCAGATGTTTTGCTTTACCTGCTGTGCCTGGGGAGCCTCTCGAGGCTCCTTGGGCTCCCCAGATAAGGGCCTCCGCAGCTGTCTGCTGTGCACGGTTCAAAACACACCGCAGGGCTGAACACTCCCCCCCGCACCACCCGGCAGCCGAGATAACAGCGGGTGCTGGGAGCCTGGAGGCAGAGCGGGTCTGGCGCTGCCTCTGCTCTTGCCCACGGGGGAGCGGAGGGAGCAAGGTGAAACGGGCCAGAAACGTTGCCCAGGGACCTCACCTCATTAACAGTCCTCGTGGGCTGCCCTGCAGGAGGTTTTACTCTGCCTGCCAGGCCCTGGCAATACAGAGAGGTTTGGTGCAGGCAGAAAGGCAAGAGAGGAGGCAGAAATGTCCTCATCCTGCCCGCCTGGTAAATTCGTTCCTTGGGATGGAGGCACGAGCAGCGCTGGGGGAGCGGATGGCGCGGCCTGTTGCAGAGAGGCAGGGCTCAGAAAGGAGAAGGACAAGAATAATAGGAAGTGCTATCAGCTGTCTGATGGAAACTGTTCACAAGGCACACCGGGAGTAGGAAGCCTGCTGCAGTCCACTGATGGGATGGGGCATCAGAGGAAGAGAGGCTGTAGCAGGAAAGCCGGATGAAGCTTTTGCCTCTCTGCTCCAGAAGAGTTTCTTCCACCTTCTTTTGGGGGGCTCCTTAGAGCATCTGCAGAGGAAGGGTTAGAAAGCAAAGCCTGAACAGCAACAAGTTGCTAGGGCAAGGAGGTGTTTACCAGAAGGAAAGGGAGGGTGAACAGGCTGGCTGTCACATGTGGCCTCTGGTCATTCATTCACAACTACCCTGGCCCCGGGGACTGGGAGGGGGGAAAGATGTGACGTTGATTTCTAAGAAAGGCTTGAAGGAACTTCATGGAAAAGCTGAGCGGTGAATCTGCTGTGTGTCCTGTCTGTGCAGGGATGGGGTCCATGGGCAGCCGGGGAGGTTCCTGCTGAGGGGCCCCTGAGCTGGGGCAGCGCCTAGTAGGGACTTGGCTCGGGGTGCCCACAGTGCTTCCCAAAAACACTCAGTCAGGGCTTTCAGCCCAGATTTTAAGGGAACTCACTGGTCAAGAGGGAAGGTCCCCATATGGCTCCGTAATTGGTACAAAAACAGGAAGGAGGGTGTAGGAGTCAGTGGTCAGTTGCTGCAGCGGAGAGAGATCGCTGCCTTGGGTCCCATGGTTTTTCAGCGCATTCGTGAGTGACCTGGAAAAGGGAATGAGCAAGGAGATGGCAGGGCTTGCTGAGGTGATTGGATTACTCAGGTTCATGAGGACAAGTGCCAGCTAGGAAGAGCACAGAAAGCCATTACAATAGTGGGTGGTAGGCAAATGAAATTCAGTTTAGATAAATATCAACCGATATTTATCAACCGAGGAGTCAGGGGAAACAGAAAGCCCCTAATACACAAACAAGATTACATGCTGAGCTGGTCACTTGCCACAAGGCCTGCGGCTGTTTCGGGTAGCTTGATGTGCATAAAAACACATCATAGAGTCATCCGCTTGAGAAACAAGGCAGGAAAGCCATGTGCTGCTCTTCAGGTTGGCATCTCACCCCATCTCAGTCCCTGTGTGCCCCAGCCCCAGCGCCTCTGGAAGGGTCGAGGGGAAGGGTGGGAGGAAAGCAGCAAGGAGGACCGAAGGCAGCAAGGAGGAGCTGTGCTGGATGACTAAGTGAGTTAGAATTTCTCTGTTTGGAAAATGTGCTGTGGGGTGGATACAGTCCAGGCCTGTAAAGCCTTGGCTGGCATGGAGAAGCCACTCTGATGTTCATCCACCCTTTGATGGTGAGTGTAAGGGAGCCCCAGCTGAGGCCCTGCGCGCAGGGGGAGATGCTCTCGCTCAGAGGCTCCCGAGTTAGAGGGATAAGCAGTGATTCACAGAAATGAAACCCACTGTGGGCTACAAAACATACCAACAGCATGTCCCTCCCAGCTCAGAGGCTGAGGGAGCCGTCAAGGAGTTAGTCTATGCCTGTGCCAGTCTTGTCCTTTGATGGAGACAAGCTCTTGAGTCAGACTGGCCCTGATTTGACCCAGGGAGCACTTGCAATTTGGGAGCACTTGCATTTGTCCCAACGCTGCGGTAATGGTGCACAATTGTGCACACTCATATGTCTTGTGCAATACCAGCACACGTGCTCACAGCTGGTGGCTGAAGGTGGAGGCAGGCAGGACGCTACCCAGCAGGCTGGTTCCCCAGACCCCAGCGCAAGGTAGGAGGACCTGAGAGCGGTATGGTCAGAGTTCAGGCACGCACATGAAACCTCATGAAATGGGTGGTCTCAGAGTGTTTCACATCCTCCAGCTGAGTCATGGTCACCAGCACTTCATGCCAGCTTGCTCCCTGCCCACAGTAAACCTGGATGAGCCCCCGTCCTGGTGTCACCCAGGGGTGAGCAGATGCAGGGATGGGGTGAAGCCTGCTGAGGCACCTGGCTCAGCTCCATCTTGGCCACGCTCAGAGGAAGCAATGACCTTATCCCTGCGAAGTGATCCCCTGCAGGTGATGGCAGGAGGATGTGGGGTGCTCGCTTTGGGCCTGATGGCAGCCCCTTGTGTAGGGACTGCAAGGACAGTGCTATGCTGGTGTGGTATAAAGGGCTTTTCTTCAAAGCTTTCTTCAAAGGTGGTTCTGTGTACAGCATGGCTATCCAGCACCTTGAGATTGCTCCAGAATGGAAAGCCAAGCGTGTGCTGTGCTCGCCTTAGGTGAAAGCAGAAACAAGGAGGGAGGCAGCGTGTGGGAAAGGGGAGGCAGGGAGATCTCGGAAGCCTGGTGACAAATGGCTGCCTGCAGGCGTGGCTGTCCTGCAGCACGAGTTCTGCAGAGGTTGGGTGGCTTTGGTGATGGCTGGTGGTGCCCTGGGCTCCCAGGGCTTGGCTGCCAATGGGGTTGAGTGTGGCCCAATACGGGTGTCACTTAGCATCTGTCAAGGCCTTTGTGCGGTGTGAATAGGCAATTAAAATCGTGCCATCTCTTGTTTGTACCTGCTTAGAGGTGCTAGCCTGCGGTTTCTTAAGCCCATTGCTTGTTATCTTGCCTCTTCTGCTTACACATCAATTCCGAGGGGATAAGACAAGACTGTTCTACACCCAGGAATAAAATGGATGGCCTCACGTCAAGGCCCATCATTGCTCCTCCTTTTCCCTGTCCCCAAGGCTGTGCAGCCACAGGGCGAGTGGCGGGGTCAAACATCAGGGGACTCCTCCAGCAGGTGGTTAGAGTTGTGCTGTGCCAGCCCGGCGGCTGGAGGGTGGCCTCCATCCCCTGGTCCCTTATGTCCCCATGTCCCTTATGGTAGGGCTGCTCCCAGCAGGTTGGGAGCAGGGTTTGCCACCTGCTGCTGGTGTTGGTTTGTGTTTGCTGTAGGGCTGTTTGTACGTGCGGTGGCTGGACGCGCTTCCTGCTGTAATGAGTGCTGACCCGGGCGCCCCTTGGCACAAAGGCACCAGCTCTTTGTGGAAAAAATTAGGAGGCACTTAGCGAAGTGAGACAGAAAACAAACAGAGTGGGTCGGAGGCTGCGGCCGGCAGCGCTGCGGGGAGGTCAGGCAAGGATGCGGGCGCTGTCCGGACGGAAGCAGGAGGTGGCTGGGAAGCGGCATGCTGGAGTGCCCTGCCCAGCACCCCCAGCCATGCTCCCTGCTCCACGGCTCCCTTCCCTTCCTCCCTTGGCCAGGCAGCGGGACTCGGCCCTATGCCAGCTCTGGTACCCGACACCTCTCCTCCTCTGCGGATGCCACAAGGCTCGCATGGCCTCAGCCCCCGTGACTTGAGCCGGGGCCTGACGCTCACCCCAAGCGCAGGGGTGTGGAAGGGACACACACCCCTTCAAATACACCGAGCACAGGGCTTGCCCTGGCTCTGTCCCTCTCCCAGGTATGTCTGCAGGGTCCCTGCCCCTCTTTCTGGGGACACTGGTGTGACCCTTTGGGGGCTGGGAGGGGAGCTGCGGGCTTGGCTGCGCAAGGGGCAGTGTGTTGAGGGCTTGCTGGGGATCTACGGGGGGAGTTGGAGCTCTCCCGCCCGTTTTGGGGTGAGATCTGTTTGCTCGGGAGCAAGCCGTGGCCCCGGTGGGGCAATGGGGTGTCAGCTGTGTTTGCAGATCCCCCTGCTAACCCAGGGTCAGGGCCCAGGGCACCTCCTGCCCACAGAGGCACTGGCAGGCTGCTGGGAGGAGATTCTGGGGTGTTTTCTCTGGAAGCCCAGGTGGCTCACAAGGGCAAGGCAGGAGCTGTCTGCATGGGAAGGCGGGCGAGCTGTGCTGCAGATGGCTCTGGCATCAACAGGATGGTGCATGACGGGTTGCTGGGGCTCTGGGTTCCAAGCAAACATATCTGTCATCCTGCTCTGGGTTTTCCAAGCAGCCAGCAGGCTTCCCAAATCCCTCTCCACATCCTGCCAGCTGTGTTTTGGCTCCATCGAGGCTGTAGGCTCCCCACCCTGCAGGAACACACCAAGGGAGGAAGCGAGCTGTGCCCAGAACCACGCGAGCACAAGGGACAGGGTCCGCTGCCTTTAATACATACTGGGGCTGGCAGGGACTACAGATCCCAGAATGCTGTTTCCCGCGTGCCTCCTCCCATACCTGGCAGCGTGCAGGCAGGGATGCTGCAGCCGGCAGCAGCAGTGCAGCCGGCTGAGGGGCATGCCCGGGGGGGGCCGGGGGCTCAGCACCCTGAGCCACGCTGCTGCTGACGTCCTGGGAGAGGTGCTGAAACACCCCATGCTGCGCTGCCCGGACTGGAAAAGGACGAGGCAGGCCTATGGCTTCTCTGGGCGGCTAATCCCACTGTGCCCCAGGAAGAGGAGGGGGGACCAGGGAGGGAAGGTCCCTTCTTGAGGCTCCTGGGGCTACAGGATAGTGGCAGGCACTGGGCAAGTGGTGATGGGGTAAAAGGAGCGGTGGGTGCTTGGGGAGGGGAGCAGCAGTGCCAGGGATGCCCTTGGCTTTCCAAGGTGACCCAGGAAAGGGCTGTGAGCGCCCCAGGGAAGTGGGAATTGGAAGCGGGGTTTGCGTCGTTCTGGCCACAGAGGCTGCAGAATTAAATGTGTCTTTTGTGCCGCCGTGCCCCGGGCGTTGGAGGGAGGTGGGGAGGGCAGAGGGTGGACACAGCCTGCTGCGCATATGCTTTGCTCACAGCCCCAGGATTGGGGGCAGAGAGCTGCAAGCTCACAAATCCCTTAAGAGCCTGCTGCGGAGCAGCTGCGCAGCCGGGGCACCTCGGGAAAGCAATGTCCCTCTTGGAGAGAAGGCTTTGTGTGCCCTGGCTGAAGGACTCTGAGCCGCAGGTTTCCAAAGCTGTTGTGCTGTGCTCTTGCTATTTGTCGGTGCTGTGTGGCTCCCTGTGGAGCACTTACCTGGTGGCATGGCCGGGGGTTGAACCCAGCACTGCCCCTGCCTGGCCTGTGCCCCTCACTCCATGTGAAGTTCTCTGTTTGCTTTCCAGACGGAGAGTGGCCACAGGACTCGCCGGGACCTGTGCTGAATTTTGCTGCACAAGATGACAGCAAGAGATGGGCCCCAAGATAGGTAATGCCAGGCTGTGTTGTAGGTGTGGGAGCACATCCAGGATCCCAGGAGGTGAAGGAGAGGACAGGGGTACCCAGCATCTGTAGGACCCCCTCTCCTGCATGCTCACTGGGATACCGAGCTGTCCCTTCCCTGGGGTGCTCAGCTTTTCCATTACCAGTGGGCTGTGACCGGGAGTGTGACTCCTTCCCAGCTCTGCTGACAGCCAGTGTGTCTCTGGGTATCATGTGCCAGCCTCCCCCTGCCTTCATACCCTCCTGGGGAGGGTCTCCCATGGCCCTCCTGCATCCCAGACTAGCAGGGGCTATGGGGCAGGGCAATAAAGTCCACTTTCCCTCTTCCCCCTCCTGGTGCCTCCCACTGCTAGGGATAGAAGCGATGCCTGTTGCCTCTCTGCTCACCATCCCACTCCAAACTGCTCTGTCCCCTCTGCAGGTACAAAGCTGTCTGGCTGATCTTCTTTATCCTCGGCCTGGGAACACTGCTGCCATGGAATTTCTTCATGACTGCCAGGGAGGTGAGGGCTTCCCTCCTGCTGTTGCCCATGACACTAATCATCCGCTGTCACATCTAGGGACCATGGTGTAGGTGTGGCAACACATCACAGAAGAGCCCTCAGTTTATTGAGCTCCCTACAGGAGACAGAAACATGGGTGACCTGGCTGGCATGGCTTGTGCTGAGGCAGCAGGAGGGCTGGGCATGGGGCTGGAGGGGAACCAGGGTTGCCTGAGTGTGCTACGGGGAGACCTTGCAGCACCTGGGCCCCACCATATAATACTTCCGTCGCAGTATTTCATCAGCCGCCTCGCAGACCTGGAAGAGACCAGCCATGGCTGGAACCAGACTGGTGAGGCTGTTGCGTCCCAATCCTACCTGCAATCCATGTTTGACAACTTCATGACTCTCTGCGCCATGGTGCCCCTCCTCATCTTCACCTGCCTCAACTCCTTCATCCACCAGCGGTGAGCCTTGCCCCGTCCTTGCCATTGCCAGCCCCCATCGGGCTGCCCAGCCCTGGCTCATCCTGCCCCATCTCTGAGCCAAGCTGCAGCCTGTTCAGTCAAGTCAAAGGCAGAACAGCGGTCTCTTGTTCCCACGGGAGAGCTTGGCCCCAGCCTCACAGGCTTTTGGTGGGTGGGTTTTCCTCACTGAGACCTTCTCTTGCAGGATTCCCCAGCAGATCCGCATCTCGGGCAGCCTGGTGGCCATTGGGCTGGTGTTTTTAGTCACTGCCATCATGGTGAAGGTTGCCATGGAGCCTCTTCCCTTCTTCGTCTTTACCATGATCAGCATTGTCTTCATCAACTGTGAGTAAGGCAGCGGGGGGAAGCAAAGGGGCACAGCCCCATGGGTAGGGAGAAAAGCATAAAACTCACTGAGGTAGAGCCAAGGAGGAGGGGGACCTGCCTTGCCTTGCAGTGCAAGGGCCTTGCTTCCCTGCAGAGGGGCAGTCCAGCCTTGCTTTTGGATTCTCATTTCTGCTCATCTTTTCCCTTTGCAGCCTTTGGAGCCATCCTTCAGAGCAGCCTCTTTGGGCTGGCAGGGCTCCTGCCTGCCAGCTACACAGCTCCCATCATGAGTGGGCAGGGCTTGGCAGGCACCTTCGCTGCTTTGGCGATGATCTTCAGTATTGCCAGTGAGTAATCCCAGCCCTGTGGGTGACAGGACCATTCCAGAGCACGGCTGTTGACAGGATCTGCTGGGATCATGCTGTAGGGTTGGGTGGGAGATGGCAGCAGAGCCTTTTCCTACCGGCCTTCATCATCTTTGTGCTTTTTTCCCTGTCTTCTCCCTTCCTGTGCTCCAGTTGGCGCTCAGCAGCCCGAGAGCTTCATCGGTTACTTCACCACGGCCTGTGTGGCAATCGTGCTGGCAATCTTCTCCTACATCCTTCTGCCTCGCATGGTGAGACTTTGTCACCTTGGTGGGGAAGGCAGTGGGGACATGGGACCTTCGTGCACCATGGCAGGAGGACCGTAGTCCACCAGCACCCCAGCCTTGGCTCCTACCAGCCTTCACCTCCTGGGTCAGGGCAAGCTCTCCCCTGTTCCGAGGGACTTCTCTGGGATACTGGTACTGTGGGAATGAGCCCCTGGGTAAGCAGGAAAGCATCAGTATCAGACACAAGTGGAGGGAACTCTTTGCCCATATTGCCCACTGCTGCTGTCACCATGCAGCCCCTGACAGCCTTCTTTCCTCAGGTGTGAATGAGTTCTCTGTGGCTGTCTCTCTGCAGGATTTCTTCCGATACTACTCCATGAAGGACAAGACAGAGTACAGTGTGTACAATGCAGAGCTGGAGACCAAGAGAGACCTGATTAAAAACGGTGAGGGTCTGAGAAGAGGAAAACGGAAAAGGAAGAGCAGAGAGGAAGAATGAGACAGAAGGACTAAATCAGATCTCAGCTTTCTGGGGTCTGCTATGCCCTACTTGTGTCTCTCCCTGCAGATGAGCCCAATGGGATGGAGCAGAACAACTCAAAGATCATCCCTATCCACAGCCCTGATGAGAAGCCCTCGGTCATTGCTATTTTTAAGAAGGTCTGTGGGCTGTCAGCAACCCCTGCCCTTCCCCTCATATCAGGATGAGGAGACCAGCCCTGCACTGGTCTCTCGCCTTGTGTTTGGTACCAGCCTCTTTCTTTCATCTCTCTAGCTCTGGGTCATGGCTGTGTCTGTCTGCTTCGTCTTCACTGTCACCATTGGCATCTTTCCTGCCATCACAGCTAAGGTTTCCACTGTCCTCGGAGAGGGAAACAAATGGGGTAAGTGTGGCCAGGGATGGGGTGTGGGGTAGGAGGAATCTGGGAACAAAGTAGATGGGGGAGAAAAAAAGTGGGGCTTGCAGTAGTAGGTATGTGTGGTGGTTTGACCCTGTCTGGATGCCAGGTGCCCACCGAAGCCCCCTCCTAAATGGACAGGGGAGAGAAAATATAACAAAAGGCTTGTTGGTTGAGATAAAGACAGGGAGAGATCATTCACCAATTACCATCACAGGCAAAACAGACTTGCCTTGGGGAAATGAGTTTCATTTATTTCCAGTCAAATCAGAGTAGGGTAATGAGAAATCAAAACTAAGCCATAAGCCACCTTTCCCCTACCTTTCTCTTCTTCCCAGGCTTAACTTTACTTAGCATTTATTCACCTCCTCCCCCCCAGCAGTGCAGGGGGATGAGGAATGGAGGTTATGGTCAGTTCATCACGTTCTGCTGCTCCTTCCTCCTCAGGAGAGGACTCGTCACACTTTTCCCCTGATCCACTGTGGGGTCCCTCTCGCAGGAGATGGCCCTCCGTGAACTTCTCCAACATGAATCCTCCCTACTGGGTGCAGCTCTTCACAGACTGCTCCACCATGGGTCTCCTGTGGGGTCACAGGTCCTTCAGCAAACCTGCTCCAGTGCGGGTTCCTCTCACCACCAGGTCACAGCCTCCTTTGGGCAACCCTTTGCTGTGGCCTGGGGTCCTCCTTGGGCTGCAGGTGGAGATGTGCTCCACCGTGGACCTCCATGGGCTGGAGAGGCACAGCTACCTCACCATGGTCTGCAACACGGGCTGCAGGGGAATCTGCTTCATCTATGTTGTCCCAGAGCTGCCACCACTGTGGCTGATGAGCTCAGCCTCAGCCAGTGGTGGGTCTGTCTTGGAGCCGGCTGGCATTGGCTCTATTGGACACGGGAAGCTTCTGGCAGCTTCTCTCAGGAGCCACCCCTGTAGCTCTCCTCCTTGCCACACAAACCCAATAGAGTATGCCTGAGGGGAAGAAGAAACTGCTGTGTACAATGGTTTGGATGCGGACACTGGCCTGGCTGGGAGACCATTCCAGTGCTTAGTGGGAAACCAGGATGACCTAGACCAGAAATAGTCTCCATGTGAGTGGCAGGAGGCCCTGGGGCACCCTGGGCTTATCAGTTACCTTTTACTCCCTTCTGCAGGTTTATACTTCATCCCTGTCTCCTGCTTCCTGCTCTTTAATGTCTTTGACTGGACAGGACGGAGTCTCACTGCCCTCTTCACATGGGTAAGCATGGGGCAGGGAGCAAAGGCAGACCAATGCCCAGGCAGATCCCAGCCCCAGCCATGGCTCTCCCTGGGGCTACCATCCATGGTTTGCAACAGGAAGGAGGTGCAGAGCAACTCCTGCCTTGGTTTTAAGTGCTAAGCAGAGATTTATGGGTCAGAGCCGAGAACCACAGTGTTGTCCTGTCCTCCCACCCCTCCTTTGGCATGGCTTGGATGAAGCTGCCTCCTCCACTTCAGCCTCTTTGTAAACAAACCTTCACTCCAGCTATGCACACAGCGAGACAGAATGGCGGCAGGGAAAGAGGGTGAAAGACAGGGCAGCCCAAAATAAAACCTCTGGACTCAGCACAGGACACAGCTGCTTTAAAGAGCCTTGTCCTGGCAGCAGGGCAGAGCCGTGCCATGTGGGTCACAGAGCTGTCCCCTGACCAGTCCCCTTGCTTCTTTCTCCCCTGTGCGGTGCAGAGCTGCTGGGGCTGAGCGATGGGAGCTGTAATGGGGGTGTCTGAGGAAGGGGCCTGTCCTGTCTGTGTCTCTTCCTTCACCTTCACCCACCCCCCCAGGCACCGTTTCCCTCTGTATTGTTCAGGCTGTTTGTTTAGAGAAGCTCCTCAGCACCACACATGCTGTGGGTCTGTCCAGGCCTGGCTTCCCCACAGCCTGAAGCTGCTTCTCCCCTGGCCACCACTGCTGGCTGCCCTCGGCCTTGGCCATGATCCGCATTGCCTGGTGTCCAGGCCACAGCCTCTGTGGTGGGATGACCCAGCAGGAGACATTTCCAAAACAAGGCTGTGTGGAAAGTCTGACTGTGTGTGGTTTGGGCCTCATTTCCCTGGTTGGGGCCCCACTTGCTCCTTTTCTCCTCCTCAAGCAGAAGAGGCTGCTGCCCTTGCTAGTTTGCCCACGGATGCAGCAGCCGTCCTAGCCTCAGCTTCCCCCAGGCTCATGCAGTGTCCCTTGGCTATGCCAGCCCAGGAGCTCCTGAGGCAGCTGCGGGTCCCTCCTGACCTCAGACCAATAAGCCCCATCATCAGCAACCCAGGCACCTTGTTGAGGGGACCCCAGATGGAGCCAGGAACGTCTGGTACCGGGGCTGCCTCGGTCCCACCTGCAGGAACAACGTGGGGACGGTGCCTCCTCTTCATCCCAGCCTCACATGTCCAGGGACTCTGCTAGGATCTGGGAAGACCGTGACTCAGTCTGTGCTTTTCCCAGCACTGTCCAAAACAGCCTCAGCATAATCCCTTTCCCAGATTGCTGGATCTTACCCTGCCTGGCTGGGGGATGGTGTAGGAGGCTGAGGAGCTGGTTAAAGCCCAGTTTGCAGGCCCTGATGTGCCAGAGGGGATTCCCCTCAGCCAGCCTTGTCCTTCTTGGAGGCTGCAGGAAGAGATTGCATGAGCATGAACAAGGCTCTCCTGCTTGCATGTTGTTTCCAGCAAGGGTTTAGCAGTAGCCCACAAGGACAGTATTTTGGCTCTAATGCTGCTGCTCTCCAAGTTGGCTGGGCCAGGACTTTCAGACCTAGTAGGACCTCCTTACCATAGTAGGTGGTGATGCTCAGATTTGTTGCAGCAGAGGAAGTCTCTCAGCAGCTGTCCATTCTCTGTGGCTCCTCCACAGCCCCAGTGTAGTAGGGACAGCCTCTGTATAGCCCCAGCCAGCATCCCATGGTATAGAGAATATCCACTTCTCAGCTGCTCAGTAACCTGTTTTTCTCCCAGCCCGGGAAGGACAGCTGCCTTCTGCCAGTGATGGTGGCCCTCCGTGTCATCTTTATCCCTCTTTTCATGCTGTGCAACGTGCAACCCCGTTTCTACCTGCCTGTTGTATTCTCTCACGACGCCTGGTACATCGTCTTCATGATCTTCTTCTCGGTCTCCAACGGCTACCTGGCCAGCCTTTGCATGTGCTTCGGGCCCAAGTGAGTTAAGAGCTGTGGATGTGGAAGGGCTGTTTCCACCCCAGATGCCTCTGCTCAGCTCTCACATCTTGAGAAGGGGGTGCAGGCGCAGAGGGGAACCTCAGGGAATCTCACTACCTCAGGGCAGACAACCCCAGTGTCCCATCTGCCTTGTGCTTCCACATCCTAGAGATGAGCAAGCTGTTGTTTGGGCTCCCCATTTCCCCCACCTGCCATGCTGGGGAGCACAGCACCCACAGCAGGGTGAGCAGCCTTGCTGGGGCTCAGCCAGGCAGGCTGCAGTGCATGGGGGCTGGAGCCAGGGAAGGGTGTCCCTGGCTCCGAAAGCTTGAGGGAAGCCTGCCTGATGCACTCTTTTCTTATGAGCCCCTGCTCTGGAGACAGGCTCTTGGAGCCATGGTGGATTTGCTCTTGCTGTTCCCCTGCTGCAGACGAGCACAGCTTCTGGCTCCTTTGTGGCCTCCTTCCAGCTCTCCGTTGAACTTAGCAGGGCACGGGACACACATCCCATAGGACATATCTGATAACCTGTTTTTCCACCTAGGAAAGTGCTTGCCCATGAAGCAGAGACAGCTGGAGCTGTCATGGCCTTTTTCCTGTCACTGGGCTTGGCCCTAGGAGCTGCCGTCTCCTTTCTGTTCCGAATTCTCATCTAGCAGAGGTACCTGGAGGGTGCAGGGACCCTGAGAGACGGCTCCGCATCCTCCTCCGAGACCCTGGACACCTTGGCGCCATGGGGAGATAACCCCTCATGCCTGCCCCTGCCAAACTGCACTGCCACGGCAGATGTTAGACCCAGGGACGGTTCCACTCCTGCAGGACTGGCCTGGCTCCTGCCATGCTTGGCTGTGTGATGCCTTCAGGCCTACGTGCCTTCTCCTTCCCCATGCTGTGTGTGTGTAAGACCCCTGGGATCTCACAGAGGTCCAGCTGCCTCCCACACTCTGTAATTTCCCCAGCTCAAGGCCAAAAGCCATTCCCAGCCTCCTCCTCCTCCTCTTGACGGAGTTGAAGGCTGGTATCCAGTGTTATTCCTCACTCGCCCTTGTCCCCAAGGCACCGAGGGACTTGCTGTCCTCTCCTTGCAGGGGGCTGGGAACACCCCACTTCTGCTGCTGAGATTGCAAGCAGGCAGGAGAGCCCCAGCCAGCCTCCCATCCCTGCTGCCTGCTCTGCACACATCCCACTGCCCGGCAGTATCCCTGAGCATAGACATCTGTGTCCTACACACATAAAGAGCCCGCACCGTGGCTAGTCTGAGGGAGGAGGCGGTCTCCACACCCCACCTTCTCGCCCTCTCCTTGCCTTTGTCCCCCTCCTTCGTGTGTGTGTGATTGTTACCGTGTTTCTGCTTCCCGGTTGTGTGACAGGATGTCCCACCGCGGGCTGCAAGAGGAGCGGCAGCCACTCCCTTCCCACCCAGGCTGCCCGCCCCGTGCCCGTCTGAGCTGCCGGGGGAGGCCTCACCTCCCCCTTGGCTTCAACATCCCTCATCTGTGTAAACGCGTCTGTACAGTTGCCGTTTTCTATAAAAACACTGAAACACCCTTTGGGTTTGTGTGTGTCTCCATCGCCACGGGGCAGAGGGCTGCGGAGGGGTTAAGGGATGGAGGCAGCAGGCGTTCCCCTAGCCAGCACTGGGCGGTGAAGTGCCTTGGGTTCCCCCAGCAGGCAGGCGCAGTGGAGAGCCAGGAGGGGGAGGGGTTGCAGCCCACAGGGCTCTCCAGGGCACCACCGGCACTTACGAAGGGAATGGACCTCCGTATTTTGGGGCGCACTGCCTCGCAGCACACGCACCCGAGAGCTTTCCTTGTGCCTGGGAACAGCCGGAGTGCCACCTCCTGCTCCTGGGGGGGAACTGCACCCCCTGCCACCCCACAGCATCCACAGCCACCGCTTCCTCAGCTGTGGGGCCGGGCCCCCTCATCCCATCCCCGGCTTCCCCGCGCCCACGACCCCGACAGGGGAGATAAAACATGAGGTTTATTTTACCCTTAAACGCTAAAAACATAGCACGCCCAGACGCTGTTTTCCAGTGGGATCCGCTTTACTCTCAGACCCTGACGCGATCTCCACAGCCCGTCCCTCCCGCCATCTTGCCCCCCTCCTCAGCCGCAGCACCTGCTTACAGCCAGGCTCGGGACGGCAGAGCTGCGTGGTCCGCAGCCTCGGGAATGCCGCTGGGACAGCAGGAACCCCGGGCCCGCGCCGTAGGGAGCCGAGAGCCAGCCGCTACCGCCAGCATCACTCACAACCCCTGTGGAAGCCTCTGGAAGCAGCTCGGTACAGGCCCCACCGCGACCGTGTCCTTCCGCTACCGGCAGCGGACCGGGAAGCGGCGTGAAGCTGAAGACGGCTGCCTTCCTCCTCTGTGGCCGCCGCCGTTAAAACGGCAACGCTGATTGCCGCTTACTGTGAGCTGACAGAACCGGGGACGCTTTAAGGCGGAAGGAGACGGTGTGTAGTGAGAACCTATAAAAGGTGGCCGGTGGAAGGTGTCTCTCTCTCGGCGGTTGCTGGCGCCTGAGGCGGTCAGGCTTGTGTGGTCTGTGGAGCAGGGCTGGGCCGCCCCTGGTGTGGCTCTCCTCGGTGCTGATGGGCTGTGCTTGCCTTGCAGATGCCTGAGCAGGTGCAGCGCGAGGAGGAGGATGCGGAGACCTTCGCCTTCCAGGCGGAGATCGCCCAGCTCATGTCGCTCATCATCAACACCTTCTATTCCAACAAGGAGATCTTCCTGCGGGAGCTCATCTCCAACGCCTCTGACGTGAGTCCTTCCCCTTCCTGATGTCCCGTGGGGGTGCCCAGGGAGAGGTGGGTGCTTGCTGCGGGAGGGAGGTGTGTGCTGAGGGGGGAGGCGGCAGCGAGCATCACTCTCTCCCCTAGGCGCTGGATAAGATTCGCTATGAGAGCCTGACTGATCCCTCAAAGCTAGACAGTGGTAAGGACCTCAAGATTGACATAGTCCCCAACCCCCGGGAGCGCACACTCACCTTGGTGGACACTGGCATTGGGATGACAAAAGCAGACCTCATCAACAACCTGGGCACCATTGCCAAATCTGGAACCAAAGCCTTCATGGAAGCTCTGCAGGTGGGTTGTCTTTAGCTGCATGAGATTCCTGGGGCCTGAGCCACAGGCTTGCACTGGAATATGACTGTACCCATGCTGCCTTTTTTGCTGTGGGAGCCATTGGTGTACCCAGCTGTGCTTCCATGCCTTCCCAGCAGTAGGGAGAAGCCGAGGGTAGGGCTGGCTGCCTGTTGGCACTTGCCTTTTTCTCTGCATGCTTGACCCAGTTCTTTGCTGCTGTGAACCAGCTGGAGACATCTCTTGTTTCTTCACTGATCTGTCAATCTTTCCCTGCTTTCACAGGCTGGTGCAGACATTTCCATGATTGGGCAGTTTGGTGTGGGTTTCTATTCTTCCTATCTAGTGGCTGAGAAGGTGGTTGTCATTACCAAACACAATGATGATGAGCAATATGCTTGGGAGTCATCAGCTGGGGGCTCCTTCACTATTCGAACTGACCACGGTATGTATTGTACAGAAAATGCACAAATATATTTATCTGCTAGAAGCATCCCTTTTCTTTATGCTTCCTAGAGCTATGCTGCATTGTCAGTCCCACTTGTTAGGTATGAAGTAGTGTTTGGAATCAAGAAGCTGGTCCTGCTTGTACTCAGCCCTTTAACACTACACCCTGAAACATGTTTCTCTCCATGCACTGTAGGTGAGCCTATTGGACGGGGCACCAAAGTGATCCTGTATTTGAAGGAGGACCAGACAGAGTACTTGGAGGAGCGGCGTGTCAAAGAGGTGGTGAAGAAGCACTCTCAGTTCATTGGCTATCCCATCACGCTCTATGTACGTAAGGGAAGGACTGCAGGGACCCACTGGGAAGCTTGGAGGCAGCGGTGGGTGGTGTTGGGAGCAACAGCCCAGAAAAGGGCAGAGTAACTTCTGTTCCCTTCCATAGCTTCAGATTGCTGGGTATTGAGCAGTGGTGCTTCCAGCTTCTGTGGCCACAGAAGATTTGAGGCTGGGGGTTTACTGGAGGGTGAAGGTGGTGGATATCCAGATATACTTTGGGCCTTTGATCTGTGCAGCAGGAGGACATCTAAACCAGCCACGGAGGCTTGGTGGTTTTGTGCCCCTTGTCTCATGTTCTCAGACACAGCTTTGGTTGCATGTGCTGTGGAGGGACTCTTGAGGTCTGGCTTCAGGAGAAGCCCTGCTTTCAGATGTTGCATTCGTTGAGGCTTGGAGGATACTCATTTCTCTCACCTGGAGCAAAAGGATTCCTGGTAACTGTTGCCTGGGGATAACCTGGTTCTTGCTTGTTTTTTTCTCCATAGACTGAGAAGGAACGTGAGAAAGAGATCAGTGGTGATGAGGCAGAGGATGAAAAAGATGAGAAGGAAGAGCAAGAGTCAGCATCCAAAGATGAAGAGAAACCCAAAATCGAGGATGTGGGCTCTGATGAGGAGGAAGAGGAAGGAGGTAAAGGCAAGAAGAAGACAACCAAGAAAATCAAGGAGAAATATATTGATCAGGAGGAGCTGAACAAGACCAAGCCTATTTGGACATGCAACCCTGATGACATCACCCAGGAGGAGTATGGCGAGTTTTATAAGAGCCTTACCAATGACTGGGAGGACCACTTGGCTGTTAAGGTGGGTGCTGGACCACCTTGGCTTCCAGGGTGAGGCAGAGGCCCCCTTTCCAGCCCATACGTAGAGCTACCACATGGTTGTGCCTCAGTGGGACTGAGGGCTCCAGGCCGCTTGGTGCCTCAGCCTGCATTGCAACTCCCATGCAGGTGGAGGGGCTGGCAGTGCCAGCCTAGAAACAGGATGGGAGTGTGTTTGGCCTCAGAGCGACATGACTTCTCTGTCCAGGCCTGCTGGATGGCAGGGACCCCTGGCATGCAGGAGGAAGCGAGGCTGAGAAGGAACAAATGCAGGCTGCTTGGATGTGCCAGGCCTGCCAGCCCAAGTGCTGATGAGCAGTAGTTCAGCCTGCCCACAGTGGGCCCTGGGGCAGAAAGGGAAGCAACCTGGCAGCTGTTTTTCCTTCCTGTCTCTGCAGCACTTCTCTGTGGAAGGGCAGCTGGAGTTCAGGGCCCTGCTTTTCATCCCACGCCGTGCCCCTTTTGACCTCTTTGAGAACAAGAAAAAGAAAAATAACATTAAGCTGTATGTGAGGCGTGTCTTCATCATGGACAGCTGTGATGAGCTCATCCCTGAGTACCTAAGTAAGAGCCCCCTACCTCTGTCTCCCAGTATGGAGCTGGGACTGCCGCAGCCTGTGGTAGTGCTCCCAGTACAGAGTGGCGCAGCTGGTGTGGGCACACAGCACTCGGTGTCTTAACGCTTTTCCTCCTGTGATGAAGCTCAGAGCTCTTAACCTGATGCCTGTTTTCATTTCCCCTACTCAGACTTTATCCGAGGTGTTGTGGACTCCGAGGACCTCCCTCTAAACATCTCCCGTGAGATGCTCCAGCAGAGCAAGATCCTCAAGGTGATCCGCAAAAACATTGTGAAAAAGTGTTTGGAGCTCTTCTCTGAGCTGGCAGAGGACATGGAGAACTACAAGAAATTTTATGAGGCTTTTTCCAAGAATCTGAAGGTGAGCTGGCACCTGCCCACCTTTCTGCCTGCAGGAGGGGGCAGCCTGTGTGACCTGTCTGCCTTGAAGAGCAGCCTTGTCCCTGTGCCATGTCTCCTCTGCATGAGTGTTGGGATACAGTGGGTTTTGCAAGTGCCCCAGAGACTTTGTGGGCAGCTGGCAGCTCTGGCTGCCCTAAGCCCAGCACTCAAATGATTGGGGGTGGGCAGAGGTGGCTGTGCCTCAGGGGTGGCCCAAGTGCATGTGCTTCCCATCCTGGAGGCTTCATGTGTCTCCTCGGCTCCCAGCTGGGCATCCACGAGGACTCGACCAACCGAAAGCGCCTTTCGGAGCTGCTGCGTTACCACACATCCCAGTCGGGTGATGAGATGACTTCGCTTTCAGAGTACGTGTCCCGTATGAAGGACAACCAGAAGAGTATCTACTACATCACAGGTGAGCCACAGCTTCTCTGTGTCCTAGTGAGGTGGAGGCAGGTTACCTGCTGACCAGCCCCTGACTTAGAAGCAGGTTTTCCCAGGTAGGTGCTGATGCCCTCAGCAGACCTTCCTGGCTGTCCCTGGACGCTGGGGGAAGGCCACCAGGCCTAGAGCCCTGGCTGCAGCCATTTTCGTGCTAGGGGTTCTGAGTGACTGGTGCTGTTTGTCCTGCTGAAACCCAGCTCTTTTGTCTTGGTGACATCTCATTTCTACACCTCACAAACACAGGGGAGAGTAAGGAGCAGGTTGCTAACTCAGCCTTTGTGGAACGCGTGCGGAAGCGTGGCTTTGAGGTGGTGTACATGACGGAGCCCATTGATGAGTACTGTGTGCAGCAGCTCAAGGAGTTTGATGGCAAGACAGTGGTATCGGTCACCAAAGAGGGGCTGGAGCTGCCTGAGGATGAGGAGGAGAAAAAGAAGATGGAGGAGAGCAAGGCCAAGTTTGAGCCCCTCTGCAAACTCATGAAGGAGATCCTGGACAAGAAGGTGGAGAAGGTGAGATGGGCAAGGAGCTCAGCTCTGGGCTGGAGGGAGCAGTGCTGGCTCTCCTCTGTGATACAGGCAAGGGCCCCAGCTCAATGCATGCCTCTCATGTCCTGCAGAGGAGCCGCTAAAGGAGACTGGAGATCCCAGCATGCACCATCGTGCTCTAAGCAGCCAGGCTGCAGGTGAGGGGCACTGACCCAAAAACGTGCATTGATGGGAGAAGGTAAGTGTGGGAAACATCAGTGGGTGCTGAAGGTGCTGGCTGAGTTGTCCAAACCAATCTGTGCAGCAGTCCTGGAGCTGCTTGGAGGATCTGTGCTTGCTTTGGAGTGTCCTCAGGTGAACCTGGGGCAAAGACCTCTTTGGTATCATGTGTGTTGTGGCTGGGCCCAGTACAGGGTGTATGGACCTTGCTCAGCTAATCCTTGGCTATGTTGGCAGGTAACTGTCTCAAACCGGCTGGTCTCATCTCCCTGCTGCATCGTCACCAGCACCTATGGTTGGACAGCCAACATGGAGCGTATCATGAAGGCTCAGGCACTGCGAGACAACTCTACCATGGGCTATATGATGGCCAAGAAGCACCTGGAGATCAACCCTGACCACCCAATTGTGGAAACCCTCCGCCAGAAGGCTGATGCTGACAAGAATGACAAAGCTGTCAAAGATCTGGTGGTGCTACTCTTTGAGACTGCTCTGCTCTCCTCTGGCTTTTCCCTGGAGGATCCACAAACCCACTCCAACCGCATCTACAGAATGATCAAACTGGGGCTTGGTAGGTGTCCGTGCAGCTTCTCAGGGCTGGGGCAGGTCTGAAAGCAAGTTAGCTGGTCAGGCTAATGTGTACTGTCTTGGGGCAAGGGAGGCCAGTAACTGTGGTGCTGGTGTGGTGTGCAGAACTTGGCTCCCTACATAAGGTAGCTAGGAGCAAGTTGAAACCTGGAATTAAGGTACTTTGGGGGGGGTCTCAGGGCTCCGAGTGCACTGTCCTGTCCTCCCTAGGGCAAGGAGCCACTGCCAGGCTGCTCAGATCACAAGCCGAGACTTTTTTTACTACTTCAGAGTGGATGTCAAAAATCTGTTGTGGGGGATAAGACCCATTTGATAAAACAGCTTGTGCTTGCACCCAACTTCTTTTCCTCCAAATTGGCTATTTAGCTAAAAATGTAAATCGGGAGATGTGGCTTGGCATAACTACTGGATGCTAATAGTCCTGTCCCTCAGACTGTGGGCAGAAAATGCCTTTGGGATCAGGTGTCACCTGGAGGTCTCATCCTTCCCTTTTCTCCCTTCTCCCAGGCATTGACGAAGATGAGGTGATGGCAGAGGTACCCAGTGCAGCTGCCCCTGATGAAATTCCCCCTCTGGAGGGAGATGAAGATACATCCCGCATGGAAGAGGTAGACTAAAGCAGGAGGAAGCCTCTTCCCTCACCTGCCAGGCCTCTGCCCCGTATCATGTCTGCTGCCACCAGCTGCTACTGACTCCTTGGTGGTGTCTGTTTTCTTGGGTTTGCTTGTTTGGGGTTGTTTTTGGCAGGGTGCAGGAGGTCATCATTCCCCGTTTTTCAGTAGTGAGTGATTCAGACAGCCTGAGGCATGTCTGTTTTGTGTCTTTCTACTTGTGTAGGAACAGTTCCCATCAGCTGATGGGGAGTGGAGGTGAGGACGCATCAGACTTCTCTGTCCCCACTATGGTGTCTTCCATGCTCCCAGTAGGCATCAAACCTTGTTCTACTGGGGTGGGAGAGCCCTTTCTCTGAGCTGCTGCTTCCCTGAACCCCCAGGGTAGGATACCGTATTTCAGTTATGTTTTGTTTATTTTCCTGGGGCTTTTATGTTCTTCTCAAATTAAAATATTGAAGAATGTGATTTACCTACCAGGGTCCCTTGTGTTTCATGCTTACCTTACAGAGAAAAGGGTCTCAGCCTGTGCCTGAGGGTAATGGGCCATTGGTCTCTCCCCTACCCTGTGACTGGTTTTCAGACTGCTTTAGGTGATCTCTACCCTATCCCTGTCCAGGCACCAAGAAGGGGGTAGGAGAAACACAAGGCCTGCTGTGGAGGCAGGGACATCTCCAGTGGGCAGCTCTCCAGCTGGAACAAACATGTTCCAAACTGCACATGGAGCTGCTGCCAGTGCCCAATCCTGCACTGCTGCTGGCTGGTGTGGTCCAAGCATCCCTGGGGCCGGAGCTGGGGCAGGAGCCATCTGCTTGCTCTGCTGTGGTGCAGGGCAGGTGGAAGTGACACCTCAGCACTGTACTCCAGCTGCCTCTCTTCAGCTCTTAGGCCAAAAGGCTTCATTTTCTGGATTCCTCCTTTCCTCCCACCTCTAACCTACTCCTTCTGGACTTCTGCAGCCCTTGGGGGGTTGGCAGTATCTGGCCACCAGTATCTGGTCTTTTGCCTGTGTCCCCAGAGAAGCCTGGGGCGGCATTAATCTACTGCTTGCACTGAACTCCCACCACATGAATGGGGTTTGTCACCCTCCGCCACAGTGCCTCCTGGGGTTTGTCAAGGAAAAGTGACACCATCCAGTCCTCTGCCTGCCTGCCAGCCACCACAGGCACAAAATGGAGTGGGCTTTAGCCAGTGTCCATCTTCAGCAGGGAGGGAAGGAAGCAGCAGAGCCTGCTGGAGTCTTGCTGAGCTGCCTGTGTGGGCAGTTGTCAGGGTGCCCACTGCTAGGGCAGTGCTGGAGCTGAGCTGGCAAATGCCTTCAGCATGGGTTTACCTCCCTTGGGGGGGGCAGGGGGGGATGGTTAAAAGAGATTTCTGTCTGGATAGGAAGGTTTTGCCAAATACCAAACCAGTAAAGTCATGCCCATCCCTGCCAGTGTTCAAGGCCAAGTTGGACAGGGCTCTGATCAACCTGGTCTAGCGGAAGGTGTCCCTGCTCGTGGCAGGGGATTGGAACAAGATGAGCTTTAAGGTCCCTTCCAACCCACTCTATGGAAGTCTGTTATTTTTCATTTTGTTTTGGGGTTCTTTGATACTATTTTGTTTTCAACTCTACGTTTACATTAGAGAGATCCCATTCCAACCTGGCACACAACATTTTTATTTCTTTTTTCCCCTCTTCTTTTGACCAAAGGAAAAATTAATTCCATTTTCAGCCTGCCAGCAGGTAGTGGGGGGCAGGTGCTTGGGGTGGCATTTGCACAGGCAGAATGAAGGGCTGTGAGGCTGCACAGCACTTTCAAGAGCTTGGAGGCAGGAAAGGAGCATAGGTAAAAACTGCTGGAGAGCCAAGTGCTCTGGAGCCTGGGTTGTGCTGGGTACAACCTCCGATACCCCTGCTGCCACAGCACTGTGGTAAGCAGCTCCTGGCCCTGGTCTCCTCCTCTTGTAGCCCTCACTCAGGTCTCCCCTCTCTCTAGTTGTTAGGCCAGGGTCTGTTTCTGACCCCCAGACCCCACCATGACTGGTTTGCATAGGCCTACAGCGAAGGTTTTTTACCAGATCTCCATATGTACCACTGGAGTGTACCATCTGCATGCCAAGCCTCCGCTGGCTCTTGTGGGGGGCCTGTGGAGCTTGTCTTGGTGCAGATGTGCCCTGTAAATGATGGGTTCCTCCAGGCCTTGCTCCAGCACTGGTGACTCAGGCCTCTGCACCACCCCTCCTCTGGCTACACAGGCTGTAGCTGCACCCTCTGGTGCTGCCCAAGCTGCACCATGCAGGAAACCCTGGAGCCAAACCAGGACCAGGCTAAAAGCTATTCCACCTCCCCACCAGCATAAGCTGTGGTCCAAACCTGGCTATGTTCCCCAGTCATGTGTGCAAAGATCTCATGTTAAGCCTTGCAGCTTTTGGTCCAACCCTGTCTGACACTGCCTGGGCAGAGGCACCTGTGTTTGTAAAGAAAAGACAGTTTTGCTCTCCTGAGGAGACTACTGAGGGGGGACACATGAAGGGTTGGGAAGTCTCTCCCCTCCTTTGAGGTAGCTACAAAGAAATATAAAAAGAACAAGTACCCCCAGGGCACTATATGCAGCATATTTTTAATTTAATAAAATAAAAGAGAAAAAAGTTGCCTTTCAAAAGTACCAAAACCTGCTGGCGTGCCAGTCAGGTTGTATTGAGGAGAAAAGGGTTAACCAGTAAAACCCAGGCTCCTGGGGAAGAGCAGCTTCCACTGCTCCATCCCTTGCTGCCTGGGGAATCAGGTGCCCAACTTGCTCATCCCCTGCTGCCTGTGGAGCAGGAGCAAGGCACCGCAAGCAAGTTCTGCCCCACTGCTCAGCCCCCCAGGCACAGTGGGACTCTGGCCAGGCCCCAAGAAAGCTGGGCCCGGTGCCTCCAGTTGGCAGGAAGAAGAGGGGCTGTTTGTGCTTCTCTGAATGGCAACTGCAAAGCCCAGAACCTGTGGCACTAAGGCACCCCGAGGTGATGCTGGGGCTTCTGGGCAGCACAGCCTTTGGCCTGTGACAGCAGCGGATGTAACCAAAAAGCAAACTAGAACAACTCAGCAAGCCTGGAGAACTGTACCAGCCAGCCTGGGCTAAGGGGTGTGGAGAAAAGTGGCTCAGAGCAGGGGTAAGGAACTGAGAAAACCAACTAGGGAGGTACCGGCCTGCACTGCAGAGTGCTCTCCCAGAGCAGAGCCCAGGCCTGGGGTAGGACAGGCTGGGAGTCCCCTTAACTGTGCTTGTCCTACCTGGAGCACCTCACCTGCCTTGGGACAGGCTCAGGTTGGGACTTGACTCACATGGAGTTGTTTGAAAAAGAAAGCTAGTGCTCTTCTTACCCCTTCCTCCAGTTGAGCTCTGTAGCAGTGACAGAAATGGAGGAGCATTAGCCAGAGGCAAGATGGTGCCAGGGAAAAGAGCTCCCCTGTTCATCAGTGACTTCAGAGAAGCCACAAGACAGAGGTGGGGCAGGAGTACCAGCAGCCTCATGCTGGTTTTCCCTCAGGATGTGAGCCCTCAGGCCCATGCCTTGCCTGAAAGTCTTTGACCTATTAAGGCAAACGGAAAGGTTTGGAGCTGTGGCAGCCCAAAGCATTCCCTGGGCTTGTTTCAGCCCCTTCCCCTGGAAAAGCAGGCGGAAAAGTAAGTCACTGGTCCAGCCTATCCATACCCCACCCTGCTCCTCAGTGGGTTCTCAGAAATCAAGCAAGTATCCCAAGGCAGAGGCAGGACAGCAGGCACGGCTTAAACACCATGGCCCCAGCTCCTTAGACCTTTTGCACAGGGGTCTCGCCTGGCGGGAGCTTCTTACTGCGCTTCTTCATGCGGCTGCGGGCATAGACACGGAGGAAGAGAGCCATGAAGACAACAGCTACACCCAGCCCACCGACAACAGTGACAGTGTGCCCGTAGATGAGGCAGGAGAGGAGGATGGCAAAGGCCTGGCGCAGTGTCATGATGATGGTGAAGACAGCGGCCCCGAACTGGTTGATGGTGTAGAAGATGAAGAGCTGGCCAAAGGCAGAGCACACAGAGAGCAGCACAGCGTGGGCCGTGAACTCTGAGTGCCGGGACATGAAGCGAACCGACTCCAGCAAGGCACCCTGCTCCAAGAGCGAGCCCACTGTGAAGAGGCATGAGAAAACATTGACACCAAACATCATCTGCACAGGAGACATCTTGTAGGCAAAGAGGGCGTCCTGCCAGTTGGAAGTGAAGCTGTCAAAGATAATGTAGCCAGCCAGGAGGATTATGCCTGAGAAAGTGGTAACAGTGGACACATGTCTGTTGGGAGCACTGGAGAGCAGGAACATGCTGACCCCCACAGAGATGAGGGCAGCAGTCAGGTACTCCCAGTACTCGTAACTCTTGCGTGACACCAGTTTGCCCATCATCATCACTGGGATCACTTTGGAGGCCTTGGCCAGCACTTGGGTGGGGAAGCTGATGTATTTGAGTGCCTCATACTGGCACCAGCTGCTGAGGACATTGGAGAGGGAGGCAAAGGAGTATTTGTACATGGGAGCCCCATGGCGCGGCTGCTTGGTCAGGGCGCAGTACAGACCAGCCACGGTAAAGGCCAGGATGCGGTTCATGAATACGAGGAACTGAGAGTCCTTGAACTTCTCACCGGGCTCTGTTTCAGTGGCACCATACGTTCTCGTCATCACACGCTCCTGCAGGACGCCCCATGTGAGGTAGGAGGCCTGCAAAGCAGGAGGAGCACAGGGACAGTCAGGACCCACAAAGGGCAGCTGCAAGCAGTCGCAGGAAAAACAGACCTCAGGGGACCCTTGCTTGCCCCGGCAGTGCCTCACCCTCTGCATGGCAAGTGGACCCTGGGAGATGGGGCCACCTCCTACTCCACCCCTCAGAGGGAACCCAGTGTCCCATCTGGTTACAACCGTGAACATCCTGTCCCCCTGCTCAGTTTACAGCCTCTTCAAGGGGAGAGAAGCCCTCAAAGCAAACATCCGGGTGTACTGCGAGCCGTTACACTGTAAGCTCCCTGTTGAACCAGACCAACAGAATCAGGGAATGTTCTCCATGCATTGCTGCAGTTTTGGTGCCAGCACCCTGCGGCAGGTCCTGCCAGTTTCCCCAGTGGCCTCTGCCATGGTTTTTTTACTTCCAGCTCCCTAGGCTCAGTTCTTCCACCCAAATCTAGTCTCAAACCCCGCAAACAAAACTGTTCTCCAGGGATTATCACTGTTCTGGCCGTTACCTCTGCTATGTCTGGTGTGAAAGCACCAAGCCCCTCGCAAAAGTAACACAGACTTCCTCTCACCACACATCCCCTCCGGAGAAACTGAGGCCCAGAGAGATGGAAGGACTTGCTAGTGAGCTGCAAGTCGGAATGGATGGGGTAGTCTGCCAGCAGGTGGATGTCTTCTGCTGGCTGCATGGGGTTTTCTCTCACAATGCCCATGTTTCTATTTATAGTCCTCTCAGACCCAAAAAGCTGCCCCTCCAAATGACACTCAGGCTGTAGCTGAGACTTGGGGAAACTCACATTAAAAATTCTTGTTTATCTGTAGCTGAATTCAGTAATTCTCCCCAGTATTTGAATCTAGTTCATCAAAGTAGGATATATCAGCCCCAGAAGATGACCCAGAGATGAAGGAAATAAGAAGGCTAAAACTATCTGCTACTCTGACATGAGGGCTAGAACAAAAGCAGCCCTAACAATGTGCTGAATCACAGAATTTTCCCTATCCATGGCTGCAGAGGACTGCAATCAGATGGACAGTAGTCCCAGCCCGGACGACACCAGCTTAAACGGACCTCCACAGCCCCTATTGGTGACACAGCAACCTCTGGTGGACTCCCAGCCTCCAACCCTGCCCCAGTCAAGGACGGCACTTGCATCCTTGCTTTTCAAAGAACTGATGGCCACAAACTTGCTGCCCATGCTCTCATCCCAGAGAGGAATGGCCACTCATGGGGCCCCTACCTGCAGACCAGCAGCACAGAAGAGCAGCTTGAAGACCTGTCGGGCTGTAGAGGACTCTGTGGGCTCTGCTCTGGGTGGCAGGGAGCCATCCTCCTGGTGTACAGACTTCACCTCAGAGCCGAACACACACGATTTGATGACAGGGAAGCAAATGCCTCTGCCTGAACAGGGTAGGGAAACACAGAGACAGAGTTAACCAGAGCCTTGGGCACCACAAGCTCCACCAGCTCGAGAGGTGAAGCCTCCCTCTTTACTGAGACAGTTCTGGGGTGCATCTCTGTTCAAGCCTGGTTTGACAAAGGAGGCTGGGGAAACAACCTGTCAGCATTGAACAGTGTTGACCAAGGGGGTGCAGAGAGCTCAGAGGGAGGCAGGATGTGGAAGGGAAGCTCCTGCCATTACCTGTCTCCAGGTAATTCCTTCTCTTGAAGTACTGGATGAGGAGGAATCCCGGGACCACAATACTTGCGTAGCCAGCAGCATTAACAAAGAAACGGAAGAGCCAGAAGTCACCCCATGAGTCCTGCAGGGCAGGGACGAGCTCTTCACCAGTAGCCATTGTAGGGAGGGAAGCCAGCACGAGGGGAAGGCAAAATCTGCACAGAGGAAGAGGCAGGTGATGGGCTGCTAGTACCTGGTCAGCTCTGCCCTGCATGCCCACACCGCCCGCTGCCCAGCCCACTTCCCACCAGCACCCAAATCCTACCCCAGCAACAGCAGTGATGAAGGCAGCACATGGAATAGGAAAAGCCCTCTGGAGTTGAAGAGCATATGCCACACATTTATAAGTGCTTCTGTTAAGGGTGTTTGCTCTGGGTTAGGAACACGTGGACTTGGAAACTTCAGTTTCCAGCACTGGAGAGAATGTTTGAACACTGTTGTAACCATCAGATTCTGACAACGCCCTTCCTCCAAATGCAAGAAGCACCTTGCGGCCTCACGGTTTTAGGTTAAACTTTAGCACAGCTCCTGGCTGGAAAAAAGAAAAGGTCACTGAATGGAAAAAGTGACTCCTACCTACGGCTCATGTTTCAAGCCTGCGGCCAGAGCCACCTTCCTCTGAAAGCAAACAGCTCAGAGGTTTCCCCTCCGGCTGTGCAGGTGAGTGGAGGAGAGCACGGAGGGCTCAGGCTGTCAGCCTCCCCACCACCCCACCAGCGTGCCAAGGCATTCCCCACAGCCCAGAGGAAACTACCAGGGTCACCCACGCGGCAAGACACAGCCAGAGAGCAAGGCTGGGAAGGAACTTCCCTCCAGCCGCCTGGTTGGGATTTTACCAGGACTATCTGATAAGGCATAGCTGATATTCTTCAGCTACAGCCCTAGCAGGTGACCTAGCCAGCTTTAAAACAGCTTTAAAACTCCCTGAAGGAGTTCCTCCCTCACAGAGGCAAACCTGTGATATTCAGGGGCCACACAAAGAACAAGAGCACCAAGCACACGACAGAATGAGCAAGCAGGCAAGAAGTTCCTACACCCAAAGCCACGTGTGCATCCCTCCCTTGCAAAGCAACCCACTGCTTCCTGCAGCAGGGTATGAGGTTTCCTTGGTCCATGCTCCATCCCTGCCCCAATTTTCTCAGCCCAGAAAGCCTCCACATCACCTTGAGGGCCAGGTGAGGGTGCTGTGGGGCTGGCTACATAAACATGCACCAGAAGACACTGAGCTCCTTGTGACAGAAAAGGGCCAGAGATGTTAATCCCCTCTCCTCCCAAAACAAGCAAGTCAAAGGAATTTAGGCCCTGTTTAGCAGTGTACCTGGCTCCAGTACAGTAGTGCTGTGACATATGGTAGCCCCCACATGAAACTCACAGATGAAGAAACCCAGAACTTTAAAGGCAAGAAAGTCCCCCATCATTTCATGCCCAAATCCTCCCCATAAACCCCCTGTCACCTTGGGAAAGGCCTCAGGGGCTTTTCTTATCCTCGGCTGCTGTGGCCAGGCTCCCACAGCCTAAAAACCTGACCTAAGCCGAGGTTTGTGTTTCACCCTGAAATCTCCCTTCTCTGACTTAAGGACCTAGAAATTCCCAGCCTGTGGAGAAGTACAAACAGCTGCGAGTGGGTTTCTGTGCCTGCTTCCAATCCCTCCCCCTGCTCTCCCCCGCAGTAAAGGCAGATTGACACCTCCACCCTCATCTCTCCTGCTGCAGGGGCACCACTGCAGGATGCAACAACAGGGTTGGGTGCAAGCACCCGGGACTGAAGCTGCCCACATGCTGCTGGGTTTGCCTGTATTAAGTAACCCTGGTTGATCGCAGCAGCCCTCTTGCTGTGGCAGAGGGTGCAGAAACGCAGTTTGCTTTTGCAGAAGTCGGACGTAATGGCAGGATCGGTTGCTACACTCATGGGCCACGACTCCCTTCAACCTGACAGGGACTGAAAGCCAGCCAGCTTTGCTCAGCACGACTGTGCCTGCTGTTACCCCGCCGGCCCCCTCAGCGTGGCCATGGGAGGAGAAC
Source organism: Ara ararauna (assembly GCA_028858755.1). Taxonomy (NCBI): domain Eukaryota; kingdom Metazoa; phylum Chordata; class Aves; order Psittaciformes; family Psittacidae; genus Ara; species Ara ararauna. The sequence goes on from CM054379.1 coordinate 103,117,708, forward strand.
CAGCTCTGCCCTCCCACAGCGACTGTGAAGAGGAGGCTATGAGGGACAATGGCTTTCTCTATGCCTGCGCTAGCAATTCCCAGGCCCCGAGAGCTGACTCAGTGCAGCAGGGGCTGCCCTCCCCACCGAGGCTGGGAAGGAACAGGGACGCCAGTGTTACAGGTAGAAAGCGGGGGGGCCGCGCAGGGCAAGCAGGCGGCACTCTGAGGCATGAAAGGAGCCTTAGTGTGGGGCAGGGAGCCGAGACAACAGACTCGGGTACTGTTCCCCTCGGCACAGGAGGGGCAGTGCTCGAACGCACCGCTTCGGCGCCGGGCTGGGCCACAGCCCTCTGCCTGCGGTGCACAGTCTGGGTCCCGGGCCAGAGGTCTGAATACAGTCCCTGCCTGCAGCCCCGCTCCTCAGGAGCTCAACTCCAGCGCCTCGAAGGGCTCAACTCAAACGCAACCATGGAACGCGGACGCCCACGGCTGCCACTCACAGCGCCGGGCAGCAGCGGTACCCTGCCGCGGCCGCCGGGCTGCCGATCCCCGCCGGCAGCTGCCAAGGGCTCCCCAGCGGCGGGCAGGGCACCGGGGGTGCCCGGCAAGGAAGAGGTGTACGGGATTCCGGCCCCCGGCCGGGGACTTTGCCACTCCGAGGCTCCGGCAGCTTGAGCCTGGGGACCGGCCCCGTGAGCCCGTGCAGAGGCAGCCTCTGGGTACGGCGAGAGCGGAGCCCTGCGGACACCTCCCGGCCCGGCGGCCACGTCCTCAGCGAAGGGGCCGGCAGCCCTCTCCCACCCTCGCCCCTTGCCGAGCGGGGCACCGCTGCCGCCCGCAGCCCGACCCGCCCTCGGCGTCCGCCCCGGCCTCACCACCCACCTTGCGGCCCGGCCCCGGCCCCGCTCCCGGCCGGCTCCCCTCGGCTCAGCTCCCGGCGGCGGCAGCGGTGTGGAACACCAGCCCCGTGGGTGCGCAGCGGCTGCTCACAGCGCCCCCTGCCGCTCCGGAGGAGCGCCGGGTGCCCCCGGCGGGAGCGGCCCCTGAGCAGCGGGAGGGAGGCCCCGGCTCCAGGCCGGGCAGCAGGACGGGGAGGGCGCACCGCTGCCTCCTCCAGGCCGGGCAGCAGGACGGGGAGGGCGCACCGCTGCCTCCTCCAGCCCCCGCCCAGCGCCCGGCGAGGCTGCAGGGCCGGCTGCCGGCCTCGGGCGGACACCAGAGACGTTTTACGAGACATCTTCAAAAAAAACACCCTCTTTTTATTTAAAACAATGGAAAAACCAGAGCAGATCACTGGCTTCTGCCCCTTCCCTCCCCTTCCCACCGGCTGCAGCCCCACCATGCCCCTGCCCAGCAGTGCCCCACATTCCCTGTGAAGGTGGCACCAGGGTTGCCCCATGGGGCAGGCACCGGCTGAGGCCCATTAGCAGAACATGGCTCGTCGGCAGCAGGGCTGAGAGGCAAAGAGTCGAAAGAAACAGAACAATCCAGCCCAGGGTTGCTGAGGAGACTGGGCCGGCTACAGCCTGTGCTGCCTCCCTGACAGCATTCCCTTCCTATTTGTCTTCCCATGAAGGGAGGAAGACAAGAACAGCGCGCTGCTCACCGCAGAGCATCTTGTGCAACTGCACCACCCAGGATTTGCCCCAAACAATAGCAGCTGCTCCCAGGCATCAAGTGGGGAATTTCGCTGGCTGAGGTAGGGTCAGGCACACTCAGTGTCTTCATTCCCACAGCACCTTTGGCTGCTGGTTCCTTAATGCCTCACATGGTCTTCTGTGGCTTGAAGAAGAGGCAGGGAAGGGGAGCGAGCTGAACATCAGCACGGATGTGGAAATAACCCTGCCATCTCCTCCCCTCTTAGCTTGAGAGAAGCTAAAACCCAGGGAAAACCCATGCCCCAAGTTTTTTAACACCCTCCCAAGCCAGGAGATGGAGCAGGATCTTTGTATCCTCTGCACAAGAAGAAACCACAGCGCAACAAGGCAGCAAGATGTCAGGCACAACAGCAGAAGCAGGGATCCACAACCTGGTCTTCCAGCATCTCCTATGCTCTTTCTTCAGCCCTGAAGCTCGGCAGGACAGCACGGGAATGGAGCGCCAGTCTGGGATCCCCCAGCCCCAGCCTTGAGCACTGGAAAGGGTTTGCAAGTGGGGAAGCCCCTGCGTTCCCACTCACCTTCTGCTGTGCAAAGGCCCAGAGGGAGCAGGCGGGCTGGGGAAGCCCTTGCAGCCCTGTGACTGGCCCCCAGAGCGATGCTCAGCCTCCTGATGCTGCGGGGGAGCAGCGTGGGTTTGATCACACGAGACCTCAGGTGCCCGCAGCAAGAACAAATGTTTATTAGAGTGAGTGTTCATTCGCCTCACCCCACGCTTACTCTGATGGCATTTGGGAGGATGCCAGAGGATGCTCTGTCCACCATGCAGCTTGAAAAGGAGTCATCTCCTGCTCCTTCCCCGTGTAAGCTAGAGACCCCTATTCAGTCCTGCTGCTGGGCACAAATACTCAAGGAAAAGCCTCCCCTGTGTAGTGCTCATAGTGCTGCCTTCTTCCCTCTGGGAAGGCAGCCTGAGGCCAACAAAACTTTTCCAAAGAGGAGAGGGGGTGATAGGTGTCCCACAGTGGTGCTGCTCCCACTGAACTGCAGGCAGGCAAGGTCCCAGCAAGGCAGCAGCACAGAGCAAGGAGGCAGCCCAACAGGCTAAAGGAGTCCAGCTGCTCATTCAGAGCACACCACAGGCTTCCCTGAGATCTTCAGGTCATCGAAGGGCAGCAAGGCGAGGAGCTGCAAAGGCCAAGGTGTGGATGTATAAAGATCCAAGGTGGTGTGTCCACAGAGCTGGGGTAGGGGCCCAGACCTAAGTCCCCCGCTCAAGTCCTAAAGCCTCCCACCTCTCTGGGGAAGTGCCAAGAAACCCTTTAGGGCATTCCCCAGGGCTTGAGGCAACAGGCAGCCACCCCACACACCCCCAAGCCAATGCCTGCACCCTATATGGGAGGACAGGCACAGCTAGAAACTCCTCTGAGGAGCTTCCCCCCCAGCACACTTGCAGAGCCACAGGCCTCCCCACACACAGACTCACATCATCGTTGCCATCAGCGAGGTCCTGGGCTGTCTCATTCTCCATGTTCCTCAGCAAGGTGTCAGCCCCGCAGTGTGAGAGGATGGCGGCAATGGCAGCATCCTTGCGGCCCACAGCGAGGTGGAGCGGGGTGCACCCATTGTACATCTGCGCGTCCACGTATGCCCCATTGCGCAGCAGGAACTGGACAGCCCTGCGGTTGTGGCACTCCACGGCCAAGTGCAATGGGGTCTTCCCACTTGTGCCCTCCTGCAACCCACAGACCACAAGGGTGTGAGTGCAGGGTCCTCTCAGATGGGTCCCATAGCACCCCCTTCACAGGGTGCAGAGGGGGCAGTCCTCACCCTGACTGCTGTCACAGCACCCAACAGCCCCTCAAGGACCTTTTCTTTCTGCTCCCTCAGAATCCAGTGCCTCCTATTCCCACAGCAGTGCCTGCCCTGAAGCTGGAGGGAGTGCTCAAGGGAGCCATGAACCATGCTTAGCCTTGCCCAAACATCACACCATGCCCAGCCTTACCCGAACATCAATGTTGGCACCACTCTCCAGCAGCAAAGACATCATCGGGATGTTCCCCTTCAAGGTGCTGATGTGCAGACAGGCCAAGCCTGGGACGGGGAGGCAGGAGAGAGAGCCACAGTCAGCCCAATCCACTCTGAGGCACACCAGCCCTGTCCGCATGCCCACTCTGCTGCGCTCCCAGATCCCTGCGTACACAACCCATGGTCTGTGCCCCAACCCGGCCACTGGCTCCACACCGGGCTGCCTGCGGGTCTCACCTTGCCAGTTCTGGAGCTGTAGGTCATGGTGGTGCCCCTGGGGCTGTGGGGTGCCCTGCGGCAAGGCTGTGCCCTGCAGCAGCTGCTGGGCGCACTGCATGTGCTGCTGCTCACAGGCTAGGTGCAGCGGCGTGTTGCCGTTGCGGTCCTGCAGCCCGGGGTTCACTCCCTTGTGGATCAGTGCCTGGATCACACTGGGCTGCTCCAGGTACACGGCGAGGTGCAGTGGGGTCTAGAGAGGAGGTGGGGACAGAAATCAGGGAAGGGGGGGATGCCCTGCAGGACACCCGGCAGGATGAGACACACCAGCCTAGAGGAGCCAGTTGGTGGCACAGGCAGGCTGTCAAGCAGGAACCCATCCCTGTCCCAGCACTAAGCGTGGCTAACACCGAGGCAGTGCAAACAGCTTCCTGCCCCCCCAGGCATCAGCTCAGGGATCACTCGTGGGGACACATCTCACTCTCCCAAGTTATCTGCCCTGCCACATTGAAGCCATGCCTGCTCCACCCTCCAGGGCAGTCTGAAATGTCCTAGGCCTTGTAAAGGACCCCTTCACCCTGTGCTGCTGGGAGCTGTCACACCTCTTTCTCAGGGTATCTCCCATACCCTTCTCCCCCTCCCCGAAAAAGGGCTGCTCACATGGGACATTCACCATGCTCTGGAGGAAGCAGGTTTGGGGGCCTGGAGACAGATGGGGCATCTATCGAGGGAGGACCTACCTTCCTCCCATCTTCTGCCTATCACATCCTCATACCTGGAAAAGATCATTTTGGATCTCCAGCACCTCCCTGGGCAGATGAGCGATACAGCAGAGTGCCACAGCTGGGACACAGTGGATAATGGCCAGGTGAACCAACCTATGGAGGGAAAAGGAGAGGGGGGAAAAAGAAAAATAAGTCCCGAGTGCTGTGCTCAGAAGCCGATATCCTCCACTGCTGCATGGAGGAGTGATCTACGCACCCTCCCCAGTCCTCTTCCCTTGTCACCAGCTTGGAGCTCCTCCATCCTGCCCTATTCCTGGGGGAGCTCAGCAGCAGGCCGAGACAGGAATGTGGCCTGAGGCTCCCAGGGCAGTCCTTCACACTCATCTACATGGGGAACAGACCCTCTTGTTCATGCAGAGTCCTCCCTCAGACCTCACAGCATGCACAGGGCTTGGACTCAGCACTGGCCAAAGCCAGGCCTCCAGCTGGTGCAGGTCCGAAAAGCCTGGGATGTGTTTCCCAGAGCCTAAGGGCTGGGTTTGCCAGCTGCAGAGGGAGATATGGGCTCTGGCAGCTGCCTGGGGAAATCCAGTAACCCAGTGCCAGCTGCGAGCCACACTTCTGCTTTCTCCTCGTGCAGGCAGGTGGCCAACGCTGGCCAGGAGCCCGGCACTGGTTCAAGATCACCTGCAGGGTACAGTCCCCATGCCAGCCATGCTGCTGGCCCACACTGATTTCCTCTTCTCTCCCCCACATCCTTCCCTTCCAGCCCTGCTGCAGCAGTGCTGGCACGGAGCCGGGGAGGGCACAGGGACACTGAAGCCATCAGAGCTGGGTGGCCAGCACGCAGTCCTGCTCCTCAGGACCATGGTCCCCACAGCCACAGGGTGGCCAGGCAGGCTGGAGTCCTCCAGCCCAAGGAAAGGTTTTCTTTCCAGCCGGATCTGACGCCAGCTGCTGTGCACTCAGAACAGAAGTGAGACTGTGACAGAGGCAGAGCTGAGAGGGAATTTCCAGTCCCCCCCAATGACCTGCTGCACTCCCAGGCCTCCCTGGAAGGAGGGACCAGTCCCAGCCATGCTGAGCAGCAGTGAGGAGCAGGCACAAGCTGAGCGAGCCTCCTGCCACGCAGTCGCCACTGCGCTGGGTGGCTTTTATCTCTGGCAGATGTCAGCTCCAAAGTGAAACCCAGGCTCTAAGCAGGCTCCTGCCACTCATGCTGCTTGGTGAAGGCAAACGGGGCTGACGGAGAGGGCGAGAGCTGTGCCAGCCCCAGCAAGACACCTTGCTCACCATACAGCTCAGCTCTGGGATGCCACCTGCACTGGGAGATGGACAGCATCCCTCACAGGCGGGAGGGCAAGACCTGACCCCAAGAAGAAGTGGGGCTGCCTTCTTGCCAGCTGCCAGGTGGCCATGAGTGTGCTGAGAAACCCAGAGGCCAATCCCCCAAAATTAAGCCCCATTTTTGGTGACAAAACAAGGCTGGTTCCCCTTCGCTCTGCCATCATGGGGAAAAGCTGTGGCCAGCAGGAGAGGCTTTGTCCCCGGGGGAAACCCCGGGTCATGCTGCAGCAGGGAACTCCCCAGTGGAAGGAGAGGCCACTCACATTTGCCACTGCACCACCATGGGGTGCACCCCCACTGTCAGTGCTCCCGGGGCAGGGGAGGGGGCTGTGAGCTGGGGCAGAGCAGCTCCATGGGCAGGGGCAGACCATGGGGCAGAGGCACAGCCAAGGGGGCCAGGCCAGGGTAGCAGAGGGCAAGAGTGAGGGGCAGAGCCAGAGAAACAGCTCTAAGAACATCCCTCCCCCTGGCAGGCTGTTGCCTGGGTATGATCCAGGCAGGGAGATTCCCTGTGGGCTTTGCATCAGGCCTCTGGTCCCCACGGTGGCACTGCACCAAGGTGTCCTTTGCCCGCTTGCAGGGACAGCCCCTGTCTCTCCACGCTCATTCCCAGGCACCACATGCAGAAGGCCATGGGATCTGCCTTTTTCAGGTACAGAAGAGACACAACTGCTCAGGCAGGGGACTTTCCAAGGCAACTGGGCTTGAACTTTAAACCTCTGCTGCTTTCACTTTCCAGAGCCATGCTGGGCTCCTGGGGGAAAGAGCAGAGCCCAGGGTCTCTCCCCACCACAGTCAGCCCCAACCTGCCCAGGAATCCCCTGGCCCCTCTGCCACTACCCACACCACACCATCATATGGGGACAAGTGGGGCAGTCACCCAGGGGAGGTGGAAACCCCAGGCAGCTCTTCCTGGCTTGGGTGACTTTGCAGCTCACACCAAAGGCAGCAAAGACACTCAGGGCTGAGCAAGTTTGGGATCTATGCTGTGGAGGCAATGAGGTTGAGCATCCCCAGCCACCCAGAGCTCAGGCTTTCACCCCAAAGCTGGGATGTGCCTGCTTCAAAGGATTGCTTTCACCCTTCCCTCTTCATTCTCCACCCGGGTGCAGCCTTCTCCTGTGCTTTCACTTCTGCATCCGTTCCCCCCTCTCCCAGTTGAGAGCCCTCAACTTGCTGAAATGGCTGCAAGACCCATGAGCTGCTTGGAATCATGGCGAGGACACCTGGAATGAGCGCACCAAGAGCACGTGTGCACTCTGTGCCACAGGCTGTTGATGCCAACCTGGAATCGGGATTGCCTCCAGCTAACCTGGGAAACCTCCTACCCCTGGGAGACACGAGATGCAGGCATTGTGCCAATCTCCACTTTCTTCCAGCCAAGGCTACACGCACGCATCTCTCCGCCATGGCAGCGTGCGGTCCAGCTGCTGCCAGGCTGCTACATGCTGGCACACAGCACTCACAGCTAAGCCTCAGCACCAGGGCGTGGTGACGCAGAGAGATACCTGCTCGCTGCCAGGCACCCCTCCTCACCCAGCCACGTGCCTTTGCCAGAATAAACCCTCCACCCCTCCGTGCTCCAACCCTCTCTCAGCTGCCTGCACACCTCTGCCTTCTCTGCTTGCCTGCTCCCCACCTCACCATGCTCCTGCCTACAGCTGTGGGGTGGGTGCCCAGCAGGTACTTTTGGAAAGGGCAATCAGGAGTTTGGAGGGGGCTGTGGATGGAGTAGCTGTGGGCAAGGGAAATGGAGTCAACCTAAGAGTACAGACTGCTGGGCTTGCTCTCAGCTTTGCCACTTGCTCACCAGCTCCATCCTGGCACAAGGGGTCTCATTAGTGCTCTGAATTGCAAAGGCACAGGGCATCCCTGGCACAAGGCAATCTACCCATCATCAGAGAGATAAAGATGTGGGAGCAGAGGGGTCAGGACCATCCTTGGGGATGTCCCCAGGTCTGAGCATGCCATGCCCAAGGCAGTCCTATTTTAGGCACAGGAAAGCATCCATTTCCATAGTGCTGTCCATCTCCCAAGCTTCTGAGTGACCTCAAGTGCCTGGTAGGAAAACTGTCCACACCTGAGGACTGGAGGCAGGAGAATGGGATAAGGGTGACACCAGCTGAGACACACAAGCAGAACTGAGGAAGTCCCAGCAGATCTTCAGCTATCCTCTTCTCTCCCTCCAGAAAAGGGGCAGACCATGCAGATCTGACCATGCAGATCCCCCCCATCTGTAGAACAAGACACCTTGTCCTCAGGAGTCTCTCCTTTCACTATCTAACCCCAGAATCACCTAGGACAAGGGCTCCAGCATTCAGTAGAATTAGCTTTTCTTCTAGCACTGTACTTTTTTCTCTTTCTACTTTTTTCTCCCTTTCTAGATAAGATCCCTGTCTGCAGCAGGAATAGTTCACTCTCAGCTCCTCATTTTGGCTGAGTGGAGCAGTGGGAAATCATGCAAATAATTAACACACGAGAAACTTGTTCAGGAGAGGAAATGGCCTCAGCAGCAACAGTGAGGAGAGCAAGGAAGAAGGAAAACAGCAGGGGAATTCCACACTTACCCTGCTCTCCTGTTCCAGCCCTGTAACCTGCACTGCTAACAGCTTCCTCAGCCATCAGCATGAACCTCTGCCAGCAGGCTCAGCCAGCACAGCCCCATCCTGCCCTGCAGCCCTCTGCCAGCCCAGCCTGGCTCCCTTCCTCCCTGCATACCAATGCGATGCTGCCCTGCTCCAAAAAGCTGTTCCAGCTGCCCTCTGGCAGCTCCAAGGGAACATCGAATCCCAGCCAGCTGTAGGCTCATCCCCATATCCTCTGCTCCAGCTCTGGGTCTCCTGTCATAGAGGTTTCCTCTCCCCTTCCCTGAGGGAGGGGGGAGGAAGGCTGCTGCTACTGGGACCAAAGAGAGAGCTGGGAACTGATGGAGCAGGGGAGCCAGCCTCCAGCTTTCCTATGGTGCTCTGCAGAGGGTCTGGTGTGGCTGCTGGCAATGAGGGGTGCTGAAGGCTGCCTAGTAGGGGAGGCACTGCAAGGGGGCTGCGGGTGTCTTGTTTTCCAGTGAGGTGGGGAGATGAAGGTGCCCCTGTTCACCCACATACAGCACCCCTGGCCTCACATCCTTTAGCCTCGGCACCCACACATGTGAGCATTCTTCTCAGTTTCTGAGCAGATGGTGTGTCCAGGATTGCACAAGCACTAAACATCAGATGCATGAGGACTGCTCCCTGCAAAGCAAGGGGTCTGTCCCACACTACCATCACTGCAGGGATGGACCCAGCCAAAGAGCAGGTCATGGCTGAGAAGATGAACAATTGCAATAAAACCAGCAAACATCCCAAAATGCCACAGCCAATGGACCTTTCAAATGGAGCAAATTCCCATTCTCGCTCATCAGGGGGCAAATACATTCTCCTACCGTTTCTGTGCATGCAGAGATATCTTGAGGTCAGAACAGCCTCAGATGAAGACAGCGTCTGGACTTTGCCAGAGCCTGTACAACACACCCTAGCAATCATTTACAGCCCCGCAAGCATCCTCACTGCCTCAGGATTTTATTCTAATGAGACCAGAGTTGGTCTAGGATATCTCAGGGCCACCTCAGCCCTGCATCTGGCCCAAAGGGGCTTCCCACCTCCCAGATGCACAGAGTATCACATGGAGCTCACGGAGAGGTGCCCAGTATCCGCTTTCACAGCTCAGACCCCATGGCCTCTCTTCCTGCACTTTCACATCTGACTTCTCTTTTATCCACATTGCATTAAAAAAACCCACAAGGCAACAAAAATCGAACTTTCTTGGTGAATTTAGCTGAGCCCAACCCTTTCCCAGCAGCAGCTAAGCCTGCCTGCAGAGTGCAAGGACCTGAAGCCCTTCCCACCTCAACTGATCCATTACAGCCAGGTAGCAGGCTTCTGCATTCCAGGACATGGAAATTTTCAGCCATTCCTTCCCTCCCTCTGTGCTGAAGTTCCCTGTGTCTCTCCCCAGCTCCAAGGCAAACCAAGGCAGGTGGAAAGCGTGAAGAAACTTCCTCCAAGCCATGCTGAAGTCACCCAAAACGGGGGAAAAAACCTCTGTGCCTGCAGAATCTCAGAAGGCTGTTCCAGAACTTACCCACCTTACACCAAGGCTTTACATGTGACCCCTGTGGCAGCCAGCAGCTTCTGCAGCATCCTAAAGGAGCCCGTGCCCTCTCCTGCTCCCCAAACTCCCGAGCATGTACAGAGGAAGAGCTGAGAGTCCAGGAAGAGGGAGCTGGACACAGGAGGTTCCCCAGTCCCTCTGGCCAGCCCCACATTAGGACTCATTCTCTTTTCTGCCCTACAACAGCACTGTGCTAGGGAGCAATGCGTGACAGACTTGAACTTCCCTGGCAATTGGGCAAAGGAGATTTCCAAAGGCCCTCTGGAAAAAACAAGAGCATCCCTGCTTCCCACTAACCACAGCCATCTGACTGCTGGGCAGCCAGCAACAGCCCAAGGGATTCCCAGCCCAAACAGCAACCAGGTTTGCTCTCTGCATCCATCTTTTTTTCATCATTCCCGAAACTGTGTCTCTCCAGCCACCTGCTTCTTCTACCGTGGTCTTCCTTCGCTGTCACACACACTGGGATCCCGGGGTTCAGCAACACCAGTGTTCAGCAGCGCAAGCATAGAGCAGGCAGCCTGGATGGGTCAACCTCTGTTCCCCTGCAGGAGGAAGACCTCAAGCACAGAGCTACATGAGGTGGGAGGATTATGACTAGCACACGCTGGTGAATGGTGAGAAGCAGCTCGTGGCCCCACAAGGTGCCTACCCACGCAGGGAAGGGCTCAGCGGGGAAGACCGCTTCCCTACCATCAGGTGGAGGAGAGCTCAGAACATCAGCTCCCATGGGGCCCCAATTTTACTCGATTAACTGTTCCATGAGCCCTTGTTAAGGCATCTCAGCCCACGAGTCACTGACACGTGATTTCTTAACAGCAGACAGGCCAGCACTTGTCGCCGGTGGAAGGAGGAAGTCAGGCTTCCTCTGCTCCCCTCCCTCCCCAAAACACGCACCCAACCAAAACCGCTTGATCCCATTTTCCATCTGAAAGAGGCCAAGGTCTCTCTCTCATGACTGAGCTGGGGTCCCCCGACCTTCAGCCCCACAGAGGAACCATGCTGCTTTGCATATGGATCCCCATGCAGAAGACAGCCACCCTCCTGCAGAGGCATAGTCTTCAGCCTTCTGCAGCGTGGCACAGCCAGGCAGCACAGAGCAAGACTACACATGCTCTACCAGCTGCCCAAGGGGCCCATCACCATGCATCAGGTACCGATGGCATAAAGTAGTATGTGGCCCAAGGACGAGCCTAGGCAGAAAGGAAAACATGTTTTGAAGCTTAAGACAGAATATGTAGTCCTAGAAAGTGGAAAGCTCTGCCTAATTTCCCACACTGATGGGAAATTAGCCTCTCTAATGATGGGAAACTCTGCCTCTCCAGGGCTGGCAGAACTGCCATAAGCCCAAGTGAAAGGTGAAGTTTTCCCTTGTGCTGGAATGCAGTAGGTGATCCCATCACACTCCATCTCATTTCATAGGAGCTGGTCCCATACTCACCCCTTTCCCAGGACACTGGATTCATGCATCTGCCTGGCGAGGCTGGGAAAGAGTTTCCTCAGTGAATCCTAACAAAGGCTGAGCTTGTTTGGAGGCCGGCACACAGCAATATAGCTGCCTGCAGCCTGGTCCGAACCAGCCATGCCTGCATGCTGGAAAGCCCCTCTCTTCACTTCCACACAGAGCAGTCCCACCAGGACTCCATTCAGCAGAAAAGAAGCTGGTTTACATGGAAGAGATGGCTGCTTGGAGGAGGCTACTTGCTTCTCAAGGAAAAGACCATGCTTGGAGGAAACTGTGCTTGAACTCACAGGTCTTGTTCTCTACCCAGCCACAGAACAAGCAGGATAGGTATCACCTCCCTAAGCACGCCCACCATCTTCTGCCTCTCACCCCATTCCTCATCCCTGATCTTTCCTGCCATGCCAGCTCTGCTGCTCTCTCTTGGGGTGCTGGTGGCCGACTACTGCAGCTCTGACTTCCCCAAGGCAGAGGGGCTGCCAGCAGGACTGGGCAGGCAGGAGGGGAGCTGATGCTTGGGCAGATGATTGTTGGAAGATGGTACCCACACATTTCACTGGCCATCACCCCCCCATCTCCCCTGTTAGCCAATTTCCTTCCTGCAGAAACAGGACCCCTTCTAATTTTGAGCACAGGAAGAGCCTGTTTTAGCCCCATTGCTTCACCCTGCCTGGGTTAATGCTCCTCTCCCACAGAGGCAGACAGGAAGGTATTCAAGCAGGATCCTGCTGATGCTCCAGCCACTTGAGCACATGTTCCTCCACCTCCCATACTTCCCCCCCAAGCACTGGGCTGACAAACACAGCCCGCTCACAGGCACACCTCAAAGCAGCATGGGTGGGCAAGCCAGGGGCAGCTATGGACAGCACAGATTTTTGTCAGATGGGGAGCCAAGACTTCTGCCAGCTCCTCTCTGCTCGGTACCAGCCAGGGCATCTGAGGAAATAGGAACTACTTGGCCAAAACCCCTGAACTTTCTGTATTTTCAGAATTACAATTACAGGAAAGTGTTGTTGCCCAAGTCTCCTGAAATACAATGATAGCATGATTTTAATTCTCAGCCTGGAGCTGTTTTGTGGCAGATATTAAAGCAAGGCACACAAGGAAATGAGCCACTGACAGAGATGAAAAGGAGTTGATGGGTTTGTCTGGTTGGATGTAAGGGATGCAGCCTGAAGCCATCCGACCATTTTCTCTGGGGACTTTCTGTCACCGGATGAGCAACTGCTCCATAGACTTCAGCATTACTGGCAGCCCCGACTTTGTTTTGCATGCAGAACCTGTGGCAGCTCAGCGAGTCACTGGGCGTTCTCTCCCCGTTTGCATCAACCCAGTGGTGGATGTTCAGCATTTCTAAATATAAATGCCGCCTACCTCTGCCACAGGGTCAGGAGGAGAGACAGGAATAGCAGAGGCAGAAATCCACAGCCACTCTAACCACAAGAATAGGGGTTTTTTTCACAGTGCTGGGAGCAGATCCCGAGAAAGCCAGCTCTGGCACAGACACAGCCTGCTCAGAGCAATATGAGCTGCACCACCAGCTGACTTTTCACTCCTTCCCTCACTCTTTACTGATTTCCTGTTCTGAACCGTGAGTGAGAGAAAACAGAAGAGCAACTGCAACCATTTGTAGAGCTCTCCAAGAGCCTCTCCTGCCTACAGTAACCAAGGTACCAGTGATTAATGTTTTCCTAGTTAATGAGATGCTTGTGTTAGGTCTAAGCATGTCTGACAAGCAAAGGGCTCAGACACCTTACAGAACAGCCCCAAGCAGCCAAAGCACCTCCAAGCAGCCAGATCTACCAGGCTCACCAAAGAACAGCAAGCAGGGAGCCAGGCAGCTTGTCTTCCACAGTTTAAAAGACTCCTGGGCCTCCCCTGCGGGCACCTTGGCTCTAGTATTATAGTTGGGAAAGGTGGTGAAGCTCCTCCACTCGGAGGAGCCCCAGAGCCAGCCTGCAGACAGGACAGAACTAGGAAGCACCATCCAGGCGCCTGCCTGGGGAGCGTGGGAGGCTGGTTTAGGATAACCTTGCTTGCTGCGGGACTTCCAGCCAATCCTGGGAGCAGATCCAGTGAGCATTAATGAGCTAATTAGCAGATGCACAGGCTCCTTCCTAACCGGGAAGTAAACACTCCAGCTGGCTCCCAGCTCATCTTCAGCTTCAGAACCAATGTGCTCTGCCGGGCAAGGACAGAGCCTCCTTGCTGCTCCCTCTACTGAAGACATTTGCTTGCTCGTGCTAGTGCCTCTCAGTTTCTCTTCCTCTTGCACCACTACTTGGTATTAAAATCTAGCCTGGGTCTGGAGCAAAGCTTTTGCCCTTCTTAGCTATGAGCACACTTTGCTCATGCTCTGTATGTGTACCCATGCACTCATGATGAAAACCTTCTGGCGAGGGAACGTATGACAGGAAAGCGCTGTGATTAGCTGAACACAGTTACCAGAAGCCAAACCAAGTAACTCCGGAGTGATGCCTCTGCCCTCGAGAGGGCATCACAGACGTGGGAAGCCCCCCCTCGTGAAAAGAAACACTCATCTCCGTCACAGAGGCTCAGGAGGGCAGCCCTGTAGCAGGGCATGCATCACAACTGTGCTGAAAGCTGGGCAGTGCGGGTGGGTTGGCAACGCAAGGCGATTTCCACCTGAGAACAAATGGTTCTTGGGTTGCTCGGTTGAGCAGCATCTCTGGCCCTAAAACAGCCATCTCAAGGAATTGCCCTGCATAGCCAATCTCTTGCTTACCTGCTATCTCACACAACCAAGCTTTCTTCCTTGGGGTGGAAACACTGCATTGTCTGGGGAAGAGACAGAGTGGGGGGTTGATTTGCCCCTCCAGTTGCTAGCAGCTCCATAGCAAGTAGAATTTTACTTCCTAAAGTGGGTCCATTCTGTGCCACGTTGCCTGCAGTACCTCTCCCTGCTCACTCAATGGACCTGGCTCAGACGCTCCACTAGTCACCCACCCAAACCCATGCCAGGGCGCCCAGCATCCATGCTCAGCACTAGGACAGGGGCTTGTGGAGTCCCTCACAGCCCGGCAGAGCGGGTGCTCCTCAGAAGAGGGCTGGGGACCACTGCAGATAAACCCGGCTTATCTCCAGGCACCGGCTCCCCGCTGCCGGCTGGCTGCGAGGAGCCAAGCCCGGGGCTAGGGGGTCCGTGCTCGCAAGCCGCCCCGGGAGGGATGGATGGAGGAAGGATGGATGGATGGGGGGCACGGTCCGCGGTCACTCACGTGTCTCCGTCCTCCGAAAGGTAGGTGAGAGCTCCCAGCTGCTGCCGGCTGAGCCCCCCAGGCGGCGGCTCCTCGGCGGCCGGCAGCGCGGGCAGGGGCTCGGGAAGGGCGCCGGAGCCGTAGCTGGAGTCGAGCCGCTCCTCAGCGGCGGCGGCCTCGGCAAAGGTGTCAGCGGGAGGAATCCCGGCGGCGGAGGGGGTCTCTGCGGCGGTGGAGGTCTCCCTCCCGCCCGGTAGCGAGCGCAGAGACTCGATGCCCGAGTCGCACTGCCCGTCCTCTCCCTCCCAGCCCGCAGCCTCCTTGCGGCACTCGCCGCCCTCCGCCCGCGACATCGCTCAGCGCTCGCCGCCCGCCAGCCGCGGCCCCGGCCCCGACACGGCCGGGGGGCTCATGGCCGGAAAAGCAGCGAGCTGCGGCCGGCTCTGAGACGGAGCCCCACGGCTCCTCCTCCTGACTCAGCCGCGCCCGGCCCCGCCTGCCCGGGATTCCCCCTCTGCCGGCCCGCCCCGGCCTGGTGGCTGCGGACCGGGGCTGCCTCTCTCTTCTTCCTCTCTGAAGCGCCGGGAGGGAGAATGGTGCCCTGAGCCACCGCTGTGGCCCGGACCTGCCTCCTCCCCTGCCCGGTTTGGCGGGGTTCTTTAAACAGCAGACGGGTCTGCTAGGGGTGGGAGAGGGGCTTTGTCAAACCGGTGGTGAGCTGGAGGGGATGGTGTTAACGTGAGCGAGTGCTAACTGAAGCCGCAGGCTCTGTGGGAAACGACACGGTGGGTGCCACTTGCTGGCAGCAGAGATAGGTGCGAGGAGGCGTCTGCTTTTCCCACGTGCATGGTTTAACCCGTTTCAACCACGGAGACACTTCTTACCTGTCCTGCCTGTACAGGCAAAGGGAGAAGCCAGGCAGCCTCTACACTTGGCTGAACAAGTCAAGTTGCTCCAGCCATTTCCCACTGCCTTGCTGTGTGGCAAACAGCCCACAGTGGACTGCCAGGGCTCGCACAAGAACAGCCAGAACACAGAGATCAAAGCTGAAAATAGAAGCTCAAACAATAGTCCCTGCGTGTGAATGATTGATAAGGCTGCCTTTCAGTGCCCCCTTCCAACATCAAAACTATTCAGTTGTGTTCCTCATGGATCTGCATAGACTTCATGTAGTTACTTTACAGTGTTACAAGCAATGGGGTTTCCTCAGAATTTACCTAGATAGCTCTGAATGCAGGTGACACTTCAAAATCAGTTTGATGTATCACTTCTATTGCTTTATATGCCTTTCCGCCTCTGCAGGATGCCCATCCTTCCAGCTCAGCCCAGCAGGAGGGGAAGGATCCCCTGCAAGGGAGCTCACCTGGGGATAGCTTGGTGGTGGGAAGGGGATCCACTTCACACAAACCACATGCAAAGCGCCCATGATGTCCCCCTCCCATGCTGCAGCTGCCACCTCGGATTTGTGTCACTCCCCCCACACAGGCCTTTAACCTCAGCCTCGCTGCAGGCGAGCTACCCATGAAAAGTGACTCCGGCCAGGCAGGAAGAAAGGTTTTGGGGTGCGAGGGTAGCAGGAGGCAGGCAGGGGAAGTTTCTGTTGGCATCAGTAACTTCCAGTCACAAGCTTTCCTCCCACGCTCAGGATCTGCTTCAGTATTCCAGCTGTCTTCCTCGCACTGTCTTGGCTACAAGACTACAATTACTAAGATCAAGGAGCTTCTCCCACATCTTATCAGCTGTGCCCAATGCAGGGCAGGGATAGAGGCCACTCCTCTCACACCCTGGTGGTGATTGCACCCAGCTCCATGTGCATCTGCAGCTGAAGTTCTGACCTCCACCCAGAGTTTCTTCTCATTCAGTTTTCTGTACTCAGCTGCTTCTTGGTTACCCATCAAATACCTTACAAAATTCCTTTGCCATTTTCTCTAGTAACATGCAAGATTTCCTAAAGATGCAGCTCCATCATGGAATGGTTCCTTGTATGCTTCCACGTGGATAAAATCAGATATTGGGAGAAACCCAGTTTGGTCAAATCAGCACAAACCTGTGTGGTGATGCACAAAGACTTCACTGTGAACTAATTGGTGCTTGCTTTGCAGAAAGTGGCAGTCACCGCTTGGGTATCTTGTCCTGTTCTGGCTGGGGTATAGGTGTGGAGCCTGCTCCCAGGGTAGTACAGGTTCAGGAGTGGCTCAGCCAAAGCACAGAGCCTGAGCTAATAAGCTCTGGACCAGCTCTACAGGGAGGCAACTTGAGAGCCATCACTTGGGACTCACAGTCACAGCAAGCCATTTACACCTCTGGCTGCCCAGCAGCCCCTGGAGGTGGCCTTCCTCTGCTGATGATGTGAGCTTAGCTGGAGTTAGCGATCTTGCAGAATCCCTAAAGTGAGCCTTGAACTTCCTTGAGCTCATGCTTGTGCTTGGCTGGTGCTCCCCTAGGGCTGTGTTGCAGTGGTCTGCTGCTGCTCAGCTCTGGAGACCAGGCATTCCCCATTAAAATCAGCTATGCTACCCAGGCATCCAGGTCCAGCCACCCTCTGCTCTAACCTTACAACTGCACCCACTAATACCCGGCTCAGGCACCATCTCCTTGACACCTCTCTTCTGTCTTGGTGTGCTTCTGTTAACCCTTTGGGCAGTTTGATTGGGAAGTCTGAAAGATGAACTTGGCCACTCTGCCCTGTTATTTGCCTTCTATCACTCATTCAGCAAGGCTTGGTCTTTGTTTCAGGCTGTCTTCCTAACAGAGAGCTTTTCTGCCTGGACAGGGGGGTTTGGGACTTTCATTATTTTCAGAGGCTTTAAATGGATATAGATATAGATCTACAGATCTATATATATGGATATATACACATACACATACGTACACGTACATATGCACATGCATATATATATAATATATTGGCAAGTAGTGGTAGAAGGAATAAAAACATTTAAATATAATACGAGGCCAGTCTTGATGTTATGATTTACTCTTAAGGGTTTTAAAACTGAAACTGTAATTCTGAGCTCTCTCCAGTCCCCCTTAAGATGTGTCACTTGAAATGGCTAAAATTGAAGGGAAATACTGCAGAGGCAGGGATCTGCTCCCACTAGAGGTCAGTGTAAACACACGCTGCTCGAAGGCACCCAGCGCTACTCAAAATAGCCTCTCCGACCGGAAACAGGGCCCGCAAAGTCTCTCCACTCATTGCACTGCCAGGAGCATCATGACAGACATTGGACATGGGAATGACCCCCCGTTGACCTGTGACCCCCGGTACTGTCGGTAATAACGTCCTCTCCCCAATTCCATCCTCTGATTTCCTAAGTGAAACCCAGGTCTCTGCATCTGACTTCTCAAACCCAAGTTCTGCTCACTTCAGTTGCACCTTGTCTGGCACCAGCATCTCCTCCACGGTTCCTCGAGCTGTTAGCTGGGTGAGATAAGTGAGGTGTGGCTGGGAGTGATGGGGAAAATGAGTTTATGTTCAGTATGCATCTGGTCTGAGGAAAAATAATAGCACCGTAATTCCCACCTGTGGTCCTCTGCCGTGTTTAAGCAACATAGGTTACATTAAATTGTTATAAGAAGTTATTGCCACAGTAATTCACACCAGGCAATGTGACTGGTGCTACATTCCCCCACTTGGACTGTCAACTGCACAGCTTTCGTTCCCTGCGAGCACTGGTTTGTCTCATTCGCTGGGAATGCAGCCCTTTTCTGCCATCCCCAGCATTAGAAGCACTGAACCCATCAGCAAGGTGCTAGATCCTTACCTGAGGAAGCTCCCACTGCATTATCCACACCAGAGATGTCTCTGGGCACACCAAGCACCAAAGCAGTCCTCTGCCTGGGACTCCAGCTATGGGATCTCAACCCAGAAGCCATGTGCACCAGGCCCTTGACTGGGAGCAGACACCCTCAGAGAGTGAGGAAAGCTGCTAGAAAGGCAACAGGCTCTCTCTGACTGCTGTTCCATATATCTGGCAGCAAATAGCTCTGTAATGCACCAAACTGGGTCAGTCTGCTTTCTGGCCTAACAGAGTAAAGCAGGATCATGGCTCTTAAAGATTCAACGCCCAGAAGTGAGACTGAGCTTCCTAACAGATCAGTGCAAAGCAGGTCCTCCTCAGGTACCCATTTTCCGGGGTAATCATCCTAGAAAATGCTGGCTACCCTTTTGTCGCAAGTCTGGCTGAAACCATGGGGTCACTTTGAATGTCCCCAATGATGCTGCTCCAGGTACCTGCTTGCTTTTGCAGTAAGGGATTATTTTAGTCAGAGTTCTCCTTGGAGTCCATACTGTTTGACTCCTGTCCTTCTGCTGTGCACTCCCATAATGTTAAGGGATCCATCACGCCAATACGATGACATAATCTGAAGCAGATTAGGTTTGCCTACATGTGGTAGGTGGTCAACAAGTTGCCCAGGTAGTACCTTCCTGAGAAGGAGACATGATCCTCATTGTTGCCCAGGGTCCCACAGTGGACAGGGCAGTTTCTAGTTCCTTCTGTTGTTCACTGTGTGTACATGTGTGTGTGAAGAGTAGGAAGTCAGACAAGGAGGATTAGTTAATACTTTGAATGGGGATCACACCTAACTCACCCCATCCTCAGCTACAGCACTCACTTCCACAAGCAGAATGTGATCTATAAAAGATGCACTAAAAACCTTCGAGCTTACAAAGCGAATGAACAAAACCTGCGGATAGTTTAACCAAATTTCATTCTAAATTAGATCCTCCTTGTGTAACTGCTGTCAGCTCAGCGGCTGCAGCAGCAGCGCTCTCTGCTCACATCTGAGCAAATGCATGGCTGATAAGGTCCCCGTATGCATTTATTTATGTGTGTGTGTGTGTGCAGCTGTGTGTGCTCAGAGCTCTCCCAAAGGAGATGGCAGATGTGGTTACAAATGGGGAAAGGATGGCAGATGGTCTTGGAGAACTGATAATAAAATCATGCTTAAATAGATGGTGAAACTGTGCCCTAGGTGAGAAATCTCGGCACCTGGGGCTCCCTTTATAGCTAGTGGAGAGACAGACTCACTTCCAGAGGGTGGCTCTGATAGCCTCTGTCAGGCTACACTGTTTTAATGAAGAGCACTCCTCCCTCTCTGTAGAATAGCTGTGGAAGGCAGTGCTCCATCACCAGGATATCACTTATTCATGACTCTCTAAGCACAGTTTATCCAGCAGGGACTACCCAAGACAGAACAAAAAGCTCAACTCCCCTAACCATCCCTCAGCTCACCTTGCCTGAGAGCACAGATGGATGCTATGTCCCAGGCTTCAGCATCACCACACTGGAGCTGATGGTTGTTATAAAGGAGGATGTGTTAGCTTTAATTTTTGAGTTCATTCTGCCTGAGTTGCTTTCTGCTTCATCTCAGCACCTCACCGCAGCCCTGCAGCCCCCCACTAGCCCAGTCCTTGCCTCCTAATAGTGCTCGAAGTGGCTATTCACTCTGCTGGTCCCTAACAAGCTGTGCTGTGCTGACAGAGGTATTACTCAAGCAAGCTCAGCTCTGCTATCCATAGAGTTAAACCACCCAGCTGCCAGACTGAATTAGAGCTTGTGACTCTCCACACTTGCATCAGAGTGATTTGGGAACAGGCCTGGTGGAGCCACACTACTGTAAGCAAGCAAGGAGCCCAGGCAGGGGTTAGGAGGGAAAAGTGAGCAGGATGGCTAGCTCAGGGCAGTGGGGAAGTGGGGTGAGCAAGCTGAAATATTTAGCTCCTGAGCAGGAGCACAGGGCACACAGAGGACAGGTGCCCATCCCCTGGGATGGAGGAGCCCCAGCACCGTGAATAAGTGATTAACAAGTCCATGTTGCCCAGGTAACAGGTGCCCCTGGCACACCAAAGGTGGGATCACAGCCATACCCCAGGACATGGGCCTCACTGCCAGCCCCAGCCTGTATGATAGTCCCTAAGTAATGCAGCCAGTTATACAGTGGGCTTTTAGCACCTTCCTCGGAAGGGCCTCATCTCCTCCACCTGCTCAGGTCCATGGGGAGAGTTGGGTGGAGAAGGGATGCCTCCCCAGACCAGGATGCATCAGCTCCAACTGTTCAGTGCAGGGTAGGCAAATTGTAACAATCCTGTTTTCTGCTTTTAGGGAGCTGACTCCCAGGGCCATAACTAGGGATAGGCTAAATTCTCTGAGCCATTAGTTTCCATGGCTTGTTTATTTTTGGGGGTGATGGGCGAAAACGCTCAGGCAGAACAAGGCATTTGCCAGAGGATGATTTGGCTCATTTTCCAGGCGCTTGAGGTGGTAGCTTCTGCTCCAGAGTTACATCAGATGAAATGTCCTGAGGACTGTCAAACAGCATCTGGGCAGCTCTGAATCTGCTTTTCATTTCTAGGGAGGGGGCTGAGAGAGGACCCTGGGTATCCTGCTGGGCTGCTGCTGAGAGGAAACTAATTTAACCTGAGCCAGAAACCTCTGTGGTGATAAAGAAATGGACTCGTGAGGCTGGATGGAAAACAAGCAACAGGCAGCCTGTTGGAAAGGGAAGGATCCGAGCAGGGATCAAAGAATTTCCAATGACAGCAATTCTCATCTGTGAAAGCACCCCGGAGCAGGAGCCACTGACTTCATGAAGTTTCAGACTTTGTGTGTTTGTGGACTGCTGGCATCTTGCCCATGAAGGTGCAGGCCCCTGTCTTGTGATGCTGAGCAGAAACTCGTTCCCCAGTCACAAATCAGTGACCCCTATGGGTTAGCTTCCCACAGTACCAAAGGGCACACCTGCATCTCCTCCCAGCAGACACAAACTCTGAGTGTAGCAAAGGAATATGTAACTAATGGCATAGATTTCCTTGAGGAGAATGATTGCAGAGGTAGACGGCACCTGTGCTATCACCACCATCAACCAGCAATGGCAAAGGGATCTTGTATAACCAGGTCAGGAGGCACATTCCTTCACCCACACTCCCTTGTTGCATTAATACGGAGTTATTTAATTGGAGTGACACACTCTGGGAGGCTCGGGCAGCCAGCACAAAATACTCTTGAAATCTTTAAATTAAACAGGCATTAGTTTCCGAATTAGGAAATTCTGCATCCCAACACAAGGGGATTCTCTGCTACACAGCTTCTTGAGAGACAAAAAGCAGCAGATCGCAAGGAATCATTGATTGCTTCAGAACAAAAGACTAAGTTTTGATCACACTTGGCCTGTTGGATAAAATAAAGCTAAACCAAAGATATGATGCTGCAAGACCCAGTTTTATAGCTGGGCTACAAATATCAGGGCAAGAGTAGGTATCTATGATCATCCGGTTTTAAATGCAGCCTCTGTCAAAACTGTCCAGAATTAAATGCAAATTTACTGCATGGGTAACTAAAACTGTATTTAACCAGGAGCAAAAGGGCCATTTTCTGCAACTAGCAGAGGCAGAAGTGTGAGAATTCTTCTGGTTTGATGCCTTATGGGAAATGAATGAATACTGTTAATATGACCTTGTGCTTTATGTCTGCTTGGAACATAAGCTTGGAGATATGAATGTCTCTGCAGGGTGGCAGATACAGGGTATCTGGAGAACAAACCTATTGACATTCCAGTGAGGGTACCACCTCTACTTCAGTTACCACATCTTCTTAAAAGCCCCCCTGCTTCTTTCAACCATTTGGTCATATCAGAAACGCCCCCATACCGGAAAAGTCCTGTCCAACGCGATCTTCCAATAGAACATCCTGAAACCTACAGGAATAGGTGGGGTGTGGGGAGGAAGATTCTCACATATTAGAGCAAAGATATTTTCATCTCTTGCCCTCAAGAAAAGGAGAGTTGAGTGGTCAGGGCAGTGTGTTATAAGTAGGACTGCTGGGTTCTCCCTGTGATGGTGACACAGAACACAATCTTGGACATTGGCCATCTTGCTTCAGTTTCTAAAAGGCCGATGCATCATACGGCATTATTTCTCCCATTCTCCTGTGCTTTTTGTAGCATGTTATCTGCCATGCCCTCAGGTTCCTATCTGGGGGGTTGAAACCTGCCATGTGCCTGTTTATACAGTGTCAGTTTGGACACATCAGGGCACAGGAGTTCTTTGTGACACCTCAGCTCAGAAACAGCACAGCTGGTGATGTGCTTGGCAGTGTCATCTCCAAGACACAGAAAACATGCTGCCAGGACCAGTATCACAGATGCCTAATACAGAAACCCTACTACTGTTTCCAGTAGTAGTTTCCAGCTACTGAATCCACTGGTGGAGGGTAAATTGCAGGGCTTTGTGGGGATGGCTCCATAGGGGTGGCAGATGCCTTTTTCCCAAGGGTTAGTCCTAGCGGATAACAAGCCCAAAGTGGGCACACTGAAGGAAGGTGCTCCTTGGGCCTGTGGGTGTGCTGTGGAACTCCTTGCCACAGATTACATGGAGCATCTAGAAGTCCAAAGTCAACATGCCTTCAAAAGTGAATGAACAAATTCCCTGGAGCAAAAGCCACCCTGGGCTATTAATGCAAAGACATAGACTCATATCACCTTTTTCCCTTCCACCTTCTGCTTTGCTCTTTTTGGGTATCATTCCTATCTGTGAGTGAAAACCAGAGCTGTTCCTGAAGGGTGACCATGCCATCAGTGCCTTTTGGTCCAGCTGAAGTCACTTCCTCCAGGAGTCCCTAGCACTATAAAAAGCAGAAATTGCATGTACACATGCAAATTCTTTGCAACTATTAGTGTGCATGCAACAGCACACAGTGCTGCTACAGAAATCCTGGCACTGCTGGGCTTGTGCTTCTTTGCCTTGCTCTGCCATGGTATACACACACACACACACACACAGTGGTGAGCTCTCCTTGGAGGCATGGGATCCATCGTGTGAGGATGGGTCTGAAACCCTCAAGAGCCAAAGTTTGCCTAGAGGATGGGGCAGGGGTGCCTGAGTGGTAGGCAACAAAATTCAGAGCAGGCTGCTCCTGCTTGTTGCTGTTCCCATGGAAACAGGGGAAAAAAGGCTAGAGGAAATGCATTCCCAGCCTTTTTTGAAGATGAGTTCCTTCAGCAGCACCCTGGCTGTCATACCTATTCCCATAGGAAGCAGTGGCTGGCAATTCTCCTTGGATGCATCTCCTTTAGTGAGACCGTAAGGCCTATGGACTATTCCTTGCTCATCTCAGGGAACAGAGTGACCAATAGCAAGCCACTCATCCCAACACCAAGGCTGAGCCTCAGAGCTCAGAAAAAGTGAAGCAATTTCCAGCAAATTCTGCAGCTTATGCTTTTCCCCAGTTTGGATCGGGGGAAGTACCTGCAGAGACACCTGATTTCCCAAGACTGTCAAGGAAGCTGGGCTCTACCTGCAATATCTGGACCTAAATGAGCTCGGACCCTTCTTGAGCTCTGTGTGTGTTTCCCCCGTTCTCCTCTGTGAGTTTAGATTGAGGGTCTGAAGAGATTTTCCCACTTGTCCCTGCAACGAGGCAGGTTAGGTCTATGGGTGAAATATGCTGCAGTCAGCTCTGTGATAGCTAGCTAAGCATCCCTGGGCCCAGGGGAGATCATAGCAGTGAAGACACTGCTCAACCGAAGGTTTTCCCCTGAGTGCCAGCATTACCGCTGACAGTCAGCCTTTATCCCCACACTCCCCTTGATCAGCTGGGGCTGCCCACGGATTAGGAAAACCGCTGGAGCTCAAGCAAAGGGCTCCGGGTCCTCCGAGCTCCCTCACTTCATCCCCAGGGGAGGAAAACCACGGGACTCCTCACCTCTCCCCATCAGCAGCCTGGCCAGCCTGGCGCACCGTCGGCGGGCCGGGGAGCGGGAGCCCTCCCCCGTAGTGCCCGGCTCCGCTCCCGGTGGGGCTCCCGAGGGGCAGCCGCATCGGGTTCCTTGCCTGCTTCCCTGCCTGCCGCCGGCGCCTCAAGGTCATCCGCCGTCTCGCTCGGGCGGGCGCGATCCCGCCGCGCTCCCACCCCATCCCCATCCCCTACCTCATCCCCTACCTCATCTCCATCCCCATCTCCATCCCCATCCCGTCCCCCCCCGCCTCCGCCGCGGCCCTCCCACCGCGGCTCTGCCCGCCCTCCGCCGCGCCGGGCGCGGGAGCGGAGCTGCGCTGCTGCGGGGCCGGGGTCCGGGGTCCGGCGGGCGGCGAGCGCTGCCGCCGTGCCGCGGCTGGAGGCCATGCCGCCGCGCCGCCCGCCCGCCGCGCCGCCCCGCCGCCCGCCCGGAGACCGGCGAGGCAGCGCCCGGCGGCGGGCGGGATAATGCGGCTGCCCAGCCCGCAGGCACCGCCAGCGGGGCGCCCCCGCCGCCATGTCCCCCCCGGCCTCGGCAGCCGCCACCAGCGAGGGAGGCAGCAGCACGCC
This sequence comes from Ara ararauna, assembly GCA_028858755.1. Lineage (NCBI taxonomy): Eukaryota > Metazoa > Chordata > Aves > Psittaciformes > Psittacidae > Ara > Ara ararauna. The sequence continues at coordinate 103,142,739 of CM054379.1, forward strand.
GGTGCCTCCGGAGGAGGAGGCGGAGGGGGCCCGAGAGGAGGTGAGGAAGGAGAGCGGCCGTCCCCTTCCCGGGGCTGCTCCCCACCACCCCCTTCCTTCCCTCTCCGCCCGCTTTGCATGGCGCGTTCATTGACTGCCCCGCCGCGGGCCGCGCTTTGCCCGCACAGGTACGGAGCCCCTCGCTGGGAGCCCCTGTCCGGCTGCGGGGCTGGGAGGGGGGCGAGGAAACCCTCCCGTCGGTCCCCGCCGCTGCAGGCTGCCCGGCGCCCGTCTGGCCGCGGTGCTGCAGGGCTGGAAGGGACGCATCAGCCAGCGCCGTTCTGGTGGAGGTGGGGTCGGGGGTGGCCGGGATGTAGGGAGAAACAGCAAAAGAGGAGCGCGGGGCGCTGCTTGGGCTTACTGCGGTTGGGAGAGGGTTTTATGCCTGGGAGAAATGGATATGCAGAACCCCCCTTGCTGCCCTCTGGCTTTGGAGTGCCAGGAGGTAGCACGGCTGCCCGAGTCAATGCAAGGGAAGATACAGTGAGCAGCAAGGGGGGACGTGGAGAAGCCTAGGGTTGTCGCTGGTGGTTGCTCCCAGCTGGAAGATGGCTGGGGAAAGCAGGAGGTGCAGACTCGGGCAGGCCAGGTACCCTCACCGCCTTGCCTCTAGGTATGCTGCAGTCCTCCCCCTGCTGATGACTTTTTTGGCGTCCGGGCATCTGCCCGGAAGGGTGAGGAGCAGGGTGCTATGTGCATGGGGAGCAGCGTGGGGATGCAGGTGTGCGAACCCCTTTGTCTGCCTCCACACATCATGCTCGCAGCTTGGGCTTCCCAAGAGGAGAGAAAGCAGCCGCACTGACTAGCAAGACCCATCTTTTGCCGTGGGGCGGGGGACCCATGGAGGGCAGCTAAGCAGTGTAGGGGGTGCAGTGTTCTCCTGGTGCAGTGGCTTGTCCTCACCGGTGAGACCACAGCTCAAAGGGCAGCAGCTTGGGGGGTGCTCAGAAGCTGGTGCATCACTGGTCCTCTGCTGTTGAGGAGCTGCGGTTAGCAAGTGCTGCATAATCCTGGTATTCTCTGCTTCCTTGGCTCAGGAAGAGCGTGCATGCCCATGCACAGTTATTCCATATACACAGACTTATATTTAGCTATAAATAATTGCAGGAGAGGAATGCTGAAGTTCAAGGACTGTGAAGCTGTACAAATACCGTATTACTCTGCTCTGCGGCTGCTCCTCTCTCCCTGCTTCCATTCAACTAGCCCTGGTGTCCTGAGCCCAGGCTCTCCAAACAGATCCTGACCGGGGTAGCTAAACCGTGAGGTACTTTTTTAGCATGAGGACACTGTTTGTGTCTTGCTGGGATGTGGTCTGTTGCCCCCAGTGCCCTGGCAGCACTGCTGCTATGTACAAGAGAGCGCAGTGGCTCTTGAGAGATGGTTTGAATGAACGAAGAGTAGCGGGGGCAGTGCTCGGGTGACTTTCTCTCGCCTACAGTGTCCCCTGGCTTGAGGGATTCCGAGAAGATTGTCTGCACTTTGATTGCTCTGCTGTAGCTGCCAACGAGGGTGCCAGTATAATCGTACCCTGTGGAAGCAGGCAGAGGGCTGCAGTCCATGACCTGCACTCTTTAGGCTAAGGGCGCACTTCCTGCAGCCAAAAGCTATCACAGGCTTGCATGAAGCAGCTGGTGGAGTAGAGGGAAGCTGCAGCCTCTCCTGACAGTGCCATGCTTGCTGGTGTCTCAGCTGGTGCAATGAGGAGAGATCTTAGTGGGGATCTTGGATTCGTGGACTGACCTAGGGCAATCCTCTTGTCCTCAGAAATACTGGGAGGGGAGAGTGTTCCTGCTCCCCTGTAGGGCCTGTGTAAGGCTGTGCTAGCAGTGTGATGTCCTCATTTCGATCAGAGCCAACTGCTGTGCCAGCATTGCTGAGCATCCCATGAGTGTGGCTGAACCCCAGTTATAGGGGTCCTTTGCCCATGGAGCCAGGTGGGATGTGCGGGGACTGAAAAATGGGAAACATGTTCTGTGCTGTTTGAAAGTGCCTCATCCTGACATCTTTCAGGTCCCTGTGTCTAGGGGCCAGGCTGGCTTCAGGTGCTGCTCAGCTTGTTCCAGCAAGACAAGTAGCAAGAGCTACTGACCAGAGCGGGCTGAGCCCTTGTTCCCTGTTGGCATCACATGCATACACCTACACTTAATGGTGATGAGCTGAATCTCACTCAGCAGTACATTTCCACCTTAGAGGGTAGGAAATGCTGAGCTTTTCAGCCTGGGAGCAGGCAAAAAAAGTCCTTGTCCTGCTGCTTGGGTGAGATCTGATGAAAGGACCCAATCCTCCTCCAAGCTGCTGTGCAAAATGGAGACCTTGGTTCTAGTGCAGGAGCTGACTGCTGGCAGGGTTCCCTGGCTCTGAGATGCTCAGCCTTTCCCTTTCCTCTGCAGTTGGTGATGCTGCCAGCCTGGGGTTGAGCCACCTCTTTCTTCTAGGCAGGTAGTTCCTGAATCTGGGCTGTAGGCATGTGGATTGTGATGGGGGGGGTGGGGGTGGTGTTGCTGGGACCATCCTGACCAGGAGTTGCTAGTGTCTGTCCTGGGCTTTGGGAGATGGTGGCAATTTTTAGTAGTGACTGGATGCTCCCCACCTGCCTTGTTCTGGGGATTTGAGGTCAAAGGGAGCAGGGCTTATTCATTTGTTGCATGATGTAAGCAGATGGGCAGGGCAAAGCCATGGAAACTGATGCTGAGGAGTCCCACTGGAGTCCCCTGCAAGCTGCTGCCACAGCCTGGTACTCAGGAGCTACCTGGGCGTCCAGGCTGCTGCTCTGGGGCTGTTTTGAACTGTTTCTTCAGCCCCATGGAGGGCTGTCTCTAGGATACCCAACACTGTGAATCTGGAGTGTCTCATAAAGTGCAGGCTGAGCATTCTGGGGTGAGCTGGAGATATCAGGCAGGTCTCTGCAAGGCACAGGAGGTGAGGATACAGAGCACTTACAAAACGGGGGTGGTAGATGGAGCCGAGGACAGGCTGCTTCAGAAGAAACTTGGAAAGCTTAGAGGATTTCTGGAGTTGTTTAGTGTTCAAAGTGGCAGGGTAAAGGTTGTGGGGGCAATGATGGTATTTTGCCCATGTGCTTGGCCACTGGGGTGCTGGGCAGGTTTGTCCCCTCGAGGCTTTTTTGAGAAGAGGATTCCCCAGTTCTCAAAGGAGTTTAGTGCATTATGGGCATCTCCATTCTTTGTGGCTGCTCATAAGTCATCCTTCCCAACCCTTCCTGTGCACCCCAGAGCCACAGCTTCAGGAGTGGAACTCCATCTTCTTTCACCTCAGGGGCAAATGCTATGTATGAGGGAGGGAAGGCTGTAGCAGGAATCTAGCTCTTGCCTTCCCAGCACCCAGGCACCTGGTAAGGGTTGTCCCAGCCACATGGTGAGCTGAAGCACAGAGATCCCACAAAGGAGTCGGCCGGGCCCTGGCTGGACCAGTTCTGCCCTCTAGCCCTGCAGAGATGTTTAGGGGCACCTCCAGTAGTGGATTTGCTTACCCCTTTCCAGTGCTCGAGCCTGAGCAATGGGGGAGGCTCTCAGTGAGAGGGAAACCCTGTTTGCAGTGAAGTAGGGCAAGCATTTTGCCTTGTTCCATCAGACTGCAGCGGGCAGATGATGATGGCATTTATATCAGAGCCTGCTCTCCTCCCAGTGACACTGTTCTGGGACAGAAGGGATTTCCCTTTCCCTGGCTTTTTCATCTACATGTTTGCCATGCTGGACTTCTCCAGGGCTGGTTAAGAGCTTGAGGAGACAACCTTATTCAGCTGCTCCTGCAGGGGGAAGCTGTGGAGATGGTTGTTTGCTCCTGTGAGCCCTTTGCAGCCCAGGAGAGGAGCGGGGATGCTGCAGTTCCTACTGGGATGAGACTGCAGCTGGCTCCTCCTCCATCTCTGCTGTGGCTGTATCCCGTCATTGCCACTTGATCAGCTCTCAGAAGCCCCACCAGTGTGGCCAACATGTATGTTGTTTACCTCAAAAGCCTAGAACAAAACTGGGTTGTAAACAGTTTATAGCAGGGGTTAGCGTGACCCTGTAAAAGCGCTGCAGTATCAATACTGCGTAGTCCTAGGAGGAGACTAATGCACGGACTAGAGCCCTGCTAACACAGTTCCTGGAACCCAGCCTGGGCGGCATCACGTTCCCTGCCCCAGGCGGGTAACTGCAGCAGGGCTTGTCTGCATCTCTGCAGGGTGACAGCCAGCATCTCCCTTCTCCTGAGCAGGAGCATGTGGAATGTGAGGGTCTGGAGCAACTGGGAGGTGGAATTTGCTTTCTGGGACTGACCTGGCCAAAGATCTGTCTTCCTGATCCCCCATCCCCAGCGTGACAAAAGAGCGAGCCGGATGCTTTGCTTTATTCCTTGTGCTCCATTTGCAGTTCCCTTTACCCCCTACCCTGAGCAAAGCTCTATTTCTGAGCCAGCCCTCTCACCCCACAGACACCCCAGAGTCAGCATGTACCTTGCATCTCCTCAAGGCCCCCCTTCACACCCTCCCCATGCTGCTTCTTTGGCCAAGCAGCCCCCTTAGAGCCTCATAGCCAGGTTTGCCACTGATGGGGAAGATTTGCAATGCAGAAAGCAGCTGGGGAAGAGGAAACCTTAATCTGCCTGGGTAATAGCCACCAAGTGCAGAGAGCTGTGCTGCAGCCAAGCAAAGCCAGAGGGATCTGGGCAGGCTCTTGTAACCACAATATGGACCTGAGCAGCGAGAACACAGCTCAGGCATCTCTGCCTGTGGGTATCCCCATTTCCCCTCTGCTTCCTTTTCTCTTACCCAGGGTTCCCTTCTCCTCCGGTGACCTTGAGGCTGCTGAAGTGATGGGTCACACTGGGAAGACAAGGGCACACATGAGTTTGTGTGGAGGTGATGAACAGAGTGGCCCCACACCTCTCCCTGTTGCCTGCAGGCCGGTGTTACCCAGCCTGCCTCCCCTGGGCTCTGTGTCTCTGTCACCTGTTCTTGCTCTCAGATGTGGCTCCAAAGACAGGGGCTCAGCACTGCTAGTGCTTGGAACCTGCAGTGGGATGTGCCACCGTTCCCGTTGCCACCTGTGGTCCCTCTGGATGTGCTGCCTGCTCCGCTCATTGCAGGTTGGCTGCTGGGGAAGGGAAGCTCCCTGCCTCCTCTGGAAGAGACACCTCTGTGGGATATATGTGCTGTGTCGCAGTGGCAGAATTTTCAGGCCAGCCTTTGGTGAGGTATAGGGAGGAATGATTGGCATGTGGGACTCTAGGTGGGGTGAGGAGAGAGCATGGGGACTTCTTAAAAGAGAAGAGAGGCCCAGATCTGTCCCTAGACCTGTCAGGGGCCTTGTGACCTCTGGTTCTTGCTTTAATTTCCCTTTTAATGCAAAAGTGAAAGTGCCCCCTCCCTGCTTTCTAGCAGCAGCAGCCCATTCAGCTCTTTGGGATCCCTGGATGAGAGACCTCTCCAGCCCAATGTGCTCAGGAATGAAGAGATGGGGCCAGGCTTGGACTTCACTGCCGTGAGTGATGTCATTACAGCTGGCACTAGCCCCTGCAGCAGCAGGGGTGAGCTCAGTGGTGGTTCTGCTTGCAGTTAGGGAAGCAGAGCAGACCTGAAAGCCTCTCAGTGAGTTTAGCAGCATCTGCACAACACTGGGGTTCTTTCCCCCCTCACTTAGGTCGCTCCATTGGAGATTGCTGGATGAAATCTTTTGTGTAAGAAGGGAAATAGTCTCTTTGCATGTTCTCCCTTTGAGTGTGGTAACGTCAGGTCTCACCAACCAAGCTGGATCAATACTTGAGACTTCAGGTTGTTGCAGACTGACAAGTTTCCTTAAGTAGGGTTTTCCCAGGGCTTTGTGAAGCCCTGCATGGTTCCTATGGTGAAGGCACCAGTTTAATCTCTTTAAATCCATATTGCTGAAGTTCTGCCCTTTCCTCACTGTGAGACCTGTGGGCAGTTTCTCCAGAGGTGTGGGCTTTCACAGCTGAATCCCAGTGCAAGCAGTGGCATTTGCTGGGAGCCGTGACTGGCCGCTTGTCCTCCCTGCTGCTGTACATTGGCAGGGTGCTCTTTTCTGCCAGCTTGCGCACCTTTTAGGATGTTATTCCATATTTGCTTTCTCTCCCACCAGAGGTGGCTTCATTTCACTCGTGGAAAGGAGCTTTCCCATTCTCATGATTGTAAAGCACTTGGGAAGCACTTAGAGCCCCTTTGGCTGCCAGGTACCATGGTGGGAATTGCCATTACTGAACAGAGACTGTCCCAGCTGCAGAAGGTCTGTTTCTCCATCTCACAGGCACCCCAGGCTGCTTCTGCTGCCCTGGTAGGAGAAACCTGCATGTTGCTGTGGGTCATTACTGGGAAAGGGGGAGAGACCTGTGTTTGAGCAGGGAAAGGCATGATGGGATGAGCTGTGTGAGATGTTCAGGTGGGACAACCCATCGGTTAGAGCACGGGTGGGATGGGTGCACGATCCAAGGTATGTTGGGGAGATCCCCCTGCCTTCATCTCACTGTGCATCAAGGGGACATGTCAGTGCTGGGGTCACTCCCTGTTGAAAAAGGGTGATGCTCAGGTGCAGACTGGCAGAGTTGCCCTCAGTTGCTCTTCTCCATGTCCAGGTGGGCTCTGGCTGCCTCCTGTAGAGGGGCAGAGCACCACAAAGGGAAGGCGGTCACAGTTGCCTGCACTGTGGGACTGTCATCCTGGGATCAGTCCCAGCCTCTGGCCTGCCCGCTAAGGGTGGGAGCCCCACAGCATATGTGTTGTCCCTGTTTGAGGGGCTATGGGTGCCACCATGGCACCCAGCTGTGTGCTCCCCTTCCACCTGCTGCTGCTGCAGCCGACTGACTCTTCTCTTGTTTTCTCTTCCCTTCTCCCTGCCCTCCTGGAGCAGCAGCGGCCGGTGAAGCAGTCTCTCAGCAAGTCCCTGTGCCGAGAGTCCCACTGGAAATGCCTGCTGCTGTCCCTCCTCATGTACGGCTGCATGGGAGCCATGACCTGGTGCCACGTCACCAAGGTGACCCGTCTGACTTTTGACAGTGCTTACAAGGGCAAGTCCATGATGTACCACGACAGCCCCTGTTCCAACGGCTACGTCTACATCCCCTTGGCATTCCTGGTGATGCTCTACGTGGTATACCTGGTGGAGTGCTGGCACTGCTACACCCGCAATGAGCTGCAGTACAAAGTGGATGTGGAGAGCGTGCACGAGCGTGTGCAGCGGATGCAGCAGGCGACCCCCTGCATCTGGTGGAAGGCCATCAGCTACCACTACGTTCGCAGGACCCGGCAGGTTACCCGCTACCGCAACGGGGATGCCTATACCACCACCCAGGTGTATCATGAGAGGGTCAACACCCATGTGGCAGAGGCCGAATTTGATTATTCCAACTGTGGAGTTAAGGACATCTCCAAGGACCTCATTGACTTGGAGAGCTACCCGGCCACGCGGCTCCGCTTCACCAAGTGTTTCAGCTTTGCCAACGTGGAGTCAGAGAACTCCTACCTGACTCAGCGGGCCCGCTTCTTCACGGAGAATGAGGGCTTGGATGACTACATGGAGGCCAGGGAGGGCATGCACCTCAAAAACGTGGACTTCAAGGAATACATGGTGGCCTTTTCTGACCCAGACAACCTGCCTTGGTATGTATCCCACTATGTCTTCTGGGTGGCAGCTCTGCTGACCCTATCCTGGCCCCTGCGGGTGCTAAATGAGTACCGCACCTCCTATGTCCATTACCATGTGGAGAAACTCTTTGGGTTCGACTACGTGGCGGTGACGCCGGCCGAGGAGCGCTCCTTCTGCCGCAGGATGCCCCGCGTCAACACGGTGGACAGCACTGAGCTGGAGTGGCACATCCGATCCAACCAGCAGCTGGTGCCCAGCTATTCGGAAGCAGTCCTCATGGACTTGGTGGGGCTCTCTGGCTGCACCAGCTACTCTGCTTGCCGGTATGGGGGCTACCGGCAGAACTGTGAGCGGTGCCACAGGACTATAAGCAGCTCCTCCATCTTCTCCCGCAGTGCCCTGAGCATCTGCAACGGCAGCCCCAGGATCCCCTTCAGCAGCAGCCGCTTCTCCCTGGGCCGCCTGTATGGCTCACGGCGCAGCTGCCTCTGGCAGAGCCGGAGCGGCAGCCTCAATGAGCAGAGCTGCCCCACAGAGCAGACCCGCCTCTCCAGCCAGGTGACTGTGGAGGAGGAAGACCCCCCTCCTTACCAGGACGCCCTCTACTTCCCCATCCTCATCGTGCACCGCAATGAAGGCTGCCTGAACCACGACCACCGTCACCTCCACCGCAATGGGTCCTGCGTGGAGACCTCACTGTGAAGGCAGAGGCCGGTGAGATCTCGTTGTCCATTGCCTGGCTTGAGCCAGTGCAGGATTTGGGGAGGGGAGTGCAGGGGAGGCAGATGGCCTAGGAGGACATCAGGATGGAGCAGACAGAGCTTCTTGCTCCTGCAGCCAGCAAAAGCTCCTCACACCATAGCCCTGACCTCCCGGAGGGGTGAGTGCTGATGCTCCCCCTGACATGGCACAGAACTCTAGACTGACCATCACATGCAAAAAACAAAAGAACCCAAACCAACCCCATCACTGTAATTCATGGCATCAAGAGCAAAAGGGGGGAATAAAAAGGCCTGATGCAGGGATGAGGGTGCTTTGGCTCCCAGCCCTGGCTCCAGGCTGGCTCGTGCTCCGAGGAACCGGCAGCCACCAGAAAGCTCCGTGCTGCACCTCTGCCCACCCCGCTGCCTATGCTGGAGTGACACCCCTCACAGGGTGCAAGGGAACAGGTCCCTTGGGAGCAGCGTGTCGCTGCCTGTGCCTACTGGTCTGGGGCATCCAGGCATGTGGAGCTGAGCGGCAAGGTTAGAGCAAAGTCTGAAAGCCACAGATCCAGCTCTTCCCCTTCCCCCTGTTCCCACCCTCCTCACTGTTTTTTTTTAGACCATGCTCCGACTGTTACTCTGTTCTCACTGCTGGGAATGGCACCGCCTCCGGAGGATCCCAGGCTCAGCTCCTTAGGAAGCTTCAGTACGCCAGCTCTGAGAGTCAGCATCCCCGAGGTAAAGGGCTTTCTCTTCGGGATTACAGCAGGCAGGCAGCACCGGGGAAGGGATGAATGAGCGAACCCAGATGGAGTGGAGATCTGCGGCACTTCTGATCTGTTTGCTGGAGGAAAGCTCAGCCGGAAAGAGAAAATGGGAGACCCCCACTGAGCAGGGGAATGGGGAGAGGATGGCACTGGGACAGGCATCGTGATAATAAGTGGCACATCAAGCGGCCAAGGTCCCTTCCTGGCTTTGAAGTGAGTCCTAATTGGTTCCAACAAGCGTCGAGGAAGGTTCTGGTAGGTTCAGCTGCAATTCAACTATTGGTGATAGAGCAGCAGGTTGGTGCATGTCTGTGAGAGTGAATTTTGCATGAGATCAGGCCAGGCTCTGGCTGCAGACCCTGAGCTGCAGGCTCCTGGCTGCCTGGTTTTGGCAGGGAACTATGAGGGGCTGGAAAGGGGAAACACGTACTGGAGCATAGGGAACCTGGGCTGGGGAATTGAGAAGCAAAGATTCTCTTTCTTATGTGCCCCACTTATCGGTGCAGGACCCACAGATGGGAGACAGGGAGGCATCTGCCATGAGGGATGCTCTACAGACAGAAGCTGGGGATACATTAGAGGGGAACCTGCTTAAAACCAAGTGGTTTATACTGCAGAGGTGTTTGCAGAGAGGTGTCAGGCTGTGACGAGTGAGGTAGCCAGCCCATTATCCACTGGGTTCCTCTGCCCTGCTCTTGTCAGGGCACGTTGGCCTGGTCTGAACTTTGTGCTGCTGCTTCTATCCTGCTGGAAAGGATCTTGGTGGCACTGGGGAGGGAGCCTTCATGTCACTGAAGCTGCATGAATGGCAGCAGCATGTGAGCACCCAGCTTTTCCTTCTCCATCAACACATCCCCAGTTCTCTTGTGTCCCTGTTCGCAGAAAAGCTGTCTCCTTTTCAGTCAGCTCTTCGTGGGAGTGTATGCCAAATCAGTCAGCACTGCTCCTCAGCCTCACCACGCTTCCCTCATTGGCTGGGGCACACAAGGGCTGAGAGCAGCAGGTCGTGGGTGACAACCACAAGTCCATCAGCACTTGAGCATTTGAGCTTGGTATCTGTCTCTGCAGCCATTGCAGAAAGGTAAGATGTAACTGCAAACAGTGAGGCATTATATTTAGTCCTGCCTGTCTTCCTCCTGCCAGCTGTTAATGAAGGATCTCTTTCTGTAGTTATGCTGCTGTACTGCTTCACCTCCTATATCTTGGGGAGGCTGCAAATGCACTCTGCTGCCACAGTCCTCTTTTGAAGATCATGTCTTGCTGGTAAGCCTGGAGCAGTCAGTGCCTGCAGGTGTTGTAAGGTTCTGCTTGGCTTTGCCCCCAGAGCAGTCTGTTCTTCTGCTCTTTGTACCTTGTGTGTCCTGGTCAGTGTCTCTTGCCTTTCAAGTCAGCTTGTCTTCCTGGATCTCAAGTGCTAGACTCCAAATGACGATGGTTTGAACAGAAAGTCCTTTAAAATCTCACTCCAGTATGATTCAGTCTTATCATCCGCCCTTACTCTCACTACCAGACTTGGATCATGTTGGTTTAAATAAGAGGGTCCCTTTGAGAACAGAGAAGCACAAGGTCTCTGGTGTGGGCACATCCCTCTCTGCATTTTGTTCTCATTATTATTTGCACAGATCCAGACTGGATGAAAGCGGCTGCAGCCCCTTTGGCTGCCCTAGGGGTTTTCTTGTTTAGTGATGACATTGGGCTTGCTGTTCACTTGTGCTTCTCTCTCCAAGGGCTTAATGTAAGCCAGGGCCAATGCCGAGGATCCTCGTGACTCTGGGGAGATAATGGTGTGTGCTTGTATGTCCCAGTGAATCAGGAGAGGTTCAGTCAGCGGAGCTGCTATGGGTCATCAGTGAGGAATGTGGTCCTCTTGCCCTTCCCAACATGTTCTCTTTGAAATCTCCTACACATGGCTTAAATTAGGCTATGGTAGCTCATCTTTCAATCTCCAGCCTCCAAGGTTTCTTGGACAGATGGTTATATCTAAGATTTGGCAGGCCTTTTAGCTCCCTGGGGCAAAGACAGTCCTCTGAATACTAACAGATTAGTAGGGTCTCTGTGCCCCTGTCCTTTAGCACCTGTGGCAGGGTTCTGCTTTCAGGCACCTTGTCCTTGGCTCTTTCTGGGCCTTCTAATGAGTTTTCTTCAACTTGTTCCTCTGGCCCCATTTTCACTCAGGAAATCTTATTCTGGAGGTGGTCTATCCAGGTGGACACATGTATCTTTTGAGGCACACTGCTGCTCTGGCCAGCAGGACCCATGCAGAGCCTTCCTGTAGCTGAACACCTTCCCCATGCACGTAGTGCCAGCCACAGCCAGGTGTCAGACATAGTCCCAGTGCTATGGTCTGTGGCTGTCCCTGACCCACAGCATCCTGAGAAGTGGGACCTCTCAAGTCAGTGCTCCCCACTGCACACCAGGATTTCTTAGAGATCCCCATATTCTTGGCCCTGCTACCCTACTGAACATGATGGAACTACCCATCCTGGTCCAGCCTGCTTCATTCCTGCCAGGCTCAGGAAAGGGGATGGCATGCTTGGGAGCAGAACTGGGAAGGAGGGATGGGAACTGTATGGTAGCTTGGCAAAGAAGTGATGGAGCTGGAGAGAACAGACTGAAACTGGGGTTGTGCTCTCTCTCCTTCTCCCTGCATGCAATGGCAGGGCAGCATGTCTAGCCAGACAGAAAAGCTCATAGCAGACAACTGATGGAGCCAGCAGAAAGAGTGTGCGTGTATAGGTTTCCTCCTAAGTGCTGGTGAGGGACCACTGTGCCCTGGGCAAAGGGCAGCTGATTGAATTCTCCTTGCAGCTCAGGTTATTAGCACAGATAACCTGAGATGGTCTGTCTGTTCTGGTGCACAGCCTCGCCGTGGTGGAGTGGTCCCATCTCCTCAGCACAGAGACTTCCACCTGCTGCAGCTCCAGGCTGAGCAGCATTCAGGCATCTGCTCTTCTTGCAGACTTGTGTCTGCTCTTTGTGTGTCTGTGTGGTGACGACGATTCCTTTGGCAGCTCATTCGATGGCCCAGTCTGCTTCTCTCATGATAGCCTGCTCCCTTACATCTAACTTGAATTCTCCCTGCTGTATCTTAATCCCATTACTTATCCTCCATTGACTGGCAAGTCCAATTGGCTCTGCTCCTTTTCCCCATGGCCTTCCCATCACAAGCAGGCGTTACCTGGTTTCTGCAGCCTTCCCTTTGCCAATCCCAGGGTCTTCTTTCCCCAAGGATCAAACCGGGTAAACCTTGGCTTGTATGGTGGTGCAGAAGTTTTCCTTGTGTAGCGAGTCTATCCTTCCTGCTCTGAGCCTGGCCTGGGCAAGAGGAGAGGACCAAGGGTGCAAGCCATGCCTTGGTTTGTCAGTGTGGCTGTGTCCTCATTTCTGGTGCAGAAGATCCCTTCAAAATTAGCAAAGTACACAGAACTGCTGGCCCCTTCTGCAAGGAAAGCAGCACAGCCTTCATCACCCTCGGGAAGGTGAAAGCTGGGTCATTCACCCACTGCAGCTTTCCATGGGCCAGGAGTCAGGCTCTGCATTGCACTTGTCAGCAGGCTTTCCTCACATACTTTTCCAGAGGCAGCTTGTCTTCTTGGCCTCTCTCTTCTTGGTGCTAAAAGGGAGATAGTCCCTACTGCTGCATGGCTGGACAGAAAATTTGTGCTATTTGCTGTTGCCCGTTGCTGCCAGTATACTTGTCGGGTACTCTCCAGCTTTCCTGAGCAAGAGAAAGAGATAGAACGAGTGTGTGAGAAGCTCTGGATTAGCTGATGTTCAAGACACATCACCACCCATTTATCCTTCTTTCAGCACACACTGAAAGCTGCCCAGATGGTGCCTAGCGCTTTGCCTGGGCAGAACCAGGCAGTGACATCAACCAGGCTGGTGGTACCTCTTGAGCTGCACTGCACGTCATGCAGACTGCACCGAAGAGAGAGATTTTGGAGATGGCTTTCAGGTTGAGCCAACTGTAGGGGCATTTGTTAGGACAGGGAGGGGGAGTTTCAGTTTATGACCAAGGCCAGGCCTTTCAGAGTCATACACTAGGCAAATACTCAGGATTAGTACTAAGGCTGCTGTTTTTCTGATGTCAGACAAGCACATCCCCCCTTCCTTTCTACTCCCTATAAAATGCACACATTGGAGACCCAGCCCAGCCCTGCCACCTTTGTTGTGTCTCCACTCAAGAGGCTGCAAAGCTGTTCAGTACCTCTGATGGGTGCCATGGAGAGGGGACTGCAGGAAGGGGTTTATTAATGGAAGTTTTAAGAAAATCAGGTAGCATCCAATGTCATTAAATCAGTGCCTGCTGATTAGCCTGAGGAGAGAGTAATACCTTTTAAGCTCTCCTTCCAGACTTTCCAGCCATGGCTTCAGTACTACTGTCTGATATCACCAGAGTGCTGCCTTACTTTTAGCAGGGTACAGCCTTGCTGCAAGGTGCTTCTACTCTGCTGCAGTAGCTGTAGGCCATGGGTCTAAAATACTACACCACCACTGAGAAGCTGTGTTGCCAAAGAGCTGTAAGTCTCAATTTGTGATATGTGCTTCTAATCATGTTTCATTCATATTTGGTGGTTAGAATAAGGTCTGTATGAACATGATCTGGATTCAGATCATCTCCGAAACAAAACATAGTTTAAGTGCTAGCTCTATTTGGTAATGCTGCCTCCTCTGATGCACATAGGCCTAGAGTCTCCACTGAGCCAGGTATGTCTGGGGACCAAAGGCTGGTTCATAGCCCAGTGGGGACTTGGGACGGGGCCTGCTTTAGGATCTTCTTCCTGTGGGCGTTCTGGAAAAAGGGAAAAGGTGCTTAGTCATGTTTCAGGTAGAAATTAATGGGTTATGTTCATTACCAGTGTAGTTTTATTGAAGCTGGTGGTACTATGCCAATGTGAGCTTGGCTTAGCAACTCCTCATAGTGGTCTGTCCTTGAATCCAGACATTGATCTGTCACAGTATTGCTTTAATGCACTGAGTTCATGTTGGAACTTGGCCAACATGGATGAATGTTGAATATATACTATATCTGCAAGTGGTAGGTTGAATTGTTCTACTCTACTGCCTCCATCACAGCTGCTCTGCCAAGGGAAACGTTATGCCCATGGATGCGATCTTGTCAACAGCAAGATAACAAGCAGATTGACCTCCACCACACTGGGAGAGGAGCCTTGTCCCACAGGACTACAGACTTTCCACACAGGAGGGAAAAGAGGTCCCAGGGACGGAACTGAACCTTTAAGATCCATGGCCTCCCCTTCCTCCCTCCCTCCTCATCTCGTCTGTCTGTCCTGGGGGAGGGACAGTTTCTTGTGGAGGTCAGCAAGCTCCTCTTCCTGCAGCTCATAAACAGGCTCTACTAAGAGGTACATCATCCACCTATGCAATGCTTCCAGAAGCTGCCAAGTTTTCAGGAGCCCATTGCAATGTGCAGCATGGCCATCCAGCACTGAGAATAAGCACAGTGGCTGCTGGAAAGCTAAGTGGGTTTTATTCCTCCCCCCCCTCCCCCCACCAAGGAAGACTGTTTTTGTTGGGCCTCTTTGTTCGTTTGTTTCGGTTTTGATAACTTCATTTGGGAAAACTAAGCTTGTGCGAAATTGGTGCCCATCCTGAACACTACCTGGTCCTTCGAACTTCGGGAATGGATGGATCCCCTACTGTGATTATAATTTAGCAGATTTTGTAGAGCAAAGTAACTTCACACACAGACGCATGAGGTTCTTTCACTCTCCATCAGCACAAGCTGCTTCTGTGGTCTTAGCTACTCACATTAGTGAAAGAAAAAGCCTAGCTAGAATGTGGTGAGATGACTTAGTATTTTGTATCAGTCCCGTGGTCCTAATGTCCATTAGCAGCTCCATCAGCTGCTGTGCCATGAATTCAGACTTTGAATGGCAGTCCATGAACCAGTCAGGGTGAAAACATTTGGAAAAGCCCAAGCCTGAGTCTATGTTTTTCTCCAGAGGCAGCTGCAGAGAGAGGATCAGCTGAAAGCAGGCATCACCTCCTGCTCAGCCACACTAGAGGCTGGTGGGCTCTGTGCTGCACCTTCTCTCCCAGGATGATCCTGTCCCCAGGGGCTGAGCAGAGAGGAAGGAAAGTAATTGTGTGTCTGACCGAGCAGCATGCAAGCACCATTCAGCAGGCTGGGGGAAAAGTGGTGACAGCTAGAGCCCAAAATAACAGGATTTCACATTGGAAATGCCAACGGCTTTTTCAAACTGACGTGAGACCAAAAGGCCTTAACAGTGGTGAGAAGGGTTCCAGGTTGCTGGTCCTTGCTGGAAAAAAATAGATTTTTGATGATGAGGTGGGTTTAAACACTCCAGCCAGCTCTATTAGACATGTGCAGTGCTTGTGGAGAAGAATTGCTCAAGGAAGACTGGGATGGTGGCCCTGTTGCTCCGCAGTGGGGTAGGGTAATCAGAAACAAAGGCTGGAGTGTCAGGGCTTCCTCTGCCCCTGGGGCTGTGACCTGGCTGTCCACCCAAGCGTATGTGTGTGGCAGGATGGGCTTCTGCATGCCAGTGTGCATGCACACCCGGGACCCCCAGCCCTGCAGAGGGTTGGTGTGTGTGTGGCTGTGGTCTGGTGTCACCCATCTGTCCTTGCAGCAAGGGCTTTGCAGGGTGACAGAGCATTGCTTGTTCCTCATGAGAGGAAACTCCTGACCTGGTTTTTGTGAGGAGATGGTGTGAAGTGTCACATTTGCTGCAGTGAGTGGCAGGGAGCAGGGATAAAAGCATGGTGCAAGCTGTGTTTGAGAACAAGCTAATCCCTTGCTGCCTGAAACGGGAGAGCTGCTAGATCTGCTCCCTAGCCACCACTGTCCAGCTCTTCTCACCCTCCCAAACCTGATGTGCAAACTGTTATTCCTCTGAGGCAGCCAAAGCACCTTGTCCCCTGAACTCCTCTGAGGCTGTGCATTCACATCGTTTCGGTCCTCTCCATGCTAGCACCATGGGCAGCCATGAAATGCCAGTGGATGCGTGATGACCTCAGGCATGCTGGTGGCCAGAGCCTACCATAACCTGCTGGTTTGCCTGCATACAGCCTCCCAGCGATGCTCCTGCCCTGGCATGCCTTGACCTTGCTTGGTGGAGAGGCAGCACACCCTGGCCTCACTTGTGCATCATATTCTCCCATTCCAATTCCACAGCACTTCTCTGAGCCTTTGTAGACAGGGTAAATTGAACAGACCAAAAGTAGAAGACAAGAGGCCTTGACGTTTTGGTGGTCTCCAGGTTCCTGGTGCTGTCCCTTGGCAGAAGAGGCACATCAGCTGTTGTGACAGTGTGGGACCAGGGGACAGGGTGTCTTCTGGGTGAGTTTCCAAACAAAGGCTCTGTGCTTTTTTGCTGGGACCAAGGACAGCTTTGCTGTGGGCTGGACAAGACACAGCTGATGGGGGAGCTCACTGAGGAGGGCAGAATAGAGTGTGAATGCACAGCAAGACACGTGCAGAGGAGGGGATGTTGAAGAAGAGCTGTAAAAGGCTTTGCAGATGTGATGGCTTTTACCAAGACATGAGGCAAGACAGGGCTGAGGGCTGCTGTGCTGAGCAGTTGTGCTGCAAGGCAGGGAGGGTGTGGAAAATAGAGGGACCAGGGCATTTGATGGAGAAGCCCAGGAATAAAGCAGGCTTTCCGAGCAGGCTGAGCATGCTCCGGACCGGCGCGACAGGCAGGAGGCATTTCCAAGCTGAGGTGCCCAGACCAAGCCTTGCTGTATTGTCAGAGCAGTGATGCTGCCTCTGAGCCCAGCACTGACAGCTTGAGCACGTGTCACCACCAGCAATGGCTAATGCAGCCACAAGGTGTAAATGTCACTAATGAATAAATTGCCTTGTGCCTTGGAGAGGCCAATCCGTCACAGCTGGGGACAGGGATCTGACAGGCATGGCTATTTCAGGCGTAGCCTGTAGGGAGAAGGAGCAATTCATTTCTGAGCCATCCCCTCCACCTAGGGAAGCCGATGCAAGGCTTGGTTCTGCGCTGCTCAGGCTTCATCCCTCTTCACTGCATTGGAAGGAAGAAGCAGAAGGAGGGTCTAGCTTAGCCAGAAGTGCCCTGTCTGCAGGGCAGTGTGAGCCCCAGCCGGGGCTAGCTGGAGAGGGAGCTTTGAGGGAGGCTGCTGCACGTAGGGCACATGCTGTAGGTGATTACGGGATGAAGCGGCGTGTCCCCAGTGATCAGGAGAGGTTGTGTCAGTTGTCTTTTCCTCCCCTGCTTTTGAACCCCAGCCACCAGCACCTCAGCTGGCTGTGCAGAGGGCCAGCAGGTATAGGGCAGGCAGGGACAGAAGCTCAGCATGGACAAATGCAGCTCTGTGGGAACGAAGGGAGGCTAAACGCAGCAACCATTTGAATGCACAGCCTCTGCCCATCCCCACGGCAGCCTGCTCCTCCACCCCCAGTTGGTGCTTGAAATCAACCTGCCATCCTCTTTGCAGCATATGCCAGCATGACACCTTGCGAATCGATGCCTGGGTCGCTGTGAGCAGAAGCCGCCAGGCTTGGGAAACCAGTCACTGGCTCCTGCTGCTGTGTGTGCTGTGCTCGAAGCAAAAGCAGCGCTTGCCGTCTGCTGTGGGAGGAAGCCAGCCGGGCACCCCTGCTCCGGCCAGGTGGGCACCCACTGGCATAGTCCAAGTGCAAGCCCTTGTGTCATTCCCCCTGGTTTACTTCCCAGCCACCCTCTGTCTCTCCTCATGTCTGTGGCACATGGACGAGGGTCTTGGCTGGGTTCCTCTGCTGCCAAGTGCTGCCCACACTGCATCGGTGCAAGGGAGAGAAGACCAGCTCCCAGCCAAAGTGCCACAGGTTGTTCCTTCCTCACACGGAGGCCCACGGCTGACCCCCTCCTCAAAGCCCTGCAGCACTCCTTGGGGATGGATCTCATGGAAGAACTAAAGAGTTCAGGCTGGCCCTTCCCAGCACAGAGTGACCTACTGGTTACCGCTCTGCATGGTGGTCCCACAGCACGGTAACCAGACCTGGAGCTGACAAGTGACCCAGCAATGACAGGAGTGTTCACATTCAAACAAGCTGCCGTTGCTGTCAGGGCTTTCATTTTTACCAACATGTATGGCATTTGAAGTCGTTTCAACCCTTGCAGACTGCCAAATAGCAGGCTGTTGGTCTTGGTGTGGGCAAGTGGTGCAGCCTGCTTGGTTTGGGCTTTTCTCTTTGGCTAGGAAATTGATGGGAGGAAAGGCCAAGGGCTGTCCAAGCGTTCCTACGTGCGGCGGCCCAGGAGTGTGCTCAGGTGGCATTAACAGCCTTGGCCATTTGCAGGAAAAGGAGATGTGAGTATCCTTGGAAAGCAAGTCAACAGTTGTTGTGGTGACGATACGTTTTCCCAAGCCCTTTTCTTTCCATCCCTGTTCCTCACTGGCTCTGGCAGCCAGTTCCTCCTCCTGTGTCTGCTAGCATGGCTGAGGGATCTCATCGCTGCCTCCCAGCACGAGGTTTCATTGCACAGCTGGCTGACCAGACGCAGCCCTGTACGTGGAGCTACAGGCAGGCTTGCCTAGGACAAGGCCACCCCCATTAAGTTCCTACCCTCCCTGCTGGAGCTGTTCCTTCATCAGCCTGATGCTGACCTGGGTCTTTTCTGCTGTTTCTGAACACGAGTTCTCGTCTCATTCAGGTGTGTCATTCAGTGGAAATATTTTGTAAGTGCAAATAAAAAGAAATAAATCTATTCAATACCTCGGTCTCGAGGACGGGAAGCGAGCTGTGGGAGACGCCCAGGTAGGGGGGT
Source organism: Ara ararauna (assembly GCA_028858755.1). Classification (NCBI taxonomy): domain Eukaryota; kingdom Metazoa; phylum Chordata; class Aves; order Psittaciformes; family Psittacidae; genus Ara; species Ara ararauna. The sequence continues at coordinate 103,161,617 of CM054379.1, forward strand.
TTCTCAGCTGCTGCTGCTGGTTAGGGTTTCTTGCAGACGGAGCCCCTGGAGCATCCATGACCTGTGAGGGATTGGAACTGAGCCCCGTCAGCATGGTGGCCCTGGCATGGCCATGACTGTTGGGGACAGCCTCGCACTCCATCTTTTCTGATCTGTAAGGGCACGACATGACACAGGTAAAGGTCCTGTCGGCTGGAGGCCAGCGGCACCACAGGCGTCTGTATCCATCAGGCAGAGCGAGGCAGAAGCGGGTACGTGGCGAACAAATTCTTTTGTGTACACTGAGAAACAGTTTTTACTTTTCAACTCTGTCAATATGATCTAGCTCTGTCTGTCTCTCTATATATGTACGAACAGTATATCACAATGTTGCCTTTTTTGTTGGAAATATCAAAGTACAAAGATTGTAAACCAAATCGGTGTAATAAAAGTTTCGGATGATTCACTGAGGTGGCTGCCAATGGTGGGTCTGTCAGTGCTGGTGCTGAGAGACGTGTGAAGCCCCTGTGTTGCTCAGAGTGCGGGAGGGGATGGAGGTCAGCCTTAATTCCCTGCTGACCTCTCCTGAGCGGGGTGGCCAGAGGACCAAGGTAGTCACATATATGCCCTGTCCCGTCCCCACGTGGCCACAGCCATGCATGGAGCAGAGGGAGGCTGCTCCGTTTTCCTCCAAGGCAGAAGCAGCTGCTCTGTTTTCAACCCTGTGGGCTCTGTGGGTCAGCAGTCCTGCAGGGACCCCTCTAGCTTGAAGTTATTCAAAACACAGATTCTTTTGACAGGCTTGCGCAGAAGAGCACTACTAGTTAGGATAAACATCTAGTTGCAAAGAATCCACCTGTTTGCAATGCAGGCTGGCACTGATCGAAGACATAGCAACCTGAAGCAGGAAACCATGGTGGATTTATTTTTATTTCTTTTTTACTTTTCACCACCCATATCTGAGACTACAGACAGATTTTGCAATAAAAACAAACATCCTTGAACAGAGCAATGGTCAGAAAACATTCTTATATCCTCTATTCATCTCACATCCTCCTCAGCAAAAAGCCTAAAAGAGCAGCCTGCTGTGAAGGTTAGCTCTGGATTAGACCATTTAGATTGTGGAGACTTCACCTTACCTGCTTTGCAGGTGGAACAACATCCAGTTGCTGCTGGAGCATGTAAGAAATGCCACAGGAGGTGGGATTTAGTCTTGGGTGCAGTGGGAGAGAGGACTCCAGAGGCAGACTGCTTCTGTAATGCCTCTGCAGTCCCACGACATGTAATGTCTGTCTTATATAAAAACATGTCAGTGGTTGGATGGTGGGGATCTGGGTAAGGCTGCGGCAGCAGCCACAAGTTGACTGGATCTCACAAATACAAATGAAAACAAGCCTCTGAGGTGAAGCATCTCCAACAGTGCACCTGCAATGCTCACTGCTCTCTGGACTGCTGCAGGGACTCCAGCCGTGCTGCTTCCCGGTTGGCCCACAGGATCTGGTGAACAAGGTACTCGGTCTCCTGGCCCACGCCTGCCATGCGGAGGTCAAACTCGGTCAGAACCTTGTTACCTGCCAGCCCTTCCAGCATCTGCTTCCCACCATCCTGCAAGTGGGTGAGAAGGGAGGGTTAAAGGAGAGCAAACAGGGAAATGTATTGCTTCCCTGCCCTCCTCCCCAGGGCAATCTCAGCTGCAGGCAGTGGGAAGTCAGTGGGAAGATGGTGCCAAAAGGGATGAAGGCCTTCACCCAAACCCCAAATGTTGCTCATAGGAGAAGTACAGGGAAAGAGTATAACCTTATGCAGCACTCAGTGATATGACATATGCTAATGACTCCCTCTGGGTACAATGTCAGGAGTCCTCAAGCTCAGGCTGGTTAATAGCACAGCTGGTGATGATAACCGTGAGAGGAGTCTCTGCTCTCCCCTGTCCCCCACTTCCCTGCTCCCTGCTGGCTGGGGATAAATGGCAGTGTGATTAGTGTGCTGCTCCTCATCTTGGCAGTGCCAAGGGCCCCAGTGCTGGCAGTGTCCTATCTAGATGCCATTTTCCATTTGGTGAGATGGGGGGAACGTTGCACACAACTGAAATCCAGCCTGCGTGGGACAGAAAATGCAGTGTAGATAGCCTTAGGCAGGCCACTCACTTTGGGGGATTGCTCTCCCTTACCTAAAGCACTGTCTTTAGGGATGTGACAATTTGACTTTTTCCCCCCACGGCTATTCTTTTTCAGCTAACAAATACACCTCCTGTCCCCATTTCCTTCATGCAGGTGGTCCCCTCATCCCAGCACCCTGCCACTTAGACCTTTTGCCTAGTAAGTTGGAACAAAAAGGGAAGGAGTCTCTTTTTAATGGGGTACAGAGGTCAGAATTTGATGCATCTCACGCAAAAACCCCCATTTCCCCAAAGATAATACCACCAACCCTCTTGTTGGGCTGCTGTGGAGCTTCGCAAATGGGTAACAGGAGAGCTCATCAGAAGGAAGATGCTAAGTATAGACATTATTATTTACTAAGCAGAAATTCTTCTATCTTTTCCAACCTTTGCCCCCTTGTATCATTAAACTCAAATGGTTTTCCACATCCAGGATCATAAAACTCAGAACTCACAAAAGGTTTTCTGCCATCAAATCCTTTTAAAACCGTTGTCAAACACAGTGATGCCAATACTCCTGCCAGCAGGGACAGCTGGTCTTGCTCTCTCTTTATTGTGACAGTGAGAAAAATTGAGGCAGTGCAGAAAGTTTAAAAGCCAGCACGATTGCATTTGGCGGTCTAGTTTCAGATTTCTAAAGCTCTTTTTAATCAGCAGAAGAGAAGCAGTCTGGTTTGTGGGCATGTTGCATACTGCAGCTTTTAGGAATGTAGTAAGATGTGTGGATGCTCTTCTGTCTTGAAAATGTAAGCCTGTGTTTTAGGAGCCACTTACAAGAACCCAGATGTGGCACTTTTGACCTGCCACAGCATTCCGGAGCTGCAGGGTGAGTTAAAGGAGCTCGACAACCGAGCCAATTTTCTAACAGTCTCCTCTGGGTGCATGATGGACAGAAGAGATTCTGGGAAGGGTGATACTATCTATGTGCTACTGGGTGACAGATGGCACAGCAGATCCAAAGCACAGAGGCATTAGGCCCTCGTCTCATACCACCTATCATTATTATCTACTCCCACATGTGTGAAGTGGCTGTGATTTTTCACAGGCATACTCCCTGATTTTCAGTTTCCTAGGGGAAAATCCTTCTCTGCCCAAAAGGCCAAAGCCTGGAAGCCAGATTCAGCCCTGTGAACAAGCTGACTGAGATAAATGCATGTGTGTGCATGGAAGATATCCTTTTTCCTGATGTCTGCTAGAGTCTCTTAGCTGCTTTCAAGTGATTGTTATCATAGCAAAACTGCAAAGTGAGGGATGCATTTGCCTCTGTGGCTTCAAGGCAGGGCAGGCTGAGCCTCTGCTTTGTGAGGCCACCACACAGGCTCAAAAACTGTGGGGAGAAGGTATTTCTCTTACCAGCCCCAGGTGGTTGCATGAGAAGTTGATGCTCGTCAGGGTGGTGTTCTGAGCCAGGACCTGAGAGAAAAGTGCTGCAGTTGGCTCTGACAGCTTATTGCTTCCCAGATGGAGAGACTTCAGGGTGGCGTTGGTCAGCAGGGCATGGCCAATGGCCTCCCCGCCTTTGTCCTCCACACAGTTGAGGCGCAGATTCAGGGAGGTCAGGGTGGAGCTCTCAGCCAGAGCTTGAGCAAGAGCCTGAGCCCCCAGGTCATGGATCTGGTTGTTACACAGGTCGAGGGTTTCTAATTTGCTGTGTTTGATCAACTTGGCAATAGCTCGTGCCCCCTTGTCCCCGATGAGATTGTGGGACAAGTTCAGCTGCACCAGGCAAGGGTGATCCAGCAAGTTATGAACCAGCAGCCTGGTCTTCTCATCATCCACTTTGCTTTGTGTCAGCTTGAAAACCTGTGGGGATAAAGGACAGCGACACTAAAACATTCAGTGCTTTGGATTGAGCTTTGTACCAGACCTCAAAGGAGTTAAGCCTATGGCCCTCCAGACAGGATTCATCTCCCTTCACGCCAGACACCTTTAGCCAGTAGGCTCAAGCAGTTGCTTTTAGAATGGCCAGATACTTCCAGCAGACAGGGTGTGCCACTGATGTCCCATGCTTATTCTAGGGAGAAATGGTTCATCTCTTGGTAGTGCTTGTTCCTTTCTTCTGACTCTCTGCGATCTCTGACACAGGGGGCTAAATTAAAACAAGATAAAGCTACCAAAATGTCTGCAGAGAAAAACAGCAAAACTCGACAGTTGAACAGTGCCTGAACAGGCACATGCACCCGTGGTAGCCACATCACTCTCTCTGAAGGGCAATGGCCTGCATGGCCAGGGCACCTCACCACAGGAGAGGTAATTTCTCTTCTGGAAGCCAAGCAAACAGATATTTCCCAAAGCATGCCAATCCATGGGGACAACATCCAGCCAGCTCGCCCTAGCTGCACTGCGGCCAGCAATGTCTGCTGGTGGCTTGTAGGGGCTGAGTATCTGCACTGCAGTTGCCACAGAACTGAAGATGGTGTTACTGCCCAGAAGGAAAACCCCTCATCACCCTAAGGCAAATGTGAGTATTACCCCATGCTGTTCTTAGGGGTCTCTGCTCCTCTGGGGAATGTTGACATGTATTTACTGAGCATAACTACCAAAAACTCCCTATGAAAAACTCTGGGCTTCTTCACTCCTCCTTCCCAGAACTATGTGAGGACTCAAAGCAGGAGTGTTGCTTTCTCTTATGCTATAGGGAACATTTTGTGGGAGTATTTTTCTCACCGACTCTCTGACAACCTGTTCTAACAAGGACATATGCAGAACAAGGTACTCGGCGCTAGGCCAGCAAGTTAACATCTCTGCACTCTGCCAGACTGCAACTTGCAAAAGGAAGGGTGCTGCCAGCAAGTAAAAATGGTCCCTGGGTTTCTATCCCCAAGCGATTTGAAGATCAAGCTGAGGGAGGAAGGTTTGGTTTGGGGTACGTTACTTTCAAGCTCTGGCACATCTTCACGGCGACAGCCAGGTTGCAGCAGTCCTGGTAGGTGAAATTAAAGAGGTTCCACTCGAAGTTCATGCCACAGTCCTTCACACCATAAGTGAGATGAAGCTCTTCAAGGTGAGGGAGAGCAGTAACGAGGTCTCTCAGGTCATAGTGGTGCAAGGAGGCCTCACTGAATTCCATATCACTCTCTGACTTAGAGAGGTTATCCCTCTCCTCATTTTGATCCACCTCCAACGGTGGCAGGAACTGGTCAACCTCCAGTTTCCACACATAGTCTTTGCAGAGAGGGATGAGCTCTAGGACCTGGTTGGGGTCCGTGGTGTTGGGGATGAAACGTTTCAGGATGTTCTCTAGGTGACGTTCGAGGAACATCCGTTTCCAGCTGCCTCCATAGTTGGAGATGTCACACACTTGCCAGCACTTGGTGCAGCACCTCTTCCAGTAGTCCTCATCGCTTATTAGGTTGGCAGTGATAGCGAGTGGAAGGCCAGTGGGGAGCCTGTCTAGTACTTTCCTTTGGTGTTCAGGCAGAAGACGGTCCAAAATAGGGTTCTCTGTAGGGGATAATAGAGGGAGAAGTTAGTCTGGGCTGTAGGAACCATGTCTGGCACTGTGGTTCTGCCCTCTCCCCAGCTGTGTGCCCGTGCCCTCCCTTCTGCTGGTACTGGCTCTCTGCTCAGTTGCCAGTGACTGGTGGAGGAGCAAAGCTGGCAGGAACATGTAGGATTCACCTCCTGCAGTTCTGTGCAGGCTTTCTAACTTTTACAATAAAACATCAGTGTAACTGGGTTTGCTCTGTAATATTTGGGAACTGCATCAGAAACTTATCTCCCAGTTTAAATTCAGTTTGAATGCCGTTTATACTCAGAGCAGGGCTTCTGCTCCCAAGAGAGCTAGTTCAGCCTTACAGCGGTGGGAGCGCTTGGCATGCCATTTGCTGAGCTCGCTCCCTTTGGTTTCTAAGCATATTGAAGGACTTCGTTTGAGAACAACTGTGTGCTCCTCATGCAAGTCCTTGTGCCTTTTTATCTTACCTCAGGTGTCTGTTTTACCCCAGATTGATTCCTGTTTCTTTCCACTGAGATACACTCAGCCTTTAGGCTCGTCTTGTTTACCTAAAAGTTCTCTTTTCCCAGGGGCTTTCTGCCCTCAGTCTCTTTCCGAGTGCTCACCCATAGCCTCAGCTGGCTTCTGTCTGGTGGAAGTTTTTTGTGGTAAGAAATGTCACAGAAAAGCTGTACACACTCACACCGTGAATGCTTGGCCACATGCACACGGCAGTGCTGAGTAACAGAAGTCATCAGGGGATGATTTCTATTTGCACATGGGCAATCAGATTTTGAGACACAAAGTGGGGTTAGCTTTGTATTCCCATTGTCTCTCTGGCATTTCCTCCAGAAGAAAACCCCACAGTTTTACCTCAGCCTCTTCCTGGAGCCCATTCTCCAGTGTGCTACTGCTGGCACTGCAGTGACCTTCTCTGCAAAGTCCCACGACAGAAGCAGAGGTGGGAGATGTATGGGCAGAACTGGGCTGGCTTCACTTGGGCTCACTCAGGCCACGGCAGTGGGCAAGATGCAGCCACACACGTCAGGTAATGGCGTGAGGGACACCAAGCACACTGCTTTCATGTGCAGTGTAGTCCAATCCATTTGGCATCAGGCTGACTGATCAGACTGAGGACTGCAATGGTGTCCCAGCTCAGACCCCCAGGTAGCATCAGCTCCTGGTGTAAGGCAGCACTGAGCTTCTCTGTACTGCCTTATAGTCCCAATGTGGACCCAGCCTTAGACCTACCTTTGAGCTTTGCTGCCATGTCACCAAGTCAGCCAGAAAGACATATAGGCCCTTCCTTCTCCTTTCCCAGTCAATTCCCAGATAAGACATCCTTTTTCTGTTTTGCTATGTTTCGTCAGTCCACCTGCTTTACAAACACATTCCCTGCCTGAGGATATAACTTGTCACATTGCCGCCAAAAGCCATGGAGAAGGCCTGAGACTGTGAGTACAATATGTATTCTGAGATGGTAGCTCCTCCGAGCAGGGAGCAATTCTCTATCTCTTTGTACAGCACTCAGCATAATGGGGCTCCATCCTCAAGTACTACCATAACACATGCATGAATCAAGAAAGGAAACAGTGACTCCACAGCCCTGGCCATGGTTGAGGTAAGTGAGTCCAGCAGAGTGCAGAATGAGGAAGAAATGATAGGACAAGGTTAGGGCAGAGTCACATCCTGGATGGCAGCCCAGAGGACTACAGCCATCCCTGGAGTGTACAAGTATATACTCAGCAACTAAAGAGTTTGTTTAACTAGCTGCCCGAGGGGATATTTCTCCCCATCTGTTCCTTTGGCAGGGCTGGGTACCACACTTCCCTTCAGATGTATCTGCCTGCCTTGTTGACCCTCTGCTCCCCAGGACTGATGCTCTCTCTCTTTGTGTCCCAGAGGAAACACGCTCCCACTTACTTTCGAAATTGTGAACGATGTGCTGGAGGCAGAGCTCAGTGAGGCAGGGGACAGTGGCGAGGGACCACTCGGGATCCTCAATGAGACGGTGTGCACAGTGCGAGTCAGCAGCGAGGCTGGGCTTCAATGGGTGCTGCGAGGGAACCGCTGTGCTCCTGTCACCAGCCACTGGCTGCTGCATCCTGCTCAGGACCCACTCCTCCTTCAGGGGAAGCAAGAGGAAAATTGCTTGAGAGTCACCACCGCATTTTCCAGCTGCAACAGAAAAAGGCAACTTTAGAAAGAGGCCAGTGATGAGAATGGGCTGCTCACACTGCTCCCCTATAATACACTTGGCTCCTGCCTTTTACTTGCCCCCTCTGCTTGGACTGGAAGCACTGCAGCAAAATGATTTTTCAGCCTTATCTTTACACACTGCCCTGTATAGAAAGGTCTCTAGGTACCATATGTAATAAGCAGATAATAATGTGGTGTTAATTCAGAGTGCTGTTGAAGAGGATGGACAGGAATTGATTGTTTACAGTCTTTTCCAGTAAAAGAAATAGGCGAAGAGAGCAAGAGCTGGGTTTTAAGAAAAGGAAAATGATGGTTCTTCACACAGCCTGCAGTTGAACTGGGGAATTCCTTGCCATGGGAAGTTGTGGATGCTGAGAGTCTGTGCAGGTTCCAGGATGAGTCCATGGAAGAGAAACTCCTTGAGACTGACTCAATGCCCAGAAACAACATCTGGCTCAGTATGAGTTGAACATGGATGGAGGGAGAAAGAGTGCTTCTGTTTCTCGCCACTGTCAGAGATGTGATACTGGGCCAGACTCCTCCCTGGTTTGATCCAGTATGCCTGTTCTTATGATTCTTTAAAGACAGATGCTTTACAGATGAATACATTATAACTGTAACTTTTTTCTGCATTTCCCAATGCACTCTACAGCTGAACTCTTTCCAAACATCCATTAACTGATGAGATGGGTGAGACCTGTTCAAACCACACTGAGCCTATGCAGATACAAGCTAAAAGAACCAGCCTGGAGCAGACGGAAGGATGCCCAGTCCTACTATCTCTGCAGAGCTTTCCCAGACCAAAGTTTCCCATTTGCTGTTTCCTACCCCAACCTGAGGACCCATGGTCTCAGCTCCCAGGTTCCCACATGTATAGCTATTGCGTGGAAGTCCTAATGGTTCCCTTACCAGCCCTACCAATCTGAAAGAGGCAGAGAACACACGGGGGAGGAATCTGCCCTTGAGTTCTGGGTTCAACAAAAGTACCCAGGCTTGGTGAGCATCTCCCAAGGCATACAGACCCATGCAGATCCTTACTGGGGCTAACTGGACATAACAGGGCTGCAGTGCATGTCTGGGGGGGAGAGACTGCAGGACACTTAAAAGAAGCATGAGGCAGATGGTTGGATGGCAGTGTCAGAGGAGAGGACAGCATCCTGCGAGACCCAGAGGAGGCCTCAGGGCAAAGGTGGCCTTGCACCCCAGTAGTGTCAAAAGGACCCTGCAGTAACACCCTGTACAGGAGGTAACTGCCATGTGGCATCTTGTGCCACAGCATCCCTCAGCTGAACATCACTTTGGTCCCAAACAGCTCCTCCTTTGCGAAGGGCATGAGCCAGGCAGCTCTCCCCAGATGAAACATCTTAGGTCCTTCCCCCGCACAAGGCTGCTTCCTTCTCCTCTTCCCTCCCAGTCTGTGCTGCCTCAGTCAGCACAGGCCCCTCTCTCTCTGAAAGCTTTGTAACTGGCCTTTCTAGAGCTACTCCCTCTGCCCCTTCCCCCCCCAAAAGACATTTGAGGAACGGCCTGCAAAGAACTGGCAAAAGCAGGAAGGAAGGGACTAAAGGAGAGAAGCAAAATGATTCATGCTGTACTGCAGCAAATATGCCAGCAAAGGCTTCTTTGAATGCACTTGAAGCAGGTCCCAGAAGACAGTAACCGCTTCAGAATGATAGTCAGGAAAGGGTGGAGATGGCAGTGGCAGGGCATCCTCCAGCGCAAAGCAGTTGGACAAAGGGCACAGAGGGAAGCGCTATTTCCTGCAAGGCACTGGTGTACAGATGATAAAGCAAAGGCTGTAGGAACACGGAGCCTGGTTGGTCTGAAGAAGGGCAGGTGTGGAAGGACAAGGCAGATGTGGGGACCATGAGTCCTCTCTTCGCAAACCTCCCTGCTCCCGAAGAAAGGTGCTGTGCCACCATTGAGGGGAAGAGAAGAGACTCGATTCTCCACAGCACACTGACCCAGCTGAAACCCAGCTTTTGGTGCTTGATGGACTTCAGCAGAAGGGCACAGCTGGATGGCAGTGAGTTGGCATTAATAGAGTAGAAGTGACTGTGAAAAACGTTTTCTCCTTGCTCAGTCCATCGTCTTATTCAAAAAGCATCTGTGTCACTCTGTCCCCCAGGCCAGTCACAGCTAATTGGAGTTCCTGATGGCTTTCCTGACCTTTTGGAAGCAATAGTTAAAAGCTTCTTGTGGAAAGCCAGTGCAGCATCGGTGGCCTAGGATTCATGGCTGGAATGCATGGCTGCATTCCAGCAGATGATCTAATTGCCAGTTTACCTATGGCAGATTGATTTTTAGAGGGTACGTAACCTATGACGCATACAGGATGATGGGAAGGACTCCTGAGCACCAGCCGGGAGACAGAGCTGCCCTCAGGCAGAGCCAAAACCCGGCTGTGGAAACAGTGCAAGCCCTCCATGCATTGCATGAAGCTCACTGGGCAAAGCTCGCTTGCAGCAGGAGGTCAGCCGGTGTGCGCTACCCAGGGGCGGTCCAGCGCCTACTTATGATGGCCTCAAAGGAGACGCAGACATCTTTGGGTGGCTGTGTCCTGGCTGCTGGGGAGCCCCCTTTGATCTGAGCTCCATGGGTCAGCTCAGCTGGCTCTGCCACCCCACTCAGCATTGGTGTGGAGCAAGAGCAAGGCTGTTGTTGTTGCGACAGCCAGCCTGCAAGGCATCTGAATCAACCCCATGCCTGTGGTGCTGGGGAAGGGGGGCTGAGTCTGGCGCTGAGTCACTGCTCTTACAGTGCCTTTTCCCATCCCACCAGTCCAGCACTGTAAGCTCTCTGCTTCCCACCAGGGAATGGGCCTCTTTCACCTCTGCATCCCCTCCACTGTGGCTGCAGGAGTCTCACCCAGCCAGAGCACACACGCCAAGTCAATCTGTACAGTGGGGTTTGCTAAACATGTATTTAAACACCAGAGAAGCGTTGTAACTCATTATCAATAAGCCAAGTCAAGAGCATTAATGTATGCTCCTTCCCACCCACTACATACGCATCAGTCACCTACTCTAAAAGGCTTTATGAAATTATATACGATGAATGTGGTCATGTAGTAAATTCCCAGTTTGTCATTTAACACTCAGATTAAGCTGAAAGGTAAATTATACTAAAAGTTCTGCATATATAAAAAGATTAGAAATCACACTTCCCTTTCCAGGAAGAAAGCCACTCGCACAGCCAACTTGTGCTGCTACCTGCATGCCTAACAAGCCTTCTTCAGCTGAACCTGTTCTGACCTGGAAATGAAAGATTTCTGCTCTTTTGGTTCACACCAATGCCCAGAGAGACCTCAAGAGGAGTTGCATGGAAACTAGCGACCTTTGGCTGATACCTCCTACCAGCAGTACAGTGATCCAAGAAACAGAGCAACTGTAAATGCTGCATCGACTGAAGAGTTTGCGAGTGCAGGAGAAGTTCCTTTGGAGCTTGGTTATGCCCTGGCCGAGATTACATTTGCACTGAAGCTCAGCCAACCCTGAAATAGAGGGAGCCCTCACCTCAGTGCAGCAGCACTCTGGCCTTTGCACTATTACCTCGACACCGGGCCGGCTAGTAGGGACATCGGCAAGCGGTTGACTAGATAACACACCCCTGATTCTGCTGCCACATGCAGGGACTCGCCACACCTCCTTACACTCAGAGAAGATGATGCTAAGTGTGCATTATGGCCGCATATCTCAGGCTTCTCAAGGGGCTGAGCCTCTGCAATGGGCTTTAAGGAAGTTTAAACAAGAGGGTGCCAAATGTATCCATTTAGCTTCAGACATAATGGAATTTGTCTGCAATGGGAAGCTGGGCAGAGCGAGGCCAGCCAGCCCTTTGGGGATATGGTTAATGCCCTCACCACGATGCAGGCAGCGCGAGGGGCCAGCGCTGTGGTTCCGGGTCTGTCACCATGTCCAGGTGAGGGTCAGAAACACGAAAGCCCTTCGAGACCCGCTGCCCACCGCAGCCCGCAGCGAGGCTCCCCTCCCGGGTCCCCGAGCGGGCAGAATGCGCATTAGCCCGGCCAACCGGTTAACGACCAGAGCTGCAAACGGCCGGGAGTGTGCGGTGTGGAAGGGGTGCCCCCCGAGGCGACCCGAGCTCACGGGCAGGGGGACAGCGACGCCGGGGGTGAAACACGGGGCCCCTCCTCGCCGCGCGGGGTTTCGGCCGCCCATGGCCGAGGGGTACGAACAGCCCGGCCCCCCCCCGCCCGGTTCTCACCCGCCGCGGCCGCCGCCGGTCGCTGCGGACGCGGCCGTTGCCGGGGCGGGGCGGTGGCGCTGGGCCGGGGAGGGGGACCCGCGCTGTGCGCTCAGTGCCGGGTGCGTGAGGAGCGTCCCCAGCCTGCGCCCTTTGGGAGCGCACATCGCGCTGCTGCCGGCTCTCTCGGCCGTCCTGCAAGCGCCACAGGAGCCGGCACGTTTGGGAAGCTTCGCTGACTGTCATATAGAGCAGATCTGGGGGTCGTGAAGAAGATGCTACAAATGCGACCCAAGATTACCCAAAAGGCCGAGCAACAAAATGATACATGCAAAGAGGCATAGATTAAACGAAAGGGTCAAGTGTTGGAGGCCTCCTTTGTGAGTGCCAGAGATCGGGAGTTAGGCTTTGGCAGCAATGTGCCTCTTCTCTAGGTGTGGCCTGATTCTGTCACTCAGCTCTGGAGAGGACGGTGACACCGCCTGTGAGCCAAGCTGGTGCTTAACACAGCGGGGGTGTCAGCAGCCTTGCAACTCCCGTCACAACCACTGGCCTCACACTGACCGTATTATTCCTGGGAACACATCCTCAGGGCTTTTGAGATCTTGAAAAGCAGAAGTGAGAGCAATATAAAGCTAGAAATATTTTCCCTTGCACCGATTTCCATGCACGCATTCAGTTTGACTTGAGAGAACTAAACTGCACCCACAGAAATAGCCCTGCTGAGTTGCCTCCAGGATTTTGAGCTGAGCCTTCAACGAGCCATCATCACCGAAGTCTTTAGCCTACCTCACGGCTAATATACTACAAGTGTCATGTTTTGAAGACTGCCCTCTGGGTGTCTGCCCAGGGTCATTGATTTCCAGAGACAACGTTGCCCAAGTACTGCAGCCAGTTGTTGAACCGGATGCAATCATATGCTGAAAACAAGTAATGGTGCCGGATAAAAATAGCTGTCTTAACTCTTTATCTACCTTAGCATTTATTTCCGTGCGTGTAGACATTAGCATGTGTTTCCATGGGGTGTGCAGTTGCAGTTGCTCTTCAGATGCCATGGAGTAGCTGACTGCATGGAGGGTAAAACACCTATATCCAATCCCATAACCATTCCCATTCCCCCTGTTCACATCTGGGGGAGGGGATGGTGGAAGGCACAGCTTCCTGCCCTTAGTGACTAGAGCATCATCCTACCAGCAAATCCCAGCTGCCCCCTATATCCCTGTAGCTGTCGGGTCTCAGATTTCCCCCAGACAGCGCTTGAGATGGTGTTGTGCATTATCAGCTCTTCTGTCTTTGCCTGGAGTTTGAGGACAGTGTAACAGTTGAACTTTGTATCACAACAAATAAATAGGAGAGGATCCAGGTCCTTCAGTGTCTTCTGTGGAAGGAACAGACGCTGCATGGCATCTTCTGTGGCTAAGGTGAGGATTTGAGTGCTGTTCTGGAGACAGAGCTATGGCTGTAGGGTGACAATCCCTTTTAATGTCCTAGGCATGATGGACTAGAAATGTGTTATCCTACGTAGCTTCTCCCACTTTGATTTCTTAGTCTCTTTGAGGGTGTTTGTAAAGACCTGCTGGGAGAGGAGCCATATGGGGATGAAGGCAGCACCATGACATCCTGGGAAGGGAAGAGAAGGGAAAATCCTTGGGTTTTTTGCCCATATCTTAAAGCTCACTCAGCTGGGTGTGATTTATAGAGTTGTGGCACCAGAAGCTCAGGCTTTGTCAGAAAGCTCCAGACTGCTCTATCCACAAAGGGCGTTTCATAGCATGTCCAGGGAGAGAGACTGTTGGCCTGTATGCAGTCTGTGTGCTTCAGGGACCTGCAGAAATTAAGGACCAAGTTGCCCATCCAAGGCTGGCCTGGGGAACTCCCTCTTTTGACCCAAATGTCCACTCTTACATTTCCCTTCTCAGCTGTTGCCCTGGTTTCTTTCAGTAATAGGCTCCATCAAGAAGCAGGGCTTGGCTTCTCTCAAAGGAGATGCTGGATGTGGCCCCTCTCAGTCTAGGAATCTTCCGCTTCAAGGTGAGCAGCTGAGAGAAGGCAACTCAAGGGGAACCCTCACCCCAGCAGCTCTGAGTGCAAGGAGTGCAGCACCAGCAGTGAATGCGCTAGGACAGGGATTATTGCCAGGCATTGACTAGCGCCAGAGTAGGAGAGGACAGTGCCTGGGCACAGAAAGGTGCCTTTTTCTCCTCTGGCCTGCTTTTCCCAGCCACCAAGACAGCCCGCAGCCAAGCAGCTCTTCTCTAATCTGCTTCCTGGTTTCTCCCTGGTGGGGTGGCACCAGCACCAGCTGTCTCCTCAGGGACTGCACAGGCACATCTGGTGAGGTTTTTGCCCACGGCAGGCAGCAGTCTGTTTGTTCTCAGTGGCAGCTGGAAGTAGCACGAATGGAAGGGGATGGAAAACCACCCTCTGTGCACATGTCCCCCTGTTAGTACATCTCCTGCAGCCCACTTTGTCCTCATATCATGCAGTGACAGCCAGAAGTCACCGTACCCATTCAGGATGTCATTCTATTTGAGTCCTTTACACCATGTGAGGCAGCTTCTTTAGCTGATGCCTTCAGCGAGGCAGCCCCCATCTGTCAGATGCAGTTCATCTCTCTGGGGGGAAGAGCTGCGGGTAGAGCTGAAGGTCAGGTTTGAGAGAAGGCAGTTGGTGTTTGATGTCTGCCTGACACCAAAGGGATTCACTGGGGCAGGAGCCAGCAAGGTCTGCCCTTGGCACTGGGGGAGTCCTCTTGCATGGGTGGCTTCTACCCTTTCAGTGAGGAGCACAGACAGTTGCCAAAACTGGTGGTGGTCAGCAGATTGAGGATGCTGAGGAGCACGAACTGGCTTCAAAGCCATTTGCCCAGGCCCTCCTCTGGCTGGCTCTCTGCAGCTCTTGCTGGAAAACTGCTTAAAAGCAGCCAGCATCTGCTGGCATCATGGGAGAAGCAGCAAAAGAGACAGCATCCTAGAGGGAGGAAAAAGCCCCCTGCACAGCTGGCACTGAAGGATGGGGAGAAGGATGCTCTCTGTGCTGCCACACCTCCCAAAGCTTTCTGCTGTCCCTGGGTCCCAGCAGGAACTGTGCAGCTGCTGACAGCTATTAATAGGTAGGGAGAACGTGGGCTCTGTCTCCTACCACTTCCTGGGATGAATGGTAATTACCCTTAATTAGACTGGATTTGGTTCCACCACCTACCTTCCAGCCCCCTTGCCTGCGCTGGCAGGGGGAGACCAGCCCATCTGCTGCCTGTGCCGGCTCTGTGGGGAGCAGGGATCAGCACTGGGAACAGAGGCTCATCTCCCCGGACATCCTGCAGGCCTTGCCCGTGGATGGTGGGCATGGGGAGGAGCAGAGCTAGTAGCTGGCAGGCTGCAGGCACTTGGCTCACCCTGGTCTTTCCAATGGCACACAGGAGCCCTGCAGAGAGTGAGATAAACAATCCCACCAAAGACTGATGGTGCAGGTGGGTTGGATGCTCTCTCTTTGAGTTTAATTGAAGAAACAGGACAGGAGAAGAAATAATGAGGGGCTCTGACCCGTCATTATGGTTGGCATCCCCACCACCGTGCATCATGCTGGGTTTTCTGAAAAAGGGCATCCTTCCTCTGCTGCCAGTGCAGGATACAGCGGGACTCGTCCCCCATTTCCCACAGGGCACAGCCCAGCTGCAGTGGGGTTAGTCAGGATAAAACCCTCCGAAGGGGGTGTTTTTTCCATTCTTATGCCACTCCACCTCTGGCCTGAGCTCTGATACAGGAAGTTTTCTTTCATCCAGGTCGTGTTAGCACAGATGCAGGAATAGTGCAAGAGGTTTTCTTCATCCACTGAGGCTGTACCTCTCAGGAATCACATTCCAAGAAGATGGAGGCAGAACTGAATGCTGTTAGATCTTTCCTGTCCATCTCAGACCCTGGCTCTGGAGTAGAACACCCTCTGCCCTGGTGTCTGCTTGAGATGCTTGGTAAGGCTGCACTTTACTAACCCCACCTCTGTGCCACCCTGCCCGTCTGAACAGCCACAGTGTCTCAACAAACCCTTGCTGCTCCTCCAAAACTTGGATTCATCCCTGCCTGGTTCAGCTCAGCAGCTGGTAACACTTTCCCTGTGGGAACCCCTTTCTTTCAGTGACCCTTGCTGTCTGTGGCAGGGTGAAAGGGAAAGGGCAGATACACTGCCCCATCCTGCCAAGCTGAAGCTCCCCAGACAAGGCAGTTTCATTTACCTCTTCTTAGGTTTCAATTTCTTTTCCCACATTGTATGTTTGTTCTTGGCTGAATCACGAAAACCCTCCAGCAGGCAGGATCCATGCCTAGGGACCTACTGGCTCCCATTAGCAAACGCCTCCCTCCTTGCTGCTGGAGCCTTCTCTCCTTCCCTCTCTCTGAGATCCCTCCAGCGTCAGGCCAGAAGATTCAGGTCCCTCTGCTGACTCCCACTCAGCCCAGCGTGTTGCATCCAAATGCCAGATGGCACACTAGGCTCAGGCAGGAGCGGTGCCAGGCTCTCCTCCCTTTCTCTCCACCCTTGGGTCCACAGAAAAGAGATGGAGAACCAGCACAGCCATATTCCAGACTGCCGTGTTTGCTACAGCTTCCCTGGTCTTCAGCCCCCCTCACTGTGGGATTGACACAGGAGCTGCTGGTAGAGCCCCAGGGTGCCAGGGAGGAGAGGAGCCGCTCCGAGGCAGTCCCCTGTGCCCAGCTCCCTGTACTAAGATTAACAAGCAATGCCCAGGACTGGACCACAGCTGCTGCTTCCTCTGTGCTCCCTCATCCCTGTTCCTTTCCTTCTTTGTTGGAAAATACCTTGTTTGGCCAGGGTTGCTCACCACCACTGGGTAACTGCCTGCAAAGGTCTGAAGGTTCAGCAAGCTTCTTTCAGCCCCTAAACCCCCTTAATGGAATGAGGAGGAGGAGAGGAAAAGCAAAGCAACTGTCCTGCCTGAAAGCACGATTTGGAAGCTGTGGGTAGCAGAAACATCCTATTTTCAGTCTTTGGGCAGCAAAACAGGCTCAGGGAGGATTTGCTCAGATTTTCCGAGCCTTTCTGCTTCTGATGGCTGCGTTAGCTGAATATCTGCTGCTTTTGGCTCAGAACTGGGTGGCCCCTAGAGCAACCCTTCCTTTTCTGTAGGGACTCTTAACACTTTCTGCTGGCTGTTCTCGATACCCTTAGTTGGGCATCTCCATTAACACTGCCTGAGCTCTAGGATCTCCACTCTCACTACTGTGTCACAGTAACCCCCACAGATCCTATCCCTGGAGCATGTGTCCCCTCTCTTCCAGGTTGCTGCGACTCAGCTCCTTGGAGGACAGGGGGAAGACACCTCCCTTAGTAGAGTCCAGGAGGAGATATGCACAGAAACAGTGTTACCTGCAGCAGGTTGCGTCATTAAGGCTGCAATCAGTATAGAAACGCTGGCCACTGGGTGCTTTTCCTTGCCCTTCTGCTCTGCTCCTTTATTCCTGTGAAATGGAGTGCCGGCTGTGGCCAGCTCCCCTCAGATGTGCTGGTCATGTTCTTCCCTGCCCTGGCACATAGCTGCTGCCTGCAGGGCTCTCCGGCATGGATGGCATCCCCTTGCTCCACAAACCTGGCAGCGGGTGTGTGAGCCAGGCTGGGGCACCATGTGGGAGAGCAGAGCTGGCTGCGTTCTCCCTCGGAGGAGGGAAAGAATCTAGTCAGTGACTTCTATTCCTGGCTGGGCTTGTTGCAGCCTTCACGACATTCAGAGCAGGTGTGAAGCTTTTCCCTTCCCAGGCTGGGGATGGGAGCTAGTGGGAGGTTGTTTTCCAGCACTTTCATGGAGATAGTCTGTTGGTTTTGCATGGTGTCTTTTTTTCCCCCAGGATGGTCCATGCTTTGCATTTTAGCTTGTGACTCTGTGTCATTCCATTCCCTGCCCCATTTTCCACCTCTCCCTGTTGTGCTGTGTTTTGATAAACCCAAGGTGCTCAGTGCCTGCAGTCAGGGGTAAGAGGTCTTGAGGGATGCGGTGGGGGATCAGGTCCTACAGCACAGGCTGTGCATAGGGAGATTTTTGGAAAAGGCCAGCGCAGGCAGTGCCACATCTTTCCCTCCGTGTGGCCACCAGAAAGCAGCTCAGAGGTGCAGGAGCTTTGTTAGATTTGAAATGAGGGCATCATCCCTTCTTGCTTTTTTTAGTCTCAAGCCCAGCTTGGCTGTGATACCTGTTGCAGAGGGACACCTGGTACCCCTTGCAGCGGCCACCCCTTCCCTTGAAGGCTGGGGATGCTCCTCACAGCCTGTTCTGCAGGAGAGGAAGACCCGTGGGTAGGGGGGTGAGCTCTTCCAGCACCCCTGGGGCTGCTGGGCTGCATGGAGGTGGGGATACTTGGGGAAGAAGGTACTCTTTCCATCTCTCAGTGTTCCCGAGCAAGAGCTCTATACATCCTGAATCAGCATTCCAGAGCGTGGAATGGGTGGTCAGAAGGGGAGCCCCATCCACCGCGCCGCAGCAAGGACAATGTCGGGGCGGACGCTGATGGAATAGGACAGGCCGGGCGCTTGCACGCCACGGGCTGCTGAGTCGCCGCTGTCCTTTGGTGCCCTTTTCCCACCCCAGCAGAGCCCGGCACCGGCAGCGCTGGGAGCTGCCGGCTGCCATCACCGTCCTCCAGGGCCATGCTCCATGACAGATCCGCTTCCCGCTGCTGCTGCGCCCGGCTCCTGGGGGCTCCTCAGCCCCGCAGCGGGGCGCTAGGACCATGGCACAGCCCCGGCTCCCTCCGTGCTCCCGTTCAGGGCTTGGCTGGTGGGACAGTGCAGCCCGAGGCATTACACCCGTGCCGGGAGGGCTGGGTGAGCGCTGCCGAACGCCTCCTGCTGCAGCCCTGTCGCCGCTTGTCTGCATGGCTCTGCCGCGTCTGGCAGCACCGCAGCCAGCTCCGGGAGAGCCATTGGGCTTCTCCCTTGTGCCCTGCCACCGCATCGGGATTGCGCTGACAAAGGGCCCTGGGCTCAGTCCCAGCATGCTGCAGGCTCTGCTTGCTGAGCTGGGCTGCCTGCAAACTGCAGCCTGAGGGTTTGTTCAAGGGCCCTTGAATCCACAGGGAATGACCTGGAGCGTAGGCCCCTCCAGAAGCTATCGGGAGAACTGGCTACCCTGGATTTGGAGGAGGCTGAGGTTCTTCACGACTTCTTTGCCTCAGCCTTCACCAGAAAATGCTCTGACCACACCACCCAAGTCTTGGAAGGCAGCCACAGGGACTGTGAGAATGAAGACCCTGGGCCCACTGTAGGAGAGAATCTGGTTCGAGACCATCTTAGGAACCTGAACATACACAAGTCCATGGGACCTGATGAAATCCATCTGCAGGTCCTGAAGGAGCTGGCAAATGAAGTTGCTAAGCCACTGTCCATCATATTTGAAAAATCATGGCAGTCAGGTGAAGTTCCCGATGACTGGAAAAAGGGAACTATAACCCCTGTTTTCAAGAAGGGGAAAAGGGATGAGCCGGGGAACTACAGACCAGTCAGCCTCACCTCTGTGCCTGGCAAAATCTTGGAGCGGATTCTCCTGGAAGGCATGCTGAGGCACATGAAAAACAACAAGGTGCTTGGTGACAGCCAGTATGGCTTCACTAAGGGGAAATCCTGCCTGACCAATCTGGTGGCCTTCTAGGATGGGGCTACGGAACTGATGGACAGGGGTAGAGCAGCTGATGTCATCTACCTGGACTTGTGCAAAGCGTTCGACAATGTCCCACATGACATCCTTATCTGTAAGTTGGAAGACATCAATTTGATAGGTGGACCACTCAGTGGATAAAGAACTGGATGGATGGCTGCACGCAAAGAGTTGTGCTCAATGGCTCAATATCCAGCTGGAGACCAGTAACAAATGGTGTCCCTCAGGGATCGGTGTTGGGACCAGTCTTGTTCAACATCTTTGTCGGTGACATGGACAGTGGGATTGAGTGCGCCCTCAGCAAGTTTGCCGATGACACCAAGCTGTGTGGTTCTGTTGATACGTTGGAGGGAAGGAATGCCATCCAGAGGGACCTTGACACGCTTGTGAGGTGGGCTGATGCCAACCTGATGAAGTTTAACCATGCCAAGTGCAAGGTCCTCCACCTGGGTTGGAGCAATCCCAGGCACAGCTACAGGTTGGGCAGAGAAGAGATTCAGAGCAGTCCTGCAGAGAAGGACTTGGGGGTTTTGGTTGATGAAAAAATGAACATGAGCCGGCAGTGTGCACTCGCAGCCCAGAAAGCCAACTGTATCCTGGGGCTACATCAAAAGGAGCGTGACCAGCAGGTCGAGGGAGGTGATCCTGCCCCTCTACTCTGCTCTTGTGAGACCTCACTTGGAGTATTGTGTGCAGTTCTGGTGTCCTCAACATAAAAAGGACATGGAAGTGTTGGAACAAGTCCAGAGGAGGGCCACGAGGATGATCAGGGGACTGGAGCACCTCCCGTATGAAGATAGGATGAGAAAGTTGGGGCTGTTGAGCCTGGAGAAGAGAAGGCTGCGTGGAGACCTCATAGCAGCCTTCCAGTATCTGAAGGGGACCTATAGGGATGCTGGGGAGGGACTCTTCATGAGGGACTGTAGTGATAGGACAAGGGGTAATGGGTTCAAACTTAAACCGGGGAAGTTTAGATTGGATTTGAGGAAGAAATTCTTTACTGTGAGGGTGGTGAGGCACTGGAATGGGTTGCCCAGGGAAGTTGTGAATGCTCCATCGCTGGCAGTGTTCAAGACCAGGTTGGACATAGCCTTGGGTGGCATGGTTTAGTGTGAGGTGTCCCTGCCCATGGCAGGGGGGTTGGAACTAGATGATCTTAAGGTCCTTTCCAACCCTAACCATTCTATGATTCTATGAGTGTTCCCAAGGACAGTGATGTGTCGAGTCCAGCTGCTGCCTCTGTATGTGGCCTGTCCCCAGGTTACGCCCTATGGTGCTTCTGCCAGGCCAGTAGGAAGCCTTCCATCCCTGATTTCTAAGTCCAGCTGTACTCCTCTCTTATAAGGCCTCCAGGGCCAACAGGTCCTGCTCAGTAGTGCTGCAGCTTGCTGGGGCTTCCCTTCTTGTACTTCTCTGTCTGGGTACCAAGGGCTGGGTGCCCAGGGTGATGCTCACCCAGGTGAGCTGGGGACACCAGCCACAGAGCCCTCGCTTGCTGTTTTCTCAGCAAGAAACCACCAGCGTTGGTAGCTCCCCAGTCCTCAGATGTGGACAAGGGGTGTCTTCTCCTGGAGAAGACTCTGACAGGGAGCAGTGGTGCCCATAGCAGGGACACCACAGACATCCCATCTCATCCCATGCTGCTGCTCTGGGGCTGTGAGACCCAGCAGCTCTTGGGTTGCTCTCAGGGGGACCAGCCCTCTGCAGGGAGCAATCCTGGCTCTCCAGGCCTCTGGTCTGTTGCAGGTGGGTGATTCCTGTGTTTCTAACAAGGCAGGGGAAGAAAACTGAAAGTCCAAGTGAGCCAGGCTGAGCCAGCCCACATCAGAGCTGCCTCTGTCAACACCGCTGCCGAGGCAAGCAGGCAGGCAGGTCCTTAATTATTGATGGTACTTACAAATAAATGCTGGGGCAGGGAGAGGAAGGTTACAGCGGAGCAGAGGAGCAGCTGCCAGGAAGGGGAGGGAACCGGAGAGCTCGCTTGTTTTAAAGGTCATTCAGTTTGGCATCTCTTGCCCCTTTCTCTGTAAAACTCAGTGATATTGGAGTCAATGGATCATCTTCCTTGTGTGTCTTCTTGCCTCTGCCTAACCCGGCCAGATGGGAGGACAAGGAGGAAGAAGCGGGAGGAAAGACACCTGCAAGAGGGGGCAGTGAGGTAAAGAAAGGGGAGGGAGGGAAATGCCATCAGAAATGTGGGACAAACAGATGAACGAGGAGACAACAAAATTAGTAGAGCAGTAAATCCCAACCCGAGTGTAAATAATTCTTCACCATGTGAAAAGAAGGTCTATGTAGGCTCAGATTCATCTTCCCCTTCCTGTGGCTCAAGCCCAGGAAGCGCATGAAATGAGGCTGGACAAGGAGTAGAAGGAGACATACCAATCTTGGCTGGGGACTGGAACAGTAACCCAGTGTCTGTGTAGCCTCAGGCACTTGGGTTGGAGCATCCCAGGAAGACCAGACTATCTTATGGCAATAGCTCCGGGATAGGGATCCCACAGCCAGATGAAAACACAGGAAGGGTTTTGGACTGGAATCACAGAAAGACTTAGAGGTTGACAGCCTCCATGGGAGTCTTAACTGACTGTGGATGATAGGACTTCAAAACTCAGTGTGAAGCTCCCCAGCTTGCAAAAGTGACACACAGGCATTGGGTGCAATATGGACTCAGGCAACATAGAGCTCCTTTCAGCCTCCCCAGGAGAAGACTCTGCAGGACATGGTCTCCTTCTATCTTCTCTCCAGTCTCAAGGGAGCCATTTCACGTGGTGGGTAGCAGCACCCCAATGTCTGGGTCTGGACATGGGTGTGGCTTCGCTCATCTTCCCACTGGGAGCCTGATCCGGTAGCATGAGTGCAGCGTGTAGTGAATGCCGCAGTGAGTGGCTGGCTGGCCGGTGAATCTGGATGCAAACCGGGTGATGTGCTGACATCCTGGGCCTCCTCCAGTAGGCTAAGCCCCAGAACGGCGTAAATTAACCACAATTCATCCCTTGATTTCCCTCCAGTGGGCTGTGCACAGCTCAGGAGGGTGGGCTCAGCAGCAGGCCTGGTGGTGGAGCTGCTGGTGGGGAGGATGGAGAGGGAGCCCCCTTCTCCCGGCGCTGCGGCTTGTGCTGGTGCTCTCTGAAGAAGGGGTGCCTGTGTTGCAGCTGAGCAAACCGCGCCTCCCTGCAAGCGGCACAAAACACAGCTGCAACCCAGGCTGACTGCAGGAGCCGTCTGGCTGCGAAGGGCACGCAGCCGAGAGCGAGCGGCGGGATCCCTCCTGAATTGCGTCTGCTGCCTCCTCGGGCTGTCGGCTCGCCGCTGCGGACAGCGTTCTGCTGCGTTGGAAACGTGGTCCAGCTCCAGCAGTGCTTCCCGGGAGCCGGGAACTCAGGGGCAGAGGCAGCATTCAGCCATGGGCAGCTCCTGCCCTGCCCATATGCCCTAACACTCCGCCTGTCCCTCAGCTGTAGTGCAGAGCTATTCCCTCCTTTCCCAGGCAGCTGGGGTGCAGAAGGTGAGAGGCAGCTCCAGCTCCAGGTGGCCCTGAGCTGCTCCTGCGGGATGGGATGTCCCACCTCACCATGGGTGCTCTGGGTCTGCGGTTCACTGCTGCAGCCTTGTGTATGCTGTACATGGGTGCTGCATGGCGTGAGTACCTGGCTGCTGTGGGAGAACAGAGCAGTGTGTGGCTCAGCTCTGCTACCACCGCTAAGATCCCAGCACCTCCCTGGAACAAGTCCTGGGATGCAGCAGCCTGCCCCAGGTCGGGGTGCAGGGGTACCTAGGGAGAGCTGGGCTTCCCTGCGTGGCACACTCTCACTTTGCAGCCCAGGCTATCGAGAGTGATGCTCCTGAAGCAAAGTGGGGTGAAAAAAGGCAAGCAAGTACTTGCTGCTCTCCTTTTGCTGAAGCCAGGTAGCTGCTTGTGATTGGGGCTGGCAAGCCCTTGCATTGCACGCGCCCTTAAGGGACCTCGGGATCCATCTGGACTTATGGAGGTGTTGCCAACCTGACAGCACCTGCTCACAGCAAAAATACCATTGTCTCTTAATGAGTTTCCCCGCTTCCTGCCGTCCCTTCTGCAGGCGTGTGTTTGGAGTTGCCAATGTGTGCCCAGGGTACTGCTCACCCCTTAGGTCCTTGATGACTGTAAAGAGAATGTAGGCTACTGTTCTGGCCAGACAACTATATTTAAACCCTGTGTTTCATTCCCCAGAGCCCTCTCAGCTGAGCGCTGCTTGACCTGCCTCTAAACACAGAGCGTCCCAGGCAGAAATGCAGCAGCTACTGTGCTGCAGCACAGGATGTGAATGCACTGTCCTTGTGTGGCAGTGAAAGGGGAGGACAGGATGTAAGTCTGTGCAACGGGGGTTCATCAGGAGACCAGGAGGAAGTGCTCTCTCCCAGGACCAGTGATAGCCTGGTATGGCCATGGCCCAAAACCCAGAACTGCTACTGCAATGACCCATTTTACGAGCCTGGGGCGATACAGGCACCACAGGTGCCTCCACAGAACTACTCTTGTCAGACAGGATCCTTTTTCACCTTCAATTACAGAGCAGGTTTAGTGCTGCTGAGCTCATGAGATCTAGTCACAGATCATGATTTGGTTATGCAGTGACCTCGTAAATCATTGCAGGTTCAGAAAGAGAAAGGGAAATTCTGAATTCTGTGCCCAGAAAGGTCAAGAGCAGCAAACGAGAAGAAAGAAAATGGGCTGGCAAGCTGGAGGGTCCCTGCAAGAGTGCCCTGGCTGAGGCAGGAGATGAACAGCACCATCACAGCAGGCTGCAACCCCTTAAGGGGCTGGGCAGAAGTCTAAAAGCAGTCAGTAGTTTTTAAACTGAAAGTCGGGCCGAAGGGGGTTAAATTTTGTGAGGCTGCTGCTGGAGAGCTCAGGCTCTGCTTTTGTAGCATGGTGAAGGAGCTGCTTAACCCAGTATTCCTCTCCTCCTCCTCCTCACACCTACTCTCCAATACCGAAAGGAGACATCATCTCCTGTAGCAGCTATTAATACAGCAACACAAAAAGCACCCCCGGAAGGTGCTTTCCCAGTAAGCTAGAGCACCCCCTCCTCTCCCCACATCTGGTACCACTGTGGCCCAAGTGAAACACAGGAGTTGTGCAACGCCAGGCACCAATGTTGCTTTCAGCTGACAGCATGAACCATCCCCTGGGACTCCACAAACCCTGCGTGAGCCTTGTCACAAGGCCCCAAAGCACTGAACTGGATGTTCCAACTCTCTCCTGTGTTCATGTTTCTTGCAGACACGTTATGAGAACCTCTGCATCCAGAAACATAAACTTGAAAAAGCACTGAGCTTGCTCTCCTAGAGCATACAGGAATAGAGGCACAGCCTGGGGTGAGCCGTAACCTGCCCACTGGCAGGGGGATGGCTGAACTCTTGGCAGCAGAACCTTGGCTCACAGTCCTCTTTGCAGCAAGCCCTGCTTTAAGCTCCCTAGCTGGAAGCAGCATTTACTGAATGAAAGGCTGAAGGCCTATGCTCTTGCTGCAGCTGTCAGTGCTTTGGGGGAGCAGAGGACAGTGGGGAGCACCACTGACCCTTAAAGCCTCTCCATTCCTTCTGCCCGAGCCCTCACATTTATGTCTTGACACTTTTCCAAGTGCAAAATCAGCTCCTGGCACTTTGCAAAGATGAGCAGGAGCCACATGAAGCCTTACGGACAGCAAATGAGACTGTGGGATGGACAGCCATTGACATAGGGAAGAAATCCCCTTGTTCTCTAATGATACCTTTAAGTCCACCTCTCTTTTTCCCCAGGTGAGCTGTTCACTGAAGAAAGAAGGGAGAAGAGGCTTTGCTCACAGCAGCTATTCACCCTCTCTCCCTCAGGCAAACAGCTAAAAGTTGTAAGTCTCTCATTAGGAGACTGAGCCATTCTCCACTACATCCTCACTAATCCTTATTTATGTGACAACCATTTCCTGCTCCCCATCCATCAGCGTCACTGTGCTTCCACCTCTGCTCCCCCACTCCCCAAAAGCTTGCAGTTACTGCCACCTCCACCTCGCTCCACAGTGCCAGGCAACCCTACCTGCTCGTGAAATCTATCCCTGTGAGGCTGCTGCTGCTGCTCACGGAGTGAAACCTGCTTGCGTCACTATCCTGTTGCACTTTTGCCTCAGCTACAGTTTGTGATCTCTCCTCATTTAGGTCAATACTGCATGTAAAATAATGGTGCTTTTGGCCAGGAGCTCAACATATCACTAACAATGAGTTGAGTTTGTTGGGTCTGCTAATGCTTGTGACAAACAACCAGTTTAGGAGAGAGACCTGCTCATCTCAAGACTAAGGAGCTAACTGCTGCAGGGAGTTCCATGCTGTAACACAGCAATCCCATTCACACAGCTCACCACATCCATGGTGGTTTTTAGGTAAGTGCTGGTAAGGAAGAAGCCAGAAGGCAGTGTGAGAAGGAAGGAGTTACAAGGGAGCGGCAGGAAGAAACAAGGGTAAGAACATTCATCCAAAGCAAAGAGGTGGAGGCAGGGACAATTAGAAGGTGCAGCTAACGAAACATCAGGGGACCAGACACTCTCTACCCTTTAATGGGTTTAGGATAACACTGTGCCATCTCCCTATGCTCTCACAGAACATTTGTGCTGGTCTTGTGGCAAGAACTGCACTCTTCCAGGAGAAGCAGGATCTGCTGTTGCAACTCATGCTTTCTCAGGCTCAATCGCCATACGCCCATGCTGACAACAGGCAGCATTGTTCTGTCAGTGGGATCAGGAGTGCTGATACTGGATGGTCAGAAATCAAGTTCTCCAATGCACTGGTCGCAGCAATGCTCAGCATGGGAGCTGTTAAATCTTTCAGATCAGCAGGATATGTGTTCTGCATCAAGTGTTCACGTAGCTTGCAGCTGGGGTGCATACACCTGTCCTGCCACCAAAGCATCACAGTTTACTCTGAGCAAACTTCAGTGCAGTAGTGAGGGCTCCCTGCATGCCCTTGGCATTTCCACTGCCCTTAGCGACGACAGGGGAGCCTCCTGCCTTCCCTTCCATCTGTGCACAGACAGCCACAGCCCAGTCAGCAGCAGAGAACACAGGGAGGCAATTCTGGGGAAGAGACACAGAACAAAGTAGTTCAGCCTGGTGAGCACTCTGCAAACTGGATAACGCAAGGTAATAACATCTTTCTTCACCCAGCCTGGGCCCTCCCTAACCTGAGGCAGTCATGACTGTGAGGACAGAAAAGGCTGAACTTCCATGTTAATACTGTTTGCCCTTGGGGAATACATGTTTACCCCTGGGCAAACATGGCCTGGAACATCCAGAGATATCTGTGCCCAACAGAGACAGAAAGCTTATCTGGTCACAGTACAGTCATCTCACGTCCTCCCACTGTGTGATTACCCTCCAACACTGTGCAGAATCCCAGGAAAAACCTCAATGGGGACCCGCTGAGTAGCAGGTCCAATCCCTCTTTGTGGGCAGGGTTATGCTTACCTTGGACACCTGACAGGCACAGAGCACCTCACCAGAAGCCTGAGGACTGAGCAGCAGGACTGATGTGCCAGGAGACTTGTCACACAGCTGGTTCACTACCTTCATGAGGATCTAGGAAAGGCAGGGAGCAGAGGTGTCAGGCTACAGCAAAGGTAACTGGCATGCAGCAGAAAACGTGCCCAGCAGGTCCCTGTTACTGCATGCAGCACCTGAGGCCAACAAGAATTACGCTTCCAAGAATTACAAGTGCATTACTCACAGACAGGGAATCAGCTGGGACAGTATCAACGATGACAGGTTGGCTGCTATGTTTTGCTAGCAGGCTTTGTGCCTTCTCTTCAGCCTAGAAGAGGAAAAAAATAGCACTTGAGCTACAGGTAGCAGAGTGGGCTGGATGGGGATCTATGCATGCGACATATATATAAAGGGAATGAAAGTGCTGCTCTGTGGGATAGAGGGGACATGTATGTCAACACAAGTCAAAGTAGGACTGGCAGACTGAAATCTCCACGTGGAGACATGTACAACCCTCCTTCTTCAAAATCAAGCGGATATGAACCCCTGTCAAAACTGGAATAGGCAGTGACTCATTCACTCCCCAGCCTCTCTTCTGGACACACACATTGCCACGTATCTCAGGAAGGCTTCTGTGGCAAGATGCTCCTTTTTTAAGAAAAAGATGGTTTTTGCTGAGAATGCTAAGTGACCAAT
Source organism: Ara ararauna (assembly GCA_028858755.1). Lineage (NCBI taxonomy): Eukaryota > Metazoa > Chordata > Aves > Psittaciformes > Psittacidae > Ara > Ara ararauna. The sequence goes on from CM054379.1 coordinate 103,189,438, forward strand.
AAGCACTTCCAAAGGGCTTTTAATAATGCAATACCCACATGGCTAGCAGAAATGCTCTGTCCTGCCACCGTCTTACTGTATAACTTCATAAAGCCCACTGTCAGGGCCATCTCATCTTCTCCAACAACAAGGCAATGCCTATCTGCCTGTTGGTGTTTGCTAGAAGTGCTGGTATGGGGCTCTCCATCCTCACAGGCAGACACACACAGGGATTCTGCAGTGTCAAAAGCTCAGTCAGTCACTCACTCACTGCATTTTAAATGATGGCCCTGCTTAATGCCAGTGAAATCAACCTAACACAGGGTTTGTGTTGCACTGTGTGGGATTGTACCTGCTTTCTAACGGGACCCTAGTGACCAAGTGGCTGTGAAGTGTGACAGAGACATCAGTTCTGATGGTATATGCCACACAGTGTTATCAGCAGGCTGCAGGCTAGCGTGCTGCTGCCACAGTACCTGCTTCATCTCCAGTTTCTTGATAGCCGTGTTAGCTGTTCGCTGCAGCCCTTTAAGGATGGTCTCTAGTTCTTTCCTTTGCCACTGGGGCATTGCAGTCTCAGTCACCACCTGCAAGACAATTTGCTGTGTAAGGACACTAAACTGTACCTAGACATTATCTGCTAGTTCTCTGGGAAGTTAGGCTGGAGCCTGGCCTCTTCACTGACCCTCATATACCCCTATGTGATCAGGCCCAGCAGTCACTGTGGTGTGTAGCTTTCTTTTCAGCTGGGCACCTAAGGCCTGAGAACCCTCTTTCACCGCTTTACCCTCCCCACCATTGTCTTTCTCTCACACTCCCTCTGGCAGCATGTCACCTGCAACAGAGGCACCTAGACACTGGCAGAAATTTTTGTGATCAAAGAGGCAATAGCAGATAGCAACTTGCCCTTGCTATTGATCATGGTAAGATCTGAACCTGGCAGGAAAGAAGTCATGTGCCTCAAGTCTATAGAGCCTGTGCTGGCATCTTTCTGCAAAGGAGTGTAATCCTTACTTTGGTCAACTGGCCCACTTCTTTGGAGAGGTTCTGCATCTCAGAAATAGAGGCGCTCCTCTGCTTCATTCGTAGGGAGAGAGAGTCCACTTCCATAGCCAAGCACTGGCCTACCTCCCGAGCCTGAGAGATGGAAAGAAAGAATGCTTCAAATGCAGCAACAGAAAGAATGAGCAGGGATGGAGAAAGTGGGGAGGCAGCAGGGTCATAAGCACTGGAGTGCTCTCAGGATCTAGTGGGAAGACAGCTACAGAGGCTTTAAGAACAAATGTCCTAAAAAGACTCTATTCAAAAGTTTCCCTCTAGACTTGCAACCAACACTAGACAGTCACACCCTGGGGAACAAGCTGTCGTGCATTCATGCTTCCTCAGTATCTCACACCAACTCATCAGGATTTCAATGAGAAAAACTTGGCAGCCCTGTTTACTTCTCAGTGCTCATTTTTCATTATCAAAATTATTCATTATCATATTTCATTATCAAAAGCGATCTTGAAACTACTGACTAAAGAAACAAAAGAAACACTACAACTAAACTGTTTTAAGTGTCATCAGCTGTTTGAGCATATTTCCTGAGTTCAGCTGACCTTGGTGTATGTTTCTTATTGCCTTCCCCAACACCAATGGTACAATTAGTAATAACCCTCCTCCTCACACACAAAAAAACCCCCTCAAAAACTTAATACAAGCTTTTTTCACCAGTGACAATCCTTATGCTTTGGAGCATTTCCTCCGTTCCAGATCTCTGTGCCCATGATGGTCTTGCAAGACTTTAGACCAGGACAGCAGAAAGTATATAAGATAAGCTGTGGACAGTGAGAATTGCTGTGTCTAGCTTGGACACACATCCCTTGTTTCAAATCACTCACTCTCTCTGATTACTCTCCCCTGTCTGATTAACACACGTACACAGCTTGTCTTGGGGTCTTTCCAGGTCAGCACATCCAGCAAAGCATGCAGATGTGCCCTGCAGCTTTTCATTCCTCTGCACTAAGAAAAGTCGTCCAAGGGACACAGATGCAGAGGGGACAGCCAGCCAAAAAGCAACAGATTTGCAGGGGTGGGCTTTGCCTTTAGTCTTCCCAGTTCCACTGACAGTGAGTCACTCTCCTCTGACTGTAGCCTTAAAGGAAGCAGGCAAACTCGTGGGGCCCCCTGACACTTCCAGATATTTAAAGGACAGTGTGATCTCAGAGACACACCAGCAGGTTTCTTACTTTTTATAGAGACCAGAACCACATTTTAGAAGAAAAAAGTCTAAAGGAAAGAAGCAAAAGGGCTGTATGAATGAGGCCAGAGCCCTGCAATCATGAAGTGCAAATCCAACTGTGATAGGCAGGAGGTGAGCAAGAGGTGAAATCAAAGCACAAAGGATCACACCTCTGTGCACCTACCCAGGGATTGAAATTTGTAGTCCAGAGGAGACATGGCTAGGTGATATATATATATCAAATAGCTTCCTGGTATTTTTGTGCTAAGTGCTTATCTTGGAAAAGGGGTCTGAGGCAGGGAATGAAGGCCAAGGAGACAAGAGACTAGGATGGGGGGGATGGAGATGAAGAATGAGGTATGGCAACAGAGCTGAGTCCAGGGGTGAAGGACGCCAGATCAGGCGCAGCAGGGACACTCCAGCCAAAGCATAGGGAAGCTAATTGTCTATGCAAGAACCTACAAAATTAGTCCTTTTGGCATTATCTCAACATGTCAGAAATCTCAGTTCCCCCTTTCTTACCTGTTTGGCTTGTCCCCCCGTCACTGCAATGACACGGCTAATCCCTTTGACAAGCTGACGCTCATTGATGATAGACAGATCTCCCACAGCTCCTGTTCGTAGAAGGTGCCTGCAAAGTCAGCAGAGAACAGGAAAGAAAACAAGCTGCTCTGTGGGAACAGAAATCAGGAAGCCAGCTTTCCTTTTAGACAAGGCTCAAGTCCAGCAGCCCCTCGCCAATCCAAATAGCTTCAATCTTTTCCCATCCCTAAAATCCTGATGGTACCCTGTCATGCAACAAAGTCGAGGCTACTCTAGAGGAACCTATGTGCTACCCACTCAGCAGGCTGCTGTCAAATGCTGCATAACAGCCAAGTTCTGCCTTACTTTCCTTTCCTTCAGCAGTGGGATGAATTGGGATTTCTCCCTTCTACTTGGCTGCTACTAGATCTTGTAAAAAGTACTTTTTTCCTCCAACTCCACCATTCTCTTGTCAGGCCAGCTCACAGAGTAGCCAGTAGACTCCAGTCATAATGTATTTGTGCAGACACAGGGCACTGACAAACTCTCCTTTCTTTCTTGACTCTTCAACACTGGGTATGAAAACAACCACAGTGTCTTAGATTCTGTTACCACAAGTAATCATTTCAGCTACACAACAATTGATCATCTCTGCTCCCATGCAGTTTCTTGCCCCACTACTCCCACAAGAATGATTTCATGACTAGAAAATTGTTCATCTTCAGCTGTATCTACTCATAGGCCAATTTGTTCCTGTTTGGGATTTTTTTGTGTCAGCATTGTATTGAGATTGATTAACTGTTCTTTGACTCTCATTACTGCTAAAAGCAGAAGAGGGCAAAGATGATTAATTAAAATAATCAGAGTGGTCTCAAGGTCTGACAACCCTCTCAGATCTTCTGCTGGGTTCCCAGCCCTCCTGCAACCCCAAAGCTTTGTAATGCTGGTGTAACAGGCCACACACTCCTTTTCCACACTTTGCTGGTGCCTTGTTGCTTCCAGATTAGTTTCAGACTATGAAGCATGGAAAAATGCTTTGCATTTCACTGGAGTTTTCTCACTCTGGGACTTCCAAAGCTTCATAACTAGCGCATCCTGTTCTCACAAGATCTTTCTGGTGAGGAAACTTAGCTGCACAGGGACAGAGAGGGGAGCTTGCAAGAATGTCTCTACCTCAGCCACCAGTGCCCACAGACATAACGTCTGACTGCAAGCAAAAGTCACTTACGTCCCACAGCAGAGCTCCACAGAGGTCTGCAATGCAGCCTCAGAGTCGCAGGTCAGCACACTCTCCACAGGGACCCCCAGGGACACTATCCTCACTGGATCTGGATACCCCTGACAGAGGAGACAGGGATCAGCGCTAACAACATGGTCCTTCAGGGGCACTTAAACACTAACTACTGGCTTCAGGTGTCTGCCTCACTTTAACCCTATTACAGAGTAGCTCCAGAGTCAGAGCAGCACTGCTTTTTCCCCACTACCAATCAGTACAGGGAGAAAAAACAACTGGGTGACGCAAAAGCTTTTGGTCCAGAGAAATGAGCAGAAAGCCTGCGCATCACCAGCCTCCACATTTTACAACAGTGTCCCAAGATCTCATCTCTGTCCTATTTTCCTTCCTGAGTTTTGGGAGTCATTTCCCTTGCAGAAACCCGTTGCAACAACATCTCCTGTGACCCAGATGATCGCTGCTGAAGGAGAAGGCTCATGAAGATCCATCCACACTGCCATCCTCTCATACCTCATCCACTGCACGGAGTCCCTGAACTCTTCTTGCCCATGTGAGGGGGACCTCAGCCATATGCACAACCTCATTTCGTTTGATCACCTCCTGGACCACTTGTTCTACTTGCTGCAGCTGCTCCACAGTCACAGGGCCCTGAGGAATTAAATCAGACACCTTCAAGAGAAGCCTCCTGAGAAGTATCGAAAAAGGAGGGAGAACTGGGACAGCCTCTTCCAAGGAACAGCTTGGGGACACCATTTCCTCCTGCAGCTCATCTTCCCTACTTGTAAAAGGGAATCGAGAGCATCACGACCCTCCCACCAATTCTTCCCGTGAGGGATAAGGATTTTTGATACAAGGGAATCAACCAAACTCTTCAAGAGAGATGCTGCAGTGAATGACAGATTACCAGGGCCAGTGCTCAGCCTGACCCAACAGCTTTCAGTTCCCCACTGCTCTCACCTGGATGACATCAGCAGTGTGCCACAGCTAAGCTGGTGAATCTTTCAGACACCTCTACACTACTCAAATAGGTCTCATGACTGGTTTTGCTAAGTCCTTTCCCTTCTGACCCTCATTCATCTGCTCAGCAAGCCCCACTCAGAGTCAGGTCAATGCAAAGCAGAGCCAGTCATGTCCAGAGAACTGAGTTTTATTGCTCAGATAAACCATGACCTGTCTCTGAAAGAGTGGTTATGGCACGAGGAGAAAAAGCCCTGGGGAGAAGGCCAGTACTGGGATGCTGGTGCTGCTGAGAACAAGCAAACACAAGTCCAGAGTCACCTTGGTGTCAAAGTCGAAGCGCAGCCGCTCTGCTGTCACATGGGACCCTCGCTGCTCTGTGCGCTCACCCAGGATGCGGCGGAGCGCGAAGTTCAGCATGTGGGTCGCGGTGTGGTTTGTCATGCACGCCAGCCGCCGGGCCTGAGAGCACAGACAGGTTGGCAGGGAGTGCTGGTTCTCCACAGCTCAGGGGAGCAGGGGTGGCAGGAAGACAGGGGAAAGGCTGCACATGAGGGGATGGGGAGAAAAACAATGGGTAGTACAGCTGTCAGATTAATTTATGTCACAGGGCAGGTCTAACTTCTTTTGCCATGGGATCACCTCTGTCAAACAGCACAGGGTAGGCTGGATACCTCTGGACAGACCAGTGGCTCATAAAAGATTAGAGCCACTTGTGCGGTCTCCTTCCCACTGCACAACATGAAGAGCAGTCTCAGGAATACATGGGACAAGGCTCTGATGTGGCCAGGTTACTCGGGATTCTCAAAGTAAGGCTGGGAAAAGGTTAAAAGCAGTGAGTTATCACCTCATCTACAAAGAGCTGCACTTGATCACCAGCACGCAAGGTTTCCACAGCAATGACCTCATGGATCACGTAACCACCACAGAGACGAACTGACTCTACAGGGAAGAGTACGTCCTAAGCAAAAAGACAGAAAGACGAGCTTTAGGACACAGGGAAAATCCAAACAGGCACCTGCTTGATCTGACTGGGAAACACAACCCCCACTGATCCCTAAAAGACAGTGATGGGGTGGCAAAAGCAGGGAGAAACTTACTGTGAATGCAACCAGAGAATCTCAGACCTTCCCTGCATCCAGCCACTCACTGCACAACATGTTGAGGTTGTCAGCTTGCAGTGGAGGGGCAGAAACACCACCAGTGATGATGAATCCTAACAAGGATGCTTGCCCATGAGAAAATGGACAGCAGCTGCCAAGGCACTTGTCTCAGGCAGCCAAGGTGCCATTTCTGCCTCACTGGGCTGGCAACAGAAACTTGATCCCCAGTTCGGCTTGAGGAGAAGTGCTGAGCAAGGCACAATCACATTCTGCAAGGCTAAAAAGGTGGCATCAGTGCCCAGGGGCGATTCTCAAGAGCTGGAATGTGGAAGGAAAAAAAGCTGCACCCCATGTAACTTCCTAGGAGAGGGTCAAAGTTTTCCCTCTGGCAAGGCTGAAGGAATATGCTGCAGAAGTGGAGGTCCTCCCTGACATTTTTTGGAGGGATAAGAGTTTTTGCACAGGGTCTCAGGTGGGGCACTGCTTGCAGTTGTCCAGGACTGGCCAGAGATGTTACTCAGCTCACAGACTCTCAGATCATTAATTGCCTTCTCTCTGTATTGCAACCTCAGCTGACAAGAATGCAGCACACTGAAGGGAGACCCAAGACTTTACAGTCTTCCTCTGCAAGAGAAAATTTCAAAGGGCTGACAGAAACAAGCAGAGCAGCAGGTAGACCTCTGTGAAGATACTGCTGCTTCTCATTCACCCTTCCAACCCTGATGCAAAGCCAAGGGAACTGTCACGAGTTAGCAGCTAGTAGATTAACAAAGCAAACCAGCCTATCAGTTCGGGTATTCTGCCTGGCCTCAGTACTCACAGTGGCCTTGGGTTCAGGAAACAAAGTGTCTTACCTGCTGCCCTAACCGTATCATGTAGCCTTTGTCACAGTCCTGCCCGCCCTGCTCTGCATAGAAGTTAGTCCTGTCCAAGATGACACCACAGTGTTGCCCTGCCCCAACCTCCTTCTGGAGAGACTGATCTCTGTACAGCATCAGAACAGTGGCCTGGCACGGGCTGAACTCTGTCAGGAGAAAGAAGATGACAGCAATTAGTGCAAACACCCTGTCAGATTGCAGCAGGAAAGGAGGGACCACTTCCCCATGCCAGCCCTGTCAATACCCAGTCTATTCTGAAAGCTGGCACTTTCCTTTGCCTTGATAGGAGTGGAACAGCTGTTGGCAGAAAGCACAAAGGAGCTGTTGTTTGGAACTATGTTACCCTCCACTTAGTGACAGACCTGCTGAGTAGTAGGTAAGCTGACAGGGACATCCAACCTAGCTCCACATGAGCCTGATAGAACAAGATGTGGCACAGACACATCTGCAGCTTTCTACACTGCAAGCTTGTTACACCTGCCTGCCTTTTATGAAGGGATGGCAGACCTCGTGGACAAGAGATAACAGGGATGTTGCCTTCCTTGATGCAGCAAGCTTCAAACATGCTCTTCTGTATGCTTCTTGAAGCCAAATTGAGGGAATATTGGCTGGTTGGCTAGACCATAAGCTGGGTACTGGCTGGGTGGCTGACACCACACAGAATTGCTTAATAGTTCAATATTCCTTTACTAGTAGAGCTACTCGGTGGCTGATATTAGGACATATACCATTTAAGACTGCTTTCTAATGACTACACACTACAAGAAGGGATGTACCCATATCCTGCTTGTGTATGGCAATGAACTGCTGGGGACTGGTTAGCACACTGAAGAGCAGGGCTGCTTTTCAGAAGCATCACAGCAGGCCAAAGAAATGGACTGACAGAACCCTTGGGGTCCTCAGGAGCAAGCTGAACACAAGTCAGCAGGGTGATCCTGCAGCAAGGTAGACTGCCTGCCTGCTGGGCTGTATGAATGCAAACACAGCCAGCAGGTCAAAGAAAGTGGTTATTCACCCCTGTTTAGCATTTGTGAGACTACATCTAGAGTGCAGGAAATTCCAGTTGGAAAGAAACAGACTTTTTCACACTGAGTGATAAAGAACGGGGAACAGAGAGATCTCTGTCCTTAAAGATACTGAAAACTTAAATAGAAAAGGCTCTGAACAATTTGATCTGACTGTGTAGCTGGTGTTCCTTAGATCAAGATATCCAGAGATCCCCTTAAACCTGAATTATTCCACAATTCAGAGACTGAGGAGGTGAGACAGATCTAGCTTGGAGATTTCAGCCAACATCACTGCTGGGCTTTTTTCCTCCATTATGTTCTTGCTGTAGTATATGTAGCTTGATTTGCCTCGCTTTCTGCTTAGTGTGGTTGCCACCAGCACACTGGGTGTGAGGGAGCTGGCTGTACTCAGCTATCTCTAATTGTTTGTGACAGCCACACCACCTCTTACTCTCTGTGGTTTAGCTTTATGCTCTCCCTAGAGCACCAGCAACCTCAGTTACCCTAAATGAAAAAAAGCCTGCACTGGCCTCTAGTGGTCTGCCAAAGAAATAGCAAGTGAGAGGCTTGACACTGCTACCTAAACCCTTTCCATAAATATTCTTCATCCTTCCTAGCACTCATACCCAGAAGCCTAATTGCTGAGGACAGAGTCATGGCTAGAAGAAATCAACAGTCTCTTCTTCACCACTGCACAGTAATACCAGACCACAGCTCACAGCCTTGTCACTAGCTCTTGTCACTGGGGACATACCAGCAGCAATAAGAAAAGCACCTACTTTGGGATGAGGTACAGGGGCAGAGAAAAGATGTGGCAGCAAGGTAGACAGGTTTGAACAACAAAGTGCATGCCCTGCACGCGTGAGGTTAGGCAGTAGAAGTAGTCTTGTGAGTGATTCTAGTGCCCTCAGGCAGAACTTGCCTTACAGACAGGACGTGGCCACTTACCGTACTGCCCATGCAGCCCAAGTGTGTAGGAGTACTTTGGAGAGTCATCAGTAGTAGGCACGTTGTTGCTCTGCAGCTGAGCCAGGGAGTGCACATCAAGGTGTGTGTTTGTGTCTTCCACCTGTCCTGCCTGTGGGCCACAAGCCTTCCGCTATGGCAGAGAATCATAGAATCAACTAACTTGGAAAAGACCTCTGAAGTCATCAAATCCAACCATTACCCCAGGACTGCCAAGACCACAAATAAAGCATAACACTGAGGGATATGAGCAAATGATGGGAGGTATACGGGAGCACTCAAACTGATAACTGGAGCTATAAGGCTAGGAACAACTTCTCCACCTTCCTGGAAAAGGCTTGTTTAGATCCAAGCTGATTGAGCCTACTGCTAAACCAACTCCATTCCTTCAAACCCCACAAGCACTCAATACCACCCTATGCTAGTCTTGAGGCAGGCTGTAAGCAACAGCTAACACAACCCTCCCGGCACAGCTTGCTGTGTAGTTGTGCAACCTCAAGACCATTAAAGCTCAGAAGACCAAGACCTTGAACCAATCACTGCATGGGTGCATGTGTGTGTGTGTGGTGAGCAATGCAAGTCTTCTAGCACTATAGAGACCAAGGACATTTTGTAAACTCTTCATAAATCACTTATTGTTTGGGCTGTCTAAGCTGGCTCTGCTCTGGGTGAGGAGTCGGACTAAATGATTGACACAACACTCCTGAACTATATAATGCTATGATAACCTTCACTCCAGCAACAGTCAGTGTCATAAAACACTTCTACTGATCTGAAAAGATCACCAGCCAACACCTCTCAGTCTTATACCCAAAAGCAAAGGCATTGAGACCCCACTGAGGTCTCAGATCTACTTCCCCTTCAGGGAAAATGCACAGGCCCCTGTGGTGCATCCAAAGAGCCTCAGCAGCGACAGGAATTCTGCATCCATGCTCACAGAGGAGAGGGAAGGCTCTGAATTATTTTGACAGACTGAGTCTCCCTCTTACCTTCGCATCTTCCAGAGCAAGTTCATTAAAAGCAGCTGAATCCAAACTGATTCCCTTTTCTTCAAGCATCAAGTCAATCAGATCCAGAGGAAATCCCAGATTCCCATAGAGAGACCAGGCTACTTCAGCTGTAGGACAAAAAGGACATGAATTCTGTGTAAACACAGAAAGCAAAGGTATCTCAAGATTTGCTTTGATGGGACCAGTCTAATGTGTGGCTTGGTAACTGTATTCACATATGAACTGTATTCATATGTGTTGTGTTCAACCACTAATGGGGAAGAAAAGCCATGCAGTTGCTCTTGCATGAGACTGAGTATTCATGATGCCCCACAGCCCTATTCCTGCTAAAATTCAGTGCAGCACATCTAGACAGGCAGCTGTGCTGGTTGTGTCCCCAGCTCCTTCTTTCAGCTGTGACTTGTAAGGCCCTAGTTAATTGGTCAGTAAAGCAGCAAAGGAATGTTTCCAACTTGCCTGGTGTCTAGTTTATTGTGGGAACTAAGTGCCAGAAAACAACTGCAGTCTGGAGAAAGTAGCAACATCTGCTCCTCTGCCAGGGCTACTGAAAACAAGTGGAAGATGCAGATGTCCACCAGTTTTGACTGCAATGCTTTGTGAGGGCCTGGATCAAACCATCTTTAAGTTCAGCTTGCCACAGGAGAGAGACTCACCCGGGAAGTTTGTGGAGGGCTCCATCTGCTGCACTGTCCGCTCAATGATGCGCCTTCCGCGCTCAAGGGAGGACAGAAAAGCGGCCTCGTTCTCATTGATGATATCCATGATCTGCTCAAGGTTCAGAAGAACCGTTAGCCACAACACCTTGGGGAGTTTCCCAGCTCAGCTCAGCCCTGCTACAGTCAGCTCAAAGCAAATGAAGCAGGTGTCTAACAGTGTCTGCTTGAACCAGCCTTTTTGTCCTGTAAGTGTCCATCACAACATCGCTCTGACGCATTACTGAACAGTGTCAAAGTCGTTGTGGCTCCTATCACTGTTCCTGTCAAGGAAATACTGATCATCCGCCTGGGGAAGGTTTTAGGCTGACAAATGCTCCCTGTCAGATGTTCATGTCTGTGACCCAATTAAAATTGCATGGCTGGAACAGCCAGAGAAATGGCTCATCGCAGTTGCTGTCAGCAGAAGCAAGCCAGGACTAATCTGAAAGCACCAATCCACTTTGGATAAAGAGTACCCAGGCTGGGACAGACAGTACTTGCACTCAACAAAAGTAGCTTTTTTAGAGCAACAGCTGCATTACACTAGGACAAGCAGTCCCTGGTAAGGATCTAGTAGAGCTCCTGCAAGAAAATTTGCCACAGATACCTCTCGTGCCCACATACAAACGTGTTCCCAACACATCTCAGCCCACCATGAGAACATGGCTATGGAGGAGTCTATACAAACTCTTTCAGCTACGTCCCAGGGAAGGGCTGACTTTGCCCAAAAGCAGTGCCTCACAAAGATAATGAGAGATGGGGTTTCTCTCCAGATTTCATAACACTTACCTGGTCTGTATTCTTTGTCAGCTCTGGATAAGCATCTCCCTGTGGAGTGAGTCTCAGTTAGTGATAACATCCTCAGCATCCTCCTCAGGGGATCTAACAGTGTGCTAAAAGCATTACAGAGTCTTCTCAGGGATGTGAGTGTGAAGGGAGCCCCAGCACACAGCTCCAGGGCCAGCAGCACAGGGGAAGAATCACACTTAGGACTTTCAGCTGCTATCTCTTGGCTATCTCCCTGTGACCTGCCTCTGCTAGCCTCTGCACAGCATCTCTTGGCAAACACATCCATTCACCATAGGAAGAAAGCATCACCTTTTAGGATGCTGTTAGTACTCACAGGGACAAATTTCAGATGGTTTAAACAAGATATAACAGCTTGGAAGCTACTGCATTTAAGGAACAACGATGCGTGCATGCATACACTTACACATACTTGTGCTGACAGTACCACTGGTCAGACAGGGGCCCCTCCCATCACAAACGATGAGGAGACAAGAGATTTTTACTGCTGTGATGCACAGCACCAGATACACTTCTTGGAGCTCCAAGGTTCACATCCAAGATTGTCTCCTGGCAGCATACAGTAAAGGGACATGGTGCTGAACAGGACACGTATGATACTCTTTTCCCCCAGGGCAGCAGTTTTTACTCACCAGCACTTCCACTACAGTAGGCACCAGGGAGGCCAGGAGCCCAGGTGGAGCATGAAGGACTTCAGAGCAAAAGCGGACAGCCCTGCGCAGGATCCGACGCAGCACCAGTCTGAAAACAGGGCCGTATTTGCTGCACAGCCCTACAAGCATCCTTGCCCAGCTCCCACATCCAGCACGCCACAGCTCCTCTGGCCTCATCTACTGCCACAGGCCAGCTGCTCCGGGCACTCTATGCCTACCCAAGGATAAGCCTACAGATGAGAACCTCTCCCAGGCTCTCGCCTTCCTGCCTCCCCAAAGCTCATGCACCCCCTATATTGGGCCCCCACCAGAATGTCTCCCCTGTCTGTCCATATTCCTTTCTAGAGCTAACTCACTCCACCCAATGCCATTTCCTTATGTTCTTACTCTGCTCCAGAGAAGCCGGGGTAGATGCCATCAGTGATGCACACGCACAAGGTGCGCACGTGATCTGCCACCACACGGTAAGCCATATTCACACGGCCAACATCAGCATCCCCGACCAGACCCTGGTATCTGGGTCCCCTGCAGCCCTAAAAAAAACCAGTAAGGAGATAGATCAGCAGAAATTAATGGCAGCAGAAAGAAAAGTTTCAATACACGAGGCAGCCAGCTACACTTGACATCATGCTTCTCAACTACCTCTGAACCATGTGCATTTAAGGTGCACTCATTAAATTCTTCCAGAGCATTACAGACCAAGACTTCCAGGTGAGCCAATGCCGCGGCACTGAGGAATTTAAGAAACTGGAGGAAAAATGCATCAGCAGTGCTAATAGCCTAGCACATTTTCAGCCTGGAATTCTACCCAGTTTCCCGAGAATGCTGCTCTGGACCTGGCTGGATTTACTTCCTTTCTCAAACTACTACACAGTGACATATGTAGAGAAGGCTGTGCCATGGCACCAGGCAAGAAGTCTGCATTCAAGCAGCTTCTGCTTAGCTATGACTCTAAGCAGAAGCACTGTTACCTTGTGAATGGCATCCAAGATGGGAGTGAAGAGATCTGTATCGTAGTTGGAGCGTTTGTTCTGCAGAACTGCCACCAGTCTTTCCAGGCCCATTCCTGTATCCACGTGATGCTGTGGCAAGGGAAGCAGATTCCCCTCCACCTCCCTGTCAGCCAGCAGGGGAAAAAAAAAAGGCAAAAGAAAAGCAAGGGTCAATTCAGGGGTGAAAAAAAGGAGCAAGTGAATCACATAAAATGGGAGAGTGATGGGGGACAGAAACAGCAGGTGACCCAACAAAACGAAGCTGAGGGACAAGACTTAACAGCAGCCTGCCTTGTCAGGCACTGTCAGACAGCCAGGGTCTGAACATCATATAGTCAAGATAGATAGCAACATAGGGAAAAAGGCCTTTTCTGAACAGCAGCCAAAGGCCACTTCTCCATTTGCAGGTGTCTCCAGGCTGCTGCAGACCTCAAGAGACCTCCGGGATGCAGCAGTGAAGGAGAATAAGCAACAGAAGTTGAAGAAAGACAGGACAAATAAAACAAAGGGGATCAAAAACCACACTGGACACATATCAAGAGCTTCCCTTCTTGGTCCTGTAATGTAACCTCCTGGAAAGCAGTGAGATATCTGAGAATACAGACATACAACTCTGGATTCAGACAAGGGGGAAAGACTCTGGAGTTCAGACTAGATGCCTGGTACCTGCTGTACTGCATGAAGACCAGGTTCCAGATCTCCACTACATCGGGGTTGCCCTGGTTCACCAGTACTGCAGCATTTCTGCCACCACCCACGTGGTCATAGTGGATCTCTGTGCAGGGACCACAGGGACCTGTGTGCCCCATCTCCCAGAAGTTGTCCTTCAATGGAAAAGGAAGCACATGGCTGGCAGGCACCCTGGAAAGGCAAACAACATGTGGGGCATGCACACAAAGCACACAGTAGCCTAGATCATAGAGAAAGTTGGAAGGGAGGAATACTTTGTGACTACTACAAACTCAATAACCAAACACATTAGGATTCTTTTGCTTCTGTTCATACAGAATTACTCTCCTTAGCAGGAATAAGCTGGACCAAACCAGACAGGATCATATTCACTGCCCAGAATGGCTGGCAAACATAGGCTGCTGCTGACAGTGACAGGCTCCCCACTAATGAGCTACCTGCCTCCTTGGAGTGAAAACCTGATCACAGTGGACAAGGGTCAACACCACCAGCAGCACAGAGCTGGCTGCCTTGGGCTCAAAACCCACATACAGCCCGGAACAAGATCTCAAAGCAGAGCAGCACTCCCTGCAATGGCTTCACACTGAAGCAGCCATTGCTAGCTTTCAGAGAATATACTTTCTGCAGCTCATGACAGAGAAGAAGCAAAGGATCAGAGATCCTTCACACACTTCATCCAGGCCAGCCAGACTCAGGTACACATCTCCCCAGACTGATGACATCTGAGAGGCAGCTTAAAGGTCAGGTGCCCCAGAGCACCCAGAGCCCAGCTGACTTTTAACAGCTCAAACAAACCAGAAACAAAATGAGTTTAAAACACAACTTTTGGCCCCTACATCTTATTCCCATCAACTAAAGAGGAAATGGGGGACTATGGAGACCGAAGTGTCAGACCTACTGCTCAGAACCTCTTCTCTAACATGCTTACCCCAGGCGAAGCCATATGTCTCTGCACTCTTCATCTGCACTCAGCCCCAGCGAGGAGTCTCCACCAAAATAGGTGATGTAGAGACGATCTTTGGGGATCTCGTAGACCTCTGTCAAGAGCTCCCAGGCCATGCTACATGCCTCCTCCTGAGCAGGCAGGGAACACAAATGAAGCACAGTAATCCAGGATGCAGAACAATGCAGAAAGGCTCTTTAGAATGAGAGTCAAGCACCAAAGAAGTTAATTTCTGCTGCTCTCTCCCTTCCCAATTTTAAGGCATATTGCAAAGAGCAGGATGAGGGCCAGGCAAGTGAGACAGCTCACTGGTGCCTGTGTGAAACTGATCACTACATTGCTGGGAGACCTTCACGATCACAGCACGGTCTACAACCATGTACTTACTAGCAGAGTTACTGGCAAAAAAAAAAAATAGCATCTTTTATCATTCTCCCCTTTTCAAATTTTGTAGTAAAAAGCACCAAATGAACTGGTAATCTTTTTGCAACATACTGAATGGTCAACATTGGCATTCACATAGATAACTGTGATTTGTACGTGCTCTTCACAGCTTTGACAGGCTGAGCGCTTCCAGAGCTTGCAGGGAACATTTACTGGTTCAGAATACCAGCTGACTACCTGTACTCCAGGCCACAGAGCTCCCAAAATGTAATCTGGAGTTTACCAAAATACTTTCTGCACAATCTTAAGTCACTACAGCACAGCTCTGAAACAAAGGCTGTCTTTCCCCGCAAGAGAAGGCTCGCTCCTATCACCTCACCTTAAAGTAATCCCCAAAGGACCAGTTCCCCAGCATCTCGAAGAATGTGTGATGGTATGTGTCGCGGCCCACATCCTCTAAGTCATTGTGCTTCCCTCCCGCTCGCACACACTTCTGGCTGTTCACCACCCGCCGGTGCCGCACCAGCTCGCTCCGGGGGTGCACCGTGCCTAGGAAGATGGGCTTGAACTGGAAATCAGGGCAGAGAAACATCTGCTATTGCTGGATGCCACTGGCACTGGAGGCTGTGCCTTCCCAGCCAGAGGTGAATGGGAGGGCAGCGGCGTGATAAGTCCATATGGGGGCCTACCCTGACACAGTTCTAGGCCCCTCACTACAAGTGAGATGTTGAGTTGCTGGAATGGGTCCAGAGAAGGGCAGTGAAGCTGGTGAAGGGTCTGGAGGATAAGTCTTATGATGAGCTAAGAGAACTGCAGGTATTTAGTCTGGAGAAGAGAAGGCTCGGGAGGGACCTTATCACTCTCTACAACTACTTGAAAGGAGTATAATGAGGTCGGGATTGGTCTCTTCTCCCAAGTAACAAGCATCAGGACAAGAGGAAATGGCCTCAAGCTGCGCCAAAGGAGGATTAGATTGGATATTAGGAAAAATTTCTTCACAGAGAGGGTGCTCAGGCATTGGTGCGGGCTGCCCAGGGAAATGGTGGAATCACCGCCCCCTGAAGTATTCACAAACCGTGTAGATGAGGCCCTCAGTGACATGGTTTAGTGGTGGACTTGGCAGTCCTGGGTAGAGGTTGGATTCAATGATCTTAAAGGTCTTTTCCAACCTGGTTGATTCTATGATTCTACCCCGAGACGGGCCGCGCTCCTCGGGAGGCAGCGGCGGGACCCGCGTGGGGCCGGAGCCCCAGGGCGGACGGAGGGAGGAGGCGAATGGGGGGAGCACCTGATTCATGCCCGCGTTGACGAACAGGAGGCGCGGGTCGCCGCGGGGCCGCACGGGCGCTGAGGGCAGGCGGCGGTGGCCGTGGCGGTCCTGGAAGAAGCGGAGGAAGGCGGCGCGGACGTGCCCAGCCGGCGGGCCGTCGGCTGCCCCGCGGCGGGGGCTGCAGCACCGGCACCAGCGCCACGGCACCGCCAGCAGCAGCCCCCGCCGCAGCCGGGCAGCCGCCGCCATGGGAGCGGAAAGCGGCGCTGCGGGGTCCGGAAAGGGCGGCGGCGGAGGGGTCGCCGGGATAGCGGAGGAGCGCCGCGGGAGCAGCGCCGCCCTCGCCGCCTCGAAGGGCGCGTGCGCAGCCGTGACTGGCTCGTGAGACTCGATCAGGTATCGCGAGCGCCGCCGCAGCAGCCGCGGTTGCTCCCGCCTGTTCCGGCGTGCCGCCATGGCGACGCGGGGGCCCTCTCGCCTGGCATGGTGCCTCCGCCGGGTCGGGGCCAGCGGTGGCTGGCTGCTGTTGGAGGCCGGCACGCAGGTGAGCCGGGCCGCCACGCGGGGCCGGGGTCCGTTACTGGGCCGCTTGGCCTGAGTCCTGCTGCGGCCGGACCTCCGTGGGGCGCACCCCGGGGTGGCGGGGGGCAGCGGCCAGAATAGGTGCGTTTCAGCGCCGGTAATGTGCGAGGGAGCGGAGGGCAGGTGTTCGGGTCTGGCTTGCCGAGCTAAGGACTGTTAGAGCTTTTGAACGCTGTATTTGTATTGGAGCCGAGTGTGTGACAGCAATCTAAGGGGTGGGGGCTGCTTAGCCTAATTAACAAGTTGATCGTAGAATCATAGGATGGTTTGGGTTGGAAGGGACCTTAAGATCGTCCAGTTCCAACCGCCCTACCATGGGCAGAGACACCTTCCACTAGACCAGGTTGCTCCAAGCCCCGTTCAACCTGGCCTTGGACACTGCCAGGGATGGGGCAGCCACAGCTTCTCTGGGCAACCTGTGCCGGTGCCTCAATATTCTTCACTCATAGCGAAGAATTTCTTTCTAATGTCTAACCTGAAATTCCCTTGTTTAAATTTAAACCCATTGCCCCTTGCTCTGTCGCTACAGTCCCTGATAAGGTGTCCCTTTCCGGCATCCTTGTAGTCCCCTTCAGATACTGGAAGCTGCTATGAGGTCTCTATGCAGCTTCTCTTCTCCAGGCTGAACAGCCCCAGTTTTCTTTGTATTCATGTGAGAGGTGCTCCAGTGCTCTTATCTTCCTCGTGGCCGTTCTCTGGACTTGCTTTGACAAAGTTAATGGTACATAACATATTTGAGTTTTGTGTCTAAAGGTATGGAGGTGTATATTTTAAGTCTGTTTCAGTTACTTTTCAGTATGGTCCAGGAATGCCCCCTTTTTAGTGATCTGTTTGTTAATTGAAAAGCCTACATGGGCCTTTGTCCTCTTTCCCTTACACCCAGCAGGCTAAGCCCTATGTTGTGGGCTATAAGAGGGTTCCTGCTCTAGTGGAGGAAGTCAGGTATGGAATTCAGGTAGTTGGGTGTCGTGGGTTAGTGCTGCTCCTAATTCCTTTTATGCATTGCAAAAGGTACCCCTCTTCACAGCTCTTTAAGCGAACATATAGTTTTCTTACTCTCCCATCATGGATTTGAAGTCATGAGGTGTGCAAGTGTGCTCAGTGAACGACTTGAGTTAGTATGTCTGCAAAACTTGCAGCCCAGGCTCTGATAAGTGTGCAGATTCTCTTCACAAGATGCTATTACTCTGATTTTCTGCACAGTGCTACAGTCCCTGTCACAGGCAACAGCGGGACTGCTGGCATCCTGGTACTGCAGGCGGGCAAGGCCACAGGATGGTGTCTCAGCTCAAGCCTCTTTGGGATTTAAGTGCCAGTGCCAAACTGCTTTGCCAAGGCAGTGACCTGCCAGGACTGCTGTGGACAGCAGCAGCCAGCTCCAGCGGGCGAGTGGTGGAACCTGAGACCCCTGCTACGGTTTGCATGATGAACTTGATCAACGGGAAGTTTTGTGACCAGCCATACTTGGTCTTGCTTGTACTGGTGCTGAGGAGGCCATGATGTGTGTGTGGCTGAGTGCTAAGGATTGCTCACATGGATTAAGCATTTCTGCTGCAACTGCAGGGACAAGTGCAGAGTTCATAACTGAATCCACCTGCAGTGTGGAGTCTTTATCCACCTGAGCCTCTGTGCTTTTTACATATGTAATCCATGTTGACGGAACACCAATAGGTATGAAGCATTAAAGAAGTAGGGATCAACATGCTTAAGTTTGCTTGCATGATCATAGAATCATAGAATGACTTGGGTTGAACGGACCTTAAAGGTCATCCAGTTCTAACACCCCTACCATGGGTAGGGACACCTTCCACTAGACCAGGTTGCTCAAAGCCCCATTCAGCCTGTCTTTCTTAGTTTGTTTCCTTGCGTTTAGTTATGACATGGGAGTCATGTTCTTGCTTTGAATTCAAGGTGAGGCCTGTTCAGGTAATGTGTAGTGAATGAACTTTTCTTGACTGTAGCATCTTGTAGGAATTGGGAGGTATGTGGGAGAAAAGGAGGGCAGCTTTTGTCTAAAGTATAAAAAGCAGAGAGCACTTTTATGATATTCTTCCTCAAATTTAACTGTGGGCTTCTGCTAAAAGGTGTCTGTGCTGCTTCGTCTGGCTGCTTGTTCCTGCTGTATTGTGTTGGATCCATGCAGTTGTCTAATGACGTGATAAGCTGAGAACTTGTGCAGTGCACAGACAAATAAGAAGAGTGTGTATGATTATTAGATCTTGCAAAGGAGGCAGAGAAGGGAAGGAGAGCAGAGCTGTGTCTTAAATGGCAGCCTGAAGTTAAATCAGATTTAATAAGAGACTGTGAAATGGTACAATTAAATTATGTCCCTTTTCCCAGAAGAAGGTATTAGAGTCTAATCTGATTATTCAGATCACTTTCATTACTGGTTATTAACTGCATGTAGCTTAGACTCTGAGCCGTGTGGTTGATGGTGTGATTTACAACAGTATTGTGTGTTTAGGGCATGGTTGTATGTGCATGTTTTTGATGGCAGTTTTCTGGGCTATTTTTTCCTGCATTTTTCCTGTTCACAGACAGGTGAACAGATATAAGTAGCAAAAGAAGAGGGTAAGAAGTAATCTTGAGAACCGCAAATAATTGCACTGGTTTGAAGAAGTTAGGTGATGACTAAGGTGGGACACAGCTGGATTGAGAGGGGCTTAGAGCAGTTCTGCTGCCAGGGAAGATTTCCATAAAACCAAGGCTGTAATCTGCCTTAGGGCAATCAAATTTTCCACAGTGGAAGAAAAAGAGAATGCTTCAAACTTTGTAGGTTTCCATTTTCTACCTACTCTTGAATTTAAATGCTCTTTAGAAATAGCTATAAGATGCTGATTTAGATTGATTGCTGCTGTACTTAAATTGAAATGACATAAACTGAATTTACTATGTTATTGCTGATTGCAGTTACTAAGCTACTTTTTTTTTAGGTAACTATAGGCCGAGGATTAGATCTCACGTATCAGCTGGTGTCAAAAACCTGCCCCTTGATGATCTCTCGTAAGCACTGTGTTTTCCAGCAAAATGCAGAAGGGCAGTGGACTGTCCAGGATAACAAGGTATAGAGACTGATTAAAGACCTTATACTTTGAGATTTGCTGGAGAGAATGCCTTGTTTGGGCTTAAGCAATGTATTAGCTATGATATAATACAGTACATGTGTGATAGAAGGTCCATGGGAATGTGCCCTGCCTGTTGTGCACTTCCAACAGGAAGCTTCAGTCTGCTGCAGTTGTGATGCAAACTGTATTGCTTTCTGAATGTGGATTCCTGTCTTGGGTTAGCGTTTTTCAGGCAATTGTAGTCTTGCCAGGGACACTTTGCAGCCTGTGAAGCTGTTTTGTTCAAAAAAAAAAAAAAAAAAAAAAAATCCCGTGAATTTTTGACAGTATTGAAAAGGATAATGTTCTTGTACTGTTAATGAAAGGATAAACTGATACTGGTTATTATTACTCCTTATTGTAGTGACACAGTCGCTTTAGTTATAATCAACTACAAGACTTTATTTTTAGAAAAACTATGCTTTATGTTATGTTTCAATGTTTCTTCTGAAAGTCCTCCTTAGCTGAGTAGAAATAAGTGTGTACATCAGAGTCCTTACCGAGGTTTCACTGTAATTTCCCTAGCCTGTTTTTTATATCATGATCTCCCCTTTCTCATTCAGGCTGAAAGCTGTAAAATGAGTAACTTGCCTTAAAACAGCACTGATAGAACAGAACTGTTTGACACGTTGTGGGGATTTGAAGGCTGATGAGGTCAACACCAGATTAGTAAGAAAGGAGCTACTATGAGTAGCCACTAATAGTGGCTACTATGAAAGTTACATAGCTCTTAAAGAAAACTCTGTTGGAGTACTTGTATAAACTTACAGTAATTGCATGATTGGTAACAACTGTGGTAGATTAACAATTAACTCTTCCTCTGTGTTCTCACTGCTACCAATTTAAGTCTTTGAGGTATATATGTCAGTTGTTAATGATTCTGCAGTTTATCTTAAGTGCAGATCAGTTTGTTGTTTTTCAAAACTATTTCTTGAGCTAGTCTTGTATCTCATTTAAAACCCCTTTTCTGTTTTGACCATTATCTCTAACATTTTCCTTCTTGTTTGTCTTCTCTCTGTCTTTATGGAGAACTGTCTTTTTTCTTTAAGCAGTGTAAGTTACACTTTTTCTTTTCTAGTTTCTTCTTAGATTTCAGGTGACATTAATTGTCAAGAATAATCACTGCAGTATTCTATCTTCTTGACAATGATCTATTCTGGAGTCTTTTTATTAGTTAATTTTTATTTCTGAAGGTTTTGGGCATTTTTTTTCCCTTGGAGTTCATTCTTTTCCTTCTACACAAGTGCATCTATTAATGTTGTTCTTAGTGCTTGTGCAGAAAATCTGTAATGCAGGAATAATGCACGGTAAGTAATATAATGCAATAACTAATAAATGGGACACTAAGCCAATAAATTGGATATTGCAAAGTTTATTTAAAGAGGTGGCTTGTTCTGATTGCAACACTGAAGAGATTGGACATGTTTACGGCTGCCAGAAATAACCTGTAGAGCACTGTGTAACAGCATATTAAATTTTGCTGATTCTCTTCAATGGCAGAGTCTAAATGGAGTCTGGCTTAACAAACAGCGTCTGGATCCCTCAAAAGCCTATCCTATTGCTGAAGGAGACCGTATCCAATTGGGAGTGCCTTTGGAAAACAAAGAGAGTGCTGAATACGAGTATGAAGTAATTAAAGATGAATGGGAGAAAATCAGACCCTTTTTAGCCCAAAGGAATAACCTGGGGAAAGCTAAGACTTCAAGAACTAAACGTAAATTTAGTCCGGAGGAAGTGGAGACATCTGGATCAGAAGGCCCCTCAAACTCCAGATCCAAGAGAGACAGAGTGTCCTTTGACAATGAACTTTTGGGTAAATCATGGGGAAGGGTAGAAGAGGTCAAACAGTTCACAGAGAAGATGGATGTCAAGCTGCCTTCTCCTGGGCCAAGTGAGGAGGATAGGGGTCCAGTGTGTAGTAGCCCTGGGCACACTGAGAAAGCCGTGTCTGTCCTGCATAAGGACCAGAAGGGCTCTGGTCTTGCAGAGTCATGGACTGGCTTGGAAAAGCTGAGAAAAACTTTAGTAGATATAACAGAGTTAAAAGTCAAAGTGCAGGAGAAGCAGGCAGCAGTTCTGAATGTGAAGCAGAAGCGCAGGAAGTGTGCTCAGAAGGATATCCTGGCAATGGAGCAAGAGCTGCGGCAGTTGCAGAACCAGCTGTGCATGGAGCAAGAGCATCACCAACAACAGGTGGAAGAGCTGAAGAGGACATTCTGTGAAGAGCAGAAGAATCTAGAGGTATAATGATGGTAATCTTTTTAGCGTGTGTCTTTTAATTTATATTAATTTCTAATATAAGACATTGATCCAAAATAAGATCTTGACCCATACAGTAACAAATAGCATTGCTGAATTACTCCTGTTAAAATTGTCATGGAAATATTTTACTTCCAGGCATATGTGCCAAAAGGAAGTGCAGAGACAGAAGGGATTGGATTGTATGGGGAATTAGGAAAAAGGTGCAAAATGATATATTTTAAATTTGTTTACAAACAGGTAAATTACAGCAAGATAGAAAAGCTTTTCAGTTGGTAAAAAAGTGTGGTTTTAAATAAATCAAAAGTCTCAGCCTGATCCCTGTGGTTAGAGAGGACAAGTTGAAAAGAATTCACTCTAACTGTGAATTTCTTTTGGTACATGGCTGTATTAATGCTCAGTTTGCATGGCAAATCCATTCCCTTTCCAAGCAAGTGAATTACTGTATTTTTTAATCCCTGGAGGGAGGGAAATTTTGTTTTCAAAAACACCTTTCTTGCAATTTGTGTCTTCAAGCAGTATGAATATGTTGATGAGTAGCTTTTTTAGATAACAAACTGAAGTTTTTTCTATCCGTGTTTGCTCAAAATCTGATTTAAAGGAAGTAAGGATTCATCTTGCAGTGAATTTCATAATTTACCAGTTACTGCCTTTAAAATCTACTGCAAAAAGAAAGATACCTGTATCAGAAAAGATACAGAAAGCCTGGGGTTGTGTGCTTAGGCACAATGGGAAGTTCTTCTGGAGCTGTAGGTATGTCTGAGTGTGATCGAAGGTAGACTTGCAGCTTTTTCTCATGTTTAAGCTGTTGCTGACCTCTTTGCTTCTACGAATATGTTAGTGCCTTTAGAGCTAGAGTAACATGGAGGTGTTCCAAGTATGTAACTGTAAATGATGCATCCACTTTAACTCGTCACAGTAAATGGTTGCTCTAATTTGTTGTACACATGTAACACTAGTGTGGGACATCTCAGGGTTTGCTGAAACCCAGGGTTGTTTCTTTCAGTGTAACCTCCAGAGAGAGTGTGCAAAATAGTAATTTCCTGCTCCTTGCTTTCTTGAAATCCTTTTTTTTTTATTTAGTTATTTTATTTCTTCTTCTCCTCTGTACACAGGGAGTAAAGTGGCAACATGGAGAAGAAAATCTGAAGGAGCAGCTGGCCCAGGTCCTGCAAGAGGCAAGTAGTTATGAATCTAGGCTTGGTCTAGCTGTATAACCGATACTTAAATCTTACTGCTGTGGCCTCTTGGTAGAAATCTGTTCAGGGGAATTGTTTATGGAATTTTAACCAGATAGAATTAAAAAAAAAAAAATCACTCTTGGTCAGGAATGCTTTTGAAAGAGATTACCGCAACTTAGGCTTTCTAGGCTTTTTCCAAAAGGTCTTTACTTTTTGAAAACTAATCTGAAAGCAGCTTCATACAGGGACAGGTTTTTGTGATCTTTATATGTCAAATACTCCTGGATACTGTACATTCAAAATGGTGACCAGAAGTCTAACTGAAGTGAAAGAGTAACCTGGGAGAGGGAATGAGCAGTGCCATGACACTGGGAAGGTCATAAGTAATGGGCACTACATTCCAATTTTAAGTTAAGGCTAAATTGCTTAACACCCCAACTCATATGGACATGTTGCTCTATTAGGAGGAGATTAGGAGAAATGAGTGTGCTGAGCCTCGTGATTATGGCCATGTATATTTAATAGGATAGCTTATAATGGCCCTTTTCCCATTTTTGAAATTGTGTTGTTGCAGCATCATGCTTTGATGGAAGAACTGAGCCGTAGTAAAAAAGATTTTGAGGAGATAATCCAAGCCAAAAATAAAGAACTGGAAGAAACCAAGGTAAGGAATAACCAAATTCTTAGCTCTATTCAGAAGTGAAACATGATATGCTGCAGCAGAGGAAATGGTTTATTCAGCATTGGTCTTGACTGTACTTTGCCTCTTACGATGAAAACCTCCTGTACTTTAAGGTGGCAGCTGACTCTAGTTTCCAGGATTGAGGAGGATACACCTTGCCCTGTTCCTAAATTAGTGTTGAACAGTCATTACTCCATGTTTCGCAATCGTAAAGAAAGCCCAGAGCACCTGAACTGTGTGTCGTGCAGAAGTGAGCCCATTCCACCTGTTCTTATAAACAAAAAAAAAAAAAAAGAAAAATAATAAAAGTGTGCTTGAAAAGTGAGGTGCTTCATTTTCAGTTAGTGTGTTCAAGTAAAACTGTAGTGTTCCAGCTGAAACAACATGTAATTTGAATAATGAATGAGATAAGCCACATTCCTCTCTGTCCTTGACACAAGGTGATGAGTGGAAAATTATGAAGGAGATCCTTTCCTGTGTCTTACCCTTGGAAATGATCACCAATGGAAATGATCAAAATGGAAATACCTCTGGCTGTTTGCTTCAGGTTATTTTGTAACTCTTCCTGTTTCAAGTATAGCTTCAATTGGAAGAATTTCTCTGTTATTTTTAGAAGCTAAAGCAGATACCTAGGAGCCTAATTTAACTCCAAACAACAACAACAAAAAATTATTGGACTGTTAAATGCAAGTAAATGTTTTAAATTCTTATGCTTCCTCATTTTAATATTTGAGGCATTTTGTCTGTTGGGTGTTCTGCTCTTTGCATCGGACATAAAAGAACTGTTCTGTTGACTTAAGAAAACACATGCCAGGAAGAGGTTGAAAGAGATTCTGAAAAGATTGATCCTGCCAGTAGTTTCTTTAGACTGCAGGGAATTTTGGAACCAGCTGCTGTTCTTGCTTGTAAGTTCTCTACAGGGGATGGGAATATTCTCATTTCTGCCATGACTACAAAGAGGAAAGAGGTTACAGATCTGAGAATATAGTAGACTTGACATGTGGAGACTTGGATTTTTCTACTTTTTCTACTGCCTTCCCCCGCGTGCACACTTCCTGCCAATATTATGTTGAGTAAAACCTTGTTCTTTGTTGGTATGTGACCATATGTACTTTTCCGCTAGGAGGAGAAGGAAAAGGTGAGAGCCCAAAAAGAAGAGGTGTTGAATCAGATGAATGATGTTTTGGAGAATGAGTTGCAGTGCACAATCTGTTCTGAGCACTTTATTGAGGTATGTTGAAACTGGTACAGGTTTGCAAGTAGAGACTTGAGAAGCTTTCCCTAGCTTTATTAAAGCAACAGTCAAGCTTATTTCTTTACTTGGCTAGTTTAACAGTCTCAACAGACACACAGTGAGTTCTGGGTAAGGGTGGGACCAGAAATTCACTCTGTCTACCCTAACCCTGGGCAGCAATGTCAGCTTTAATGTCGCTACCTGCACAGAGATGAGCGCTTAATCCTGGGATGCATATAGGCTTGCAGCAGATTTGGGTGGCTTTAACCTGCTGTTGGCAGCTTGCTTGAGGAAGAATAATTTTGTAGTAGACCTTGCTTTAAGTTGACTGGGTTGGACTGCTTCAGGTCTAGATGTAGGAGAGGTTAGTAAAGGAAGGGAGGTGCAGTGTTCAGTCAAGTCCTGAACCTTTTATATTGTTCAGATAAACTATTTCTTTGAGAAACTGGCTTACTTTAGTTTGATTCTAGAAGTGATAGGCTATGTCTGAAACATAGACTGTTATTTCTGTTTGTGTTTTCCTGGATCTTCAGTTTTATTATTCATTTCTACTACAGGCACCCTGATGTGTTAGTCATCTAATAATTACTGAAGAGTTAGCTGAAATTTTAATTTCTGGTTTCTCAGTAACGTAAGATGCTGTTCTGCAGTATCTGAGTTTTTCCATAATTTATCCTTTTCAAATTGGGGAAATTTATACTATAATTAATGCTTTTTCTCTGTGTTTCTGACTTGCTATGGTCTATGATGAATTCATTAACCAACTTGTAGAACTTGTGTGCACTCCAGCATAGGAGAGTTTTTGTGTGTAATCCCTAAGAAGGCTGAAGCAAAGGGGCTTCAGGCTTCTCCCCTGCTTCCCTTACAGGAAGTGTTCATCTAATGTTTTTCTGACTTTGTTATTTTTTTTCTTGGCAATGCTTGTGTGATCATGATCTGATAAGTATTCTTCTGTCGAATTCCATAGGCGGTCACTCTGAACTGTGCACACAGCTTCTGCTCCTACTGTATAAATGAGTGGATGAAACGTAAAGTGGAGTGCCCTATCTGCAGGCAGGAGATCAAATCAAAGACACGCTCTCTGGTGCTGGATAATTGCATTGACAGGATGGTAGAAAAACTGGATGTGGAAATGAAAGAGCACCGCCTGACCCTTATCAGAGAGCGGACAGGTGAGAGGTGGGTGGATGTGGCATGATGAGTGCAATCTCTCATTCCATCTATTTTGTACAACTTTCTTTGGCACCTATATACCAAGGAGATGCTCAGGAAATGCAGCAGAAACACTAGAAAATTAATTTTGAGATATGTTGCATAACTAGCTTTACTACACAGCAAAATAAAATTAAATTAGGAGAAAGACTTCAGTATGAATTCCACAGTTGAGCAGGACAACTTAACCATGTTAAAGCTTACGTTGTTTCAAATAAATCACTAAATAAATACAAAACTACATGGAACCAGGCACCTTTTGATTAAACTACTGACTATACGATTGCAAAACGTCAGCAGAGCAGTGATGAGAAACTGAATTCTCTTCTGTGTGCTAGGCTTGTGTAGGGAATCTGAGGGGAACATTGGTGTGTCACATAAACATAAGGCTGAACTGGCAGTTCTTCTGCCATGTTATTTTTGTGAAATTGAAGCCGTTGTGGCTTAAATGCATAACCTCTTGCCTAGTTGTAGCTAAAAGACTGCGCATGTTAGCGATGGCTTTAAGTAAAACTCCAGTATGAGATATTCCTATTCTGCTTTTCTATTCCAGATTTGTTTCTAGAGCACTTGACACTGGTATTTAGGTGCTGGAAAATGTAGAAGTGTCTTCCTGCTACCCCTGAAAAAATTTCTTTTGCTGTATTCCCTTAAGTAATTGTTTTGTTTCCCTCTCATAGAGGCGTCTGCACGATCCTTCATTTTGCATTGTGTCAAGCCTTTTCCCTAATAAAAGGTGCTTTTGAAACATTTCTGATTCTCTGTGGTGACACAGATTGACATTCCTAAGCAGTGTTAGTTCATTACAATCTATTTAAGCAACTTGGCTGATTGCCTCAGGAAATGAAACACTGCTGAGAGGCTTCCCAGCTTGGCTTCCTGAATTGCTTTCACCTCTGCAGACCTGACATTGCTCTTGTGTAATATGCACATCTGCAGTGTGTTGTAGCGCTACTGACATGTCTCATCCAGTAGCTAATGGTGATCAGGCAAAGCAGTACATTCATGGGAGCCTGCTTCACTTCTGTCTGATAAACCAGTGGTCTTCATGCTTGTTTGAACTAAAAGGAAATAAGCTGATAGCCTACCTTCATATGTGATACTCTGTTCAAGGCCAGGTTGGACAGAGCCTTGGGTGGCATGGTTTAGTGGGAGGTGTCCCTGCCCATGACGGGGGGTTGGAACGAGATGATCTTAAGGTCCTTTCCAACCCTAACTATTCTATGATTCTATTTAAATGACTGTTAATAGGAAATCATTCAGATTCACCAATGCACTTCAGGAGGAAGGATGAATTGTTTCAATTAATCTTTTTATTCAGTGATGGAGACATTTTGATTGCGACAAGGATAACTGTATGTCTAGGAAACAGGATATCCTAAGGAGAAACCAGCTGAAAGAGAAATAGTCATGCAGGTGGCACTTCAGAAGCTCAGAGCTTCCTAAGAAGCCTTTCTAAGAGCCTCAGTAAAACAGGCACCAATAAGACAGCTTATGCACTTAAGTGTGTGGAGGTTTTGATGGGGCCATAAGTGTCCTGAACAGCCATTGCTGGTTTGAGAGCTACTTACTACATTTCTCTCTTCCTTACCTGGCAAGGCACTGTTAGCCACTTCCATTGACAATTGTGTGCCAGTGAAGGTTTGGAGAATGTGTCCTCATCTGTACTGTGGAAAAGGCATACAGGAAACTTAAGAAAACAAACAAAAACCCTCCACAACCCTTTGTTCTTTTAATGCTGAAAACTGAAAAGTGAAGGCCTATGCTTTGCAGCTTGAAAGATCTATTGCAGACTGAGAGTGAGAGGCTGTAAGTTTCAAAGAGAACTAGTAATTTTAGAGTTTGTGAGTACAGTGGTTACTGCTAACTTCTGTATCTGTGTGTTTTGAATGCAGAGAAACAGAATGCGTTGGTGAAGACAGCCATAGACAATGACAGCAGTGTCACTTCTCCCATCTACTCTGTCTTGTCGATGAGCAGCTGTGACCATGAGGACTCTGAAGAGGATTCTTACTATAATGAAAGCTACTACATTATCTAAACACTTTTACTGCAGACTCATTTGCGTGTGTGCTGCCCAGAACCAGCCTAGTGGTGTTTGACTGACTACTGATTGAGTGGACTGGACATCTGGAAGGAGAGACTGTGAAGAGGCTGGAGCTGAGAACTAGCAGCATTCGGAAAAAGGACCTTATTTTTTAAATGAATGTACAGGAGCTTGGACTCTAGAACAAAATTGGGATTGTGAGAGATCAAGCTGCCATTATGCTAGATGATTGACATACAAAATCTAGGCTTCCATGATTGCTTGTGACCTGCTCAGTGTAATGTAATAGTTTGTATGCATCCCTGCCCTTTCCTTAGTGAATGACATGTTTAAATGTGTACATCAGCTCCCCTTATTTCAGGCAGCAGAGGGAATGGCTCTGTTTGAGAACTTGGCCATCTCCACTAGCAGGCAGGAGAGGTGTATCAGGAAAAAGTGCCAATGTGGGTTTTCCTCTTGAATTTCATCTGACAGCTACAGTCATCCCAGGCCTCTGCCAGTAATCAAGGATGGCTTGTGGACCCTGTCAGCCTTAAGTGCTTAAATGCATTGTAAGCTGAGCTGCTGGCCATCAGTTTGCTCTATTGGTGTTACCCATTTCCTGTTAGATAGGATGGAGAAGACTAAATCTTCCAGAATTCCTTAGCTAGTGCTCTTCCCATGTAGTATCTTTGGTTTGTTCCCCCTTTAGGCTTTTGCATAAAGGGTTTTAGAATTGGGAGGCAGCGCCTCCAGAAGTTATTAGCAGTGACTTCAGATACACATATAGCTCTTGTCAGCAGCAGAGAGGATCCTTTGTCTCTTCAGAAGTGCTGCTATCTGAATTAGTGAAATGTCCTATTGGCAGCGTAGGAAGGCAGCTTCTGTAGGCAACCACAAGGCACAGAAGGAAGAATTTAGTTATAATGTTTACAAAACATTGCTGTTGAGCTGTGGGTTTTACTACCCTCACAGCAAATCACTCAGAAACTGAACAAGTCTTGCCTCATCCTATCATGAATTTGTCTATGAAATTTCATTTCAGTGGCATATGCTTTAGATTTAGCTGTTACGTGGAAAGGACTGTTTTACACTGTGAGAAGAGGATGGGGGACACCCTTTTCATCTGTAATATTTCTTTGGCTATTTTTATGTACTTTCTATGTTTATTTAACATTAAGAAGGAAAATACAAATTCATTTCTGCATTAGTCTTTCTTTCTGCAGCTACTGAAGTGACTGTCTCTCTCCCAGTAGTCTTAGTGTATGTTTTCTCAAAAAAACCCCCAAAAAACTCATTTTAAGGACTATGCTTCATGTTTTGACTGCTGTAAGTAGAGTGACTTTTTTAAAGTTATTTGAAAGACTTGTGTATTCAGGATTTGATAAAAGATAACCCAACTCTTCAAGCCTGTGGCTACCCTAATGATAATTTAGCAGATACAATCATACCTCTTTCCTTCTTCCAGTAAAGAAAGATCCCATTAAAAAGGTGTATGATGATGATGATGCTGTCCCAAGGAAGTAATGCATTCTGACAGATTTGATTAGTAGAACTGAAATAGGAGGTAGGTCTGATCTGTGGACCAGGAAGCTTCCTTAAAATTGTAGGTAAGGTTTCTTTTGTGAAGGAGTCATCATATCTGGAGTTTTCCTCTTTCCCGTGTTCATTTTTTATAAGCACTGCTGAAAGTTTCTTTTGAGAATATATGCTCTCTAGGATATCTGGGAGAAGAAGATTCCTCAAAACGCTTGTGAAATAGGCTGACATTGGAATAGGTATTCCTGATGGAGAGGAGTAGGAGGAAAATACTCTGGTAATCTAAGACTGCAGGTTCTTCTACTGTGTCTCTCTTCCATGCTGCTGTCCTATTTTTGCTCGTTTTATTTTGCTAAATATATTTATTTTGTTATAGTGATGTTTATGCATATTGCAGAGAAGGATAATGCTTCTCTTAGTAACACAGTAATTCTTTGGTGTGATTTCTGAGCGTGTCCTCTTTTTACTAGAGTATGAAGGGTGTAAGTGGTATACCAAACCGTTTCCACTGTTACTGGTAGGTGTATAGTATGTAAAGGTCCACAGGGAGAGGTTAAGTAATCCTACTGTTGACTTGCAAAAGCATTTCACTGACAAAAGCAGGCCTGTCCTCCCAGCTCCCTGCTGTCACATTCAGAGCTGATGACTAGATATACAGAATAGATGTACAGCAACCTATGGAGCTTCTGGAAAGGATGTCTGTATCTCTTAATACTGTGCTCTCCTATAGTCTAAGGTCTGGATCCTTTCTTCTACTTGATTGTATATCTGAGTATCCTCTTTGAGATGTCATGCCCTGAACTGTTGCCTGTCTTGGGATGGCACCAAACACTTCCAGTCTTGCATCTGGGATTCAGGTTACAACTGAGCTTGTCACAGTTGGTGCGCAACAGGCTTGATGCAAGTTCATAACTTTGTGCTTTCAGTTGGAAGATGGCTTTCATGTAGTGTGATAATCAAACACTTCCAGAGCAGCATACTGTTCATCAACAGTAGCAGGAATAGATGGGAAGGAGTGCTAACGGGTTGCTGGACTGGACCATCACAGCAGATGGTATGCAGATCAGTCTGACAGTCACTTTTCTCTTGCACATGTAATCTACCACAACAGTGCATGGTGAGCCTTAGGAACGCTGTTAATTAACTTTGCAAAACATGCAATAGGTAATCTAATAAACCAGCTATGCTCCCCCCACCGCAGTTTAAGTGTATTTCCAAAGCTATGCTCTGACGAGTCAGTGTTTTGGCTCCTGCTCATAGGCTTCCCTCTTGCTGTTTTTTTTTTTTTTTTTTTTTTGCCATGTTACATATTTAGAGATCTATCTTAGAGCAACTAGATAATCATAAACTACACTTCCTAAATAGTATACTCCTATTCCTATGTGCTGCTGTGTTTGTTTTGTGTTTTAAGCTTAAGCATTCATGCTTGTGTACTGAGCTGCATGCCCCTGGGTTTCAGGCTTAATAAGAAGTACAAGACAGCTCAATCAGTGCCTGGAATCCTCATGGCAAAGGATCTATAGCCATGTATTGTGCTTTTACTGCATGAAAAGCTTTGTTGTCACTTGCTTACAAAACTCGTTCTGGCTCTACTCAAGTAACGGAGATGTGGTTAGTTAATGGAGCACCTGGTGCTGAACAGGCTCTATGCAGGCAGTTTCTTAGGAAACCTGTGCTGCGTGTGGGACTAATGCTGTTTCCAGGGGGCAGGGAAGGGCAGCAGCCCTGGCTGGGATCGGGGCGTGCTGCCTGCAGTCACTGCTATGATGCTGGTTGGGCAAGTCTTCTTCAGAAGCCTAGAAACAAACACCTGTTTTTCGCAGAAAGCGCTCCTTTTCAGTCAGTCGCTGCATTACGTGGGCCTTGACACACTTAATACATTTTTATATGTAGATTTTGTAGCTCTGTATTATTTCACAAAGAATTCCAGTATTTTTTTACCCCTACCTCGCCTCTATCGGGAATGACCGACGCCTTCGGCTACCCGCCTTCCGAGAGGGCCGGGCGCTGCCTGCGGACAGGGCGGAGCGGGAGACCCAGGCCGCTGCGCCGCCGGCGTTGCCTAGCGACCCCAGGGGTCCTAGCAGAGGCTTGGAGGCTGCCCGCCGTGCGCCTGCGGGGACGGGCCCGCCCCGTCGGTGTCGGCGCGGGCGGTGCGTCACTGTCGCGCGCCGCCGGTCCGGGGAAGGGGGCGGTGCTCAGAGGCGGCTCCGGACGGGGAATCGAAACCGTGCGCACCGCGGCACACGGGGCGTCGCCTCGTCCGCGTCCGCCCCGCGCCAGCAGCGTGCCGCCTGCCCTCGGCCCAGCTGACCGCGGCTCGGCTCCGGTACTGGCGGGCTGCGGGATCCCCTGCCCCGCGCCTGTGAGGCGGCGGGCGCGGGTGGGGGGGAGGGGGGGCTGGCTGAGGGCGGCCGCGGAACCCCTGCGGGTGGAGCCCCGGGGATGGGCGTCCCTCCCGGCTGCGGGTGTGCGGAGGGAGCGGGTGTCGGTCTGCGGGCAGGTGGTTTGAAATGTAGCGGGAAAACGTGCCCTGAGGGACCCTTGGTTAAGCGAGGGGTAGACAGCCGAGAGGTGGCTATAGGAGCAGTGTGAGCCCCCGGTGCGGTCACCTCGTCAGGGAGCCTCTCGGGAGGAACAGGAAGTGGCTCCCGGTTTTTTACAGATAAATAAGGAAAAAACCCAAGCCTCTAAATTGACGTAAGAGCAAGGAAATACGAATTGATGTGGAAGATCTGCTGGAAGGGAAAAGGTTTCTTGGCCGCAGTGGGGTGATTTTGCAGTTGGAGTTCCGGGGGTGAACAGAGGAACTGATTTTAAGCTGCCCTGGCTATGTTTGTGGAAAAAAGTTTGATGACAGAGGTGTAAGAAACCAGCAACCTGGGGCGTCTCTTCTAGCCCAGCATTCCTATGTAGGATAATAAACATCAGTAGGATTTTATTGCTTTTTATCGATAGCAGGGAGGTTTAGCCAGTGTTGTAAGTGTGTGCACCTTTTAGTTTTCACCTGCTTTCCTGTTCCTTCTTTCTTGTCCTCTGCAGGCCTTCCCTGCTAACTTCTGTTAAATCTGTCTTGAGTCCTAGTCCTTTCTATGGCTTTATGCAGTATTATCAGCTGCAGCCGGAAGCTTGATATCTTGCCAGTGATTCCTGGTCAAACTACAAACACCTCCCACCTTGAGCACACGTATTTAATAGAATTCTGTTAGAAGTCACTGTAGGAAAGTTCACAGAATGGTTTGGGTTGGAAGGGACCTTAATGCTCCTCCAGTTTCAACATGCCTGTACAGGCAGGCATACCTTCCACTAGACCAGGCTGCTCCAAGCCCTGTCCAGCCTGGCCTTGAACACTGCCAGGGATGGGGCTTCTCTGAGCAACCTGTGCCAGTGTCTCACCACCCTCATGGGTAGAATTTCTTCCAAATATCCAATCTAAATCTATTCCAGTTTAAAGCAATTCTCTTATCCTATCAGTACATGCCCTTGTAAAAAGTTCCTCTCCAGTTTTCCTGTAGGTCCCCTTTAGATACTGAAAGACTGTTGTAAAGTCTCCCCGGAGCCTTTTGTTCTTCAGGCTGAAGAAGCCCAGCTCTCTCAGCCTGTCTCCATAGCCAAGGTGCTCCAGCCCCAGATCATCCTTGCAGCCGTCTCCTGGACTTGCTTGAGCAGGTCCATGTCCCTTGTGTGTTGGGGCTCCAGAGCTGAATGCAGGACTGCAGGTGGGGTCTCAGGCGAGCAGAATATAGAGGGGCAGAAAGTTCTCTCAACCTGCTGGACATGCTGCTTTTGATGCAGCCGGGCATATCGTTGGCTTTCTGGGCACACTGCAAGTTCTTTTATTAATTAACATTTGCACAGGTGGGCTCAGAGGTGTTCCGAGTCTCTTCTGAGAAACTGGTTCCACTTTGTGCATTCTCCATTAGATTGATCTTATTTCCTCTTTGTGTGTGTGTGGTTGGATAAAATTAATTTTGATTCAGTACTAGAAACCAACTATTACATATTTAAGTTATCAAAGTGCCGACATCTGAGTTATCTTTATCTGCTAGCATTTAATGCTAAGTAGGTGGTAGAAATTATTTGAAATTCAAGTCATCAGTAATAGAGAAGCTTCTGCATAGATTTCCTGTTTGTTTAGTTTAGGCTAGCAATTAAAAAAGGTAAGTTCAAAAGAACCCAATACCTTTACATAAAGCAAACTTCAGTTGAGAAGCATGATACTGAAAAATCCATGAAACGATCTATGCCACCATGCTGCTGTGCATTACCCTTCAGCATGCAGGAGAAAGTTAATTGCTTAATGTTTACCAAGTGTGTTTATCTTCTTTCAGCAAAAATGAAGAGAAGGACAGAACCTGAATTTAGCAGCCCCCAAAAGAAGCAGAAGAAGAAGATAGAAGACTTGGGATTAACCCTCAGTTCTACTTCAGATGATGAAACTCAATGTAGTAATCATACTACTCAAGGTAAGGCTGAAGATAAGGTATATTCTGCTGCTGGTAATCTAATTAATAAGTAGGAATTGAACCCATGTCTCTTAAATCCTAACTGATAGCCTTCAGGGGCATACTTTCTTTAGGGGAAAACTAGATTGTTGCTGTTTACAACCTTGGATTGGTGTGATTTTTTATTTTTTTGTAGTAAGCTTTTTTTAAAAAAAAAGAACAACCCAACAAACCAACAACCCTCATGTAAACAGTTTGGTCTGGGAACTGCATGAACTCAGAAATAGAAAATAGAACATTAGGAAGGTGACAATGCATGGTCCAAAGCAGTAAAAGTTCTTGTAATGTATGAGCAGTGTTAATTTCTTCGGTCCCAGCAGTTATTTCTGTTTTGGAAACTTTCAGTAATGAGGGGCTGTGGGTGATGTGCCATAAAGAAACATTATACCTCTCATTATTCAAAACATAAAAATCAGTAATCTTCCCCATCTTCAGAAGTGTGATACATTGAGGTGAATGCAAAGGGTGGGTTGATTGGGACTCCTGCATTGTAGCACCATTACTTTGGTGGCTCAGTGTGGTTTGGGGTGGGAGTTGTGAGAGGTCTAAGGTGCCTGGTTTTAGAAAGAAAAAGTAGGCAATTCATTTACTTAAGTTGGAGTGTGCTTTCTCACCTGGAGCTTGGGGTGTGCCAAAGATGGGGCAAGCACCCTACACAGTTGATGTTGCTGGTGCAGAGTGCTTTGAACTCTCTCAGGATGGTACTTCAGGTTGCCTCATGGTCATGCCTGCTACTTCTGAGTCTTGGGATTTCCTGTGGTCATAAAGTGTTAGTGAGAAAGGGCCTGAACATATAAAGAAGGCTTCATCTTATGAAAATGGAAGGGGATGAGTATGGAAGATGAGTTTGGGAGTAGTTATAGTGACAGGGTGTGTGTGGCGCTCTATCAAGGCTGGAGGTGAGTGAGAAGGTCAGAGGTGTGGGGTAAGGAATGCTGTGTGCACTCAGGGCTGAGCTAAAAAATTCAAATCGGTTTTTTTTCACCCTTTTGATTATTGAGTTCATATGTGGGTCAAATAGTCTGTGAGCCTTAATGTTTAAGAAACAAGTTGATACAGTTCAAGGACAACATTTTAGATAGGGTTAATTGTTTAAGTAGTCTGTTACACCCATTGTGGTTTCTGATGAAAGCAAGAAGGTTGGGGGAGAGAAGTGATTTAAAGTCTGAATTCAGCTGGGCATGGCCTAGCTAACGTTAAAAGCAAGGAGAATTGTGATTAATGTAGTGGGTATTGTGTTTGAGGCACATCAGGAGCCTCTGGAAGATAAGACACAGCTCAAAAGCAGGCAGCAAAGTTAGTTGAAACTGTACTGGAGAAGCAGAAAGCAGTAACTGACCCTAAAGCAAAAACCTTTGTGATCCTGTTTATTTTGAAAGACTTTGTGAAGGAAATAGAAATGTAGCTTGTGTGACAGACATTTGAAAGTCAAGATGGAATTGTGTACAGACAGAACTTCATTGTTTGTTGCCCATGAATTCTTTGCTGCATCAGTTTCAGGTGAATTTCAGGTGACAAAAGCTTATTTTGAGTGCCTGCTATGTGTGGTGGTACTTATTACCTTGATTGGACCATTGGCTTGATTAACTTGTTTCTCAAACCTTTGTCTCTGTAATGGGTGTCTTCTGATGTTGTCTTTCACTTGGGTTTGTATGCATCAGGAAACTTTAAGAGGTAAAAAGCTATCTTGTTTACTGTAGTGAACTTGTGGATCTTTGCTACTGAGGTATGTTGTGGAGTCAAACTGAAGTTTAATATGATGACTAAGGGATTCCACTCTTCTTCCTGCAGTGTTGGCCATTTGGTCGATGCTGTGTACTTGATGTGGATTTTTGGTTAAGTTAGAGATGTGTTTACACCAGTAATTAGGTAGGAAAATCCAGTGTGTTTTATCAAGGTGTCAGTAATTGTCATTATTTTTGGGAGAGGATGTCTGTGGACTTTCTCAGCTCTTCAAGGCCGTTGCAAAGGTTAGGCACACTGCAGCATGCTATTGCGGTGATGCTGTGGGCTGCTCTTCTGCTGTAATGGGATTTGCCCAGCCCTCTGTGGGGTCTGGAGTCCATTTGCTCACAGAGGTTTTGTGTGTGCCTGAGGCAGAGGGGCAGATAACCAGGTGTTGGTTCTGCATAGCACATTTGACATACTGAAGTGTCCTCTGTGTGTGTGTGTTGAGAGTATTTAATGAGTCATACTGTATAGTTCTTAATGTGATTAATGAAATATCTTTCTTCCATTTTCATACTCACTTTTCTCACTTTTTATATGTTTGTTTTCAGAGTCTTCCAGCAGCAGCAGTGGGTCTGAGAGTGAGAATGATGAAAAAAGACCAGTCTTCAGCAATGAGTTCAAACAAGACTCTCTTGTGGAGGGTACTTCATCTCGCTACTCAATGTATAACAGTGTCTCCCAAAAGCTCATGGTAGGTCAAAATAGTTTTGGACCAAATTCTTAGGATCCGATGAGAGCGAAGTGAAAAGAGCAGTCTGTTTAAGAGATTTTTGATTCTGATTTTGATCCTCCTTGTATCAGTTTTCTCTGCTGCTTTGCGCCAGCTGCTGAGCAGTTGGGGGAGTCTGCGAGAGCTTGGCTGAAGGGGGTATGCTAAAAAAATGTTGATTCATGTTCAAGGCCTGGGAGCAGGGAGGTGAATGTGAAGGGAAGGACCTCTGTGTCAGGCAGCTTGCTGAACTTGTTAAAAAGAGTCCTACCATGTTATTTTGCAATGCTTGTATTAGCAAATGCCTTGTGAGAAAGGCCTTAACAAATTCTGTGATTGACATTAGTTTGTTTGGTCTTGGAGGCTGGCTGGCATAGCCTTGTAGAATCACTACCTTAATTATTATGGTATTCCAAGTAGTGCCGCTCTGCTTTGTGTAGGGCCAGAAGTTTCTTGGAAAGGCAGGGAACTGTGAACAATGGCAACTGTGGCAACTGAGCTTTAAAGGTGATCACTTGGATTGCACAGTGTTAGTATGGGGAATAAAGAACTTTTAGGTAGTTCTAAGAAAATGGTTAAATGTGTCATGGTAGTCTCAAATTTAGCAACTTGTTTCTGAGTTTAAAGGCAATAGTAGGCTGCAGAAAAGAGGAGTCTTTTTCGGCACATGCTGTTACAGTTATTTCCTGATATAAACTTTGTCACTGTGGTATCACAAGTATCTTGTAATCCTGAAAGAATTTCTATTCTTGCTAACAGAAACAAAAATGTTGTTTCCAAGGGCAGCAGAGAAGATGAGATGTATAGTTGTGTATTACTTGAAATACACAGGAGTCTTGAGACTCTACTGGGGACTGAATTTGCATCTCTCTTTGTTCTGTGCAGGCGCCATACTCACAGGAGCAGGGGTCAGCAATCATTCCAAGATGGTAGGCCTGCTTGTACCTGCCTTTGCTAAGTTAGAAGGTTCAGTTTTCTGCTAGAAGCTGGGAAGTGCTACCTGTTGCTAGGAGTGGGAACAGGGAGATACTGCCTCTGAAGGAGTGGAATGCTGCTGACCAGAAGGGTTATACCTCTACATGAAAAAAAGTACTTTCTTGCTGAAATCAAAACTCAGTGGGATCCAGAGCCTGAGAGTTGCTGATTGTGCCTCTGCAGATCGGTCCTGTTGCAGATCTTTCAGAATCTGTCCATGTGCATTTTTGACACTGGGCTACAGTATGCTGATTCTTGCAAAAGACTATTTTTCACTTGGAAAGTTCTCTCTGAGCCAGTTAGGATGTATCCTTTCAGTTGCCACCATGCAGGAGCTTTTGTTACTGGATTCAGGAGGCTTTTGTTTGTAAGGCCTCATAAATGTGAACGTAAAGATTGATATAATATCAAGTCTGGTTGAATGATGTGGTAGCATTAGGTAAGTAAGAAGAAAATAGTCCTTGATTACTAGATGTGCATACTCTGTCCTCAGAAAACCAGTGTATAACAGGCTAGGTGTCTGTCACATTTGGTGTACATACTCCAAGGTCTGATTTACAGCCAGGCAGAAAAGGCAATGGAAAAACACTATGTACCTTTGAATAAAACCTATCAGATGTTCTTGTGTGGCTTGTTGTACAGACTGGTAATAAACAATGTTTTTGTTGCTTCTAACAGGAAGGACTATATGAATAACATTAATTCAAGGTGGAACTTAGGGATTAAGTCTTTATTTACTTATTGTCTTGTAGATGCATAGTTGAGAAATTGATTGCATTCATGCTTTTGTTGTTGTTCTCTTGTTGCTAAAATTTATGAGGAGAAAAGCCTGAGAAACTAGCAGTTAATGAACATGCTTCTTTTAACCTAAGAGACGGGAATGTGTCTTGCATTCCTCCGTGAGTTTTAGGGGAAATTTTAACTGATGCTTGAAAGGTATGTGAGTGCATGTTCACAACCAAGAATATCATCACAACATGAATTTTTTCGTGTACCAGCGTCTTCTGTTTTATGAGCCTTCTATGCTTATTGAACACTGTTATGAATGGCTCCAGGCTCCTCACTGTGCTTCTCCCTCTGAGCAAGCAGTCCTCGAATTACTGAACTTTTTGTAGTTTGTTGTCATCTCAAACATTATTCTTCAGCTCTAGTTTTCTTGTGTGAAAGTGAAGTTAACTCACTATAAAGTTCTAAAACCACAACTGAGATTAAAAATGCTGAATGCCTTCAAGTCATTTTAGGGTGATATGCCATTTTTCCTGCTGTGTTTTGACCCCAGTACTAGTACATAAACTCAAGTGCACTTGCCTTAGTGTGCTCCCTTTGCTTTCTTTACAGGCCAAGATGGGCTTCCGGGAAGGAGAAGGTCTGGGAAAATATGGCCAAGGCAGGAAGGATATTGTTGAGGCCTCCAACCAGAAGGGAAGGAGAGGCTTTGGGCTGACCCTCAAAGGATTTGATGGGGAGCTCAATATTGATTGGCAGGATGAGCCAGAGGTAAGTACTTCATGTTTTTAATCCCTTTTCTGTTGCTGTGTTCAGGGTTTGCCCTCTAGGGATGATGTTCAGTGCTGTCTGGGACAACTGGTTGCCATTAAGTGGCTCCTATGGGTAGTCCCAGGCCTTATTTTGTCCCAGGACAGCATGGCAGAACTTGTTCTGTATCACATATGTTAATGTTCTGGCACAAAACTGGTTTCAGATGGATTGTTGCTGTGGTCTGTAGGATTTGTGTCTGAGTTTGGGGGAGTGAATGTGATTGGTAAACCCTAAAGAGCTTGAAAGCAAATTTATTTTTTATTTGTATATCATTTTTCATGCCTGTGTAGGTGACTTAAAAAAGTATTTTCTCTGTTTAGTAGTCCCAGATAAAATGCTCAGATGTTTTATTTCTGTGCCTTGTCAAGCTTTTAACAGGAAAGAAAGTTGGGAAATAGAAATCACAGAATCATAGAATGGTTTGGGTCAGAAGGGACCTTAAAGCTCCTTCAGTTACAACCCGCCTGCTATGGGCAGGGACACCTTCCAATAGAGCAGCTTGCTCCAAGCCCTGTCCAGCCCGGCCTTGAACGCTACCAGGGATGGGGCAGCCACAGCTTCTCTGGGCAACCTGTGCCAGTGCCTCACCATCCTTACAGTGAAGAATTTCTTCCTAATATCTAATCTAAATGTCCCTCTTTCAGATTAAAACCATTCCTCCTTGTAGAAAATCCCTCTCCACATTTCTTGTAGTGCCCCTTTAGGGA
The DNA here is from genome assembly GCA_028858755.1 of Ara ararauna. Taxonomy (NCBI): domain Eukaryota; kingdom Metazoa; phylum Chordata; class Aves; order Psittaciformes; family Psittacidae; genus Ara; species Ara ararauna. Next base: position 103,229,737 of record CM054379.1, read on the forward strand.
CTGGAAGGACAGTAACCCAGAAGGTCCTAGCCATTGTTAGTCAAGGGCAGCATCACTTGTCCAGTCATATATGGTGCACATTATAGTACTTCACTCTCCATTCTTTGAATTGTTTTCAGTAGTTGAAAATAATATCAGAGATTATTCCTTGACAGCCAGGAATTTGAAACCTGTTCTGTAGGCTCATTGGTTTAGGTCTCATTCTCCAGTGTGTTTCTGCAGCTCACAGCAGTTAACTGTTCTGTATGATTAACCCTTGTGGATGATAACTACTGTAGTAAATATAAGGTCAGTAGATATTAGCAGCCTCTCTTTGTGGAGAAGTAGCATCACTTCAAGTTTAACTGCAAAAAAAAAATTCCTTTCTGAGATCATAAAAGTGTTTTAAGCCTGTATTTTTTTTTTTTTAACTCTCTCTTCTGCAGCATCTCTAAAATGCACCTTAGGAACCTTCTCTAGGCTTTTGCTTTGTCTTGATTATCAGACTGTAATGAGAGGAGAGTGGCATGGGGAGCTTTGAGTTCTATTTAGTTTTAAAAAAAATTAAATCCAAACAAATAATATTTTAGAGTAGGAGAAAAAGAACTATGTTTGGCCCCAAAGTCATGGCATAACACCTTATGCTAGGCTTGGGAGGCAAACTTTCAGGGAGCAATTAGTTCTTATGTTTTGCTAGCAAAATCATCTCTGGCTCTTCCCATGTCTTGCTTTTGCAGCCTAGTGCCTACGAGGAGGTAGACTGGTGCCTCGAGTGTACCACAGAAATCCCTGATGCCCAGGAGCTGAAGGAGTGGATGACTGTGGGGAAGGTAATTTTCTACATCTCGGTACTTACCAGCCCAAGACAACACAGGACTGCTCAGCCTGAAACAATTGCCTTGTCAGAGAGTTGTAGAACAACCTAGACTGGAGGGAACCTCTGGAGATTGCTGGTGCAGTTTCCTGCTTAAAACAGGTCCAACTACATCAAGTTGCTCAAGGCTTTGTTTGAGTTTTGAGTATGCCCAAGGATGGATGTTTCACAACCTGTTCAGCATCTGTTTCAGTGTTCGATAACCCAGTTGATGAAAGAAAATTTCTGTGTGGCTAATGAGCATCTTTTTCTGTGTGCAGATTGTGTCCATTGTTTCTTTTCCTATTGCTGCTCATTTCTGATAGTCTAGATCAAGCTTCTGTGTTTCCTGCCATTAGATACTTGTAGACAGCAATGGGATGTCCCTTTCTCCATTCTGAACAAATTGTTCTCTCAGTCTGTCCTCATACATCAGGTGCTTCTGCACCCTTGTTGTTCTGGTGGCCCTTTTGCTGAGCTTATTCCAGTATATGTCTTGTGGTGGGGGGGGGTCTGTGCTAAACTGGATGCAGTATCCCACATGTATTCTCAAGATGCCTAGCAGGGAAGAATAATTCCTCAGCCTGCTGGCTATGCTTTTGCTAATATAGCCTATTATGTGTTTGGCAGCCTTCATCCATTACTGGCACATGTTGCATTCTGAAATGCATTCTGATACCTTTGCTAATTGTTATCTGTGTTCTTATCCTGTACCAGAGGAAGATGGTGATTGAAGATGAAACAGAGTTCTGTAGTGAAGAGCTTTTACATAATGTCCTGCAGTGCAAGGTGAGCCCCTTCCTTTAGAGGTGAACTGAAAGTTTGGGGAAGTAAGTGAAATATTGAAAAGGCTTGAGTAGTTTACTTAGGTGATTGGCAAGAGCTCAGAACGTCCTCTTCCACCTCCATGCCATCGTTATGACCTAGCATCTTGGCTATTACTGTCTGTTCAGCAGCATGGTTTGCACCTCGGCCTTCAAATTGATGAATGAAAAGAGTCTCCTTTTCTTAGTCAGACTGAAAGGTTGAAGACTTGAATAACCTATGGAAATAAACTCCCTTTTCTTCTCTTGTATGTTCCATCTTCTGTCCTAGATTTTTATCATGCCCTTCTAAATTGCAGTGGTGTGTGAGTGTGTGTATATGTACAAGAGAAATACCTTAGGCTGGGACTGCTTTTGAGGTGCCTAACCACATTATCATGCTCTGGAGCTATTAGTTCAGAATTCTTCAGTGTCACTAAATTTGCTTAAGAACTGGGGTGGCTTAGAAGAAGAGTGAGTATCATCATGTGATAGAAAAAAACATTCTGTATTGGTGAACCAAACCCTGCATGGAGTTTGCTGTTTAAGGAGAGAAGCATGAGGGTAGCAAATGCTCATGCCTACCTATCCTTCAAGCCTGTGCCAATTCCAGCTCAGTTTTGTTTCTGTCTGCAGAGTGTATTTGATGAGCTGGATGGAGAAGAAATGCGTCGAGCCCGAACAAGGTCTAACCCGTATGAGATGATCCGTGGAGTTTTCTTCCTAAACAGGTTTGTAAAACTTCTAGTAGCATAGTCCCTTTCCTGTTTATGTCCACTTTCAGCCATGGCAGTCAAGGTTGAAACTCAATAGGTCCTTATGTATGTGATCACAGGGCTGCAATGAAGATGGCAAATATGGACCATGTCTTTGACTACATGTTTACGAACCCGAAGGACTTCCATGGGGTGAGGGCCTTTATTTAACCTTCAAATAGCAATGCTTTCTCAGAGAATGGAGAAGGTGGGGAGAAAAGAGAATCCTTAGGATACTAGCTGTGAAAACAGGTGCTTGAGACTTCTCTGAGTAGTGTAGTTCATGGTGTATCTGGGAGCTGTTTCTGGGCCAGCAGAATTTCATCACTTTCCTTTGCAGAGGCCTTTGATAAAGGAGCGAGATGCAGAGCTGCTCTACTTTGCTGATGTGTGTGCTGGTCCTGGAGGCTTCTCGGAGTATGTCCTGTGGAGGCGGAAGTGGCATGCGAAAGGGTTTGGCATGACCTTGAAAGGACCAAATGATTTTAAATTAGAGGACTTCTATTCTGCCTCCAGTGAGCTCTTTGAACCTTATTATGGTATGTAGTGCATGTGTGAGTGTTACCTGATGTTTTTGCTTATGCTGCAGCCTCTATATCAGGAGTGGGGCTGGTACTGGGATCTAAGAGAAGCCTGTTTATAGGGAACTGTTTTGCAAGGTAGGATAGGGCTGTCATCTGAGAGAGTTTGGGATTGGTGAGCTTGCATATCAAGTCACATTTCTGCACTTATTTCAAGTCTGCTCTGGGAATGTGTGTCTTGTTGTCATAATTGGTACTTGAGTGCTTTGCTTATCTGAACGTTGTAAAGTGCTTTAAGATTACTTGACAGTATTTTTCCCAATTCATTGATGTCAGTCTGGAACACAGTGAGATGACTTGCCATAGCATCATAGAATGGTTTGGGTTGAAAGGGACCTTAAAGATCACCTAATTCCAACCCCTTGCCATGGGCAGGGACACTCCCACTAGGCCAGGTTGCCCAAAGCCTCATCCAAGCTAGCCTTGAACACTGCCAAGGACGGGACAGCCACAGCTTCTCTGGGTAACCTTTGCCAGGGCCTCACCATCCTCACAGTAAAGAGTTTCTTCCTAATGTCTAACCTAAATTTCTCTTTCAGTTTAACACATTTGCCCCTCATGCTATCACTACACTCCCTGATGAAGAGTCCCTCCCTTTCCTGTAGACCTCCTTAAAAAAATAATGGAAGGCTGCCGTAAGGTCTCCCCAGAGCCTTCCTGTCTAGGATAAGCCACCTCAAATCTCTCAGCTTGTCCTCACAGGGGAGGTGCTCCAGTGTCCTGACTTGCCCAAAGGTCTATTAGCACCAGAGATGGAAATCTTGCCTTACTGGCAGTATGTTTTCTGTGTCGGACCTCCCTCCGTCTGCTTTGGTAATTGACTGTGGGCTCTTAGTAAAAATAAATAAACCAGATCTGGGCTAGAGGCTGCATCTGAATCACTGTGACTAAGTGAGCTTCTCAATCTGAAGAGGTTTAAGCTAACATGTTTTACTTTGAGACAGACTTAAGCAGGTGTACACAGATGATTGCTGCATCTCACCTTGTGGATGGTAACTTGTTAAGCATGGTCATATGTTTGAGCCCTCTTTCTGCATAGCTTCTAGGAAGAGGAAGGGGAACACAAGTGTTGCTAGTATTCCTGCTTCTTACTTCACACTGTATAAAGGAAATCAGAGTGTGACTGTCTTGTAGAGAAGAGGGTCTGCTTTTCCATTATTGTGCTTCCTCCCTCCTTCCGTCAACCACTGACTCTTTTTGACTGCCACTTTTGACAGCTGACTGTGAACTCTTGGAGAATGGTTAGCATTTCAGGATTAGATCTGTTCAAGTGAAGGTTCATGGCAAGGGCAGCAAGGCAGATAAACACTTTGTTCTAACAGTTGCAGCATTTGGATCTTCATAACTCACTGCAAACTGGTGTTCTTATGGAGAGAAGGAGATACCTGGAGAAATGAATAGCCCAATGACTTTGATGCATTTTCTTGATCTGTCTGTTACACTGTGAAGTCTAGTGAGATGTGTACAAACTCTCTTAGTGATGAGAAGGCAGTAGACTACTGTGATACTTGTGAAGAATGGTCACATATTCTAGTGTCACTTCTCTTACTGACAGGATGATTGACAAGGAATTTAGTTATCAGAGCATTATCATGCATCCTGAACTCTGCAGCTTTCTAGTCTTCCAGTTCAGTTAATAGAACTGTAGTTGCAGAAGATGTATAGGGACTAATACCAAATAGAAGTTCAAGCTTCTTTAGAGTTATCATTCTTGAGCTCCAGACTACACCTTAGACTAGCATTCTAAACCATCAAGCTGGAGGACAGTGTATCTCTTTTTAGAAAGAGCCGTATGGGAAAACTGTACAAATGCTTGTGCACAAACCTTATTTCCTTTTATAAACTTGTTCAGAGGGTTATTTTAGCATTGCTTTTTTAAATTCAGTATTACATTGTGTTTGGAAATAGAGTATTGTGTTTCTTTGGAATGATTTGAATACTTAGCAGAAGGTTGCTAATACATGATGTAAATAATTTGCCTTGTCTGTAAAAACTTGCTGTTAACAGGTGAGCTGTTCAGTGAGGTTGGACCTTACATTTTTTTAGTAGGTTCAACTATGTGTCATTCCTACTTGGATGTGAATATTACATTGTCGTGTCATCAGTTCTCATCTTGGGGAAGGGCAGCAAATCATTTGTCTTTTGCTGAGGCTAATGTACAACTCATCAGTTCAGCACAGCTGTTACATGGCTTTGTCGAGCCCTGACCACACAATCTGGATAATTTTCCTAAATTAACTGGCATCTTCAGTGGTGAACAAGGGAATGTATTAATGCTTATTTGCCTCTCAAGGTCTGTGTAATTGCTAACTAAATGTTAATTGAATACAATAGATCACCTGCACGTACTGATTTTTTGTCAGAACTTGCGAACCTGTTAGTAATTGTCTCCTCTTTTTCCCTTAGGAGAGGGAGGGATTGATGGAGATGGAGACATCACTCGCCCAGAGAACATTACAGCTTTCCGGAATTTTGTTTTGGACAATACTGATCAAAAGGGAGTGCATTTCTTAATGGCTGATGGGGTTGGTCCATTTCTTTTTCTTCTTGCTCTAATGACCAAAAATGTTACCTCAATCTGCATTTAGTAGGATATTTGACATGTGTCTGTAGTTACAATGTGAAATTCTTCAAGGCATGTCATTAAAATTCTGGTGGCAGTGGTTTTTGTCTTAAAGAAACAGAAATGATCATGATGCTGTGATTTAGCTGCACAGAATCTTTTGCTTGACTGACAGATGTGTGGATATACTAATCACATGCTATGTGCTTTGCAGGGTTTCTCAGTGGAGGGTCAGGAGAATCTGCAAGAAATTCTGAGCAAACAGCTCATGCTTTGCCAGTTCCTTACTGCACTGTCCATTGTCCGGACAGGTATGTTGTGTCAATTCATCTTTTTCCTCCTTCTCAAAGGTGTAGGTGGAATTGTGGAAGGATATTAACATGCTATGAAGTCTGCTCTGCAGTGAGGCTTAGTTGCACAGAATTGAATATGTACATGTACATCCTGAGATGGTTGTCACAAAGTGAAGAGAACTGGGATATATATCTCTGTCCATCTTGCTTTAATTACAAGCATGAGGTGAAATGCATTAGTTTAAAGCTCTTACAATATGTTATGTAGAAGACTTGAGCTAAGGTCACTGGTGTGATAACTGGACAGTATATCTGAGGTTTATGGCACTAGCTGGACCAACTGCTTCCTGAATACTCTAGCAGTACTCTCTGGTTGGAACAGAGAGTAGTGTTTATCCAGTTCATCCTTGCCTCTAACTTGTGGTTTTTCTCCTTTAAATATGCCATCTCTGTGATCAGAACAAGATGATGCCTCACATTGTCTTAGCTATACCTTATTGTTGTCAAATGATGGACTTGACAGCTCCATCTGGTTTTGATGATTCCCTTCTGCTGAATTTAGTTATTAGCCTTTGGCACTGGTACAGAAGATAAAAACGCTCATTAAGTTATCATTTATCTTGTGCCCTATGTTTAGAAGTACCTAAGGCGATGGTCTACTTAGCAGGAGTCTCAAATGTGATGTGCGAAAAGGAGCAACCTTCTTTAAGTGTTTCCTGTCTGGGTAGATAATACCTCTGTAAGACTGCTTTTTCCTTGGGGAAATTGTGAATCTTGTTTGAAGGCAAGGGGCAACATAGACTCTTTTCTTTCTAGATGGTGAGTTATTCTGTTTAGAAACCATCTGTTAGTTTTCTTCTCCAGCCTGAGGTTTCTTGTTGCACATATTAGAGCACAGGTTCCACTGAGACTTTTGCATAGCACGCTGCCATGCTATAGGGTACAGTTTGGGCCTGGAAGGAGAAAATGGGGGCATGGAGAGAAGATTTGCTCATGAGAGAGCATGCATACCGATTTGATCCTGGTCAAGGAAATGCTTTTCGCTTTGCTGCAGAAATATGGGGAAGATGGTTCATGGAGCCCCATTGACCCACTTCAGGAGTGTGGTTTAGTTGCTGTTTAGTTGTACAAAAACACTTACCAGTTCTGCAGAAGACAAGCTTATTGAGGTGCCTGATATCTCCTTGTTCCCTTATTATCTGCTGGTATTGGTGTGCTGCTTCTGTTTTGTTTTGTTTTTGTTTTTTTCCCAGGAGGACATTTTGTCTGCAAAACCTTTGACCTCTTCACTCCATTCAGTGTGGGACTTATTTATCTGCTGTATTGCTGCTTTGAGCGGGTGTGCATCTTTAAACCTGTGACAAGCCGCCCTGCCAACTCGGAGAGGTGAGACTCTTGAGCATGAGGGACTGTTAAAGAAATCCTGTCCTCTAAATACGGTGACAGATGGATTTGGGTAAGTCTAGTGGAAGCTCTGTGTGCTGCCTCAGTTGGAAGCTGTCTTGGAGGAGGAAACATTTCAGATGGTTAGCAAATTATGATGTTTGACAAGGTGAAGAAGATACTGGCCAAATTACCTTTCTGTGGGGAGAAAGCAGTTGAACTGTTTTGCATGAAACAACTGTGGTTCCAATCAAGCTAGCACATATTATATGTGTTATCATTGTACCTGTCAAGTTTAGCAGAATTGATTTACTACTTGAGGGAGATCTGTGGGGCTTTTCAATAGGGTTGAGTTTCCCAGTCTTTCCAGAGCATAGGAAATGTATAATGACTTTGTGACAGGTAAGATTACACTTTCCTAGGGATACCCAGGAGGAAAAAATTCCTGCGATTTGGGAAACTGTCCTGATAATGGGAGCGTGGCTAGAAAGTTGGTTGTGTGGAAGATGTGAACCCATGTGATCTCTCTGCCTTGCTCTACAGGTACATGATATGCAAAGGCTTAAAGCTGGGAATTGATGACGTGCGGGACTACCTCTTCATGGTGAACATTAGACTCAACCAGCTGCGTAACTCAGATGTAGATGTGAACCTTGTCGTCCCATTGAATGTGATCAAAGGCGACCAGGATTTCTATGATTACATTGTCCAGTCCAATGAAAAGTGAGTGCATGTGGGCAATGAGAGCTGCTGCCTGTAGGCAGGTTAATCAATATGGCTTTCAGATGTAGCTTGTTGCACTCATGGAGGCACTTGTTGATGATGATACACTGCTCTGCTTTTGCCTCCTAGGAGGCTTAGCAGAGCAGAGGTACCTCATGCAGAGAAAAATGCTATATACTGATAGTGACTGGCCTCCGAGTACTGTCTAGCAAAGACTACTGCCTAGTTCTTCCCAGTGGCCTTCCTGACATTTTGAATCATGTTGGCAATGATCCATCACTGTTCTAAGGATCAGACTGGTTTCCTTCTGTTGTCCCAACACTCTTCCTTGTTTTGAACAGTAGAACAATCTTGGTGGCAATTAACTTGCTTCCTGATTGAAACTTATTCTCTCTTTCAGCCACTGCAAAGTTCAGATAAAGGCATTAGCCAAAATTCGTGCCTTTGTTCAAGACACGTGAGTATATTCCTCTGGCTTTTGGTGAAGACTGAATTAACCTGCTGTAAATGAATTGCTTTGCCCTTCTTTAATGTGTTCTTGATTTCAGCTGGTACTTGGCTTGGCCTTTGAAGCCAGGGAAGTGAAGAGTGCTTTTGGGTAGCTCAGTTTGTGTTATTTGCAGAAACATGTGGGTGTGTGGAGGAGTCCTGAAAGTTGGTGGTCTATTATCACCTTTGTTGAGAAGGCTTCCAAGCATTGCATGATTTTCTAATAACCATAAGTGGGTCTGCTTCTCAGCAGGAATGTAAGCAGAGAAGTAACTTCCAGCTGGTGTGTTTTAATTCTACAGTAACCATCTGGGTGTGGTTCATAGCTCTTCATTTTCCAGGGGCAATTCAAAGTATCTAAGTTACATACCTAGAATTACCTAAAACCGATGATAGGAATTCCTTGCTTAAAACTAAAGCCATTGCTTTGGCATGACTTTCCTGTTCAGGTGTCATTTAGAGATAATATGTAGTAGAAAGTTGAGTGAGTCTGGTAGCCAGGAGTCAATCCTAACATTGAAACTGTTTTATTTCCATGGCTTTCAGCAGGCCTTCATTACTATTTGTGAGTTGTGCTATGTACCCAGCTTTGTGAGATTAGCACAAGTTCACACTAATGAATAACTTCTGAAAATCTTGATGCCCAGTGGTACTTCCATCAGGTGGAGTGACAGCTGCTGATCAGTAGTGCAAGCCATGAAACAAAGCTGAACATGGGGATTGGAGGCGGGTGAAGGGTGGGAAAAGGAGACAGCATCCTCTTTAGTGTAACCGGTTGAGGAACAGTGCATGTTTGTCATTCCCCACCAAACACTGAAAGATGCACGTCATACAGGGCTGGGATATGTAATGCTGCACGAGCAGGGAAGTTTCACCATCTTAACAGTCTGCTGCTTGTCTCTAGGACGCTGATGGAGCCACGGCAAGCTGAAATCCGAAAGGAGTGTCTCCAGCTATGGGGGGTAAGCAAGCTGCTAAGCAGGGAGGTTGTGAAGGTGTCTTGCTGTGGTGAAACAAGAATGGAGCTGCAGTACAGATAGGACTTTATAGCCAGAGGTTTAATATGTTGTCTTGTGGGAAAGTCAGAGACCATTTCAAGCTGTTTATGTAAGCAAACAGGATGTTTCTGATTCATTATGTGTATGGCTTAACTGAGGAGGCTTCTTTGCTGCAGTTCAGAATATTTCATCACGCACAGAGTCAACTCAGCAGCTAGTTCCCAAGCAGCAGAGCTCTCCAAAAGGTCTTGTTTAGGAGTCTGCAATTTCCTGAGCTTTTGACTGCAGTGGGGCCATAGATATGGCAGGCAGTTTCATAGGCTAATTGTGTGAATTCAGTGAAACAGTATTTCACCAAAACATGCATAAAATCAAAGATTTAGTCTGAAACTCTCTGAATTTGCCTGTTGTTTCCCAAGGGATCTGGTATGCCTACATTAAATTTGCCAAACAAAGTGAGACCTTTTATTTGACAGATTACCTCCTTAGCAACTGGAATTCCAAGAAAAGGGATTCAGGGGCAGGATGTTCTGTCATGTATTGGAACCAGAAGGGTTCTTATGAATGTGTCAAAAACCCAATACTTATCAATTATTTGGATTTGCTTTCAGATTCCTGATCAGGCTCGTGTTGCGCCTTCATCTTCAGATCCAAAGTCCAAGTTCTTTGAGCTGATCCAGGTGAGACTTTACCTGGAAGCTTGTTCCAAGTCCTTTCATACAAACAGAACTTTCCCCATAGGAATGAACAGATGAAGAAGCTAGTCCTGGATCATTGTTCTGTGTACAAGTTGCATTTACCTACTTGTTGATGTATTGTGTCTAATCTGCCTTTTCCATACTTCGCTTTTTAGGGGATGGACATCGATACCTTCAGCTACAAACCAACACCTCTGAATTCCAGTACACTGGAGAAAATTCGCCAAGTGTTAGATTACCGGTGTATGGTGTCTGGAAGTGAGCAGAAGTTCCTTTTGGGGCTAGGGGTAAGTGCTGAGAACAGTCTGGGAGTTTTGCTGGTTCATTTCAGTGCTGCTGTTCTGCCTTTCAGTTTCAAGCCCATCCTTTCCTGTCCTTAAAGGCCAGAAAGGATCCCCATCAGCAGTCCCTCAGACTAGTTATTTTATGCTGCTTCTTTGTGACTCCACTCATTTTCACACTAATTAACCCTCGTTTTGTAATTGCAGGCTACACAGAGACCTGTACACTTTCTAGTGTCTCTAATTATCTTCACTGTCCTTTTGAAGGTGTTCTATTTCTGGTTCTTTCTGTGGGCATGAAAAGTCACTGGCAGATTAGAATGAGTGTTTTTGTTCCTTTGCTGTAGAGATTAAGGTTCTTCCTTGAAAATTCTGACAAAGAAATGGCTTATGACAGCCTAGGACAAAAAGATTCTCTGAGGGCTGCTCTGCAGTTAGTCAGAGATCTCTCTTTCACCCCTGCCCTCCTGAACCTTTGCCTGAATCTGACTGTGCCTTCTACACACAGAAATCGCAGATCTACACTTGGGATGGTCGCCAGTCAGATCGCTGGACAAAGCTGGATTTGAAAACGGAGCTGCCACGAGATACCCTTCTCTCTGTGGAGATTGTTCATGAGCTGAAAGGAGAGGTAGGAGGCTGTTCTCTCCCTCACCGAATGGCTGCAAACACAATGAGCAGTTTCACCCATTCTCTGTAACATACCACAGAATAAATGTTCCATCTGTGCCAGGTGCGAGTTTTTTTTGTATATGATCTTTAGAGAAACTCTTTTGGATTAAGTTCCTTCTTTCTGTCCGGTGCTAGAGATACGAACTTTTAACACTTTGGACCTGACGTGCTACTGTTGTACATGCAGTAGCAGATGACATTGCCAACATGACATAATGTGTTTATGGCTCTTTGAGTACGTAATTGCTCAGTGGTGGTTGTTGTAGTCTTTGCCTTGGGGAAAAGATTCTCATGCTGTATTCACAGCATAGGTCATTGCTGCCTGGGAGTTTGCCTGTCCTCTGGCATCTCAGATGAGGATGCTGCAGTGCACACTTGCTGTGGTACCTGATAAGGAACAGAGAGTTGGTGATGGCATCTGTAGTCCTGCCCTCTCTTCCTCCTCTGAGACAGAACTGTGTGGTTGGGTTACAGCACTTCTTGGAGGATGGTGCGTTACTGTACAATGGGTAGCAGGGAATTGTGTGCCTCTAGTATTGAGGAAAGGTATTTTCTTGCTAGAAGAGAATGATGTCCTGTCAAAAAATAGGCTATAAATCAAAGCTAAAATAGCAAAAGTCTGATCAGTAAATTTCTGTATTGCCCTCCACAGGGGAAAGCCCAGAGAAAAATCAGTGCCATCCACATCCTTGATGTCTTGGTGTTGAATGGCAGCGATGTTCGAAAGCAGCATTTCAACCAGAGGTACGTAGGATCTGGGAGAAGCTTCTTTCTTGTATATGAATAGGAGTAACCGAAAAACACTCTTCACAGTAGGAGAATGCTATAAGTACAGGGAGGCAAGTGCATTCAGCTGAAACACTGCTGTAAAGATGAACTGTGAATGAACCCGCTCTGAAGTTGAAGTATTTATAGCCTTTTCCAGCTGTACTTTCTCTGTGTATGAGGGCAGGTCTCACTCCTTTCTTAGTCTAGGGTGAGTCAGGCTCAGTCTGGGTAAACTAAGCATCCTAGGAATACGAACGAGCGTAGCTGACAGCTGGCTGAGGGAGAAGGAACAAGCCTGTTTCTTTCCTTAGGGACATGCTGTCTCTGCTAGTCCTACTTTCCTGCTGATACACCAATGTGTTCAGCACCATGTGGGCTTGCAGAGGGAGCTATGGAGACCCATTCTGAATGGAAAATAGCCAGTATTGCTTGGCACTGAGCTGGGAGTGCAGGGTGAAAAAAGTTGCTCAGTACCCATTAGGGTAGCAGTGGAGCATGTACTGAAGTGTCTAGTCAGTTATTCTGCTGAAACTGTTAGCTAGCTGCTGTGCCAAAGATCTTGCTAGATTTCTGGTTTCTCCTTCTGTTTTCATTCAGGATTCAGCTGGCAGAGAAGTTCGTCAAAGCTGTGTCTAAACCTAGCCGGCCAGATATGAACCCCATCCGGTGAGTTGAGGACTCCTTTCCTTAGCCTGGTGTGCTTTGGTTTTGGTGTGCTGGAGGATGAAGATAAGGAACTGAAGGAGAGTTAAACTTCAAGCTGAAATTCACAGTTCTGTTATGTTCAGTGGAAAGAGGATGAAAGTCCTTAAAATATCTAAGATAAAGGTTGATAGTGGAGAAGTTGTGCCCTCCTTTCACATATCAGATAATCTTGTTTTCATCATAGGTGGATTGGCTGGTGCTGATTTCAAATATGTGTTGTAGTAGGTCTATCACCCAGTTAGCTTTATCATTGCAAAAACTTCTATGTCCTTGTCTGCCCTGAAGGGTCAGCAGCAGTACAGAAATACTGACTGCTAGTAGATAAATGAAGTGCTGACCAGTATTTACAATCTCCAAATGCTTAGCCTGAGGAGAAGGCTTTCCTTGCAACCCCATGAAAGTTCCTGACAAAGAGCTTCCTGACCTTCCATTTCATTAATTCTGCTACAGTGGAGCATAAGAGCATCATTGTGCTGGGTATCAGATAGTTACTGTGAATAAAACAGCTTCTGTTTCAGAAGCTAGAAATGCTGTGATACTGTGAGAGATGCTGGAGGAAGGGAAAGAGGATGTTCTCCTTGGTGGCTTAATGAATGATAATGAGTGGGATCTCAGTGAAATTCAAGACAGTTGCAGTAACATGAGAACTCAAAACGTTGGGAAGGGCTGAAGGTGAAGTAAGAAGGAGAGCTGTAGAAATGGGTTGTAGAGGGGTCCTTTCCTGCTCAAGCTGTACTTTTTGAAGCCTGATGCTTGTAGCGGCATGTAGGAAATAGGGGGTTGGGGTCAGATCAGAGGCAGTGCTTTTTGAAGCTTTTTGATTGTCTTTTTGTGACTCAGAACAACAAAACCAAAAGCAGTTTGTCATAGTAAGAGTGGTGACTCCAAATAATCTTTACTGAGTTTTTTTCTGTTTTACAAAAAGCTGGTTTTACCTCAGGGTAGAACACAAGTTTGTGGCATCCCTGAGGACATCCATGGTGAGGATCAGGCTGTTCAGTTTTACTGCAAGGGTAGCATGCTGAGGCCAGAACCTGCCTGGGGCTGACCTTGGTGAATTTGCCTTGTGGGAAAACAAAAGCACCTGACTTTTGTTGTCATTCCTCTTCTGTATACCCAGCCTGAGGTAAAAATGCAGTGAGGAGGCTTGTATGCTGCTTACGACCATGCACTGCATGCATATGTCAGGTTTTCTCAAGCAGGAGAAGTAAGGCACTGGGTTGATGAGAAGGGTGGACCTCAGTCATGCCTGACCGCCTCATGCTGTACAAACTGAACTGTTCGGCAGCTCCCTGTAGCTGGGACAGAAAAAGAGGACAGTTGAAATATTTTTAAATCACATTATTTGTCTTTTCTCCCCAGAGTGAAGGAAGTTTACAGATTGGAGGAAATAGAGAAGATTTTTGTGAGGTAAGTGAGCAGCACAAGTGAGACGCTTTAGGGCCTATTGAGGTTATCAGCCACCAGTGCACAGGAATGTGAGGAATGTGTTGATCTGTGCTTGAGGAGTCCTGGAGAAAGAGCTGTTCAAACTCATGCAGCCGGTGGCTCAGAGCATCATCCTTCTGAGTTCTACTGCTGTAAATGTGGCCAATAGCTTTACAACAGTAGCAGTATGAATGGCACTTGAGTTTGTGTGTGGAAGTATCTGTGGCTTGAAAGATGAAGAGTTCATACCTGAAATGGGAATGCCTTTTGGACTGAGTGTGGTAGATGGTCAGAGATCCTTCATTGCAGCACTTGATTTGTTATGTGATCTAGACAGCTCTGGATGGCTTCTCTAGCCATGTCAGGGGAGGCAAGAAACTGAATTCTTCAGGATATGGTGATTTTTGCCCTGTTAGGTACAGTGCTGCCAGTCTTCACTGTGACACTGGAGAGGGCATGCAGGTGGCATGTTGGGTGCAAGAGGATAGTAAAGGAAGAAACACGGAATCTCTGTCACTGCCTTCTCTCAACATTTAGGTTAGAGATGAAAGTCATCAAGAGTTCAAGGGGAATACCCCGGCTGTCCTACACTGGCCGAGATGACCGGCACTTTGTGCCCACAGGACTCTACATCGTACGGACTGTGAATGGTAGGAAGAGTGCCTCTGCTTTTATTTAACTTTTCTTTGTATCTTCAAGTAAAAAGTATTGACCAGGCTTGCTCCTGTTGTAACTGGGTAAAAAAATCAATGGGAGCATTCCAATGACTAGAGATTAACTGCATGTAATGAGGGCAGCTTGGATTTGAATAAGAAGCTGTGGCTGCCCCATCCCTGGCAGTGTTCAAGGCCAGGTTGGACGGGGCTTGGAGCAACCTGGTCTAGTGGAAGGTGTCCCTGTGGCTCTGCCCATAGCAGGGGGTTGGAACTGGATGATCTTCTAAGGTCCCTTCCAACCCAAGCCATTCTATGATAAAGTTTTGGGTATTTATATGATAGGTTTTTCTGTTGCATGTCAATTAGCTATTTGGATGATTTCATTTCTTTACATGACTGATGACTTTCTTTTTTAATGAGATCATAATTTTTTCATCAAGAAGATCATAGCAGCCTTCCAGTATCTGAAGGGGGCCTATAGGGATGCTGGGGAGGGACTCTACATGAGGAACTATAGTGAGAGGACAAGGGGTAATGGGTTCAAACTTAAACAGGGGAAGTTTAGATTGGATATGAGGAAGAAATTCTTTCCTGTAAGGGTGGTGAGGCACTGGCATGGGTTGCCCAGGGAAGTTGTGAATGCTCCATCACTGGCGGTGTTCAAGGCTGGATTGGACATAGCTTTGGGTGACATGGTTTAGTGTGAGGTGTCCCTGCCCATGGCAGGGGGGTTGGAACTAGCTGATCTTAAGGTCCTTTCCCACCCTAACTATTCTATGATTCTATATTTTCCAGAGTAGTACTACGTGGAAATATCCTATTTGGAATGTCAACTTTACATGCAGGGAGAAGGGAGTTTTCTCAGTGAATAGATAACAATTTGGAAAGCAGGTCTTGGGGGAGGGAAGGAGAAAGGAGTAAGAAAAGAATCACAGTTATTCTTACAGATTCCTCCTCCCTGCTTGCACTGTATGTGTATTGATACTGTGCTTCCCTCCCATCTTGCCATTTTCTGTCTGATCCCTGTGACTCTTCTGCAAGATCCCTGGACAATGGCATACAGCAAAAACTCCAAGAAGAAATTCTTCTTCAACAAGATAACCAAGAACACAACATACAACCTCCCTTCTGAATCCATCGCACCCTTTCAGTGAGTACAAGCCAGAGCTGCTGCTATGGAAGAACAGATGTGTGTGTTTGGGTATTTGGAAGGGAGTTCTGCTCTGTTCTTGTAGTCATTTGCAGTGTAGGCGCAGCTTAGATACCAGCAGGGTGTGCTGCAGGAGCTGGCACCTTCTCAGACTTTTAGATGATCCTTGATCTGGATTCGTGGGGTTTGCAATTAATTGCTATGAATAACACACATCTCAACTTTGTTCCCCTGTCTGCAGCAGAGTGCAAGCTACTGAACCTCCCTGCACACAGGGAAATGGAAATTGAGCCCAGTAACTGTAATTTGCTGCATGTCTGTATTTTAAGATGCTTGGTTGGAAGTTGATAATATACGAGCAAATCCCACTTCATTTAGCCCAGGCTGTGCAATAAGCTGTAGGCAGCTGGGAGCTGTTTAAAGAGAGCGTGGGAGAGAAAAGCAGTAGCTCCTTGGGAAAAGATGGAGTGGCTTGTCAGTGGACAGCCATTAACACTGTGGCTGCTGAAACCCATCTGTATCTGTTGAGTACTAGGCTAAGCCCATGTCGTTAAGTACAGCAAATTCTGAGTTTGTGATATTTCAGGGCTCTTGGGTGGAGATGTTCTGCACCCCTTATGCTCAGGTGGTCTCAAGAGATGCCCTCCACTACCAGGACCCAGGACTGTGCCTCTGAGCTTGATAGGAAACAGGGTTCCTGACATTCTCACTTTGAATCTCCTTACTTACCCTACAGCAGTGCTCTTAGAACCCTTAAGTTTTCCTTAACCACCTAAATTAAAGAACAGGCTTAAAAAGCAGAGGCACAGGATGCTTTTTCCATCCACTTGTCAGGATGGACTTAGTGTTCTGCCTGTGCACTCTGAAATAGGTCAGCATGAACGGCTGAGGAGGTGGAGGGAGTGCTTGTGGGGGACTCCGGAAAGGATGTGTGGTGTTGTAGTTAGTGAGTACTAATGTGTCTATAATTAGCCACTGACATGTGCTTTTGTCTCTGTGCTAGTACTGCTTTGTTAGAACAGTGGCACTAAATAAGCTATAAATATTGAGTGTCAGTAGTTGTACAAAACTAAAGGCTGCTCTGTTGTCAGTAGTCAGCAGCTCTGTTTTCATTATGGTTGGGACTTTGCTGATGCAGTGAGGGAGGGATGCATGCAGTGGATGGCATGAGAGATCCACTGTACGACCAGAACTGTCAGCAGCCAAGTGAAGCTGGTGTCTTCACATGAGGGGAAGAAGGGGATGATCCTAGCTGGTTTTGTACAGTGTGAAGTGCAGTTGGTTTGCAAAGCTCCACAGGACAGCTATTACTGATTCTAGTAGGTCTTTGGTGAGTGATTGGATTGCTGCTGCTGGCAGACTTTCTGAATTCTTCATTAAAGCCTCTCCATTGCCTGCAATGATGGTTTCCTCTCAAAAACTTGGAGCTGGGGGAGGAGGAAGGTTTTTCCCTAATGACATGTCTCCTTCCAGCAAATACTGAACTAAATCTTGACTGAGGCTAGAATTAACATGTTTGTTTCCATGGAAATCTCTTAGGCTTGGAAGTTGCCTTAAGGACTATAGTTTGTAAGGTGAATGAATGCACTGGTCTTTTTCTAAGGCAACCCTTAGGCAGAATATCTCTGCGTGCCTCCCATTGCTAGGACAGTTGTCTCTCTAGTGCACTTTGTGGCCAGAATACAGTGTTTTCCCTCCTCTCCCCTGCCAAACTAATGTTGCTCTCCTCTCTGCCCACAGTGTCTGCCATTACAGTCGCCTCTTTTGGGAGTGGGGGGAAGGTGTCAAAGTGCACGACTCTCAGAAAAGGCAAGATCCAGAGAAGCTATCCAAGGAGGATGTCCTGTCTTTCATCCAAGCGCACTTCCCCTAACTCTGCTCTCTTGAGGAGTGCAGGGGGGGCTAAGCCCAGCTTTGATTCTTCAGAGACTGATGAGACTAGGGACGTTCCACAGCTTCTATCCTGGTCTTCTCCAGAGCTGATTTCCTGGAGGTGATCAAACCAACAGGTTGTATGCAGAAGGCACAGGACAAGGCTCTACCCTGACAGTGTATGTGAGTATGGCCCAGGTAGCGTCTGCTGCTGGAGTACCCATGGTGACTCCTGGAGCCATGGCTGAACGCCCTTTTGTCCTGACCTACTGCATGCATGAGGCCAGGGGCCTGGCAGTTTTGTTTGCTCCTGTTCAAACATTCGGTGAGGCTTGTGGAGCGCTCTGTGTGTGCCAGAACTCTCCAGGCTCATGCTTCCCTGGCAGTGTGGGAAGGAGCAGAGATGTCTTGGTGGCAGAGCTGGGCAACAGCAGACTGAAGGGGCCCTGCATCATTCCTGGCAGCTGCCTGTCTCCTTGGCCTGTCAAAGACCTACACTACCCAGTGGAGCATGTTAACTCATTGGTGAATGCTGGCTTTGGGATGCAAGTATGTATTTTTGCTGGTGTCTCCAACATTTCCGCTTATCAAGGCACTTGGTTGCCCATTGGCAATTCCTATGCGATGGTATCCTGTTGGACAAAGGCCAGTGCAGGTGATGAGTAGAGTTCCTGGCACAGATTTGATTTGCCAAGGCTTTCTCAGACCTCTAGAAGCTGCTGAGGATTTCCCCTCTCCAGATCAGTGAGTCATCCTGAGCCAGTAGCTTGGGGTTAATTTGTGAACATGTCTATGCCTCATACTTCCAAGACCAAGGTGCTTTAGTTCTTGGTACTCTACACTATTACCCACATCTTCAGGGAAGAAAGTGGATGCAGGAGGAAGACAAAGGAAGGTTGCAATGCTGGAGGTCTTTAGAGGGAGTGATGGCAATGTCTGACTTAGTTAAAAAAAACAACCAGGGCTTCTGTGAAAAGAGATCTCGACCTCAACCGTGTTGGTCAACCAGAAGGAATCCTGTCCCGACTGTGCCCACTGAAGGTTTACCTGGCTTTCCTTTTTAAATGTCAAAGAGGGTTTTGAAACTCTCCATGTCTCATTTGGCCCTCGAACGGCATCTGGGGTGAAGGCAGAGAGCTGTGAAACTGTCAGCGTGGTATTTGTGTGTCAGCAGGGCTCCATGTGCACTTCGGAGCTGGGTTCAAAGTTGTCTTCTGCTGCATGTTTTACCTTCACTTCTGGCTTCCATGGCACTGTTGCCAAGTCTTCCACATAAATCAGGAGATAACACACAGTTGACTGCTTTTGGCCAAGCAGCAAAATTGCCCTCCCTCCCCCCTTTTGTTTGTTTTTGTTCTTGGCTTGTTTTTAAACACAGATTGACAGTAGGGAGGAAACTGATTTAGAGGTTGAACTGTGCCTTAAAGAAAGCTATAGTTCTAGAATCTATAGCACTTGTTTAGACTCTTGTTTCTTTCTCTCCACACCCGTATGTATGATTTGAACGAGCTTTATGTAGCAAGACATGAAGTTTTCACTTGTAGGTCCATAGGTGCCCTGCACCCCACCCAGAGAAGCCAGCACAAGGATGGTATGTTGAAGTCCTACCTCCAACCTCTAATGCTCAGCATCATGTGCTAGAGGTTTTGTGCTCCTTCTCAGCATGAGGTTCTTCCTTCCTTCCTTGTTATCCTGCAAGTAGGCTGTGCTCTCTGAGCTTGGAGCACTTCCATGTCTTCCCAAGCAAACTGTCTTCATATAACCATGTATTAATTCTCTACCATTAAGTATAAATGAAATTAACAGCTGCAACACCAGAGAAAATGATCTGCAGGTTTGAGCATTGCAGAACTGTGCCCCTGGCTGAAGGAGCAGCACAGAAGCTGGCATAGCCTGTAAGTCAATGGAAGCTGGAGGAGGCGAAGCTTGGGAGGTTAGCTTACCAATAGGTAGCCCTGAATACTGTGCAGCAGAGCTGTTCTGTTCCTTCTCAAGCTCTGACCGAAGTGAAATGGATCAGAGCTCTTCTTTTCACACTGGTGATTACTAGTGCCCAGACACAGGTCTACCAAAGCAGCTGAGGGACTGCATGCTGTTAATGCAGCTCCGAGTGTTGGTAAAACATGTATGAAAGAAACGGTGGCACGTACCCCAAAGAACATGAGGTCTGTCACAGGCAGGTTTTTCTTTGGTAACGCAAGGCAGTTACATGAGGGAGGCAGAAGAATCTATCCCAGTGGGCAGTAAGGAACCTCCAGCTGTGGTTTCTAGGCCTGTGTGCAGTTGGCTTTTTAAACCAACCAGTAATTTGAGTTTGGACACTTCCAACTGCCCTGAGGCTGTTCCAATACCAGAAAAGCATGCTGCTCCTTTTGCCAGGCTCCTTTCCCAGGTGGTGTGTCCTCCACTCAGGGCTTTGGTCTCCTGTGGGCTGGCAGACAGGAAGGGGACCAGGAAGTACACCATGGTTAGTGTAGGTCTCTGAGGGTACAAAACCCCCCGTTAGCCTGCAGGCCAGCTCTGATGAACAAATACTTCCTGTGTATGGAGTTGCCTCCAGCCCCTCATTTGAATTTGCTTTCTAGTTTTATTTTTGATGCACTGAACTGTGATTCTGAATCCCCTTTCAAGAAGGCAAGCATGAGCCACTATGGTACTTGCTTCCCTGCTGCAGGGTTAAATATCGAGGGATTATGTTGGGAAGGGGAGGTGAAGAAGCTCTTGCTGAAGGGAATGTTGATGTACATTAATTGCACAATGTATTGTTATTAGGCTGTGTATCATTTTGTGTTAACTCCTGCTTTCTTTGTTACCAATACAGCCCTTTTATTTCACAACAGTGCTTGTCCACTTTGCTTCCTGCGGAATTCTGTCTGGCATCGTGTTAGTGTGAAGACAGAAATGCCTTGCACCATTGAATTTTCAAGGCAGTCCCCTTTTAATGGCTTTCCTGACATGTCAGAGCACACTGAGAGCTACCTGAGGTATCTTGCTTCACCAGAGAGTGGACTACAGGTGTCAGTTCCCAGCACTCCTATGCAGCATATGAGGCTGCTTTTTCACTCATTGTAAACACCTGAGTAGATTCCATGCCACAACAGACCAATAACCCACTGCTGAGATCTTGCTGACCAGGTGTGTTAAATGCCTAACCCCTTCTAGGCTTACTGTGGTACAGTGTGTGTCAGTAGGGAGAATGTAGGATGAGAATAAAGCAGTGACTGAGAGATGTTACAAAACAGGAAAAAAAGGAAACCAGGAAGTTACAAGGTTAAATTATTTTATTTAAAGCCCTTGCAGAGGCACTTCCATCCCTGGGACTTGATAGTTCAATTTCTTCTTCAAGTGTTGATTCTCAAAGGCACAGAATGGCTACCAAGCTGTGATGCACTGGAGAGGTAGGTAGATCTTCTCAAAGCCCAAGTACCCACATCTCAAGCTGGATGTTGCCTGCTTACAGAGAGATACCTACCTCCCATCTGGTTTTGTGGAGGTAGGATTCCTCTGGTCCTTCAAGTCAGTGTGGAGGAGGTACCATACTTATTTAGATCAGCTCTGGGAACACTTGGGAGTCTTTTGGCCACAATACCAAAGTTACCCTTTGAGAGTTTAGTGTCCCTTCAGCTTACGGCTGCGTCACAGGAACAAAGGTGGCATGTATTCTGGCAGGGCTGGGCAGAGAGCACTTGTCTAAAGCCACAGCGGTCCTCTTCAAAATGGAGAATGTATTGCCTTCCTGCATCAGGCTGGATGGTCTGCACTGCGTTTTGAGTAAGACAGCACCACCTTCAGCTCTGCTTGACCAGGTTTCCAGCCACAAGTGTGCTTGATTTCTGGTTTGTCTCCTCTCTGCCGCAACTCTCAGAGAAAAAGCTTCCCTGCAATGAGGCTTGGAGAGGATGAGCAATAACAGCAATCTGAAATGCTGATCCCTACCCTTGGCGGAGGCATAGTGGTGACAGGAGGAAGAGTGCCTTGCAGGAGAGTCATTTGGTCAGCAGGGAGAATTCTTGAGTGCAATCACATTGTCCAGCAGGCATAAATAAGAGCAATCAGCAGTCCCACAGCCACAGCAAGGGCAGCATTCTTGCGGTTCTCCTTATGAAGCGCACTCAGTTCTTTCTCTGGGAAACAAACAAAAGCCTTGCCTGTGAGTGTTCTCTGTGTTGCATCTGCATCTCCTTTCAAAAATGTCTTAACAGCACAATGTTACCTTGGCCATGGGCAACTCTTTTGGGATCCGTATGCAAAGCTGCCAATTAAAAGATGTGCTGAACAGGAAGTAAACTAGCAGGAACCCTTTCATTTGGTCTTACCCTGTCAACCTCAGTAGCTGTACTTGGGAATACTTCAGTGCCAGACCAGCTCCTGTTTGCAAATGACCTTGTTCTAGGAGCCTACTTAGGACAGAATGGGGTCATTAGAATAATTGCTTGATCTCTTAAAAGAATGTGGAAGACAAATAAAGAGCTATTTCTACTATCTTTTAGATGTAGCAGTCTGGTAAATACATTTTAGGCCCGTTGAATGTTGCAGAATCTGGGTTTCCTCTTGTTCCACAAGTGTTGAACAGGTCTGAGCCTGGACCCTTAACTCTGTTGGGGGCTGCACCTTTCCCTGGCCCTGGTTTACAAAAGGAGAAACACAGTTGCAAAGATGAAGGAAGTGGCTACCAAAAGTAGGAGTTCTACTGATCTCCGCTTCTGTTCCCTTCGCTTTCCCAAAGGTCAGAGTCCAATTCTTGCTAGCTCTGTTCCACAAGACTTTGCTTGGTGGTACAGGCAAGAAGTGAGGTCTATAGCATTACATGCTGCATGGCCAAACAGCTGTAACTATTGTGTGAGGCAAGGCTGGATGCAGACTCCAGACTTGCTTTTGCTGCTGCAGGAGCTACATGGGTTACTGCCTCTATACTTTCTGCTAGCAGCCTCCAGCAGGAATACCCTGGTGCTGGAGTTTCCAAACTGGTGCTAGCATCAAAAGAGGCTTTTAGCTGTCCTTTCTGCCCCTGTTCTTCCCACAGGACAAGCCTTCTCATGCAACCACAGAGCAAACTGCTTGAATCTGTAAGGTCACAGAAGGGGTGGCAGTCACATAACCCCCGGCAGCTTAAACAGAAGGAGCAATGCTGTTGTCAGCAATTGCTGTTTGTGGCCTAATGTGTGTCAGCTGGAATAAGCAGAGATTATTCTGTTCCGTTCCAAGAGGAGTAAGCCATCACCATTAGGTGAGGCTGTTGCTGCTGCCTGAGCAGCCTCCCACACTGCTCTGTTCATGTGCTAGTGGTGATGGCTGACTGCTGATAAAAGGGTGGCAGGGATGTGCAGGGTCTTCTGCCATTTCTAGTGGTAGGTCCTTAGGGAACAGCTTTGAATCTGTTTAAAATAACTTAGTCACAGAATCATAGAATAGCTAGGCTTGGAAAGGACCGTAAGATCATCTAGTTCCAACCCCCCTGCCATGGGCAGGGGCACCACACACTAAACCATGCCACCCAAGGCTCTGTCCAACCTGGCCTTGAACGCTGCCAAGGATGGATCTTCTGGAAACAGTCCTTTAACATGAGTTAAAATTACAAATTTGCTGACCATGCCCCAGTTTTCAACTTTCCGGACCTAAAAGGACACTTGTGCTTCTTTCCTCTGTGTGAGCTCTGGTTCTTGCACTGCTGCAGAGTACTGTCAAGCAGTCAGCAGCCTGAAGACATTCAAAGCAGCATCCCTAGTGGAATGGAAATGCTGTCAAACCTGCGGTAGCTCTGAGGGACTCTCATTTTAACTCTGTCTACAGCAGCACTTGCAGCAAGGACAGACCCTGGCTCCCTGGAATTGGAGGCAGCACCTCAGTGTGAATCCCTATGCTTGTGTGCTGAATGGCCCCAGAAACCGATGCAGTGAGAACCCTCCCCAAGGAGGGCAGACTTTGCTACACTCCAGAGAGCACTTGCCAGCTTGCTTAGCAGCCCTTGATTAAAAAGTAGGGGAATAGAGGGGGGATGTTGAAAAAGCTACTCAAGTCAGTCTAAAGACTGCAAACTTGGGGTAAGTGAAAGGGACATCTTTTCCCCCTCTCATTAGCTGATGCTGGGGTTTTTTTCCTCTCTGATAGCGCAGCTCAAGCATGAGGATCCAGTCTCATAATATGCTGACTAAATTTCCCTCAGTCTAATTCTCTTTGGTTGAACCTAAATTCAAAAGCAGAAGTCAGAGGTGGCAGGAGCTGGAAGATGAAGCTAAACTGCAGCACTGATCCCATCCAGCCCAGAGGGACCATTTTTAATGAAGCTCTTACCATAGTTGTCAGCTTTGGTCATTAGTAAGTTTCTCTCTCTCTCCAGTGACTTTCTGTAATGAGAAGACAAGTTCATTACCTGCAAGGCAAACACAGTCTGTTTCTTTGCTTATATGATGGAAGAGAGACTGTCCCACTGCCAGGGATATTTGCTCACATAATGAGCCCCTCACCCTTCACTGTGGAGGGGTGACAGTTTAGAACCCCCCCAGCTGTGCAAGAGATACAACAGTTTTAGATTATTTTCTTCTTCCCACAAACTGCTTCCTATCTCTCCTTTCAGGACAGTGTCAGTGTATGCAAGCAGGCTAGAAAGGGGGGCTCTGTGTGTGTTGGACAGCCTCCTATTCTGTTCCCCCAGCTGGGGTCAAAGTTCTGCCACAGCTATGGGATGGGGCAGGATCCTGCCCTTCCAACACATCTGGAACAGCAATTCTCACCGATTGAAGATGGTGTCCCTTTGTCAGAGGTATCCTATTTACACAAATTGGTCAACTCAAGGCAACAAGCTGAATCCAAGCCCAGTGACAAGCAGTTAAACAACCTGTTATTAAACAGAAGACTCCGGATAATAACAGTGAAGACTAAGTCAGGGCAACAGAGCCCTTGTCTTAAACTGCACAAGATGATTAATTAATATACAGTTTAAATACAAGAACAAACTGCCTGAAAGCAGCAGCATTTCCACTACAGCAGTGAGGACGCAGTCAGTCAGACTCTGTGCATGTAAATAAACATGCTCTAACAAATTATCTCCTGCTTCAGAGCAGACAGAGAAAGCAGTTAAGTGTAACCGAGTTTGTCGCTCCCCCTGGGGCACAGCAAGAACCTGTAAAAGGAAAAAACCCAAATCTATATGTACAGGTAGTTAAATAAGGGATGGCAAGAAAGCAAGCTACACTGGAGCAGCAGGAGAGGAAAGGGCTCTTCAAGGCAACTGCAGAAAGGCAGCATGGAGTGCAGCCAGGAAGGAGTGAGAAGGAAGACTTACCAACATGACTGTGCTGCTACTTAAGAAATTGCCTTGTAAAGAGAGTCAAGGGAAGAGGCTTTGGGAATGAGACGTGTAGAAACCATGACAACTGAACTTCAAAATGGGAAACCAGAGCTCTCCTTTGTGTGCTTCTCAATCAATTTTTATCATGGTACCTTTCTCCAGGGTTTTTTCAATGGTCTGTATTAGGGCAACAGAATTTCTGATTCCATCTCCATACAAGGTGCAACATTCATAAATGGCCCCAGGAATCTCTATTCCTAATTCTTTGCTCTAGGCCCTGTATTTCAGAGAGAAATCATACAGATATCTTCCATCCTGTCAAGTTCCCACAACTGTAGGTTTGGTTGCTGGCCACCTAAGAACCAGATGAAGAATGCACACTATAAGCATAAGAATTTAGGCCTAAGAAAAAACTATTGAGATGAGGAGCTAGAAATGAGAGACAGGACAAGACAGGAACCCTGCACAAATATGGAAGGGGATATAAAACCCCAGTAAAGGGTAGTGGGGTGAGAAAGAGAGTGGAAAGGGGGAACAAAGAAGTTAAGCTGAGGCTGGTAAGTATTGGGGTGTGGAGATGTCAATACTGCTGGGATCATTTCCAGCTGGGTTCTATAGGACAGTACTGTAAAGCAGACACCAGGACCAACAGGACAGCTCTCTGGGCCTACAATTGAGCTTCCCAGTCTTTTTTTTCGCTAGGAACAGAGCAGCAGGATGTTGGTGACTGGAAGAATGTAATCGAGCAGAGAGATCTGAGGATCAGCTGGGAGATTTACAATCTCTTGCTTCACAGTCTAGAGAAATAGCAGGTTCTGCCTCTGTTTGCTACAAACGCAGGTGAAGTTCCTGCTTGAGTTGCAGCTCTAGAAGCCTACAGTTGCCTTTTCTATGTCAGTGACAGATTCCAGAGGAATTGTCCCTCTTCTCTTTCCCAAGGAAAGATGGCGTGTGTCAATGTATCCATACATCCTGACACATTTGCAACACAGGCCCAGATAGAGCAATTTCCCTCAGTCTGGTTTGGCCCTCAGTATTAGTTGCTGCACATCTCCCCAACTGAATTTAGGCAGCTTTGGCAAGGCTTGAGTAGCAGCATACAGTGAACCTTTGTCAGACTCTCAGAGCTGTTTCCTAGCAGGCCAGGAGCCAGCTCTGTAAATGAACTGTCAAATTTTGGGTGCTGCTTAGCTGGTTGTGGTGCAGGTTGGAGTCAGGCTGTTGGTAAGATAAAGCTCTCTCCATAACTCACTAACCTTCTCACCTTGGCAAGTTCCCCAAGAAAGCTCCAAGTTGAGGCAAGAGGGTCTTGTCATGGGGAATCACACATTCCCACCCCTTCAAGAGCCCATATTCAGTACTACAGCAGGTGAGGTGCACAGCCACAGCTGTGAAAGAAGACAGTCACCAATACCTTCCTTCAGGGCTGAGTTTCTCCCTGCGCAGTTTAAGATCCACCTCCTCCACGGTCTGTCTGCAACGTGCCAGCTTCTCCTCCAGCCCATCGATCTGTAAAACACCACAACGTTCCCCGTCATCTCCTCTACCAGCTAACACAGATCCATGCCCACTTAGATGCGAAGGGTGGCAGCTCAGCCACTCCACCTCCTTCCTCCTCAAATCAAGGGAGGAACTGCCTCAGCCATGTGTAAGGATCACAGCACAAAGAGCCCACTGCCTCTCAGATCACAGAATCATAGAATAGTTAGGGTTGGAAAGGACCTTAAGATCAGCTAGTTCCAACCCCCCTGCCATGGGCAAGGACACCGCACACTAAACCATGGCACCCAAGGCTATGTCCAACCTGGCCTTGAACACTGCCAGGGATGGAGCATTCACAGCTTCCCTAGGCAACCATTCCAGTGCCTCATTTGAACCCATTACCCCTTGTCCTATCACCACAGTCCCTCATGAAGAGTCCCTCCCAGCATCCCTATAGCCCCCCTTCAGATACTGGAAGGCTGCTATGAGGTCTCCACGCAGCCTTCTCTTCTCCAGGCTCAACAGACCCAACTTTCTCAGCCTGTCTTCATATGGGAGGTGCTCCAGGCCCCTGATCATCCTCGTGGCCCTCCTCTGGACTTGTTCCAACACTTCCATGTCCTTTTTATGTTGAGGACACCAGAACTGCACACAATACTCCAAGTGAAGTCTCACAAGAGCAGAGTAAAGGGGCAGGATCACCTCCCTCGACCTGTTGGTCACACTCCTTTTGATGCAGCCCAGGGTACGGTTGGCTTTCTGGGCTGCAAGCACACACTGCTGGCTCATGTTCATTTTCTCATCGACCAAAACCCCCAAGTCCTTCTCTGCAGGTCTGCTCTGAATCTCTTCTCTGCCCAACCTGTAGCTGTGCCTGGGACTGCTCCGACAATCAGCCTTTATTATACCCCAGGCTACTGTGACATTGTAATCCCAGCCAGCAAAGCCATCTCTAACACTCCCACTTGTGTGGCCAACACCTTTTTCTATGGTCTAATCCTGTTCCAGCCTGTTCTAGTTTCTTTGCGTCTGGCTGCACAAAGAAAGATGGGATGTAAAGCATCTTTATGGAATTACCAGAGAATAAAATGAGAGGAACTGGCCTTGGCCAAAGTCTGAGGCTCAAGGGTTTTATTTAGTTCTGCAAATGGATGCAGAAATTCACTGGACATGACTACAAAACAACCTCAGCTGTCTGTCTGGGTGAAGAGGGGACAAAGAGGAAACACTGACACCTACCAACTAATTGTACAACAGCAGTCTGCACAGCATGCTCAAGAAAGCATACCCCACCTGCACCAAGTTTGACAGCAACATGTTCCCATGCAGAAAAACACTGGTCATCTCCTTGTGTCTCCTCATAAGGTTTCCTAACAGCCACCCTACCCCTGTGTCTTCCTGTGGACGGAAGTAACTATGGATAATGAGAAGACTGATCCACTTGTGTGCAAATGGATTGCCCAGGAGGGAATCCTATCATGGACAACTGTTCTCCAGGGAAACATTCCTCTCTTCTGCCTGGCAACCAGACAGTAGACATCTTTAGGAAAACTTTTGTCTTTCAGGCTTGCTTCCAGCAGGGAAACAGTGAGATTGATCAGATAATATGAACACAACATACTAGCCTCAAAGAAAATGGCCTCAGTGCCCTGAGGTGGCATGACCTCTCTTTTTAGCTACTTAGCACAACACTCCTGCTGTGCCTGGCTCTCCAAGCAAGGCCAAGGCCAACTGGTGGCTGGCAGCATGGGCTCTCTGTGGTGGGGAGCCATCACTTACCAGAAGCTAAGAGGCAGCATGGTCCCTAGTAAAGTACTGAGGTGAATGAAACACCAGCTCCCTGGACATCAGCCTCAGAGGTGACCCAGGGCACAAACACATCCACAAACTGTGATACAAGAAATAAAATCAAAGATAGTGATCCCTAATTATTGCTGCTTTGGGGATGAGATCTGTCTTGAGCTCATTAGCAATCTCACACCTTCTCAGGAAAGGCAGGCAAGTGTTATAAATAAGCAGGATGGGAGAAGAGGCTTGATACAAAGGGGAGAGAAAAAAGCACTGTGAAAAGGAGTTTATCCAGTCATCTGAACAGTCTCACTTGAAGGAGCACAGTATTGCTGGGGAGGGGCCACATGTAACAAGGCTCAAATTCATCTTTGCGTCTTACCAGACAGAAATTTCAGAGTCCTTTGTTATTAGGCAACTCTGCCAGGGCTGTTGAAATGCCATCAGCACAGCTTCCCCTGAGCTCAAAGGAAGCACCAAGGCACATCACCTTATCCCAGAGCACAGAAAATGGTGGTTTGATTTGCTTGGATGGGGACGCAGATAGTTTTGAAGCAGGTTAGCTGAAAATGCATTCGGTCAAGGCAGATAGTTGTTCTCCTCCACATCCAGATGTTCCAGTTAAGAATGTTAATTCCAGATGCTAATCACCATCTCTCATCCACTACAGCTCAGTAAAGCAGGATCCATTGCCCCAGTCTGCTTCAGGGCCAACCTAGGCCTTCATTCAAGCCAGCTCTGACCATGCTTATCAGCAAGTTGATTTAATGGCAGAGTGCAGTGGAGTGGAGGTGGGGTGTCTGTCCACTACAATTTAAGAATAACCATCTCCCTCGCCAGTTCCTACCATGTGCAAATGACTGTGTCTCTGCTCCCTTATCTGCTGGAAACCCTCACATACACAGCAGAGGTAATTCAGTGTGTATTACCTGGCTACTCCTTGGCCAGCAAACTTAACACAATGCACTGTGCCTTCTCTGCAAGCATGTTTAAAAATCATGTTAAATAATACAATTTAATGAGAGCTTTGGCTGCTGCCAATGCCACCACTAAATTATCTGTCACAGCACATCCTACCCTCTCCTCCAGAACCGCTGCTCCTTCTCAGCTTGCAGTTGCTCTCACTAGTACATTCTCTGCCCGTCATTTCTTAAGACATAACAAGAGGATATTCCACCTACTTTCTGCTTACTAAAAATCTCCAGATTCCACGTAATACTTTAAAACTTTCCACTGGTTTTACAGCTCTTAAATAAAACCCAAAGTTTGGGTCCCCTGATGGAGAGCAATAATTTTGTTAATAAACCACATGCCCCAGAACTGCACCATCAGCTTTGCTGAGCTGTGGGCGCAAGGGACAGAAAATAATAATATAAATAAAGCATAGCTGAAGGAACAAGTACTTATTTCCTCCAGAATCTATTTTCTTTCTTCAGGCTAGTCTGGGGCATTAGGTAGGGCTTGTAAGGAAGGCCAAGACTGAGGAGCCTCAGTTTCCCTCCTTATAAATTTGGACAATACTATCTGCCTTCTGGAGGTGGCTCATTTACAAAAGGAGCCTCAGACACTGACCAACTACAGGCAGAGCCCTGTCTTGGTATGTCAGTGCCACTGCCTCACTTGGGATTTGGGAAGTGTTCCCGCAAGCTAGGAGTCTCTCAGCAGCTCAGCCATGTAAGACACTCTTCACTGCAGGGCAAAGGAAACAGAAAATAAGCACAGGGAGGAATCAGAGTAATGCCTGGGAGTTACTGATTACTCCCTGGGCTGCTGAGCAAACTCCCAAGAGGGCCATAGCCTGAAAAGCTGTAGCATAAGAAAATCTGCAGAGCTTTGGCATAATGCCCTGCAGCAGCTCTCCAGGAGAGCAATCACAGAAGCAGGTGCATACCTGAGCTCATTGTGGGTGGAAAGCTTTCCCTCCTACTAACTAATACATCAGAAAGTTAGCTGGGATATGTACCTAAGCCTACTGGAAACCTGCATGAAAACGCGCACTTAGCTATACTATCAGTGCACTTCATGCTGGCTTACCTGTTTAGTGGAAGTCTCAGCATAGTGGCTTATGAATTGCAAATCTGAACCCTTGCTCCTTCTAGCTCTCCTCACCATGAAGAGGATCCTCTGGAACAGAGCTGAAGGGCAGCATGCAGAAAGCTCACATAACAACCCCTCAGCTTCCCATGCCTGTAGCAGGGACACAGGACTTCACTCTCAGCAACATCTTCAAGCAGTGTCAGTTAAAGGGGCAAATGAAATGGGCGCTTCACATCCAGGCAACAGTGTGGGGCATGCAGAACTGCCCTTCTGCTGCTCAAGAGCCACTCCAGAAAGTCAAGTCCCAGTGGCTTTGGATGAACACAGGGGTCTAAGACCAGATGCGTTCCTTGCTTCACAAGGTATGACAAGGCATTGAGCCATTTTTGCTGAATTCTTGCAATACCAGCTTGCAATCTGGAGACCTTTTTAAACTGGAGAGACCTGAAGTGGATTCCAATCCAAACTTACATGCTTATTACAAATCTCATTTATTGGTCCCATCTTGGGCAGGGAGCCCGAAATGGCTCACATTAAAGGCAGAGACAGAGAAGAGAAAAAGCAGCAGCTTTGCTTACAGAGTTGAGCTGGATCCCTTTTAATACATTCTGTAATGAATTAATAAAAGCTTTCTTTCCAGCAGAAAGCCTAAAAGTGCTTTTCAAGAACTGGCATCCACCCTCCACTTTTATGAGTTCCCTAATTAAGATCCTGGCAAAGAGCCATATCACACATATGTCGACATCCAACAGCATTAGGTAATGAGGTTTTCATCTTCTGACCCTCACAAAACAGATCAAAGCCAACTAAAGAGGTGGGGGCAAATAAAAAAACCCGAAACCCTTCCCTGAGCAGCCTTCTCATGCCTTGTCACCTGCCAGCACACTTGAGCCATTCTTTTCACAGAAGAACTAATAGCTCCTGCATCCACAAATTCAGCTGGATAATTAAAATCAGTCCAGCAGAGTTGAGTTCTGTTGGAATTCAAACGCTAACTTGCAGGTCATGGACACACTTCCATTTTCACCACACTCCTGGAATCATTTTGCATGCTGGCAAATCATTTTGCAGATGCTGTGCCCATAGCATGCTTGGAAATATTTACCAGACAAGCCACTACACACCAGAAAAAGTCTAAGATAAATCCTACAGATCAACCCCCCGTGTTGGTAAAGGAGAAAGGGCCATACCCTACTGCCCGCAGGCACTGCCTAAGCACAGGGAACCCACTTTGCAGTTTATAGCACCACTTTTTTGCTTCCATGATTTTTTTTTCAGTTGTTGTCTGAGGCACAACTGTATTTTTAAGGGCTACAACATCCTCTGGCCATGGAACAGCCACAGGTTGTGGGAAGAGCCATCCCCTCCTGTTTGCTCTGAGCTGGTCAGCTGCTTGTTTCATGTGGCAGCCCTTAGTTTGTATTGTCAGTGAATGGCCATTCTTTGTTTAAAATTACAAATAGCATGCAGAGGATATGGACCTAGCTTTTTTTTTATAGTCTAGCTTTGCAGTCATGATTTCAAGCTTGAAAGGACCTAGTATGCTTAGTTGTTTCTTGCATAGAAGTTTTCCAGACCTCTGATCCTCCTTGACACTCTCTTAAACTCATTCCATTTGCACTATTTTGCTACATAACAGACCAGTCCTCCTAGTTTCACTTTCCTGACAAGTCTCGTCATGAAAGTTCTGTGCAGCTCAGCACTGTCCATAGATAAAGCTGCCTGTCAAAAGGCTACAGAGCTATATAAAAGGAAAAGTGGCAAGAGTTTAAACCATCACAACATTAGGGAGACACATTTATATCAATTTAAAGCAGGACATATCAATTACACCTGCAATTTGTAAGTGCAAGCTAATCTGATAAGTGTCCATAAAGAAAATTGCATCCATTTAGCATCACGACTTCAGTTAAACAAGCATGGCTCTGCCTAGATTAGGCCTTTCATAGCTACCCATGCATCATGTCATATTAGGACTCATTTGGAAAGTTTTCTTTACAATCATAACAGCTCAGAAAGGAATACTGAACCAAATAAAATGTTTAAATTGCGAAATCAGTATCTTGTTTGTCACACATTCTCACACCTGAAAAACAGCCCTCACATCCTCTGCCTCAAAGGAATTATGTTTTGTTCCTCCCTAACTTCTATTCAGTACCTTTCTCATCACCTCAATGGGGAAGGATTTTATCTTTCAGTAGTACCTTTGCACTGAGAGGTTAAGTTTTCACCTATAATACTCCAAAGAGCAGTTCTAGAATCTTTTCAAAAATAACATGTTCCATCATGACAACTTATAAAAAGAAAAAAAAAAATAAATCTAAAGCTACAAGTCTCCAAGCACTTTGCAAGAATATTCTGTAGCAGCTAAAATCAGATCCTTTTCACTCTGTGACCAGCAAGTCCCTGACAGGCTCACCCTTTTTACCACTTCTCTTTCTGTAAGGTAGACTCTACCACCTCAACTCTCCTTGTCTGCCACATCTCAAAAGAAACAACCAAAAATCCATTGTTTCAACTCTCCCTGCTAGGCTCACTGAAGGGAAGCTTGGACAGTCAGCACACTCCCTTCTGGACCCTCTTTGGTGGTTATGTTTGGGTTAGAGTGCCCAGAAATGTCTGTTTCTCCAACAAAAGCCTAACTAGATGAAAGAGACCAGAAAACTGCTATAAACTGAACTCCCTCTCATGATATAGAAGGACACTCAGCTTTACATTACTGGCTGATGAAACACATATACGACAATCTACAAGTCCTTTCCTTGTCCTTTCTACCCTATCTTGGTCTGTTGAACATATACTCAACTTCAGGACAGAGGTGACCAATGAGATTCACTGGAGAATCCATTGGACCAGTGGATTCAAATGGCCCCTTTAAGCCATTTGTCAGGAAGTTCGAAGGTTTGCTGAACCCAAAGTTGCTGTACGCAAAGTATCCAAACCCCACAGACTCGAACTATGGACTTTCCACTGCCTTCTCCAAGTCAGTCTGGATAGCATTGTTCCCTGCAGCAGCTGGAATGAAGTAAGCTTCAGAGAGACCTTAACTGATATGCCTCAGTTTGTGACTGCAAATACAAAGTTTAAACAAAGCTTACCAGCAGCTCTCCTGCCACTCAGGAGATTATGAAACACCCAACAATAAAAAAAGCAGCTTTAGAACAAAATGCTGCTCTTAAAAAACAGCCCCTTCGCCTTCTCCTGCAGAGGTTTACAGGCAGCTCATTGTGCTGGTTTATCACCGGGTTCCTCCAAACCAGCTGCCTGCGCCCAGCACCGTGCTGGCTTCCACCACTACACACACACGCCGGGCTGTGCACACTATTTGCTAGCTAGAGGCAAGAGCTTGCCGCAGCAGTCTCCATAGGCACACACTCCCCACCTCTCCCTGCACTGGCTCACTGGGAGCAAGGGTACCAAAGGCCCGGGGCAGAGGACGCCCCTCACGGGAGGGCTCAACACAGCCTGCCTCACCTCAGCCTCCTCAATCATCGCACACTAAAATGGCGGCCGGGCCCGGCACCAGCGCAGCGCAGGCTGGCTGGAGCGGTGCCCCTGAGCCCCCACTGCCCCAGAACTCAACGACACCCTCCGCCCTGCACGGAAACACTGCCTTCAGCGGTGGCAGCGGCACCACCTCACCCCTGCCAAGCCCGGCCGCGCCGCCCCTCACCTCCCGAGCCACGCTCAACCCCTCTCGCCTCCTGCCCATGGTCCCGGGCCGCGCATGCGCAAGCTGCGGCTTTGAGCCACCGCCCGAGCGAGTCACGTCTGCGGGGCTGCCGCCATCTTGGTGAGGGGCTGCGCTGTGGGGAGGGCGCCATCTTGGGGAGGGCGCCATCTTGGGGAGGGCGCCATCTTGGGGAGGGCGCTTATGCTCGGCACCCTGCAGCGGGGCTGCCCGGTGGCGGCTGCCGCTGTGGTCGTTTGAGTGTTTTGTGGTGGTTAGCCGGCCGCGGCAGCCAGACGTGTCCTGCTGCTTCGTGCCTGCGCTGTCCCCAGCCAGCTCCACCTGCTCCGGCAGAGGCTGCTGAGCGATGGTTGGAGAAGGGCTGGCAAGCCGGAAATCTGGTGTGGGACCTCATGGAGCTGTCTCACCTTGTTTCTCCCCCCCTCAGAGCCCCCTGCTTCCCCTGGGAGGGAGTCTCCAGTGTGCTCTATGGCCAGGCACCCCCTCTGGGCTTGTCAGAAGGCAAAGCCGGACTTGGAGAGAAGGTGGTTGCTCTCTTCTGCCAAGTAACAAGTAATAGGACAAGAGGTAATGGCCTCAAGCTGTGCCAGGGGAGGTTTAGACTGGATATTGTGAAAAATTTGTTTGCCAAAAGGGTGATCAGGCATTGCAACAGGCAGCCCAGGGAAGTGGTGGAATCACCACAATCTCTGGAAGTGTTCAAAAACCATTAGATGAGGCCCTTAGTGACATGGTTTACTGGTGGACTTGGCAGTCCTGGGTTAATGGCTGGACTTGATGATATTAAAGGTTTTCTTCCAACCTAAACAATTCTATGATTCAATAGTGAGTTGTTTTTTCCCCAAAGGGAGCCAGCTTGATCCTGCTTTGAGCTCTTGTGCTGCTCAGGCCGCTCCTGCCCAGCTTTTGCAGTGATGGGGTCCAGGGCTTAGCAAAGAGGAAGGCAATATCTCAGAAAAACAAGGCACCACCAGAGCTGCTGCTTTGCTGAATGTTACAGTCACTGAGAACTTCAGCGTGTCTTTGGGGCTCCTGTCCCAAACTGTAGCTTCATGCTAAAGTAGCTGCAGGAGAAGTCAGTGGTTTGATCTACCAGGAGACAGCGCTTTGTGCACGCCAGCCAGTTTATTGCAAGATGCTAATCACAGTGTTACATATGCATGGCAGCCTTTGTCCTGACCCAGGAAAGCTTTTTATGAAACACTGCTATCTTGTATTAAAAGAGAAAAAAAAAAAAAAAAAGGGCACAAAACATCGCAGAAATGTGTCTGTCTTCAGGGTAGGACATGACTGCTACATGCTAGGAAACAGCAGAGCTATTTCCTGACCAAAAAAAAATGGAAGGCTGGGCAGCAGCAGCATTTATTAGAGACACAGACTGAATTTCATTTTGGCTAAATACTCTTCTGCTGACTGAAATCTTGCTAGAGTGGCAGCAGTCCAGATGCCTATCACAGAAGGAGTGATAATACTAATGCCTAATTAGTGTGTTTCACCTTTCTTTCAAAAATCCCCTACATGTTTTACTATGGGAAGTGGTGCGTGTTGGTAACATTGTCAGTCTCATTTTCTCTCTGCAGAAAATGAGGGGTAGCTGTACTTTGCTTTGCTTCCCCATTTGTACTTGCCTCTGTGTTACAGAGCCTCCAGAGCTGAACCCAGAGGAGTCAGAACTCCCACCTCCAAGGTGAGACACAGATAATGGCATTCCAGGCAGAAGGAGCTCAGTCAGAAGGCAGTAAAGAAGCTGAGTAGGACCCAGCCAGCAGCCCTGGGGAAAGCACAGCACCAGGGGCAGGGAGAAAATGAAGAAGTGGGAGAACATTGTTTGTTCCCCTCTTAGACAAGACTTGCTTAGTGGTTGTAAATACAATCTTAAAATGCATAGAGGTTTGAAGAAAACCCATCTGTTACGGTTTGCAATGGGATGAAATAGCCATCAGTTCAGCAGAAAGCGTTTTCTCCTTTACAAAGGAGAGTATTGATTCAGGGGAGGACTGTCAATGCTCAGATATGTGCTTCTCCACAGACAAACATACAGATACCATTCTGTTGCAAGTATGACTTTTGCTGTCACATCTTTTGGGAAGGTAGAAAAGGGGGACTGGTTCTTCCCTCACAAAGCAAGCCATCATTCCCACCTCTGCAAGCAGCTGTTTTCAATTCACGTGTAACTCCTTCTGGCCCTCCTGAATCCATCATCTGATAACCTCATTGTGCCCATCACCACGTCTTGGGTCTACCCTCAGCTGGCACCCTCTCTTTAGCCTTTCCTGTGTTATAGCTTAATTTCCTTTGTAATGTCATCCATGGCACCTACATGCTGCCACCAAAAAAAAAAAAAAAAAAAAAAATCCCACCCTATCCTCTTCTTCAGCAAATTTATAATACTTTCCTTTTCCGAACCTGAACGACAGATCTGGAAGTTTTTGACATGCAATGACATCAGCTTTTGTATTTTAGAATAGCAGCAGGCAAGAGTATGAATTTGAACTACTCCACATCAAGTGGCTGCTGACTGGCCACAAGCTTATTTAAGCTGGAAATCAGAAGTTTCTCTCTGTGGCAGCAATCGAATTATGGAACACACCTCCTGCCAGAGGGGTGAGAGGGAAAGAATTAAATAGTTTTCAGTAAGTTCTGGAATGGGATGGTCCAACACAAAGCCTGTAAGAGGAAGGCACAGGATGTGATGACATATGGGTGAACACCAGATAATATGTCCAGTAACGAGACTGCACAAGGCCCTGGTGAGACCCTGCTCAGGGTCTCTGATTAACCTGTCACTACTGCGTTGGGGATCACATCCCTGCAGCCAAAACGAGTGAAGTGGCGTTAGAAACTAAAAATCACACAGGTGTGAGTCTTCAGACTTCAAGAGGAGCATTCAGAAGTCATTCCATCTATGTGCCTAGAGGCAGGATCAGATACCGTGATGCCACCCTAGCAGGTGTTTGCCTTACCTGCCCTTAACATGCCGGGCATGACCTCCTCAGGACCTGTCACACTGCCCGCTGACTGACAGCTGGGAAGGTTTCCCTCCTCTTCATAACCTAATTGAGCTTGTTGCATCTTGACCTGCTCTCAAGAGCCATGGGGAACAATTGGTCAGCATCTTTCTTACAACCTTATGCATTTGAGGTTTAGTATCATCTCTTCTGTTTTCTCCCTGCGGGACTCAGTCCTCTTCCTTCAACACTATGCATTTTGCACCTCTTATACTGATGTTACCTTCCTCCAGTCCATACTTAGACTGAGCCTCTCTAACTTGGAGTATTGAGAAAGCAAAAAATTGCCTCCTTTGTCTTACAGGCAGTATGTTTGATGATACAGCCAAGGATGAAATTTGCCCATTTATGCAATACCTTCACAGTGGCAATTCATATTCAGTTCATGGTCTTGTAACTCCTCAATCCATTCCCTCAGTGCTGTGGTCTAGCCAGCTGTTCCCCATTTCTTTATTGGTGCATTTATTTTATTATCGGTATTATTTCTTGGGCCCCCAACACCAGCAGGGACTTGGAACTGCTTGAGCAAGTCCAGAGGAGAACATGAAGATGCTCCAAGGGCTGGAGCACCTCTCCTTGGGGACAGACTGAGAGAGTTAGGCTTGTTCAGCCTGGAGAAGACAAAGCTCTGGGGAGACCCTATAACAGGCTTCCAATACCTATGAGAAATCTGGAGAGGGACATTTTACAAGGGCATAAAGTGACAGGGAAAGGGGGAACAGTTTTAAACTGGAAGAGAGAAGGTTTAGATTAGACATTAGGAGTAAATTCTTCCCTGTGAGGATGTTGAGGCACTGGCACAGGTTGCCCAGAGAAGTTGTGGCTGCCCCATCCTTGGCAGTGTTCAAGGGCAGGTTGAACGGGGCTTGGGGCAACGTGATCTAGTGGAAGGTGTGCTGCCCATGGCAGGGTGTTGGAACTAGATGATCTTTAAGGTCCCTTCCAACCCAAACTGTTCTGTGATTCTATGATTCTAATTTGTCTCCTAGTGTGACTTAATTCTTGCAAGCTCTTCCAGCTTTGAGGCCAGCTTTGTATTTTTTTTAAACATGCTTTGTTTCATCATCTAAGTCATTGAGAAAACCAGTTTATAGATCTGGCCAGGCACCCCTGGGACTGATATCTGTAAGTGCTCCTGGTCTGACAGCAAACTACTGATAACTACTTTCAGAGCACATAACGATGACAAATATCATACAAGATGGTTTCAAAAAGCCATACTACACTTCGGGATAGCCTGCATTGCTGGACCTACTCTCTCCACTATTCTAGTTACTGTGGCAAAGAAAGTTAACCAGTTTGATGTGGTTTGTTCTTGGCTTTACCTCTGTTGGCTTTTTCTTACAACACGATTATCTTTAAGTGATAATAAATCGATTATTTAATAATATGTTCCACATTCCGAGAGTAGATGGAGGGGTAATGACTGAGGGCTGAGGAATCAACATTTTCAAGAAGGTTTAGGGTCACTTGCTGATTTTTGTCAGAGCAGTGCTGACTTTGAGGGTTATTTAATAGAACAGACATTAAGTCAACTAGTAATTAAGTCTTTACTAGTAAATTAAAAAACATCAGGAAATGTTCCCAGAATACAAACTCAATCATCAGAATTAAGTGTCAGCAAACCTGGCATGTTTTAGCTTGGTCCCGCTAGGACTGTCCCAGGCATGATTTGGGAGTTGTCATTGACAGAGGACCATTCCCAGTAGGCTTTTGTGTGCGGTCACTGTGTTTCAGAGGTGAAGAGAGTTTAATAATATGGATGTGAGCCATTTGGTGCTGGTTTGCAGTATGTGTCTAGGAGAATGTTTCTGGGCACTCCTGATTTACTGCCTTCCTATCTCTTTTTGCCTTCTCCATCTACAAGATTCACTGTGCTTTGTAAGAACAAATGAATCAGTTGTGTGACAAGTCTGAGGGGAAGCTGAGGCCAGACATCTCACTTTATAGATGTGAAGAGTGAGGCACTATCTGACCTAATCTCCTCAGCCAGTAAGTAGCTAGGTTAGCACTGAATCCAGGGGCCTGACCTCTTATCCTTGGCTATACCATGGGGAGCGGTCGTTTGTACCCCAAGCATGGCCTTCCACAGCTTGTCAGGCAATGCCTCATGAACCATGAGGCAGGAGAGGGCCTTCTAGGGACCTTCTGAGAACAAGTTTCCCCACCACAGTGGGTGTACAGCTCCAGTGCCAGCCCTCCTCCCCACTCCCAGCCCTGCTGCACCAAATGCAGCTGATCATTGTGATCATGGAAGAAAGGAAGTCACTGCCTTGTGTCAAAGCAGAAGCCTGTCCTGTCTGCAGGGGAAAGATGAGGTGAGTGCAGGCAGGCAGGGTGAGTCTTCCTCTGTATGCTTGCACCTGTGAAGAGATGGAGGAAAGCATCTTGCTGCTGAGGCAGCAAAGGATGCACCCAAGGTGGGTTATCCCTGGTACAGGATGACTCCCAGCATGAGGGAAAATGCAGGAAATGTCACCAGGGGCAGGGGTTGACCTCCTCGAGGAAGAAAAAATTGAGTGCAAGGGAGGCAGACAACAAGCCGAGAGATGCTTTTAGATAGACCTGAGCTATGGAGCTTTGGTTTTCCCCCACTTCCTTCCTATAGTACCAACACATGAATTCTGTCCTTCTCCCCAAGACCTATAAGCAGGGATGAGGTTGGATCTTTGTGATGATGACCAGGGAACACAAATTCCAGTGCAGATATGTCTGCCCCTAGCAGGGACAACTGCAGAATTAAATGCCACCAGGGAACAGAACAGAAACAGAAAACGCTGACAGCTTTTTGTAGGCTGGAGGATGCTCCTGTAGGGTGTGGGGCTTTTTTCCTCTGGGAAGATAAATGTAGAGAAGCCAATGGACTGCATCTTCAGTTCTCTGCTCTCACCTTGACCGGCTCCACACAGATTCTGGGACCAGCTTGAGATAATAGAATTAGTTACATGAAATTAATCAAAACAACCTACCTGGAGACAAAACTGGAATTGGTGAAATGCAGAGTTGGGCCAAGAAGGGCTTCTGTAGCCAGGACTGATGTCTGCCCTCATCAATGGATTCTGTTGGGATGAAATCCTGTGTCCTGCATGCCTCGGTCAAACATGAGGGGATCTGATGAGTTGTGTGCCTCATGCATGATCATGACTGTCCATGCAGTGCAGTAATTGCAGTGGGAACAGATGGAGTCCTGCTTTTCACAGAGCCAGACACAGTGTGTAATTGTATATCTCATTCTGAAGCTGAATGAAGCTGAACTCCAAATTGTGCTGTGATAGTGTGAAGGATACAGGAGAACTGGAGCAATGGCTTTTAGAGATAAGATCTAACAGGGATCCATGGGTCCAGTGAGTGTGAGCCACTCTGAAAACCTGGGAACCGGGGTACAGATGTTCCCAAATGAATTACTGGAAATTGGAGATTCCCCTCTGCTTTAGTCTCTGCCCATTCACCCAGGACATGTCAGCCCAAGTTTTCTTATGGCAGGTTCCACTTTGGAGGTTTTTTTGGTGCCTGTCCCAGCCACTTACAGCGTGGGCATAGTTCACATCTACTGAACAAGGGTAAGAGCACAGTTACAAGAATAAATATCTGATTGAGTGTGAAGTGCTCAGATATATTGTGGGGATGGGTCCCTTATAAATATCTGAGAACAGAGCAAGAGACCCAAGCAGCTTTATGAAGTGCTGTGTTATTGGGGCCACAACCCCATGGCTGAGTTTATTCTGCAGTTAGCAGAGGTGCATTCATCACAGAGACGGGTGCTGTGGTGCAGAGGCAATACAGGGTCCCGAGATTGCCTGGGAAGCCACAGAGACCTGTGTATTTCTGAATCAGGGCATGACTGAGTGGAACAGTGTGCCCTGTTTGTAACATTTGGCAATGTTTACATCAGAGGAGGGAAAACATAGCTGTCGCAGTACCCCAGGACAAATTTGCTTCTGACCTGTGTGTGAGATCTTGGAGAGTCTCATGAGGACACCCCCCTGGGCTTCTGTGCCGCTTCAGAACTGGGTGACTGGTTTTATAGCCATGTTTTTAACTTAGGGTCCCTCAGCTAAATTCGGAAGAGCCTAAGCCCATTCCTAGAGATTTATTCCCTTGAACAGGCTCCAGAGAGTTGGGAACTACTTATTTGGCAAATGGGCTGTAGAGATTTAGGGTGACAGGTTAGCCTGGTGAGACAGAGCTCACACACACATCTGTGCTGGCATCAGAGGCAGCAACTGTGTTTCTGGTCCTGTGCAGGGCAAATGGTTTCTGGCTCAGTCATGTGGTGACCACAGTCTCTGTTCCTGCCTCAACTCCATTTTCACCTGCTCTATCCCCTCTGCTTGGCAATCATTAGGAGTTAATGAGCCAATGCCCAGTTCTCTTCTGTTTCCATCTTGACTTTCCAACTCAATTTATGTGTGGCATTCCAGCATGTCCTTGTCCTGGGGCATTAAGATCCCCAGTTTTGCTTGGTGGTGCTGTGAAAGGCATGAGGAAGCTGACCACATCTGCTGTTTGTCAAAAGTGGCATGTTCTCTATCTGGATCCCAGGGGGAGCTTGTCCTGCATGGTTCCAGGTGCTGTTAGAGTAGTGAAGTGCTCAAGGGTTTTGCAGCCTTGCTGACAGAAGTGGGAGAAGCCAAATGTGTTCTTCTTCCTACATAATCTCTTCTGCACATCTGTTGTGTGGTGGACAGGCTGCTGAGTGCTGTGGCTGATCCAATCAGAGCTGTCACTTGTTATAGAATCATAGAATAGTTAGGGTTGGAAAGGACCTTGTCACCCAAGGCTCTGTCAAACCTGGCCTTGAACACCACCAGGGATGGAGCATTCACAACTTCCCTGGGCAACCCATTCCACTGCCTCACCACCCTTACAGTAAAGAATTTCTTCCTCATATCCAATCTAAACTTTCCCTGTTTAAGTTTGAACCCATTACCCCTTGTCCTATCACTACTGTCCCTAACGAAGAGTCCCTCCCCAGCATCCCTATAGGCCCCCTTCAGATATTGGAAGGATGCTATGAGGTCTCCACGCAGCCTTCTCTTCTCCAGGCTGAACAGCCCCAACTTCCTCATCCTATCTTCATACGGGAGGTGCTCCAGTCCCCTGATCATCCTTGTGGCCCTCCTCTGGACTTGTTCCAACACTTCCATGTCCTTTTTATGTTGAGAACACCAGAACTGCACACAATACTCCAAGTGAGGTCTCACAAGAGCAGAGTAGAGGGGCAGGATCACCTCCCTCAACCTGTTGGTCACGCTCCTTTTGATGCAGCCCAGGATATGGTTGGCTTTCTGGGCTGCAAGCACACACTGCCGGCTCATGTTCATTTTCTCATCAACCAACACCCCCAAGTCCTTCTCTGCAGGACTGCTCTGAATCTCTTCTCTGCCCAACCTGGAGCTGTGCCTGGGATTGCTCCGACCCAGGTGGAGGACCTTGCACTTGGCATGGTTAAACTTCATCAGGTTGGCATCAGCCCATCTCACAAGCGTGTCAAGGTCCCTCTGGATGGCATTCCTTCCCTCCAGCGTATCAACCAAACCACACAGTTTGGTGTCATTGTCAAACTTGCTGAGGGCGCACTCAATCCCACTGTCCATGTCACCGACAAAGATGTTGAACAAGACCGGTCCCAACACCGATCCCTGAGGGACACCACTCGTTACTGGTCTCCAGCTGGACGTTGAGCCATTGAGCTCAGTGTGTGCGCCCATCCAGCCAGTTCTTTATCCACCGAGTGGTCCACCTATCAAATTGATGTCTCTCCAACTTAGAGACAAGGATGTCATGTGGGACAGTGTCAGACGCTTTGCACAAGTCCAGGTAGATGATATCAACTGCTCATCAACTGTCCATCAGTTCCGTAGCTCCATCCTAGAAGGCCACCAGATTGGTCAGGCAGGATTTCCCCTTAGTGAAGCCATGCTGG
The DNA here is from genome assembly GCA_028858755.1 of Ara ararauna. Taxonomy (NCBI): domain Eukaryota; kingdom Metazoa; phylum Chordata; class Aves; order Psittaciformes; family Psittacidae; genus Ara; species Ara ararauna. Next base: position 103,272,607 of record CM054379.1, read on the forward strand.
CTGTCACCAAGCACCTTGTTGTTTTTCATGTGCCTTAGCATGCCTTCCAGGAGAATCCGGTCCAAGATTTTGCCAGGCACAGAGGTGAGACTGACTGGTCTGTAGTTCCCTAGCTCATCCATTTTCCTACGATATTTCATATGATATTTCCTATGATATTTCTATATGTTATGAGAGAGGACTGCCATGTAAATGTATTCTCTGGCTCAGACACCTTGCTGTGATGCTACACTGAATCTGTCCCTGTCTGCAGAAACAGTGAAGGGCTTGCCCTCTAGTATCTGCCCTCTTGCTTGCCCTCTCCTGTAGTTTTCTGGATGGTGGGATGCACTTTGAAAAGAAAGTGATTTTAGCTAAGCACTGTCGTTTCCAGCCACCATTCTGCTTCAAGTCATCTCTTGTTTAACTTAGTGCTTGCTACTTGTGGGTAGGCCCCTGTGCTTCTAGGGGATGTGGTGGACCCTTTGCTTCTCCTTTCCCCTGGGCAATGGGAGAGAGGCTTGTGAGGACAGGGCATGTTCGTGGCTCCCTGAGCAGCGAGGGGAAGGAGTTTGCTCCTACACTGAGATGTCTGCAAATGGGAGGTGACAGCCCTCTGTGTCCCTGCATGCTCCTATGTTGTTTAGGTAGAAAGAGAGCGATTATATCTTTCCAAGTCTCTGCTGAGCTTCAAGGGGACGTGTAACTTGCTGCCTCTCGTCAAGGGGCTATTGCAGAGTCTGAAAATAGCATTATTTCTCCTGTTATCATTTCTGCTTTCTCAAATTACTTTCTGGCTGATTGGTGAAGACAAATGCCCCAGAAATGGGAACCTGACAAGGAATCTGAATGCCCCAAGTCTGAGAGGGCCAGAGAACTGAAATCAGACAGACACACACACATCATTAGCTGCTAGCCTGCATGAAATGAATTGAGATTTCCTGTGCTGGGATCCAGCTAGCACCCTAACGAAGACTTCCCTTCATTCCTGCAAGGAGACAATAATACCCAACCCAGATACACCCCCAGCCTCCCCAGCCATTTCTATTATATAAGTAGTCTGGGTCTTGATCAGTGTTTCTTTGATTATCTCTATGCGCCCACATAAATATACCATGTGTGCGTACACACCAAATCCATCTATTTATCCTCCCCGCAAACCATTTTGCTTGGAGACAGCATGGTCTTCTGAATTTTTTATGTCTGTGCTTAGGTTGGAAACAATCCAAGGGTCAAACACTGTGCTATATCTCCAGTCACCTTGCCAGTCAGCACAGAGCATGGGTCTCTGATACTTTCTGAATCTCTGATCACCCACGGGGCACTAAATTACAGCTATTACACTGCAATTCACTGTACAATTTTATTCTTTGATACACTACCTGCCTTTGTCTGTCTGCATAGCAGTGAGAGTGGTATGCATTATTTACCAGGCTAAGTACACTGCTGCTGCTAGCGCTGGGGAAAAAAAAAAAGAGAAGAAAAAAAAAGAGAAGAGAACTGGAACAGGCTTGAAATATAAAAAGATGACACAAATACAGCTTCCTGGGAAATGGCTTTGTGGTTATATAAAACTTCCTTGAGATTTTGCAGTCTCTTTTGCCACCCTACACAGGGGTGTGCCTGTGGTCTCCCAAAGCTCTTCAGGAAGAAGAGGAGTACTGAGGGCAGATGAGGAGTCCATTCTGGCCAGTGCTCTGGATTCATGAGGACCCCGTGGCAAGCCCTATGCCTGATAGAGAAGGAGAATGAAAGGTGCAAGGTGAGCAGAGCAGGATGCTGCTCCTCTCTTCATGAGATACTCCAGGGCCTTAAATTGATCTGTGTTCCTTCTGCTTTGGCCAGAAGCTATTCCTGTGTAAATTCAGTTGATGTATTCCAGCCTTTCTCCAACCTAACCATGGTTTGTGTTCCTTCCAGGCTGTCCCTTGAACCTACTGGGGCAGGGATTTAGGGAATAAAAACAATTCCAGAAGATTTACATTCAGTGCAGAGATGATAAAAAAAGATCATAGCCATCTACTTTGGCAGCCTGAGGAAGGCAGGCAGTAGCTGGGCTTTGCTGCCCTGCACTGACTGCTGAGTCCTTTGGGCTTCCTTCCAGGGCAAGGGTCTGACTGCAAGGCAGCTTTTGGAGCATGCCTAGGCAGAGCTGGCTGGGTGGTGCTATCTGCAGTTGACTGCTGAGAGGCAGGTCCAGGCTTCTCTGCAGTGTAGACAGCTGGTGGAGGTGCCAGGGCAGAGCTGGATGAATCCTGGCAGGAGAGCAGGACTGAATGGCAGAGCCAAGGCCAGCCCAGAGAAGGAGAGCTTGTACAAAGCAGGCTTGCTGTTTCTGCCTGGTGAGAGGAGGTGGGATGCTCTGGTGACCAAATTGTTGCCTTACTTCCCCAATGCCTTGCAGGTGTTCCCTTCACCTTCCCCTCATCAGTGGCAGCAAAGCCAGACCACCTTACTGTGGCTCTGGTTTAGGTACTACAAAGAACACACAGCCTCTTACCCACCAGGTTGTGAGTATGCTGGGTGTGAATCCTGCAGGGAGAGTGAAAACAGCTGTGCACAAGCTGTCTGTAGGCAGAGCTGAGCAGAGTCACGCACTTGGAGCAGCTCCCGGTCTTTTATTTGTTGAGATAAGCTGTAGCAAAAGTGGTTTTAAATCTAGTCTGTGGTCAGGAAAATGTTTGCACACTGCCTGAATGTCATGAGGCAAATGTAGAGGGAAGAGAGAGCTGGGGCTCTGATTATTGCAGAGCTGGTTAAAGTGGCATTGGCCTGTATTGTGGCAGTCGGTGCTCTGATTGTTTCCGCTCTCCCCAGTGACTGGGGGCCTTATTCACGTTCTGTTCATCCTCTTTCCATCTGAGCTGGCCCCATTATTGCTCAGCAATACAAAGCAGATTGCAGGTTGCTTTCTCCGTTTGGCCCCCAAAGCAGTCCTTACAGGAGATGGATTTCTGATTGAAATCCTCTCTGTCAATTGCTGTTGGGACTCATCCAACACAGCATGAAGACACTTTTGTGAAATTGCTAGCAAGAGAGGGCTGTTTCCACAAGGCTCAGGTTCCCACTTCCTTCCTTTTCCTGGTGATGTGACACTGTCCCCATTTCAGAGATGCTTGGCCCCTGAAGTGGGACCATCAGAGCAGCCCATGGAGGAGTGCCCCAATCCTCTCCCCTCAACAAGCATGACTGTGGGCTGTGCCTCCCTAGGTAGGCATCTTCCTGAAATCAGTGCTGAGAACTGAGTACTTTCCTGCTGATGTGAACCAGCTCTGTGTGAACCCCAAAGACATCAACTGTCTTCCTGTCCCTTTTGGGGAGCTGGGCTCAGGCCACCTGCTGTGTGCTGTGCAGGGTAATGTTGCCCTTCCTTGGGCCAGAGCAGTCCTGACTGTGGGAGTAGAAACTGACCCCACACTTGGATGAAATGCTTACAGAGTCTCTGCCCTTGCTGAGAGCTCAGTCAGCCTCTCAGCATTGCCTCAAGATTGACAGTGTATTTTTCAGCCCAGTCAAACTGTATTCAAATACGGGATCCTCTAAGGGGTTGGGTGAACCTGTGCATACACCATAAACACAGTCTAAAGACTGGATGGTGCAAGCTGTGCTGGGGAGGAATGCAGGAGCATCCTTTTTGTATCTGGTTCTGGAGGCTGCTCTGACAGCAATGTGGATACAGCCTGAGAGACTTTTTAGCTCAGCTGGGAGTGGTTCTGGCACAGTTTAATATGCTCCTGCCTGCTTTTGAGGGTAGCACCTCAATCATCAGGATGCTGGTTTGGAAGGGGAGTTCCCTTTGCTGCAAGGTTTTCTGTCTGTGGACAGCAGAGGCTGTGGCTGTGTGAAGCAGGCTGATAGCCTTATTACTTTTTCTCTCAGATTGTCTGGCTGATTAATGTTAAGAAGTTAAATGTCAGCACCATTTTCTCTATTTTATCCTTCACCTGATGTTCCCTACTTCTGTCTCATACCTGAGAAAATGTTTAAATGTCCAAAAGATCATCTGTCTTTTCCACTAGAGCAGCTGGAAAAATGATTCTCCTGCCTTACGTATTAGGGATAAAGTAGCTGCCCTGATTAGGCTCATTCCTCTTCCAGGAAGAATATGACCACTCCATGCTCTACTGATGGCTCTGAACCTGGAGTGGCTTGCACATCTCCAACACAAAGCCAGATATATCTGGCTGCGCTGCTCTGGGCTGTGTCTCACAGCCATCACCTTGGCTGTGAGCATGGCATTGGCAGGCAGTACAGGAAGAAATGGAAGAAAGCAGTAGGGGAAAGAGGCTGCAGCACGAGGCATGCATTTTCTTTTCTAATTTGGGATTTGAACTGTGTGTGGCACATGCAGATGGGATTTGAATGCTTTTTGATGACTTTGCAAGAGGACTCCACTGTTTTCCCAGATTTCACAACCTGGAGAGAGAAGGAAGTTGGCCAGACTACTTAGCTCCAACCTCCAATAGCCAGTCCTTGAAATGACATCAAGCTGATTGCTTCAGAGATGCTCTCAGGGCTAGGAAGAGGCTGGAGAAATGCCATGAAACAGTGTAAGACATCTACAGGGGCAACAAATAGACAGTCAGAGCCATTTTGTGTACCAGCTGCTAAGACTGACAAACATGGCTTAGCCATATTTTTCTCTCAGGTGGAGCATACCAGGGTGTTTTCCACACATACTCATCTCCGCAGTTCATCTCAGAGAGGAGTGCTTTGTCTTGGTTGACATGCAACCCAGTGAGCACCATGCCTTACTGATCTCACTCGCACTAGCAGATGCTCTTTTGAGGGCTTTATGGATAAACTGACCTGTACCTTACTGGAACATGTTGAGACCTTTGCCTGGAGCACCAGTCTGTGCTGTATTAAGGTTGTTGTAAATTCCTTTAAAGAAGGAGGATGAAGGCTGGGAGTAGAGACATTGAAATACTGTGAAAGTGTTAGGTCCCAGAGCACTCCTGCCCCTCTGCTCCTGCGAGGTGGATTCCTTCTCCTGCAGGGAAATTTACAGATGGAGGTTATTTGGTTCCTTCCCTGAAAAGAAGATGCTGATTCCCTGCTTTGGACTCTGGAGGTCTCTGCTAGCAGCAGAGTCTGCAGTGGATTTTAGACAAAGAGCCCAGGAGAGGTTCCCTGTTCTCCTGGGATTTCTTATATGCAGATCCATGGGAGTGCACCAAAGGCAGCACTTCCCTATGCAGGCTGCCCTGACTTTGGGCAGCCCTGGCAGCTGACAGCTTTGTCCAAGCACTCTGCATCCAGTGGTGCCCAGCATGCGGTGAGAAATAGATAGTGTTACGAAGAATCCAGCTTGAGGCAGCCCTAACTCTGTGTTCAGCCTACCTGCTTTTCCCTGGTAGCCCTGAGGGGCTGTGGGGAGTAGCGGAGCATGTGGGTGAACTGATGTCAGGGTGAAACAGCAGAGCATGGGGAGCAGTGGCTGCAAATCCTTTGGCTCTGTGCTTCCCTGCCGCTGGGGTTCAGAGGGGCTCTGAGAGCAGATGGTGCTACAGAGCCTGTCTGCAGGAGAAGTTCCCAACACCCAGTCCTGGGTGCATTGCCCTGGAGGAGAGTGAGGCATGGCTGGGACCTCCCCCATCCTTGTCTCTGCTGAAGGAAATGCTTTTTCCTCACCAGGCATATGTTTGGCATATGAAGGCAGCAGGTATGCCAGGTGAGGTGAGACCCACTCTGTGAGCTGTCTGGATTGAGGCAACACTTCTTCCAATGTGCTCAATGGGAGACCTGACTTTTAAATTAGCAAGAAGGATTTTTTTATGACTTCTCTTGCAGTCCGTGACTGGCTGCCAGCCCTGCAAGCAGCAGGAACCCAAAGCTGCCATTTGAAAGCCCTGACAGTGGGGGACTGGCAACAGAAACACTCTGGATGAGCTGCTTGGAGAAGCCCTCAGAGCCATTCAATTCAGAGACTGACAACTAGCTAATTTCTGCCTTCCCTTACTATTTATTGTTAGGAAACTGAAAGCAGACACCTCACCCCTTTGAAACGTCTCCTGGCTTTCCTCTCCCAGTCTCCATCTTCTGTCACCAGCACCCCAGGCACCTCCAGGAAAATGAATGGAAGAGCTGCGCATGGCAGATCCACAGGCCTTAGCAAGAGAGCAGACACCAGGAGGTGGTAGCAGTTTGGTTTGGAAGATAACACCCCAAATGGTAGAGCTCCAGGAACACAGATGTGGGCAATACCTGCTATGAAAGCAAAATTTACTCATCAGGATGGTAGTTGCAGTTCACAAGGAGCCAACATCTCATTAATTTTCTGCTGTGTGTAAAATAAAGCTGGCTGTTAATGATATTTAGTCCTTCTTTTGCACCTTCCCTTTGAGGAGCTTGAAAGCATTTTGCAGACACTAATTAGCAATGGGTTGCAACTCCTTGGGAAACAGAAAACAAATAATCAGTATTTTATACCTGGGGAAACTGAGGCACAAGGACAGTGCGTTTTGTACATGATGCCAGGAGAACACAAAGCAGCGGGTGAATAGGTTGGAGGCCCTGGGAGGGAAAGTAACCAGGCCTGTTTGCTCAGACCGGGCCAGTGTGGGAACACATGCAGCATAGGGGGATCCATAGCCATTCCCTGAGACAACAGCCCCTGAGTTTGTAGGAGCAGCTTGCAGGACTGTAGGAAATCCTGACCCTTGCTGCCTGCCTCTCGTCTTGAGCTGCAGTAGCTCTGGCTGCCCTTTTCTGGCAGAAAGCTGGAAGCAAGCAGGAATGAGTAGAACTGTTTTGTCTGTTGAAAGATAGGCTGAACTAAGTACCTGCCAGAATGCTTTGACAGCTCCTCTGCTGAGGGTCAAAGTAGGAAAGAGGAGTGAGGAAGAGAAGAAATCTCCCTGCCACTGGGTGGCTGGTACTTCTCTAGAATTACTTTGTGCAAGCTTTTATCTTCTCACTGCAAGATCAGGACTTGACAACATGTCTCCACTTGGTGGGCTGCAAACGCAGCACATTCAGCAACAGATAAGCAGGAGACAAATCCTCCCATCCTACCCAGTGAAGACACCAAATGGAGTGCTTTTAATTGGCAGAGTGCTGGGAGCAGCTGACTCGTCTTTAGGTGAGGCTTGGTGTGTCTGAGGTGGGTTTGCTGCCCTGCCCATGCTTCAGCCTGGCAGTGAGAGGGACATGTGGGTGAGAGGCAGGCAGTGTCTCTTTTGTGGCCACTCTGGAGATCGCTCTTTCAGAGCTTTACAGGTACAGCTGTTGATTCGTAGGCCAGACAAACCAGTAGCTCATCCCACCTGCATAAAGCAGACTATAGCACTTTATGCTGGTCCCTTGTATTGGGCTGAGCTGCAGGAACAGTGACACACATTAGCCATTGAAGACTGCTCCCTCCACTCCTTTCCACCAAGCTCTGTTCCTCACTGCCAGCTGGGAGGATTTGTCTCTCCTGAAGAAATGTTTCTGGCATTTGACTCCTGGCTTCCTCGCCTCTGCAGTGACAGGCTCAGTGTTTCTCACCTGCCTTTTCCCTGAGCGCCGCTTCCACAGGAAGTGTTCTCCACAGGCTCTGCTCGGGTAGTCACCCTGAGACCTAGCATAAGCCCTGCTGTGAAGGACAGTGGGGTTTTGGATGCAGGAGGGAGACGGGAAGTTATTTACCTTTCCCTCGTCTTACCTAAGTTCAGTAAAGGAGATCTTTCATGCAAGGAAAAGGCTAATTGTCCTCTGCTTTATTCAGGTGAGAAGAGATTCTCTTGGAAGAGTCTATTTTCTATTTAGAAAAATCTTTGTCAGCTAATGTTATTAAGCCCTGGTGAATGCATGGCAGCTTCTGTGTGAAATGAGTTTGGCAAGCTCATTTCACATCTAGGTTGTAGGTGTAGTTGTCAGAAACAGGCGCTTGTCTCTCTCCTGGCTGTGGTCAGTGAAAAATCCAGCAGGCTTTGGGATCTGGGGCCTTAAGAATTGGGGTCTAGATCCACTGCCAGGCAAGGCAGAGGGAGAGAAGCAGGCAATGTTTTTCTTCAGCTTGTCTTGAGACAAATGACAATGTTTCTGGAGGTTTCAGCTGCCTGCCTTTGGGGCTATACAAGAGAGCCCAAGAAGAGGCATTCCAAGGTCTGTCAGGCTCAGTTTATAGGCAGTGCAACAACACCATGCCTTTGCTATCTGTTTAGAAAGGTTTACTGCCTAAGGGTTAATTGCTGCTGAAAAGCCTCCTCCCAGGTAGGCTCTTACCCTAATGTAGCAACAGCAAGGCTGCGGTATCCTCTGATCCATTACAGCCTTATCTGGAGTTCTTTATACATCTTCTAAAATCCTGTTAATTCATGTCTTCCCAGAAGACAGTCAAGCCACTTCTGACTTCATCCTTCTTAGCTGTGTATATAATCGCCTACAGTAATCCACAAGAATGGTCTTGATAACTTTCTTTTTGTGTTATATAAAAAATCCACTTTATCCTCTGCAGGAAGAACAATTTTATCTCTTTCTTCCTTTTTTCTTTAGAAAGATTAATAATTTCCTGAGTTTATCACAACCCCCATGGGTGCTGGACTATTCCCCATGCCTGTTATACTCTGTATTGTTCATATTCATTACTGATACTAAGTTCAGCATTATCCAATAGTTTAATAGCACTCCATCAGAAATAGTTGGGTGTTATTTGCTTTGCATTCTGCTCTTGGTTCCTTCCTATTTTATTTTTTTCCCTTTAGTGTCACATAGATTTGATTTGTTCCCTGTGGGTGGCCCTGTGATGTGACTTGGTGTATCCCTCAACAACACGTGGGAGCAAGGGCTACTGTGTTCAGTTGTGCTTGGGGCAAGAGAGTGAGCAAGCATCTGCCAATTGCCTCAGCCTGCAAAGACGAGTTGTTTGGTACCTCACCTTAGATGTGTCTGGCTCCACAGAGCCCCAGATTAGGCACTTTGGCTTTCTGATAGAGAGAGGGAAGTTCACAGCTAACCCAGACTCCTCTGGGACTCAGACATCCACTTCAGCCTCTGCAATCCTTCCCCGAGAGCAGGAAGCAATTCCTGAAACACAGCCTTTCCTCACACCGGCTTTCAACTTCTCCCCTGTCCAATGCAGGAACCAGGAGCTCATCAAGCCATGCTGACAGCTAGCAGGTTCAAAAGGGGAAACATCTGTTGTCACATGTCATGTAACTAAGCAGTCCTTGCTATGGGGTGTTGGGTGTGCTTAAACTTATGTTAAAGGGGAAGTCAGATAGGTTCATGGAGAAAGAATCAAATCAGTGTTCTAAATACACAGAAACCAAGGTATTTGGATAGATGGACTTTGGCATGACTGAGTCAGCCTCAGGGTGTTTCTTACACTCCTGACCTCATGGGGAAAACAGACTCAGCTACCAGTAATGCTCTTGGGGTTCAAGCTCAGATCTCACAGAAGCCACCAAGCTGAACACCAGAGCTGATGGCAATTGATCATTCCCCAGTCCTTCTCTGAGGGCAGAGGTAGAAGAGGTAGGTAGAAGCCACACTTGTGCTTACAATGCCTTGGCTGTGCCTACTCCCTCCTGTGCTATAGTGTTTCAGGGAAGGCAGCAGCACTGTTTCCCTGGGGCTGTGATTCTTACGGTGACTGGCTCTGGCAGCACGTTCTAAAAAGCCTATATGGGGGAAGGAAGCAGGTGGAAGGTTTCCTGGTTGATGTATTGCAATGCTTTTAGCTGCTCATGGAGCAATAATTGTAGCTTATAGGCTCTGCAGGGATGTTTTAAGGATCTGGATTTTGTACTCACATACGCTGCTTAACTCACACGTTAATTGTTCCGTTCCAAATGGAGATGGCCCACCTGTTTCCTTGCTGTCCTGGGCTGCCTAGGTACCCTTAATGCAATGTTTTGCATTCTTGGGATGAAGGATGGTCCACAGAGGCAAGAGCTGATGTGCGATCAGCCCTAGGAAGGGAAAGGTGGCCTTAGCGAGAAGGCCTAGGAGATATCGCTGGTGGTGTTCAAGGCTGGATTGGACAGAGCCTTGGGTGACACAGTTTAGTGTGAGGTGTCCCTGCCCATGGCAGGGGGTTGGAACTAGATGATCTTGAGGTCCTTTCCAACCCTAACTATTCTATGATTCTATGTTGCAACTTTTCTCTTTGGGATAGATGGCAAACCATTTTTCTCTGCCAAATTCACTTCTTCGGGAGAGAAAGGGTAATGTAACCCACCTCATAAGGAACCATCAATGCTGATCCCAGTGATCAGTGGTAAATGAGGCTGAGCTTTTCTGAGAGAGGGTAAATATTGAATGCAAAATGACACAGAGACAAGTCCAGTCTCCTCTGTAAATCCGCTAAAGGGTCTTCAGCACCAAGGTATTTACTCTTCAGCTTCAGACTACTGAAGTTATTGTATAACTTTGGCTTTCCAATGGAAATGCTAAAGGTATGGGTGACATCAAGATGACTCACTGAAAACTGGCCAGCTCTTCTGTCAAGGGGGGATACTTTGATCAGGTTTGTAACATATAAAGCAGCAGCCTCATCTGGCAGAAAGCAGGCTGAATTCTTCTTTCCTCCGGAGACATCAAACTTCTGTGGCCTTGGGAACTGGCAGATGGCTGAACAATGCAGAGATGGAAATGAAAAGCAATTAAAATCCCTTCTATCAGAACGCTGGAATTATAAAACAAGAGTGGCTCTGCCATCCGTCAGCCTCGTACCAGTCCTCTTTCTCTTCCCACCACCAAGAGTTGCAGAGAAGGAGGTGGCAGCTCCTGTTGTGGTCATCCATAAGCTAGAACAGAGCACATGCCCAGGAGGCATGGCCTCTCTCCCCTCCTAGTCAAGTAGCAGAGGTCCTACACCGGGCCTGGAGGAGTTAAAACCCCTTACAGAGAGATTTTATTCTGCCAAGTGTAACAGTGGATATTTTCATTATTCATATCAATGGCTTTTCCTGTTCTGAATGCTGCTAAGCCTCTGTCCTCGGTAAAATCCTGTGACAGTGAACTTCAGAGGTTAATTATTCATTGTGTAAAAATAGTCTCTCCTTTTATCAGTTCAAAATTTCAGTCTAAATTACATGTCCTCTCTTCTGGTATTATTGGGCAGTCTGTGTAAGGGAATGATTTACTTCTGCCCATCCAGATCTTATTTTTTACCCATTTTTTCCATCCCTGGTATTCATTGTCTTTCTATACCCTTCTTAACCTACCTCAATTTCCCTATCTCTCCACATTCAGAAACTCTACTGGCTTCTAATTGCTCTTGCTGTGCAGTCTGTTCCTACTGCGTCATTTTGGAGGCAGAGGTACTATAGTCACATCCAGAAGATGGGATGAACCCTTGTGTGTCCCAGGCTTCGATCCCACTGAGATTTTATATTTTATTTTATTTTATTTTGCTTCCTTTTATTTGTGTTTTCCAAATGCCTGGCAAATGCAGCTTCCAGCTTGCTTTTCTGTAATCATGTTTTGAAAATCTACAGGGAGAAAGCAAGCCAAGATGCTCAGGAAATAACATGCCTCCAGGAAAAGAGGATTTGAGACTCCCCCTTTTCCTATCCACTGCATAGTGTAAGACTTACTGAAGAGAGGTGAAGACTGATATCACAAGCTCAACTGGTTTTCCATGGTTTCCTCCAGGACTGATGAACACAGACACTCTTGTGTGATCTGAAGAGCTAGCAGGGGTACTCTTGTAATAGAGCTACTTAGAGAGGAGATTGCTAAAGTCTTCTTGCAGCTGTGATCATTTGTTAATTCTATTACCCGTGTAGGTGCTGCTGCATTTGAAATCCCTCACCAGATTGACCACTGATTGTGTTTTAGCAGTTCTTTGAGCCTGTTTTTGATCATCAATAGCTGCTTACATCTTACTTTTGACTGCTTTGCTTTCAAATGGTGCCAGTCAGTGTGAGGAGGGTGGATGAAGGCTTTTTGAAAGCCCAGATAAACCACCTCACTTTTCCTTTATCTGCTGTTTTGCTGACATGCACAAAACATCCTAGTAGCTGTGTGAGGCATGAATACTTTTGCTGAAGCAGTGTTGGTTTGTTCCTGTTATATCACCACTGTCATCTAGATGTTTTATTCTTTGCACTTTAATTATCTTTTCAGCTAATTTGCCTAGATCAGAGTAAGGCTCATTGGTCTGTAATTCCCAGGATCACCACTAATGCCAATTTTAAAGATAGATATGCTTTTACTGCCCTCTAAGCCTCCTTCAATACAGTAGCTTGTTTTAAAGAAATATCATAAGCATTAGAAGACCGGGATAAGCGACTGAGGCTCCGTGCCTTCCTGATCTGTGGATGCATTATGTTCTTCCTGCACCTACTCTCTCAGCCTCTCAGTTCTTTGCAATCCCTTTTCCATTTTGCATGAAAATCATGATCCTGGATTAGCCTCATCCTCTTACTCCCCTGTCCCCCAAATGTGTGCTAAGAGGGATGCTGAAGAAGGATCACCTTATTTCCCTGCAGTGTCTTTCCTTACTCTAGCAGTCTCTTTCAGTCCCTTGCAGTTAACTCTTGGCAATTTTTCCTGCTCCTGGTAATGGCTTGAACAGAGATTTCCCAGCAGTTTTGATCCATGGAACAACAGCTATGGTCCCCCAGTGGTGGTACAGACCAGTACCCAGCAGATGTAAGATCTCAGGTGGAGAGTGTGCACTCCTTATGCCTCTTTGCATCACCTCTCATGAGATGAGGGGAGAAGCCCCAGAGAAAAAAAGGTCTTCAGGATTTGAAGATTGCAGGGTTTAGTGCCTGACTCAGATTGAGGGCTGAAGGGCTTTCTGGGGGTCTCAGCCAGGTGAAAGACTGTGCTGTGAACACTGAGGGGGGGTAAGACAGAAGTCTTTCCTGCTGAAGGCTCAAGGTAGTCCATGGGACCTACAAGCCCAGGTGCAGGAGGCTGAACAAGCTTTGCAAGGGCTATGTCAGGGGCTAGTGGAAGAGTCCAGCTTCCCTCAGCACCAGAAAGATGGTGATACCTGTGCTAAGGGCCTTACAAATGACCTTATGGGTGAATAAAGTCTGGGACAGATCTCTTAGTAAAACTGGATCCTTTATGAGGCATAAGTGGAAGCAGGTACATTGCCTTTTCCTTCACCTCCTACCATGCTGAACTGCTCTTTTCAACTAGGATTGATTTATCTACATAAGAATGACATTTAAGGGCAATCTGTTCACATTTGGTAGATAGCAATTTATAATCCATATCTGCACCTTGTTTAATCCTGCTGCTCTAAAGCAAGTCTCTTTATCATCAGCTGGAAGGCTCAGTAAGTGAAATGATACATCTTTGCTCATTAAAAACACAACTTCCCTTCTCTATGATGAGTATGTAGCGTAAAACATTTTAGCATCCCATTTGCTTTTCATTTTCTCCTGCTCGCTATCTGTCAAATGAGTCTTTTGCCTCTTAATTTACTGATTTTGTATGTGTGTGCATCTGCCTTTCAACAGCCGTCTCCATTCCTGTAGGCTGCTGTATCAGAAATCTGGTGGTGGTTTCTAAACAGTGACTCAGATGACTCTCAGCTGAATTTTCTTCTACCTTGTCCTGGCAATGTCACACCTAAGGACTTTAATAGATGTGTCTGAGACCTCTTAGTATGACATTTAAACATATACTCTGTCTTGCTGGCACAAGATGAGCAGTGATGGCTAATAACACATCTAAATCCCACTGTGATCATCAGCAGTGTCGTATCTACCTACATCTGTTTCCGAATCTGTCTGGAGATGGGCAGACATGGTTTAATGCTATCACCTGCTGTGCTCCACAGGAGGCAACCAGCTCATCCAGCTTAGATTGTCTAATGGTTAGTGGTAGGATGGAGGAGGCACTGAATGTTCGGTGCGAATCAGGGACTCAGCGCTCCAACTTTAGCCAGTGGAAATGAAGTAAAGGCAGCCAGCACAGTCTGAAGAGCAAAGCAGCTCCTCAGAGGTAAATGCTACACAGGTCTATGAGCTATGCAGACTATGAGATCTGCCGGCTGCCTAGGCAGTGGTGGAATTTAGTTGCCAAAATACTGATGCCTCATGCTGTTTGAGACACCTTGGGGCATCCAGGGTGTTCTCACTGGACACTTAACCACCAATGGAGCCCAGGGAGAATGGGAGTCCGCAGAGCCATTATGCTAGAATGGTGAATGTCTTAACTATGTGGGAAACATGTTACCTTGAACTTCTATGCTGGGTTCAGCCTGATTTTGAGATTGGAAAAGGATTATTAACCTCAAGTATTAAGTGGGCATAGTTCTTGATATAAGACAGAAGGCATTAATATAATTTCAGGATATGAACTCAGACAATGGCATTTGAACATCTTCACCCTGCTGCGTGATGTCAAATTGGTTTGGATTTGGAGAGGAAAAGATTAAAAAAATTGTAGAGAGCTGTCAAACTTTAAACCAAGAGACCTTATGAACGCCACTAGAAATGCCCCTTTTTGTGGGCACTGAACAAGCATCAAGATCTGCTGCTTTGCTCAGCAGGATTTTTAGTTCAGAGACGGGTAAAAACCCCATAAAATAGAGGCATGTTCTGATATCCCCAACAGATTGACAGGTACCTCATTTCTATCCATCCACCTGATGCCTGCACACTGTCAGTATCCTGAGGACATATACTGATGACACAGCTTCTGGAGAGCTGGATTATTGCACAGATACTTTCTGGACTTTAATTCTGTGTCTGCATAGAAAATAATCTGGCAGCAACATGTAAGAAATCTGCCTGGGTGGCTAAGGTACAAATGAGGACAGTGTTTAATTCTAAAGTTGATGCTACATGCTGTCCTCATTTGTTCCTCAGCCAAGCTACTAGCATGTTTTTCTCTTAATTTGGTCTGCTACTCCTAGCCTACTTTATTTCTAGCGCAGCATTTTGCCACAACATTTACCCATCTGCCAGCTGAACAACCTTTTTTAATTCAGGGAATAAAATAAAACATTTACTCTGCTGGAGTTCCCAAAAGCCCTAGACCAAACCTGTAAGTGAAGCCTGTAGGAAAAGCAGTTCTGCTGCCACCTGGGAGTGTCTCTGAGTATCCTTTACCCACCTGACGCTGCCTCCTTACTCCTGCTCTGGATCATCTCAATTTGATTTTTTGGCTACAGGCAGCTGTATTACACTATCAGCACGCTCTCTCTCTTTAGATGGCCAACTGAGAGCATTAGTCTAGGTACTAGATAGTCTAGCGGTCGCACCAGTGTGGAAGCAGACTTCAAATGTGGTCAGTTTGGGAAGCATGGGTAATTTGCACTTCTAAACTCCAAAAGACTTGCATCAGATGAAAATCATCCGGCATGGGGCATTGATACATACCTCAAACTGAATAACACTTAATTAGAGATTAGCAAAGGTAGTATCTCTAGTTAATAAGAGTGATAAATGTGCTCTGGGCATGTCCATGGCCATGTCTGACCTAAGCAGTATTTAAAGCTTTTGAGCAACTTGTGAAGGATGGACAAATTAGCAGAGGTAAATGGAAAAGGTCATACAATGAAACAAGCGTTTTGCCTGGGCAGATCATGGCAAAGCATTCTGGTATCTTTGTTTGAGAAGGCAGCTGATTTTCTAAACAAAAGAGATGCGGCAGATCTCTTTATGCTTCGACTACATTTTTATATGATGCCACTGAGAAACTCGTGGAGCTGAGGTATTTGGGGGTCAGTAGAGCTGGCAATTAGGGTAAAAAAATGGCTCAAGAGGAGATGACAGTAGAGTGTGTTTCACAGGAGTGTACTGACCAGGCTTAAGGGTCTAGCATTGTTTTGTAAGGATGAATCTTATGACTGATCTGATGTTTTCATTAATGGAAGCATAGGTGTCCTCTGGTAGAATTAGATATTCACACAAAGGTGGGAGACATCAGCAAGACAGAAGAGGATCGGAATGTAATAGAGCAGAAATTGAGTCACTTTGAAGACTGGAATAATTGAGAGGTAATAAGGTCTGATACTACAAAAGGCAGTATCGGAAAGTGTGAGAAGCTGCTTATGAAAAGCTCAGCTGTAGCTGGGAGTCCATGTCTTTGAAACAGTCAGGAAGATAGAGATCCCGGGGTTGCTCCTGCATCATATTGGCTAGCTAAAATGGTTGCTCATCAGTGTGTACAAATACACGAAGCGAGGGTGCAAAGAAGGCAGAGCCAGGCTCTTTTCGGTGATGCTTCAGCAGGAAGAGGCAACAGGCTCAAACTGAAACATGGGAGGTTCTTGAACATCAGGAAATACTTTTTCACTGTGAGGGTCACCAAGCAGTGGCAAAGGTTGTTCAGAGAGGTGGTGGAGTCTCCATCCTTGGAGATATCAGAAGCAAGGAATTGGACAAGATGACCTCCAGAGGTCCCTTCCAAGCTCAACCACTCTGATTCTATGTGAGAACAATACAGATAGGAGAAAGGCATATGCCATTCCTCTCAAATAAGGTATTTCCTGCAAAGAGTGGGAATTATTACTGCCATCAGAAGGGCTCTTTACAAATAAAAATAGGCTGGAAAAATGCTTTGTAAGCATCAGAAAAGAGTGACACTCTGCAATAGTTTCTTAGCAGGTGTAATGGAGAGAAAAAAGCTCCAGTGGGGTTTAAGAAGGAGTTCGTCAGCATGTGAAAGAAATATGGTCATTTGCTTGCCAGAGGGAGCAGGATACTGGGCTGAGAAATTTCATTTACAAACCTGTATTTTTAAACTGCCAAGAAGAACAAATCCTCCTTTTAGGTATTTCTCCAAACCTGAAGCTTTCAGAGAGGATCCCTTGGCATCAGCAGGCCAGTGTTATGTTTTATATTCTTTCGTTTTCTAGATCATTATTTTTAAGCCCTTGCTGAAAGTTCAGCTCTTCCTGATGGCTTCCCAAATTGGGAAAAAGTACAGACATAGCAGACTTACAATACAGTCTTCTGTTCTTTTCTAGGTTGCTGTAAGTCTAGGTTTTGGGAAATCAAATGTGTCACTATAATGTGCCTGAGTTGCCTCCCTGATGCCCCCTGCCAGAGATTTGTGCAGCATTTCCTGTTGTTGGGAGGTTATCTTTTCCCATAATATGCCAAATATCTTTTAACAGTGCTCTCTGGGAAAATTACTTTGTTCAGCAATTTCACACCTCTGGTCAACTTGCTAAGAAATCAAGCGCTGATGGCATGAGCTGTGAGCTGAAACTCCTCATTCTGCACATTGCACCCGGAAATATTTGTATTCCCCCTCTGAATTTTACTGCTCAGCCATGGAGGCTCACATGTTTCCTGGGTCACTCTGCTTCTCCTGGACTTATCACCAGCCTGCCTGTGGGGGAGGCTGGAAGGAGAAAGGTAGACTTGTGCAGGTCCTATGACACTTGGAAGTGACAAGAGCTGGGGGGAGAAGAGGGTCAGGGACGCCTCTGTGAGCTCCCAGCTGCAGCTTCATTGCTGCTCCTGCCTCTGCTTGCTGTGCATCTGTATATGCCTGGCATGGACCTCAGTGCGTGCCTTGCAGTGCAGAGCCTCCTGAGCACTATCTAGCTTGCAACAGGACTCAGAGCATTATGGAGCTGAGGTTTCCAGGAGAGCAGCTGATTCCAAGCAGGTCTGAACATAGATACTCACCCCAGCCTCTGCTGTGAGCCCTTGGCCAGCCACTGCAGCTAAACTCATTGCTAGGAGTTTCTAAACACAGGAGGTAGAAAGTAAATTCAGGTACCTTCATTCATGCAAGGCTGTGATCAGTACATCCTTGTGTCCTGCTCTGCACTGGGGGTACTGGTCAACGTTACATCTTATTTTGGGCTAATGGAGGAGCGGTAGCATAGAGTTAACCACAAGCCAAAGGGAATAACAAAATACTGATGTATCTGTCAGCTGAGAGGGGTAATTTATCTTTTTTTCCTTTGGTATGGAGGTGTGTATTTTACTGACAGCTTTAGCTGTAAAAGAGCAGCAGAAAGAGGTTTGTGCTAGGACACAATAATCCATGACACGCTGGGGATCCATGCTACTCTGATCTCTGCGTCATAGATAACAGCAATGCTACACTGCATCTCCTCAGCCAAACAAAAACACCACCACAGCAGCAGCCCAGATGCTGCAGCTCTAAGTAATGGTGTCATTGCCCTCGTGACAATTACTCAGAGATATTCTTCTTTCTGTGAATATGCTGTGTGCATTCAGCTTTCCCAGCTGAAGTAAGTGGTCTGATCAGCTGGCAAGGCAGCTTACAGAGGCTGTTTGTTAGGTTTTGGTTCAGCTTTCTAGTGCTGATGGGAACACAAATAATCTGAAAGATGAGACAGGATCCTGTTTGCATCACTCCTGACTCTAATGGCATTTGTGGCTATGGCCAGAGTCCCACCTGGCCAGGCTCACATTGGGTGAGAGGTGCAGCACCAGGGACCCCTTGCAGCTGGTGCTCAGAGCCTTCTCCATCCTTGCCTTGCTCTGGGACCCCCATTGGAGCTGGGAGCTGAAGCAGATGGGACTCAGAGCTACCAGCCTTCCCCGTGCGCCACAAGAGTGGAGAGGGAGTAATCCACAAGCCTGGCAGTGTCTGCTCTCCGATAGAGGATGGACAAGCTTTTGAGGTCTTATGTTCCTGGGCTAACTTCTCCTTGAACAAGGCCTGACAACCACATTTGTTGTGCCAGTCATCCAGTTAGTGAAAAGGGGATACTGAATCCACTAGCAGATACTTTATTTACGTCTTGTTTGCTCCCACTGTTTCCAATTTGCAGAACTTGCTCCTGGTTGTGTTGCTGGCTGACTTGTCTGAAGTGCTACCCTAATGCAAGCAAGTGACGGTGACAGGTAGAGGGTCACCCAGCAGCTCTATCCAGTAATCTGTAGATTCCTCCTCAGTGGGCTGTAACTTGGACAGCCCCGGCCTGAGAAGCCTGTGAAGGCAGCATGACACACAGCATGGAGGTGCGTGTGAAGGTATTACTCTGTCAGGGTGCTCCTGCTGCTTCTTCAGAAGATGGGTGTGCAGCAGGGTCCTGGCCACGTACTCAGGACTTCTCTGCAAGCTTCCTGAACCCTTGGCTGCCTAGGAGTACACAAAAGCTTTCCAGGTGGGAAAGACTATGGGATCAACCCAGGATGCTGCTGCATCTCCTAGCTTAGCCCAGAGGGACTTAACTGCAGAACCCATGTGCCCTGAGGCTCACTGGTGGCCATTAGAGCAGCACCAACATCAGTGCCTGAGCTTCTCATGGAGAGGTGAATCCTGTTTCTACGGACAAGATCTGGAGCTGTCTGTGCCATCATTTAGCCCAAAGCCACACCATGCTTGCCCACTATCTGCACTATTAACTCCAGCCTAGGCTGGGAGAGTGCCCCAGCATAGGCAACAGGCTATTCTTATGTGCTGAATAAATTGAACCCAGACTTGGTCAAGCCTGAGTACAAGCGATTTCCCACGCTTGGTACCTCCTACAGACATTGCAAGTGTTTTAAGCCTGAACTACCACCAGTGCTGTGGACAAAAACATGTGGATCACAGAGCCCTAAGGGCTCATGGCCCTCACAAACCTCTTCCTGCTTTTCTTGCAGCATGTAATACAGGCTGACTGAGGTGGGAGACACTTCCCCACGAATAGGTATACCTTCAGGTTTCTTTCTGTCTCCCTTGGAAGAATCCAGCACAGTCCAGTGCCAAGGACTGGTCACACTGAACCCATGGGTTCCTCCTTCTAGTGGAAGCAGGCTGAGCTGCTGCTTTTTAAATCTCAGGAGACTGTAGAGAATATTTCAAGACTGATTGCACCAAAGCCTCCCTCACTTCAGAGCTTTGATACGCAAAATACGGAAACAAACCCAAGTTTCGCCTTTTCTAATTACTGCTCAGTGCTTGAGATGTGTCTCTCACATTTCTGGCTGCCATGGGAAGGTGGTGATGTGGAAAGCTGATGTATATTAAAAGAGAGCCGATTTGGCTCCCTGTTGCTGGCTCTGCTTCTCTCCTTAGGGCCTGCAGTACACCCTGAATTTCTGTAGATGTTGCTGCATGCCTGCAGTCTCCCAGCAAGGCTTTTCACAGAGGGAAGTTCACAAGTCCAGAGCATCTGGAGGAAGCTGCACTTTCAGAAGGGCTTTTCTGTCCCTCCATGGCTCCAGAAGGTGAAGATATAGGTGTAGAGGCTGATATCTGCTGTCTGACAGTAAGTCTTGATGAACACACTAGCTAGAATGGATTGGAATGGGTGCTACAAGGTCACTGTGGCTAAACCTGATGGAGTTAAAAGTTTGCTGAAAATCATTGCTAACCTTGTGGGCATTGTCTGTGCCATTGGGTACCTCAGCACTGGCCCCACACTGGTGGGTGATGCTGGGTCTGAAAACATGGCTGTTTCTAATGGCATCAAAAGGTTTGCAGGTATTGCTCTCCTCAGTGTGTCCCAGAGCACTCACAGAAGTCTGAGCCTGGCCTTCCTCAGCATTGCGTGTACTCAGGAGCCCAAGCATGAGGCCTGGGGGTATAGGGGATGCCTTTTATAACCTTAGACTGACGTGGCCTCTGCAAAGTAATCTGCAGAGTTACCAGCTGAAACTCATGGAGTGCAAGCCCACGCACTCCCTGAGACAGGTCCTGCCCTGGGGATATTAGCTGAAGCCAGGTTAGAGATTGATGTGACTGCTCTCGATTGAGAGCTGGTAAGCAGGAACCAGCTGGGTCCCGGGAACCTGGAGTAAATCCCAGCAGATGTGGAATACTCCTTTGTGACAGATGCAAGACCATAGAAGCAAGGAACCTTCAGAAACAATTACCCTGAGATGTGATCTGTGCCAGGCACAAACAGAGTGACTGAGAGACTCCTCCATCAGTGCTCTCAGTGCCATGTATCATTGGGATCCTCAGCCCGATGGGATGGACAGAGGTGTCAGTGGGGGAGGAAGAAGGGAGTGTGGCAGCAGGCTGCACAGGATAATGGAGATGGTGGGGATCTGTCTTCCCTTTTCTCTGTGCCCCTCCCAAGTCCACCCTGTTTAATTTACACAGGTCTTAATCTGCAGACACAGGAGAAATTTATCATGGGAGAAATTACTGTGGTTTGAGGAACCAGACAAAGATGGGGACTGGTTTAAAGAAACAGCCCTGACTGAAAACCACACAGTCAGAGCTGGAACAGAGGACTGACATATTCATGTCAGACCTGACCAAGAGTAGGAGTCGTATCTGGGTCTGATATTCAGTACGTGACAGGTGTGGCACAAGTGTTTGGCATGTTTATTTGTAGGTAATGTTTCTTTTCAATGCTTATGTCCTGAAATGAAGGGTATGGTGTTTTGAGAAAGCTGTCAGTGATTGTCACTGTCATGGAGCAGGGACAGAGCTGTGAGCCATGAACTGAGGCTGACGGTGCTCAGAATAATCAGAGGCAGGTGCAATGGAGATGCTGTTACAAAACTATGTCCCTCTGCTAAAATGATGGTCGCCAAAGGTCTTTGCAGTAAGTGATGTATCTGACAAAGGTCAGGACGGAGGGGTTAGCCCTCTACGTGTCAAAGCAGCCAAGCCTGACTGCTGAAAGGGGAGTATCGATATGTTGAAGGGAGTACAGATAGCTACAAGGAGTCATTTGTGCCACTGGCAGCAAGCAGAGCATGGAAGAAATGTACTCCTCTGCCCTCCTCCATGCAGTTTTCTCAGTTCTCTGCTCCCTGCCTGTGGCAAAAGTCACGGATGTCCTGAAGAGTACAGCAGGGATCATGAGGCGCTCAGTCTGGGCTGACCAAGAGGAGAACCTGGCAGTTTGATAAACTTGCCACTTGGCTTAACACATCAGGCAGCTAAACACCACACGGCTCCTCTCTCACTCCCCTCCCAGGGGCATGTGGAGAGAACTGGAAACAAAAGTAAAACTTGTGGGTTTACGTAAAGACAGCTTAATAGGACAGAAAAGGAAGGGATAATAATAATCACGATAATAATAATCACAATAATAATAATCACAATAATAACAACAATAATAATTAATTAGAATATACAAAACAAGTGATGCACAATGCAATTGCTCACCACCCACCTACTGTCAAATGGTATGGAATATCCCTTTGACCAGTTTGGGTCAGCAGGTCTGCCTGTGTCTCCTCCCAGCTTCTTGTGCACCTCAGCCTACTCACTGGTGGTGTGGTGTGAGAAGCTGAAAAGCCCTTGACTTAGGGTTAACACTGCCTAGCAACAACTCAAACATCAGTGTGTTATCAGAATTCTCATCCTAAATCCAAAACACAGCACTAGCTAGTAGGAAGATTAATTCTTTGCCAGCCAAAACCAGGACACGCTTTTGCCTCAGCTCAAATCCCAGAGCTCCCAGAGTTTGTCCTGCCTGCCTCAGGCTTGTGGGGATGTGTGGCTCCTGTGGAGACTGAAGTGCCCAGCAGAGCAGAGCGGATGGCGTGCACTCGAGTGCAGCCGTTGCGGAGGAGGCACAACAGGGCATTCACGCCCTGCAGGCATATGGGCTCACATCCCATGCAGGTGTACGAGATCCAGCCAAGTGCACATCCAACTCAGCATCTCGGTGGCTGGTGGTGTGTGCTTGTGAAGAGTGTGAGAAGAGGACAAGTGTGCACTGCAGCTTCTCTGAAATACTCTTCCAGCTCCCAGCAGCCTGCAGCTCAGGGACCCTCTGACCAGAGGTCTAAGCAGGAGCTGCTTGGTTAAGCTGTCAATAGGTTTGTCTTCCTTGATTTTGGTCCACCATCTTTTGAATCCATATCAATGTTTACCATCCCAAAACCCTGTGGTAAGAAGTCCCACATCTTAACAAAGCATTGCATGTAGAACCACCATTTCTTGATTGTTTTGGATCAGCTACTTCCTACAATCATTTGATGCTTCCCCAGCTAGTTCAGGTATCAGGAGAGACAGCAGATATCTTTGCCTTTGGCAAATACACAGAACTCTGCACGGTCCAGTCTAGATCCTGGAAAGTCTAAGGGCAGGCTTAGGCTACATTCAGCTGTGGATTGCCCATCACTTTTAGGATTTACAAGTTATGTGGACTTGGATGTCACCCTACAGCAAATAGAGGGAGATCTCAGCAGATACATCTGTTCTCATGAAATGCCAGGTCAGAGGCAAGACACAAGCTGCTCAAGAGGTCCTTGGTCTGCAGGCAGAGCTTGAAGTAGGGCTGGATTGAAGAAGTTGGCCCTTATTTTGGGTAGCCCCCCAGATCACCCTTGTATAAGATGGGTGCACGGGAGTGAATGAGGTGGGGAGCAGCCCTGGCAGGCATGGGTACCTGCCAGGTGCCAGCATCAGTCAGTCTGCAGAACATAGGCAGGTTTTGAGGGAAAAGTAATAGATTTTTATTTATTTATTTGTTTATTTTTAAAGAATACTTTAGCACTTCAGAATCCTGCTGAGAAATCTGCTTTGTCAGAGGCTGGCCCTGCCTCCCAGGGTATGCTCCCTTCAGTTTCTTTGTGCTTCAGAGCAATCTGCTCCTACACATGTTAAGAAGCACTTAGCAATTGACTAAAACAAAGCCTCAGAAAAGGAATAACCTAAGGATTTAATAAACTGCAAACGAAATTATATAAAAAAAAATTCCCAGGCAGTGGAGTTTTCAGTGATTAAGAAAACACAATTTCCTGTAATTAAATCTTAACAAGAAATGTTATTAAAACCACTCTGTCCCAGCTTTTGTAATAATTGCCCATTCCCCCAGAACAGTAAACAGAATTAGAGTCTGAAACACACACTGTAATCCATGTGTCATTTTGATCAAATTTGCCTTAATAACTTGATCTGGAGAGAAAAGTTGAATTGCAGTGTCTGAAATGGAAATCTCTGCACAGCAAATGTGACATGTGGCTGCTGCTGGGGCAGGGGACACGCAGGATGGAGGGCGTGCTGACACTGGGCAGAGGTGAGTGACACTGGCAGGGCTGCCCTGTCCATGCACAGGCTCCCTCCATGGCTGCTGCTGCACTCTAAGACCTGAGGATTAACAGGCTTGGCTCATGGCTCTACCCCTCAGCATCTCCATCCCAAATTTCTTTGATGACCCAAACCCTGCCCCACAAGGGTCATCTGCCCATGTCTGTGGTTTCCCATGCTGGTGAAGCACTCCTGGTGCTGTTTCATGCAGCGGTCAATGGCACTGCTGCCACCTGCATTTAGGTGCTTGTGCTGGGCTTTGTGCGAATGCATCCCCGTCCTCTGCTCCTTGGGTCTGGCTACTGGGGGGCTCTGGTTGAGTGGCTGCCACAGTCTTGCCCATGCTGCTCCCCATCCTTTCCCTCTGCTTGCCCATGGCTACAGCATGCTGTGCTGTTTCTGCCCGTACCACCTTCCAGCTGCATCTCCCTCTTGCTGGCCCTTTGCTCTTCTGCTTCCAGGCTCCTCAACACTCTCCCAGCACTGGCTGACTCTGGCTGCAGGTAGAGTGGAGGTTTCTCTCCCTGCCCAATTGCTATCCCCAGCACAGCTGGCTCAGCATCGTGCATTTCCCCTCTGATCCCCTCCAAAACCTCCTCCCAAACACAGGGGATGGGAATAACCATGGAGCAGTGCACAATGTGGGGAGCTCTGGCACATCCTTTCCAGGAGGTGGAGATGAGCAGTGGGCTCTGCCAGCCAGCTGACAATTCCCAGCCTAACCTGAGATCATTCTGACAGGAGCTGGGCAGCCCACTCATCTGGGGCAGTTTTTAAGCCGGTAATTGGCTGTCATTGCTGTTGTGTCAGGCTATGCCACCAGCTCTCGGCAAAGCCTGAGAACGGGATGAGAAGCCTGCTTGCACAGAGGATGGAAGTTCCTCACGTGTGCCACGGAGGCCACAGGTAGTGATGGGGCAGTGGCTGCACACGCTGGGCAGGGCTATCCTGGGTGCTCCTGCTCTACATCTTGCAGTGCTGGGGGAAAAATAACGTCCCTGCTATGAGCTGGAGCTGTCTGCAGCCGGTGTGAAAGGGGAAGGGATCTTGTGAGTAGTTTTGCTGCAGAAAGCTGCTGGAAGATTTTTCTAGGAAGAGCAGAGAGAGCTGGAAAGTGGTGGTCTGGTACCAAAGGCAGGGCTGCAGGCTAGGATTCAGAGTAGTCTTGCTTCAGATGCTGTTCCCAGCCACAGGAAGAGGCTGGTTTCTCTTGTAGATGTGCTACAGGGCTGCAGAGCTTCTGCCAGCAGTGGCAGAGCATGACACTGAGCAAAACCTGGCTCCACTATCTGCAGGGACTTCTGACATTTCAGCACTTGCTTACATCCCCAGTTGGAGGTGAAACATAGAAACTGAGGAGGTTTGAGGGGAACAGAAAAGCTTTTGAACTACTATGGCATTTTTTGTCAAAGGACAAACATCTGGACATGCTGTACAATTCTGTTCAGTAGGATGCTGCACTTTCCCACACAGCCTAATTGTGCCTTTGAGCTGTAGTTTAAGAATCTGCTGTCCTTGTTCTCCTCTAGTGATCCAGCTAGATGTACCCCAACCCTCGTACCTCCTAAGAGATCCTGTAACCTATGGAGGCTCAACTCGTTTCATTGCAGGAGATACAGGCCAAACCAAGAAGAAAGGACTCAGTTTCTCAAGGAGAATCTGAAGTCTGAACTATGAACCCACAAGGTTCATGGGTTCAAGCCAGAAAGACCCAATGAACCAGTTGCACTTCATCTCCTGGCACTGAGTAGAGGACAGATCCTGTCAAGGTGATGCTTGCCAGCCAGAGTGATAAATAAGAGGAAGATAGATATTGAAACACTATCTATCTATCTATCTATCTATCTATCTATCTATCTATCTATCTATCTATCTATCTATCTCCCTCCCTCCCTCCCTCCCTCCCTCCCTCCCTCCCTCCCTCCTTGTTTTTCACTCTAACCTCCCATCTTCTACAGTTACAATAATCCATCCATCTCTCTCTAACAGAGAAATGCCCTGTTACACTGTTTGATGGCAGCGTCTCCATCTCTGAATAATGTTTCTGTAGGGGCAATCATCACAGTATCAAGGCATCACCTGCCTACACAAGAAAAGGCTCAGAAAGTGCTCTATACCTCTGAAATATGGCGATGAACCATTTTCTGTCTTTGAAAACCTCCAGACAAACATAGAGCAGATGCCATCTCTCTAAACAATGGTTTCTTGCAGAAACTAAGTTATTTGCTGTATGGGATCCAGCAGTCCCGCTACCCTGCAAAAGCTGCACGTTCCCACTGGACTCAGTCCTGCATTATTTCAGGAGGTGGCAGGGCAGACTCCACAGCCCACATACTCCATCAATGCATTTTGCTGGCCAATTTCTTATCTGTCAGAGTCTAAAATGCCTTCTGCTGTCAGAGTGTTTGAACAAACTGCCAAATCTTCGCTCTGTGTCACACTGCTGGCATCTGTTGCTTGCTCTGGCAATAAACCAGTTTATACTGTCACGATCCAACCCAACAGTTCTCCTGAGTCTGTGCAGGATGGCTCAGGAAGGCAGTTTCCTTCCCGTAAGGTTTTTATTAAAAACAACATTGGAGAGAGGAGTTTCTGTGCTGAGACAGTGGGAGCAGTCAGGGGATTGTTGTTTTTTTATAGCATATTGTGCAGCCCTTATTTTATGTGTGTTCTTCCTGCAGGGGATGGCCTCAATTCTTCTCTTCCTACTGCAGGTGTAAATGAGGAGTCTTTTTAGTGGAGTTACCCTGCTGTGAAGCAGGTGTAAGCAAGAGGAAAATCAAGCCCATCTAAAAAGAATTGGCAAAGATAAGGTCTTGGGAGCATGTCGGAGATTGCTGCTTCAGTAGGTACTTGAGCAATATTCTCTGTCAACCCAGACAGCAGGGCCGTCAGCAATAGAAACCACATTCAAATAAAATCTTCCTCAGCTATTCAGTGGAAAGCAAGGCTATAGCAAGGGCGGGCTTCAAATAACCAGGGCAGCCTCCGTGGGAATCTGCTGACCTCTCAGGGGAGGGCTCGGTGTGACCAAGCAGCTCTGATGAGAAACCGGAGGATTCTGAGGCTGGTTCGAGTACACAATGCCATTTGAAAACAGGCAGCTCTGAACCTTCCAGCGAAGGAGAAATTACTTCAAAAGAACCAGTATCATGAGTGAATCAAACATGTTGCTTTGAAACAGCTTCTTGTGGCATTTCAGCACCTGAAATCCGCAGGGGGTTGAGTTGTTTCCTGCCTGATGTGTCCACAGCAGTGTTTAGCTGTGAGACCCTGGTAGTTAGGGTCCAAGGGTCTGGGAAATGTTTGTTTGGATTAAAGTCAGTGTGGGGGCCTCTCAGCTGTTACCTGCTAGAAATCCAGCTCAGCGGAATGAGATATTCCCAGTATTTCACCTTGTGCCTCTGTCCTTTGGAAGTCTGGCTTTATTGCCCACTGGGAAAAGAAGTGATCAGAAACCCATCTAGTTCCAGCTACTACTGGCTACTATACCTTGTCCATGCTTTTTCTTTTCTGGAGAAGCCTAATGCTCACCTGCTGCCTTGGGTTACCACCCCCAGCACCCCTGCTGTTATTAAATAGAACAGTGACCTTTTAGAAACTAATCCTACAATCTTGCTCATCTAAAATCTTAAACCCACTCTCAGAGATCCACCACTAGGAGAAATAAGTCAGACCAGGCCTGTGCTAATACAAAGCTGTAGCATTAGAGATGTTTACCCATCAAGGTAAATGCTGTCCCTGCGCCGAGGGTGTCTAACACGGCTGCTGTGGTCCTGGCCAGCAGTGTACAGGCTTCCCACCTCACCTCCTTCCCCTGGCCCTGCTAACAGACAGTGCTTGAGCTCACTTGGCTTGTACCTTACCTCCACACTTCAGCATCCATTGCTCCTCTTTCTTCTAGGCAACACAGTCCCCCCTCTCTTCCACATCCTCTAGGGAGGGAGCTGCATGATGTGATTAAAATAGAAGGCTGGAAAGAAAGGTGACTACTGCTAGTAGCAGGTACTGACAACAAAACCTACAGAGATCGTGTTCCTGGCTCAGTTTCATCGGGTTTTTAGCTTTTGGCTGGTGTTGGTCTAACGGAGCTCATGTTTTATAGTCATTAAAACAAACATTAAAACAAAACAAAAGAAAAGTGAGAGGCTGTTGGCCATTTTTTGGAATTTGCCTCCTCTGTGTTACTGCAAAATTCTAATTATCTCACTTTGCACTTTGCACTGATCTTAGAACATTAAAACTGAGATCTTAAGCTAAGGATCCTGCTCTAATTTGGCATCACTGTTGCATAGTAATACAGCCCCTCGGCACTTTTTGCAAACCTTGAATTCTCCTTCTAATCCTGCACTGGCTGTAGGGGCAGCAGAGCTCTCTGGCTGTGGCTGTTTTGAACACCATCCACTGGATCTCTCCGTGTCCTAGGAGTCTCTGCAATCAAAGTGACATTCTTCAAAGTCAGCATGCCCTGCAGATGTATGCATGTAATTAGTAACCTTCTTATCCACCTGAATTTTTTGTATCAACCCTTCCTTCCCTTTGAAAATGCCTCAGGAATGATCCCCCTATGGCCTTTATCATCCAGCAGAGGCCCAGAGATCCTACAGATTCAGAAGGAATGTGAAAATATCTGGTTTTCTCTAAGTGGACCCAATGCAGTGAAGATCTGTGGGACTTTGAAGCTGAGGAATTCCTTGCCAGGGGATGTTAAGCTGCCAGACTTTATAGGGGTTCATAAAGAGACTGGACCCAGAGGTAGCTCCCAATGAGCATTTGTACTCCTCCTTAGCGTTGACACCAGTCTTTCTAGCCAAGGGGTGGGCTGGGCTGATGCACAGTTTGCAGGCACACAAAACCAACGTGTGTACGTGTCTCCTGCTTCTCTGCCCACCTGAAGGCCAAGTACGTTTCTGTGGAGGAGTGGGGAGAGCAGGTAGGTGCACCAAAACATAAAGCTGATGCAGGTCAATGTTACCGTGCTCCTTTTCTGGAAGCCACAGACAGCCTTTAAAGCACAAATGTGCCTGTCTGCTTCCATTCATTTGAATTTTGCCTGGCTCTTCTTTGAAAGCTTTGAAAGGGCTCCAAGTTTGTACCGTGTTATGCATGTTCAATAATGCATTTCCTACTCACAGTGTTTAAATTGTTATCTTCATTGTTATTTATTAAAACATCTCCAAGAATGTCTGGACATTCATGGCTCTGCATCTCAAGTGATTCATTAAAACACCCACTTTCTCTGTCAGAAACTCCACTCTTGCATTATGTTCTGATCTCCAGCACTGAGCGGGTGAGACATCCCATGTAGGGCAGGATAAAAGCTTTATCCCAAGGCACATCCAGAGGGCAGAGGCATCTGTGAAAGCCTTGCAATGGATGTGAGCATAGACTTTCAGTTCTCCCCTCTTGTTTACAGGTAAGCCAGCTCTCCACTAGTGTTAACTACTGCATGCAGGGTATTGAGCTGCAGCTGCCCTGCCCTGATCTTTTCAGTAAGGCATAGGAATTTCAGTGTCACACCTTGATAACCTGGCTACATGGCTTCTGCATCAATGTTGCCTGGTGCCGCGCTCAGAAGATGGGTAGGCAAAGCTGGCAGGCAGATTCTGCATTGATACCTGCAATAATCATGGTGAAAACCTCATGTAAGAGCAAAGACGGAATTTTCAAACCCAGGGAAATGCGCTATCTTCAGTCAGCAGTCCCCTCTGTTTGACGCTTGTGAGATCACATCTGGAGTACTGTGTCCAGTTTGGGAGTCACTGGGAACAGATACTGACAGACTAGAATGAGCCAAGTGGAATGAGATCTTTGGTGGCTGGAGCACCCAGCATGTGAGAAGAGTCTGGAGAAGCAGGGAGCTGTTTGCTGTCTCCAGCAAACAAAAGAGCCACTGCAAATAGGTTGAAGCCAAATTGTTCTCAGAGACGCACAGCAAAGGACAAGGGGCTTAAATTGCTGCAAGGGAAATTCTGATCACACATAAAGGAAAAAAGGTCATCCCCATGAGAGAGGCCAAGCACTGTAACAGATTCCTGGAGAGTCTGTGGGAGTCTTTATCATGGAGTTATTCACGGGAGGCTGGACTCGGTGACTTCTCTGAATTCTTATAGCTGTCTTGACTGCTGCTTATTGGAGGCAACATTTAATAGACAGCTCTTCTCATAAGAGTCCCTCTCTTGATCTCCAGACAGAGCTTGCTCCTGAAGCTGCACCTTTTGGCTCTTGCCATCCTTACACAAAACATAAACGGCCAAGGAATATGTTTCTTCCTTCACAGTGACCCAGATATCCCCTGCCTGGATTTTGGTCTCCCAAATGTAGGCTTCACTTTGCTCCCTTGCAGGTAAGATCTCCCTCACCCCAGCCAGGTGTCTCAGAAGGAGCTTGACCTGATTGGTTGCACAGTTCCCCAAATCTCTGGAAGAATGACTCTGCCACTAGACTTTAGCTTGTTCTGTCTATCTTCCAATTCTTGAGCGAGCAGCATCAAATAAAGCTAGTAGGAGCTGGGCTTTAAAGAAGCAAAAAAAGGCATCTCTTCCCAAAAGATGTAATTATTCAGCCTTACTCTTTGCTGCAGAATGTTATGCTAAACTTTCCATTAAGTCCAAAAGAGGAAAACCCATGTGTAGTTACTAAGCATGGAGAAACTGCCTCCATTGCAGGAAATCTCCCTGTTGAAAATAAGCGGTGAGGAAAGGGATTAAGAGCAAGTTTTGTATATGCCTTCCCTGCTCTGCTGTGTCCACTGTCAGGGACAGGACCCTGGGATCCTGTGGGAACCCACAGGGATGTTCTTATGCAGTGAATAGCATCTTCCTCACTATAAAGCTCACCCCATTGCAAAACAACTAGAAAAGGACCTACTGACCATCTTCTCTCAATTAGCTAGACAAGGAGCAGACTGGGTTTCTATGTTTCTTAGGAGAGCATGCCACTTTGCCTTCCCAGGCAGCTGTGCACTTCTTTGCTTACCTGGTCAACAGAGATTTATGAGGAAAGTGACATTTGTCTATAGCCGTGCAAATAAGCACTGCTCCAGTTTGCTACAGGAATAGCAGCATTAAAACCCCACCAGCCCCAAACCACAACAAATCCACAACTGGGGGTCATTGTGAAATTCATTATTTTTCAGCTTCCCGCTAAAATGAAAGCCAGAAAAATTATCTTGTGTTGAGTAAATGACTCAGTTTGAAAGCAAACGGTCCGCTTAGGGATCTAATAGAATAGGTCTAATGGGCTATTAGAAATCTGTACAAATAAATGGTTATTTCAACAAGAAAACCTGCAGCAGCTAATTCAGCAAATGCTGAAACAAAGCTTTTGAACTTCTTGGTTTTGTTCTCCTCAGCTGCAATAATTCGACAATTTTTGCAGTGATCCATGATGTGGCTTGATTAACCCAAAAATAGATCTTTCAGTGAGAAACAGTGACCCTGAAAATTGCTTCCTTCTCCTGCTCAGGACCACCCCTGAAATGTACTACAGCTGCTGCCATGCTGAGTTTCAATTGCTGCAGCAGCACTGTGTCCTTGCCACTAATCAGCTCCCCAGAACACCCCTGAGACACTGCTTCCCTGGTGAAGGTCTTCTGAGACAAAACAAGGTGTCACTGGGCTGTCTGCCTCATTTCAGCCTTGTCCTCATCAAGAGTCTTTCTCATTTTGCTTCTGAAGTTTCTAGGTGGCAGCTCTTGCCATGGCCCTTGCTGCCTGGCATGGGAAGTGGCGCTGCAAAAAGCAAGAACAGCAAGGGTTGTAAAAGCTTTGTGGAAGCGTGTGTTGCTTAGGAGCGATTATGGCGCGTGCCTCATCTGGCTGGAGGTCCTAGGATCCCATGGTGTTCATGGAGACCCACAGGATATCTCCAGGATATCTCAAGGCTCAGCTGCCTTGAGAGTGGACAGCATGGATGCTGAGCATTTGTTCTTGATCTTGAAATGCTAGGTGGCTATGATGATAGGGAGCTTTAGAGTGTTATGAATTTGGAGGGTCACTCAACAGCAGTACATTTCAAACACAGGTGAAAGCATGTGCTGTCATGGTAGCTCAGGGCTTAACTGTGAACATCAACTCAAACTCCCTGGATACCTTCACTATGAGTCCTGAGGAGCTTGAAGCCTGCATGCCGGTGACATGGACACAGCTAGCTCGAGGCCCTGGCAGGGTGAAGATGGGCCCTGCTCAACAGGCATGGGGAGATGAGCCAGAGCAGTGACATTTTGCATGCTCTGCTGCAGATGGATCGCCTGTCCTTGGGAAAGCAATTTCCTCCATCTGTGTCTCAGCTCCATCTCTCGCTAGTGAGAGCAGGGAGGGTCACCCGTGTCCCTGGGGCTGAATTCATTAGCCACCATGAGGAGCACAGCAGTGTCGGCAGGAAAAGCTCTGGGGAGGGCAAAGTGGTGATTAGTCACTTGTGAACACCCCCCATGGTCACAGGGATCCGGGTGCTCACTGAACCAGGTTCCAGGTGAGCAGGAAGAGTCCCTTCTCTCAGCTGTGCTTCCTCTCAGCCCCCTCTTGCCTCCCAGAGCTGAATGCAGAATTAACACACTTATCACATGCTGTCTGGAAAAAAAGAGATCTCCATTTAGAACAGGCTGTGTTTGCAAACATGTGAGCCCAAAATAATGCAAACAAACTGTTGCACGACAAATCCACTGGTGCTTCACATCCGGAGCCCTTTGCTTAGGGTGGAGAATGCTACCCCTTTGCCTTGCTTTTCACTGTCCTCCCACAGGTGGTGCAAAACACTTCCACGCTCAAGTATCCAGTTTTTCCAGCAAAACCTTTTAAGGGGCACCAAACAGGACCTCAGCCAGTGGCCCATGAGCATCACCAGCTGCCCCAGTGCCCATGCCTGCTGCATGGTGTTTGCCATGCTGGTTTTCTCTTCATGGTGTGGCTGGGATGTCCTTGGTTCTCTGATCCTCAGGAACAAGCTCCTTTTCCAAAATGGCATTGCTAGTGCGCCTAGTCATACATCCCAGAAGTCCTGGTGGGGATGAGGAGCAACATGAGCTGCCGTGACCCTCCGAGCTCCCAGCTGACACTATTAAAGGCTCTGCTTCTCAGTGTATGTTGTGGTGGGGTTTATTTTGCCATGGTGGGGGTCTGCCCAGTGGGGCTGAGTCGTGGTGAGGTGTCTGCAGTGGAAGAGACTCCCTGTGTGGAAATTTTTTTGGGATCTGAGCCTGTGTGGTGACTTGGTGAACAGTCTTTTAGATCCAGTTCCCTGCTGGAACCGACCCATTCAGATCCCTGACAGTGGAAGGGTCACTCTCAGGTGGATTATTGGCATAGGCAGGAATGGATGCTAAGGAGCAGAGGCAAGTGGGGACAGCTGTTTATTTTTAATCTATGCCAAGCCTTCAGAGCCAACTCCCGTTGCCATGCTTCTCCCTCAGTTCTCCATTTGTCCCACCCTCCTTCTTGTTGTCACTGTCACAGGCTCTCAAGGATGATGGATGAAAGGCCTTAAAAGCAGTGGTTTCACATTTTGTCATTGTCACATAAATCGCTTTCCTCTTTGCCTGAAACCACTCCTGCTGCCAGTAATGTCCTTGGCATTCCAAGGTGTGCTCTCCCCTTGCTGGCGCCCAGCCAGGGATGGCACATTGGAGTCAGGGGCTCTGTAGTTTAGCAGAGCCCTGGATGCTTCAAGAGGAGGGATTCATCACAGCCCTCTGCTTCTGGCAGCTGGAGATGTCTAACTTTCACGGTGGGACAAAGGGGTGATGTGAGCCTGAGGGGGACATCCACATGGAGGTGACCAGATAGCTCTGATGGGAGACAGAAGGGAGCTGTGCTGGTGGCACAGGGACATGTGGGAACACCTTGGGACCAATATGCGCTTGTGCAGTGCAGAATCCTCCTAATTGCTCTGCTCGCAGGGAGGGGTGGCAGCTGTGCTTCTGCTGCAGCAGGAAAGACAGTGACTCCTTTGGGGTTTGGCACTGGATCTGGTGTCCCCTGTGGCACCAAAGAGGGTTCCTATCATAGGCAGCAGCACCCTTGATGTAAAGGACAGAGGAAATCAAGCCCCATAGGGACTGCAGTGCTGGCACCGCTAATGCCCATGGATAACCACACCACATCTCCCTGTCACCTCTGTGTGCCCAGGCATAGGGAGATCTCACCCTGCATCCCCCCACGCTGGCAGGCTCAAGTCCAAGCCATGCCTCCTATACAAGCCCTGCTCCTCAGGAGGGATCTGGCAAGGGACTGGTGAGAAAATATTTCCACTGTTGCTTCCCAGGTTTCCTCTGCTTACAATGCAAGCAGGTGAAAAGCTGGGTAGCAACCCCCCTCGCAGTCAGCTGTGATTGAATGCTAGGGAGGGGAGGGGAAGGGAGGGAAAGGAGAAGAAAAGAAATGGTTGAATATAAAGAGTAAAATAAGAATCAGTGTGAAGCAAGAGAAGACATTGTAAATCACATCCTGTGAAAGGAGGCAGAGAGCAAATGCTTCAGCCTGGTCTGAGCCACCACCAGTTATTTATTCAGATAACATATTATTAGAGAGGAGACACCCACATCTGATAAATATCTCCTAGTCCCAGAGAAATATGAAAAGGCAGCTGGCTCGGCTCCTATCAGAACCATTCCAGATGTTTTCTACTGGTGTCAGACGTGCTGCTTGGCATGACAAAGCAAAGAGAAAAAAAGAGAGTGAGAGAAAGAAGGAACAAGAAATGTCATCATCTTCTTTTCAAAGCACAAAAGGAAAAAAATCATGGCTTCCCATATTAAATGTTTCCCCTGGCAGCTTGTGGTGTAGTTGTCATTAATAGCTAAAACAGCAAGAGAGATAATGGCAGAACACAGGGCTCCTATTTACTATTGTTAATCAAGCACTAATTGGTAGTTTAGACATTCTTAAATTATTGTGGGGAACACATCAGAAGTGTCAAGAGCCCAAGATCTGTTCTCAGAAGCGCCTCCCAAATCCGATTTCAACTTTTGGGTCATTTAGATGCCACTGAAGATTTTTACCTGAACAGTCACAGCTGAGATTGGAGCATAACTTTCTGTGCCAGGAGCTGCAGCAGTGGCCGTGCCCTGCAGCCTCCGATGAACGTGACTGAAGGTGCAGTAGGAAGCTCAGCCTCCCTTTTCTGCAGGCAGGGGATGAAGGCTGCAGGGATTAAGCATTGTTCTGGAAGGAACCCAGGCTGGTGTGTGTCCACAGGCTAGCTGCAAGCATGCCATCCCACCATGCCTCACAGCGTGCCTGTTGGGGGATGCTTGCTGAGGCCTGCTGGCACCTCCAGGCTCCTGCCAGGCCTCTGCCACTCATTTTGTGCTTTGGTGATTAACCAGCCCTGCTGTGAACCCATGGGGTCTCTCAGGTGATGAGGAGGGAAGGTTGTGCAAGGTAATGCTGTACCTGCAGAGACAGCTCGTCTGTGGTTAACACTGCCTGAGGGGAGGCTGGGAGCTGTTGCAAGATCACCCTTGCTGCTTTTTGTTGGGCGAAAGAAGGAGTAACCTGCAAAAGGAGCATCGAAGATAAACACAAGTGGTATTGAGGTGAGGCAAATATGGAGCTGGGATGCAGCTGGAGACAGTTACCATAGTTACTCCCCATCCCTGCAAGAAAGGAGGCTCAGGCAGCTGCCCACTGCTTGGCACATTTTGTGCCAAGGTGAGGATCCCTCAGAGTCCAGGCAGTGGGAGGCAACTGGGGGGGGGGCATCACTCTGCCCTGGCCTTAATCCCTTATTTGAGCTGACCTGAGCAAAGACAATGTCCCTGCCACCCTAAAGCTAGCAGCCTTGAGGGTGCTGAGATGCAGTCAGGCACACAGGATGCGGGGGGGTGGGGGGGTGGTGGTGCTAAAGGATGGGCAAAGCTGTGAGAGTGCAAAGAGCATCCAGAGGCTGCTTGCAGACTTAACTGGGCTGCTTGTGGTGTAGGTGTGGGTCTGGGAAGCTGAAGGGAAAAGAGAGCTTCCTTGGAGATTCCTGGTTTGGGATCAGGTCAGGATTTCCAGGCTAGTCGGCATTTCCTAGTCCATTTGGGGAACTGAGCTTAGATCTCTTTAAGGCCACTGGAAATGTACATGGAGGATCCCATAAACTCTTCACCCATTTTGATTATGCAGATTGTCTCTCTGTTTTTGGGGTCCCTGGTGCCAAAGAAAACAGCCAAGCTCATGCTATGCTTTGGGCCATCAGTGGAATGACCCAGAGCACACTTCACCTGTGCTCAGTATGAGCCTGATCCCCAGGAAAGCCATCTGGAAACCTGAATTGTGCTGCTGGATGACTATGGAGAAAGGACAGTAACTTTTTGCCAGCAACAAAAGACCTTTGGGTCACATCAGCTGACGTGCAATGTCACCTCCTTAGCCACTGACTGGCTTTTCTTCTCAAAGAGTAAGGAGCAGCATTGCTGGCTTGGGACTTGTGTCTGGTCAGCCCCAGCATCAGCTACACCCACTCCAGACCGTGATGTACTGAGTGCCTCTGTGCAACAGGGCTGTTTTGAGCACAAAGACAGAAAGTCTGTGGATACAGAGATCTGAAGCAGAGGTGTCCAGAGAAGCTTTCAGCTGGGGATGATGCCAGGCAGCCCTGACCCCGGGAAGGGGCTCAGCATGGCACATGGGCTCCCACGTCTCAGCACCCTCCAGAGGCTGTAGCTGAGAGCCCTGATATCAGCTGGCTGGGACCGTAACCATGGCAGCAGCAGCTTCTGCATCACAACATGGCCTGGGGACACTAAAAAAAAAAAAAAAGAAAGAAAAAAAGGACCAAAAAAAAAAAAAAAAAAAAATTAGAAATTCTAATAATTCTAAAATCTTGCTGGCAGATGAGGTTTGCTGAAGTGCCTTTCACCGAGGCAGGGCACACCCCTGGGCACCAGGTGAAGATATGATTTCTAAAGGGAGCCAACCATGTGCGCTGGGAAATCAGGTCGTGAACATCCAGCTGGAGCCAGGGAAGGGGCTTCACTGGCTCCTGTGCCCTGCAAGCTCTCATTACACTAATAGGGAGCATGGAGGGGCAGAGACGGGTGCCGACACCCTTGCTGCGCACTTAATAAAGCGCCTGAAGCTCCTCTCCCTGTTTTTATTAAAGAAGTGTGAGTGCCTCGGCAGCAGGCGGGGGGTGCCTGAATTGCTGTTGAGCAACATGTTGAGACATGGAGCCCAGCAGAGCGCTACATTGTTAAATTAGTATTTGACAATCATTTTCCCAAGGTCTCGTCAGGCTGCAGCTCCTGAGAGGACACATCCCGCCCTTCTCCTGCCCCCACTGCAGCCACCTTGCACTGTTAGGGCTGAACTTGCTGGCATTTCACTATCCGCAAACAGAGCTTTTCCATCACAGAGTGACACCGTGTCCTTTTCCCTACCCTTTTGGCCTTGTTATCCTGGGTCATTGTTTAAGCCCAGCTAGCAACCCAGAAACCACGCAGCCGTTCGCTCACTCATCCCTTCCTCCCCCTGCTCCTGGAGGGATGGGGAGGAGAATTGAAAGAATCTAAATCCCATGGGTTGAGATGAGAGCAGTCCGGTAACTAAGGTATAACACAAACCACTGCTGCTGCCACCAATAATAATAATGATAAGGGAAATAGCAAGGGAAGAGAATACAACCGCTCGCCACCCGCCGACTGATACCCAGCCTGACCCAGGAATGATCTAACCCTTCCAGGTAACTGCCCCCAGTTTATATAGTGGGCATGATGTGCTGTGGTATGGAATACCTCTTTGGTCAGTTTCGGTCCGGTGTCCTGTCTCTGCTTCCTCCCAGCTTCCCCTCCTCCCTGGCAGAGCATGAGACTGAGAAAGTTCTTGATCAGACTAAACATTCCTGAGCAGCAACTAAAACCATCGGTGTTATCAGCGCTGTTCCCAGGCTGAAAGTCAAAAACACAGCACTGCACCAGCTACTAAGGAGGAGAAAAATGACTGCTACTGCTGAACCCAGGACAGTATCCACCCCTTATTCCATACCATTCACATCATGCTCAGATCCCACATTTTCAATATACCATCACTCTTTTATTTATATATATATACATTCACGAGAGAGAGAGAGAGAGGGAGAGAAATCATTCCTTAGTGCATGGACCAATCCCTATAAAGCTGCTGAGTCCATTCGGTCAGTGGTGTCTGGCTCCATCTCTTGTAACAGCCTTTCAGAGCAGGAGAGGCTGTGTGCAGTGTTGGATCCTTGCCTGCTGATGATACCACTGAACTCGTCTGATTTCATCAAAGTTCATTCTTTGTTGGGATGATGGTCAGAGGGAAGTCAGGTCCAGTTGCTGGTGACCTGAAGACATCTAGTTGGTGGGCTATAAAAATGCTACATAGCAGGCAACAGCATAAAATTGAGTTCATTGGCTGTTTTCCCCTAAAATCAAATCCCCTTGAGGTACACATTGGACTTCCACATCTTCCCACATTACCCACCAAGTATATCCAGGTCCCTGAGCAAAAGCAATCCCACGAGTGGGTTTGCCTTTACCTGAAGCAGGAATAACCCAGACTGTCTTCCCCAGCAAATTCTTTATGTGCACCACAGGAACTTTGTCCCCTTCTACAGTATGTGGAAGTTCTGACTGGGGTGGGCCAGCCCTGTTGGCAGACCCTCTGGTGTTGACCAACCAGGTGGCTTTTGGTAAATGTGTATCCCAATGTTTGAAAGTCCCACCACCCATTGCTCTCAGTGTAGCTTTTAATAGCCCATTGTTCCATTCGGTTTTCCCAGAGGCTGGTGCATGGTAGGGAATGTGATATACCCACTCAATGCCTTGCTCTTCGGCCCAAATGTCTATAAGGTTGTTCCGGAAATGAGTCCCACTGTCTGACTCAGTTCTCTCTGGGATGCCATGTTGCCACAGAATCTCTTTCTCAAGGCCAAGGATAGTGTTCCAGGCAGTGGCGTATGTTTCCAGCCATCCAGTGGTTGCTTCCACATGGTGCTTGCCTTGGTGGGTTGGTGGGAGTGTGATATAATCAATCTGCCAGGCCTCCCCATATTCGTACTCCAGCCATCGTCCTCCATACCAAAGAGGCTTTAACCATTTGGCTTGCTTAATTGCAGCATGTTTCACAGTCATGAATAACCTGGGCAATAGTGTGCATTGTTAAGTCCACCCCTCTGTCACAAGCCCATCTGTATGTTGCATCTCTGCCCTGATGGCCTGAAGTGTCATGGGCCCACCAGCCCAAAAATAATTCACCCTTATGTTGCCAATCTAAGTCCATCTGAGCCACTTCAATCTTAGCAGCTTTATCCACTTGTTGGCTGCTCTGGTATTCCTCAGTGGCTCAACTCTTGGGTACATGAGCATCTACATGGCATACCTTCACCACCAGGCTCTGCACCCGGGCGGCGAGATCTTGCCACAGTGCAGCAGCCCAGATGGGTTTACCTCTGCGTTGCCAGTTGCTCTGCTTCCATTGCTACAACCACCCCCACAGGGCATTTGCCACCATCCATGAGTCAGTATAGAGGTAAAGTGCTGGCCACTTTTCTTGTTCAGCAATGTTCAAGGCCAGCTGGATGGCTTTCACCTCAGCAAACTGATTCGACTCACCTTCTCCTTCAGCAGTTTCTGCAACTTGTCGTTGAGGACTCCATACAGCTGCCTTCCACCTCCAATGCTTTCCCACAATGCAACAGGACCCATCAGTAAACAAGGCATACTGCTTTTCACTTTCTGACAGTTCATTATACAGTGGGGCCTCTTCAGCACACATCACCTCCTCTTCTGGTGACATTCCAAAATCTTTGCCCTCTGGCCAGTCCATGATGACTTCTAGAATTCCTGGACGACTGGGATTTCCTATTTGAGCTCATTGTGTAATTGTGCAGCCCACTTACTCCCTGTAGCATCGGTTGCATGATGTGTAGAGGAGACCCTGCCTTTAAACATCCAGCCCAGCATGGGCAACCTGGGTGCTAGGAGGAGCTGTGCTTCTGTGCCAATCACTTCTGAAGCAGCTCAAACCCCTTCATAGGCTGCCAGTATCTCTTTTTCAGTTGGGGTATAGCTGGCCTTGGATCCTCTGTATCCCCGACTCCAAAAGCCGAGGGGTTGACCTCGAGTCTCCCCTGGAGCTTTCTGCCAGAGGTTCCAGGTAGGACCATTCTCCCTGGCTGCGATGCACAGTACATTTTTAACATCTTGCCCTGTCCGGACTGATCTGAGGGCTGCTGCATGAACTCTCTCTCGTTTAATTTGCTCAAAAGCTTGTTGTTGTTGCTCAGGGCCCCATTTGATATCATTCTTCTTCCGGGTCACATGATAGAGAGGGCTTACAATCAAACTGTAATTCAGGATGTGCACCCTCCAGAACCCCACAACACCCAAAAAAGCTTATGTTTCTTTCTTATTAGTTGGTGGCAACATTGCTGTTATCTTGTTGATCACATCTGTGGGGATCTGGCGACGTCCATCTTGCCATTTTATTCCCAAAAACTGAACCTCCAGTGCAGGTCCCTTGACCTTACTCCATTTTATGGCAAAACCAGCTTTCATCAGGATTTGGATTATTTTCCTCCCTTTCTCAAAGACTTCTGCTGTATTGCCCCACACAATAATGTCATCAATGTATTGCATGTGTTCTGGAGCTTGCCCCTGTTCCAGTGCAGTCTGGATCAGTCCATGGCAGATGGTAGGGCTGTGTTTCCACCCCTGGGGCAGTCAGTTCCAAGTGTACTGGACGCCCCCCCCCCCGAAGTAAAAGCGAACTGTGGCCTGCACTCTGCTGCCAAAGGAATTGAGAAAAATGCATTGGCAATATCAATCATGGCATACCACTTGGCTGCGTTTGACGCCAATTCATACTAAAGTTCTAGCATGTCCGGTACGGCAGCACTCAAGGGTGGTGTGACTTCGTTCAGGCCACTATAGTCTACTGTTAGTCTCCACTCTCTGTTAGACTTTCGCACTGGCCATATGGGGTAACTAAAGGGTGAGCGGGTCCTACTGATCACTCCTTGACTCTCCAGTCTACGGATCCGCTTATGGATGGGAATCAGGGAGTCTCAGTTGGTGCAGTATTGCTGCCGGTGCACTGTTGTGGTCGCGATTGGCACTTGTTGTTCTTCGACCTTCAGCAACCCCACAACAGAAGGATCCTCTGAGAGACCAGGTAAGGTGGGCAGCTGCTTAATTTCCTCTGTCTCCAAAGCAGCAATACCAAAAGCCCATTGGTACTCTTTTGGGTCTTTGAAGTACCCTCTCCTGAGGTAGTCTGTGCCAAGGATGCATGGAGCCTCTGGATCGGTCAAATGGGGTGCTTTTGCCACTTCCTCCCAGTCAGGCTGATTTCAGCCTCCAGTACAGTCAACTCTTGGGATCCTCCTGTCATTCCAGAAATATAAATGGATTCCACCCCTCGACAGCTTGATGGCATCAGGGTACACTGTGCACTGGTATCTACTAGAGCCTTATACTTCTGTGGGACTGATGTGCCAGGCCATCTGATCCACACAGTCCAGCAAATCCAACTGTGCCCTACATCCACCTGGCTGGAGGTGGGGCCCCTCTAATAGTCGTCACAACATTGGACACTTAAGTCTTGTAGAAAGGGATTAGTCTTCTTTATCACAGGAGCTGAAGTAAAATCGGCTCTTCCACTCCATCTGGGAACCTGCTCACCAGAGACTGAAGCTGCAGCTTTCATGGGATGATTATCCTTGACCTTTGTTCTCCTCTTCAATTCACACACCCGTTCCTCCAGAGCTGAGGTAGGTTTTCCATCCCACTTCCTCATATCTTCTCCATGACCCTGCAGGTAAAACTGTAGGGTGGCCCGTGACATATACCTTCTGTATCTTCTCTCTCGAGCAGTAGGACACCTTTTGTTAATTGCTGAGACATGTGAGGAGCTGGATAGATCGGATAGGTCATCTCTCAATTGTTTGAATCCCTGGGACAGTTTTTCCACAGTTGAAATGATGGAAGGGGTGAGATTGTCTTCGAACTCTCAGTTGACGAATCATTTCATCCACTGTTAGAGGTACTATGTCATTCCAGGTTATTGCTGCCAATGAGTGGGAATATGATGACAGTGCATTCCATATAAATTTCTGCCACATGGGTTGTGTACATTCGACTTCATCTGGATCTAAGGGTCCTTTCCCAGCATCCTGCTTGAGATAGCTCATCTCTGTGGTGGCTGATTCCCTCAGAGACTGGATGCCTTTCTCTAGAGTAGTCCACTTGGCCGAACGACTAATAACATCGTCCTTGTATGGAAACCTATCTTTCATAGCTGCCAAGAGCCGCCTCCAAAGGCTGAGGGACTGCTTCTTTTTTGCAATTGCTTTGTCAGTTCCCCCTTCCCTAGCAAGTGATCCCAGCTGCTTGGCTTCTCTACCTTCTAGTTTGTGACCATCGGCCCCATTGTCCCAGCATCGGAGCAACCAGGTGATGATGTGCTCCCCTGGCTGACGGGTAAAGTCTTTTCATATATTCCATAGCTTGGTTGAGGTCCGGGGTCAAGAAGTCACCTCCTCTTCCTCTTCTTCCTCTGATTCTTGTACTAATAACTCCTGGTCAGATGCTGTCAGTGGTGAGTACATTGTTTCCTCATCTTGCTTCATCTTGCTTGCCTCTTTTTTGCTTATCGCAAATGCGATTAGACACACTCTGATCAGATCTGTCATTATCTCAACCCTTAATGCCCCAATTTTGGTGCCAAAAAGAACTGTGCTTCAAGCCCAGCTGGCAACCCAGAAACCACACAGTCTCTCTCTCACTTCCACCCTTCCTCCCCCTGCTCCTGGAGGGATGGGGAGGAGAATTGAAAGAATCTAAATCCCATGGGTTGAGATGAGAGCAGTCCGGTAACTAAGGTATAACACAAATCACTGCTGCTGCACCAATAATAATAATGATAAGGGAAATAACAAGGGAAGAGAATACAACAGCTCACCACCTGCTGACCGATACCCAGCCTGACCCAAGCAGTGATCTTGCACTTCTGGGTAACTGCCCCCCATTTTTATATCCTGGGAATGATGTGCTGTGGTGTGGAATACCTCTTTGGTCAGTTTGGGTCAGGTGTCCTGTCTCTGCTTCCTCCTGGCTTCCCCTGCTCCCTGGCGGAGCATGAAACTCAGAAAGTCCTTGGTCAGAGTAAACATTACTGAGCAGCAACTAAAACCATCGGTGTTATCAGCACTGTTCCCAGGCCGAAAGTCAAAAACACAGCACTGCACCAGCTACTAAGAGGAGAAAAATGAGTGCTATAGCTGAACCCAGGACATCCTGTTTGCCCTCCTTCATCCCGTGTTTCTGTATAGGGTGAGACAGTATTTTTGATCATCCTATGATCACAGAGGGCAGGGGGAAGACTGAGGGATACCTAGAATTAACTGATGCAAACTCAGGGATATGCATATACATGCCTAGCTAGGAGCCAGCATGCACATGTCTGCTCTGATATCTGCGTACACATGGCTACGGTACCTCTCCTGCTGTGAGGCAGCAGGGCAAGGGATGCAAGCAAGCTCCATGGCACACATGCCTTTATCTCTAGCCAAGCAGCAATGGCTTTGAGCTTAAACTTCCTGAAAGCATCGCAAGCTGAGGTCCTCCTGCTCCCTGGTAGACTTCCTCAGGGCTCTTGTGCTGCTTTTTTGGGTGCAGGGAGCTCATGCTTAGAACCCCATCTGCACTGCAACCTTTGAAAGCTTCTTGGGTCAG
This sequence comes from Ara ararauna, assembly GCA_028858755.1. NCBI lineage: Eukaryota > Metazoa > Chordata > Aves > Psittaciformes > Psittacidae > Ara > Ara ararauna. The sequence goes on from CM054379.1 coordinate 103,316,087, forward strand.
AGACATGAAGACAGCCTCCTGTGGGAAGGGAGGGGGCAGGCTGTCATCTCTGATGAGGAGAGCACTGGGAAGAAAGGAAGAGTTTCCTGCCTGACACCCGCTTGCTTCTTCCATCCATCGCTTCTGCTATGGACTATTAAAAATTAACCAAATCATGTTCATCATTAACATGCATTGCTTTTGTTCTGCAGGCTCCCAGTACCCATTTGCAGGGCTTTTGTTATCTATTTTTCAGCACTTTGTCTCTTTAATTGCTCACTTCTCTCTGATGTGCGGGGCTGTGGTTTGCAAGTCAGCTGCAGGGAACAGAGGGGCATTTTTATTGCTCCAGACTGGAATTCGGTGAAAGAAAAGGCTCTGTGAGTCCCAGCCCAAGCAGGCCCTGCGGTCTCTGGTGCCTGTGATGGATGCTTCTTGCCTGCTGGTGGGCAGACAGCTCTGGAGTCTTTAATCCACTGGGGGGAAGGGGGGGGAGTCTTTTCTGAAACAGGCTGCCTTTGCTCCTTTTCACCTGCTTACTGGCACACACAGTCCTGCTGCTTTTCTCATCCTCTGCTCCTGTAGCTGTTTCCAGCGCTCTGATGTTTAATGTGGGGCTGGGCTGTGGGTGCTGCTGTGCCGGAGACCCTGTGCTCAGTTTAGCTGTTGGCTTCACTGCAGGTGACTGCATGGGAAAGAGCAGCAGGATCGGGATGGAGGTATCCCCACAGCTCTTTCCTGATGATAAACACTTCCCCTCAGCCTGAGAGCTGCCTTTGCTGGGGTTTAGCTGGGCCAGGCAGGCCTCCTAACAGCCTGTAGGGTCTGGCTCCACATGAAGAATGGATGCAGCATGGTAGTCCCAGCAGTTGGGATGGGAGCTGTTTCAGTGCTGATGCAGTGACTCAGGACTCTGTCCACAGCTCCTCAGCAGGATGCTGAGCAGAGCTGACAGGCAAACGTGAAACATCTGCTTCAAACCCTTGTTCTTTGCAAGCAGAGCAAGTCACCAGCCAAGAACTCACCTCTTGGATGAGAGGTGCGCAGGGGAGAGGAGCCAGGAGCTGGGGTTTCTCATCTGGGAGCAGGAGGATGTTTGGGACTGCATTCACTAAATTTTCTGAGTTTACTGTGAGAGTGTTGAGGCACCGGCACAGGTTGCCCAGAGAAACTGTGGCTGCCCCATCCCTGGCAGTGTTCAAGGCCAGGCTGGACAGGGCTTTGATCAACCTGGTCTAGTAGAAGGTGTCTCTGCACGTGGCAGGGGGCTGGAACTGGTTCTTTCAGGTCCCTTCCAACCCAAACCATTCTATGATTCTGTGATTCTATGAATCCTTCCCTTTGGTAGCTTGGGCAGAGAAGAAAGAGTCAGTTTCCTTTCGGGTACGGATAATGAGTAGTGCTAAGTTTGTGTCTCAGCTCCTTGATCAACAAGAAAAGCCCGAACACCATGCATTTAATTCAAGGGTTACAGACTGCAGTTCAACAAACCACGCTATTAAGATGGGCAGAGATAATAATTGTTTCTTTTGCCCTGAATCTCTGCAAATCACCCTGGAGTAGGAGGATCTTTAGTCTAAATACCCTAGTTAATCTCCTACTGTTTTTTATCAGAAACGTGATAGATTCCCAAAGCACCCATGGGCAAGAGCACATCAGTCTTTGGGAAGGACTTAAGTCCCTCTGAAGACCATGTAAAGCTTTTCCTTGACTTCATCAGGCTTTGGTTCAGGGTCAGACTCATCGTGATCTCCGCATGGCAAGGTGAAGTGCCACTGCTATTAAAACAGCCAGGCAGGGACCCAACTGCTGTGGTGGTGGCAGGAAGTTTTAGGAGGGAAGGACTGGTGTCAGCATTCCTTCTAAAAGCTTTAATGTCCAACATGTAGAAATTTAATAATTAAGGAGGTGCTTTCACATGTGGGTTTTTTTTTAATAGTCTAACAGCATGAAATAAGCCATTCAATAATTAATTGGCAAAGTCGAACTGCACATGCCAGCACCAGAGCTGAGGGTGTGGGCTCAGCCTTTGCAGACAAATGAAGTGAGAAGTAATTGCTTGATGAAGAAAAGGAAGATATTAACATCATATTTGTCAGGTCTCTCATAGGAATTCATCATAGTGGGTCTGGGACTTCAAATGGGATTTGTGCTGCTAATTCATCACTAATTAACACTTTAAATTGGCCCAGGTATGGGGGAAGGGAGGGAGCTAGGGCTGGGGCTATTCTAGACTTCAATGAGAGCAAGAGGAAGGAGGCAGAGAGAAATCTTTATTTGCAGGGGATGATTCAGAGGGCATAAGGAGGAGACAAAAATTGACTACTCATGCTGGACAACATCTGCATGTGTGTCATTGGGAAGTGCCTAGCAATGCTGGCATCCACATGGATGGGATTTGATTCCAGTGAAAGAAGTCTCAGCTCTGCTCCTGGCTGTCTCCAGTCTCCTTCCTTGTCATCATTCTCAGGATGTCTCTGGTCTTGTGGATATTATGACTACCCTGCCTGGATGATACTAGCAGTTCAGCCTGACTTTGGTCCTGTGCTGTTCGAGTCTCCTTCCACATACAGTATAAAGGAATAGGTGCCACAGTGAGGGTGGGCACCACTTGCACACAGGCTGGATGTGGCTCTGAAGTGCTGCTGTAATACATTAAATAGCAAACCTCCCAGCTGCCGCCTGAAAATGCCAGCTCTACATGCAATAAGAGGTGGCACCTCGGAGTTGCCTGAAAAATTTAAGTCTGTTATCTGTCTCTGTATATATGTTACATGACTTAAGTCTCTCCTAATTACTTGCTACCATGTGGGACATCTCCACTCGAAGAGACAGTGAGGGCTCAGTCTGTGTGCTCTAACCTGGCAGTTAAGGTACTAACTAAACTTGGGCTCTAACCTGGCAGTTAAGGTACTAACTAAACTTGGGCTGTGCTCCATATACTCTGATTCCCCGGTTATTAGAGGAGTGTCACCTTTTCCATTATTTTTTTTCTTCTTTTTTTTTTTTCTTTATGAGAAAGCTCAAAAGCCTATTTCAGCATGATAAGAGCACTAAAACCTCGAAAAATGCTCCTGAGAGGGCAACTTATTCATTCCCAGCTCTAAGTTTATTCCCAGGGCAACAGATTAGTAGTGTTTAGGGCTGGAAAGGATCACTACTTTAATCAATAGATTAAAAAAGATCACAGCCATTAGTGCCAGACTTTGATTTTTACACTGCCACTACACTGTATGTGGCTGCCTCCCCATCTGTGGCATTTTAGAGCAGTCAGGATATGTCTGTGTTACCACAATACAATTTATGCTATAATCTTATACTACTCATCTCCCTCTTTGTTATCCCTTATCTTGTCAGATATTCCTGGATCTGTGTCCTGCTGTGTTTCCATCACTCTTGGGACGTACCATGTGGAAACCAGCTCGCTGAGGGGCTAGTGGTGTTTGACAACTAGAAGGCAAAGCAAGCGCAGTCTCTGTGCTATGTGCTCTTTACTCCAGGACCAGCAATTCCTAATACTGGCTCAGGGCTGACCAGGAAGGGACATTGTATCCCCAGGATTCAGCTTAGAGACCTGAGATAACTGAGCCTCTCCACCTTCAAGTGATGGTATGCACAGAGCACTGGCCAGGTTTGGAGCACCTGAACTGGCTACCAGAGTCTTCTTAGATGGGACTGCTGGAAATCATAGAGTCATAGAATGGTTTGGGTTGGAAGGGGCCTTTAAAGCTCATCCAGTTCCAACCCCTTGGCATGAGCGGGAGCACCTTCTACTAGGCCAGGTTGCCCAAAGCCTTGTTCAACCTGGCCTTGAACACTGCCAGGGAAACAAGGTCATTTCTGGTGAAGAAAAGGTATTTTTCTGCTTTCCCCACCTTATACGAGCTGAGCTACTTCTCTGTCCCAACTCTGCCTATTTCTGATCTTTGGCTCACCCAATGGTGATAACTGAAGCATTCTTACGGAGGACAAAGTCACAGGCTGCAGGTGAGACACACCACTGTCAGCTGCTGCTCAGAGGCAGGAAGCACTGCAGAAAGGGCAGTGGCAAGAAGCAGCTGTGTGTGTCTTGTTTGCAAATAGAAAAGAAATGGATAGAAAGAGCAAACTCATTTTCTCAGAAAGTGAACTCCAAAGGTCCCCTAACTTGTGTAATCTCTTTGCTGCCTCAGTGTGACTAGATACGTGGGTGGGTGGATGGATGGGGATGCTGCAGCAGCACAGAAGTGAAGTCACTGACAAATTACAGCATTTCTTTGGGTAGTTTATTCCAGAGACCTTGCTGCAGCTTCTAGGAAGGGAGTTACCCCTGAGGGAATGCAGTGGGATTTTAAAGTCTCAGGAGGTAAAACCTTCCATAAAAATGCAATTGGCTTCCAGTCAGGACCCTCTAAAGAGCATCTTGGTATGCTCTGGCCTTTGGGTTATCTGTGGATTGTATGCACAAACATACTCTTTCCTCATGTCTTATGCACTGAAAAGGAAAATTTAGGTGGCAGCTGTTTTTATGGCTTCTGTGGTTTTTGAGAGATAGAAAACCACAGGGAAACTCCATTGGAGAAAGCCACAAGTCCATTTTCTGGTTTCCTGTTGCAGGTCTCTTAATGAGGTTTCTCTGGTTTTGCTAAAGATGGTGGGCAATTTCTGTCCCAGCCTTAAATGAATTGCCATTGAGGATCTCTACTCTGTTATGTTTCCAGATGGGAAAATGAAAAATACCCAGATGAGGCCTTCCAGCCCCAATTTCTGTCTCTGGAGAATCAGTCTTCATGAGGTCTCCTTGGGCATTGCTGATGTAGCAGAAAGCCTTCAGAAAACTGTATTTTCTGCTCATCAATAAAACTTCTTCCACTCAGATTTTCTCCCTGGTTTTCAGGGTAAAAGTTGGGAGTCTTAACAGGGTTTAGGTATCATCTGTAAGTCCTGAGCAACTATGTCATCTGATGAGTAGCTTCTCCTAAATCTGCCTTAGATACAGCATGATTTCTGCGTTGGCTTGTGTTTGCTCTTGTAGTGATGTAAGTGATACCCCATTTCCCATGCATGAATAATCAGACATCAATTTGAGGAGAGTCCCAGCACAGCAAACATTGCCCCTTTTGTGACAATCCTCAGGGCTTCTTGAGGTCAATAACTCACCTGTAGCTTGATGAGATCACTGAAGCTCTTCTTCCAGGAAGCACCAGGAGTTCCTGGATGGTTATCAACCAGCAGTGCTATAACTCCACAATGGAGCAAAAATTGGTTCTCTCTAAAGCTGATCTGGGATGCAGAAGTCAGGACTGATCCAGAGGGGAACCTCACAGCAGACTAGGAATACCTATAACTGATTCCATACCCTACCTCTTGTGCCTGCTGGGTTCTCCTGGCAGGTTTCCTGTCCTAGAGTCAACTGAGGACTCGGGTGGAGGATGTGAGCATCACCTCAGTACATATAGTCCAGGGGACGGGGCAAGCTTCCTTTTCAGTGAGTACAGCTCATAGATGCTGCCCTGGAGAAAAATTCCAACATCTCCAGCTACTTCCAGTTGATAAGACAGCAGAGCCAGATGATTGTCCCTGCTCTGTGAAACTCTTTGAGGGTTGTGTTTTGCCGCAGCAATGAAGGTGGTTGCAACCTGGAAAGAAATGACTGGATAAAATGGCTTTGCTTTTGGTGTGTGCTGGGTAAATGGCAACTGGTGGGAAGAGTGTGTTGTGACTGTGGATATTCCTGTCCCTCTGGGTGGGACTTCTGCTGCTTGCCATATGTTGTGTCCTGCAGCATTTGAGCAAGATGCATGAGGGTGAAGGTCTGTGGCTCCTGGAAGGCACAAGGTTTCCAGTGAGCGCTTGAATCAAACAGGACTCAGCCAAACTCAGGCTTGTTGAACTAGAAGGGAGCCCAGATAAGAAGGTGGTACTCCACTGGCTGACAGGGATGCTGTTCCCCTGTCTGTCACATCCCAGAAATGCTTCCCTGGTCTCAGACAAGAGCTCCAAAACATATCTGAAAGCGCTAAAAATCCTGAACCTCGCCCATTTGAAATAGGATAAATCAGATTTGCACTTTCCTAGCGACATGGAGGCTGGAGAGTCCTGGTTTTATTATTGCTTCACTGAGCCAACAACTCTGCATTAAGCCTATTACATTTACATTCCTGGTTTCTGACTGAGGAAAGTGGGCAACAGTGCGGTGTACCTGGCAAACGCACCTGCAACATTAGTTTAGGCTTGTGGCTCCCTGGAAAGATCCAGTGAACTGCAAGCAAAAGCAATATATTTGAGTATTGCAAGAAAAAGCAATACATTAGCTTAGCACAAGTGATAATGTTTCCCTGCAATAGCCAGCTCAAGCGGCTCTAATAGCTTTCTACTGACTTTCTGCTGAATGAATGACTCTTAGCTCGAACAACAGAGATGTATCTCTGGGTAAGAGAGGTTCCCTCATAGCAGAAGCTGCTGTGAGCTCTGTGAAGAACACTTCCAAAGCAGAAAATCTGCAGTCAAAATGACCCTGAAATATCCACTTTGGTGACATTGAAAAGGAACCTTACAGCTTCATAAATCAAACTGCGGCGAGGTAAGAAAGTGAAGGTTGCGAAGCCTGAAACTGGAGGGTTTAGCCAATGGAAGGGGCTCCTTGGGCTATAATGCTCTGAAGACAGTGTTATCAAACTTCTAGGAGTAAGTGATGATGTCCTGGCTGTGTCTGATAGTAAGAGGATGGATGGCCTAGTAAAGTCCACACAGGCAGATCTACAGCTGAGCAAACAGGACTGCATGTGCAGTACGTATCAGGGAACTCAGCCTCTTTTACTCCTGAGGGGAAGCAAACCATCTGCCATCTCACTGAATCCTGTTAGCATTCAAAATAATTGGAGTACATTTGCAGAGCAGGGAGAAAAACATATTTTTTATAAGTGACACCAGAAAGATCAACTGTAAGAGCCTGACCTGCCATGGCTTGCACCAAGGCTCTGGCATTATCCCCAGAACATCTCCTGCCTTGCTCAGGGGAGTGTGGCATGTGGCACTGGAAGGGACCATCCCTACCCCAGACACTTCTGTCAGCTGCTTAGCTGCTTGCCTGCCATAAGCAACCTGTCCAGGAGCACTCCCCATCCATCTCCCTGGGGACTGGTGCCTTCTCCTTCCCTCCAGTTTCAGGGATTGGGTGGGGATGCTGCAGGTACCACAGGGAACCATCAGGAAATGTCAGCAAGAGGTGGAGGGACATCCCATGGGTGACATCACATTGCTGACACCAATGGGCAGAGCCAATAGAGCAAGAGCAGCTAGGGACCAACATAAAGGGGAGAAAGCTGCGGTGTGTCCTGATCCCTTCCACAGCCCCAGTGTGGAAGGGACCAGCGGTGCAGTGTGTGAGGGGCCATTGTGTGGGGTAAGGCACAAAGGGCAGGAGCCACCCAAACCTCTTCAGTCCATCCTCTCTTTGCCCTCAGCAAAGCATGTCCCTACTAAGAGGTGCCAAGGTGGAGCAGGATAGGGGTGTGATGTGGGGAAGGGGGTACCTTGCTCTCAGCGTCAGCCAGTTTTGTTGGTGGTGGCAGCAGGGCTGTAACTCTCCCCCTTGTAAACACACAGCAGATTTAAAAGGAAATCCAAAGTGCGTTTACAAGCTCCCAGCCCATTAATGAACGGGTTCATAAAGCAGTGAACAAAGGCTAATCAATATGCTGAGTGCAGGGGAGCAGGAGCCTGAAAGCATTCACTAATCAGAGGGATGCTGCTGGCCTTATAAATAAGGAGGGTCTCTGTGATGGGAGTGGGCCCAGGGAGCAATTCAGCACCTTTCATCTCTGGTTGCCCCTAAAAGCCTCTCTCCAGTAATGAGCTTGCTGCTCCCCTTCCTCCCCAGTGGAGCCAGGGGAGGAAGAGGAGGCAGGCAGAGCTGCTGCTAATGGTGACTTGCCACAGGGATCAATAGAAGGGAAGCAAATTAACTGGGCTCCCGTGGGAAGGGATTTGTTAATATGCGGGGTGGTGAGGAGTGACACCGGATCGCATGGCTATGCCGCTTCGAAAATACCAGCCTATAATGAACCCACGAGGGAGTGGGAGGAAGGGGACCCTCCTGCCTGCCTAGGATGCTGCCTTTCCTCACCTCACCCTCCTATCACCATGCATACTGCTTTGATTTCCCCCCCAACAAGTTCTCTTGCTGCCTTTCTCCCTCTGTAAGGTGCTGCTCCCTCCAACAAAACTTCTCCTGTAGATGCCCCTGGGCAGAGAGAAGGGTCCTTGGAGTCCAAACCCACCATGCTTAGGGTCCCTTACACAGGGAGTCCTGGGGGGGCTTTGCCATTTGAACCCCCCTTCCTAAAAGGCTTGCAACCATCCTGCCCCGGAAATGTGGTGTCTGCTTGAATAAAACAGCCCTGGCCTTTTCTCTTAGCCTCATGGCCATCATGGCACTGTGCTGTAAGGTGGGGCGGCAGGCAAGGGAGGGTTCAACCTCCGCCTTCTTCTCCTAGGCCTGGGGGAGAAGGGACTGCTTCTCCAGGCAACAAAGCTGGCAAAGCACCTCCTTTCCCTGCCAAGCAGGCAGCACAGGAGCCTGGAAGGTGGGACTGCTCCCAGCCAGCTGCTCCATGGAGCACCCTCATGGATGAGGCTGCAGTTAAGGAACTAGCATCTTCATTAGAAGTAGCCGCAGCCCATGTGGACTATTGCTTGACCCTCAGCTACTCCAACTGCAAAATTCGGGGAACAGCCCTAATTGTAGGGAGGTTCTCCTGCCTTCACTCCTCACCTGCACGTGGGGAGGCTGGCACTGAGGGCATTAGCGCTGGGGCTCTGCACCTTGACTGGAGCCAGCAGAGCAGGCAGGAGGAGGGTAAGGAGCGATTGTCTGCTGCACCAAGCCTGGCTGGGAAAGGGCAGGAGCTGCAAGTTGTGGTACCTGCTGGAGGGTTTGAATGGGAAATCTGCACACAAGTAGTGATTTTAACTACTGGAACAGATTCAGTTACCTTCATTGTCATATTAGGCAGCCCTGGCAGGAGGGTGGGTGGATAGGAAGGACAGCAGCAGGGGAAAACAGTGGGCTGAGAACAGCAAGTCTTGAGCACATAGAGAGCAGGATGACCCTGACAGAGTGTGAGTCATGTCTGCAGAGCAGATCCATATTTAGTACCTCTCCTTCACTGCAGACTTTGGGGCGCAGCGTAGCACAGTATCAGTTTGCTGCTGAGGCAGCAAAGGACTGGATTTTCCAGGGCAGCCAGCCAAGAGGAGAGAGCCTTGGACTCGTGGAAGCCACCATTGGCCTCTTGCACGGTGGACGTTGTGTTTGAACAATGCTGAGTATTCCTCCTGGAGCTGACCAAGGAGACCCCTGTGGTCCTGGAGCTGCCCCAAAGCAGAAGTCATGAGATGGGCCCGATCCCAGTGAGTGCTGTGGGGGACACCTGAGTTCCCTTGGGAGGCTGGGGGGAGGGATGGCGTGCGTGTGCTGGAGGTGCATCCCTGAGCACACACAGGTGTGCTCTTGCTCTCGTCACAGGTGGAGGAGGACGTGGGGCAGAGGCCACCAGCCTCTTCTGTGTCAGGAAGCACAGGCAGCCTTCTGGTAGCAAGTGATGTGAAAGAGCCAGGGTGATCTCCTGGACACGTTGCCTGTGCTGCTGTGATGGGGAAAGTTCTCTCTGTGCTGGGAAGGGCAGCTTCTCCTCGGCTGCCTGACAGCTCATGCCCTGGGGGGCTCATTTGGTGCAGCTCCAGCAGAGTTCAAATCACATTTAATTTTGCCCACACACACGAAAGAGAAAATCCTGTTGTTTCTGCTACTCGCTGCTTGACTGGCTGCTCAAACAAACAGGCAAGATAAAGCGACCCTTGGCATCTCTGCTAAGCCGTGGCCAAGGGTCGGTGAAGCAAACGAACCTACAGACAGAGAGCAGAAAAGGATTGTCGTGGTTTAAGCTGTAAATCACGCAGCCCGTTCTCTCACTCACTCCCCTCTCTTTCTTCCCCCCACTCCCGGGTGGATGGGGAGGAGAATCAAAACAATGCAACTCCCACAGGTTGAGATAAGAACAGTTCAGTAACTAAAGTATAACACAAGACCACTACTGCTACCATCAATAATAATAATGACAAGGCAAATACAAAGAAAGAATACAACTGCTCACCTCCTAATACCAAGCTCGACCATGCAGTGCACCCCCACCCTTCCGGGCCTCTGCTCTCACTTTTACATCCTGGGCATGATGTGCTGTGGTATGGAATAACCTCCTTGGTCAGCCTGGGTCAGGTGCCCTGTCTCTGCTTCCTCCCGGCTTCCCTTCCTCCCTGGCACAGTATGAGACTCAGAAAATCCTTGGTCAGACCAAAACATCACTAAGCTGTAACTGAAAACACTGGTGTTATCAGCACTGTTCCCAGGCCCAAAGTCAAAAACACAGCGCTGCACCAGCTACCAAGAAGGAGGAAAATGACTGCTGCTGCTGAACCCATGACAAGGATTTGCTCTGCTTTGGCCATCCTCCCTCCAGACACTGCTGGCACCCAAAGGAGTGGGGTCCCCTCAGCATCCTTCTTGCTTGGGGGGCAGGAACAGGACCAGCTTTATGACTGGGGGAAGGGAGTCTTCATTTGGGAGACCAGAGCACCAAGTGATCAGCATCTTGCTTGCAGGAATGAGAACAGCATCTCTTTGGGGGCCATCCTTTGTCTAGCTGCTGAGACTGCAGCTTGTTTGCCTACCCCCATCTTTGTTTCCTTCTCTGCCCATGCTCTAAGTCCCTGGTGTCTGTGGGCATGCTTAGTGAGGTGTGCTCAGGACCACGCTCTTAACATCTTGAAAATGATCCTTTCATCCCTCCTCCTGTCTCTCCCTCACTGCCTTCTGCATCCTGTTTTCTCATCCCTCCATCTCTCCTTCCCACCTCATTGCTGATCTCTGCCTGCCTTCCGCAGCCTCCCTCCTGTCTCTCCTATTTTCTCTCATCCTCACTCTGCATCAGAGCTGAGTTTTTCAAGCAGCCTATTGACGGCAACCTGCCACAGGAACCATTAGTTGAAAGCCAAGCGGAGGCCTGTGATGCTGAAAACATAAGGCACAGTGGTGGAGAGCAGGGAAGGAAGAGACGGCCTGTATTATACAGCTCTACTCCGCTGCCAGGCTCAGTGACCCCCTTGCTGTGTGTCAGTCAGCCACGAAGTCATTACTCATTAGTAGAATGAATTCAAGCAGTCTCATTTGCATTCCCTAATGAAGGGCAGGGGCCCAGCCACATTGCCCCCCGCCTCCCCTCAGCACCAATCTGGGAAGCACAGGCATCTTCTGGGGTTTCTGTTGCTCTGGGAGATGGGAGTGAGGATAGAAGAGGGAGTGTGAGCATGAGAAGAAGGGACCTGAGAGAAATCTAAAGGTGACAGCAGAGTTTGGAGAGCTCCTGGCTCTTTCAGGCTATTAGGAAACAAGTGAGAATGAGTATATTGTCAGCATGGCCTTGTTGACATAGCAGGGGCTGAGTGTGAGGCTACCTCACCTCTTGGTCACTGCTACAGGTAAAGAAAAAAGGTCTCCGTGCAAGAACAGAAAACAAGATTGGATTTGACTCCCTGCCTCTCTGTGCCAAAGCCCTTTGTGGTCAAAGTGATGCCTGGAATTGGAGACAACTTCTGCTGGGACAGTTTGGCAGATTCTCCTGGCCAATATCACTCTTCCTCCAGCAGCAGTGCAGCCTGGCTCCTTTCCCAGCACCACCCAAGCAGTTTCCCTGCACAAAGTTCTGCTCTAGCGAAGAGTCAGTGCGTGCTCCCAGGTCTGCTTGCTCTCCCTGTGGCATACATGCTTGCAGAGAGTCTTTACTTGGGCAGAGGGAGGGTGCCCACAGGATGGCTGGAGTGTGTGATAATGTGATGATACAAGTCCATATAAGCAAGTGCTCAAGATTAAAAAAGGCAGCATCCTGTCACTCTTCACCTGTTACGTGCTTTGAGATCTTTGACTATGACATTTGATATAAATGCAAAATGATTATTATTTGAAAAAAAAATATTAATTTCCTTCTATTATACTCACATGCACCAAGGAGTACATTCCCATTGCCAAGCATTTGTGCATAATACCTACAGAAGAGCTTGTCTGATGTGTTTATTCAGTGTGAATAAGTTAAATGCTGGAGAATGAATGGTTCTGCTAATTGAATTTATTCTTGTAAATTTAATGCCACTCTAGCCAAATGTGCCATCAAAAATGTGCATTATTTTGTTCATCTGCATAGTCACCACTGAAATTCAGAGGACACATCTGAAATCCTAGTGCATAGCTGGGGGAAATGGTCTTTCCAGCAACACATGGAAATACTGTGTGGAATTTCAATATTTGTATATCCAGAATGACTACTTGTGTTCTTATGATAGAAGGATCTGTGACTGTAATTGTAATGCTGGAACGTGCCTGGGTTTCTGTGCACAGTTTCTTAGTTTTTCTTACTCCTCAAATGGAGATTCCTTTGAGGCTTAGAATTCCTGTGCTTGTTCTCTGCCCAGAGAGGATTTTAAAGTAAAGAGGAAAGTGCCAAGGAAAACTTATAGGTTTTTCTATAACTGTGTTTTATGTACATTACAAGAATCATATCCGGGCATAACTCAGCACCAGTCAGGCATGTTTTGCTCTAATTCAAGCTGGTTTATAGCTCTTATGGAGAACTGACAGCAATAAATGAGCTGTTTGTGCGGACGCTATTAATTGATTTGGAAGTCCTGAGCACAGAGTTTCTTTTTATATCTGAGTGCTAGTAGGATCTGTTATGTTCCTTGAAGCTCTTCTTCCATGCCTCACGCCACAGTGGGTCATATATCTGCTGCAAACCCGATGTGATCCTTTTGAGCTTGTTGCATGGCAGTTCAGTGAGATGGCTCAGAGATGAAGGAAGCTGCCGCTAGCCCAGCTGTAGGAAGGAAAATAAAGCAAACCAGAGAACATAGTTATGCCATTGCCCACGTGCTGTGTGCGGTATATAGCTCTGGCTTCTCCAGCTCAACTGTGTTTTATATAATACAGCTAAAAAAGGCTCAGAGAAGGGCAGCAGCAGGGATGACCAAAGGTGGGGAATAATTTGAGTGTGAAAAATGATTAACTGGCTAGGACCCCCCTGCCTGGAAGAGACAGGTAAGGAGCTATGAAAATGTGAGTACTATGGAGAAGGAGAAAAAGGAACAATTGTTCCATCCCAGCATCAGGACTGGGGGTCAGAGGGAAGTGGCAGGTGACAGTTTCAGAAGAGAGCAGAAAAGATGGCTCCGTGGTGGAGCACCACTGAGCACTGGGCAGTGAGCACCTGGAGCATCCCAAATGTCACTGGACAGCCCTATGGAGGAAAAATCTGTCATGAGGTATTAAACATGGGAATGCCACGTGTGACCCAGGACATTTTGAAACCAAAGATGGCTGGGAGAGTAATATGGGAGAAACCCATGGCCCTCATCTGGCTGGAGACAGGCTGCTGAGTGGGACAGGACTCTGGTCTTACCTGGTAGGATCATTATTGCACTTTCATATCCATTGCTCAAAAAAACACCTCATGGCAGTCAGCTCAGCTATAAGAGCTCTAAACTTCAGAGAGTTATGTGACTATTAACTGCTTTATCTTCATGCCGTTAAGTATCATTAGGTCCCTACTATGGGTTTAGCAAAACTCCGATGAGCCAAGAGAGAGAAATAATTGCAGCCCATATGCCTGAAATCATCCATCCCACTAAAGGCTGCAGTTCAGCTCATGAGCCATAATCACATCAATTAACCTTTGTTCCATTTAACATTAGGAGGCCCGCAGAATTACAGTTTTTGTAATTAACCTCCTAAATAGGGATGCATCCAAAACAAAGAAGATCCCTATGTTGCCCAGGCCTGTGCAAAGGCATGGAGAGAAATGAGGGTTATTAAACAAAAGGAAAGAAGGATTAATGTCCACTGAGCTCTGCTGTTGCCCTGCAAGGGGAAGGGCTCTCTGGGCCTGGGAGCCTCCACAGTGGTTGTTCCATACCAAGGGTGTTGGATTCAATGCCAGAGAAAGGAAGGACCTGGGATTGGGAATGGCAAAAGGGGAAGCTCCCAAGACCTAAGTAAGGGTGAATACAGGAAGTTCCCTCCCCTAGAGAGATGGACCCCAGCCCCTCTGGGAGCAAGTACTTAGCTGAAGACCCATGTGCTGCTTAGGACCTGGCCTCTGCTGCCCAATAGAGGATCAGATGGCAGAACTGGCCTTGGAAGGGGAGGAAACCACGGAGAAGCTATTTAAAGGTAAAATGGAGAGGATTCACCGAGCAGCAATGGGAAAGTAATTGAGCTAAACTGAAATGTAATTGGAAAATAATCATGGTGAGCAGCAGTTTAACATATTTTATTGTAACACGAACAGAAGTTGCTTTATGAGCTTTTGTTCAGCCCCATCCCAGCGCTTCTGGTGTGCTGTCTATGATGCAGACAAAAGACTTTTTTCTGTGGCTTGGGACTGAAGCCAGAAGCAGACTCTGCTCCCTCATGCTCACTGACACTTCTGTCTCCGTACACAGTGCCAGGGCAGAGTGGGAGGAGGAACCTGGTTTCTCCGAGGGAGAAGGGTGGTGGCACCACCCACAGCAGGAGGTGGTGGCTGCTGGCTGGGGGGACAATGCAGGGATACCTCCCCTTGCTTACTGCATGTTAGTCGAGAGTATTTTCTGTCCATGCTTTCTGTGCGCTGTTATGCTCCAGAGCCACTTATGCAAAGCATTCAATAAATACCCCCCGAAACGTGGAGGAGATGAACAAGGTAATGTGAAGAATAATGAAATGTCCCTCAGCCTCCGGGGAAGCTGTATTGACCGGCCGTGGAGAGAGCTCATAATGAGGCCCACTTTACCCAGAGAAAGCAGTAATAGCCTTCCCTTGTGCAGCCCCCCCTTGCCATCCCTGCAAATTGTGTTTGCTCAAGAAAACGATTTGTGCAGGAAAGGAGCCAGGCAGCAAGTGCGGACTGGAGGGGCCGGTGTGGGGGAGAGGAGGAAGGTTAGAGGGAGAGCCAAGGACCAGATGTGGCTCCCCAAGGTCAGTGACAAGCGCTGCTGTGTAAAATCCCCTCTGGACCCTCTCAGGATCCCTGGGGCAGCAGACTTCGGGAGTGAGGGGCCCAGAGCTGAAAGCAGGGAGTGGATCCCGTGCTCAGTGAGTGCCGCCCTTGTCCCAGTTGTGTTTTTCCCTTGCCTCACCCATGTCTCTGTGTCCAAACCTCTGATCTTTGTGCAGATGGTGTGATCTCTGCACCAGTTCCTCTCTGTCCTGACCATTACTGCAGTCCCTGTGTAATGCCTCTGCCTCAGCCCTTGCCGTGCAGCAGGAGGCCCGCAGGATGCCTCTGGGTTCAGTGCACTCGCACAGGGGATTTGCTGGCCACCCTCCTGTGGCCCCTTTACCCATCACTGTCTGCAGTGAGCTCCCCTGAGCAGTGGCAGAGCACCGGCAGAGGTTGTGATCCTGGGCAATCCATCAGCCCCAGCAGGAGCATAGCCCAGATACACAGTGTGATCAGCACTACGGCTCCCACAAGCAGTGGCTCTTGCGTTCTAGTCCATGACCCGGGGTTCCCAGCAGCCTCTCCCGCACCACAGTGCCTCTCGTTCCAGCAGTCGTGGAGATTTCTAGAGCTACTCACCTGGTTTTAGCTGTACTGTCTGTTCAAGGCAGCATCCCGTCTACATTAACCCTTATTGTGTTATTCCTTTGCCTTCCATTCCTTATTTCCACTCCTAGCCCTCTTGTTTTCTGTGAAGGAAACAGGCCTCTATCACTTTACCTTGCTTGTTCTTCCTGTTCATTTCTCTACCATTTACTGTCAGAGCTTCCTTTGCCTGCTCCCTTCTTGAGCAACATCCCAGTTGGGACTGGCATCTCGTTAGGCTGCAATTGTCTTTGCCTTGGTCCAAAGTGCCAGAATATTTCAAATTGAACTGGGACTCTGATCTTACAGACACCAAGGTTACTGCAATCCAAGGGGCATTTAAGCCTTTGTGTATATGAGGTGACCCACATTCACACAGTGCAAAAGGTAGTTCTGCAAACTTCAAAGCTGTCCAAGTCCTTAAGCTGATGCATTCAAGCACTCACATGCTGCATCATTTCTTTGGCAGATGGAGGAGGAATAAGGGTTTAGTTTTATTATCATTATTATGGTATAATTTATTTCCTTAGTGATGTCCAGAGGAGAGTCTCCTTCCATGGAAGGACCATGGCTGGCAGGAGAAGGGCGCACAGGAAAGCACTGGACAGTGAAGATGTGAGGTAAGGCAGGAACCTGCTGTGGTTGGGAGATTTGAGACTGAGCGTGTGGTGGCTCACAGGTACATGGTGGTCTTCTTTCCTGCCACACACTGATGTGATCCAGTATATGGCCAATTCAGACTGGGTTTTTCACAACTTGGTGGTGTCCTCCACGGTCATACCCAGCCCTTGTGGTGAGGTTATCCTCTCCCTGAGCTGTGGGCAGTTCCACGCTGGCACCCTCAGGGGATGCCCAACTTCCTCATCCTGGCAGGGAATAGAGGGTTTCAGTGTGCCCTGGAGAAAGCGCTCTGGAAGCTGTCAGCTTAAAGCAAATTGGAAGAGCCCCCCTGCTGTGTTCAATCTGTTGATTAAAGTGGTAGCTGATCTTATTGTCATTCCTAACAGATTAGCTCCGAATTTTCCAAGGTTTCTGCTGAGTACATTGTTAGCTTGGCCATTTGCAATGATCTCCATTTATCCTAAGGGGTTTTTTGGGGGGTTGTTTTTTGTTTTGGTTTTTTTTTTTTTTTTTTTTTTAAAGTGGTGGTTTTCATTCTTTCTTTTTTTTTCACTGTGGTTTTGATCCTGCTCAGAAAACAATTTCTTCCTCATTTTGCATTCATTGGGGCTTCACATGAAAGGACCTGGCAAAAACCCTTTGGTCGTGAGTTGCTGAGGGATGTTGAAGCTACTAAAACTAAGCTAAACTCCATGAAATCAGAAAAAGCCATGCTAGGGTCAAACCAGACCAGATTCAAACAGACCCCATCACACCAGCTTCAGCCAGACCAAACCAAAGACCTATCTTGACTTTGGCACACCAGACCAGATGTATTTGAATTAATATTTGAGTGAAGGGAAATAGAAAGGCCTTTGGGCCTGGGAATAAAAAGATTTTCTTTCCTGTTTCTACTGACCCCAGGAGGAGCTCTGCTCTGTTTTCATCAGGAAGTGGGACTTCTGCTCAGGTGCCGAGCTCCCCTAAGGTGAGTTAGCTGCTTGGAGAGCTTGCCACTGTGCCACAGCATTTCATGGGGGACCAATTTTCTTTCTGTGGTAAAAGCCGAATGAAGGGAGAGACTCATCTATTATTTACTGCCTTAGGAATCTCTGAAAACAAAACAGGAAATGGTACCCATCGGTATCACAGCTCTGTCTGTGACTTCTCTGCTGTGGTTGATGCCAGTTGATAACCTTATTTTTTCTTACCTGGAGGTGACACACAGTCCTGATCTAAATGAAGGGGTTAGGAAGCTATGTGCCTATGCTGTATGATCAGTCAGCAGCACTGATTCATGGCCTTGATGCTCGCCACACAATAAGGTATCAAACAGCAGTCCTAAACAGGAACAGTAAGTGTTAAACAGAACAGGTCTTTGGAGACCAGGGATTTATCAGACTGTCATTATCAATTGAAGCCCCTTATGATTTTTTTCCTATAAAACTAAGGAAACAAACAACCCATCAGAAACTCTTTTCTGTAGTATCAACACTTAGGATAAAATCTTTGGTTTTAGACCCTCTCCTTCCCCATGCTTCAAGTTGAGCTCATCAAATTTTGCAGCTAATTAGCATGCAGCCTGCAGGTTCCACAGCATCAGCTAAATATAAACCATCCTTTTATTTTTTCCTTTTGTTTGAGGGCTGTTGACAGAGCTTTTTGTTCACTTGAAAGGTAGAGGATCAGCCATGTGAGGATCATTCCTCATGTCTGTCTCCTGTCATCCCATTAGCCAGGCACATGTCCAAGGCAATGCACTGGGCACTGCTTCAGACAGGACAATGTCAAAGCCGGACTCCAGGGAATGAGCTCCTGGGCTCCAACCTAGCCACAGTCTAGTGCTGAGGACAGGAGCTCAGCTCTCATCAGTCCTGGATTTTCTTCCCTGCCTTTTGACTCTTAAAGAGCAGTTACCTTTCTTCAGGAGGAAGAGTAGCTGAGGCCTATGAATAGAAGACTTGCAGGGGGGTTGATTCCAGTTATCAACCTTTCCATTTAACCAGCTGGTACCTGTAAAATTCTATGGGATTTCCTAAGAAATTAGCCTCTAGCAACCATGGGGCAATGATACATGTCCTCTCCAGGTGCTATCAGGCTTCTCCTAATAGAGTTGGCCTCTGTATCTGACTTGTCTGCCAGTTTGTAGTACTTTAGAAGCGACGACATTCCAGGCTGGGGAAGGCTGAACACAGCCTCTGCTGTTAGTTTCTCATCATTGGTGCCCCCCATGTCCTTTTTATACCCATTAGGAGGACAGGGTGACATTAAGGGAGGCTCAGACTGCATTTCAAAGCCTAAGGGAACACATCTTGGCTGAACTGTAAGCTGACATTTCACCCACCCTGGGATTTAATGTGGAGCAAAGACCCTCGGGGCATGACACACAACTGTTTTATAGAGCACAAAAGCAGAGCATTCTCCAGCTGCGATAATAAAGGGAGGGATTTTTTTTCCTTCAATGGTTCCTATTGGAACATGTAATGAAATGCTTTGTGAGAGGCTTTAAAGAGTGCCTTTAAAATTAATTCAAATGGAGTGAGACTTGGCAGAGATTGAAGGGAAGAAGGATGTGGTGGATGGAGAACTTCCTGTCTGTGTCCAGCATCACCAGTGATTTCGCATGAAGAAGAAAATAAAAAAATGGACAAGATCATCCCCTTCCTAGCACACATTGTTTAGTAGGAATTTATAAAGCCAAGGAATCTGATCTGTCAGTTCAAGAGGAGAAACCTTCACCCTGTTGAACTGATACCTCACCTTGCCTCTGTCATGTTTGTGGATGCTTCATCCCAGCAAGCCCAGAAAGCTGGGCAGTTCAGCTTGCATCCTGGTCCCCTGTTGCTGACCGAGGGCTGTGGTGCTCTTATGTGAGGACAGCAAGGGATGAGGACAAGCCATCTGCTGAGGGGACAGCATCATTGGCAGGCACAAGACAGAGATTTCTGTCACACCATTGTCTGACTGGTAGCCAGGGCTGTTGGATGTCCAGAAACCAGCAGGTCAGTGGTCAAAGTGTTAAGTCTGCTAGAACCAGGGCTGATGTGTTAGGGGCTTTCTGGTGAGCCTGCTGAAAGAGAAAGTGGGTGCTTTCTGATAAAGGCTTGTTTTCCGAGTCAGATTACATGGTTGTTATAGGGAGTAAAAGATGAAATTTGAAGATGGCGATGAGCATGGGAAACTGTATGGTAAGGTCTCTCCTACATGTTGAAGTCTTCTCAGAGGAAAGAAACAAAAATTAGTCTGGAACTCGAGCACAAGAGAGCTGGAGCCTGCTTCAGCTTTGGGAGAGGGAGAAAGGGAATAGTGTTTGGGAATCTCTGTGCTCTGCCAGAGAAGCCTTCTGGTGCAGTGCAGGTCTTGTACTGCATCACTGATAAATAGAAAAGCTAGAAATCCTGTAGCTTGACCACTAGCCTGACACTGCTATCTTTGCATTAAACCCAATATCGTTGTTAGAGTAGAGCCACTAGTTTCAAAACCGTTATTCCTCTGTGCCTTCCCCAAAGTTTATCCATATGTTAACTGTGCAAGCTGGAGTTTTCAAAGCTAGAAATATGCCTTGGGCTGTTTTAATGTTTCATCTAAAGTGGGTCATTCATTTCTGAGGAGAAGATTAGGGAAAAAATAAACACCACTGCTTAGACCACACTGAACAGAATTCAGGCAGATGGGTGGTTTGAAAGTGCAAGCTTATATGTTGGAGGAAGGAATCGATGTTTGTAAAATACCATTCAGCCTAACTAGAGCTGTCCCAGTGAAAAGCTGTGCATCTTGGAAAACTGCCCAGTTTGTGTATTTGCTGTAGACACTGGTTAGAGCTGGACTGTTCTGTCTTCTGAAGCTCCTGTGTATGCTGAGCTTGCTCCACCTTCTTGTGTCTCCTGAGGTCCAGTTTGACAGCACTTCCAACAAAGAATCATAGAATCATAGGATAGTTT
Organism: Ara ararauna; assembly: GCA_028858755.1. Classification (NCBI taxonomy): domain Eukaryota; kingdom Metazoa; phylum Chordata; class Aves; order Psittaciformes; family Psittacidae; genus Ara; species Ara ararauna. The sequence continues at coordinate 103,336,260 of CM054379.1, forward strand.
GTGTTGGAAAGGACCTTCCAAAGTCATCTAGTCCAACCCCCCTGAAATGAGCAGGGACATCTTCAAGTAGATGAGGTTACCCAGAACCACATCCAGCCTGCCTTTTAATGTCTACAGGGATGGTGCATCCACCACCTCTTTGGGCAGCCTTTGCCAGTGTTTTACCATCCTCTCTAAAAAATTTCTTCCTCACATCCAGCCTGAATCTCCGCTCTTTTAGTCTAAAACCATCACCCCTTGTCCTCTTGCAACAGGCTCTGCTAAAAAGTATCTTCCCATCTTTCTTATTGGCCCCTTTTAAGTACTGAAAGGACACAATAAGGTATCCCCAGAGCCTTTTTCTCCAGGCTGAACACCCAAGTTTCAGCCTTTCCTCATCGGAGAACATCTGCATGAGTTTTTCTTTGGTGTGACTGTTACGCTGTTGTCTCATGGTAAAGTTTTCAGTCCACAAAGCACCCTCCAGCACTGCCTCTGAAAGATGTCTCCTTGCCTCTCTGTGCTCAGGAGTCATCTCCCCTGAGGGAGCAGGAGGCAGCTCCCTCTCCAAGAGCTGCTGCACACTTGAGGAAAGACTAAATCAGGGAAATGCAGAGAGCAGAAGCAGGATCTCATGCTGCCCAACCCAAGGGACTGATTTGCTTTCTTCCTGTCACTGAGCTCCTTGCTGTCAGGGAAAGGTTGCATAAGGTGAGATGTTCATTGGAAGCAACTTGTTCCTCCTTTTCTGAGTAATAAGCCTGACTTGTGTTGTCCATTATAAGCAGACAGATTCCTGCTTTAAACACATAAAATCCAATGTAAACCCTGACAAAATCATACTTTAAGATCTTTGCAAATCTAGCATCCCAAATTAATGATATTTTTGAATGAATTTGGCTTTGTTTCCATCCCTCAGTTCATCAGGTATGAAGATAATAAAACCCCTGAGTCAACAGAGAAAGTGAAGATGAATAATTCATTAATACCCGTGGCACCCAAATGCTATCATGAGCAGAGCTTAGAAAAGGCTTTGGGGAAGGGCTTTTTCCCTGCTGAAGGCTGAAAGTGAACCCCAGCCAGAAAGGCTGAGGCAAAACTGGGGGGATTGGAATAACTGGAGTCAGTGTGATCAGAGGGAAAAGGCTACTTGTCATTGTGGTTCCTCGGTCTGGAATCCTTCTCCCTGGTCCCTCTGAGGAGAGAAGGCACGGGGGTACTTGTCTTGGGGTGTTTGATGACAGGACTGGAAGGATGCTGAGGAACAACCATCTCCTGGTATCCAGGAATGGACCAGATGGGTCATCTCCATCACAACATCCCATCCTGCAATTCCTTCCTAGACAGGAGCACAGGGCTGAATGCGAGAGACAAACCACCATCCTTGCAGGGAATGTGGTATTAAAAAAAAGAACTCCACTGACCTCTGGCTCTGCTCTGTGTGCCAAGCTGCAAGGCAGGATAATATCAGCTTAAGTCACCCACCACCATGCTTCTGGCCTCCATTGTTCCTGCTCCTTGTCCACCACACACCGAGGTGTTAAGCTGAGAGCAGTCTGCTTGTGCTATCCACCCAAATGAGACTAGCCTGGGAGGGAAGGAAGAGCAGGTATTAAATATTAAGTAGCATATAACCATTAAGCACTTTTAAGACATTCCAGTTTGGGTGTGAAAACTTAGTGAACTGCTAATCAGTGGGTTATCTGCCAAATGGTAGCTCACATCAACAGAGTGGATCATACGCTTGTGCACACAGTGCAAGACAAAATCATCCCCAGAGCTCTGCTCCTCAGATGGGCACTCTCCCTCTGTTTCTGATCCCCACAGAGACAGTCTCTCAACCCTCAGCACTCTGCCTTTTCCCTTAATGCCTGAGATGGTAAGTTACTGAATGATTTCATTCCAAATATTGGCACTGGGAAAGGGTAGGAGTTTTCTGAGAGGTGGCTCACATACGCAGAAAAGAACAGGGTGGTTTGGTTACAATGGGGTGTTTCCCCAGCTCCTGGGCAATTCAAAGCATCTGGCATAATTCATAGGCCACAGCAGTGGAAATATGAGCTTCCTCTATTCCACAGAAATCCATTACTATCAAAAAGTAATAAAAGTGATCTAATTGATGGGAATAATCCATTTGGAGCATTGGTGGAGGTAATACACATCCTCAGGTGTTCCAAGTGTCTGAACCCAGGTGACTCCGACTTCTTCCATGATATATCACAGGAAACATCAGGACATGGATCTGCAAGTGTCTCTTGACTGTGTCAGCTCTTGGTGGAGAGCCTACATGAGATCAAGCAGTAAGCTACTACTTTGCACCAGGTGAGAATTTGCCTGCTTGGGAGAGGAGTATGCTTTGCAATAACCTGAGCAGTTTAATATTTGATCAAGAAAGTGCCACAGCAATGGGGTTTTCCACTGGGAGGCTCCAATTTATTGAAACTCAGAGTGTGTAACAACAAGAGCTGACTTCAGTGAATGGGGAAAAAAATATATGTGCAACAGTATGCATTTGTAGAGAAATAAAAGTTCCCAGATTGTCAAAGCCATTGTGAAATATTTGGGTCTTTCAGTTTGCAGCAATTTTCCATCTTGAAATCTTGTTTAATTCATGCACAGAAGAAGAAGGAATAAAAAAAACAGAAGCCACTAAAGCTCTAAAGGTTGTTGAGGCTGCATGAATAAAGGTCTGCAGCCTTGGAGCTCTTGGAGAGTCATGCTCACTGCACAAGAGCCAGGCAATATGTACCATCTACTCCAAGGAGTGCCAAGTGCCAGGGCAGGCTCTCAGCCCTGGAGCAGCAGCCAGCTGCTGGGCAAGGGCTTCTCCTGGGCATCTTCCTTCCATTGGGCCATTTGGCAGGAAAAGGACATGTTGCCACTGGGCAAAGGGAAAGATGCCACGGCTCCCTTTCCAGCTGCTTTCCCCTCCCGAGTTACAGCTGGATCCATTCCTCTTCTCTCAGGCTGAGGGGAGGAGAGAGGAGGAGACATGCTGGCAGGGAGGGCTGGGCAATAGCAGCCTGTTTGTAACCCTCGATAAATGCCACAGTGCAGCCAGCGTGAAATGAAGAATATTGCTTCTGGTAAATATTTATTTTATATCAGAAATTAGCATACCAAATGTAATTAAAAACAACTTTATGTGCACATCCTTCCCCCCTCCCAAGTCTGTCAAGTGACATCTTAGAATAACTAGTCATAAAGTATGTGACCTAATTAGCAAGCAACCCAGCCTACTGCTGCTGTTTGATAATTACCCTACAATGAGCTTCTGAAATTAGGATTTCATTCCCCCCCCCCCCCCGCCCTTCTCCAGCTAAAGCCAGCACTGGCTGGTTTCCATCCTCCCCACTCTTTTATTTTACGTTTCTCCTGGTGTATACCTGAGCTCCTGTGTGCCAGAGCCAGCCTCAGAATCCCTCACTTTGCTGAGCTGGGGATGGGTGAGTGACACCTGTCAGCAGAAGCACCTCCATCACTGGTTTTTGGGAAGCAGGCACTGGGGTTTTACTTATGCTCAATTCCTCATCCAAGAGACTGGGCACTTGACAGGGGTGAGAAGAGTGAGGGGGCAGGAGGGCTAGGATATGGGAAGATGAGAGAGAGGCATAGGGAGGAGAAATTAGAAGGATCTTAAGACAGCCAGTAGAGCAGTTAACCCTGATCTGGTGTGCAGCTGCTTAATTGCTCATCCCTGGGCTGCTCAGGGAGTGCCAGCATGCAGTGAGCCTGCTGTCTCTGTACACCAGGGTGTGAGTGAGATAAAACCCTGGTTTAAAGAGGACTTACAAGTCTTACATTCATCAGAAATAACCCATCAGTGTCAGAAAAAATAGAAGAAACAGCTGGCACCTTGTGAAAGCTTTTCTCCCCTTGTTGCTAGAGCAAAACCAAGGCTGCCTTCTCCTGCCCTGGACAGGCTTTTCCTAAGCCAGAGATAGGGGCTGCTGGCTGCTGGGAACCCGAGGCTTGAAGACACAAGTGGCTCATTTTCTCCTTCTGAGAATTAAGACTATACTCCAGTGATCTCTGCTGCTCTGTCTCACCTTGACCCTTTCCTTGAATATCCATCCTCCAAAGAAGCACCCATGGGCTCCCAGGGGCAGGGCAGATGGAGGATGCCCCCTGGGGCAGGTCCTCAGGAGACCCAGTGGGACTTCACTGCTGCTTCAGACACCTCCAGTCTGCCTGTCTCTGCCCAAATGTGATCCTTGCTCCCCTTCTCCCTAGGGGAGAGGACAAGGTGCTTTTAGGACCCTATTTGTCTGACTTAGTTTAGACATTGGCTTTAGTACGAGACAAACTACGTCATGGAAAAGTCTGTTTTCTTCACTGACGAAGCAGAGACCCCAGGGTGACTTGCTCAGATAAAAAAGGACAGTGAAACGATTCCTATCCTGAGATCTTGTTCTCTTACAAATAGAAGCTAACCAAGACAAAGCAGAGGAGAAGGGCAGCTAGTATTAAAGAACAACAGAATCAACTATAGTGGGAAGCACTTCCCAAGAGGCATTTCAAAAGAGGTTTTTCATCAGCACACAGGGAGACATTGGGTTTGCCTGGCTTTTTCTGTCTGGGATGCTTTATTAAGAGGAACAAGGGCATGAAGAGCCGTGATTTTGGACAGAGCAGCATTTGAAAGAGTCATACTGGAGCTGAGTTCACTGGAAATTCAGAAGTGATGCTCAGGCACCCTCAGCACCATTGGCACAATCAGTGATTTTGATCAGTTGGTTGGAAAGGGGAGGAGTAAAGGAACCAGGGACTTTGGGAAGTAACCTTGAGGAGGTCGGGACAGGCCCTAGGGGCACCTATTCGAGCCACCCCACATCTCCAAGGGCAGACAGAAAGCTTTGTCCTACTCATCCCTTCCACCCCATGTGAAACCAGAGACTTCAGATCCCAGCATGTGCACTTTGGGACACTGGGAGGACAGCAAAATGGGAGCTGGGAAGAGAGGCTGGTGTGAACTTGCTAGATCTGTAAATGAGGAGAGGTTCTGAGCAGACACAGTAGGGGCTGTGACCCTCCTTGTTCCCTGACAGTGTCGAGCCTGGCTCTATCTTAAGTTTGAAACTGGGTTTGGTGTCCCCAGAGACAGTTTCCCAGCCAGACCCTGCACTGCTGGGGCTGCTGTGTATTTGCAGCCCTGGGGTCAGCTCTGAGGCTGTGCTCTGAAGGGCTGTAGGTACCATGAGGAACATGAAAAGCCCCATGCTGGGGCTTGGGACCTCGCTGGCTTAGAGAAGCCTTCCTGAGACTCTGATGTAACCTCTGTCCCTGTGCTGGTGATGCTTCCTACTTTACCGAGACCTCCGCCTCTTCTTGGAGGGGGCAGAAAGGATCTCCATGCTGACGCTGCAAATGCAGCAGCCCCAGTCACTGGTTTCCTAATTGCTGTGCGTGGTTGGGTCCTCTTGGGGGTCCAGCAAGGAGGGCTATTGAAGGTAAAGAAGGCTGGCGTTTCATTTCAGTCATTAGAGAACTCCTCAGGGAGCTGGAAGGGAGATAGAGTGAGCAAAGGGAGGGAGAGGCAGCAGAAGAGGAAGGGAGTGAGGAGGCAAACAGGGAGTGGAGGAAGATGTGGATGACACAGGATGAAAATATGGTGAAAGTATCTGGAAGGAAAAAAAAGGAAAAAGGGAGAGGAGACAGAAAGGAGTGTTGGTGAAAGAGCTAGGGGGTGTGATGGAGGAATGATGCCCCTATGTAAGAGGATGAGAAAAGAAGACCTGGTGTTTACCAAAAGCAAGGATCCAGAGCACTGCAAGCCCCTTTCCTGGGGTGGGCTGTACCGGGTCATTGCAGCAACCTGCTTTTTCCACCTCTTTTCCTTCCCTTGCCCCCCACTCTTTGTACCACTTCCCCAGTCATTCACACCCATTTCCCCTCTGCAGCCATCCCCCTCCTCTGGCTCGAGCACCATCAGGCAGATCTTTAACCTGGAACATTTTTATTTTAATTTCTTTACCCCTCCTTTTTTTTTTTCCTCTATCTTTTTAAAAATTTTATTTCTATTCCTTCATTTTTCTTTCTTTCTCTTCCTTGTGCCCTTCTTGTCTTCTTTCCTTCTCTCTCAATCTCTGTTTCTCCTTCCTTTTAGACTCCTAAGCCCTTCTCCATCTCCTGCTTCCCCCTTTCTGCTGGAGGGAAGTGGACAGCCACTTGCAGAGCAGGGGAAGGAGCCAACCAGCTGCGGGGTGAGCTCAGCATGGCAGGCTCTACTCTCAGGAACTCCGAATTGGAGATGGTTAGCTTGTTTTCCATGGAAATATTTTCCAGTTAAAAAAGCAACCCTTTTCTATATACTTTTTTAAATTTTTTTTAGGTAGCAGATTGTTGTTTCTGTCAAACATTATGTTTCGTAGATTCAAGAAAATAACAAATATGTATAACAAATATGTACTGTCTTTTCTTTCCTTTTTCCGCATGGGGAAAAAGAGAGAAAGCTCAACAGAAATGACATGCCTGAAAAACTGAAATATTTTCGTGGATTATTTTGAAGAAAGTGATTTTTTGTTGTGGTTACAGAGCAAAAGAAAAAAAAAACAAAGAAAAAAAGACGGTTTTGATGAATTCTGCTGGCGTTCTGCATAGACAAAGGGAAATATCTGCACTGTAGCTATTCCACTGCTATCTTGCAGCAGGGGAAACTGAGGCACAGGCAGCTCAAACGGAGCTTAAATGCAAGCTGTGAGTCTAGAGGAAAGCGAGGCATCGATCCTGCCTTGCAGGCAGTGCCATACCTGAATGCCGTCCCTCCTGTCCATGAATCCCTCCCATCTTAGCTGTGCTGCAAAACTCAGGGGCAGAGTAGAACTCAGTTTTGCTTCCCTTGAGGATGGGGGAATGGGAGAGGGGCTGTATTAACCTTAGCAGTTGTGCGTGGTTGCCTTACAGACAAATATCTCTTTTCAGTCTAAACTGCACTGTGCAGGGATGCACACTTTTTCCCCTCTACGCACAGTATGTTTGCACTTTGCCCACTCCAGCTGCCCAGGGCAGTGGGCACACAGGGTGTGGGCTGTGCCCAAGGACGTTTCTGCAGCTGAAGAGGCCCGGGGGAATGGGAAGGAGAAGATTTAGTTGCTGGAGCTCAGGATGTTTTCCCGAACTTGCAATGCAGACTCTCTCAAAGACGGGATGCATCAAACCTAATTGCTCTCCAGGCTGGCTTGCTCCTTAATTAGAAAGTGTTTTAAAGCCCCATGTCAACTCCCTGCTGGTAAAAAACTGCCTTGCAAAATGAAATGAGAACCAGCTGCCCCAGCAGCACTGCTCGGGCTGAGGCAGAAGGCAGGATGCCCAGTCCTCTGCCTGCAGAGAAACCCCACAGGGCTGCAGCATGTGGGGTTCAAGGGTGCCCTTTGCCTATGGCCACCCCACCTTCCCTCAGCCCATTTCCAAACAGGACTGTCCCATGGGATGTGTACACTTCCCTGGCAATGAAATCCCCCTCGATATAAATCGCAGTTCAGTGAGGATGTGAGGGGTTGTCGCTGGTTCAGTCTTGAAGCTGGACAACCTGAGAGCAGCAAAGGGCAAGCAGGGGATGTGCTTCCTAGCTTTCCTGCTGTGGAGATGCTACTGCATCAGCTCTCCTGTTTGAGCTGGTCCAAGCTGTAGCACACCTATGGGAGAGAGAGGACGCAAATAGTTCCCAGCGCAGCCTCCTGCCTCTGAATGTGTCCCCCTCTTCTGCTTTTCCCTGGTCCCTGTTGTTATTTCTCACTTGGCCAGCTCCACAAACATCTTAATTTCATGCCTGCTTGTCGGGGCTGCTTTGTGAAACAGCTGAATGACATTAGCACAGTTTAAAAGTGTGACAGACTGAGGAGCAGCAGCCTCTTGTGATTGCCTGTTCCAGATGGTTAAGTGACAAATCTCACTTCTGATATCTTAACTAGAGAGGTACACGAGGAAAATGTCCCCAGGGAACACCAACTCTCACACCCCCTACCCCAGCCCTGAGCCTTTGCTGGGACCAGGCAGCGGTTAATCCAGACAGAAGGAGACATGCAGCAGATGCCATGTTCTTCGGGGACTCTGGAAAGCTTTTCAACTCCTTCTGACTTGTTGCTCTCTTATCTCAATTACATGTGCAGCCATAAACATCTTAGGCAGTGCTTGTTCCTGAAAGTGTCTTTTGCCCAGCGAGTCTTCTCACAAGCGCAATGCCCTATTCCATTCCCTTCAAATGGTATTTGCAGACTCATAAGCATGCTTCAACCCCCAGACTACGGCAGGACATTCTGGGGAAGAAACTCTACATTCACAGTGGTAGTGAAAGACAAGCATTGCTCAGGGAAGGTGTAGAGCCAAAGCTTGATGTGTGTGTCTAAGGAGAATGTAGTCCAGGCTGGTGAAGCCCTCTGCTAGGGTGACACTGCAAGTTACTTACATCTCGACTCCCTGGCTGAATGCAGCTTTGCTTTTTAGTGCAACCCCCCTGGGTTGTATCTAGTTCCTTGACCACTCCTTACGTTAGTGTAAGAGCCTCCTACTACTACTAGCTCTGGGAATGATAGAAATGCATTGTAGGACTAGTGCTGGCAGGTTCAAACTCAGCCAGCGAGTAAAGCTAGAAGTTTCTGGGTTGGCGCAGGTGATTTTGTGTGTGTGTTTTTACGGATTGCTAATCTATCCCTTGAAATCCAGCTGACCCCAGCCTGGAGCTGGTTGGAAGGACAGGGAAGGATAGGATAGGACGTGGCAGGAGGTGGTAGAGCAGGAAGTGAAACGAAATACTATAGAACTGGGGATGATATAAGGAAAGCAAGTGCCTGGAAAACATAGGGTTAACAGTTTTAACTTAACTTAGGTCTAAGATAGAGAACAATGTTTGTGTTGTAAGTCTGTGGCGTGATAACAGAATTTAGTAGTCTTACTAACAAGAGTGAATTATTTCTTTCCATCCTTCTAATGAGTGAATTATTTCTTATCATCCTTCTAATTATTAGTTAGTTTGGAGACAGTGACTCCCGAACATCTGCTGGCTTAGGTTATTCCTTGTCTGCCCATCCTGTCTTGCTTGCAATACATCTTGTACGAAGGTCACACAGCTCTAGATCTTTGCCAGCTCTCAGAAACTTGCAGATATGGCTGGTTTCAGCTAATTGTGATTACTGGGGCATCCAACTGTGCCAGAGGTGAAAAGTGCACTGTGAGGAAGACTGCTTACTTCATCTTGAAGACCCCTGCCCATGACCATTTGAGGGCAGTGCGCAAGCACCAAAAGGGAGGAGACTTAAGATAATAAGTACCTAAACTAATTGTAATATCCCCCCCTGAACCTAATGAATATGCATGTTTGTGTGTAATAAATATCTGCTTGCTTAACCCCTCAGTGTGCAAGTTAGGAGGAGTGATCCCCCTTGCACCTGGTGCCGAAATAAACATACCTGCTTTATAACTCTCCTTGAGCTGTAGAGTCTTATTCTGTGCTTCAGGGAGGAGTACTTAATGGTCAAGCACAGTTGGAGTTTTGTGCCTCCTCTGCAGTATAGCAGTATTACAACACTTTTAGTGAATAACCTTGTCGTGGTTTATGCCCAGTCGGCAAATCAGAACCATGCAGCCGTTTGCTCACTCCCCAGCCTTCCTCCTCTGCTTCCTCCCTGCTTCCCCTCCTCCCTGGCAGAGCCTGAGACTCAGAAAGTCCTTGGTCAGAGTAAACATTACTGAGCATCAACGAAAAACATCGGTGTTATCAGTGCTGTTCCTAGGCTGAAAGTCAAAAACACAGCACTGCACCTGCTACTAAGAAGGAGAAAAAATGACTGCTACTGCTGAACCCAGGACAAACCTGTATAAAATACTTCCTTCTGTCACTGCAGTTTAATGTATGGCTTGGGATCTGAATCTTGAGATGATGGTTTCCTTTCTCATGCTGTACCAGCAAATATATTTTGGGTCTGCAGGCAACAGAAAATACAACACGAGGTAAATATTGAGAGGCTATGCCTTTCTATGCTCCCAGTGCCCTTCCCATTGCTATATTTACAGCCATGCAGGTGTTTGCTCGGTACGTGCCCTTGCTTTCCCTAGTCCCCCACACCTCCAGCATTTATTCCCCGGGTCAGACACCCCAGGGGCAGAGGCTCATAGAGCCTTTGCTGCCAGCACACCTGCCTTGCTTGTGTCAGGCAGTTGAGTAGCTTTACTAGTGCTCAAAGAGGGTAAATAGTTTGTTCTTCCTGCCCTGACTCAGCCTCCCAGCCCTGAAGCGAGGGCTCCCTGCCTCCTGGTGTGTGAAGCTGAAGCTGCTGACAATAGGTCTGAGAGGTGGGAATGAAAGGCAACAGCTTATCAGAAAATAAAACCAAAGAGTCTGGGGATAGGAAGTAAATCCGGCTTTTACTGATCTGACATAAAACAGCAGCAACCTGGTAGGTAGATAATTGCTCTTGTAAAATGCTTGGTTTTCAATGTAGCAGTTGTAATGAAGGTTTCCTGGCGATGGTACATGAATGAATCTGGAGTCTGTGCAGGTACCGCTTTCCTCTCGGTGAGATGTTTGGTTTTGGTGGCAGGCGACTCACAATTGTAACCAACGCTCTGGTCTGTGCTTGCACTCAGCTACTGCAGGCCGGAGGCAAGTCTGACTTGCTGACTTCTGAGAAATGGTCACAGGAGATATTCATCAGCACCTCGGTCCCTGCCTGCTTTCTCCCTGTTGTGCTGAAGCACATCTGTTACTTCAGAAGTACCCCTTGAGCCTTTTTGAAACAGAAATACATGGGAATTAGTATATGCTGTTGAAACCCTATCTTCTGCCCACTGCAAATCGGAGGTAGAAATGGGGTTGGATCCAGCTAGGACTACTCTGGATGGCTGAAATGATTCCCAGGCTGGTCCTAGAAGTATGAGTGCAGGGAGAACCGACTCTAAAAATAACCTTGCCAGTGGAGAAATGTTACACTCTTAAAGAAGAAAGGAGATGTTTAAGGGCCCAAAGAAGGTGACCTGGCCTGATTTAGTTCCTCTGAGAGGCTCTGGGTATGAGGAAACATCTGCCCCAGCTCATACAAGGTGTTGCCCATCACCTCCAGCCACTGCCTCCCTCCACAGGGATCCTGGATGAAAGTGACAGGCAGAACAAAGTGGAACTTGTGGGACCCAGAAAGACAGCAGCAGTCTCCAGCCAGGAGTAAAGTGTGCATTTCTCAGTGCTTTTAATCTCCCTATTATGGTAATGGGCTGATAACTGATTGTGTAGTTAAAATAGAATTTGGCACCAGGGCTGCAGTTTCTGTGACTTCAGAGAGATGCTGCAGTAAACAACCTGGTAAAGAGCTATAAGAGCTGATGTTCTGCTTCAAACCCTGTGCTAATGGGAATCTGGAGAAGTGCAAGAGAATAAAGGGAAGCTGAATTTATGTGGATAGATGCATCAAATAGCCCTGGATAGATAAAGCATTTCTTGGCCTAGAAAGGGGATGGTAAGAGATGTCACCTTGTGGGTGGAGATGAAAAGGCACAGAAGGTACAGGTGCTGTGCAAATAGAAGACTCTGGGGCACTGGCTGCAGTGCACAGCATCTGCACAGTCCTGCTGCAGTGGCTGTACCTGTAGCCTCAACAGGCAACTGGCCTAGCTGACAAGGATGGCCCCATCATCTGCTCACCCCTGCAACAGCACACCACCTTCTCCTGACAGGGCTCCTCTCTGCTTGGCCCACCTGACCAGCCACTGTTTTAACCTCACTTCAGCATTTTCCTTCTGCTGTTTCTGTATTGTCTGCTGTATGGCAGACAGTGTATGTATGAGGTCCAGAGTTGCCAAGCATGCTGGCTTGACATTTGCCCTCCATGGATTGACCTTGAATTTTCCAAGTGTTTGGGAACTTAGCTCTATTGCTTCACCTGAGCTGACAGCTTGCTCCTATCCTATCCTATCCTATCCTATCCTATCCTATCCTATCCTATCCTATCCCATCCTATCCTATCCCATCCCGAATCCGCCTTTCAGTGTAAGGCTTTTCCAGCAAAGCACAGTACGATTAATAATGTCCATGGCCTGTGGTTTGTTTTGTGCCAGTGGTTTCACACCAAGCTGTGCCTCTACAAAGGAGGAAAGGGATCTCTATTATGGTCCTAGTAATTAAGTTGTGGAGGACAGGTCACAGGGCTATGAGCCTATCTTCTTCTCCAGCCCTATATGCACGTTTCTCCTATGCTATTGAAACAGAAGGGAAGAACCTCTCTCCACTTACCCTTGTGGGATAGGTGACAACAGATGAGGCAAACTGATCCCCTCTGAACTGCTGAGCTCCCAATACTTTTCAGGGATCCTGAAGTCTGAGGAATTGCTGGTTGATGGCTTGTTGGCGGGGAAAATCCTTGTGCAGTCCTGCTGGATTTACCCCAGTGCAGGTAAACTCTACCAACCACTTAGACCACTCCATTTTTCTTCTAAAAACAGAAAGAAAAAGATCATCATTGTGAGGCTCTGCTTCTTCTCTTTTTCTCTTTTTTAAACTCATGGTCAAGTACATTTGTGTGGGGGAAAAAAAGCCCCATTGAGTTTCAAGTTCTTGGGCAGCAGCTATTTCCTCCATTAAGCAGACAGGCGTGTGGAAATGAGGGAAAGCATATAGATTGATTTTACCAAGGTCCATTATAGGTCATGTGGATGTTGAAATATGAATCAGGCTCTGACATGAGGCGGAGAGGAAGCTGGACTCCCAAGAGGGTGCTGTAATGAGCACGCACAGGCCCGCTTTGTTGGTGGGCTCAGCAGGCTGGAATGCCATATCTAGCATGAAGACTTTTATCTAAGGGCACATAGCACCCTCGGGTAACAACAGACGGATCTGCAGGCCTGCAGAAACCCCTTGCTGGCTTTGCTGTGCAAGTGCTGGGAAAAAGGCAGGGCTGAGGGGATTAAACTGCGATGCCCAGCAAGATTTGTGGGCTAATTGGTGTCTCACACAGCTTTATTCTCAGCATGTTGAGGGCAAGGAGAATTCACTCTGCAAATAAGAGTAAGTTCAGCTCCTTTAGTCAAAGCAATGCTGCTGATCAAGCTACGCTGATACACATAGCATGTGCTAAGATGTGGAACTCCCTGACATAAGAAATCATCCTGCTAATGGTGACAATAACTTAACAAAGATCTAAGACACATGTAGCAAGGCAAACCAGCGCATGTAGTAATGCGATCATGGCATAAGAAGGAGTCCCTTTTCAAGCTGCTAGGTCTGGGGGGCTTTCCCAGCTTCTTTTTTCAGCCTGCTGCACAAAAACATCTTTACTGTAGGCATGCTTCTGTTTGTACCTGTATTTTTAGCAGAGGAAGGGAGACAGGTGACTGATGTTTTTAATCTGTGGGATTCTGGTTGGTTGATGTATCCTATGTCAGAGACATGGGCTTGTGCAAATATAGCTAACAGGAATCTATGCACTTTTCTTTCCTTCCCAGAGCTGTCAGTAAATCCAACAACACTATCTTATAGTTCAAGCCCTTTAACCAGCCTAGCTGTTGTCTGGGAGAATTTGTGACCTTCTTCAGTCCTGACTTCTCCATGCCCTGCTTTTCTGCTGGGAGGCTCTCCTTGTCTTTTTCTGTCTTGTCCTGGGTTCAGCAGTAGCAGTCATTTTTCTCCTCCTTAGTAGCTGCTGCAGTGCTGTGTTTTTGACTTTCAGACTGGGAACAGCACTGGTAACATCAATGGTTTTAGTTGCTGCTCAGTAATGTTTATTCTGACCAAGGACTTTCTGAGCTTCATGCTCTGCCAGGGAGCAGGGGAAGCTGGGAGGAAGCAGAGACAGGACACCTGACACAGACTGACCAAAGAGGTATTCCATACCACAGCACATCATGCCCACTATATAAACTGGGGACAGTTACCCGGAAGGGTTAGATCACTGCTCGGTCAGGCTGGGTAACGGTTGGTGGGTGGTGAGCGGTTGTATTCTCTTCCCTTGTATTTCCCTTATCATTATTATTATTGGTGGTAGCAGCAGTGGTTTGTGTTATACCTTAGTTACTGGACTGTTCTTATCTCAACCCATAGGAGTTACATTCTTTCGTTTCTCCTCCCCATCCCTCTGGGAGCAGGAGGAGGACAGGGGAGGAGTGTGTGAACGGCAGCATGGTTCCTGAGTTACTGGCTGGGATTAAGCCACACCATGTCTACATCCGAGCTCCCTCATCCCAAACTTTGCATTTGTCAGACACTGCCCATGAACTAGGAACAAACGGATGCTGTTTCCTGCCTGTTTGGCTGCTTCTTTCATATCTCTGTCACTAGGGATGCACACTAAATTCAAGGCAGTGTTCCCTGGTGTGAGCTGGGCTCTTGTCTTTTCCTTTCCCTCCACTACACATCGTTTGAGTCCTTGTCACATCTTTGGTGCCATTCTGCCTTCTGTCCTTGCCTTCTCTGTGACCTCTCCATATTAGGTACTACTTCCAGAGGCTGCATTGGTCTCCCTCCCTTGACATAGTCCCAGGAGCACCCATTAGCATTAGATTTCCCCTCTTTGCAAATCACAGGCAACCTCACTCCTTTTGGACCTAGCCTCTAACTTTAGCATCGTTTTTTCTTACAGCTACTCTTCCCACAAACGCAGAAGAGTCCCTGCCCTGTCAGGGGCAGATATTTTGCCATCATACAAGCTGGCTTCTTAAGAGCAATACACCCTTTACCAGGCAATGGGGATGCAGTGATTCAGGGTCATTAGGCTAGGCTGGCACTGAAAACCTCACTTGCACATGTGTGTTGTGAGCATGTACCTGTGGCTCTGCCCAGCAATGGCTGAGGGTTCCAGTTCCAGCCCTGCACTGAGCAGCAGAGGGGTCTCCCTTCCTTGGCTGGCACTGCTGTATGGCTGTGCTTCCAGACCTGGATCCATGCATGGACAGACCTGGGTCATGCCGTCTGAGTGCTGCCTGTGGGAGTAACCTCCTTTTCCTCTTCACAGTTCCCAAGGTGTAGGGAATCCCTGCAGAGGTCTGTGCCTGGGGATGGCCCTAATCTTGCTCCTTACCGAAACATTATTGCTCTGGTTTTGTGTTTCAGAAAGCTACTTGAGTGCCTGGAAGAGTGGAGGTATAGCAGAGCCCTCCCCTAGCTCCTCTGGGAGGAAGATGTGCAGGAATTACCTGGGTCGCTCCACATCCCCTGGAGTGCGGTTTTTCACAGATATTGCCTCTGTCATCTCAGAGTTGACTGACATCTTCTGTGAAGTGAGCTGCCTTTTGCTAGCACTGCACTGATGGTATGACAGGGCTGTGTACTGAGGTTCTTCGGGAAGAAAAGCAGCCTATGAATTATTTAATCACCTCTGTTTCTGATTAGCTTATGACTAACTCTCATTGCACTAACCCCTAAGATGCTGCACATTAAAACTACTGGAGAAAATACAATGGGTTGAATTGCTTTCTAGGTAGCAAGGTACACACAGAGCTTTTGTGGACTTTTGTGAGTTAGTTTTGCTTTTGTTTTTAAATAGGCACACTGAAAGGGACTTGGAAAGTCTGCTCAGGAACCTGGGAGTCCACAATGGGCCTGAATCATTTTTCAAGGGCAACAGAGAGCAATGGGGAGTACATACCACAGCAGATAAGGGAATTATAAAGAAAACTTCTTTCTGGTGTTACATTAAGGTTTTAAGAGCCTTAAGACCAGGAGATGAAGCAGGGAGTAGAGATTGCCTTGAGATTGCTGTGGAATAAAAGGTGCGTGAGCAACACCAGCAAATTTCACATCTGTTATAAAACCATAAAAATAGTGTTGGTGGAGCTCAGAAGCTAGCAACCAATATTAGAGCAAGTTAATAAATGCTTACTGTGTACTGACCTCTTTATGATCTGTGGCCAGAGCTGGAAACCCTTTCCTTCTAGAGTGGATAAGCAACAATCACAACTACCCACTCTATGTAGGACATGAGCTACAAATCCCCTTTTAGACTGAAGAGACCAGCCCAGATTTAACTAACACTTTCATGTAGGATTCAGATACTCAACATTGTTTCCCAGACAATTTCTGTGCCTATTAGCAGCCCCCCTTGCCAGGGCATGTCTGTCTTTGTTTGCTTCCTTTCTTCCTGTGGGTCAGATGAGTTGAAAACTCCCAGCTTGTGCCTCTTTATTGACATTCACTTGCTGTTACCTACATGTCGCTCTGGACACCTGTGTGCTGACTTATTAATTACCTAAGTTATATTTGCTAAGTAAGGGTATGGTTCTTAATCACAAAACCCAAGCAGTGACAAAAAGGGAAGTTTCATTATTCACCATATTATTCCACAATATCAGAGCCAGCTGCACCATGTTCCCAATGGTGTAAGTTTCTTGCAGACTTTTTCATTAGCTGAGCTCCCTTCAAGCTAGAACAACAGCCACCTAAACCAAGAGTCTGCGGACCAGAAGGAGCATCAGGATATCCCCTCAAATCATCTCCTGCAGCCTCCTTGAAAACTTGAATCTGCTCCTCAAATTTCCTTTGGGTTCCCTCCCTCTGAAGGAGCAATGTGCTTTGGGCCTGCCGTGGTTGCCTGAGACTCACTTATCATCAGGAAAAAAATGAAGAAAAAATAAATACATAACAACAAAGCCAAGGATTAAGGTCTCAGTAACAGACTGCGCGAGGGCACTTCATCTGCTCTCTTATCTGGAATTGACGAGATTTCTCTTGTCTGTAAAATGGCTCTTCTTCTGTAAGAGGAGCTTGGGGTGATTATTTCACATGGAGGCATTTGCATAGCAGACATGCAAAGGGTGTGCAGGAGGGCGCAGATTTTGCCCTTGGTTACAGAAGAAAATCACAAAGGATGGGAGCTGTCACCCAATTCTTCTCCTTGCTCCCTCATAAAGTTTTATGGAGGAATACCTTGGCTGCAGGAACCAAAGAGGTATTTTCCAGGACAGACTCAACCAGTGAGTTTCTGATTGGCATTCAGACTGGGGAGCCCCCAGCTTCTACTGGAAGCAAAGTTAGCTCTAAAGCATCTCCCAGGAGCTCCTCAATGGCTCTATTCATTTGAGTAACACCAGTGTTCAGTAGCCCGCTTGGTGCAGGTGAGAAAGCCAGGGAAATATTTGATCCAGTGCTGCCCATGAGCACAGAAGGTGCTACAGCGCAGTCTCTTCCTTCCCTGGCACCCTTGCCTCTGAGGAAACCAGATGAATCACTGCTCTGAATTTATGTGTATGTCTTGTTGCCTGTCCTACCTCATCAAGGCATCTCCTCTCTGTGTGGTGAGCACCAGCTTCACAGCAGTTTACAGAGACTGTATCTCAGACTAACACAGTAGATGTGGAACCTACTTCTGTTTGCTCCCTTCATTAGTTCTGGGGGGCCTAACTAGGTCTTTTAAGCTATTTTAAGTCTCCAGAAGGTCTCCCCATAGTCAAAATTTCATCAGATCTCCTAAAATAAGCAGGATTTTGCCTGGTCAATATTGCCATGGGAAACCTGCAAAGCACATGCAAAGTGCTGAAGCAGACAGCCGTGGCTTTCTGAATCAGTGGTATGGTCTGACACAAAGGGAAACTTTGCTGCAGAATGAGCAATCTTGTGGCTAAATCCTGAAATGCAGACTTCTCAATGCCTTGACGAGTTTTAGCCATGCTTTTGTGACCGTACCACAGTTTGTGCCACTGCTTTGTGCACCAAGCTTCCCACTGGGGCTGATACCCTTCATTCCTTGACCAATTTCTGCAAGTGCTGCCTCTTGGTCCACCACAGGGGCAGCTGCACTGCAGCACTAAGGGACCCTGTTACCTGTGGGAGTCCCGTGAGATGGAAGGTGCTATAGCAGTACCTTGATGGTGGCATGAGGGAGGGATCATCTGCTCTCCATCTCTGCCATATGTCTGTTTCTGTATGCAGCCTGAGTGCAAATGCATTATATTAGATAAAAACATCTTTAATTGAATGAAACTCCCAATGCTGGTTGCCCTCCAAAAGCAACGTCAGCTCTAGGCACTTCTTTCCTTCTCTCTTTTGACTTTTAGCTTCTTAAGTCCAAACATCTCTCAGATATTCTCTCTTCTGCATTTTTCATTGTCAGGGCTCACAGGGTTAAAACACTTCTGTGCTCAGTTCAAGGAACAGCATATGGCCACAGGGCTGTTGCCAGCCAGACCATCCTGCTTCAGAAGAGAGTTTAGCTGCATGAATGTCAAAACCAATGCTGTTTGCTTTCCACACCAGAGAACAGGCCCTGGCCTCTAAATCAGGAGAAAGAGTATCTTGTCCTAGTCCAGCACTTCTGGTCTTCTAATGCTTCCTGTCACTGCTCCAGGGCATTGAGGCCAAGCTGGCTGTGGATGGAGATCCTGCACCTCCATAGCCGTCCCAGGAAAGGATGGACAAAGCAATTTTTCTTTATCCATGCGGCTTTTCTCCTTGCATGCATCCCTCCCCAGTAATCATAGCTAGGCTTGACCTGAAGAATGTGTTGTGCTGGGCTGGTACAGGCTTTTCCTGCTGTTTAGTTTATCTGTAATATCTTTTTCCTAGGCCAGAAAGCCCTTTGTGTCCTATCTCACATCAGACAGCCCTTCCTCAGACTGGTGCTAGCCCTGGGGGTACTAAAATGGAGCCCCCTAAGGGACAGAGCAGCTCTGCCCTGGCCTGGGCAGACAGGGTGCTTTTCTGTGATAACAACACTACCTTGTGTGTCTGTTGCTCTCTGTAGTAAATCAGGGGCTGAAGACACATGCTAAGCAGTATTTGAATCATCCATGGTTCCATAGCTCCCCTGCTAGCAGGGATGATCACCACCTGCCATATTAGCAGCCCAAGCTGTGCTTACAGCAGCACTATGCTCATGGGGTCCCGAGGACAGGAGGATGCTGAGGTACAGAAAGAGATGCAAGGTGTTGAAAATGTGCAGTAAGCTAAAGCAGTCAGAGAGATGTACAGTGTCCCTCTCAGTAACATCTTAGAGGCATGGCACCAGTGTGTGGAAGACACTCTCCTTCCCCCAGTATAGCTACAGGAGCAAATGTGTACTCTGTTACTGCCACCTGAGCAAGGTCATGAATCTTATTTGTGCAACCCTGGTGGGGCTGTGAGGTTCTTTTCCATACTGACCCAGCTATAAAACATCCTACTGGACCTGTCCTCTCCCTGATACTGTCAGTGTCACCTGCTAAGAGATGGGACCTGTACCTTTGTTCACTTAGAGCCTGCTGAGAAATTCCTGTCCCTGGAGGCCCTCAGCATTTCCCATGCTGTGCTGAAGTAGCTGAAGCAGAGGCAGCTGCCTGCCAACCAGGAGCTGCAAGGGGCACATGTGTCCTGGAGGGAGCCAGTTGGGCTGGTATGGACCTGGGCTATGCACAGAGGGCAGGGCAGGCTGTCTGGGGTCTTTGAGGGGTAACCAGACTCCAGCAGGACGCTTTTCCATTCTCTGGCTGACACACAAAAGTCCTGTCTGTAATCTTCCCACAGATACACAGCACTGGAGCATTACAGAGTGATGTACTCTGGCGCTGTGCATTAGGCAACCTTGATGAACACTTTACTGTTGTTTTGAAACAAAGAAAGACAAAAGCAGCCGTTAGTGCGCAGACATGATCTCATCCATCCTAGCAGTACCCACTCCAGCTTTCTCAGCATTTCTCATGGCACCTCCTCAACGTTGCACAAGAGGATGGCTTGACTGCCTGATTCCTCTTCATGGCACTTAACTGCTGCGGTACGCAGCCAACACCAGAAACAACCTGTTTTCTCCCAACGCTACCTTCAGGCTTAGGACTAAAGCAGTGAGAAACCAGGAATATTTCCCATCAGTATAGTCAGGCTGTTGCCATTGTGAGCCTTCATTTGCCTCGGCTGAAACTTGGAAGTGGAGCTTGGGGATCTGCAATCAGAGCCAATTATTTCTATCACCTGATGCTTTCAGCACTCACCTGGACACAGTCCCTAGCAATCCTGCAAGAACTGACAACACTTTCAAAGTGGCATCGTTTCTTGCAACTAAAGCACTTTGCTTTTGACAGTTGTCCACACTATGCTTTTTGCACAACTCTTGGTTAATGCATTGTGCATATCATCTGATGCTGTCACAAATCACTGGCATCTTCAGTACTTGTTTCCAGTGATATTCCAATTTCTTGAGCAGGTTTGGGGGCAAATCAGCCTCACTCTGTAATCACTGGCTGGGGGTTGTTTTATTTCCCTGAACACGGAGTACCCAGTTCCTTCATGCATCATTTATATTCCCTGCACACTGGCAAGGCTCTGGCCATTTCGCTATTCCAGCCACGTTTCCAGAAATGTTAATTTTCTTTCAGATTCTCTGTATAAAAACAGAAATGCTCTGTCATTGCCAGTGGCTCTGAGGATAGGTTTCGTAGATTTTCCTCAATCTCAGCAAATGCTTTGTCTGCAGATTTAATAGACACTGCTGGTCTATGCAGCAGATTATAAATTTTAGCCCCTATTATGATCAGTAAACTGCCTTTTTTTTTTTTTCAGGTGTTACACATTGTTCACTCTCACAGAATAGGCAGAACAGTTTTCTCCCAAACCAGTGGAAAAGTCTGTATTGCCCAGAGCACTGGACATGTTTAATCCTTCTTCCCTTTCCCTCTGCCCAAGTGGATTACTCACAGCCCTGCGCTGGCATCATGTATTTCCCTGTCCCGGACGCAGGGGTCTCATGGGTTGCATGGTTCTCCTCATTCACCAGCAGCGCAGGAACAGGATAGAGCTGGACCACAAAAATGGATGGGGAAGAAATGGCTGTAAGTCCTGAGGGCTGGTCTCTAACAACAGCTTTGCCAAGGGACGGTTTTGTGCACCTGTATACGTGGAGGAGTTGTGCCATCACCTTGTGTGGTGCTACCCAGGCCTCCCCCCACCTTCTCTGTCTTGCAAAGCGACATCAGAAGCTCTGCTGATTCCTGTGGGTTTGTATGACATGGGCCAGCACTCTCATCTTGGCTTGGACCCCAGTTATTGCCGTGACTCAAACACTCTAAACCTGCCTGCAGGTTGCTGGCAAGCTGCTGTTACTTCCATGTTGGAAAAATGACAGCCCAGTGGGCTCTGTGCAGGCTTTTGCCTCAGCTAGGAGCATCTTTGAAGAGGAGAGTGGCTGCACGCTAAGCAGGTGAGGCATTACATGTCCTTTTTAACTCCATCTCCATGCCTGGATCTCCTTCTGATGCCTGGGTGCTGCCTGGCTCACACAGGGGGATGTTCTGTGAGCCTGCACATCTCTACCCAGGGGAAAGTTTTTGACCTCTTTAGATTTTGCAGTCTGGCTGATGAGGACCTGCTCAGCCAAGCAGTATAACTCCAGAAAAGCTTCTGAGCCCTCTTACCACCTCCCAGCTCCCTGCCTTCTGACCCATTGCTTTCACCTTACATTTCCTCTGACAGCTTGGTTCTACTCCTGGTCAGCTCTTATTCTCCTCCTTCTGCTTTCTGAAGCTTGCAGTCAGTTCACTGAATGGAGGCATGGGGATATGAGCAGGAGGTGGATGGAGAAAGCAGGCTGTGTGGGTGAGATGCATAGCCTTCAGCATCTTACTCATGCAGATGGTGGAACCTACGAGTTACAGCATTGTGCATTAACAAGAAGCTGGACACAAAATGCCTTCACTCCTGTGTCATAAGATGGAAGCATTGGGATGGCCAGGTGGTCTCCCAGGCAGAAGCAAGTGAAGCAGGAGGAAAGGATGTCCTGAAATCCCTCAACCCCTGGTCTCTGGGCAGAGGTGATGAGGGGGGTCACACTGCTCACCGCAGGTCCAGCATCCCTTTGAGCTCTCTGCTCTGGGTTGACATGCTCTCTGCTGAGCCATCCTGACCTCTGGAGAGCTGGGAGAGATGTGTTAAGGCAGAGCATGTCTGAGCTGTGGGAGGTTGTTATGCAGCTGAACAGAAAGGCAGCTATTGAGTCTGCTGAATGTTTTATATTGCATTCCAATGCTGAGCCCACTATCAAAGCTGGGCATTATCCATTTAGAGCCTTGTCTTTAAAATAAATGATAACTCTTTGAGGATGAGCTGCTGCCAGGTGAAGGAAAGGGGTTGTATGTCTGATACAGGAAGAGAAGCTATTCCAAAAAGGCTGAGCACCCTCACATGAAGGGCAGCAGAGATGGGAAATCAGCTCACAGAACCCAGGTATCTCTCCAGATCATGGCATCATCCAAAGCAAATTTCCCAGCCAAGATATTTTCTTGCATTAAACTGGAGAATTTCGAAAACAACACTCTTCCCAGAAGAAAGGGTTCGCTTATTTCTTTTAAATTGCAGAGGTAAGTAAAACCTGAGTCAGTACCAGTGGTTGGGGGGGGGAAAGGGAAATAAAAAAGGACTGTGATGGGTGGGGAATGCGATGCCACAGGCACTGGCATCCAAGGGGAAGCAGCATGGGTGTGGGGAGGGAGCTGTATTGTCAGGGAATTAACTCTGGGATGAAGATGTTGTGGATACAAAGGAGCTGGAGGTGTTTAAAGACGTGGGTACAGGTGAGCATGGGGGTAGAGGCTTGCACAGGTCTGCAGGGAGCTGTGGGGGTGTGAGCCCTGGTGGAGGGTGTCAGCAGTGGGAGGGAGCAGGGTTTCAGCTGAAGGAGGTACACAGAGCAGTGACTGGCATTTACAGTGCAGGAACGCCCACTGTGTGCCAGCCTTACTGAGGTGTGCGTACAGAGACAATTGCTGCCTGGGAAAACATGAGCTGTGAAGCCAAGAGGTAAACAAAACGTGTGAGGAAAGGAGAACAAGCGGTCGTTGTCAACACAGGAGGGGCCTCACTGGACAAGGTGAATGCCCCTCCAGGCCCTTATCTCAACCCTGACAGTGGCTGATACTAGATGCCCCAGAGGAAGCTGCAGAAACAATCTTCATAGCACATCTGGGCATCAGTATGATAGTATCCCCATGAGGGCTCTTCCTGCCAGGGCCCATTTAACTGATAAGCCTACACATGGAAATAGAAGACTGAGAGCTCTTGTCAGTTTTGTTCTGGATAATGTTGCATCGAGAAAGACTTTCACTCATATAACCTGCTAGCCCAGCTAGTTCTGACCTTGCTTGCTCTTTTCTATGCATGTGTCTTATAGGCTCCGCAATGCTTCTGGCAAGCATAGACTCATGAGCTATTTCCCTAACCCCTGTGCTCCTGCAGAGACACATAGCTAAGGTGGGGATGGAAAATACTCTTTCTAGCTAAGCTGAATTGCCATGAACTGAGGGCTTCATTCTTATCTCACAGTTTTAAGCATCTGCTTTCAAGTGTGGGTAGGCAGCTGGAACAGCGTATCACCACTCTTTTCCTCTGAGAGAGATCTTTCCTGGAGGATGGGTTAGCAGGAGTGTGAAGAACAAACCAGTGATCCATACTAGTGCCATGGATAGTCATGGATGATCCAGCTACATGGCACAGCTGGAGGGTCTATACCAGCATTTGCAGGCGCTCTAGATATTGAGCCCGCTACCTTCATTCTGTGTGTAGCAGGACTGATGAACAGCGGAAATAAATTTGAGGAAGGATCCCAGGAGCAGATGACAAGCATCTAGGATTTGCTGACAAATGCTGAGCAAGTAGATGGAGTGCAGTGTTATCCTGAAAGATATTTGACAGGTCGTAAGACAACGGTCTGTGAGACACCAGAATGTAATCTACAGAGCTATTGTACATAGACCTTTCATGGAAAACCCTCACTACCTGTTCATACTCAAAGCACAGGGAAATCAAACAGCAGGAGAAAATTAAAAGGGAATGAAAGAGTTTTGAAAGAAGAACTTTTTATTTGGCTGTAAATTGAAGTTGCTCTCGGCTCTGCACAGCGCGCTCTTCAGGAAGATTTCTCAGCAGCTTACGTGGCCACCTACAAAAATAGAGGCAGTGAAGCTCTGACCTGATCATTTGTCTGGGCAAAGTCCCCATGGATCTGATTCGATGTGAGCCTGGGACTGCCCTGGGAAAGACCTTCCCTCTACCTCCGTGCTGCATGGGGAATGGCAACATAAACCACGGGGGACCTCGTGGCTCACGGCTAATGCACTTCCTCCAATAGAGACTCTGAACACACTGAGGGGTGTGGGGCTCTGTTTTAGGGCCTGCTGTCCCCCTTGCATGCACACACGCACATGCACTTGCATGTGCACAAGTGCCAACAGTTTCCAAGTGCCTTTCGGTGATTTTTTACATGCCCAGCAAGCAGAAGTTGTTTTGTTCTGTCCCCCCATGGCCTGCCTCAAAGAACTGATTTTGGTGAACACACTGCACCATTTAATTGCTGTTCCTTTATGCCCTGCTGTAAATGTGTTGACCGTGGATCACAGCCCCACTGGCCTGTTTAATGTGTTCGGGTTCACAACACTACAGTCACCAGGCAGTGGTTGCAGCCCACTGGCCTTGCTGTGCCCACTCACTGGAGGTGCCTCAGGGGGGTGAGTGCTGGGCTGCTCAGCTGCTGGCATCCCTCCGGGTGCCTCCTCATATCATGCTGGGGCTGTACCCCACATGGCACATCTTTAGAGATGGACCTAGGCTGGGACACATGAGGTGAGGACATGGTGTGGTGAAGTCTGTCCATCCCTGCACTGCTGCAGCCCTAGAGGAGGTGGCTTTTGTTCCATCTCATGCTCCATCATCTGCGTCAGTGTTATCATGTGCAACAGCACTCATGCAAGAGACAAAGCAATACCTCAGCAAGATCCCAGCTCTCCATGGGTAATCACTGCTCTTTTCCGAGCAGCTCAGCACACTGCTTTTGTGTGTGCAAGGTGAGGGCAGCAGGCAGTATCCCTCTCTGCGCTGCTAGTGTGTCCTGGTTTGGTTCATGAGAGCTTTGTATTTTCTGGTACTTGGTTTGGAGCAGCTGGCTCCAAAACTACTTCCAAAACAGAAAAGCCTCAGAACTACTCAGAAAGTTTTTCCCAGGCTGGAAAAATTAATAAATGAAGCAAAGCTGGCACAGGTTATTGAAGTATTGAAGCACACTAGACTTCAGCACCCCTACTTGCAAGAGAAAGCCTACAGTTAGTGCAGACCACAAATACAGGAACTGTTCCTTACATGATTAAAAATGCCCCCCCAAAGTGTTCTCCCCTTCATACACGCTATAACTCCTCCCCTCAATAACATCTTGGAACTAGGGTAATCCCACTGCCCACACAGTATGGATCCACAGCTCAAGGACTCCATTAGCCAGCAATACACCACTACTCTCCAAGCTTGCTGTGGGGCAGGGGTGCCAGGAGAGTGAAGGTTGTTTCTGTACAAAGAGTATAAAGCTAAGTTCAGGTCTCACAAAGCTGAGATTAAATGGTTTATGAGCTTGTGGAGCCAGTGAAGGATTTTTGAACTTGGATACTCTGGAAGTCAGAAAAGGCACTTGGGAGAGCTGGGAGAAGGGCAGGTTTGTGCCTCTGGCAATAGAGCCATGTAGAAATGTGTTTAACTGGATAAATTGAGTAAGATCATTTCAGTGTCACAGAATAAGTGTTCACATCCTAAAAACTTGCTTTCACTGTTGGTGACGCACATGCCAAGATGAAGGACTGAATGATGGATTTGTAGCTTCCCAATTGCTCCTAACAAAGATCCCAGTACTGATCCATGCGGTGCTTGTTATCTGTTCCATGCATAAACAAGGGAATTCATTCTCCATGGACTCTCAGTCTAGTTTCCTTCATTAAGAATAAATTAAACATTAAAAAAAATGTAGGAGGAAATTAAAAAAAGTGGTTTTTTGATTGGAACACATTTCTGTAAATCTCTGACTGAAATAAGCAACACGTAGTGCAATGTATTTCAAATAGATAGAAATAATGCCATAAATATACCAGGATAATTAGATGTGCTTTCTCTACAAACCCACAACTCTAATGTTCCTGTCTCACTGTAATTAAAGAAGCATTTACCATGCATTGGAACTCTTAATTAGGTCTAACATCTAATAAACTTGGAGTAAACTAACAAATATTTTCTTTGTCATCAGGTAGCTTGTAATCAGTGTTTGGAGGTTTAAAATTTCAGATAGCAGGCATCAAAGTGTCTAAAGAGCTTGAGGAGACATTTGAGCATAACCTGGTAACCATTCTTCTCACCCTCATATAGACATGTTGAAGGACCCATTTCTCAGCCTTTTCCCTTTGGTAGTTTAATTCTGCTGGGAGGGATTCACTCTGCAGGCTGTATTTGTACAATGTTTGCTAGGCTGTGGGGTGGACTTCGGTCCCTGATGGGTGCTGGGTGTGGGCCTCTTCCCCCTTGCAGCAGCCATCCAGAAACTAGATCAGCTCCTTGCAATCCTGCTGTAGTCAGTGGAGGAAAAGGGGGTTATTCCCTCCCAGATAGGTGTTTAAGAGAGGTGAGGTCGACCCCCTGACCAAGATTCATCTCTTTCTCCATCAATACAGAGCACCTTGGTGGCCATTTCAGATTAAAATGTGGCAGCAGGGCAAAGTGAGTGGGGGAACTGAGTCATGGACTGAGTCAGAGATTTGACATTCTCTTCAGAAGAAGCAGGGGCAGGAGGGTAGGGTATGGGATATACGTTAAATGAGCTACTGAGGAAGCAAGCAGAGAAGGCAGGAGGCACATGCACAGGGCAAAGACTGGGGGAACACTCTCAGGAGAAAGAGGGTGTGTCGTGGTTTAAGCCTAACTCACGCAGACTCTCTCTCAATGACTCCCCCCTCTTTCTTGCCCCCCACTCCCAGAGGGATGGGAAGGAGAATAGAAAAGAATGCAACTCCCACAGGTTGAGATAAGAACAGTTTAGTAACTAAAGCATAACACAAATCACTACTGCTACCACCAATAATAATAATGACAAGGCAAATACAAGGGAAGAATACAACTCTCACCACCTAAAACCAAGCCCGACCACGCAGTGCACCCCCCACCCTTCTGGGTCTCTCCTCTTCGTCCTCCATCTTGGGCATGACGTGCTGTGGTATGGAATAACCTCTTTGGTCAGTTTGGGTCAGGTGTCCTGTCTCTGCTTCCTCCCGGCTCCCCTCCTCCCTGGCAGAGCATGAAACTCAGAAAGTCCTTGGCCAGACCAAAACATCACTAAGCAGTAACCGAAACACTGGTGTTATCAGCGCTGTTCCCAGGCCCAAAATCAAAAAACACAGCGCTACACCAGCTACCAAGGAGGAGAAAAATGACTGCTGCTGCTGAACCCATGACATTATCCACCCCTTATTCCATACCATTCACGTTATGCTCAGATTCCATATTGTCAATATACCATCACATGTATATGTATACATCCACATACACAGAGAAAGGGAGAGAGATCATCCCTTAGTGCATAAACCAATCTCTGCAAAGCTGCTGAGTCCACCCAGTCCATGATGTCAAGCTCCATCTTTTGTAACAGCCTTTCAGAGCAGCAGAGGCTGTGTGCAGTGTTCACACTCGTCAATAACCTGGGCCACAGTGTCCATTGCTAAGTCCACCCCTCGATCGTAAGTCCATCTGTGTGCTGCATCTCTGCCCTGATGGCCTGAGGTGTCATGGGCCCATCAGGCTCAAAATAATTCATCCACCCCTCCAGCAGTTCCTGCAGCTTGTCGGTGGGGACTCCATACAGCTGCCTTCCATCTGTGATGCTTCCAAAGCACTGGAGGGGCCCAGTGGACTAGATACTTGCCCATACTGTCCCACACACCCTGCCACTCATGACTGTCCAGCTGCAGGGAAAATCTCTGGGTCATCCTGCATTGCAGACTAACCCCAGACAAGGCCCACACCCCACTCTGCTTAACTCTGGGGACCAGACAAAATGGTTGTGGGTAAAACACACTGTGTATGCATGCCACCATGCTGATCCCCATCACAATCAGCAGGCAGGTCTCAAGGGTACCCAAAGGCCATTCAAACCCTTCAGAGCTCTCAAATGAGGCTGCTGTGCTTGTCACTGGGGCTGGTGTAGCTGCTGCGCTTGCCGGCTCTCTCACCACCAGCTGCTCTTTGTCTGAGTCCAGAGCTTCCTTCTCTGCCTTGCTGGGAAGTGCTGCGGGGTCTCCTGCGTTCTCCTGCGGCTCCGCGGGCAGCTGCCGGGGAATGCTCTCGGCCGCCACGAGGCTGGGCTCGGCCGCGGGACTCTGTTCAGCCTCGGGGCCCGGCTTCTCTGCCGTCTCCTCCTGCCGCTCGGTAGCCTCCCCCTCCCGCGGCTCGGCAGCCGCCGGGCTGGGCTCAGTCGGGGGGCTCACCCCTTCTGCTACCTCCTTCCTCTGCTCGGCAGCCGTCGGGCTGGGCTCGGTGGGGGGGCTCGGCTCCTGCTCCCCGGGTCCGCTCCCCCGGGCCGTTTCGGCAGCCGGCGGCTCCCGAGGCAGCCCCCCCTCGGCTCTCCACAGCCTCGCCAGGACGGTGAAGAGCAGCCGAACTGCCAGGTACACATTCGCCCCCCACGGCTTCTGGAGCCCGCCCGTATCACAAGCCATTCCAATAAAGTACAATGAAACAAGAACCTTAACCCAAAACCAATATCTGAAACATGCTAAGATAAGAAATACCGGCTGTAAGTAAAGTGTCATATGCTGAACCCGTGAGAACCAGAACAACAACTTTGAGAGCCAATAAATCAGCATTGTGACGAGTGGTTATTAATCCTGTCGTTATCTCAACCCTTCGTGCCCCACGTTGGGCGCCAAAAAGAACTGTCGTGGTTTAAGCCTAACTCACGCAGACTCTCTCTCAATGACTCCCCCCTCTTTCTTGCCCCCCACTCCCAGAGGGATGGGAAGGAGAATAGAAAAGAATGCAACTCCCACAGGTTGAGATAAGAACAGTTTAGTAACTAAAGCATAACACAAATCACTACTGCTACCACCAATAATAATAATGACAAGGCAAATACAAGGGAAGAATACAACTCTCACCACCTAAAACCAAGCCCGACCACGCAGTGCACCCCCCACCCTTCTGGGTCTCTCCTCTTCGTCCTCCATCTTGGGCATGACGTGCTGTGGTATGGAATAACCTCTTTGGTCAGTTTGGGTCAGGTGTCCTGTCTCTGCTTCCTCCCGGCTCCCCTCCTCCCTGGCAGAGCATGAAACTCAGAAAGTCCTTGGCCAGACCAAAACATCACTAAGCAGTAACTGAAAACACTGGTGTTATCAGCACTGTTCCCAGGCCCAAAATCAAAAAACACAGCGCTACACCAGCTACCAAGGAGGAGAAAAATGACTGCTGCTGCTGAACCCATGACAGGGTGTAACAGAGGATTTGGTGCAATGAAGAAAACTGGAAGGATGGAGAAGACATAAAGGCTTTCAGATTTGGCCAGGGAAATGGGGCTAGGACCCTTTGAAAGGGCAAGATGAAGCCAATGTGTGGCTGAAAAATGGGGACACAAGGAGCATGGAGAAAGGAAGATGGTAATACTTGCCTCAGTACAACTGGCAAGTGCCTCTATTTTTGGAAGAGAAGGTCATACATTTTGTGTGAAGTTTCCTGCATCTTGGGAATTACTTTAATGTAGCTTGAAGTACCAGTAAGTGGAATAAGCATGTGCCATTACTAATAACAATAACAGCCCTGGAATACTGTCTACTCAAGGATCTCAAAGCACACCTTTTTATGACTTATTCATTGACTCTTTATGTTCCCAGAGAGGGAGGGGATTATAATGATCGCTGACTTTACACGAGGTGAAACAGAGGGTAAGTGGCTGAGCTGTGAATAGAGCTGTGACTGTTCTCTGACAGTATCAATTTCCCAAGTCATTGGCTGGGAAGGAAAAACCTGCAGCAGCTGCCAGGAAAAGCCTCTGGCATCTCAGGGATGTGGAGCGGGTACCTGTCGCACCTTCCTGATATGGCTATGGTGTGGAGAAGACAGACACTCAGGCACCCTGAAGGCAGACCCAAGCTGGCTCAGCCTTGTGCTCTGGCTCCTGTGGCATGGATCCCAGTGCCATTTGGCTGCAGACCTGCAGATGTACATGGGTGAGCCTCAGCTCTCTCCCCTCACTCCAGGGCACACAGGCTGGTTTCTTGCCTGTGGGCAATTAATGAGCCACACAAGCGTGGTTGTTCTCACCTGGGAGTGTGGAGAATATTTGGGGTCTGCTGCCTCCATCTGACTATAACTGATGTTCATGTTGGCTCTTATGCCAACAGAACAAAGACTAAAGGGTTATGGCACAGGTCCACACAGCCATGGGTCAGAGTGCAGACCATATGCTGTAGTGTTTGGAATACATACAGATTTACATGGAAATTAGATAGAGAAACCTATCCCCACTTACGTCTTTAAGAAGCCTACTAGGAACTTACCTGGGCACTACCGATGTAGAAGACAACTTCCTAAAAGGCACCTATGCACAGCTGTGGAGATGGTTGTCTCCAGATGCAGAGCAAAATCTTAAAATATTCATGTTGCAATGGGAAAGGGCCCAGTCCCTGCTTGGACAGGATACAGTTAAGTGTCTTGGCCAAAGGCACTGAGGAAGCCTTTGGTAGTGGAGTGGTGCCTCTCTCTTGCCTCCTAACCCTTTCCACCAACAAGACTCCCTCTTCATCACTTGCTGCCTTTACTGGACCTGCCTGAAAACAGACACCAGAAACGCAGATCATAAGAGCCGTGCTCCTGAGGATGTTTCACCAGTGGGAGCAGCAGTCTCAGCCCATCCTTGCGGCAGAAGGTGGCCTGGTTCCTGCCTACACTGCCTGGCTCCATCTCTCAAAAATACACCGTGTAAAGTGAAAAGCCTGAGCTTGCCTTCTGCAGCTGAGAAGGGGCTGACGGAGGTTTGTGGCAGCACTGAGAGTTATTGCTATGGCATTCATGCAGCATGTTGCTATGAATCGATATCTCACCATAATTACCTCATTTGCCCATTTTTCAAATTAGATAACAAGGCTGAATGCTTGACTAGACCATCACTCATCCATTTACATTTCCTCCTCTCCCGGGCAGAGGAGGGGAGTGCCTCTTCTATTAATTAGCAAGTCTTGGGGTGAATGAGGTTACACCCTGAAAACTCACATCTCCTTTTGCCTCTCATGCCTGAACATCATCATGAAAAGGTGGGAGGTCAGGCCAGACTGCCTGCTCAGCAAGGACAGGGCCTGTTTGTCCAGGCTGGCTGTGTGCTGAGATCAGAGGCAGAAGGAATGAGCTCACGCTCCGTTCAGACAGTGACATTTCCATGGGGCAGGGCTCATCCATCATGATCTGGTGGCTGAGGAGAGCTGTTCACCGTGTCGAGCTGGATGGCTGCCTCCTCACTGCAGCCAGGGCTTGCTCCCCTGGGAGCCCAGGACCCACTGCATCCGTGGGGGGACCATGTGTAGGGTGGTCTGTGGGAGAACTCAGCCCCCCGAGCAAGGAATGGCAAGGAGCACAGGAGAGCCCCACCATGACTCAGTGTTTTGGGAACATAGAGCATCCATTTGTAGGGGCAGTGCTCCTCTTTCACCCTCCATGGCCAGCACTGGGGAGAGGATTTTTACACCTTTGTACCTGCTGTTTTCTTCAAGGAAGACAGGCAGACTCCCCCCAGCACATTCCCTGCCTGCATGAGCGCTCATTGTCTGCACCCGTAGCCTGACATGCATCCACCTCTTACCTCAGGGGTTGATTCCTGGCTGGACCTATCACACCCCCCTCATTGCTGTGGCAGGGGCTTTTTTTGTTTCTATTGCTCAACAAAGCTTTCATTCATTCATGCTCATCTGGGTGGCCAGTCAGCTTCTGTGGAAATGATACTTGATCAAAATCAGAAGCTCTTGCAGTTTTCTGTGCCCAGTCCTCCTAAGCCAGCCTCCAGGGCAGTACCTATTGCCAGGTATTACAAGTAAAGCAAATGCTTTGTCTCATCATGTCTCCTCAGCTCCTGCTGCTCTGGGGATGCCCCTGTGCCTTTCCTCTGCTCGCTCTCCCCTGTGACAAGCAAAGGACCCCACCTTTGTCAGCACTAGATAACGAAGAATTAGAGAGTCATTAATCTGCAGAAGGGAGGGCAGGAGGGGCACCAGCTGCTGAAGTATGGTGTTTCAGGCACAGGCAGGAATGCAGCTTGGATCAGAGATGAAGGACCTCTGTGGAGCCTCTCCCTTGCTGTCAATCAGTGCAAGAGGTTAGCCTTGCCTCCAAGGAGCCAGAAGACCTTGGAGCAGCTCTCAAAACCACAAGCGGACTCTTTGGAGACTAATTGGGGTCTTTCACCTCCTTTTAGCTGCTTCTGAGTGATGTGCTCTGGAGTGCAAACAGGAGAGTAGGTGCTTAGTTTGCCAGAGACCATAAGTCAGCGGGGCCTCCGTGCTCTGGAGCCCAAAGGATAATAGAAAAACAGAGCTGGGACATGGCCCAGTCAGCATGGGTTTAAGAAAGGCAGGTCCTGCTTAACTAACCTGATCTTCTATGACAAGGTGACCCAGTTAGTGGATGAGAGAATGGCTGTGGATGTTGTCTACCTAGACTTTAGTAAAGCCTTTGACACTGTTTCCCACAAAGTTCTCCAGGAGAGCCTGTCTGCTCATGGCTTGGATGAGTGTACTGCTCACTGGGTAAAATACTGGCTGGATGGTGAAGCCAAAAGGTGGTGGTGAATGGAGTTAAATCCAGTTGGTGGCTGGTCACAAGTGGTGCTCCCCAGGGCTTGGCTTTGGGACCAGCTCTGTTTAATGTCTTTACAATGATGTGGATGAGAGGATCGAGTGCACCCTCAGTAAGTTTGCAGATGACACCAAGTTGGGTGGGAGTGTTGATCTGCTGGAGGTTAGGAAGGTTCTGCAGAGGGATCCGGACAGGCTGGATCAATGGGCTGTGGACAGTGATATGAGGTTCAACAAGGCAAAGAGCCAGGTCCTGCATTTGGGCTATAACAACTCCATGCAACATTACAGACTTGGGGCAGAGTGGCTGGAAAGCTGCTCATGGAAAAGGACCTGGGGGTGCTGACTGATGGAGCTGAACATGAACATGAACATGAGCAGCTTGTGCCCAGGCAGCCAAGAAGGCCAATGGCATCCTGGCCTGTATCAGCAGTAGTGTGGCCAGCAGGGCCAAGGCAGTGATCATCCCCTTGTACTCTGCACTGGTGAGGCTGCATCTTGAATCCTGTGTTCAGTTCTGGGCTACACTACAAGAGAAACATTGAGGTGCTGGAGTGAGTCCAGAGAAGGGCAATGAAGCTGCTGAAGGGTCTGAAGCACAAGTGTGATGAGGAATGGCTGAGAGACCTGAGGGGGGTCAGTTTGGGGAAGAGAAGGCTCAGGGGGGACCTTGTCACTCCAACTAGCTGAAAGAAGCCTGTAAGAGACCATCTACTTCTTCTGTACCTTCTCCTCTAGGGGGAACATGAGTGGGGAGGCATTTATGGATGTGGGGGGAGCTGGTGTTTTGACAGTGTGCTGCAGAGGAGGATCAGATAAATCCACATGGAAAAGCACTCCTTACCCCTGCTGCTGCAGGGGGCTGATGGTGACTTCCATCAAAAGGTAACAGAAGGTGTCCTACGACAAAGGAAGGGGCAGGGTTGTCCAGAGGTTTCCTCCAGTAAAAGTGTCTCCTCCAGTGGAGAGGAGTAAGGGACAGGGTTGTTCTGAAGAGACACAGTGGACTGCACCAGAAAACACTACACGATGAGGTTGAATGGCAGTTGGTTATGAGACCGGGGAGGGGGGGCAGCAGGATTCAGGCTCAGTTATTAAGACCATAAATCATGGAAGCAGTCACGGGGAAGTCTGATGAAGCGGGTGCGTGCAGCCAGGACTGCCAGGAGGGAGAAGCGCTGCGCATGGGAGGCACATGGCTTCTCCACATAGCGTTATTTTAAGAATTTTTCATTTTTATGGCGATGCTGTCAGTTTTCTCAGAAGAAGGGACCAAATGATTTCAGGTTCCCTGATTTCCTGAAGGCCCAGGCATGAATTCCAAGTTGTTCCTGATTCAGAGGAACAGAGGGCAAGCAGGGTGAAACAGCATTGGCAAGGGCCGTAGGGCAAGAGCAAGAGGCAGGGACAGGGTTGGGGTGAGGAATTGAAACACTGCAGGAGGAGGAGGGTGTTTCAGAAGGAGGAGCCCATGGCTGGGGCAGAGAATGGTCAGGATTAGGGATGACGATTTCACTGTCAAAAGCAGGAGGCATTTTTTGATGAAGGGGGAAAACCAATCTGTAGCACTGCCTGCAGGGAAAGATGGAGCTGTTTGAGGTAGCTGGGAGTGAGGCTGTGCAAAGCCAGGTGAGCTGCAGCCCTTCACCTTGGGCAGACCACAGTGCTGCTGGCTTCTGTGCTGTCTACTGCCCAAGCTCTGTAGTTTGTAGTCAGCTCTGGTATCTCTATGCTATGCTGTAGGTGTGATGCTTGAATATATAGAGGGTATAACAGGCAGATTCTTGCCCATTTGCAGCTGTCCAAGCCTCCTGCATCTTCTTATCTTATGAGCCTTCATCCCTTTCTGTTTTGATGCTGGGTCTCTCTGAAACATCTAGGTCAAGGAGAGGTAAACAGTCACTTCGAGCTGTGCAGTCAGTGTACCTGCACTTGGCTCAGGGAGAGGCACTGCTGGGCTCAGGACAGCTGCCTGGCTCTGGCTTGGCTCTGGCTCTCACCCAGAGCATCAGGTACAGCTGGAGCTGCACAGAAGACATACAGTAAGCTTTAGGCACAGTTCAAGTACTGACAGCTCTGGGCCTGTCGCTTCTCAGGGCGATGTAAAGTCATTAGCTAATTAATCCCCATTCCCTCTCCATGCAGGGAGGAGTATCAGCTCTGTGCCAAACCTGAGGTGTGGGAGCAGGCAGTGATTTTGCCTTAAGCTTGTGGATGATGAGGTAGTGGAGCTGGTGCAGAGGACTTCAGCACCCCGCGTCCTTGCTGCAGGAGAGGACAGGGCAGCGAGCCCAGGGTTCCAGACTGTCATCTCCAATCAAGAGTCCCTAGGGCAGCAAAGAGGATCAAGACTCAGCTGTGAGAAGCTGAAGGGAGTCAAGCTGGTTGTCCCATGCAAGGTGGGACAGTGCTGGTGGCAGGTCATGGAGGAAGGAGGGTTTTCCAGAGATCAGAGATCTGATGGGAGCAAAAAGCCAGAAGCAGGTCTATAGCTGGCATCAGCACAGGGCTGTTGCTGGTAGAAAAGGCCTGAGGGAGGGAGGCATGGACAGTCAGAGCCCTCATGGGGGTGGATGTGTGATGAGATACAAGGGACCACATGATGGAAGAATGTGACAGCATGTGTGGGGAAAGGCAGCTGGAGGTATGTGCCCCTCCATCAACAGATACCTAAGCATAATCTAAACCAACACATCGTCCACTTCCCCTGCACACCAAGCTGGTGGACAATGCTTTCCCAGCCAGTCTCATGACCTAGCTCTGCTCTGGGGCTCACATGGGCTAGCACATGGATGCTGCTGTGGTGGGCTGTAGTTACAGCCTCTATCTCTAAATCTTCTCTGCTTTTTAGGTCACTTTGTTCTGCTTATAAATCCTGTCCTTGTACAAGCAATAAATCTTCCTCTCCAGTCAGCACCATTTATTTTTTTTCTCTGGTCTTGTTAAAATAACAGGGTCAGAATGTTTAAAATCCAGATTGTTGCATTTTCTGCAGTTTTGGCTCATAATAAGTATTCTCTTCCTCTCTGGGAAACTGACTCATGGCCAGACAGGGTCTCTGAACTTGAAGGGGAAGAGAAATGAGGAAAAAGGAATCCAAAGGATTTGCTGAAATGATCTGCCAATCATATAGCCACACCCCCCACACCCCACACCCCCCCATGTGCACAATCCCATGCATTGCATGTAGCACACTTGGTGCACCTCAGCCTTGCCTTCCCTGCTCTCATACACCTACTGCCTCGCTGGCACCCTGCTCCTGCCTTTGCTGAGGCACAACATTGCACAGATCAGAGCTGCATCTCCCCCCTCCATCCTTGACCCCCATATCCATCCCCAGATTCCTGGCAGGGAACCACACAAGTGGCTCCTATACACCTCCTTGCCAAGCAGAGATGTTCACCCAAACCTGGTTCCTATCATCCCAGCTTGGTGCTCTGTGGCTTTCCACCCTCCCCAGAGCCATGAATGCCTTCTCAGCCACATCTTTAGCCAGCTGTGTTGCTCACCCTTTTCTGCAAGATGCTGCCAGGTCCCCTCATCAGCATTTCCTCTCCTGCCATCACAGGGAGGGGAAGAGACTCTGTGAGAGTTGGGTTCGTGTGTTGGTGCAGTGGGAAATAGCCTCTGCTAAGCACGAGGTACCAGGGCAGACCTGCGTGGGTTTATGAACCTACCAACAGGTCATGTGTGATGGTGCAAAGCCAGCGCTCCCGCATTCAACCAGCCTGGAGCCTGCAGAAGTGCAGTGAAGCATCCCTGTACATCCGCATTACGATCCTCTCCTTAATGACTGTACAACTAGTGTTCCTGCAGGTTTCAAGTGAAGGGCTGTACTCACTTGAGCATGCAGTCAATACTCCTTTCGATCTTCATCACTCACTGTCTGGCTCCAGGCTTTATTTATTGCACAGCATCAAATCACCGAGCCAAAGACAAAAACGGCTCTCTCCCTTGTGGCCTTTTTGGTGGGCATTCCCAGCTACTCAGCTTCCACAAAAGTAGCACTGTTTCTACCTTTAGAGATGATATTGCTGCCTGCAGTGCAGGCAGGAGGGGCCGAGCTGTAGCTGCCATACGATCAACAGCACAGAGCACCTTCCAGGGGCAGCCTGGATCTCAGTCTAGTTTCTTATCTGCTGGCACATCCTCTTCTCCTTCAGGGAAAAACTGCAATATAAAGTTCAGGAATGTATTTGTAAGTTGTGAGAATGACTGCAAGATGGGGTGTAAAGCATGGACACAAACTTAAGAGTAAAGTATGGTTTATCAGAGGTAATTTTCAATGATGGTGCCCTGCTTTTGGAGTATGTATTATTTTATAGCTGACAAAACATTGAAAGATGTGAGTGCAAAGCAGACCCTAGTGTTGGGGCATCCAGATCAGGTGGAATTAACAATTAATGACAAAAGCAAGAAGTAACAGGACAAAAACTCAGTGGCTGGAGCAAACTCCAACTCTCTGGGTGATACTTACTAACTGTACATGTTTAATCCTTCTCTGGGTGTTCTCTATGCCTCATTTACCCACCAGCCTGTGTAAGAACAAAGCCAGGTTCCTTCAGACTGTAGCCTGCTTTCCTGCCCTGCCCGTCCTATTCTGGTCTGTGTGCTAATAGAGGGAGGCCCTGAGGAGAAGTCATGGCAGAGCTGGAACTCTGTGTTACAACATGTGCATGACAGGGGTGAGCTGAACCTGTGCAGGAGTGACAAAGATGAACGCCATGTGCATGCATATATACACGTATATGTATGTATATTCATATATATGTGTTTAACACTTTCCATTTTTAAGACCTGAATCTCCACAGTAATTCCAGTATCCGCCTTCCTCCAGTCTCCCACCTGAAGCAGTTAATTTTCATTTTAACAGAGAATAAAGGAAGCATTTACTAGGCATGGTTACTTTCATAGATGTGTAGAACCAGCTATCGACTTTGCCAGTGGGTTTCACAACTGCTCACTGCGAGGGAGGCATAGGAGGCAGAAATGCTGGATTGACTTAGAGGACCCTTCTGCATTACTTTGAGCCCTATCCCAAACTTTCTCCAGGCAGCCCAAGATGCCACTGACTCAGCATTATTAACACCAGCCAAAGTGGAGGTATGGCTGTAGTTTGTGTGATCTACTGGGCCACAGTCAGAGCAGGTACCTGAGTGCTGTTTAATGTTTTAGCATCTCTGGAGCTTCAGCCAACAGTTGCAGCATGTGGCATGCAAACATGAAACTAGTTTTGACTCTCACATTTTTACTTAGGCTGCAGATGTCATGGCACAGAGAGGACACCTTCACCCAAGAACGCCTTAGGTATCACAAGGGCCATGGGGGCATTGCCTGTTCCCTGACAGGTCTGTGGAGTAGCTCAACCAATGCTGCAGACCCCAGGGTGGAGCGGAGTACTAGGACAAGAGGGCCTGACACCACACTGACAGCCCACAGCTGCTGGTTTGTTTCATACCTACTAGTTTTGGAGCTGTTGCTGTATCCTTGAGGAAGAGGTTAAGATCAAGGGACAGAAGAGGACCAACTTTGCTTAGTGGCAGCAGGAGCCAGCAACCTCAATAGCTGGGGTGGTAAGGAGAGGTTTGGGAAAGGCGATAGTAGTGCTGGGTAAGGGCACATTCAGGGGAAGGCTCTATGCCACCCCCCCCTGCTCCTTTCACAAGGCTCCCCGAGCACTAGATGCCCCAAACCCTCATGTGCCATGTCCTGTGTACAGCCTCTGTGGTGAGGTCTGAGCAAAAATGAGAAGTCTTCTATGGGAACATAACCAGACATTTTGGGAAGACCCGAGGCTCAAGCACTGGCATGTACCTCAGTGTTATGCATCAAAATGAGCTCCTCCCTGCCCCAGCCACCTTGAGCACAAGCTGCCGGCTGCACCTTGTCACCCCAACCCGACACAGAGGGACACGCAGGCTCACCCACTGGAGTACTGCAGCTTTATTTCAATGAAACAATCCACGATGAGAGTCTACAGGGTACATGGAGGATGCGTCAGGGGTGGGGGGTGGGGTGGATGAGGCAATGCTTATAAAACATCTCACCCTGTCTAAAAGGTTCAGTTCAGTTCCTTTGTGTTTTGTGCTTTTAACGTTGTGGACAGCTTGGTGGTGTGGCGGCAAGAGGGTCCCAGCTCTGCTGGATGATGGTGATGGCACCCTCTGAGACGTGGAGCGGGGATGAGGATATGGTGGGGAATGGGGCTCTATGCCAGGGTCTCCACCCAGGATACCAACAGAAAAAGAAATAAGAGACACCAGAGGACCCCACCATTCTCCACAGTATCCCCAAATACACAAAATCTGTATGTGGCTCTTTTTGGGGGGTGTTTCTAAACACTTCTGTCAGGTCAATGTATACTTTCTACTGGCCTTGGTGACCTGGAGAAGCATGAGGGTGACGTAGCCCCACTGGCAGTGGATCTCACTGAAGTGGCTCACCACTGAGCCTGAGCTGGTTCTCCCTGCCCCTCGCAAGCTGAGGATGGGATTTTGGTGTGATCCTCTTCTATGGGACCCAGGGATGAAGTCTGCTGCTGATCTCTCAAGTCTGGAAATTAAACACTTGGTGAGGTTAAGTACAGAGCTCGGGGATGGAGAGAGGAAGAGTGTGCGAAACACTGACCCTCACTTCTGGCCAAGGGCAGGAGGTGCCAGCGCTGTTTCCCCATGAGACAGGTAGATCTTGGGTGATAGTCCCCTTCCTCTACTATGTGCACTGCAGTACAGGCAAGATGGTTCTGCCTGGGAGAAAAGACCCAAGTAAAACCACATTGACACCAGATTTTCCATCTCATCTAGACATTAGAGGTTGTCTCCATGCTGTCAGGCAAGGGCTGTGACCAAAACTACAAAGCACAGCCACATATCTGTAGCATCCACAGCTTTTGGGGTACGTCCTGAGAGATGAATGCATGCTCTGGAGCCCTCTGGGGTGAGATGGTAAATCTAGAAGATCCCACGAACTGGGAAAACAGGCCAAGCTCATCTATTTGAAAGCACTGACACTAAGCAACTCTACCCAGTGCTAATGCTACCAGTTACATCAATGCACCAAAAAGCTGGGAATGGACAGCACAGAAGGACAAACATCAAGGTTTGATGAGAGAAAAAGTTCTCCTCCAGCAAACTCTGAGGGAGCCTTTTTGTCCCAGGATGTTACATATGAGGGCCTCCAGGAAACAACCAAATAAATGCACAGGAAAGCTCCTTTGCTCCCAGTCTGTAAACACCAGTGTGGCGGATGCTGCTGCCTATACAAAAGTCCTAAATACTACCCCCA
This sequence comes from Ara ararauna, assembly GCA_028858755.1. Classification (NCBI taxonomy): domain Eukaryota; kingdom Metazoa; phylum Chordata; class Aves; order Psittaciformes; family Psittacidae; genus Ara; species Ara ararauna. Next base: position 103,376,028 of record CM054379.1, read on the forward strand.
GTAAACGCCTGTGGAATTTCAAAGAGCAAATGAAATCAATTTTCTCCTCTCACCACAATTCAGGTGCTGCCTGAGCTGACCATGCTGCTACAGCCTCTCCTTTCTGTTTATTCTCTATTTATAGCCATACCTGGTCCTGCAGAACAAGGCCCAGTGAGACAAGATACACCAAAACCCCCACCTCGTTCCGGGTTGGAGTGTGGACAGTGGGAAGAGGCAAATGCTTGGGCTGGTTGGAGATGCTGTTGCCTCCAAAAGGTGCTTTCAAGTGCTGTCTCCTCCCTGCTGCATTGCTGGCAGCTGTAACACACACAGCCACCTTAGTTTTCTGATCCCTTTACAAGCTGTTAAGATGAACACGTTCCCAGAGCTGGACCTACGCAGTGCAAGCAACACCTGGAGACAGTTTCATCTCAATGCCACAGTGTATGTCACAGTCACCAAAAGAAAACCAGTTGGTCCCTGCCCACTGAGGCTGCAATGCAGGAGGGAAATTGGGCTGCACCCACTTTTAGCTGGCTTGGGCTCAGCCTGGCTAACATGCTGTTGGTCTTCGGACCTCTGTCCTTTTGAGGAAGGATGCTTGATGGCAAAGCAACTGAGCATGTACCTTATACCCAAAGTAGGGTCGAGGTGTCAGACGCAAACCTCAGCCAAAATTAAACAGAGTGGCACTACCCTTCAATGGGCAAGAGGCGTCCTGGACAGCTCCCTATCAGATGCATCCCCTCCCTCTCTGGAAAGGCAGATGGGATGAAGGTGTCTCTGGGCTGTCTTGCAGTACTCCTAAGGATATTTAAGGCCTCCAGGTCACAAGTGGCCATCTGGTTTGATGTGACCATACCAGGCTGTCAGTAGCCATTGGAAGACCCCAGAAAACCCCTGTGGTGAGCTAGGTGGTAGCAATGAGACAAACTGGCATGTGTCTTACTCCCAAGGGAGGTACTGAAAACCATATAACACATCTACCATTTGGAATGCTGCGTGTACTGGGGCTATTCAGCTCCCTGCTGGAAACCACCAGCTGCCAGTTATTAACATGGAGTGTAAATTGGGTCCTGTTAAAATGCAATTTCCAGAGCTCTCCAGCACTTACTTTTCTGCAAATGTCTTTTTTCTGCATTAAATACCTTCCCAGGCTTAGTAGGATGAGCAGTTATCAGTGGTGGCAACACCTGGCTTCTCCTGCAGCCTGCACAGGGTCCTGCTGCTATATGCCTATTGTCTCTACAAAAAGGGCTGCACCCACACTGAGGGCATCCCGGAAAAGACAAGGTGTCAGGGCAGTTCAATGGAAAAAGAGAAGAAAGACCAAAGCTGGTCTCTGCCAAAGCCCAGAGTGTGAATGGCTTCTCTTTTGCACAGGAGATAGAACGCAATTTCTCATCCTCACTAAAACCAGGGTCCTGCCCCCTGGGTGTGAGAGCTGGGTGTTACTGTGCTACTGTGTCCCACTGCACCCAGCTCAAAGCACAGAGCCCACAGTGATGTGTCCCTTCATGCTGTTGCAAGGCTGTCCAAAGGCACCCAGAAGGCAAAGGGATGCTGCAGCATTTCCAGGGAAAGATGGGTATATGCATGCCTCCCACAGACAAAGGGGACCGAAACAGCAACACCTTGAAGCAGCAACTCCATAAACTCTCTGCTTTAAGGAAACAGTTTGTCTCTTTTAGTGAGGTGACACCATTTAACCCACCTAGAGGGCAAGTTGCCTCATTCCTTTGCCACTGCCTGGGGCCTGGAGTGAAGGACCCCCTGGCATTTCCTGCAGGTGAAACTCCCTGCCTCAGCCTCACTGAGAGCTAGGGAAGAGCAGGGTTTGCTCCTGCCAGCACCTTGCACTTCTTCACACTGGAGACAGGGCTGTGGGAAGTGATGGCATGATGGAGGGATGCTTCTCCCACCAGTGCTGCTTGCTGCTCCCAGTGACTGTCCCTCCCAGGCTGAGAAGCACAAGGCACCAACCCAAAAGCAGCTTGCTTTTCCTGACACAGAGTGATAGGGATGGGCTGAGGAGGAGGAATCCAGACACTGCTCTCCCTTTGATATTAAAACATTTTCATGTCGTTCTGGATAATGCACCCACAGGATTTCATATAGAAATTAAATTTCCGTACTTTGAATGGCAATAGGGAATAAAATACAATTTGTGTCATATTTACTACACTCATTCATACATCTAGAAATTATTTCTGCAAGAAATTTACCAGCCTAAACATCTGACTCTGCCCCCTTTCTTTTCCCTGATTACCACTCTATTTCATTCCAGAAGAAAGCTACTCCCCAGAAGAAGGGCTCCATATCACTGCTGCCACAGCTGCTTTTCAGGCAGCTCTGCTGGGGCAGCTCTGCATGCATGCTAATCACAACACGTAACTTTAGGAGTTTCCAAACCGTTTGTGCACTACATGAGGCTTTTCATACAGACGAAATACTTTTTCACTCCCATACGGCTGGGAAGAGTTGCACTCGGGTGTTCCAAATTACTTAACTCCAGATCAAATGAAACGTATTAGCTCCGTTGCTTTCCAGTGGCTGATCTATGTGGAAGAAAAGCAGTCTATTACTGGTACCAGGCAGGAGCTGCTTTTCAGAGCGAGGGTGAGGAATTGATGTTCAAGCGGTTAAAAGCCATAAATTAAAGTCCTGCTGATGACCTGTTACTTGGACTTGCATTGAACTGTGGAAAATTATAATTAAAAAGTATATATTTCAGAACACAATGAACTACAAAAAGAGCTTTCAAATGGAAGTTTCTTTGTAAGCCCAACTTGTAACTACACAGTAGCATTCACTGCTTCTAATGTCTACAACTTATACCCAGGAGCCTGCACACTCACATAATTTCTGGTTTATACCCTGAAGAAAAAATAAAAAATTGAGTATATATATTGGCTAACACCCACAGAGCATTCTTCTTAATGTATTTCTACAACTACCAAGCAGAAGTCTCCTTGTAAATAAAAGCAGTCTCTTAAATTTATATTGCACTTTTCTTCTGCAGCGACTTTCATACTATGTACAGGAATAATCTCTACCATCACTGAAATGCAGTCACTTCTGGAGTGGAATAAAGCAGCAATTTGACAGGCACAGAACAACATAAAACATCAGGAAGAGAAATATAATATTGGGACTGCAACAGATATTTAAGAAGATGGTATGAAATGAAGTTCAAGGATCGTAATTTAGCCAGAACATTGTGAAAAGTGTGAGGGGATCTTTAATTACAGGGGGTAAGGAGCATGGCTTTATATCTCACCTGGGATTCATTACCACTGCAAGGAGAATTGCCCCATCAAGCATGGGGTAGTAAACCACAAATACCACTGTCCTCAGAGAGGAGGGACACTGTCTCTCCCTGTGTCATTGCACAGCTTCTCATCCTTGCTGCCCAAGTGCCTCTTTCCTCTGTTACACTCTCTTAGCACATCTGTCAGGGAAATGAGGTCCTTCCTTTTGTCCTCAGCACTTATGAGAAGCTGAGGCACTCGGGTTAATGACTTTCCCCCAAACTTACCACCAGCTGATTTCTAGCCAGAGATAAAGGAGCAGAGGTCTAAGCAGGAAAAGGCTCCCTGAGAGTTTACTGAAGCTGATGGGCCCACACCTGGCAGCAGGAAAGTGCTTCACCTCTGGCTGGGGCCATCTGCTTGCTCTGCCATGGATCCAACTGCCCCTGTGCCATGGGTTGGCTTAGTGAGGCTCTTACATCCTTCCTTGCAGGAGCTGGCAGCCGGGCATGGACACCCTCCCTGCAGATGTCCCTTTCTGAAAATGTGGTGCCCCTTGGCTGATGCTTGCCTCACAGATAACGTTTAGTCTGTGATCCTGAACCTTCAGGCTGCACCTCCTCAGCCCCACAGCCCCTCTGCTGCCCACTAAACATCAACAAAACATGCTTATACAACCCTGACTAAGCAGCCAGTAGAAGGAAAGCCACAAGGATCTCTGCCTCAGAGCCTAGAAGCTGAAACGGTTGCCCTGGGCTAGCTCTTATTGATGGGGAAATGTTCCTGTCTCCACCTTCTGCCCTAGAATCAGCGACATAGCACAAATGTTTTGCCACTGACAGATCAGGAGCTATCATGAAGCATCCAAGGTCTCATGGAAAGCACTATCTCTCCTAGGAATGAAAGTAGACTCTTCAGGAGTGGGGTGATGATTTCTGGCCTACAACAAACATGGAGAAAAGGACAGAACTGAAAGAACTCAGCTAAAAATGATGATGGCACTGGCTGCCCATGAAAATGGTAACAGACAGACGGCAAGAAGCAGAATTGTTGCTGACACTGACAGCATCCCACAACACTGCCTGGCCCTGGGACACAGCTACAGGTTTCCTGGTCAAATATGCAGTGTGATTGAGGTCTGGGTTCTGGAAGGAGGAGTGGAGACAAAAAAGACACAGTCCTCATTCCTAGAAGTGGAGAAAAGCACTAGGAGCAAGGGAGACCTGTATCACCCCCTCTCACTGTCTTGCGAGGCTTCCTGTGAAGGAGGTCCCCATTTCCCTCAGATCTGATGCCCTTTCTCTCCAGTGATGTCTGGGGAGCATTAGTGCAGATGAATGCCCTTCCAGGAGCTGGAGAGTGATGGGTTTCAAGACTTCAAACTGGATCTCTTGGGAATTAAATAAGAGCTTTCCTCCCACATCAGTAGAAGAAATGGGGGAACAGCTGTTGCTGGAAGCTGAGCAATGCAGTGGACAGCTAACACATTCAGATGATTTTAGACAGAGTTGGCTCAGAGAGGCTGATACGTTAATCAGAAATGGGTAGGGAGCCATGGGTACTGGGGGCTCTGGTGTGTGAAAGAGCTAGCTCATTGTTTGTCTGTGATTCCCCAGGTACGGAGTTTGGATGGGCTGTCCCTTAGGGGGAAGAGTCTCACTTACTGAACTGCCAGAGCAGCTAGTAAACCCCAATTCACAGCCCTGTGGGGCTAACTCTGCCCTGTGCAGGGAGGTAATTCATGCCCAGAGCTCCTCCCAGTTGCAACAAGGCTATCACTTGGCCGGTGCAGGGCCGTCCCTTCTCTGGGGGGGTTCGTCTGGACCTGAGGAGGTCAAGCCAGACCCACTCCAAGTCTGCAACAGAGACGCCAGCTTTAACCTTTCATGATGCCAATAGGAAAAAGTTGATTTTCCCTCATCCCTGTTCCCCTGTTTCTCAGTTCAGCACAAGCCTCTCTTTTGGGTCAAGCTTCCTGCCTCCATCCTTCTGGCCTCCAGCTTTCCGCTCCTCTACCCACTGGTTTGGCAATGGAAGCTGAGTGCCTGCGAGGTTGCATGTGCTGACAAAATTCAGCCACCTTTTCCCTCAGAAGCAATGCTGTTGCCACACCTTGCCCACCCTGCGGCTAATGCACTGTGTGTGCAAAAAGGCCTCAGAAGGTAAGAGGGCAGTACTGGAGCTGCCTGCACTGATGGCCATGGGGCTGGGGCATGGGCATAGGACCTGCTGTCTGTCTGAAGGTTTAGATGTCTGACTCTTCCCATAATTCAAAACCCTTAAGATGGGGGAAGTTAAACAATGGGATAAAAGACCAAAATAAATAGGTAACAAAAGACAGGCAGAGAAGCAATTCTGGACTTAGGGCTGAGGTGATTGTCATCCCAACATTCACAAGGAGAAGCCACTGTGGAATGCTCCCCCCTTCCCACCCCACACTGCCCAATGTTGCTCTGTTCCCTCAGCCCAACAGAGACACATTTCTGTCTGTAGCTCAGATCTGCTCTCATAGTTTCTCCACCCAGCAAGAGTGCTGAGAGAAACAGACGCTCAGAGGCCATCACTGCAGCCGGATCCAGCCGGAACTTCTCCACCACTCAGCATGGTCCGTGTGATGAGTCCCTTCCTCCTCCATCTTCTTCAGGCTGGTGGGTGAGAAGCACAGAGTGGTGGGGAAAGGCCAAAGCAAGCCACACAGGGGGCAATTAAACACATGAAAGCCTGGTAGATGTGGATGGATGGAGACATGGAAGCACATGTGGTGCGAGGCAAGATGCTCTGGCCACTGGCACCAGGGGCGGCTGCTGCCCCACGGTCAAGATCGGCAGTGGGGCAGCCCAAGCCAGTGGGAAAGCATGGGGAGATAAGGGGACTACTGCGGTGTATCATCCACTAAGCTGTGGGCTCTGCAGTAAAGAAGGTAACTGTTCTGGTAGAAATTTGTGCTTTAATATATTTTTGTTTGTTTGTTTAAAACAAGTTCCCTCTTCCCTGAGGAAGCCCTGTCCGACATTCCCAAAGAAACATGGGGGTGTTTGTCTTCCTCCTTCATTTGCTCTTCACGTTTCTTCATTCCTATATTGTCTTTCCTTCTTTTCTGTGTTTCTGTTTCTTTCCTTCGCTCTCTTGCACTCTCGCGCACGTGCTTTTAAAAAACGTTTGTCTTTATTTCTCTATTTTGTTCTAGACATTATGACTTTCTCAAGGAGTGCTCCAGTTCTGACCCAGATCCCTTTGCGTGGTCATGCCTGTCAAGTCTTTGGTAACATATGGACACTTTGGTGTGCCAGTGAGGAGGGGAGGAAGAGGAGCAGAGGTGGCTGAGTAGGAAAGGAGCAGGAATGTCTTGGTCTGAAGACAGGAGCGCTCTCTTGCCATCATCTGAGCAGCACATAAAGGAAGAAAGTCAATGGGCCACAAAGACAAGGGCTGTGCAGGGCCGGGACACCGCTTCCTGGAAGAGCAACTGCTGCCAGTCGAGAAGAGAGAAAAAGAATTAGTGATGGGACAGATCCAAAGCTGATCAAACAAGTCAGCACACAGCAGTGTCTGCCTCTCCTTCCACCCCAAAGCACAAAGCACCTCACAGATACATTGAAAGATCTTTATGGCCTTCCCTGGACATTCTCAAGGCTTCACAAAACTATTTCTCTTCCAGCTTGGGAGAAAACATTGAGTCTTGGTTACTTTTGCAACCCAACCCTCCTTTCTTTCCCAGAAGATTCATCCTGAGTCAAACAAAAGGTTCTGCTTGTGTTTTGGTTACAGCGTGGCCATGTTAGGCTGAAACAGATCTTTACCTGAGCCTGAAATTTCAGAATTCTGATTTTTTTAATGTTTTGTTTTCCCCTTCATCTTTGGAATTAAGAAAGTTGATAAAAATTTCTCCACAAGGCTCTTTTCCTTCAAAAATAAATAGGACAAAGTGAACTTTGCTCAGAAGTGCCTGTCTGGCTCTGGTTTTCATACTCTGGTGTCCTGCCCACCTGAGGCATGTTATTGAGGGCACAGGCAGGACCAAGGCATGAGGCACACCGGTGATGTCTGCCTTTCCTGGGTTCAGCAGCAGCAGTCATTTTTCTCCTTCTTGGTAGCTGGTGCAGCGCTGTGTTTTTGATTTTGGGCCTGGGAACAGCGCTGATACCACCAGTGTTTTCGTTACTGCTTAGTGATGTTTTGGTCTGACCAAGGATTTTCTGAGTCTCATGGTCTGCCAGGGAGCAGGGGAAGCCGTGAGGAAGCAGAGACAGGACACCTGACCCAAACTGACCGAAGAGGTTATTCCATACCACAGCACGTTGTGCCCAGGATGTGAAAAACGGAGGGCAGAGACCCGGAAGGGTGGGGGTGAACTGCGTGGTCGGGCTGGGTATAGGTGGTGAGCGACTGTATTCTTTCCTTGTATTTGCCTTGTCATTATTATTATTGGTGGTAGCAGTAGTGATTTGTGTTATACCTTAGTTACTAAACTGTTCTTATCTCAACCTGTGGGAGTTGCATTCTTCTGATTCTCCTTCCCATCCACCCGGGAGCAGGGGGAAGAAAGAGAGGGGAGTGAGTGAGAGAACGGGCTGTGTGATTTACAGCTTAAACCACGACACTGCCCAAGGACTAATGCCTCGATACTGCTATGCACCTTGTTGTGGCTTCAACCTATGTTGCACCTCATTGAGGGTGGGATTATCTCTGGTCCTGCAATGCCTGCACCAGGATGATGTGGATGGACTGGAAAGGGGCAGGTGGGATTTAGCTAAAGCATTTCTCCTGGTTTTGGATAGGATACAGTTAATTTTCTTCCTAGTAGCTGGTGCAGCGTTGTGTTTTGGCTCTAGTCTAAGAACAATGCTGCTAACACACTGATGTTTTAGTTGTTGCTAAGTAGCACTTACCCTGATCTAGGATGTTTCAGTCTCATGCTCTGCCAGTGATGAGGGCATGAGAAGCCAGGAGGGAGCACAGCCAGGACACCTGACCCAAACTATCCACAGGGGCATTCCATACCACAGCAAGTCATGCCCAGTATGTAAATGAGGTGAGTCACCCAGAAGGGACTGATCGTTGCTCAGGTTGGGCTGGGTATCGGTCAGTGGGCGATGCGCAATTATATTGTGCATCATTGCTGTTTATTGTTTTTTTTTTTTTTTCCTTTTCCCTTTAATTTCATATTCTCTCACCTCGTTATTGCCCTTATCATTATTATTAGCAGTAGTATTATAGTTATTATTAGTATTAGTATTATTAGTTATTAAACTGTTTGTATCTCAGCCTGCTGGCTTTACATTTTTCTGATTCTCCTTCTCCTCCTCTCAGGAGGAGAGAAGGGGATGTGAGCAAGCAGCTGCATAGTGCTCGTTACTGGCTGGGTCTAAACCACGGCACACTCACCGTCAGGATTGGAAAGGAGGTGATATACAGCTTGGGTAGCTTGCTCCCATCTTTCATGGGCAATACCCTGTGTTGCTGCGTCTCCCTGCTCAGAGAGCAACGGGAAGAAGTCCAGCCCTCCCCAGCTCCAGGCCCCAAAAGGCAGGTTTTTTTTCCTGGAGAAGGACTGCCACTAGAGCCTGCAGAAGGTCTTTCCCTTTCAAAAACTCCCATTCATAGCGTTTCCAGGAAATGAGACACTACAGAAACCTTCAGCTGGTGTTGGGTTGGGGATGACACCCCCAACCTAACGAACAGGTGCAGACTTCAGCACACTGGTGTCTGGCAGCACAGTCCCTACAATATCTGGTTGTTCCTCTCAGCTCTTCCTAATTCACAACTGTAAAGAACAAGTTAAAGGGTCTGACACCCCTCTGCTGACTTCTGCTGATGAAGTCAACATTCTTTTTGAGTCCCACCAATACACCAGTGTGCTCTGAAAGTAGCTGTGCATTCCCAGCACATGCATTCATGTGTGCACTCCCACTCCCTCCTCTGAGGCATGCACACTCTCACCCTTATTCGGTCCAATTGGCTTCCTTGGGCAGTCCCCCTTTTTCAGAGTGACGTCATCAATGGCAATGTCCCCCTCATAGCTTGTGCCCCGGACACCTTCGAAGATGATCTGCAAGCAGAGCATGGGACAGACCCCATTGTGAGGCTGCTGTTGTGGAGGACCTTTTTCTTGCTGTGGGGCTCTGCAGAGGTGAGCAGGGCACAGACCAGACCTTGCCAGGTCCCCAGGTTTATGATTCTTTCCTGTTTCTTCAGTACTCATAGGATCTGAAGAGATGGACCCCACTGCTTACAGGACCAATCCCTGTGTGCTGAGTGTGGAGTAATAAATGAGCATGTAGAGCTGTGCTATATTAAGGGTGCTGCACTAACTAACCGACCAGTACTGAGCAGTGCTTGCAAGAGTAACTAGATTATTATTTTAAAGTACTCAAAAGCATGCTGGACATTTTGCCACAGTGCTACAACTTACCAGCGTGCACAGGCCCAGCTCTCACAAACAACCCTACAACAGCAAAGTAGCATGTTGGGCAAAAACATCAGCAATAAAACATCCAATAGTGAAGCAGCCCACTTCCTGAGTACACATAAGGCACTTGAGCAGATAACAGACTGCCACATTCATATTCACAAGGTGTCTTACAGTCCTAAACCAGGGTGATAATGGGGGTGTGCTCTTGCAGCACACAGTAGAAAAAACTTCTAATGCTCAAAGTCACTTTACACCAACAGGCCAGCACCAACAGATCTGTCACACAGACCTGGTGCCAGAAGGAGCTCTTTGACAGGCAGTTTCCAGACCAGCAATAATCATAAAATTTATAGTGCCAAACTGATGCTTGCGCATAACAATGTTGAGTGGCTTCAGCGAGAAGTGGGTTTGATTTATGTGCATCCTCCAAGGCTTTTACCTTGCCCCAGTGACTCTGGGTGTGGATAGCTCCCAGTGCCCAACCAGCCCCTATGCCATGAGGCAGATCTCTGCTGGGAAGTCTCCTACAGCCCACAGCACATGGACAGGACAGGCAGCAGGTGGCTCCTTGGCTGTGGACCTGACTTACCTGGAAGGGCCCGGGTGGGTTGATGGGCACGTGTGCTTGCTGCCACATGTTCCCTCTGTTCCCACTGAGTGACCAGACCTGGGTGTCGATGGCTCGCTTGTTCCGCACACGAACCAGCAGGTTCAAGGATCCTGTAAGAGAGGAACCAGGCGCTGATGTGCGCAACCCTGCCTACTGGGCTGGCACAGCTCTGGGGCTCAGCCCTGAACCACAGCTGTATGCTCAGAAACAGCCTGCAGAGCCACAGCAGTAACCTCTGCAGGGAGCCAGCTTTCTCCTGGGTTGATGGGAAAGTGCCACTGGCAATGCTTCATCCATCTGGGCTATACAAGGGAGGACAAAGATCCAGATGAACACAGAGAAGACGGGATGAGGAAGAAGCAGTCTGTAGCATGGCTGGGTTGGCACAAGAAAGGGGTGGCAGAAATGTTAGCTGTGAGGGACCTCCAGAGGCATCCCAGCCAACCACCTGCTTGAAGCTGTCTCCAGCTCTACAAGAGCGTATCATGGCTTTGCCTGGTCACGTCTTGAAATCTCCTGAGGAAATCAATGCTGGGGGGCATTGTCTGTACCACACTATCTGTACCATCCCAGCCCACGTTTTCAGAGGGAGATGACCCTCTGAATCAACACTGATTTCCAAGTTCTTTCAAACAAATCAACTCCCAAAAGGTTTTGTTTGCCGTTGAACCATAACCAAAGCCAATAAATCTCAAAGCATTTCCAGTTCTCACTTTGAAAACAGTGTCACAGCCCCCTACCTTCCAGCCACAAATGAAACTATCTCAGTTTGTCTTCCTGCAGCATCTTCTTAGCTGGCTTTTCATTTATTTATTTTTCTTTCAGTGAAAAACCATTTTTAATCATTCACTCAGGGCTAAAACACTTTTCTCTCTCTTTTTGTTTTTTTTTTCAATTCATCTGGTGAACCAGAAAATCAATCAATCAATCAATCAATCAATCAATCAATCACAATTCTAGTAATGCAGTCACCCATCAGTGTTTCTGGTCTCCATAGACAGACATATTACATCTGAGAGCAGAGAGGCAACAATAACCCTCACTTATACGTCCATAGTCTGTCTGCACCTGGGATGCTGCATTCTGCCCAGGTATGCCCTGCTGGGGAGGGACTCTTCATGAGGGACTATAGTGATAGGACAACGGGTAAGGGGTTCAAACTTAAACAGGGGAAGTTTAGATTGGATATGAGGAAGAAATTCTTTACTGTAAGGGTGGTGAGGCACTGGAATGGGTTGCCCAGGGAAGTTGTGAATGCTCCATCACTGGCAGTGTTCAAGGCTGGGTTGGACATAGCCTTGGGTGGCATGGTTTAGGGGGAGGTGTCCCTGCCCCTGGCAGGGGGGTTGGAACTAGATGATCTTAAGGTCCTTTCCAACCCTAACTATTCTATGATTCTACTGAGAGGCAGAAGTGAGAGGTCAGGAGAAGAGGCAGGGAAAGACATTTTCCTGTATAACCTCCCTTTTACATGATCCCCTGAAATTCTTCATTCTTGGCACATCACTGTGTGAAGGACAGGGACATGGAAGTGTTCTGTCAAGTACCTGGCTGTCAGAAAGTGAGAGATACATCACAGGGAGTTCAGAGGTGCATAATAAAGATGATGAAAAGTTTCGATTATTAATGGCTGACTTACAAGAAAAGGTTAAATGAATGAAATATGCATGTAATTTAGTGAACTGATGAAAGAGTGGCATGTTGTGCCTGGAAATATTCACAAGTGCTAGCAACAAGTCAAGCTGAGGAAACTAGATGAAGGCCTGCTGGGACATGGAGAGTTTACCCAATTCCCTTCCCCAGTGGCACACATTTTGGGATGCACACCACAACCCAAGACAAAGAAGTGAAGTAATTTGTTTCTCTCTCTTTTGAGACCAGCTGGCATTGCACAACCCTGGGGAGACAGAAATAAGTGGGTGGGATCTCCCTCCTTGAAACACAGTGCCAAGGATGAGAAGTCACTATGGGAGCCTCCAGCGAAACCAGCTTTGAGCTGTTGGTTTCTTAGTGTTTGCCCTGCCCTTTAGGAGCTTCCTACAAGCAAAAGTCTGTCTAAGAAGGATACCTAGTCCTCACGGAGGCCCTTGGCCAAACTCATGGTCCATGCGGGAACTACATAATCTTATCGATCAATATCAATGCAGGGAAGCTAATTACAGACACCAGGGCTGGTGAGGATGGGGAATTGAGAGTGGATGAAGAATTATTATGAAGCTGCTAGCAAGTAAGTATTAAAACTAACTGTTGCCTATTTGACCCTCATGTGTGGAGTTGCAGATAGGGTGTGCCGCTCAAAAGCCTGGGTAGCACTGGGACAAATCAGGCAGCAAATGAACTTTAATGCACTGGGAAAAAAGTCAAGGTGAGATAGAGAGAGACCCAGGGAAGCATCTGGAATACAAATTAGTACCCCCAAAGCACTGGCTGTGAATGCCTGGCCTAAACCCAAACCAAGCCTGAGTGTATCCTGGCTGACAGCTACATGTTCTTGCAGCATAAGGAAAAATGTTTCAACCTTTTGGCCCCTGAATTCCCTAATAGAACAATACTGAATATTAGCAGACATTCTTCAAATGGTTTGCAATTGGAAAAGAAGCTCCCTTACTTACCCACAACATGCAGCATCTCACCACACCCCTGTCCACACATGCAAAACTGAAGGTCAAAACAGATGAACAGCATGTCCCTGACTGTCTTGCAAATCAGAGTTGTGAAGGGGAGTCAGATCTCAGAGCCATACCTGCAATCCCTGATAAATTACAGAGCCTCCCTGGGGCTGAGAAAGAACCACAATACCTTCCTTTCCCAGCAATGCTGTCCCTGGGTATGCACTTCTGGAAGGCATGGCAGAGACTCCAAGAGTTGGAACTAAACAGGGATGAAGCCTCTATCCCATCTGAGCTGTGTCCACAGTGTTGTAGATGTTAAAGATTAAGCAGATCTTCTAATCTATTCCCTTCTACCATGTGTCAGTCTGCCACAAGATACCAGCCAAGTTTAAGGGCATATAGCCTGTAATTGGGGTACCTGAAAATGAACCTTCAGGTCTGAGCTCCAGGCAGATCCATGAAACATTTTAGTCCTGGAATTCAGAAATCTCCAAGTACCTTTCCAGCTGCTCAGAGCTTCTTTATCTCCATTTTCCACTCTTGCTCCAAAAGCCAATTGTGTGATGGAACGAGTGCGGCAGAGCTCTGTATTTTCCAAAGGAAAACTCTGGGTTCAGATCGCTGCCTTAAAATGAAATGTTGTTCCAGGATCCCACTTACAGTCATGAAAATCCATGGATTAAGTCCCAGGCTAAAAAGGGAAGTGAAGCCTATGTAAATATTGACATCCATAGCTCCTGATCTCTGGTGAATTCACACCTGCCCACACTTACCTCTGTGCAATCTAGCAATACCTATCTCATGCCTTATTAACCATATTTACTTCCCGTGTAGCTTCCAGCATGTCACACAAGTTCAGACCCAAACCAGCTACCCGATGCTTGTAAGGTGCCCCTCCTAGAGCACAGACTACGTTTCAAAATCCCACTTTGCAGGAGGCGGCCAATGCATGGTCTGTGCATGTGTGGGATGTGAGAAACTCATTCACAGCTCTGAACTGACTTGCCATGTGAACCTTAGTAAATTGCTTTTACCTACTTGTACCTGCTGACATAATATAATGATGATAATCAAGGACAGTAACACTCACTCACTTAGGGAGGAACTCAGGAACACAGCGAACATTTTATGAGACCTGAGTGAGAAGACACTAGAGAACAGAAGTGCCTGAGCTCATCTACCTTTCCAATGGTCACAAACTAAAGAACCAAAGTGGGACCTGCTCACCAACCCCCATCAGTAGAGGGGTAAAAGGCTGATCTGGGATGTCCTCCAGCACCAGCTCTTGCAGCCACCTGTTTTGCCTGATTTTATACTAAAATCATACCTAGTTTCCTGTATCAGAGTCCAAACCCAGATGGCCAGTTTTGTTACGTATTCCTGTCATTGTCACCCCTTCCCCATCTCCCCCATCTGGCATTTCCTAAGGGCACCTGCTGGTGAGGCACGCACAAAGGCAGGCCATCTATCTGCTGCTTAATCTCTCCCGCTGACCAGAGACAGACAAACACAAGCGAAATCCCAGGCCACCAGCAACCCTGTTGTAACCTGTCCCCATACAAGGCAATCTTTGCATTTGTCTTGTAATCTGTATTATTCCTTCTTCCAAATCAAAAGGTAGGATAAAGGCCAGTGAAGAGCGATGAGGAATCAATTACGGGGAGAGTGAGCTGTACCTTCTGTTGGCTGCCTTTAAGACCAGAGCTGGCATTTCAAAAGAGTGGCACTCACACAAAAGAGCACCAGCTGGGCTGCCAGATAGAGTAGCCCAAGGGATGTCTTTAAATGTTACCTTCTCACAACAAGAAAAGGTCGTCTCTCAGTTTCCAGGGGATGGGGACTTCACTGTTGCATTGAATAGTGGGGTAGATCCAGAAGAGCCAGTGCAGGCAGGACTGGGAAGGAAGCCTTTACAGGGTCTATAAAGGCAGGGCCATAGGCACAGTCTGTGCGGGATGGCAGGGAAGCTAGAGGTTTCCTCAAGAACTCTCCATGGGGCAGCCGTTGGGGACTAATGCTGGGTGATGGAGTGGGGAAAGGCTGTGGCACAGCTCAGTATATGCAGCAATGACAGAAAGCATGCAGCCAGAGGGCCAGGAAGCAAAAAGAATTAGACACTGCATGCTGAGAGATGGGGTGCTGTGCCAAGTGCAGCATAGCTCCATCGGGTGGTAAAGAAGGCTGTCAGGAATCACAGCTGGGAGCTGGGCTGGCCGCAGGTTTGCACACAGCCTGTTCTCGCTGTGACTCCCTGCTCCGGTCCTGCAGGATCCCTGCTCCAGCACATAGGGGATCTCAGGAAGTCAGCTATCCGTGAGTAGACCTGTCTGCAGCCTTGATTTAGGTTTGGCACCCAACTAGGAATACAGGGCTGAAAGCCCCTGTGGAAATTCCCATGGCATTTCAACTGCCAGCAAGACAGACTCAGGTAAGAGGAAACTGATCAATGGCAAGAGATGTCCAGTGTATGGAAAGAGATAATACACTGTGGAGAGGACTCAGGCCCTGTACAGCCTGGCAGATTCACTTGCAGACCCAGCACAAAGGCTAAAACCAAGCCAGGGAGAAAAAAATCTCTCTTACATTTCTAACAGGGGCTCTGAGCATTTCCTTAAGTGGGGTTTAGTGTTACCACCACTGATCATAAACTTAAAGCCCAAAGCTTAGTGCAGGCAAATCTCAAGAGTGATTAACAGTCCCCAGAAAGAATCTATTACTGTTCATAATCTCCGTAACAAACACAGGTCCTTTTCCCCATCTCATTTAAACTGATGTTAATGAATTGCAGTCAGTGTCAGGCTGGTCTCAGTTAAGGTACTGTAGGTGAAAGCTACTGTTCTGAGAGATAGAAAGCAGAGGGTGGAAAAACAATTGTAGCACAGATGGAGATGGAGCTTGTACTGACTCATAATTTCTAGGAACGTAAGCTGTCTTTGTGCCATAATAGGATGTATTTACTCTTTCACAATCTCTAAGGATGCTTCGTACATTACATATGTGGAGTAAAGACAATTAAAGCCTCTTGGCTGCTTTCCACTCCTGATTAGAGAGAACTTTATCTTTACATGTCTTTAACTGACCTCAGCTTGGTGTGCAGGTTCCAGACACAGGGTCACTACACAGACCCCTTTCTGCAGTCACCACTTCAGTAATTCCAAAGCAACCAGGGTTCAGACAGCTTATCAATAGTGAGAAAAAGGAGTCTTGGCCAGAAGTCTGGAAAGCACCACTGGCTCACCTCTACTCATCCCTGCTGGCTTTAGAGAGGCACTGAGCATGTTCAGCACCATACTGCAGGCTGTCTAATTGCTATGGGACACTCCTTTTGCTTCGTTACGGCAGGGAGGCTACAGTGAAAGGGATCAAGGGAATCAAAGCCTCCAAGTCCCTTGCTGTGGCTGGGACTTTCTGGGGATATGAACAGCAATACTGTAAGTTTTGATTGGCAATGCTTCCCCTACAGCAAACCTGTGAAAATTACTTGTATCTGGCTACAGGGAATTTTCTTTGGATTTTACTGTGGATTTAAAAAAATCAAAGAACCACACACATTTTCACCCCTGACCTCCTAAACCACCATCAAGAGGATGGGTTTGAAGCAATATCCCCTGACATGGTAAAGCCAATTGCACACATTGACATATGATCCATCACTATACGTCAGACCTCTCTGGCATGTATATGAATTTTGGGATGGAGGGAATGGACCAGTAGAGAGGCAACAACGCTGTACTGTAAAGAGGTAAAGTGGACATGCAGCTGGACCCCAGAGGGAGACATGCTGGGCAGTGGGACCTGGGGCATGTAGACAGTGGGGTAAATACAACGGTATGGTCAGTCTGCCTTGTGACAAGTGCTAATGGGAGAAAGGCAGGCCAACTACAGCTACAGCTCCTTCTCTCCAGCATATCCCCACCTGTCTGTGTACATAGAGAGCAGATGGTGATACGGTAGGAGCAGACTTGCAATGGGGCTATGCTTGAGCTCCTTTGCTCATTTGAACCACGGTCTAATTAGAGAAAGTGTTGGCATAGAAAGATAAATGATACAAGACTTCCATCTTTGATGCTGTTTGTATGGAACTAAATTCTGCCCACCCTTTTCATGGTAAATTCCCTCAGAGGCTGTTTGTGACCAGTAACAGGCCTTCTGTGTGCACAACAGGATGTGGTTTAAGGAATTAAAAAAAGGGAGGAAAAAAATCTCCACGCTCCATAGCACTAAATTTATGCTACCCCAGAAGAATAAAGGCCCACCCAATATGCAGCCAGAGCAGAGTAGAAGGAGAGTACAGAATCTGGCAATTAAAAGACAAGACTTGGGAGTCCTCGGGCTTTTTGCCAACTTCACGTCTGATTCATTATGCCATCTTGCTTAATCACATCCCAGGCTGTGTCCTTCGCTACAGGACAGATGGGGTGTCTGGCTCCCATTCCCAAGCCCAGCTGTGTTTTCACAGCCCCTCAATGCAGCCGCAGGCAGCGGCGCTGTTCCCATGTGCCAGCTCACCATGCTGCTGTGCTGCACAGCGCCCGCCCATGGCGAGCGCAGGAGTTATCATGGAATTTCATCAGGCTAGGAGCAAGATCCCTCTGCCTACCGCCTGCCGAGCTATGGCGCAACTTGCCTTCAGTCTAGACACTCAGACTAAAAGTGACCACGTCCTCAAGTTTCCCCACAACTCTTGGAGACCTCCTGCCCTCTGTAGGCAAAGGGAGGCTAGCAGGCAGGATGGTGCCTACCACTGTCTCAGCTGGATGTGTGCTAATTTACAGCCCAGAGAAGCAGAAAGCAAACGGCATTGTGAGCTTAGTGAGTCTCCAACCACCAGCCCTCCAGCACACATCCCCCTTTGTTGTCAAGCCTGGCATGGAGAATGTAAATCCAGCTTCTCTAGAGTTTGCTCTTCCTAGCCCCAGCTCAGGGGACACAAATGGTCCCCTAGACAGGTGGTCACTGACCCATATCCATGGGAGTGGGAAGCACCCAGTAATCTCATGGTCAAGGATGGGAAGGACTTTGCTGTGTGTCCCTTGCTTGCTTACTGAGCAGGATGGTGCTTGAGCTGCCTTGCGGGTCTTTTTGCCCCCTACTAGCACCAAATGTGCTGCCAAGCCCCCTTCCTACACAGTGATGCTCCATCATGAGATGGAGATTCCCCCTGTGTTTCATCCTGCCTTGCTACAGCTCCCTCCATGCTGGCATACGCAGCATGCTGTGACAAGGCACTGTCTGGATGCAAGGAAGCTCCCATTTGCTCTGTGCCTTCTGTGCCATGGTAATTCATGCTAATGTTCCAGCTCCTTGCATGGCTCCCTCCATAACCACTATGTGGTTACAACATTTTATCTGTCCACACACCTCTCTACACAGAGATTCTTTCTCATGAGATTTCTCACTCTTCAGGAAATACCACCAGTGCCAGAAGGGGGAATTTGCATTACAAGAAAACCCATATATTTGTTAGAATTGTCGCTTGATATTTTATACTCCGGACTTGCCTCAACAGCTTGTTTTTATCCAGAGATCCTTGTAAAAGATGAGGATGTGCACCCTTAGAGACTTCCCCATCTAAGAAGGAGAGGATGTAACCATGGAAAGAAGTCCTCCTGGACATTTTGAACAGAACTCCAGCTGTAAAAATTGAGAACAACCCTTTACCCTAACGGGTACCTCTTTTTTTTCTAGGGCTTGCCCTTTGGCTCCTAGCAAGGATCCTCCATAAAAACACACACACAGAAAAGTAGCCGGCCTGAAGGCATGGAGCAGGATGAGATATATCCTGATCTCAGTGCAGTTGTGCAGCTACTCTTCTATACATTCAGCCCTGAAAAAGGAGTTATGACCTTTCCTTAGCCACTGCTTCTACCTATGTAGCCAAGAGCTTGTCTTTGCCTTCTGGGAGCTCTCCAAGCAAGCCTGCAAGAATACGATCTACGTAAAGGTGCAGCAGGCAGAAATAGATCCTTCCCAGACAGCAGTGTTGCATTCCTTGTTGAGCTTGAATAGATAAACTAGACAGTTGGATCAAATCTTTGGTTTTGTCTGTTTAACAAGAAAAAAAACCTCTCATCAGTGAAATTCTGTTGGGAGGGAAGATGCATTAAAGGTACAACATGTCTGACCAGGGAAACCTGGCTGTAGTAGCAGAAGTAAACATGATTTTAGCAGAGCAATGAGAGAGAAAGGGTATTTCAGGGACAAGTTCAGAGTTGGTCTCTTGTCAGGGCCACAGCTGTGTAAGAGCCCAGCACTGTCTCTGGGCTCTGGGTCCTCACTGTTGACATGGATGCTGCTGCCTTCATTTCTGCAGCTCCTGGCAAGCACATTGGGATTTGCCAATGGGGATGCACCTACAAAGCCCTATCTCTTGCTCAGTGCAATGTGGGCAGCATCTGCATGCAGGAAAACAGCCCAGCCCTGCTGCCTTTACTGTGACCCTAATCCTCCCAGACATGGCACCATCTCTCCCTTAATTTAATGAGCAACTATTTCTGCACCATTTCTGGTGGGTGCATGGGGCAGGTGGAAAGAAGGCATGCGAATTTGCCTTTACTGGGCATGTAATGGAGAGAGGGGCTGGCCCCAGCTTCAGCTGCCAGCAAAACCGCTTGCACAGGGGCTTGGTATGTTCAGAGAGGACTCCAAAAGAAGTCCAGAGGGTGATTCTGTTGGATCAGACTCCAGCTTGTTCTAAGTTGGAAGACAGCCAGTGTTGGTCTTTGTCAGACACACCAACTTTTCTCAGCCTCCAGGACTCACTGCTCTCCTAAAATTGAGCACTGTAGATTGGAGCATCTAAATCAATCTCAACCCCCAGAATGGACTGTCTGGATTATGGTCCTAAATTGCTACAAAGGGCAGATGCCAAACCATGATTTCTCATTACAAAGACCAAATCTAAGGCAGGGCTGGAGTCTCACTCCGATAAAGCAGCTGTGAAGAGCCTCCACAGACAGAAGTGCTGGTCAGATGAACAGGATCATTGTACTTGCTCTGTGCCTCAAGTGAGTGAGCTGCAGCAGCCCATCTTTCCTCCCCTCTAATGTTTTCTGGAACCAAGCAGCTTGAAGGCAGACAGGCAGCTTCTTCCCTCTTAGTGTACTTGATGGACCCCAGAAGTGCTGGGTACTACCTTAGGGAGGAAAGGCGAACCTGGAGGAATGTAGCAAGAAGAAGACCATGTTTAGGCAACTTTTCTCATCAATTTTGCAGACTCAGGAAGCCATTGGTGTGAAGTATAGCTGCTGTGGGGTCTGCTTGCTCCTTGTTCACCATCTGATTTGCGGCATGCCCAGATGCCTCCACGCAATTGCTCTCTCTTCTCCCAGCTTTGATAAGGGATCCTTTCATCTTTGCCACCAGAGACAGCTGGGTCCTCTGCAATGCATGTGCTCAGCTCCCAGACGGAAGAGTAAGCACTGTGCTCAGCACTCTCAGATGAGCTGAAACAGAAATCTGCTTCATAGACACTGCCAGGTTTAAAAGAGCATAACAGCCAGACGAGTGGAGTCTGCCTGCCTCCCTTCTGTGGGCAAGCTTTGCGAAGACCTCAGAGAGGAGGGAGCCTCCCAGAGCCTCCAGATACAAGTTCTGTGTGTGGGAGTGTTCCTGACAAAAATCCTGTAGAAGCAGTGTAGTTATGCTGTGGAAGCCTTTTCCTGTCTCTTCTATGTCCCTATTAACAACCTATTTCTCCATCATCACCTAGTCTGTGGTCTCTTAGTCCTAGAAGCCAAACACGGGGCAGCTGCACGGCTGCAGGGCTTGGAGCAGATGGGCTATTTTAGTGTGATGCTGAAGCCAGCAAGACAGCAGGAATGAGCAGCTGAGATCACATATTCTTCCTGCTGAACTGAAGACAGCACTCAAAATCTGTTCTCTGGCCTCCTCTGCCTCACCCAAAGAGCAGTGAGAGGTGAATGTTTCAGGCCTGGGGAGCGGTTTGCTGCAGGAAGGCTGTTAGAGTAGGCTGTTCCCAGCTTTGGGGCAGTAGGCATTATAGCAAGAGACTCCCTTCCCATTTTATGCCTGGCTGTACCAGAGAATTTCCATGGGACTGGCTGATGCAGTGAGACTCTCAACATGGATCTGCAAACTCCTTCAATTCAAGTGCTGGGGTGCCTGTCATCCCTGAAGAACTCTCTTTGGGAGAGGCAGTCACTCCTGGCAGTAATGGTGACAACTGACACTTGCTGAGCACTTTTTGATTTTCTGGGAAGCATTTCAACACATGTTACAAAATTATTTCTTGTTAAAGCTCAAGATTGGTACGGCTGCACAAATAGTGCAAGATACTTGTGCATTCTGCCCCCTCAGCCTTTATCCTGTCAGAGCATCCAAGGTGTCTCCAGGTGTGCACCTGGAATGACCAACTTCAGTTTCCAGTGGCACTGGTCAAATAGTTAATGGTCCATGGAGAGAACAGAAGAGCAACCAGGGAGTACTAAAGGAGTAGCTGGATAGGCACTGAAAGCTCCAGTTTCCTCTTAAGTATCTGTTAAGTTTTGCATCTAGCAATTTCAGAGTCTGAATAATTGATGCTACACCTGATGTCTCAGGAGATGATCAGGTTGCTGTATATCTTTACAGCTACTCAACTCGGCACAAGAAGGCTGCTTCTGGGAGCCAAATCTGAATGGAAAGATGCTTCACATAGAGCCTGGAGGAAGGCAGAGGGGATCACAGCAGCTTCTCACCCAACGAGTAACAGTGACTCACATCAGGTGAGCAACGGTAAAGAAGATCTGCAGGGATTCAGGGCATCTGCAAATGAACTGGTGCCAGCAATCTGTGCCCCTGAAAACATTCCCAACAAATTCTGCAGCAGGGATGTGGTCAAGGTACTAGGCAGAATGCCTGCATCAACATGAAGATGTTATTTGTGGAATAAAAATAACATATAGCCAATCCACATCTGAATACCTTTCTTTCCTCTCTCTGCCTTCTTCAGCTTCACTTGACAAGCTCTTTGGCTTAGGGATGATTCAGTCCCACCTCTGCAAGCTGTATCAAGCATGGCATTGATGCTCTTTGTAAGTAAACATCCAGTGAGGGTGTAAACACATAGTATTTACTGGGTTCCAGCAAGAGTAACTGAAGGAGTTCTCTGCCCTTGGTTATGCAGAAAGTTTGATTAGGTGATGTATTGGTCCCACCTGGTCTTAGTAGTCTTTAAATCTATGGTTCTAATCCAAAGTTCACTTAAGTCTTTAGAAAAAAAATGACTTCATCACTCTTTGGTTCAGAGCCACTGTATTGAACCTACAGAGCTTGAATAATATTTTACAAATATGTGGTTATCTTGCCAGGTACCTATAATCCTTGCTCATGGATCATGGTATTTGTCTAACTTCCCTCAAAAAACCAAACAGTACCAGAAGAGACCACAATCTATCCAAAGGGTCCACATCATAGCCCACAGGAAGCCACTGGATGTCTGCACAAAACATTAGTCAAATGCACATTTATTGATGTAGAAATGAGTAAAGCCAAGAACCCCACTGAATAAGTAGAAAATGAAGAATATTAAAAACATGGAATACATTTTTTCATTACAAACTCTTCACTTAACTCTAACTGCAAGTTGTTTTTAAAAGCCTGGAGGGAAGTGAATCATACTCATTATGAAAATCAGCCTCCCCTCAATCAATCCAGTGATGTCATCTCTACTGTGTAGAGTTATTGCACTGGAGATACTGGCATGGCTTTCATGAAGGATGCATTTGTATATAAGACAAACTTTATATATCCAACAGAATGCAGATAACTCCAGGGTGCCACCTGTGTAACTGCATGCTGTAGCAGGGTGCTGTGTTCATAAACAAGGATTGGGTAGGAATGAGGGAGCTACAATGTTGAATCTTGCAAAAAGGAGTCTTCATGATTCAAATTGCCTTTACATTGACACAGCTGTACCTATCAGTCTGCGTGACCTGACAACTATGACTATTGTCACTTGTCAGAAACAAGATGCAGCCACATGGCATCTGTGTTAACACTAGCTCCTATGTGTGCTCATCCACCATGACCTCTGAGATACCTTATGACTTTCTTGAACTTGGATGATGTGGCAAGTGATCTCATTGTTGCTAATGACTGAGAAGCAGAATCCCTGTTCCTCACATTATCCTAGAATGGAACAGAATAAAATAGTATGGAATAGAATAGAAATAGGAAAAGAATACTTCAGTTGGAAGGGCCTGACAACCATCATTTAGTCAAACTGCCTGACTACTTCAATCACATCTCTAGGAAAACTGTTCCAGTGTTTGACCACCCTTTCAGTAAAGAAACGTTTCCTAACATCTAGTCAGATCATCCCCTGATGCAGTTCTGAACCATTCCCATGCATCCTGTCACAGGATACCAGGAAGAGATCAACACCTCTATCTCCACTTCCCCTCCTCATGAAGCTGTAGAGAGCAATGAGTAGTTTACAATTTCATTGGAAGCTTCCAATCCTGATTATACATAGGTTACACTTAGCTGGGGTGGTCAGATAAGGTCTGTGTCAGCACTAAGCTGGAACAAGAGCACCTTTAACAGCACCTTTAACAGCTTCACAGGTGCTGGGTACATGCCAGAAAATGAGCCCATTTCCTGATTGCTGGGAGAGGAATTGGCCAAGACCATGATACTGCTAGTGCAGAAAGGAGGCTTAAAGTACAAAAATTGCAAGCCAAGAACAGGGTCTTCAGAGGTTGCATTCAGTCAGGCTCAGCTCTTGAAGCTCAGGACTTGACATTTTCACTACAGGCAGCAGCTGAACAGTCCTGTCTTGGGAAGTACCCCAGGACAAGGAGATGTCTTTGCTTTTTTGTCTCTCTGAGACCATACCTCGTCATAAGCCTGTATGTAGTGACTACTGCTATTAAAAACACACAAAACATAGTTCGAAAAGGGTCTACCAGTAAGCTCGCAAATCAGAAGTAATCTAAAAAAATGCTGCTTTGGTACATCCTACATCACTGCTTTTATGTAGGTACTCCTGAGAGCAAGTAAACTAGTTGACTCCAGTGTTTTCCCCACAAGCAAAGTCACTGGCTCATGAGATAGGAAGCTACTATAGTGCTGGCTACACAAAAAACTAAATCCACTGAAATTTCCTCTTCCCTCTGAGCAACCTTCCTTGCAGGCTCTATTGCTGCAGGGTCTGCAAGAGCATCTAGCAGCAGGTGGGAGGCTGTGCAGATAATAACTTGGCTACCACTAAACTACAAGACATGAGAGAGGTAGCACAGGACTGCAGTGGGAGCAGCCCATTGACAACACTGTCCCTTCAAAGCATCCCCTGCACAGGCAGCCCCTGGAAAGAGAGGAAGAGGAGTCTCATGGCTGAAGCAAGGACTTAAGAATCTGCTCTCAGCTGCAGTGCTCACTCACCAAGCTGATTCGAAAAAGAGGCTTTTGGAACTGGGTGACTGGTCACTGCCTGCTTTGGCTAGCTCCCTCTCCTGAAGAAAGCAAGCAATTCCTCATTTGACGTATCTGAGACCTCCACAAGACAGACACCCTTGGTTTTGAATACCTCATGGAAACAGGATTTCTTTCCTTCCACTCCCCCTGATGTTTGTGTTTGGGCTGGCAGGATTGTCGGGCAATGCGAATGCTTGCTCTGGAGGATGCTAGAGGAAGGAAAACCAATGGCCAGATAATTCCAGAAAAATGGGAATTGCCTCCAGGGAGCTCCCCTTCACCCTGCTCTCTCATATTCAACATCACCCTGCTCTGCTACTTGCTGGATATCTTATGCCATAGCTACAAACGCTCCATTTGTATTCTGTTTCTCTCTTTCATCATATCTATTATAAACGGGTAGTGTCTGGGAACTCTCCCAGGGAAGATTTGCCTGGATGGCTATGGATATTTTATAGTCAAATTGTGAGAGTAAGCCAGCTTTCAAGTTCTGTAGAGGGGGAAAAAAAGGTAATAAAAGGGTTATTAAAAAAATAAATAAATGTCGGGATTTTATACAGCTTCTTTTCATAGTGACAAAGCTGTGGTTTGCTCCACAGTGGAGCTGGAGCTGCTAGGAGAGGCTTGGTCTGGAAGATATCCCGTTGCCAAGAGGAGCAATCTAGGAGGCTCTTGCTAAGTGCTATGTGTGGCTCAGCAGGGATGGCATCTGGTTTGATAGCACTGGGCTGGCACTGGGTGAGACAGGGGTTGGGGCTGTGTCTGAAGGCATCAGATACAGCTGGCTATGTGGGGAGCAGGAAATGGCCCAGGGCTGTAGTCACCCCATCTTTACCTTGATATGGTTGCTTATATGATATAGGTAGAAGGCCAGGATCAGTCTCCTCATCTCACAGGAGAAGTCCTAGCGAGGAGCCCTGTATCTGACAGGGTCACTCTCTTCCAACCCAGGGCTAAAGAAGACAACCTGAAGAAACTTGCTTTGCCCTTAGGCAGGCTGCCACTTCCCCAGGGGACTCTGAGAGGCCTTCAGCCACCAAGTGCATAAATAGAGCCTGGCACCATCTGAACAAACCGAAGCTTTCTGGCAGGCTTTCACAACCTCCACACAAGCAAAACCAGCCAGGGTATAACCAAAATGCATTAGAAATGCAGATGAGCCATTAGACCTGCTGGTGAAACAGAGCGTGTCCCATATGCAGGTTCGTTTGTGCATGTGCAGGGATGAGGACAACTATGCCAGAGTGCTGCCAGTGTGGCAGTAAGGAAAACGACCAAAAGTAGCATAAGATTTAGTAAATAACATAGTGGGAATGATAAAACCCAGGCATTTTTAGGATTACCAGGCCTTCTGAATTTTTGTGGAGAGGTCTCAGTTTCACCCTGGTGCCCTGATATGTAGAACAGAAGCCAAAACAATTATAGAATATCATGACTGGCCTGAAAGATATGTTGTCTCCTGAGCAGAGAGCTGATACAAGGTAAAGAAGTTCAATTTGCAGGCAGATATATTGTGGGTTCGCTAGACCAAGACACATGTTCCACAGGCCAAGAGGAAAATAACTTTTTCTCATTTCTTTCTCTTTCATTCCCTGACTCTATCTAGTCAGTCTAATTTTAAAATAATTTATTTGCTCTCAGCTCAGCAGCATCCACCCTGGAAACCATTGTGTGGCATTAAAGAGTCTATCCACCTTGTACAGATTCATCAGTCCCCTCGTGCAACAAGGAGAATAATGAGGAGCAGGCAGGAACAGCAACATGGAGCATGAAGGGAAAATCAACAGATACAAAAGGTGCCTGAAGCCGATGAATCAAAGATTGTACTCCATGGCTTTCTTAGGTCTTGGGAGTCACTGTATCTTTTGCTCTGAGCAATTTGTGGGTGGAGCAAATGAATAAAGAGTTAAAACACTAAAAGCCAAAAATGTGTAATGAATTAATTCCCTGTCATGTTCAGTCCACCCCATCTACAGACAGACCACCATATCAGAGCTGTAAAACAGAGCTCTCTTCCAAGAGGAAGCAAAAGCTAACGGGCTTTTACTTTCCTCATGAACTTGGAAATATGACACATAGCTGTATTCCTAAAGGAAACAAAGCAAAAGAAGCCTCCTCCTTCCACATCTTATTTCCTTGCCAGTCTCCCACTGGTCTTGGCCACCTTTCATTGCAATCACAAAGACGAGACCCTTTTCAAAGCCTCCAGGAGAAGACATGCAGGAATGGGCAGTAATTGGCTGACCATGGTGGGCAACTGCAGGGAGCAAGGGAGTTTGCCAGCCAGCATTAATAAGTGGATTCTGTCAGCTGAGCAAGACCAGGAAAACCCAGTGTGCACCTATGCTGCCAGTACTCTGCCTGTGCAACCTATCACCACATGAAGACAGCACGGAGCAGCCTGGCTGTAGGGGGAATACAGGTGATGCAAACATCTCTGACTTAGCCAGACTCTGAGTGCAGACAGCAAATCTGAACCCAGCCCTCAGAGCAAACACAGAGATGCAGACCTGCTCAGTGACCCGCAGCCCATCCCTTACCCCTTGGCACCCGTGACGTTAGGGTTTCAGCCTCAACCCCACTGAGAGAAGGAGATACCAGATTTTGCAGCTTAACCTCTCTGCCGTGCCACACGCATACAGAGATGTGATGGCCAGACTTGGGAGCATGTTCCCTCCCAGTGACATCAATGGTGCTGAGCAGAGAACTGTTAATTAACCCCGTTTATTGAAGGGTGGACACATTCCTGCCTGGGCCCTGATTTTTCAGACAGGCTCCAGTCCAGCAGGTGATTAATAACCCAGCGTGCTGTGGGAAGAGTGCATCTATTATTCAAATTAATGAAATTATAATCAAGAGGTGACGAATTAGCAACTGCTCCTTGACTGGATATGGAAACTCATTAGTGTGCCAGGCACTTCTGGGGTGCTTGCTGTACTCACAGGCTTACAGTTAGAGAGGAGGGAGTCAGGCAGAGCAGAGAGACCCTTGGCACAGCTGAAGGAACATGTATCCTGCCCGCCCCAAAATAGCTGTGGCCACCAGAGAGCCCTCTGCTCCCACATAGCCCCTCCACTTCTGTCTCCCTCTCAATGGATGGACTGTTCACCTGGTGTTCTGCTGCCTGGAGCAAGGTGGCTGTGGCCATGAGCAGGGAAGATGTACACACATGGGTACAATGCTCTTTTCTGTGGAGAGTAGGTAGTCTTACATTAGAGGAGGATTGAGCCAGAGGGAAAGGGGTGATGGCTGACTGCAAGATACTGCCCTGAGGATGGGCTGCCAGAGCCTCACAACCCTGACACAGCTAGTGTGTGGGTAAAGGACAAGTATCTAACAGCAGCATCCTACCCTGGTTCTTTGAGCACTGGAGTAGGACTCCGACCCTCCTGAATTGCTGGCTGCAGGCACAGCTTGCAGAGCCAGAGGTTGGAGGTCTCCCTCAACAGCCTGCACTGTTTACACTTCCCTAGAGGGTACTCACCAATGTGCTTCCCGTACATGTGGTAGTAGAAGGAGACACAGTAATACTTGGCAGTAATGTTGTAGAGGGGGCTGATGAGCCGGGCTTTGTCTCCTGTTACCCGGGGCCGGGATGCCTCGATGAACATGTAATAACCTGCAGAGCAAGAGGGAAAGGTGGGGAAAGGCACTGCTTCTCCCTTCCTGCAAGTGATGGGATGCTGGAGGCTGGGACACCACTCCTCCTCTCAGAGACATGGCCTTGCTCTCCTCATCAGCTCTGCACCCACTGTGATACCAGCCATAGATACTTGCAGGATGTCTGCAGTGCCTCTCCTCTGCAGTATTTAGGAGAGCAGGATTTAGGATGGACACCAGCAGACACTCTGTGAGAGCATGCAGCAGATGAGTGCTTGAACATGTGCACACCCATCTGTCTGGATGCAAAACAAGCCCTTCTCCTGCAATATGAGGAGCCCCAGAACTGCCTGCACTGTGTAAGGAGAAAACCAGAAAAACAAAGGAGAAAACACTGCAGCCTAATTTCTCTGCCTCAAGCTGAGGGAGAGAGTATTCAGTATATCTGGCCTAAACAATATTGTTCTCTAAAGAGAACAATACCAAGGTAGTTGTTAACAACTCAGGGAAGAACAGATTAGCTATTTGATTTGTTGGCATAGTTTTCAATGCTCAATCAGGCTGGTCTACTGAACACTATGGGAAAAGCCATTTTCTTATCTGGCCATTGGATGTTTCCCATTTTTTCTGAGTTCAAAGATTTGTGCTCGCATACAAATTTACTTTCCCCGTTACAGAAAGGGGAAAGTAACGCCCAGCTAAAATGGGGGCATGTACTCTGTGCACAGCTGGTGTGAGCATTAAATGACAGCAGCCTCTTCCAGCTAGAGGTGAGGCACTTGCTGTCACCCTGCAGGCAGTTCCCGCCTGGTCTCTCATGTTCCTGCTTGGTACTAAGGAGATCTGCCTGCCTCCACAAGACCTTCTTTAAGAAACAACTGTCTAAAACCAGCAGGGTGGTTTCTAGTTGTTAGTGATGTTCTCCTACTTGCTTATCCTGTTTTGACTTCAAACTAAGCATCAGATGGTACAAGGGCATTAGGCAGAAGGCAATTAGCTGGTAACAAGAACTAATGCTCACACTATTCCCTTAAACAAAGTCATGGGTGTTTTAATTGTGTGTGTAATGCCAATCAGTAACATGCAAATTAACTGCCTGCTCCCTGCACCTCGTGCAGAGGAGGAGTGTGTTGTGTGGAAAGCAGATCAGCGCTCCACCAGCTCCCAGAGCTGTAGGACTCCTGACTAGCAATGGCATACATCTCACCTCCAAAGCCAAGCCGAAAGAAGCCCAGATGTGTGCTTACCCTCCGGCGTACCGCTGATGTCTGTGGGGGGCCCCGTGTTGACAGTGCGCTTGGGGTTCTGCGTCAGGGCGTTCTGCCGGGTCCAGTCAAAGTTGTCCATCTTGTCCTGCATGAAGCCGCAGATCTTCTCATCCTCGAAGCGGCAAGTGTTATCTGTGGGGAACAAATGGGGTGGTCAGCTGCTGCTTCTCAAACCTCCTCCCCAGGGATGCCTGGGTGCCTGCAGCGTGTCACTGCTACATCACCACTGAGGTTCTGCATCAAGCTAGGGACACATGGGCAGCCCCCAACCCCAGGAGGAGGCTGAAAAGGAATATACCCATGATTAGTATGATTATGGAAGGCTTAATCCAGGTTGATGGATGTGTTGGACTGACGAAATAGAAGAAGGCTAAAGAGAAAGAGAGATTCTGCTAGGAGATCTGAAGCGGCAAATGCAGAGGAGGGTAAAAAAAAAACCAACATTGAAGGCAAACAGGCCACAGAGGCTTTTCAACCAGAACAGCTTGATGGTAGAATAATTTCCCCAGGAGAGAGGAAAAAGCTCCAGCAGATGACCCCCCCTTTGGGCTATATATTTAACTAAACTATGGCACACATGAAAAAAATTCGGCTGTGAAGAAGAGGTCACTCAGTGCTATGAATGTGTCATTTAGTTAGAGTATATCCAATTTATACCAGCTAAAAGGCACATTTGATATTGCAAATTATGCTGCTTCCCCTAACAAAATAAGTCATGTAGGTAAAAGATTATTATGTAGGATCAAACACGTGTGCAGCAGGGCTTGCTTTTATTACTACCACAAGACAGTTATACCCTACAGCAATATTGTAAGACAGGTGAAAAATCTTGTGTATAGTCGTAACCCAATATCGTCTTTCAGAGGTTGGAATGAATTGGACTTGACCAGACTGAAGATGGTAACGTCTGCGATAAAAAAAGTAGTTCCCAAGCCACAGAAAAAAAAAAAGCCAAGAACCAGGTTTACACTGCAGACACAGCAGGAGAGAAATGGAGGAAACAGGCAGACGAGAAAATCGGTCCAAGACCTGACGTGAAAAGTGCTTTGTGTTCTGAAAGGCCCATGGGCGAAAAACAGAGCTGGAGAATGGGCTGAGAGTGGGTTCTCAGACCTCATGAGTGGTGCAGACGCAGTAAGTACAGATCTCTACCTTCTGCCTTTATGTAAGAGCAAGGACATGTGCTCTGGAACTGAAAGATAAAGTACTCAAAACCCCTGGAAGAACACATACAGAGAGGAAATCAAGGCTCTTGCTAAAGGCTTGGGAAGTGCTAGAAACCTCATCCATGGCATGCTGGTGCAAGATTCAACTTTTTAGGGTTTACCCCCCTCACTGTTCCTGCTATCATGCCCAGATGAAGAGAAGCCCAGATGTCTACTTGGGCTCCTACATTCCTGCATCTTCATTGATGGTTTGCACTGATTCCTGGGCAGGAAGCTCTCTGTCCTAGCATGGGTGACTGGCAAAACATGTAGGGCAGAGCAGGGTCAGCAGCCTATGGGCTGAGTGTCAAGGCTGAGATGGGCTTTCTGCAATGCCAGGGCCAAAAGCTCCCGACATGGAACTGTGATGTAGGAATTTCACACACCCATCCATGCACACCAAAATCTGACATCTTGTACCAGAGAGGAATGACCACCCATGAATGAACAGCATCTTGACTCTGAGATGCTACACCTCCTGGTTCTTACTCTGCAACTAAGGCCCTTTGCATCCCCTCCCATTTGGAAATGAAAACGACCGTCATCCAAACAAATCAACAGCCTGCAAACCCCTGTGGTAGGGAAGTGGGCTCCTCTTCTTGCCTGTCTTTGTCCAGCATCCCACCAAAGCTGTGAGAAAAGTGAAGGCAGCCTCCTGCTATGGCTCAGAAAAAGGTCTTTGCCACCATAGGTTGGGCACTGTGCTGCAAGCCAAGGGCTTGGTTCATGGACCAGGGCAGCTGGGTTTTCTGTAAGCTCAGGGGGAAATGCTGCTCCTGCGAGTTGAGTACAGCCATCGGGAGCTTGGCTGGGCTGGCCACTTAACTGCTGATTAACCCTGGCTAAACGCTTTCTGTACAATCTGCTCATTTCTAATTAGCCTCCTAATCCAAATTAGCCACTGCTCTGCAGCGCTGAGCGCAGAGGGGCACACAGCAGCTGGAGATGAAGGAGGCGGGAGGAGTGGTAAGCAGATGCTGGCAGGGTCTGAGGTGGCACAACTACACGGGCTGGGGGGGAAAAGAGTGAGACATCAGCTTCTAAGTGTCCTTCCCCAGCTTTCATGGCTGAGAGAAGGGAGTCTGTAGCTGGATCAGACATCCGCTGGTCCTCAGAGGACGGTCTGGAGCCCAAAAGCTTTCTGTTATTTCTGTGTTGCTCTAACGCCCCTGACTTCTTTCCATCAAAACAAACATTTGTGCGGCTCCAGCTCACAGGTTGCCAGCTGCAGTTAAAAGACACAAGTTTTCTCTTATGATGGCATTATCCTACACAGCAGGATCCACCATGAATGTCCTTTTTCAATCAAAGGGACTGTGATGGTTTGCACCTCTGACCTTCGGAGGAGAAAGGGGACATCTTTCTCCAGCACAAAATTCCCATAACAGGGAATAAAGTTCTAACACAGAGGCCAGCCAGGCAACTGATTGGGAAGGATCAAACCCTTAAAGGACAAGGCACAGAAACCAAAAGAAAGTCCAGGCTCAGGTGGAGATCAGAGAGCTGTGCGAGACAAGAGGACTGAGGACAGTATTCCCAGCCTACTGCTGAGGCCTGGTTGTGTCAGTTGCTGCTTTTGTAAGAAATCCCCTACACCCATGGAAGAAGACTACTCATAGAAGAAGACTTGAAAGCTTGAAGAGAGCTCTTCTAGTGCCAAAACAGGGTGCTGACTCCATCCTCTCCTCTCATTCAGATGCAGCTACTTACAGGAGGTAGAGATCATAAAGTAGAAAAGGGTCCTAGATATCCCTCAGATACCACAATGTGATCAAGCTTATGTGCAGCACCATTTGCTGTGTAGGAGTTTGCAACTACAGCACGTTGCCTCTGCTTAACTTGGGATCTCAAGGCACTTTGCAACAACTAATGAACAAGGCTTCTTAACATCTCTGTGAGGTAGTAGTGCCTCTTTCTATATATCTCCTGCATTACACACAGGGAAATAGATATACAAAAGTATAGAGAAGTACATTTAAGGTCACAGAAGGCAATGCCAAAACTGGAAACAGAATCCAAGTGCTCTGACTCCTGGTCCTTCGGTTTAAAACAAGCCACAGGAAGGCAAAGCTCTGGCATTTCGCTGAGCTAGAAGTGAAGGTGCCCAGAATAACTAAAAGATGTTTGGTGTGTGGTTTGGGACACTGCCAGCACACCATCTCTGGACTGTTATCAGTAAGGGTCACAAGGGGAAACCTGGCAGATACAGCTGCAAAGAAAACCTTTAAATGACCTACTGTGTGGCTCAGAGGCCACAGCGGTGATCTAACTGTTGACCTCGGCTGTGTGAAGCAAACCTTCCTGCAGATTCACACCATCTGCCAGGGATCCTGGCTCAGCACTGTGGTGCAAAGGAAGCTTCCTGTTTAAAAACTAAACAGTGGACTTAAATATTGAACACAGAAGTTGTTCTCTGGATTGTCAGAGGCGAGGTGAAGGTGGCAGGGGAACTGGTTCCTCAAAGGTTGGAGTTAGTGCTGTCTTCACCAAACGGATTTCCTTGCAGGCTTTGCAGTGGCAGCAGCTCAAAGCGCAGAGATGTTTGCTCCCGGTTACAGACACCTCCCTGCATCCCCTGTGGAGAGACCCTTTGCTGTGGCTATTAGCATTTCTTGTTACTTTGCCTTCTTGAGAAACATAATGGAGGTTTTCATTTCAAGTCCTTAGGGAGAAGCCATCCCTGGGCCTGAAATACTGTCTGCCAGATGAACGCAAATAATAATAATCCTGTTCTAGCTGCAGACCATGGGTGAATAGCAGCTGGAATACACTTGAATAAAATTGCCTTTGTCGTTTAACTGTGATCTGATGACTGAAACTGGCTTGGAGTATAAGGGACCATGTTTCGAGCCTCAGCTCTGTTGCAGACTTGCTGTGTGACCTTACAGGCTATCGTTTTCCCTCTGGAGACCAGTTTCCCCATCTAGATGATGAAGACAATGAAAACTGTATTGCAACCTCAATGCATGCTGAGATCTAAGAAAAAGCATCTACTGTGGTAAGTTTTTAAAGCATTTTTAACCAGTAATGGAAGAAAGCTTCACAATACCGTAACAGGTTGGGTCATACTGAACTGCCATTTGCCTTAATATCTCCATCTGCAAAAAGGGATAATATGGCCCATACAGTCCTCTTTGCCATCAGGATACAGGAATTGGTGGCAGTCACCTTTTTTAGCCTTCCTGTTATACACATTCCTGAGGATTGCGCACAGATTTGAGGAATCCAACTCTGGACACCAGGTTCACATCTCATTCTCACATGCTCATGGGGCAACAAACTCAGATTCCTTGAGACTATGAGGCATTATCAGAGATGGGACGCACAAGCATCAGAGAGTAAGCAAGGAGCCTTGGCTAATCTACAACAACCAGTATCTGGTGCTTATCACCACTCACTGTACTTTTCCATGATCCCAAAACATTTTAGCACCACACACAGCCAGACTGCAGACATGTGAGAAATAGTGTTGCTGCTCTGGAAAGGCAAGACACACAGGCCAAAAAGAAAAAGAACCAGCAAACCCGCATGCTTCTTGATGCCTTCATCACCAAAGTTGCAAGGCTACTTCTTGCTAGAGCCAGAGAAACCAAACCATCCACTGCTGATGAGCTGGAATAGCTTATTAGGCAGCGCTGCAAGGTTTGAGTTAGAAAGTGAAGGCTATAGCCAAAGGAAATTGCATGGGAGAAGTAAGAAGGACAACGGAAATTGCCCAGCACTGGAGTTTGGTCATGGCATTAAAATGATCAGTTATTCAAAGAGATCTTTAAGGTAATACTGTAGAATGAAGATAACTCTAAGACGGTTTTTTTAAAGATAAATTCTGTGTTTTTTTAGAACCTGATTAACTGATTTTTAAGACTTCCAGTCAGCCTTGCCACTAACCTTTAAATGTTTGAAATCTTCAATGTCTTTTGTTCACTTCCTCTGCTTTTACTTTGTTATTGCTTAATAACCCCATTACCTGGCTCTGTAACCATGCTACATGCATGCCTGCCCCAATGTCATTAACATCTTATTAGGCTGAGAAAGAAAATGCATGAAGAAATAATTGCATTAAGTAACTCTCAGAGTTTGTAAATTAATCACCATTGTGCATGCCCTTGGATCAGGCTGCCAGAGGCATTAATCATCTAATCTTTGCCTTTCACTTGAGAGCTCTCAATGTTTGCTCCCAGAATTTGGCTGGGCAGCCTAGCATGAAGATACTTTTACAACGCTGTGCCAAGCCTTTTCCCTGGAGGCAGTGATAGCAGGGGAAGTGGGAAAATAGGAAGTAGTAGAATGGATTTCCATGTATTAGGATGAGAATCTGGGAACTGAGCTGTGGCCCAGAGGCCTTTGGGCTCACATTTCACTGGCAGTAGATGAAAAGGAAGGGACATCTCTGAAAACAAGTCTTTATGCAGTCAATCTCAAGGCATGAAACCATGTCCTAATATCTACCACAGGCTGGGTAACTTGTATCAAACAGAAACTCGAAGTGTTGGATTTAGGGCATTGAAAAACAAGCATGGCTGAGTTATGCTCCACCACAGGCAAATTTCATGCCGTTGTTCTGGTCTCAATCAAGCTGCCATAGCAATCCTAGGTGAGCAGACTGAAGGCTTAGTTTACAAAGACCCCAAGAGACTGACACAATTAGGACTGAAGTTGCTCTGGCTTTAACAGTGATTTATGCAGCGTAAAAGCAAGTGGCAAAAGGCCAGATTTTGTCACTTCCATGAGCAGGCTGAGATGTTTGCCTCCTCCAGCAAGTACCAAGGGACACGTTCTGAAGTGTGTGCCTGGCAATAGGCTCAGGGTTTTCCAGTGAGTCTTCTCATTGGGAATTTTGGAGAATATTTAAAGAGGATCAGAAAGTGGGGAAAAGCAAAGCAAAGGGAATCAGGAATCAGAGCCACAAAATCCTTTTGACTATATAAGAAGCACCTGCTCTCAGGCAGAGTACGGTTCATGAAACTACCCTCAGGGTGTGAACTTGCAAGAGTGAATGCCTCATGGCTCTCTTAACAAGATAACACCATCCCCTGATTCCTGGCTGCCATTGCCTAACCCTGGCTTCTCCTCACTGCTACTCTGCTGTGAAGCACTAGCACTTGCCTATACAGAGTAATAGATAAAAAGATTGAATGCTGACTCAGGAGCTGGAAACAGGAGAAAGAATCAGCTATATGGAATCACCTGCTCACCACGGACCAAAAGCAAGTAGTCTGCCTATCTCTGCTCAAGAGCTTTGCCTGGGCTTATATCTGGCAGTCAAAGCAAAGGGGCTTTGTTTCTTCCCCTGAAGATCACTCCATCACTACTTAAAGCATGCTAGAAATCCTCTTTTATGCTCAGTGGGCACCATCATACTCTTGTTAAAGACCATGATTCTGAGACATTGTGTATTCAACTTTTAAAATCCATGGGAACTCTTGGTGATCAATAAAGATGGGCCTGCATTTTGGCAGGAATGACCAAAAGGTAAATAAGCAAGTAAACAGTGGTGACACTTGAGGGGAAGAAGGAAGGGACTATGCTCAAGGAGTTTGCAAGAGGAACCACATCTGAGCTGGAGACTGTTCCATACCAGCCTGCAGAGATGTCCAGTGGTATCATTCCTGTTCAGAAGAGGATGGGAGATAACCATTCCTTAAACACAGATATTTTGGGCAACATTTAATAACTTTAAACGCTTACTGGATGCAGATTGCTAATGTTAAAGGGAGGGTGGTTTCAAGATCACACAGTCAAAGAGGTATCTGGTGTCAGTGGGAGGCATATCTCTGGTGTACATAGAATCATAGAATAGTTAGGTTGGAAAGGACCTTAAGATCATCTAGTTCCAACCCCCCTGCCAGGGGCAGGGACACCTCCCATTAACCCATGTCACCCAAGGCTATGTTCAACCCAGCCTTGAACACTGCCAGCGATGGAGCATTCACAACTTCCCTGGGCAACCCATTCCAGTGCCTCACCACCCTTACAGGAAAGAATTTCTTCCTCATATCCAATCTAAACTTCCCCTGTTTAAGTTTGACCCTGTTACCCCTTGTCCTCTCACTACAGTCCCTAATGAAGAGTCCCTCCCCAGCATCCCTATAGGCCCCCTTCACATCTCCTGGCAATAACTTCAGGTATAAAAAATGGCATTATATACTAGAAGTATTCATGTATGCGATTTCATCCTCTTTTGGGGAAAAAGGTTTGGCAAAGTCAGCTGTGTATTCCTCATCTGCTGGTGCACTTAGAACTAGCATGCATTACATTCTAAACATAAATACAAAGGAGGTCTTGCTACTTACCTGTTGGGTTAGGATAGTTGATTGCTGGAAGAGGAAACAGAAAAACAAGTCAGAACAGCTAGTACTCCCTCAAATCACAAAGTCTGAAAATAAAACAAACACATTGAGAGAGCTCACAGATGTTCCTAGCAGCATCTCAGTGAAACAGCAGTGCTTGGTGTCTGCCTTGGTGATAGAAGAAGATACTCAACATGAATCTAGCAGTAACAGACCTTAAGAAAATCCCAGCCAAGGGGTGATCCCAGGATTGCACAGGGGAACCCTTATGGCAACCCAAGAAGTTTCTGGAGCACCGCTGAGACAGCACCCACTTAGATACCAAAGCCTGGTATCAAAGAGGGTCATCAAACTAGTTTGAGACACTGTAGAAGTCTGAGAAAACAGCTATGCTGGGGACACCAGACGTCATTCCACCGGACAAGAGGGTTTTGTGACATGCAAACATAGGAGGAGGGGGATCTGTTCTTCCTGCTGAAATAGAGGGTCCAAACTTCCGAGGGGAGTAAAGAAATCAGAGGGTTGAGAGAATAGGGGGAGTTGTGAGTTGTTGGGATGGTGGGGAAAGAAGCGTGGTCAATGCCTATCAATGGGATGATCTGTGATTCAGGGTATTGGAGAGACCTCCAAGTTTACTAGTGAACTGTGCATTCAACTCTGGAAAGAACTGAAGACCCCTGAAACCCTCTTACTTTTATGGGCAGGTGGCTAATATGGAGCGTCCAGTGGCTGTCCTCTAAAATGTGCCACTGTACCATGGCAAGCTGCAGCGTGGCCTGATGGGGGAGTGGGGTTTTGGGACTCTCCTACCCACAGAGTGGAAAGTGTGAGTCAGAACTGCTGAGTAAAGGACAGAGACCCTCAGAGGTCTCTATCTCGTGCTCCACGTTGATGGCAACAACCAAAATACGGTTGTTGCTGTAATAAAATATGATAGCACTGCGCCATCAAAACTCCATAGAGCAGAGAGATCCACCTAAGGGTCAGAGGAGACAACATCTAAGCATGCCCATGTCCCTGGGCCTGAGGCTCAGACCTGTTCTTGCAGCCAGGACCGAGGAGGAGACACCTACGTTCCATGTACCGGATGATGCGGGTAGCCATATCTCCAGCCCCAAAGCTTGTGATGGGTGTCAGACGAACTTCATAGCTCTGAGGCACTTTCAGGTTGGGCAAGACATGCTCTAGCAACAGGCCTTTCTCCATTTTCTGCACAGGAATGAAGGTTTGGATGGTGTTTCTCTGAGCCAGCTGCATAGGAAAAGAACCCATAATGTCATGAAAATCCTGAAACTGGAAACTTGAAGGATCTTATTCACTATCTAACACCCTATTCCTCCTCTTCCTATACAGACAAGTACACTTGGTTTATTTATGAGATATTCATGCAGAATTGGTTTGAAAATTCTCACCTGTGGTACAAAACAGTGAGCAGGAGCCTGAGCTCTCCTTGAAGGGAAGACTTGGGGTCGCTCTGACTGGGGGACAACTTGAACTGCAAGTCCTGGAGCAACTCTGGGTTGGAACCAATATCTCCAAGAGGGGACGAATGAACTCAGCTCACCTCTATTAGTGCACTGAAGTCCTGTGCACACAGAGCATGACATTTTGCCAAGCTACCCTTCAGTTCACCATCACTGCTGCAGAATTCATTCATTTGCTGCCTGGCCACCACGACATTTAATGTGGTGCCTCACTGGGACCTGTCTACTGCCATGCTTCCTCAGCACCCTTCAGAGACCAGGGCAAGGGGTCTAGTTCAAGACAGTGGAGTCATTCATAGGCTCCCTCCTTCTCTGTTGACAGCTGGAAGGAGCTGAACCTTGATAGCTGAACATTGTTCAGTTTGCTAAGGCAGCATGGAAGTTTCAAGAAAACAATGGGGAAAATATTGTTCTCAAAACCACCACCACTAAAAATGATGAATTACGCGTCAGTGAAACTTCCCTGCCACAGTCATGCTTGCTTGGCTGGGGAAGGACAAGAATAAGGACTGCATTGTGAAGATACAATTTCCTGCCTGTGCAGTGCCTGGATCACTGTGGCAAGATATTTTACTGGGGATGCCGGTCCTGATAAAAGACCTTCAGCAGGGCTTTCTATGGCCCAGTGTTCACTGTCCCACTGAACTTGAACTTGGTGTTCCACTAAGCCTTCCTCTGCCTCCAATATATCCTCTAGGCTGACAGATTTCATTACAAAGGCAATTCTCCTGACAGGCAGGCTCAGTGTTCATCATTAACTCTGAAGTTGCAGGACTATTGGAACAGAGACACAGGAAGGAAGGTTTAGAACAAATATGTCAGTGTGGAGAGTGTGGGGCAAGCAGATGGAGTAAGGGCACAGTGAAGACCATCAGCAAGGTAGGGCAGAGGAACAATACAGATGTGGTGCTTGGCAAAAACAAGCCTCTGCCTGCCTCCAGCCTTAGCATACATAGCTAAGCTCAGACTCAGAAGAAATGGCTGTCAATAGAGAGCTTCTTGTGAATAAGCTCTGTTTACTTCCAACATGGCCAGGACCCAACAGCCCACCTCCTCACCTGGGTTGATCTGCCCACAGTTTGGACAGTACTCCCAAGTGAAGGGACCAGATCCTGCCATGGTACTGTGTTGGGCAGGGAGTGGCCCTTGGGAATATGTTGCTGCATGTGGTTCTCACAGTGAACAAAACCTCTGTACCTGCCTTAGTCTGTACCTAAGGGACCTTTGAACCTGAACAGATCAGGGTGCATGTTGCTTGAGGAACTGCTTTCTCCACCCCCTTGTCATCCTCATCCCCCCAGCAAGACGGGTCAGAGGGCTGGGAACTGTTTTGGTGCCTTCCCCTAGCTCAGTGCCTTCCCACAAGGCACCTGGGAGCAGTCCCAGCAGCCAGGACAAGGAGAGTGCCCCTGGGAACCAAGCATGAACTTGTCATAGGGATGCTGCCAGAATCCATTCGTATCAACAACGCCCCATCTGCACGCATGCAAGCTGGGTGCTGATCCAGCTGGCATGCCTACCACTCAACCTTCCCATCTGCCAGCCCTCTGCACAGCTGCTCTGTCAAGCGACAGCAGAGCTGGCCCCAGAAGCAGCGACCTCAGCTGGGATCATTAGCACCGGATCCCCAGTTATGTGGGAGGAAAGGAGGGGTCATAAGCCTGAAGCGGGAGGCTGGAGCAGCACAGCTCCTGGCATGCAGCATTTTGGGGAGTGAAGCATGACTGGGGGGACTGTCAGCAGCTCTGCCCCACAGGCTGCCATGCACTGAGGTGTTGGAGAAGGCAGCCAGCAAACAGGAGGAGGTCAGGAGCCATTTCCCTCATCTAGACATAACCTTTAGAAGAGAAACAAAATGGGTTGTCAGAGAGAAGCCTGAGGGTGAGATTCAGACAGTGCAAATTCCACCTCAGCTGGGAGTTAGGTAGAATTTGGGTATCTAAAGCCTCTGGGAACTATGTCAAATCACTTACTCTCCCACATCACCTAATCCAGGACAAACCAAGAAATCAGCCTCCTGTCTGGACTGCAAAGCTCTAGATCCCCTAATTGAGTCTATCCTAAGGGGCACATGGGTTTAACCAAATAAATACCTGACTGCCTCACAGGCTTGGCTGTGAAAAAAGAAATTTGTAAAGGCACGTATACACCCCCACTGGGTCACAACTGTCCTGCTTCCCAGGAGAGACCTGGATCACTAACAGGAGAAGCTGGGGGCTAGGCCCTGGCATGTACCTCCTCTTGAGACTATAGGGGAAAAGTTTTGCAAGGAGCCTTTCCTTCCACCAAATACTTTGAACTCACCTATTCTCTCAGCCTGTGTTCTGTCTATTCAACCTGCAACTTAGACAGACATGGCAACTCGCTGCTCTCTGCGCATGCTTGCTACAGTCCTACAGCCCTGGCATCCTGACAGAGCTGGCCCAGGACATCTTTGCAAAGACTGGCTTTTCTGAGTGAAAAGCAGCATGGGCCAAATGACTCCCCTGGGCTAGCTGCAGTGCTCAGGAGAAAGGGACAGATGCTCTGCCAGCACAGTTTAAAGGGCACGAAGCAGCACAAGGGAGAAAAAGGGTACAGCTCCAGCCAGCCCTTGCTGTGTGCATGTGGAGCAGGTGCCAGCTTGCAGTCAGCAGCACAGGTCCAGCAGACAGAGACATTAAGACCAAGGTTTGCCTCTGTCCCCTCCTTCCTAACTTCCGCCTCCCTGACTGCCAGTAGCAGCTCTGTGCAGAC
This sequence comes from Ara ararauna, assembly GCA_028858755.1. Lineage (NCBI taxonomy): Eukaryota > Metazoa > Chordata > Aves > Psittaciformes > Psittacidae > Ara > Ara ararauna. The sequence goes on from CM054379.1 coordinate 103,416,896, forward strand.
CTGCACACATCACTCCAGCAGGTATCCATGTTTTAATCCTCTGCCTTAATAGCCCACAGTGCTCCGATTCTCCTGCTCTGTGTGTCTTCTTCTCTCATGCTATCCTGGTATCTTCTTCCCTCCAAATCTTCTCAGCCTCTTTCCTTCTGTTTATGCTGGTCCAGTGCTCCAGCTTAATACTGCTGAAGTGCAGTTAATAAGGCAGAGGCAGATGCAGAGGACAGTGAAACGCTGGCCACCTTATTAGAGATGCTGAAGCCTCAGTGGAGGATCTTACACAACAAGCTCATTCATCATCAGGCTCAGGATGCTGCCAATGGGTCACTGCACAATGCACAGCCTCAGCTCTGCCTTCACCTCCCTTCATTTCCAATAATCAGAAGAAGGGGATGGACAGGGGAAAATAAACCGAAACCACTCTTCCCACCAGCTGGCTGTGAATGTCACACCGGTTGCAGAGGGGAGAATGTTCTTGCAGAATAGGGTCAATAAAAACACCTTACAAAGGGCAAAATCAGCCCTGCGTGAGATGTATGTATTCACATGCACAGTTGGAACCTCTTTCCCCTGTCACTTGTAAGCAGTATTAGCAACCAAGGGAGAGCACACTCTCATGCTTATATGTACTCCAGGACCTGCAAACTAGATGAGTCCTTTCTTGTTCTTGACCATCACATTCTGTTGGTAGGTACTGTCTGCCCAGTCCCTTGTCTTACCATTTGAGCTGGCTCATGATACATAGGGAATGCTTGTTCCACTGTGGCTGTCTGAATCTGCTAATCATCCAGGAGCACACACCAAGAGCCTCAGAGGGAAAAGCAAGATGCCCTCTGCTTCCATCCCAATTGGGATGTTGTCACGGCAAAGGGGTCCAAAGTATGACACATCTACATTTTCTGTTTATGTAGGCTATTAAAGTAAAAAAGGATGTTGTTTTCAGACTGAACAATGTTCAGGCCAGTCACATATTAGATATAATAAAGCCAAAGGAATTAATAAACACATCTGTCAATAGTTAATGCTGCAGTCCTGCTCAACAAACAGAACATGGGTTCACAAGGCCACAGTAACCTATCTGTCCTGGGACTTGGTGTGACTTGCGTGACAACCAGCATGGCTTCACTAAGGGGAAATCCTGCCTGACCAATCTGATGGCCTTCTATGATGGGGCTACGGAACTGATGGACAGGGGTAGAGCAGTTGATATCATCTACCTGGACTTGTGCAAAGTGTTTGACACTGTCTCACATGACATCCTTGTCTCTAAGTTGGAGAGACATCAATTTGATAGGTGGACCACTCAGTGGATAAAGAACTGGCTGGATGGCTGCATGCAAAGAGTTGTGCTCAATGGCTCAATGTCCAGCTGGAGACCAGTAACGAGTGGTGTATCTCAGGGATCGGTGCTGGGACCGGTCTTGTTCAACATCTTTGTCAGTGACATAGACAGTGGGATTGAGTGCACCCTCAGCAAGTTTGACAATGACACCAAGCTGTGTGGTTTGGTTGATATGCTGGAGGGAAGGGATGCCATCCAGAGGGACCTTGACACACTTGTGAGGTGGGCTGATGCCAACCTGATGAAGTTTAACCATGCCAAGTGCAAGGTCCTCCATGTGGGTCAGAGCAATCCCAGGCACAGCTACAGGTTGGGCAGAGAAGAGATTCAGAGCAGCTCTGCAGAGAAGGACTTGGGGGTGTTGGTTGATGAAAAAATGAACATGAGCCGGCAGTGTGCACTTGCAGCCCAGAAAGCCAACCATATCCTGGGGCTACATCAAAAGGAGCGTGACCAGCAGGTCGAGGGAGGTGATCCTGCTCCTCTACTCTGCTCTTGTGAGACCTCACTTGGAGTACTGTGTGCAGTTCCGGTGTCCTCAACATAAAAAGGACATGGAACTGTTGGAACAAGTCCAAAGGAGGGCCACGAGGATGATCAGGGGACTGGAGCACCTCCCGTATGAAGACAGGATAAGAAAGTTGGGGCTGTTGAGCCTGGAGAAGAGAAGGCTGCGTGGAGACCTCATAGCAGCCTTCCAGTATCTGAAGGGGGCCTATATGGATGCTGGGGAGGGACTCTTCATGAGGAACTGTAGTGATAGGACAAGGGGTAACGGGTTCAAACTTAAACAGGGAAAGTTTAGACTGGATATGAGGAAGAAATTCTTTACTGTAAGGGTGGTGAGGCAGTGGAATGGGTTGCCCAGGGAAGTTGTGAATGCTCCATCACTGGCGGTGTTCAAGGCTGGGCTGGACATAGCCTTGGGTTACATGGTTTAGTGGGAGGTGTCCCTGGCCCTGGCAGGGGGGTTGGAACTAAGGTCCTTTCCAACTCTAACTATTCTATGATTCTATGTATGGTCTCACAAGTAGCTGTGCATTAAACAGCTGTGCATGCTTGTTTGAGGAAGAAAATAGAAGGAAAAGCTGTTTAATTATGAAGCCCCAGGGAACTGTATATTAAAATCATGCAGATTCCCCAACAAGCTGATTGGAACAAAGGAACTGCTCTGCAGGCGTCCAGCTTTGCAGCACTGCTATTCACTGTTGCTACTCTTGCTTGTCAAACTTCTTCAGCATCTTCTCAGCTAAGGGCATGACTGCTAGCTTTGCTTTCCACTATCTCCCCTCCAAATCCTTTCCACACACACACACACACACACACACACACACACACACTCACTTTCTCTCCCTCTTTTCTCAGCCTCATTCAAATTCCCCTGGCTGCTCCTTCCTGCAGCACAAATGAGATAGGGGTGGCTGCACACCCCCTCCATCCTCACCAGCTAACTGCAGATGTGGGCAGCTGGGAAAGCTTGCAGCTCCATCCCCAGCCATGCTGGCCACTCCGAAGGAAGATGAGATGGCAAACAAAGGCAGGCTGGTGTGACACAGCCTTCCACGCAGGCTTCCTCCTTCTGACAAGCTCTTCCTTGCTCCTTCTACAGCTCCACAGAGGAGCACAGCGGACAAAGACTGTCCCCAGCACATAGACAAGTAGGGCATGAGGCTGAGTTGTGTGCATGTCCCTGCTCCTCCTCCTCTCTCATCTGTGAGTGTCAGGACACTCAGGCAAGTCAGGACACTCAGGCTGCCAGGAGAGCAGCTGTGCATCTGACCAGAAGCCATGGAGAACCTGTTGGTGAGTGAAGCCATGGTTTCTCAAAAAGGTCTGAAAGAAGCATGGGGCAATATAGTTGACAAAACAATCCTCAACTGACCATGCAGCTGGCGGGCTGCAATCTTCAAGCAGCCAGCAATCAAGGAGGACTTCAAAGCTCAGTGCCCTGTCAGCAGTAAGTGTAAGGGCATCCATCTCTCTCATCTACCCAGGAGAACAGTCAAGTCTCAGCCAAGTACCCAGCTTCTCATCAGGCATAGATATGCCTGTTTAGCATGGCCCAGGGGCCAGGAGAAGGTGACAACAGCAGGAAGGCACTTTTCCTCTGAAAGACAATATCACTCAGGGTGTGAAAGAGCCTTCCATTTTTATCAGTTCAGCCTGTTTGCTGAGTTTTAGACACATTATATTGCTCTGCTCTAGAGTGCTACAGGTATCATCTCACATCAGATTTCCCCTGTGGCTGTGACTGCCATGAACTCTCCTCAAAAAGTCCAGCTAAAACACAGTTGTTCCCTTCCAAAGTGAGGGAACAAACTGTTGTCCTCAACATGATGGGACTGGCAGTGTCTGTGGCCTTAAACTGATGACAGCAATGAAAAATACCCCCAAGCACCCCATCCTAGGGACTGGAAGGGACTGAGCTTTGTTATGGTGTTGGTAACAACTCCTGGAATGAACATGGGGCTCTGTAATGCAAGATAGCCTGACACCTCAGCGAACACACCTTGTCCTCAATTTCTGCCCCAACTGTTCCTCCAAAGCTACAGGATGCCTTGCAGAAAGGTAGCTTCAAAGAGTTTAGATGCCATGGACATCTAAAAGTTAAAAAAAGTAAAAGATGATGACAGGAATTATGTGTGTCAGAGTTTACAGTGTCAAAGATGGAGAGCAAATTATCCAAGGGCCAGACCCTTTCTCCACTGCTGGAGAACAAGGGCCCGGGAGATGAGTTCCATGGGCAGAAATAAGATCATTGCAAATTCCTGAGCAAAACAGGAATGAAAAATGCCCTGAAACAGAGGCAGGAGCCAGGTGAGAACAGAGAATTTTAGGAACCTCTCCTGAACATAAGGCTCCAATATTTTCCACAATTATAGAAAAATGTGCCATTAATCTGGCCATTCATTTCCACTCCTTCCTATTCACTTTCTGACACTTAACAATGGACTATGATTCTTATCCTTGATGTCACCTTGGCACCACAGGGTGGAGCAGAGGAAGATGGTCTGCTTTGACATTGCAGTTGAACACCGCAGATCTGATTCTTGCTGTCTGTATTTTGGCAAAGAGATAAACCCCCTCTGCACTGCCAGCCCCCTCCTAACCTCCAGGGGTTCAGAGAAGAAAAAGCATGGCCATGATCAGGGACACAGCAGGGAAGATACAATCCTGACAGAGCCCAGTCCCCTGTCACCACAGGGGCTAGCTCTACTTACTCATTTTATGAATGTACCACATCCCATCTTTAAAGCTGTTCCTATTGGGCCTGCTCATCCTGCTGGACAGCTGTTCCAGAGCCTGACCACCCTAATGTTCTCATTTCCAGCCTGAATTTATCCACAAGCAGCTTGCATCCAGTTGATCTAGTGCCAATATTGTCCTTTAGCTTAAATGGCTCTTTTCCCTCCCTGCTGCTTGAACCCCTGATGTTTTTATAGCCAGCAATCACACCACCTCTCAGCCTTTGCTTTGCTAGGCTAAGCAAGCTGAGCACTCTGTAACTGCTCTTGCAACACAGACTCTCACTTTCCCTGATCTACTTTATAATCCTTGTCTGCATGATCCCACTTGCTGGAATTCAGTGTCCCAGACCTGCACACACAATGTGGTAGCACTTCACCTTGCCTGGAAAGCACCTCAGGTTTCACCTGGGAGTACATTTGCCCCTTCTCACACCTGCATTTTACCAGCAGCTCCTTGAAGTCAACTCACTCATCCTCCACTTCAGTCATTTCCCACTGATGAGCTCTCAGTCTGCAGCAGATTCCTCTGATAGCACTCTCCACACGTATGACCTTGCATTTGTACCACCACGTTTCATCCCACCTGAACCACTCAAGTAGTTATCCATCTTTCAGATCTTACTTACGATATCCTGGTCCTTCACTGAGGTGCCATTGCCACCCAAGCTGGTGTCAGGTGCACAAAATCGCAGCAGCACAATCCTGACAGTGGTTTCTGATTTAACTGGCTGGTATCAGCCACGGGGAAGATGCCTGCCCACTGTGGAAAAGCCACTTAGGTAATTTTTGCTTAGTGGAGAAATTTGGTCCCAATATGAAGACAGCACTGGGATGTTTCTTTCTAATCTCTCATTAAACTTCCTGTGCCTGTCAGATTAGATTAAAACACTTTCCTAGGTTAGTACTTCATCGCTACCTTAAATGGAAATGATGTTTAGCATTTACAGCATTTATTAAAGGACTAGGGTGAGTTTAAACTTGGATTTATTTCATTTTCCTTGCTTGATAACCGTTACTCATTAAGGGTTTTCAGAACAAATAATCACGTTGCAAATATAAAGTTAGAATTTGCTAGACAAGCACACTAGTGAACTGCAATTCATCCCATTGTTGTTCGTCAGTCAAGCACACAGGTTCAGATCCTGGGGTTAAGCAAGCAGTGACAGCCAAAGCAAATCCATTATTCAGTCTACATGAGGAGCTCTGGAAGCATTTTTCCTCAACAGTCCTTATCAGGAGCCTCACTTTCCAGGCTGAAACATCCCCAGCTCCAAAGAGAGAAGCAAGTGTGACCTTCAGTAGCTACTGTGGACAGCTGGAGCCATCTAAGCCAGGAAACAGTCTCTTTCTCTCGCACATGTAATCAGCTGCCCATCCTCATTAGGCGCCAAGAGCACCAGTTTACAGCTTCCCAGAGAAGCCAAATTGGTGCTGTCATGAATTACTGGAAGTGCTTGTTCCACACTCCTCAATAATGTCTTTCACTAGGGGCTGATCAGAAGGCAATATGTATTTTATTAGCATATGTTTCCTGCTCTAAGAACAGAACTAATCTTCACTTTGTCAGGGAGACAGTCATGTAAAAACCTTAACTGAGGCACGGCATGACTGTCAACTTCACAAGCCATGGGCTTACTGGGGCACTGCAAAGCTGTACATCCTGACAAGGGGGAGCCTGTGAGTTAGAGAAGAAAAAGGGGAAATTAGCTTCTGAATGTGGTGATGGGTGGGAAGGGAGGGAGAGCCACACACTCCCCAGGTTGTGCATGGAGCCTACGTTGCCATCACTGTGGTTGGTACTGAGCTAGACAGGTTATGTGTATGTCTAGCTATGCTTGTTATCTCTCTCCTACTGTCTCACAGCTGTACCTTCGATCCTGAAGGCACACGTGGTCCTTCTGTTCAGACAGGAAGCTCTGCATTGCTGCTGCAAGATCTTCCCTGTTCTTGACTATGCCCTGCAAAGCCTGAAATCATCTCTCTGTCTGCAGCATGGGCATAAACTGGATAAGGGACAATATCCCCCATGTTGCTCCACAGCCCCCTCCTGCAAAGAGCAATAGTCTCTTTTGAGCCTTATATGTGAAAATCGGCACTGCTTGGTGTCTTACTGGATCCAACTTTGTACTCATCCCTAATCTCAGTGAGCACAGTCTCCTCTTCCATTCATTTCCTTGCACTGGACATGACTAGTACATGTCTATGCATACACTCTCAGCACTTCTGGCTCCAAGAAGAAGAAAGGACAATCTGGCCCAAGTTTGTCCAGCTGCAGTTAGGTTGAGCTCTGAGCCGTTTTGTCTATAGTATGGTTGTAACTTACCAAGGGAGAGATGCTTCAACAACCAACAGGAGTTGCCATTTCCCAGGCTTCTTTTCTTGGGTTTTCTATAGACCCCAGCAGAGTCCTCTGTTAGGGCACCTTTACTCTTAAAAACAAGTAATAAAGGATGGGCTATTGCTTACTAGAGCAGAAATAGCCTTTGTGTGGGACTCTGGACTTTCCAGCCTGGTAAGTGCAATGAAAGTATATAGTTAGTACCATTCCAGAGCCCATAGGCCACCACTAACTGAATCACACTTGCAGTCCTGCCTCTAGTATAATATGCAGCAGAGCATATACAGGGAGAGCCATAAAGCCCTTCATGCTGCTTCATGAAGCAACATGTGCATGCACCGGCTAGTGCAGGCAGCATGACTGCGTACGTTTCATTCCTTTATGAAACACAGTCAAAACATCTATCTAGTGCCTATTCCTGTTTTTTTGTCACAAGCTATGGGAGAGACTACATCTCTTCCAAACCCTTCCCCCCTCACACTCTCTCCTCTTATCTCCAACATGTTCTAGGAAGTGAGAGCCAGGGGAAAAAAAGCCACAAAACCAAGAACAAAAGCCATAAAGGAAACAGAAACCAAAGAAAGAAGAGGTGGAAAATAGGAGGGGAATCAGGGAAAGGGAAGAAGGTGTACAAAGGAAAGACTGTGAAGCAGTAGGAGGAACATGGGCTGACTACTGAAACAACAGATGAGCAGAGTAAACAGGAGGAAACTGCATCAGAGCCTATCGATAGTGACTCTCAGAAAAACTCAATAACTAGCACGTATCCCTTGAAGCCAGTGAAGGAGTGTGGATAAGGGATGCAGAAGAAGGACTTACTTTTATCTTTGATGCCTGGCAAGCATTTTTCATCCTGTACTCAGCTTTGTAAAACACAAGCCAACAGCCTGCTGGATACGAACAAGCACAATGGTGTGAAATCAACATCTCAAGCCTGCAAGGCTGATACGAGGGGTGTATTGGTTGGGGGAATGTGATTATCTCTTCCCTCACATTCTCCTTACCCTGAACAATGGTGTTAGGAGCTAGAGATAGATGAGATTTTGATACTAGATGTGTTTTAAGATCATATGGGCCTTTCCAGCGATAGAATTTGTACTGTTCTTCTCAGGCACTGTAACTATTCTAAACAGAGTCTAAAAGAGCTAGGAGTGTGAAAACTGTTCATAATTATTCCCTTGTACTAGGCAGCATAAAAAAATAATCTTGCTTTCTCTCTTGCACAGTCAAGTACTTGAATTGCACGAGGAGCAGTACTTACGAGAAGTGAATGTTAAGACAAAATCATTGCTGCAAGGTGCCTTATGAATAGCAAGCTACCTTCTAAAACTTTCAGCTGTCCTGTTTTGGGCAGGCTACCTTATGTGTTGGGTTTGGCTGAGATGGAGATAATTTTCACCATAGCAGCCCTCATAGTGCTGTGCTTTGTAGCTCCATAGGTGTCAATAACACACCAATGTTTTGGCTACTGCTGAGCAGTGCTCACACAGCATCAAGGCTCTCTCCAGCATTCCCTGCCCACCAGTAGGCTGGGGGTGAGCAAGATCCTGGGAGGGGACACAGCCAGGACAGCTGTCCCAAACTGACAAAAGGGATATTCCATACCATATGGTGCCTGTTCAGCAATAAAAGCTATGAGAAAGGCGGGTTGGGGGGGGGGTATGACATTTGTTATTACAATATTTGTCTTCTGGAGCAACTGCTATGTGTACTGAAGTCTAATTCATGGGAGGTAGCTGGACATGGGAAGTAGAGAATAAGTATTTTGTTTTCCTTTGCTTCTGTGTATGGTCTTTGCTTTTGCTTTATTAAACTGCCTTTATCTTGATCCACAGGGGTTTTTCTCCATCTTATTTTCTCCACACCCCATCCTGCTGGGGAGGAGAGTGATAGGGCAGCTTGGTGGGCACCTGGCATCCAGACAGCGTCAACCCCACACACCTTACTTTGGATAATCAGAGATGAGAAATGGAACCCTGAGACCAAGGCATAACTAACCTGTCACTGCTCATATTACCAATTTTCCCAACTAACTGATAACAAATGATCTGTGGACCAGGGATAACCAGCTCAAGAATAAACATGAATCACACTGAAAAGCAATGTATGAATACAAACCACCAGAATTAGTCAGACTAATTCATTAGTTAGGTATCATTTGCTAAGCTTTCATTGGCAAAGGGAAGTCTCAATAGAAAAATTGGAGATGTTAGGCAGACCTTAAAGAGGACACCTCATTCCATGGCTCCCAACCATTTCCACTGAAGTTACCAGACCCGTCACTTCTGGTCAGGCCTGCGTCAAGTTTCCCTGGCCAGCCTTGTAGAAATCACTCAGATCAGGGCTAACAACCTTGGCTGGGCAGACACCTCTGCCTGCTGTGAGCGATGGCCAGGAGGAAACTCCCTTCCCTTGCTCTGGGTGGAGGCTCTGCTGTTGCTGACTTAGCACAGAATACATACACAAAATGTGGAAAAAGCTCCTTGTCTCCCACCCCACCAAGCATCCAGCTGTCCTGGAGTCTTCCCTTAAAGCACAGGTAAAGAGGACCTTGTTCTAGCAGCCGGTCTCATTGGCACATCCTCCTCCATGACAGATTGCTAGGGATGAAAAGAGAGATGGCTCAACATGCTGTCAGCGGCAGTGACTGATGTTCTTGTCCCATTGTCAGGCAGCTGAGCACATCTGAGGCAGGATCCTGCCCTCTCCACTCCCAAACAGCTGTGGCAAAGTTGCTGCTTTACCCCCAGGTCCTGCACAGCAATCCCATTAAGCTTCAAGCACAGCTTGTCCATCAAATGCTATTGATCAGCCAGCTCTCCTTCCACCAGTGTGTGCCACTCAATCCCACAAACTCCAAATCTCTCTTCTCTTGCAGCCTATAAAGGCAGTCTCACCTCTCCCTTCTCATGTTTTCCCTGGCTTTGCATCATGATGGCTGTTCAAACCATCCACCAAGCACACCTCCTGCTGACACACTGGCTTCTCTCTGCATCCTTTTCTACCTCCCTCAGGGCTGAGTTCTGCACAGCATCACACACACCACTAGCACAACTGAAGGCAATTGACATGAGAGCACAAATGTAATCTGCCTATTCTCACTGCCTGAACAAACGTTGAAATAAAGAAAAAAAAGAAAAAGGCATCAGTGGAGGAGATGGGAGAGTTAGACCTGAAAAAAACACCTTTTCCTACTACAGAGGATGGCTCAGCAGGTAGGTGAAATTGCGTTGATTTGACGTTGTCCCATACGACAGCAGCCTGTGATCAGACATCAAACTGGCAGCCAAGGTAAGCAAAAATGAAGACAGTACTAAAGCAGCTTTCTGACAGATGTGGCTTATAAGCCATCTTACAAGAGAAGGTGTACTTTGAGATTCAGTTCTGGACAAACAGTGAGAGGACAAGTCACTGCAATCCCCAGACCTGACACCTGCGAGACAGGAACAGTGCAGCCTGTATCAAGTGAAATGACGGATAATAAAGGGATGCTCCATTTGTCCCACCCTGCAAGTGGTTTTATCCATGCAACATCTTACATGCAGCCAGGGCCACCATCTGCTGCTTCATGGGAAGTCACAGTCCTTTCCTCTCTGCAAACTGCCAGGATTATGATATTCTAACAGGAAGGCGGAAAGGGAAAGGGACTTGCCAATCCCTGTTCCATGTGGCCTGTCTGTGCCCCCCACTGGGACATCAAACTGGGCTGTGGCTGTGGCAGCACCTTTTTCCAGGTAACACCAGGCCACTGCACCACAGGTCACATTTTATCTGGAGCTGTATGGGTCCCTCCTTACTTTACAAGCCACAATTTTATCCTTTAAGCTTTCATCTTTGAGTACAAAAAGGACTTAGGAGGACAGCCCTGACTGCTTTTTAGCTCCTGCAGTGTGCCCCAGCTGAAAATCCCACTGCAGCACTAGTGAGGGAACACACAGGATGAGGCCATTGGAGTCCCAGTGCACAGGGGAGCCTCAGGATGAAGGCTATGGACGCAAGCCTGTCACAGCCCTCCTAAGGCGGTTACCTTGGTGATGGCAGCGCTGCCCAGACAGCATATAATCCCCTGAAGCCAGCAGAATGTTAGCCTTGTTTGTAAAGCCAGTTCTTTCACCCCTGCCTGCCTTGTGCAGAGCTGCCTGCTTCCCTTGCCCTCAGCATTCTCCCAGCCCCAAGTGCAGCCCTCAGGCACATCCCCAAGGCACTGGCACTCCATTTCCCACGAATCTTTGCCTGAAGCCACACTTGCATCTGCAGAAGAAAAGGGATTTTGTTCACTTCCCAGAGCACAAGGTTGGGCTGCCGCAAGGGCCACCACCCACTCGAGTACATCGCTTTGCTGCGTTCATAGCCTTTCCTAACCTGGGATCCAATAAACAAATGGGTTTATAGAATCATAGAATGATTTGGGTTGGAAAGGACCTTAAGGTCATCCAGTTCCAACCCCCCTGCCATGGACAGAGACACCTCCCACTACACCATGTTGCCCAACGCTCTGTCCAACCTGAACACTTTCAGGGATGGACCATTCACCACTTCTTTGGGCAACCTGCTCCTCAACCACCCTCACAATAAAGAACTTCTTCCTTATATGTAACTTGGATCTCTCCTGTTAAAGTTTGAACCGATTACCCCTTGTCTTATCATTACAGTCCCTGAGGAAAAGTCCCTCACCAGCATTCTTGTAAGCCCCCTTCAGACACTGGAATACTATGAGGTCTCCACGCAGCCTTCTCTTCTCCAGGCTGAACAGCCCCAACTTTCTCAGCCTGTCTGCATATGGGAGGTGCTCCATTCCCCTTATTGTTCTCATGGCCTCCTCTGGACTTGTTATGATATCGAGGCAGACAAAGCAATAATGCATGCCTCTGTCTTGGTTTTATACTCTTCTCCAGACACTGGCTACTGCTGATGATAGGAGGAGACAAGCTTCTGGACTGGATGTTCTCATTCCTCAGGAGTACAGGGCTGGGTGGATTAGCTTGTTCTAGAAGTTTGTTCTACCCTAGCTGCCGAAACTCACTGTTTATTTTGCCACAGGGTTTCTTACAATCATTGTAAGATGCATCCAGCTTTACTAGGCTGGTTCCTCATGGGCCAAGGGCCTCACATATGAGTTCACCAAGCCACAGTGGTGCATGAATGGGGGAAGCTCAGCGATGTGAGCCAACAGTGCTCCCAACCAAGCATTTACACAAAAGACTACGGGCTGGTGCACTTCCTTCAGAGTGATAGCACCCCTGCTTTGTGCATGAAGAGAGTGAGACATGTCCCTGCCCTGTTCTTTGTGCCCTGGGAGGGGTGACCAGCTCCATGAGCTAACGAAGCCAAAGATAGACAGCAGTTGACAGATGCTGCTGAAGTGGGCTCAGAGGAGAGCAAAAGAACAACTCAGAGGCAGAAATGAAGAGATACAGATCTGCAGTCCATGGGCCTCAGCATAAACCTTCTCCTGCTGCGTTGCGAAGGCCATCAGTGGAGTTAACCTTCCACTCTCATCACAATCATTAAATTCCTGTTAATGCCCCTGTCCTGTGTCTGTCCAAACAGCTCTGTTAACTGTCACCTCCCCACACGGTGAGCCTGGCTCCCTGCTGCAGTGGCTCTCATTAATGCTGCTCTGGCTGGCTGATGAGGCAAGTGGCAGCCGGCTCCAGAGCCCAGATGAGTTTTGTAGACAGCAGGGGATGTTTATCCAACATGGAGGGGATGAAAGTACAAACAAAAAGAGACCGTACAATTACTCAGGCATCGCGCAGGGCCAGTCTCATTAAAGATGGTCTCCGTGACAGGAATTAATCTGAAGTGACAAGCCAGGGAGCTAATTTAGCAAATGGGTCTGGGGCTTGGCCCTGTGCAAATTTCAGGGGTTGATCCAGCAGGTACAGCTGAGCCTGCTCTGAGAAGGCAAAAGGCAGGAATGTGTTAAATTGGCCCCACTCTGGCCTGAGCCTGTGTATCAGAAGTTATGGAGGAGACAGCAGCCTCAGGTCTCCTTGAGGGGCACAATGAAGATTAAACTTCTCTATTGCATCAATACCTTCTCCTTCTTTCTCCTGCAGCCTCAGGTCACGGATGGGTTCCAGCTCAGTAAGTGCACAGTAATTCTGCCACTATTCCCTGTAACTGTAACCACCAGCCCAACTCAGATCTTTCCTCCATGATGCAACCTGCTTGCAATATTAGATGGCTTTTCATTTCTCTTTAATGTTGAAGCAGAGCCCTGGGAGGGGGTAATGTACACAGAGAGAAACAAGCAACTTAAAAAGCTTTTTATTTTTTAAGCAAAGATCCGGTTTGGGGAGGCTGCTTTGAGTCCCCAAGCAATGAAAAGTATTTTCAGCTGGAGTGCAGTGCCCCAATGCCTTTCTATGCTATGAGGATATGTGTAATTAAAAAAGATTACCAAACAAATAGCTGAAAAGCCTCATGGCATCTGCCCACAACTAAACCACCCAAGGCTGTGAACTCCTTAACTTCACTGGCTAAGGGGAAGTAAGGTGGTTGGCATTTTGATCAGTTGCCTTGGAGCAAGAAAGGAAAAACCTCCCAAGCTGTCAGGACAGATGTCTGAAACCTCTGCCATTCCTCAGAGGGGATCTACTCCTCTCTGAATTGCCTCCTGAATTGAATCTGCTCCTCAACACAATGCCACTGCCTAAACACACCTGACTGATGAACACTGGGAATTAAGAGCCTTTTTGCCAAGACATACATCTGAGGCTTTACAATGAGCTTGCTCCACATTGCTATCGTTATGTGTTTTGCCTGGGTCAGTGGCTCCAAGCTGTCAGGCTGTTTATTTGGTTTTAATCAGAAGTTAATTCTTATTCTACTGGAACTGGTACGTCTGCTGCACTGCTCAGCCTGCTCCACAGTGGCAAGAGCAATCAGCTCCTGTGGAATTGCACCTGACTGTCTCGCTGGGAGCCCCCATGCATCGCTTAGGAAACCAAATTACCCCAGACTGCTTGCACTCCTCCCAGGAATGCCCAAGCTGAACCAGCCCTCGGAAGCTGTTGAACAGGAAGAGCTGGAGGAGCCACAGCACCAGCCAATTAATAAGCAGCACTTTTACTCTCACCCAGCCCCATTTTCAGCAGCTGCAGCAAGTAAATTTAATTGAAGGGCTCCCAGGTGCCTTGCAAAGCATCCTGCTACTTGGGGATCTTCACATTACATATGCCAAGGGCTCTTCAAGCAAACCAGGGAAAGTGAAATGAAAACCAGCAAATCATTTTACAACCAGTGTGCGTCCCAGCTCAGCAAGAGTTAAGCCCCTCACCACTCCGAGACTGCAGGCTGCTGCCACCACATTTGTACATCCTTCAGATGCTGAAAAGCACTTGCCAGGACCACTGAGGCTGGGGAGCTCCCAGGGCTAGAGAAGAAGGTAGGCTAGCTGGCTGGGTAAGCATTCATTAGCTTGATGCTGGTAATAAATCAGTAGTGTCTGGCTTCATGTAAGGCCTGTTTTATCTGAGGAGAACATTCCACTTCAATTCTAGCTCTCTTGGGGGATTTTTGTACCCCTCCAGATGGTGCCTAGAAGGCAGTGTATCCAGGGAGAAGGGCACACAGGCAAAGAGCATCTCCTCATTCAGGCAGACAAATCCCCTTTCTTAAGAGCTTTCCAGTCAGCAACACTTTTAAGCTTTTGAGCTTTTCACAGTTATATTCAGTAATGTCACTAAGTTCTGCAGTCCAATGATAGAACAGCAGGATACAAAGCTTAGCCCAGGTGCCCCAGCATGGAGGAGATGGAACAAGGCAAATAAGCCTGTAAGACAGGGAAGAAGGTGATGGCCCAAGGAAAATAGTGAAAGGTCAGATGTCACAAGGCTGCTTGGAGCCCAAGTGAGACATCATGGGCAAAACACCAGGAAGGCAGGACAAGGACCAGAGAGGCAATGCTGGGAAGCAGCAGGCTGGAGATGAGAGGGGATGTGATCCATATTTCCATTTCATGGAAATGAAAAGGGCTCAGTGAGACCTCGGTATGGCACATGGAGATAGAGACCTCACCGTGAAATGTAAGTGTCTTCACTGGAGGGAGGCAATGAAGAAGCAATACCATGAAAGCCTTTTCCAGAATGTTTCCTACTTGTGCTTGATAAAAGTGGGAACAAATCTCCCCTGCTTCCTCCTCTCTCTGCCCTTCCTTATTGAGACCCAGGCCACCACAATGGCACCTGTAGCCATTGCTAAGAGCCTGCCCATACATGAGACTGGGCTACAGCAGGGCCATGGTATAGCATGGTATAACAGTCCTCTAAAACACACTGCTCAATACTCATAACTATGTGGCGATGCTGCAATAAAAACATTAGCAGTAGTAACTGATGGGGTATGAACAAAACCAGGGGGGTTAAATTTGCATGGGCACTCAGCTTCCTTCATGTCATAATTAAAAGCAGAAATGAGATTTTCTTTTCTCTTGATGCCTTTCAGTAGAAGCTCAATGCAGAACAGATACAAGATTACTTCTAGGCACCTTGTAAAAGGAGAAAAAAACCCAAACCCCTCAATATCACTGGAGAAGTATAAGAATCACAAATTAGTTCATGGAGTTGCAGTGCTGATAATAGTGAAACTTGGCTCAGAGGGAAGGGGTACTATGACAAACTGCCTTCATTATTAGAGGCTCCCCTGCGTCCTGTATTATTATTAAGCACTTCCAATGTGTTCTACGCAGTTTGAGTAACAAACAAAGGCTGTCCCACCCCAGAGAGCTCACAGTCAAACACAGACATTAAACTGCAGCCTACTGTGCAGAACTAGAGGAAAGAGACACTTGGATCTTTTTAATTATTCTGTTTTTTATCTACAGTAACAAACTTTTCCTCACAAAAAGCATTTGCTTCCAAGCTACCACTGAATGACAAGAACCACCAATTTTATGTGTCCCCATTTTTAAAAACATTGAACACTACCTTGTAATCCTGCTAGGTTAATGTGCTCTTTAAAAATACCAGACTCTTTTTTCCTAACCTTCTTCAACCAGTCTTCTCTTCAGATTCCCCTCAGTTTTCCCTCCTCATCCCCCCCTATGATTTCTCTTCATACTCAGAAACCTTGAAACCCACTTCTCTTCCCCTGCTGAGTTTATATAGTCTAAATAGCTTCATTACTGTGACAGTATGAAAGCCTTTCTCCAACACAAACAGCTGATGACTTTTTCCTGCAGTTCCTGCCTGAAGACCTCTTCAGCTTATTCTCTTTATTTCAAACAAGTGAGGAGTATGGAATTCCATTTGCTTGAGTCTTTGGCCTATAGAATCTACAATGCACACTAATGACCGTGAGGTTTTGTTCACATTAAAACCCCATTCAAAACACTGAGCTTGAACAGTCCAATGAGAGGCAGCAGGACCTTGAAAGCCCTTGATCGTACCCAGCACCAGGTGTAAAAGCAAATGTAAAGCTGTGCACTTGGGCTGCCTCTTCCACTCGATAGGGAAGGTGCAAGACCAAGAGGATCTGGCAGTTTCATCACCTTCAGCTCCTAATTGGCAAGGAGACATTGATGCAACTGCATCCTGATAGGTCCTCTTCCCAAAGGCATGTTTTGAGGACTCCAGAGAGCAGACCTTACCTGCCGGACTTCAAGGCGGTACTTGAGGATGGGATCCACAGCATCAGGCTCCTTCTGTGTCCACTGCAAGATGTATGAGTAATTTTTGGATTGCTTCTGGCTCAAGGTGGGGTTGGGAGTGTCATAGTAAAACTCTGGGCTGTAAGCCTTTGCTGGAGGGGAAAAAAAGAAAGGGGTGGAGGAAAGTAAAAGTGTGGGGTAAAGAGGAACATAAATTACAGAGAGACACAGTGAGAGTGGAACAGCTCCATTTGCCCAGCTCATCCACTTGCCTTTGACATGATGAACACCTTTACTATTGCAGCTGGTATTGCACTGATGCACCATCATTTTCTGTGAATCATGACTGCTTTTAGAGCTTAAACTACTGGGAAGGTTAGCAGCCCTGCAACACCAGCAGCGCTTGACCGACACCAGAGAAAGTGGGAACAACTTCAGTTCTCCAGCTGGAACCAGCTCTAATATTCTCTGTCTTACTTTGTAGTTTAGATTGAGGTAACAGCTTTAAACAGGCATTTATCCTATTTCGTCTGCTGCTTTACAGAGTCTCCTGCTAACAAACCATGAGGAAAGATCATTTGGCCAGTAGGTCATAGGAAAAGTGTTATTTATCACACAGGGACCACGGCATTAAAAAGGAGATCTTGCTCCTTCTGCATCTCTCCTGCCTTTGCAACACAGTGCTCCAGCCTCTTTCTAACATGACAGTCAACTTGGCAGCAAAGGGGGTGCTGACCTCAGCCTGGGCAAAACCAGCAGGAGCTTTTGCAGGGACGGAGATGTCTTTTCTAAACCTACATCTCCCCTTAAAAACAGAGGGCAGCAGGAGGAAGGGAAACACAGGAGAAATTATGTACCAGAGAGAAACTGGATAATTCAAAGAAGGGATTTCCTGTCATTTCCCCAGCTGCTGCTGTCCTGAATCTCTACAAAACAGAATTCAAAGGCTGCTGCCATGCAGCCCAATGGCTGATGGACTAATGCACAGAGCCAGGAAGCAACTCAAGATCTTGCCCACAAATGGTTTTGCCCTATTTGTAATCACCTTCATTTCACCCTGTGAACTTCAATTTTTGGCAAGTCCTGTCCTGGCAGGAGTTGGACCTGAACCAAAACTCTCCTTTCTGGATTCAGGTCCAATCTGGACCTGCACAGACTAGAAAGATGCTTGGACAGCAAGGGATGCTGGAGAGCAGAACAGGCACAAACATCATAGAATCATAGAATCATCTCCCCAGGCAGTTGGCTGCACCTTTCCACTTGAATCACAGTACCTGCCGTTTGGTGTGGTTATAATCAATCTTGACAAGATTCAATGTTTATTTTTTATTAACTCAGATGGATAATATTGATGTTTATTTCCAAGTCCTTTTTTTCTTATTATTTTTATTGACTTGGATTTTTGCATAAGCAAGAAGTTCAGAACCACCTCAAAGACTAATTGCTGCTTATTCAACTTGTATTGACTGTGGAAGTCAAGCTTCATAATACATTCTAAAATAACATCAGAACTGACGATAATCATCCTCTTGCATTATATTGTTTCATTATTAATTGACTTCAAGATAGAAACAGAAGCTAAAAACCAGCATTCAAATAGAAATAAAGCACATCAAAATACTTTTGGAATTTCCTTTCCGGGAACTTACCATTGACGAAAAGTTTTCTCTTCTGCTTACAGCTGATGGGAAGAGCTAAAGGTTTTCACTCCATCTTTCAGAGGTTTCCTGTGCTTGTGGCTAGTGAGAGTGCAGGTGGTGACCAGTATGGACTGCCCTGACAACTTGCTCAAGAAGAGAGGATTGGATGTCTCACTATCCTTCCAAAACATCTGAGAAAGTTACTCTCCCAACCACAGAAGAAACTAATCCCACCCTGGACAGATTTATGTACTCTGTTTCCAGTATACCTGAACACCTCACAGTCACAAATGAGTCACTGCCTCCCTGTCAGATAGGAAGGTTTATGATACTTCTTTCATAGAGATGAAACAGAGACTGTGCCATCCTCCCTTCTCGCACTGGAAGGCTGTGGCTGATGAGAATTACAACTGCAGCCCAAGTGCAGCAGTCTAGCTACTTGATTATTTTTCAGGTTGTCCTACAAGCTCAGAAGGTCTAACTGTCTTCTAACTGTCCAAGACACAGGCAGAGATGTCTGGAGGTGAAAAGGTACCATCAGATACCAATTCTCTGGAAACAGAGAAGGAAGGCAGGAAAATAAATGCTTGCTGCTTTCCGGTGAGTGCTTTCTAAGGATGAATGCTGCTTTCTGCTGAGAGGATCGTATCTTGTGGGGCACAGCATGGCACACCAGGTGGCAATGTATTTGTTACTACTCTCAGCAAGAAATTCAGGTCCTGGGAGCATTCCAAAGCTTGCTAGGGACACAGTTTGCTGTGGCGGCTGAAAGCAGGATATGGTTTGCATCACTTAGTGACATGAGAGTTGCAAGCATATGAAGAATGGGTAGAGAGGGCCAAATTTCTCAAGCAAAATCCACTGTCAAACAAATTCCAGCAGATCTCAAGGCAAGAGAGCAAGGTCCTGAAAATTGACTCAAACAGTATAAGTGGTTTGGACTTCCCCATTTCTGAGCATCACAGAGTTACAGCATACCTGAACTTTTCCAAACCCTTGGAAAGATCTGCTTCAAAATCAGGTCTCTCTGAATGCTATTTATTCTCCTTTGTTCAGCCCTGACTCTAAAAGTATTATAAATTGGCCCTAGACGGAACACCCAGCATTTTGGCTGAATTTATGGCTTATTAAAGCAACTTCACTGGAGAACTCTTCCAGAAACTGGTGCTCAAGTCAATTCTGGGGTCAAGGAAAACGCAGATTTAATGATAGCTGGAGAGGCTAGGTCAGATGTGTGGTTTTAGGTGCTACTACTCTGCCATCCCTCTTTGCAGGTGCTGGAGAGGAGTCCTGTTGTGGTGCCTGCTGGATTCACAGAACACTGTGATCAGCAAATCCACTGAGCGTAGTACCCACTCCCAGCTCATGTTTGTCCTAGCAGGCATCATGAAACACAGGCAGGTAGCAGACATAAAGAACATACAGGAACACATAATACAGTTTTTGTTTGTTTGTTTTTAAGGGAAAATTAGATAGAAGCCTGCTGGGAGGATGTAGAGAGCCTTTCAGTCCGCTCCATCAATACCTGTGTACAACAGAGATTGTCCAAGCTTGAAAGCTGGTGGGAGCCTTGGGTATCTTTCAGGCAAGTGGTCAAACACTGCTACAATGTACCAGTGGCTGGCATGAACTGCACCAGGTCCATCCCAGGTTTAGAAGAACTGCCTGAATGATTGAGGCAGATCTCACCGTTTGCTTATGGAAATTCATCTATTCTGAGCACAGCACTGTGCTCAGAGGAGATAGTAGGGGTTGCCTGTACTGGCACTAGTTTATGGGAGCAAGCTTCCCACCTCCATGATCCCATCCAACAGCTCACCCCGATATGCACTCTGACTTACCAGACACCTGGAAGAGGCAGGTGGAGACCCCCACGTCATTGGAAATGCTGCACTCATAGCTGCCGCTGGTCTCCCGGCTGACGCTGTCCACCTTCAGCTCTGAGTAGTCCTGCTGCTCTGCCAGCGGCTGTGCCAGAAGAGACCCATTGAAGCGCCAGACGGAGGTGGCCACCTTCATGGGGCTGCCCTTCAGCATGGTGCAGCGCAGGGTGACGCTGCGCCCCATACCCTGACGCACGTCCTGGAAGGCTGGCTCCACCACGGGGGGGACTGGAGACAGAACAGAGCAACAGACAGGGATGCCATCAGGTAACAGATACCTTGTTAAGCACAGTCACTCCAGGGGTGCCTCTGAGGGGATAGACACCTAGGATTTCCAAGAGGGTATTTATTTTCTAGCAGGAGTCAGGCTTCATAAAGCCTAAAGCAGCAATAATCATCTGACATCCCCTTCTGAGTGGGCTGGAGCCACCTCTCACATCCCTCCTATTTACCAAGTAGCGGTGGCCTTTAGCAGGTACTGATCCCACAGTGAGATGCGACTCAGAGGAGCTACCAAGCCCTGATCTTTCACGTGAGAAGTGCAACTCCAGCAGTTGAGTGCCACAGCTTGCAGTCAATCCTCAAATATTAATCAGTATAACCACAGTCCTCGTACTCAGTATAAACTGCACTCCCTAAGCAGGCAGGTATGCTCCCAAGCAGTTACATTCATGTTCTTCTGGTCAACATTCGACAAGGTTATCTTCAGATGAAGGGATATGCACTAACTCTCTCCATAGAGCACAGACCTCAAGGAGTGTTAGAAGGCCTCTCTCAAATACATCAACACAACACATTAGGGACTGGCTACAGGAATTCTGGGTCTATTTTTACCTCTGGCAACAATTCCCTTACACCGGGAGGTGAGCCATGTGTCTCCATGTCAGCTTCTCTGCCAGTGGTGAGAATTGTGATGTGTTGCCACCTCCTATGTGAAGGAAGGCTACTAAGTCTTGTTCTTTAGCACTTGTAAAAATTCACAGGAACCTCACAATTTGGGCACTGTTGGGGCAGAGCAAGAAGACTGCTCTGGACTGGTATTGCTTGTGTTACCCCTTATCTGATGCAATGGCAGAGGACTTCAGTCTTCACAGCTGCCTGATGGACATGTTTCACTTGCAGTAAACAATTAAAACACTACAGCACAGGAACAACCAGAAGCTCTCCCTCTAAAATAAGAACTTCCTGAACACAAAACAGCTGTTAGCATGAATGTAATGATTTATAGCACCGCCAGCACAACCACAGCTCACATGCTCCAGGTTCAAAGCATCTCTCTTCCACAAAAAATTCTATGCACCACAGATCTGCAAAGCACCTGCCTCCTCTAAAGGTCCACAGAGCTGCTAAGCACAGACAGGCTCAAAGACCTGCAACACACAGCATCTGCAATGCCACAGACACAGCTTCACCAGGAACAATGGGTTACACAGCATCCCTTTTGCCCTTGAACAAAAGCATTTCCAGAGAGCTCCAGTACACCACTCACTCCCCTCCCATGGCCTGACCTAGCAGGACCCATCTACAGCACCATCTCCACCACAGATGAAGGTGGTTCATGCACCACCCCACTGGTCTGCATGCACAGTGTCCCCTCTCTCAAGGCCTGCATCTGGGGGTACGCAGTGTGCAAGCATCCCGTCCATCTGACAGCCCTTGTTTGACAGTGGCTGATTGTTTTTTAGGTACCTGTTCCCAATTGTCAGCCTCCAGGCCCTTGGCTGCACTTAAGTGGATTAAAAACAGCCCTTGTCTGAGCTCATGTTGCCGTGCTGAGTGGCATGGTCAGCTCATTACAGATGGCTTTGCTACTGATGTGTCTCTGCGGGTGCTCCAAGTGCTGACTTGCCTTTGGCTCACACGTCTCCCACCTCACAGTGAGAATAATGTGAGAAGTTGTTTGATTAGACCTAGTGCCATGAATGTGTCATCTCCATCCCTAGCTGCTATCCCATTTCTTGGGTCACATCTGTTCCTTAATTGAAGCCGGGAGGGTCTCACATTATAATCAAGGCAAGCTGGTGATGTAGGGGGGGAAAAAAGGAAGAAAAAAAATAGAAAAAAGGGAGAGAAAGAGAAAGGAAGGCTTAAAAACTGGCACAGCAGCTCCAGATGTATGCAAAGCAATCTATCCGATGCAGAGGACAGAGAGGGGTGGGAGAGCAGCTTCCCTCACTGCATCTGTATACAGAGCTGGGACAGGGAAGAGAAAGGTCTGAAACTGGACAAAGTGCCCTCTGCAAGGACACATGCTGCAAGGAAAGTGGCCTCCTGGACCTCACTGAGGCTCTGGGGCTGGTAAAGGGCCACAGAGGAGCAGGGCTGGGACACTCCAGATGCTTCTTTAGGTCACAGGAGCAGCAGGGCAGCCAAGGATGCAGAAGATATTTAATCTTCTTCAGCTGGGAAATGGGATTTACTTGATTTATACTGGGACAGGCTCTGGGCCTATGTTATCACCTTGCAAAGGGAATGTCTGAAAGTGCCTGTAAAGTAAAAACTGATTGCATTTTCTCCTCTTGTCTCTAGCACTAGGAAACACCCAGTGAGCATCAACTCTGCAGGTAGCCTTGGAGCCCCTGGGGCTTCTGGAGAGAGAGCTGAAGCAGGTCATCCCATCACTGCAAAGGATGCAGTCCTATGCCAAAGGGCCGCTGTTCCCGAAAGCTGCCAGTAGATACAAAAGCAAAGAAAGGTCAACAGCAATTACAGAGCCAGACATAAGTTCTGGCCTCCAATGACTACTGGGGAGCCCATATTTCTTCAAATAGGTTATACACAAAAGGGAGACCCACTATCATGGCTGGAATCAGTCTGCAAATCCTAGCAGATAACAACACAGCCTTTTCCAATTTCTGTCTTAAACGCAAAAGAAAGCTTGTTTAAATGAGCTGGTGCTCTGATTCCCCAGAACTGGGAACCAAACAGCTCCAAGACATCTGAGATGGTGACTGTCTCAGAGCAGAGACCTCCAACATGCCCCCTGCATAGACACCTTTAGGGAGCTGCAGGAAATTATAATGATTTTTCAGGTGCCTCTCATATCCACAGGAAAGCAACATCCCTGCTGGCTGCAAGAGAGCAGTTCTGTTCTGTCTCATTAAGCTGCCATGGTACTCTTTGGGAGCTTGGATATAAACCCCAGCTTTTAGCCCAGTTCCAAAGGCAGGTCCTTGTCCAGAGGCTCCTCAAATGCCTTTCTGTATCTCCCCTGAACTCCTGTGCATGCAGCTGAAGCAGCCATGTTGCAAGCAGGAGGTTGCAACTTTTCAAGGAGGAGATTAAAAAAACTCTCTGCATATACAGGGCTTCGGGATCCCCTGTTAAGAAACACAGCAAATATAGATGATTACTGTTTTCTCTTGGCATGCAATTTAACTCTAGAAGAGCTAGCTGAGAGGAGGAGTGATGAAAGGGGTGAAGAGGGCAGTGCATTACCGTTTTAGGCAACACTGAAGGAGTGAGGCTCCTCCAACAGCCTTGTTAAGCTGTGGCAGCCTGCCTTTGCAGCAGGAAAAGCTCGCTGGGAGCAAATCAATTCAGTGGAATACAGGCAACCTACTCCAGCATGCCAGGCACCCTAAGGCAAATCCGGGCTGCAGGCAGCTCCCTTGCTGCGAGCCAGAGCAGATGCTCTGCACCAAAGGGTTGCTAAGCTTGCACAGTGTTCATAATGATGAAGGGCAAGAGCAAGGGGCACACAACAGAGAAATGTCAAGTGTCCAGGGGTGTTGCTTTGTTCCCCAATAACCTCTTATTTTCTTGGTTTCACTGGAAATAACCAGGACTGAAATGCTCATCCTGATGGATAAGCAAGAAGTGCACTGCCGGTTGAGCTGTGGTCAAGCCTGTACGTATTTAAGCCTGTTTTCATTTAGCCTTGAGGAAGGGAGGAGTGTCCTTCCTTACAAAAGCCAAAGTGCTGGAGCAGAGACCAGTCTTCTTGCACTGTTACTGCGCTGTCCTGTGTGGGCACAGCTCAAGAAGGGGTACTCCGTGGTCCCTGCAATGCTGCCTGACTGCTGCAGGTTCTCATCAAACCCACATGCCTCCAGAAGGCAGAGAGGCTTCTTTGACCAGCGATGAAGTCAGAGCATCCCAGGATGGCAGTGATGCACTGTGGATTTTTTTCACTTGCTGGGTAAGTACAGGAAGAAAATTTGAAGTGAATTTTTTTTTTCCACTTTAAAAAATGTGAATGTTGTCATGAAGTTGCTCGATCTAACATGGATGAAAGGCAAGAAAGGCTCATATCGGAGTGGACTGATGCACAAGGATCAGTGACAAGCTTAAACACAAGCCAGCATCCATAGAATATGGGAACACTGAGTGAACAGACCTCACATTAAGAGCTCAGGCAAGAACTGAGAAGGTCAAAACTCCTAAACACCACAGTACAACACTATGATGCAAGACACATGCAAAGTCTGCTTTCCCACCATAGTGTGAAGGCTATGAATAGCAATTCCCACTGCTGGCTTGTTTTAAAAGGGCTGTCAGAACTGAGGAGCACACTCATAACCTGCTTTCTGACTCACAAATAGCCCTTCACCCCCCTGTAGCACCCTGACCAGTGGCTGACAACAGGCATCTCTGCAGGTGGTCAGCTGCCCACATTGCACCATGCCCATGGCAGCTGCACGTTCATTTTTCTATAGGGGTTTACTTTCCACAATACTTCCTCTGCTGCAAAGAGCACCACAGGGCAGCAATATCCAGGTGGAGAAAGAGAAGCAGAAAGACAGCCTGCCTGAGGTCACATGAACCAGTAGCAGCAGGCAGAAGCAGCAAGAGTCCTGTATCCTGACCTTCAGTCCTCAGCCCAGGCTTCCTCCTCTGTGAAAAACCACCTCTACTCTACCCACCAGATCCAGTCACATTTACATTTTTATTTAAATACACAAAGTGCAACACGTAACACAAGTGATGAAAATAGCAAGACTTGCTAGATTAGAATACAGCTTTATTTTCAGCAGGTCTCATCTCACACTGCTGAATGACTGCCTCCAAACTTAGCCATGCAATCATAGACCCAGTGGGACTCCTGCTTGTAGTCTTCACCTTAGCCCATGTTGACAGCTAATTGACCACTCACTTGCTGGATTAACATTGCAAAGGACACACAAAGAACCTGGTAGGAAAGACAGTACTTCATGGTTAATTATAATTATTAGGAGTATTTCATTAACCAAAATGGCTAACAACACCAGGCTGTAATTTGCTGGAAAGCAAATAAGGACAGGATGCTATTAGGGTCTTATGAGACCTGTATAACCCCAAGCAGCATCCATTTAAATTCTGATAGGTACCCTTCTGCAGCCATACTGGATGCAGTCTTCCCTAATCTTCTCTAGACAATCAAAGCAACCCAAGCAAACTGTGCCTTCCTCATTTGCCATCTAGTACCATAACCTGGGGTAATAAAGATGCCACAGGCATCAAAGATACTGCACCCCTGCTTTCACAGCAGGTAGAAAATTGCATAGTTTCAGATCTAGGAGAGACCAGAGCTCTCTACCTGAGCAACTGGGATGCTCTTTTACTGTCACAAGGCTGTGAAATCACAGCCAAGCAATTCTATTCCTTGCAACAGCACCCACACCCCAAGAATGCACATTAGGCACCAATAGTTTTCCATGTGGAGACAAATAACCAAGTAATATTTACAAACCCAGTCTCATCTGCTTGTTTCTGAGAGATCATATAATTGCGTAGTTAGAGGACACGAGAAGAGACAGAGGAAGCTTTTTCAACCTATTTTAGCTAAAACCCAGAATCTCTCTTTCATCTTCTACGCCTTTTGCCTTTGCATTAAAGTCCCCCTGCGTATAAAGAGATAAAATGTGTATTTTTTGCAAAGTGCTTGAAAGCCAAGACACAAGTATTGTTATTTCAAACAAAACAAATTTGTTTGCATCCCTTTCCTGCTAGACAAGCAAGTGCAGGGTCTGGAGAGAAGCAGGGCTCAGAGCAGAGAAGGCTTAGTTCTGTGCTAGTTGACTGCTTTCAAAAGAGGAGCAAATGAAATGTATTCACTACCAGCTTTTCTGCTTTCCTCTTCTCTGAACTTCCCAAGCCAATTAGCTCAACCAGTCTTCACCTTGTTTTAATAACGAGGGATTTACTAAAGGATTTCCTCTTATGCACAATGAGCTGCGCTGATTAGTACCTGAGACCGCTCACTGACTTTACAGAGCACTTTAAAGAAAGTCCATCCCGCGTGGGAATATCCAGACCTTCTGCCTCACAGATATGCCTCCTCAAAAAAGATCTGCCCCAGACATACTGGAACACCACTCAGACTCACTACCCAATTAATTCATGCTAGCAAGACAGTACAAAGATAAGTATTCCCCTGCAGTGTGAAGCCACCCTATTCTCATGCTTCACTTACTTTCAAGTGCCTGGTTTCAAACCAGTATGCTCTCATAATTGAAAAAGATAAGTGGGAAAAGATGGGTACAGAAGACAAAAACATATTTGTATGTGAAATGCAGGCTGATAATCCTCCCCCCACCCACATACCACCCAATTAACGAAGTTAAGCACAAGAGAAATAAAGAGTGCAAAAGAGTGGGCATTTCAGAGGTAATCCCTTCCATTACTGCTAGACTAATGGCATAACCTAAATCTACATTTTTATTGTGTGTGTTTGTTTCGTTTTTTTTTTTTTGTCATGGACTAACATGAAAATATTGCCTCTAACTCACAGCCAATTTTGCTAGTTATAGGCTGGTGAAGCAGGGTGATGGCTAGGGTGGATCTTGGATTCTCCTGCCCACTGACATACCCTCAAGAGGGGAGCCCTCCCATGCATAGCCTTGTCAGATCACCAATTCTCTGCTCATGTTCTGCCTCTGTCTTCTAGAAGATAACGAGATGTCAGCTCATACCCATGCATCTGTTATTACATGTTTCTGTTTAACAAATCGAGTTGGCAGTGACATGCCTCTCCCAATAGCATATAAATAGTTTAGATCCAAACATCCACTAACAGTCAGCCAATGATACTTTTTCCCCAAAAGCATCCTACATGCATTAACTTTTGGCAGAGAACCAGTTATCTCACTACTCAATAATTCATAGGTGAACTACTCAGTTGTGTAGTTCTGGGAATAAAGCAACTCATTGCAAGTACAAACTAAGGAAAAGAAATACATAAAATCAACCCACAAGAAAAGAACCAAATGAAATTCTTCTTCTAAACCAGAATACATGTCTTTCCTCTTCCTTCAGAGTTTATCACTAGTTTTTCTTACCATTTAACCCAATTTCATTGCTGCAGCTTAAGCTTACTGTGAGTCCTCCCCATAGCTGTTTTTATGTCCTAGTGATCAACTGTCCAATCCACAGTACCCCTAACATCAAAAAACATGAGAAGGAGAGAATTCTTAATCCTCTTGTCCTCTCCCCAAGTCCTTGACAAGACGACGTTGATGTTTTATATATATGTGCATGTATACTTGCATACGTATCTTTACAATTCCCCTTTCTCTCCTTCTGCTCTTCAGGTGGCAGAAGCACAGGTTTAGTTCCTATTTCAGTTTTGTTTTCTCAGGGCAGAGACACTGTCCTAGAGTTCTAAATACCAGAGGAATCACATGCAAAAAGCTTGGAAAAGGAGAAAATAAAAGAGAAACCTGGATCTACAGCTCTGACTTTCCTCATATCCTGGCAGAGACAAGCAGGGCACAGAGGCAGAGACCAACAGGCATCATTTGCAACCTTGTGAGCCAGAAGGAGAGCTGCTTGGCCCATCACAACAGAATGCTCCCTATGCTCCCATTCATGGTGTAAAGGGAAAATGGAGGGAAAACAGCCAATCTGTGATGTTCATTGTCCTAGCATAGGCCCTCCACATTCCTGAGGATTTGGAACAACTGAGAAAGAACTGATCATCCCGCCAGGTTTGGCAGCAAACCCGGAGATAGGTGGAATATGGTAAAAATTTAAAGCCCCATCTATCCCATCTAACCTGTGCATTGAGCCACCCAAGTTGAGAATGCCACCTCTCTCCAAAGCCACTGAGACCAACATCTCCAGAGGACAGTTCGGATAGTATTTATAGCTGGCATTACCTCCCTCCATGGTGTGCCTGCGCAGGAAGCCTAAGGCAGTCGAGCCCTCACATCTCCGCTAGGTGGGCGAACACAGACCAAAGTAAATGCTTGTGTGACACCAGCACAAAGTGGCCAGTGCCATCCCCCATACTAACCCCTCTGTGAGCTCTCAGTGCCTGGTTTAATGAGTTCATCAGTAAGCTGAGTCATAACACTCATCTGAAACTCGGGCAGCACTCCCTGCTCTTGGACAGGAGATACCTGCTGTGTATCTATTGAGCTCCTGTGTGCCACAATGGAGCTACCGTGGAAAGGAAAACAGACACTAGCCTGCCCGTTTTCCATAGCAAATATAGTGATAAATCTTTGGACTCCAGTTAGCATCCAATTAGTGCCACTGCTCGGGCTCATGTCCAGAGCATGCAGCTGCCACCTACAAGGAATTGACTGAGTTTCCCCAGGTTTCCTATGGAGGATCACACCCACAACCAGAGGAGCTACAAGGCAGAGGTGACTCCTAACTGCAAGTGGTAATCTAATAGCAACAGGCTCCTATTCCATCACCAGCTTCCAGAGCAATTCAGTTGCCTCCATACATTTAGACCCATTTAATAAAAGAACTGAAAGCTAAGAACATGGGGGATGCAGGAAAAAGAGCTCCTGAGAATTGCAGCCTTGTCAAAATGGAAAAGAGTCTCTGCTTTAGAAGTGCAATGATTTCTGGGGACGCAGGTGGGCAGAGTCTTCTGCTCACAGCTGGGCTACAGCATTACCTCACCTTCTGTTTTCAGTTTGAAAGCTACAGCGGGAGCACTAGATGGTCAATCCCCCCACAGCTGCTTTCCAAATAAGCAGGCAAAGCAAGAGGCAGCATAGCCAAAAGCGTAAATGTTGATTAAAAAGTCAGACCTGCTTTAATGATAGGGTGGTGGGATCAGAGCTGGAAAGGGGAAAGATTCAAGCCAGGAAGAGCTCTGGTAGGGAAAGGAGGGTGGATCCAAGGCAATTAGGATAACCAAACATTAACCAGCATTCCTTAATATGTTTACTTTGAATTTTTTGTTTGTACTAGTAAGCAAAAAGGACACATGGGGCAAAGCTAGACCAGGAAGAGTTAATACAGTGGTTCTTCACTTATCTACAGTGAGGAAGGAGGACAAGCTTCCCCATACCAACCACGCTCTTCTTCAGCTTCTCCTTCAGGCCTAGCAGGGAATTTGGACCAAGAGGGAAGAACCTGGCATAGAGCAGCAACACTCAGTTTTCCATCACTTCTCTTTCCACTACCTCGCAGTTCTGCTGCCAATTATTTAATATTGTGCACTGCTGCCATCATTACTCCATTTTTCCATCCTTCACTCTTGCTTGAACTTGATTAATCTGAGGAAGATGACGACAATGAAAATGTAACTGTTTAGAACGAGGCTGAAAGGATGCTCAAACTACAAGATTTATGGCAAACATTCAGTTTCATAGATGAAGCAGCTGAGGTCAACAGGTACCAAAGCAATTTTTCGCATAAGAATTAATGTAACAAGGGGGGTGGTGCATACAGGAACTTAAGAAATTTATGCAATTTAAAGCCACATGATCAGTATATATAGCATAGAGAAAGGAGAGGTAAGAACATTTTTTACTGTAAGCATTTTTGCTGTCACTCTCTGGATGGCTACCTCTTCATCATTGTTATCATCAACTTGAGATAAATCATGGTAGATCAAATCAATCATGGGTGAAAGATGGAAAAATGAGGATAGGTTCAGGTGGTCTATTCAGAAGGAACGGCTGAGGTCTTTCAGAATAGTGACCAGCTCCAAAAAGCTAGCTGCCAAATAGCCACCATCTCTGTCATTTGAAAGTCCCATCTTCCACCTCCATCCTGCACAGTGTCACCTGCACTCATTTAAAATGTTTGAATTTCATAATTGAATGTGTGCAACTCCTCCTCTGTTAACTGATTATGGGGGGAAAAAAGCACCTTATCTGTGTTATGGTTTAACCTATTTGTGGTTTAACGCCAGCCAGTAACTGAGTACCACATAGCCACTCGCTCACTTCCCCCTACAGCCGGTGGGATGGGGAAGAGAATTACTAAAAGATAAAACCAATGGGTTGAGATAAGACAGTTTAATAACTGAAGCAGAATATTATAATAGTAAAATAATAATAATAATAGTAAAAAATGGAAAGGGACATAATGAGAGGAATAAACCTCAAGAAACACAAGTGATGCACAATAGAATTGCTCACCCAGAGCCCATCCCTGAGTAACAATCAGCCCTTTCCAGTCACCTCCCCCCCCACCCAGTTTATACACTGAGCATGATGTTCTGCTGTATGGAATATCCTTTTGGCTACTTTGGATCATGTGTCCTGTCGCTGTTCCCTGCCATCTTCTTGTGCCCCTCTTCACTGGAAGAGCATGAGAGACTGAAAAGTCCTTTGTCAGGGTAAGTGCTACTCAGCAACAACTAAAACATCGGTGTGCTATCAGCATTGTTCTCATCCTAAATCCAAAACCACAGCACTGTATCAGCTACTAGGAAGAAAGTTAACTCCATCCCAGCTGAAACCAGGAGAGTCCGTTATATCAGTAACTGTCAACTTTTCATGAATATATCTTTGGCGAATTGATGGTTACAGACAGCCATCTCCCTACACCTTATTCCCAAAATTGCTAATCACCTACAGAGGCAACAGAGGATTTGGCAGTCCCATTTCTTCAGGCATGGACGATACCACTTGTGTCAGAGAAGAGCATGGACGTGAGCTATGAAAGACTCACTCACCCACTGGAAAACTCACGTCTCCTCTCTACATTGCCACCGTGTTTCCAGAGAAGCAGCGGCACAGCAGCCTCACTGCTGAAGCAGGTGCAGCCCTGCAGCTCTTGTCTTTCCCTGCATTAGGAAGAGTGCTGTCAATTCTGACAGCTGCAGGTGGTGTGGGCTCCCAGAAATCACTCTCTGGGTCTCCTCTGAAGCAGAGGACACAGAAAGGGGGCCAATGACAGAACTGGCAATCACTCAAGGACAGCAGCCTGCTCCCACGACCTCCCCATCTGGCTATCAGCTCTGTCCCATCTCCTCTGGACTTGAACCAGAAGAAGGAAATTCATTATCAGTCCCTCTCACTGGATAAATCTGCTCTGACGTTCAATCTCACAGGCTGCTTCTGTGGCTGCCCTCAGGCTGGGCCAGCACTACAGGAACCATTTGGAGGAGCAGCATGCCTGTAATGTGGGCACATGCCTATCACATGCCTTTTCCATGTTGAATGAGGAGGACTTAGGCTGCAGCAAAGGCAATATGTAGGACAAGTGGGAAGTACACAGGCATCCTGATGCCTGGATTTTGGTCTGATAGATAAACGCCCAAAGCTAGTTCCATAAAGTTTCTGTCGTTCACATTCCTGACTCTTCTGGGACACAAAAACTGAGGCCATTACCTTCCTTGTTCCCATTCATTGCATCAAGACCTGAAAGTGAATCCTGGCCTCAGTCAATCTATCAGCAACTATGAGCTCGAGGGTCTGCGGCAGCATACACTGTAATATGGCATATCCTGATCCTTCCAGCCTCTCCGTGATACATAATACCACCTCCCAGAATCAGATACCCCAAGTGAAAAGGACATTTTAAAGAAGTTTCAGCAACTTTTGCTGAGCCATCCCACTGTGGCAAGCAGAGAGTAGATATAATTCTGTATATAGATCTGGAAAGAATTTGTATGAACTTACACCTAGGAATATCTGTGGATAAATACGTAGTAAAAGCCAGAGAGGATGGAAGAACAGGCTTCTTTGAGTCCTGTCTGTAAGACTAGCTGGAGCTGTGCACCCTGATCTGAATTCAACAGTGCAAAAATGGCAGTATAACAGACTAGCAGATCATAAAAATGCCACAGAATGTAGTAAAAGATGGGGGAAAACTCTATCTAGCCAGGCCTTTGAGGGGAAGTTTGTATCCTGTAAACACCAGAGAAGATAAAATTATTCTGTTCCCTCCTTACATGTATTGCCTATGGGAGTACAAACACAAACCAATTGGGTCAATGTAAGCAACAGAACAAACAGTAATAAACCTTTTTATCCCTCACTGATTCCAGGGGAGAAAAAAAAAATCATGGAGGAGGAATGTGGGATGCAACTTTACAAGTTAAAAAAAATGAATGATGATTAATATAGTTTTTATGGATCCTTGGCAGACAAACTGGGTAGTGTTTGAGAAAGCAACAAGAAAAGTAACTATCCTGTCATAACATCCTCAGGCATTGGAAGGATCCTGGCTTGCTTCCACACAACAGACTAATTGAAGATGTAATACTATTCAAATGCAGCCCACATGAAGCAGATTAAAAACACATTAACCGAAAGAGTTCAAAAAGAAATTTTAAAAGCGTGCACTGAGATCTCTCTAGCGAGAGGGAAGACTTTCTCCAGGAAGACATCTCTAGTAAGATCCCATATGAATCTCTTAATATGATGCTACTTCACATCTTCATCAAGGTCAAAGATCCAGCCAGCCTATCAATGATAAAGTTTCCTGTTCGGGCTGTGTAGTCAACATCACGCATAACCACCTTTTATGTCTGAATGACCTTACATCCATTTGCAGTTGGGGTGACTAGGTGCAGACTTTGGCACAGCACTGGGATGTGGCTTGTGCTTTGCTTCCTTCCCTCACACACAAAGGCAGAGCTTTAATGTGCAATAACTGACAATCACTATCCTTAAGTGCCTATGTCAGGATAAAATACCAACATCTGTAAGGGACACAAAATATGCAGCAGTAAACAACATACTAGAGAGATACCTCAAGGGGGACAATTTGGTTTGTTTGATGGAATGGGCTTATGGTAACTGCATTCAATTTATCTTCGATAACTGTAGAATGGTTTGGGTTGAACGGGACCTTTAAAGGTCATAATGTAAAGGTCTGAAAAGAAAACTGTTGAGGAAAGAATTTGTCTTACTAGGAAAAAAACCCCAATGATACCAAGAGGAGCCTGAGTTGATGTAACCCAGTGAACATCAGCTTTCAGCTTAATTCCGTAGACCAAAGATGTCTAAATCTTTGGGTGATTAAGCCAAAGTTTACTAAATTCACGGTGAGATGGACATAACATCTGCATCTGCAATTGGTGAGAGATCATTTTTGAAAAACTTTTTAATACAGGTGACCATGCTACCAGAATGATGTTGAAAAAAAAAAAAAACACCTGAGAACAGGACTATAAAAATTAATCGAGGGCTGGAAAACATCCCTTGTGGTGAATGCCTAAAGAGGCTTTCTGGATTGCATACTGAAAAAAGGCTAAGAGATTATTTGTTCTGGTGCCTGAGACTACACAAGGAAGAGACTGCTGATAACAAATAGCAACGTAAGAGGACAAAGGCACAAACAGAGCTTGTAGTTAGAAACTGAAATGAGACAGGCTTAGATTAAGTCATGACAACTGAACCATGAGAATAAAAAAGCATTGGAATAGCTTATTGAGGCACACACTGAATTCTGTCACTTCAGTTTTTGAGTAGATGCTGCACTGAAAATGTTCATTTAGATCCACAAAGGTAAACTCACATTCCTCAGCTCCACTAGTGAAAGACACTAGCTTGGCAAATAACTAATTCTCCTGTCTGGACAAACAGCATAAAATTATTAGAAAGAGATTCAAAGAGCCTTTGCTTTCTTGCAATGATCAGGAAGCTGGAGTCCCAGCATTTTGGGTAGGTCAATTGGAGTATATAAGCTTCCCCAAATGGTTTAAAAAACAAACGTGCTACAATACCCAACCATTTTTCCTTCTCACTTTAACCTGTAGACAGTTTCATTTGCATCTTTTCATTGATACACGTGAGTTCATTCCTATAAAGCTAATCAGAATGGAAACTTGTCCTTTTCTGTGCATGAACCTGGATTTTTGCAAGGCCTCATTACAAGCAGCCCAAGAGGAAGAGAAAAATCCCCAAACCACAAACCCTTATTTTGCATGCTGTTCAGTTTTCCTCTAACCCAGCCAACCACCACCATCTTCCCATCCCTTTAGACCCATTGTGCTCTTTCCAGCAAATCACCACAGATGCATGGCTGCTCCCTTTCCCTTAAGCCCCAGTTCCCAATTTTACAACACACCAGGATGTTGGCTAAAGGGCCTGTATTATGCATAAGTTATGAACTGCTCAGAAAATCCTAGCAGACCTAGCACTATTAAGTCCATCTATATTGCATTAAGTTCCTATTAGCTACTGTATTCTGGCTTATGATTAGGACAGTAAAATACCTCTTTGCAAATCAGCACTTGGTAAGGAAAATCCCTGTTCAGTGCAAATGCCACTGTTATTTATCGTCCTCTTGACCTCAATCACAGACACTGTCAGGAACCTCTGTTATTTTTGCAATTCCAGCCAATTCCTCACATCAGATGCTTTGGATCATTGAATTATGGAATCAACTAGCGTGGAAAAGACCTTCAAGATCATCAGGACCAACCGTTGCCCCAGGACTGCCAAGTCCACCACTAAACCATGTCACTAAGGGCCTTGACTACACGTTTTCTGAACACTTCTAGGGACGGTGACTCCACCACTTCCCTGGACAGCCTGTTCCAACGCCTGATGAGCCTTTCGTTGAAGAACTTTTTTCTAACATCGAGTCTAAACCTTCCCTGATGCACCTTGAGGCTATTTCCTTCCGTCCTGTCACTTGTTACTTGGGAGAAGAGACCAACCCCCCCCTCACTACAACCTCCTTTCAGGTAGTTGTAGAGAGAACAGCTCAGCTGAGTTGGGTCCAGAGCCATAGCATAATTGATATGGATGAGATTTACAGCACTTGTTTCATCAGTTGTGAGAGCAGGCCACAAAAGATCTGCTCCCATACAAAGGGGTGGCTGGAATGGCCTTCAGTTGCCATTCTTTCTTTAGCCAGCAGGGACTTATCCCAGATTCTTCTTCACCACAGAAATTGAGCAATTTTCAGTCTCTTCCACATCCCATTCATCCCTTTGTAGCTTGGCAAATAAGCAAACAGTCTCAGAAGTCAGCTTCCTCCCAGTCAACAGTAATGAAAAATTTCCATGATTTCCTGCAATCAGACAAGACCCTAGGAACAAGGACTCCGAAATCATACAAAATGCAACAGGCCTGCATACAACTAGGAAATTTAAGCGTGTCTGTCAATTCCTGGGACCAATGATAGTTTTGCAGGTTCATAAAAGAAAACCAACTGTTCTACCTCACGTCCTGAAGGCCAATTAAATTTGAATCAGAAGCAAAAGCTGAGATAAGGTAGGAGGGTGCGCACACACACGCTTATTTGGTTTTGCAACAGAGAGGCAAAGAGGAATGGAAATTAGGAACTATATGAAGTGAAATTGGGTGAGAGGGGTGCATGCTGGAAATGTGATCTCTGCTCATTGAGAAAACACTGTTTCCTGACTTCGAAGAAAAAACAGTTTCTTTCCCAGAGCCCAAGCAGAAAAGCATAAACTAGTAACTGAACAGTTGTTTCCCTACAGAAAGCTCCAAAAGGCCCCTGTGACCTTCCTAAAAACTTGGCCTCCCAGTATAGTGTCCCAGAACAGAAATGGCAGCAGGAAGATCTGCTGGGATGTAGTGAAGCCTGAGCACCTTTGAAATAAAATTCACATTAGAACAGTTTCCCAGTAGGGAGTGAACATGATTGGTGCTGTTTCAGAGCTTGGTGTCAGGAAGGTAACAGCTAATAATGCCCCCCCCCAGCCCCAGTATACTCAGTTTCCAAGTAGGGTTTCTGTTCACATTAGGACTCACTCAGGGTTTTCCCTGCACAAGCCCCCTCCCCAAAAGCAGCATCACTATTCTGTGCATTGCCTCCATGTGCCTGCCACAGCTTTATAGCTGGGCTGGAGGAAATAGCTCTGCTCTAGTGCTGGGGTGGAGGGAGGAGGTGAGGAATAGCATGGGAGCCTGCTCCTAACACCTTCAAAGGTGCTGCCTGACATGGGTTATGGCCCCAAAATCATGGGAGAAAAGCAAAGGCACAGGGACAATGCCACAGCACTGCATAGGTCTCTCTGGGAAAGAATCTGAGGGGAAAAGAGCCTCTGCTCCCCTGGCATAGGTCCTGTGTCAGGTCTGATGCCCTATGATTCCCTGCAGGTGTGGACAGCTGTTTTAACTTCTCTGTGCCTCAGGCTCTTGTGCAGAGGCTGAAAGTTATCATGAGAAAATGAATTGCTATTTTTGCCTTCTTAGTGCCTTCCTGATTCCCCTAGTGAGTTCTGGTCTGTGGCATCTCTCCCCCACAGATGGGGAGAGCACATTCATGTCCTGGTCATCAAGAGGCAGTATTTGACAGGGACAGGGCATCCCCTTCTTTTCCTGTCCTGTGATGCCAGCCTTAAAATGAGACCTGACAGCAGTTTTCTAACTCCCACCATCTAACCACCTCCCTTGTCCTGTGTCTCCTGAGGCCAGTGTTACCACATATAGTGCATGCCTTCCCAAAGCTACTTTGCTCAGGTGTCAGCAGCAGCTCTCTCTTTTGCTAGAGCATATATACAAACTTTCCCATTCTTTCAGCTCTCCTATCCCCAGTCTTTTCTACTGGCTTTTCTCCTTCAAATATACCCACTACATCCAACCCAGGCAAACAGGTACCATTATTTCCTCTCCCTAATGCACGCCACATA
Organism: Ara ararauna; assembly: GCA_028858755.1. NCBI lineage: Eukaryota > Metazoa > Chordata > Aves > Psittaciformes > Psittacidae > Ara > Ara ararauna. Next base: position 103,453,671 of record CM054379.1, read on the forward strand.
AACTCAGATCTCAGCCCTGTCCATCACCTCTGGTAGGGAATATCCTGCCAAACCATGTTCCAGGATCCATGGCTTTTCTCTGCCCAGTTCCCATATCCCCTGCACATGTACGGGTGCTGTGCAGACCACGAGTGAAAGCTTGGCAACAGCTGCTATGCCAAGCTCACCGTTTCTGACCTGGTGACTGGAGGTAAGCATGTGGTAGAAGTACTCACAGTCCATGCTAGAAAGGAGTATGTGTCACATCCACATGAAAAAAGAAGCAGAGCCAGGACAACCTCTCCCTCCAGCCAGGCTGCCTCGATGCAGTCTGGGTACCACCAGCTGTATAGCAGTTCAGAGATCTTTGATACAAGTGGTTTTACCTAAGGCCTAAACCCAAACAACAAAACAGCTCAAAACCAAAGTGATTTCTTCAGAACAGCCAGATGGGAAGCACTGGGAAAGTGTCTGACAGTAGTCTGGCAGCAGTATGCTCCAGTGGCTTTAAGATAAGGACACGTTTGGGCAAGACCCAAACATGCATAGCCTTGCAGGATGCCCAGCACAAAGCATTTGAGAGGATTCTGGAGTTGGTTTATATCCCCACAGATTGATGCATAGGTATGTCCTACAGGGAAAATAGCTGCCATGGCAGGAAAACCTTAAAAGGAGTGTCTGAATTACAACAGTACGATATGTGGTGCTCAGCCCTGAAAGGGCCAGGGTGGGTAAGAAATTGTCCACAGAGACATGACCAAGACTGTGTGCCACCCACTGTGTCTATACAGCTCTTGTGTCTTCTTTCCTGACAGAACTGTGTAGCTTGGATGTGTCTCTCTTTTGATAAAATTAAGTTGCTTTTCCAAACAGTCTGGCCAAAAACCAGGATAATGGCAGCTTATGGAAAGCAAATTTGTTTCTCCTAACAATATCCGAGAAATGGATTAGCTGATTTAAACCAGTTCTCTTCTGAGCAAATTCCTCTCTCTAGGTGAGGAGCTCTCACACAAGCTTTTCCTCAGCCTAACATTACAACCGCAGAGGCGTTTAGAGCTGAGCAAAGAGCTGCATAAAGGCTCAATGGCAGTGCAGGCAGGCTGCAGCCTTACAGAGCAGACCTAGGTCCCTTCTTTAAACAGGGCTCCCACCTTCCTGATGCTTGTATCTGGGTATCATCCTCTCTTCTTTCACAGTCATTTACCCAGGTCAAAACTGAGGAGGCCTCCTTGTACTTTGCATTCAATGTGTAGTGCCACAGACTGACATGCCAGCTTCGCAAAACCTGCTCTGGTGAATTCTCCCTGCCATCTGGGCCTTTCGCTTTATGTCTCAATTCTCCTGTATCTCCTGGCCACCACAGCGTGCAGACAAGCTCTGTCAGAACGATTTCAATCAAAGAGGAAAACTGGAAAAGTGTTAGGGGCACAAGGGAGACTTCCCAAGAAAATCTTGGTGAGAGGCAGCACATGGGAACCTTCCCCATGAGGCAGCAAGGGGAGAAGAGACCAGGGTCCTGCAGAGCAAGTCCTAACTGCTACGCACTAAGGAGAAAACTTGCGGCCAGCCAAAATCCATACAACTGCTTTAGTGTGTAAAAGATGTTTTCCTTCGAAGCTGCGCACACCAAACACCGTGAAAAAGCAGCACTGGGACTCCTGGGTCTTTGTTCCACAAACAGAAAGGTGGTCACAAAGAAGAAAAAGGTTTTAGCCAAGTATCCTTATGGTAGCAGGAGAAGAGGGCCAACAAGTCCTCATCAAACAGGAGCCATCCCCTTCTCAGCTATATTTGGTACAACCTCATCTTACAACCCAATCCAAAAGTGATATAAATGCTGTCACAGCCCCTGTCTGCTGGGCCCCAGGACCATGGGATGGTAATCGTTAAAACAAATCCAAGGCCAGCTAAGCCTCTGTGTTGTTACTGTGCTCTGAACTGCGGCCATCTGGATTTACAGCCATGACGGAGTAAAGCTGGTTCTTCCGTCAGCCTGTCCTTATGCTGACAACTCTAATAAGTTGTTAGCTCAGGCACTGGGAAGTAGAGTGAGCAATCCTAACGCCATATAACCAAAGACAGGGCTACGAGCACAAACACAAGCTCTAAGCAGCTTAATCCCAGACACAATACCGTGGGCAGAAAGCATGTTGAAAATCAGGAACAGAACTCTCTTCTCCTAATGGGGGAGCACGAGGGTTCTGTGTATTGATAGAAATACATAAATAATACGGATACTTTCAGCTCAGTCACACAACCCTCTGTACAACAAATTAGGGGATAAGCAGAGAGGATTTTCATCAAAGTGGAACCTAACAACCAGGTCAGGCTTTGTTCAGACTGGCGGCTTGAGGTCATGCTCTTGACTACAAATTATTTTCTTCTTTCCACTAATGAAGGTCTCGAGGTTTGCGAGCACTGAACTTGCAGAAGGCCCAGTTTTCACATGGCTTTGAATACAGACACATCTTCCCCAGAACATCTGTCCATTCTGAAGCCTCTCATGGTCTAAGCCAAACCAGAACACCCCAGAGGTTTGGCTGGTAGGAGAGACCAAGGCTTCCCTCACTTTGGAGCAGACCTGTATCATGTAGAACAGTAATACTGAAGTATGAATGGAAGGGTAGGAAAGCCGCAGCCACCACAAGGGTAGAAACATCACCTTCTGCCCCCAAGTAAGCTCCTGAACCCAAGTCCTCAGCCTGAAGGAGGGTACCAGGATGGACTCTCTGATGAAAATAATGAAAAAAATTAAAAGTCACTATTCATAAATATGACCAGAAATGAAACTAGTTAAGTCTGAAATTCTTAGCAGATGGCTCCATACTCCAGCTCACATGGCCAAGTCGCAAGACAGATAAACCAGCTCAGTCACAGATATGGGTCAACTCTGGCCACAGACAGGCTCATTTCTCTTAGACTCCCTTCACGTTGGCAGGGAGAGCTGCAGGGAGCTCTCAGGAGCCAAAAGCCCAGTCCTAGACACTCTGCAGAAACATCTCTATTCCAAAAGCATGTCTCAAGAGCACTTTTAATGGAGCAGTTAATATAAAGGCTTATGTTTCAGAGGGGGCAGGGCACCAGCAAAGAGCACTAACATTGAGCTATGGCTTCAACAGTTGATTGAAACAGTTTAATGCATTTCCATTTCCAGTTGCTTGGATCCAGCGATGCTTCTTACTTATTTACAGTACCTCCCCCTCCTCTCCTCTGTGCTCTTCTGTTTGCTACATAGATAACAGGGGAAATTGATGCTGACTATTGCCTTCCTGGTGTACAGCATTGCCAATGGGTTCAGCAGGATTTTAAAGAGAAATGAGTCAACAGCATGTGACCAGGAATAACACTCGCCAATGTGAGAGCTTGAATGGGAAAACATATCTGTGCCCACCTGTTTAAGTGACAAGGGCAACAGATGCCCCAGCAGGATGTATTCTGGCTGCCTCCCAGGTCAGGGCAGAGCCAGATCTGCTGGCTACCAGTTCTGTATCTAGGACTACGCAGAGGCTCCTGAAGTCCCGTTAACCAAGATAACTGCCACTCCAAAGAGAATGACAGTCTATTTTCCTGATTACACCTAATATTCACTATGCTTTGAAGATAAAGCACAATAATCCATCTGTTGCTTCATGTGGCAAAAATCTACCTAAAGGCAATAAGCATAATCCTTTGGAGACCAATCTCAGATGATTGTGGACTATTATTTTGAACCCAGAAAGGGACAAATTCACAGGCCATGTTCTTCCAGGGGAGGAGACACCCAGGTTAATTCCTTTTCTAGTCATTCTTGCTGCCAAGATCTCACCTGCTGTGTGACCCAAAGATGAGAAACAGGATCATCTTTCAGACCTGACTATCCAAAACAAAGTCAACTCTGTGTAAGTATCTCCTCTTCCTTTTTTCCTTCTTTCGCTGGGCACAAAGAGACAGCAACATTTCTGCCAAAGACAAAAAGGGCACCAGCAAAAGTCTGCTTATCCAATCATCAGAATTCGGCGAACTGGTTAACATCTCTTAACAGAGGTGATGGGTACTCTGTTACCAGGCTTTGGTAGCTATGCTAAGAGGGAGAGCCCATTCAGGTGATTGAGCAAGGGTTTGAGACAGCAAGTAGTGAGTGCTGTGAGGAAGAATAAACCTATTCATGTGTGGGAAAATACTGGGGCAGATACATCAAGGATCAGCTATAATCAGTGCAGGGCTGAGCTGGACCTTCACTGAGCTGTCCAGTAGCTTATGACATGCTATTCAGAATTGACAAAGCATTAGAGCTAACATAACATCAGTCCAGCAGGATAATGTACTAGGATTGCAATTTACACCATACTGTTATATGTGGCTCTAACAGAGTAAAATTCACCATGATATGACAGTCATCTCAAAGGCCAGTTGTAGCAACAGCTAGAGTTTGGGGTCACTACTAATCTTTGAAATTCATGGAAATGCTATTTTGATCAGGCTTTTAGGATACATGGCTAATAGAGTAATTTTTTTTTAATTTGTTATTATGCATTTCCTAAATTTATACGTAGGTAGCATTGTTTTCACTGATTCACACATATGCTCTTTCTTTGTTTCCTCTTTTCATATATATTGGCTCAGATGACACATTGTATTCCAAAATCCAGAGTGCTGCACATTTTCAAGCCCACTGTGTATTTTACAGCCTTATTCTATCTTAGCTACACAGGGTGACCCAGCCCTTATTTTAAACCCACCTCTGCAGGAGATTCATTTTTCCACTGGGATTTTTCTGAGCGAGTACCTGGTCCTGAAAAAAGCCTTGACAACAGCATCAGCAACAGCACTGATATTATTAACAGCAACACTCTGCTCTTCCATTACTATTTTTATTTCAAGATTTCAAAGTGCTATGTTTATGATGCCCCACAAATCCTTGAAGAGATGAGTCGGTTTAATTCTTGTTTTGAAGATATGGGAAAAACATGACAAGACACTGCCAATCCAAGTGGTAGCCAGATTCCCAGGAGTTATGACAAGCCCAGTCCCTGACCAGGATACAACATTTCTTCATCCTTAACCACAGAGCTATAAGGCTGCAAGGACTTCCGTGAACTTATTAATCTTCCAAAACTACAGTTCAGACCAAGACGCCCAGCCTCCCAAAACTGATGACAGACAATTATAGCTCATAAGACAAAAGGAGAGATACTTTTTCTGCTTGCAAAATAAAAAAAAAATATAAAAAACCCAAACACTTTTTTTTCCTGACAGCTGACTTGGTCTTTTTGCCTTTTTATTTTCTTTTCACTACTGCAGTGCAGTTGAAAAAGCCTATTTCTGGCTCGTTTGTTACGATACAGTGTTATATGCATCAGGGTGAGGGGAGAAAAAGAGAAACTCTGATCAGATTTGTCATATTGATTTTGCAACTTCAGCTTTAGAGCAAATCAGAGAAACAACCACATTATCATCCAGAATTTGCTCTTCCCTTGAGTGAGCCAGTTCAAAAGGAGCTCACACCAACACAGGCACACCTGCATGCACTCACACACACGCACTTGCCTGTGTTGATGATGCACACTGCACCAAAGTGGCTCTCTCGTGGGATGCATGGGCTGGGGGAGAAGGGAGAAGTGCTCATCACAGAGGCTGCAGGAGCCACACGATCCCCATTTCCAACTAGATGAGAATTCCAGAGAAAGCCACCAGACTGATGAGCTACCCATGCTGGAGAGCAGCGTTTCAATTAACCACAGTGGCTCCTGCCACGGTACCTACCTCCTTGTAGCTGTATGAACAAGGAGGAGAGGGATAAACTGCTGGGACTGTGCTGTTTGATGAGGTTTTGTTTAGCATGGGAGGAAAGGTGAGAGTCTATAAAGGAGACGAGGGCAATTCTTGCCCTACTTTCTTGGTCTGCAGTTTGTTTTTCATGCTGATGGAAGGAGCTAATTGACAGCCTGGAAACCAAAGCTGCTATTCTGGAGCAGAACAGGCAGTGCCACTGTAAGGTTCTTCCATAGTTTCCAGGAAGGAGGAAACAGCTCAGGTACTCAGCACACACCCAGCTCCAACTAAAGGTACACAGAATTGATGGAGAAGGGAAGAGGGCCATCTGGGTGGGCTGCCACTACCATTACTCTGGCAAGATCACAATAAAGCATGGCTTGGCCTTGAGAAGAGCTACAGAAAGTTTATGTTGAGTTGCTCTTTACACAGAAGTTCATCACATCTTTGCCTTCTTTGGGGTCACATCAAAGGCTCCAGAACAGCTTCTGGCTTGTAGCTACCATCTTTCGTATCCTTCCCCCCCCAGCTCAAGATTCAGTGATGTGATCCCCCTCCAGACTGGGTGCAACTGTGAATTCATCCCAGTCTCTGCACTGCTGCTCTCTCTGCAGGGGCAACTCAGGGCAGCGAGGACTGCACAACTTTCAAACACCAGTGCCAAGCCAGGAACAGCAGCAGGTCTGACAGTTCTTTGCTCCAGAGATTTTTGTTGCATCTCCCATCAGCTCTTGGATGAACAAGAGTCACCCTCCCTGCCATGTCCATACACCTTACCCAGCCTGCTTTCCAAAACAGGTTAAACCAAGATGCATATTTCCAACCTACTTAAGGGAAGATTCTCCACACATACGCACCTGCATGGAAACCTGCACACATTTCACAGTTCTCATCCTGTAATTTAATTCCTGCCATGCCTCTGAATGGACACAGATAATTTTGAAAGGGCATCTCTGAATACTCAAAGTGCCTGCAGGATTTCGCACGCCTCTGTTACTGCTGTGCTCTCAGCAGCTCACATCTCTGAGCAGTGTGTCTGGTTGGTTTCAGCCAGGTTATCTCCTCTGGTCTCACGCCTCTTATTCCTGAAGAGCGAGCCTGGGAGGAGTGTGGCAGCATGTCTAATGAGCACTGTTGTGCTGTGCATGCAGGCTTGGCACTCACAGCCCAGAGGCAGTGTGCCTGGGTGCAAATTAACCTGCTTCCTATACCTCCCACACCTGCTAAATCCACGCTGCTCAGAGGACTCTGCCAGATCTCAGCGATCAGATTATCTTTATGGGATGCAGGGAGGTATGGAGGGAGGGCTGTTCCTACAGTCACAGCTCCTTTCAGACCAAGGCATTTTACCCAGCTGCCTTCCCCCTGTCTGACTCAAAGTCTTGAAGGACAGAACACAGACCCCTGCATGTCAAAATGCCTCAACAGTATGGCAGCTTAGAATGCACTCACTTCTGTAAAGACAGAAAACACTGCAAGGAAAGGATGGAGACAGTCACCCAACAGGGACACCAGAAGCATCCCTACCTCCACGTTCACCTTTGTGCACAGGTATTGCCTTCAAGCAGGGCTGGGAGCACCACCCATTGCTGAAATCACTCGATACACCACATACCAAAAGTCAGTTTTGTATTACAGCTTTATTGCATGGAAGCCTTTGGGAGTATGCGGTTTCTGTTAGAATCTGCCTAGCTCTGCTTTCCAGGAATGCCTGAAAGTGACAGCTGGGGTAACTAAGTTGAAGAAAGGATTGTGGGGTGGAAATGGTTTAATTAACATTCACTTGGTACCTTTTGAATGCTTGACTTTACAAACTTACCTATGTACCCTGAAGGTATTTTACCCATTCACAATGCACACAAACACACACACCTGGTAAAGCTGCTGTTCTGCACTCATCCACTGGTAGGGAAATAGAAAGCACGGTATAGCAACACACACAAGACATCTCCCTTCCACTCCCAAAACACTGGCCATACAGTATCCTGTGGAGAAGCTTGTGTAGCCAGACCAATTAAACAAACTGAAGGCCCCTAGACAAGAGAAATGTGTCTGCTCATCCCAGTAAGAAAGGTCAACTATGCCTAAAAGCAGCACTGGGTGTGTCAGCACTGTTTAGCCCACAGGCTTTAATATACACAGGCATTCAGACAGGCACTACTGTATGGTGATACTCACACTGCACGTTGAGCTGTACCATGGCTTCCCGAGGTCTGATGTTAAAGCCATTGTACCTGGCTGTCTGACACTTATAGGTCCCACTCATTTCTCGGCTCACACTCTCCAGGCGTAGCTTCCCATCGTATGTCTCCACCATCATTGTCCCTGAAGGCATGGAAGTTTCCTTATCTAGCCGGGACCAGATGATGGGTGGCTTGGGCTTCCCTCGAACCTCACACTGCAGCTCAGCCCTGGAGCCCTCCCGGACAGTGATGGTGGACTGACCCTTAGGGACACTGATGGTTGGTGGCACTAAAAGGGAGACAAGAAGAGTATCATTTTACACTGAGTTTCCAGGGAACAAGGAGCATTCTTGAGATGCTTGTGTTTGAGTCACACCAAAAGCCCTAACTCCAAAGGTTTCCACTTGACACAGTGCAACCTCTGCTCATTTAAGTCATCCTACAGGGTCTGGAGCTGCAGGGTATCAAGGAAAACCCCAACTTCTCCAAATATGTATCCCAATACAAATGGCAAGTGCCAGCTGTATTGGGCCATTCCCGCAGCTCCTATCCCTCTGTTTGCAAAATGCTGCCCAGGAGGGCTAGTTCCAAAAAACTGAAAGGCAAAAGCCTCTTTGATCCATTTCTCAATTTTTGGTTGTTAGTGAATTTCTCAAGTGGAACTGCAGTCTTTTGACCAAAAAATTAAAGTTGTATCTGCCAAGGTCTGACCCAGGTCAGACCGAACACAAAACTTATAGGATTACTGCATGTTGATCACATCTCCAGCCTCACCAGACATCCAGGATCCCGGTTTGCTCCTGAACTACAGCAAGGAGCCAGCTTTGTTAAGTGTCTCTGCTTACTTTATGTTTAGATTCAGAGCCTGGCTCAAGCGAGTGAGAGTGGGTCCCAGCAAAGATCACTTCTGGAATCGCCCCCAGGCTGGGAAAAGCTCACCCAGCAGAAGTGCTGTCCAGCCAGGACTATAGCTGGAGGCACAGTAACACTCAGGAAACATCCAGCTATCAACTGATGACAAAGCTTTGCTGATAAACTTGATAAAGCTTGAAAGAAACCCAGTGACTCCAGCTAAAAGGTGCTGGTGGGGAGAGGTTTGCTGTTCACATGCCCACTCCACCAAGAACCCAGGAAGGGAATGTTTGTACTAAAACCCTTGTAATATTGCCATTTTATTTGTATTAGGCTTCAGAGTTAACAGTTTAACTGGGGTAAATATGGCCATGATCAATTTCTGAAAGCTCCTTTTTGAGCCCTTTCTGCTGACAGCAGCAACACTTGGACTGACACTTCTGTAACTGCAAATGCCATGCATTTTGTTTCCATTTAAATCAAACTTTAGAACTACAGAGGCTGTAGCAAGCCGGTCTGACCAATGTTAGCTCAATTCCATTCCAGCAAAGGAGAGTGTGCTACAGTAATTGTACACATTACATCCCACAGCTGCTTTGTAAGCAGATTTAGAACGGCTCCAGCCCAGTCTCCCTATACAAGAGGGAGGCCACATTTTCAATTCACAGGTCTCCTGTGGGCTGGGAAACCTCATCACACCCTATCCCGCACAGCACAAAGGGACGAGAGCACTCTCAGTGCCTGGCATTGCCAGCAGCTGCTCACCTGGAGAGAGGCAATTTTCTCCATGGGGAAAAGCTGTAAATTGCATTTGAAGACGTTTTTTAATTAAAGCTATTTCCTTGGAGCTGCTCAGTGGAGGCAGCCACCTTGGCGAGCTCAGGCTTTGTCCAGTGGGAAAACATGGAGCCACTGCTGCCACCCTCCTGCTCTGATCCTGTGGCTGGGGGAAAACCCACTGGGGTTTTGTGTAGGAACCACATGCTAGAGGTGGCTGATCGTGGGGATCTCTTGGCTGATGCACAGAGGGCCGCTCTGGCAGGGATGGCAGTTTTCACTCCCTGGGTCACAAAGTGGCTCTAATGGACCAGGCTGCCAAAGAGAGGCTTCAACACACCCCAGCCTGCCCTTCCTCATCAGCAGCATCCAAAAGAGCATGTAGTGCTCAGCCTACACCAGACAGGCAACCTGCCACTGCCTTTAAGGCAACAACCAGCTGATGCTTGGACCAACACCTGCACCAACAGATACTGTTCAGCCTTTTGGCGGGATCATCCAGGGTCTGTCAACCCTCCGCAGCCTCCTACCCTTGCAGGCTTAAATACAACTGCACTCTGCCACCTAGTGATCTTGGGCAAAAAAAGACTGCTCACAAGGCTGGGAGTGCCAGCTTTGACCAGGACTGGGGGGTGTCCCAGGGGAACTGGGGTTTCTCCTGGTTTTGTTCCCTGCTGGTACAACAGGCTTGGTGTCTGCTGGCATGGAGAGGGCCCTACCTTTCATGAAGGGAAGCAGCACCCTTTGGCGTTTAGTGGGTCCGTGGCATATCAGGGCTTGTTCTCTTAGATGCTAATGAGCACTAGGTGCAGGCCTGTTGGGGGCAGGCTGGCCCCAGCATTTCTGTGAGACAGGGGCTTCCTAAAGAATCAAAATCAGTTGCAGCACTTTCTGCGGGGGTGAGGGGGTTGAAGTGAGCAATGTCCAAAATCAAGACTGGGACCAGCCAGTCCAAGGATCCAGCACAACCAGGGGTGGAGAAGAAACTTTCACTGAAGTTTCAGGGCAAAATCTGTGGGCAGCTGGCTCCCCTCATGAGTCCTCACCAGATTACTGGCCCAATACTGCTTTGTGCTGTACCCTCTAGGTTTTGGGAAGGCAGCAAGGTGACATGGATGTAACAGAGAGCAGAGATGGATTCACTACTTCCCCAGAAACAAAAAGGCAGCCCTGAGATTCTGTATGTCAATCCCTGAGGCAACTGACCAGCACACTTAAAGATTAGTCCTGTCCTCACCAATCCATGGGGTGAAGTTTTGACCCTGATTTTAAACGGGGAGGGGAAGGGCATTTGTAACACTTGGACTCCTACAGAGAGTGCCTGAGACAGATTGTAATTGCAATTCAGTAAACACTAAAGCCCTTCAGAGAATTTGTTATGACAGATGATACCAATCTCCTGTCCACAGCTCTGAAAAAAGGGACATTCCTCACAAGCAATGCCAAAGAGGGGAAAGAGCAGCTTTCTTTCTCTTTACTTCCTTCTAAGCAAAGGGATATTTGAAGTTTGGTGACATACCACCTGCTCTTTCTTCCATCACAATTTGGAGGCTTCTTTGAACAACCACATTATAAACCTGTCTTGCAGCTTTGATTGAACTTTTCATAGGGAGAAAACATAAAAGAAGTATCTGCTTGGTGCACAACACATCTCCAGGCTCAGCTAAATGCTTGCCTGAGGATGAGAGACTGGGATTCAAGACACGTCCTTCAAGAAAGCCAGAGGCATTGGGGTAGTGGCAGTTCATAATGTCAACCACTCCTCTGAAGTTCCCTGCTGGCACAGAGGCTTACCTGTCTCTGAGGAGATGTTCACCTCCACACTGAGGTCAGGAATGGGTGCTCCCTGAAAGGTAGCCACACACATGTAGGTGCCATAGTCACTGAATCTCAGGTCAATAATCTCCAAGCTGCAGGTCACAGGTGGGAGCTCGGGATCGTTCCGGGTGATGAGCAACCGGTCTGAGAACCTTGCTGGTTTCCCATTCTTGTACCAAGAATAGACAACTTTCTCCTGGGGGACAGCATCTACATGGCATGAGAGCTTCAAGTCCTGCCCTAACTGGATGGTCTCACTCTCTTTGATCACATCAGGGGTGATTTGAAATGTGGCATTCTTCATGGCTGTGATGAACACAAGTGCAAAAAATGGTTAGGAACAGCAAAAAGTCTTGCATGGGACAGGACAACAGCTTTTTGCTCCTCAGGAAGGCAACACCTCCACACAAAATCTGTCTGAAGACCTCTCCCAGTTACATTCCCACACAATATCCCCCAGGCCTCCCATCTGGCAGTCAAGGACCATTCTCCAGTCCAGGACAGTGCTACAGCCCGGGATGAGGCTGCAAGCCGTGCTAGCACAGCTTTTGGTCTGGGAGCAGAGAAGCTTTCTCAAGCACTTCAGCAGAATACTAATTGTTGCTAAGTTCCACGTTCACCCTCAGCTGTACAAGAACAGCCAGGAAAATGCAAATCTAGACCCCCTACCCTGAAAACCCCATGCTCTGAGACAAAGAGCCACTTACACCGCACCAGCAGATTCACCATCTTCTTTGCTGGGTTCCCCACGTTGTTGATGGCTGTGCAATTGTAGTAGCCTGAGTCCTCCACACGGATCCTCCAGATGGTGAGATTGCCTCCTTGCACAAGGCTATTGGGAGGCATTGGACCAGGAGAGTGAGACCAAACCACCTCTGGCTGTGGGTCACCACCCATCAGAGAGCACTGCATAGTGATGTTGTCGCCGGGGTTGACCACCAGTGTCTCGTTGACAGACAGCTTCAGAGCAGGTGGAGCTGGAAAAGTATAAAGAGGCACTCTTCTGAGCTTAAAAAGACCCATCCAATTGCCTGTGTGCAGCTTCATGCTTTCTAGGATTTATACTTGAAAATGGCACATTTGAGTAGGGAGAGCTGGAAGGATCCATGCATTCATTGCAAATAGAAGGGGTTTGTGAACCTAAAGCATGATCATTACTATGCCTTTGAGTTAGAGCACTCTGTTGTGGTTAGGAAACAGTGCAGACAGGACCTGACACTGCCCCAGAATGGAGGTGATACCTAAACCACTCCACCACTAGTGCTTTGAACTGGGGCATAAGCTAGTTGCTTATGGCTTAGGACTATGGCTTAGGACTTAGGTCAGAAAAAAAGCCTGATGAGGCCCTTTGCACAGGTAGGAGTGTCAAGCAGACAAAATTTTGCAGTGGAAAACCCAAGGCTAGAAGCTTTCTGACTCCTGATGGAAACAATTGCAGCAAGGCAGAAGGGCAATGGAAAGCCACTGCGGCTCTGCGTCATTTAACCTTCACTGCACCCAGCCCACTCCTCTGCAGATGCCACCATGACTTCTGCTCTGACTGTATTTAACTCCCCTGACTCTAGGCAGGCCCTGCAGAAGCAGCACTGGTGAAGAGGCTCAACTGATAGCTCCTACTAGAATACCTGTCTCTCCTTTGCTGCAACACTACTGTATGAATCACAGTTAGTCTGCTTGTGCCCTGGACAAGAAACAGCACAACTGACTGAGCCCTGAGAAAGAAAAAAAAAAGTGACAAAAAAAGGGGGACAGGAGAACAAGAGATTCATTGTCACAAGGCATGGGAAGCTGCAGCCATGGATTGAGCTTCACCTCTCAGGACCCAATCCAAAGCATGCTAGGAAGCTCACTGGGATCTCAGTGTTTGCTGGACAGTTCTCACAATACCAAGGGAAGGCCAGGCAGAGCACCAAGTGCATGCTCAGTCACAGCCTGCTCCTTCTTCCTGACCCCCAGAGCTCAGCCCTATAGAGAGCTGAAAGAGAAAGGTCTGTCTCAGAGCAGCTTGCTTAAAGCCAACAGATGTTTGTGTTCAAGGACAGTCGGGATTAAGCCACTCCTCCTACGTAAAGTGTTGCTATCCCAAGAAGTTTTAGGGAAGGTCTACCATTAAGAAGGACCTCGGCCATCCCATGATATGCCTCTCTATCATCTCTTACACCCAACTACATATCTTTGAGAGACAAAGCCTTTGCTGGCCCTTGCAGCCCTGAGCAGACACAGGACCAGGACCTGTCTGTACCATAACAGACCATGAACTGCAGCTCTGCATGCACTCTTAACCTCCTTCACCTCCATAAGCATCACATACGTTTTTCTATAGACTGGGGACTACAGACCAGGTCACAGGGATTGTCTGGCATGCACAACTGAACTGAGACTAGTCTAGAGAATGTCTAGACAACCTCTCCTTTGAATACCCTAGTAACCAGTTTTGGTTTCTTTTATTTCTGCATCCTTCTCATTACACCTCCCTCCAGGAACTGATCCAAAAAACTTCCCATGAAAAGTCTTCTAAAGCCCTTGTCAGCACCATCACTGGCTCCATCCAGACAGAACTGAGAAAGTAGCAATCCCCAGCACAAAGGCAGGGAGTATGTTTTAAGTAACAGCCATAATAATGCAAAATAAGACATTGTTCCATATTCATGAAGCCTGATTTAACTGCATCATTATTTCTGCCTCTTCTCTCCCTGGACCCTGCGTTAATGAGCTGTGCTGGATTTGTGTTGGATCTGTGAATTACAGCCTATACAAACAAGGCAAAGAGCAATGCTCTCTCTTCAGAACCAGCACCATAATTTAGCAGCACAACCACTGTCACGCTGGGATATTGCTTTGGTGCACTGAATCAAATGCCCTCTCCCCAGCCACAGCACATGCTATTTGTGCCAGAGGTGTCCAGCTGTGCCTAAGGAAAAGGTTGGCTCCTCTGCCACCTGCACTGGCCATTTTGAGGCCAGCCTCTTTGAATTTCAGGAGGCTGCAGCCTGTACCCAAAGCCTTTGACAGGTCTCTTTGCTGGAGTCTTGGAAACGGTATGCAAGGGTTAATACATGCTAATTGGCAAAGAAAGGATTTTTCCATCTTCTCCAAGCTCCAGGTAGTTTCACGAGATGGTATGAAGCCCAGGAATGCAACAGCCCAACTCACAGTGGTCAGGCAGGATGCATTCCTGTCACCAACAGGCTGTCAGCTGTATGTAGCTGACACCAAATAGCCATTCCCGCCCTCTGACATTGGGCAGGTTCACAGGGCACAACCAAACTGACAGATGCAGCATCTTGCCTGGGAACCTCCATCCATCCCTGTCAGAGCCAGAGAGAGGCTGAGACCAGCCTATGTCCAGAGCTGGGGAGCACAAACCAGAGGTCCTGCGAGTGATGGTTGAGATTTAGGGCTCTTGCCATGTTTGATGTGCACACATCTGATCAACATTCATCTTGCCTAGCTCTGGGCAAGGCAACTTGGAAAAGAAGTGACATGCTGGTGCAAGCAGTGCCTCGGGGCAGGTTGTATGTGCATGCAAGAGGGAGGCAGGGAAACTGCAATGCTGCCATCCACACAGCTCCAAGCAGCAAGCTCCCATGACGTGTCCCAAAATGGAGCCCTAGCTGAGGCAGCCTTCGTGGGCTTCCACTCTCACTCCTGCCAGCAGACAGAGGTTAACAGTCTGCAGACGTTGTTATGCAGGAGATGAATCTCATTTATTTGTAACCCGTGGCAATTCCTTTTGTTCTTGGCTCAGAAAACCTGCTGGTGGAGTAGGCTGAGCAGCAAGGGGACCATTAAAAACAAAGAGTCGCTTTCAATTCCCTTTGAAGTCCAATTTGCTGCAGTAAAGCTTCAGGAGAATTAACCAGCTGGGCTGCTTAATTTTGCAGAAATTGAGGAAAGGGAAAACATCAGCCTGACTGTGCTGGAGCAGGTGACGACAGCCCAGGGCTGAGCTGGTCCTGTGGCTCTGCAGACACAACCTGCTGCTCTAGAGCCACATAACATCCACAGGACAGAGAAGGAGCAGATAAAACCACCTTCACATTAAGGTTGCAGACCAAGAACCCATTCCCTGCTGCTTTTCCCAAGCTTCACTGACACAAGAGCTTGGGAAAAGCATATCCCTTGCAGGAAACTATGATCTGCCCAAAGGCCATTGCCAGAGTTTACAAAGCAAGCCAGCTGAGAAACAGCAAACGAACTTGGAAGAGAAGATTCTCTTGGCCTAACATGACCTGACCCTCAAGGTCTGTAGTACTTGGATCTATAAATATTAAAGAGATTGATTTCCATGCATCTCTGTGCATTTTGGGCCCTCCTCAGTTGCAAAGGTGAAGGCATCCTGAGCAAAGCTGCTCAGAATTCTGGGCACAGAGAAGGCTACAGAGATTGCTAAAGCATAAGTGCAAGAGGGAAAGAAAAGAACCATGCATAAAAGGAGAGAATTAAAGATTTTTCTTTAAATATTTTCTCATCTATGCACAATACTACCTACAGGGCAAGTAAGCCAGATAATATTTCATGTTAAATATACTTCTGCTACTGAACACAAACCTTGCTCATACCGAAACGCCAGCTTCATTTTCACCGCCAGCTTTTAATACAATTTGCTAGGAACACATTTACCATGGCCCCTTTGAGCTTGTAGTGTCAGGCTCCACTGTAACTATGTATAAATATGCATATATAACTAAACAACAAGAAAAAAGAACTAGATTTATGTGCTATGTGATCCAAGTTCAGAGATTAGTTAAGAACTTAAAAAACTGCTGTAAGTTCAGCTATATCGCTGTCTCCTGAGCTAGCTACAATCTGAAAATACATTATTCCCATACACTAAGGGGCTGGAATGAAAGGAAGGGTAGATTTCCTGTGCTTGGGCTGGCAGGGGGGAGTGGACATGAAGAGAAATTTGATTTTCTAACTCTTCAAAGGTAAGAGCACAACAGGGAAGAAGAGCTTCATCATTAGCACAAGATAAATTTTTAAAGGGAATATTCCAGCATCTGCTACAGTCTCATCCTGAGAGAAATTCCGGCAGTGGTGTGAGTTGCTTGAGTCATGTTCAGAGATCTTACTACATATAGAACATTTTTTTCACTTTTTTAAGCTCATTTTGTTTCTTCTTTCTGCACGAAATAATGCAACAATTGATCAGCACCTTGGGGCCAAGTCAGATGAATAAATGTAATTTACAGTATCAACAATATCATGTCAACAGTTGGCAACATCAAAAAAGTTCTGTTTCCACTGCACAAAGATGACACAAGGGATACAAACTACTTTGTGTTACATTAGGGAGGTGAATAATTCAAATAACTACAATGCCTTTCCTTCTGATCATGGAACACCCCAGGGCTGGAAGTGATTTCCAAACATTTACTTATTGTTTGCAAACATTCAACACGTGGGGACTTTGTGGGTGTGTTTTTCTTGTGGTTTGTTTTCAATGGACAGGCTGCAAACAGGTCCTTGCAAGTATTTGGTACGCTATGCTTGGTTATCAGTCAGTTGTTGCAGGTCAAGCAAGAGGCACCAAAGTAATTCTGTTTGCAACTGGAGGCACACTCAGGCATTGACAATATGAATATCAGTGTAAAATTTATTTATTGGGAAGGCACTGGAGATATTTGCTTTCCACAGACATCGGCACCAATGGAGCCTGTTAGCTGGGAGATGCTGAGGGCGCAGCCTGGCAAACCAGGCCGGAGTCACATGTGAATGAATTATTCGTAAGAACTCTGCAGCATCTGCCCCACTCCGGACTGAATCAAATCTATTTTTAAAGTCACTTAGAATTATAAATAAATAAACCAGAGTCTGGATTAAAAACTACATAGTGTCTCAACACCTACATGTAGTCTGCTTTAATGATCTCATGGCAGGCCTGGAAAAGGCACTGGGTGTACACATAGCCACAAGAAATTAAAGAATCCCTGGCCATAAGACCTCTACATGAAGGATTTTTAATCCTAGCAGCCATGCATATGAATGTGAGGTGCTGCAGGCCCCGGACAGGGTGCTGTGCTACCCTCCTAAAGGGTTAATGGCTGTTGAGCAGGCAGGGGGCCGGACGGATGCAGGAGAGATGCAGGGACCTCTTCGTCCCCTCTTACCTGTGGTGTTTGTGAGCTGGAAAGTGATGGATTTGTCAGGGATGCTGCAGACGTTGCGGACGGACACCTGGCACGTGTAGCTCGCATAATCTTGGGGCCGCAGGTTCTTCAGCTTCAGGACTTTGGTTTCACCCTGGGAGTTGGGGAAAAAAGTGGAGGGGAAAAGACACAGGTGTGCAAAGCACAGCTCATCACTGCAAGTCCATAACCTGTTCCAAAGTTTACAGATCACCAGCAGCACCCATCAAAACCTCAGGGAATTGTGCAGACTTCAAGCTCCTCTAGCTATACAGAAAGGAGACACCAAATATTTGTGGTGGTAACTCCATCTCCAGGATTTCTCAAAACTGCCAGCAACCAACTGACATTTAACCTGAAAGCACTGCTGAACAGGTCTAGGCATAACTTCTTGTCAAATGCAGTCAGAATCGTCTTTCAGAATCTGAAAAACCTTAAACATCCCTGAACAGACCTTGAGATCTCACACCAAGATGTCGATAGGAACGCAAGGGATGTTATTGGGGTCTCAACATTGCAAACCCAAAGTAAATCAGAGTGGAAACAGACCTTGAGATCTCACACCAAGATGTCGATAGGAACGCAAGGGATGTTATTGGGGTCTCAACATTGCAAACCCAAAGTAAATCAGAGTGGATTCAGGCATTAATGCTGGACTAAATATGACAAGTTTAACAGTTATGCTGTGAAAAATTCCATTACAAGGGGAGAAAGATAAATCAGAGAACTACTCAAAGAACTCCCCAAAACTTTCTGATCTCTCTTCTCCAGATTCTAATCTCATTTATGCTGGTATAAATTCGGAGTAACTACATGGATTATGGCAGCCGTTTCTCATACTAAGATAACAAGCAAACAAACAAAATCACTACCTAGTTACTAGTACTACTACATTAGTTACTAGCTTGTTACAGAAACAGAATTACTAAGTTGTTAAATTAACAGTAGATGTGTTCTGTAGATTTATATTTATGCAATGTGGAAAGCTCTAAGATGCATCCTGTGGTTTGCACACCATGCAACTCATATGTCTTCCCATGACAGCTTGTTGCTGTTGTTCTCCTTGTGTTTGTCGGAATCTCTTCTGAAGAAATCATTACATAATTGTCTGCAAATGTGCAAAGGTGTCAGCATGACAAACCCTCTCGAGGACAACCTCTAGGGACTGGACAATGAGCTCAGGCATGCTAATATGTAGAGAACAATGACGTGAGATAAATGAGAAAGATAAATACCTAGGAGACCAATAACCCAATGAAAGTCCTGTCCCCTGAGATTTGTTGCTATGCCACACAAATGATGGCATTTACAATGTGTATATCAACTACTCACTCACAGGGCCCTGTTTATTGACTAGTAATTGTTGGGTAAATGTGCATAAATCTTTAGTGTAGGTAAGTTTTAGAAAGATTAAACAGTAAAGTCTTCACCTCCTTTTGAATGTAAAAGCCTACCCAAACCTGACACTGATACCAATTAATCTCTAACACAATATTACAACCCCCTGCAAAGTATGATTTGTTAAACGTAGTGCATTTGAGCTCCAGCAACATTTTCCCCTCCCAACAGTGTTGCAGAGGTGTGTTTCTGTTAACTTCAACTCTTATCAACCCAAACTTACAGATTTATGCTTGTACTAAGGAGAGGACCATAGGACATGCCTGTGTGAGCACAGTAGTTCTAACACTCTCTCTCAGAGCTGGGAACGAGCCGTCATGTTGGGATGGGTCCTGACAGAAGCCGCAGAATGCTGGGTTATTTACACATTTGGTGTTGCAACATGGTGAATTCCTGCCAGATGCCTTATTTAGCTGAATAAAGTACCTCAAGTCCTAAGGCATCCTCTCACTGAGTGATGTCTCCTGTTAATTACACTGAGCTAGTGAAAGCTGGAAGAGTCCACTGCGGCTTCCTCTAAGGCCAGGCATGTCCTAGTTGGATGCCGTGTAGCACTGGACTAGACAAAGCTCTCTTTGGGGCCAAACAGCAGCACTGACCTACAGCATTTTAGTGGCAGATCTGCCACTGACCTGCAGCTCTCTCCTCTCCTCATCCCTCTGAGTGTTTCCATTTGGCTGCCCATTTACTCCCTGTTACTTGTGGCCATAAGGAAAAGCTCTTCATCATTGGCTTCATGGATCCCATGTTAATGCCTGCCATTTACTCACACTGCTGAACAGGAAGCACTTCCCCCGCTGTATGGAGCTCGGGCGCTCAATTAATTAAAGAAAATAGTAACGGGAGATAGAGGAGACCTGATCATGGGATTGTTTGCTTGGATTTTAGTCTCTGCCGTCCAGCAGCTACGTCACCTCATTAGGGGAGCTGTGGCCTGCACTCAGGGACAGAACCAGAAAGGGTAAAGTACTTCAAGGCTGTCACATGCCCTTCTGCTGCTCTACTCCTCTTGTACCCTGGGCACAGACAGAAGTAGGCTCTACCAGCTCTTTTGGAGACAGTGCTCCTTGCAGTGGCTCCCACCCTCCGCCCAACATTGTAATCCGTACAGGGAAGGAAACACCCTCTACTGCAGTGCACTGTGT
Source organism: Ara ararauna (assembly GCA_028858755.1). Taxonomy (NCBI): domain Eukaryota; kingdom Metazoa; phylum Chordata; class Aves; order Psittaciformes; family Psittacidae; genus Ara; species Ara ararauna. The sequence goes on from CM054379.1 coordinate 103,473,705, forward strand.
CACCGAGACACTCAACACAAGGTGGTGGAAGTTTGCTTTTTTTCACCTGTGTGTAGAGGGGTTCATAGATGTCCACACCATTGTCCTGACTGTGGGAAAGCGTCTCAGCTCCCCGTTTCCAGATGAAACGAGCTGGTGGGTTGGAGTTGACAGTGCAGCGGAGGAAGACAGTCTTCTCCTGGTAGAAGCTGCCACGGACATCACTGATGGTCTGGTGAATGGTGAGAACAGGTTCATCTAGATCTGAAAGGAAGGTCAGGAGGGCCGCAGCAGTTGTTAGTGAAGCTTGGTCTGCACGAGCAGCCTGCAGAGCAGATGATGCTCTAGGCACCACAGAGGGGAGGGGAAGCTCCCACACATTTGGCTGATGGCAACTGCTGAATTAAGAGCTTATCTGAGGGCAGGTAACACAAACAATATCTAAAGGGAACACACAGGAGAAGCCAGAATTCTCCCTCTCACCACACAAGCTCCAGAGAATAGAAAGCACCCTCTGATATGCAGATCCCCATGTAGTCCTTAAGCAAATCACCTACCTGCCACATGCCTCTCAGAGCAGTGGGCTGCTTCACCTTCCCCAATGGCACCCCACACTCAAAATCACTGCTCTCTACTTCAGTGAGAGGTCAGAAGGTTCCCAGGAAACTGCTCCATCATAATTTCTTCTGCTCCCACTTTCCACTTCCCATATTCCCCCTGAAATCATGAAGCTAAGGCCATGGCTGTGAGATGCCCACACAAATGACATGACAAACCTTCAGTTCAAGGGGTGAAAGTAAAAATCAGGACAAGATCAAGGAGCTGAGGTGGAAAGTTATCTCCTAGTCAGGAGATGGTCTTGTGGGGAGCCATGGGAACATGAGATATAAAACACTGTGATAGGTATGCACAATTTCTCTCTCTTCCTATTAAAATATCCTCTGTGCATTTTCTTCTTTTCAGGATCTGTACTGACTCTCTCTTTACAGCAGCTTCTATTCACTGCATCCCTATCTGTCACCCACCCCTAAACTGATCAGATGCTTTTGCTTTCTCTGTTTACAGAAAATGCTCCTTCCAATTCCCTCAATATATTTGCACTGGACATATAGCCATCACAAATCAATGGCTATCAGTCCCTTAACTTGCAAGGACACAAACAATAGCCCTGCAGGGAGCATACTTCCTCCATCCACTCAGAACACACTGCTCCCCAAGGTTGCCCTCCTGCCAAAAATAGATCATTTTCTTGGGTTTTGCACCAGACATCAGTGTTTGAACATCAAGGAAGCACACGGAAAACTTCAGATTTTTCTCCTCCCAGAAATTGGGGTTAAGTGTAAAGATCCCATTTAACAAGATGGAACCAACTGGTCCCCTAAACTAAAATCTGTCCCTGTGCCCTTAAACATGTCTTAAAAGCCATCCATTGAGCTCAGCTGAAACAATTCTATACTTTCAGGAGCCTTATGACCCCATCTTCAACTGCAAAGAAACTGAGGCACGTGCACCCAGTGTCCTCTACTGCTGCCAGTGCTGTCTTCTGCACGTTAGCAGAGAGGAAGAGGACACGTGCTCATCACCTGCTGCTCTACTATGCCATCTAATTTTCTCTGTATTTTATTTCAGAGATTTGTAAGTTTGGAGATCTGACTCCCAGAAAAGAAGAGGGTGTCGTGGTTTAAGCCTCTCTAACCACGCAGCTCGTTCTCTCCACCAGCTACCAAGAAGGAGAAAAATGACTGCTGCTGCTGAACCCATGACAGAGGGAAGCAGGGCTGAGTTTCTTCTACCTTGTTATCCAAATGGCATATGTTGTCTTCTGAATCACAGGCATCAACTTGTGGATTTGCATATTTTAATGAGCTCTGTGCTTGGTAGACAGCAATTGTAATGGGACCTGCTTGACCACATCATAGCTCAGAGATATGAGTAGAGCCATTAGCAGAACAAGGACAAGGCACCAAAAAAAACCCCAAAGCCCCAAAACAAAACAGAATCCAAGGCTGAAGAAAAACATATATTGGTAGAAAAAAAAAACCAACACAGCTCCTCTCCATGCAGTGCTCTTTTCATGTGCCTAGGGTGACTGAATTTTATACCAAATTCTTTTGGACCAGGACCATGAGCACAGCCTCTCCTCTTTCCTCCTTTGTCCTTAACCCTCTTTTATTTGCTCACACTTAACAAGAGTAACATCCTTCTGAGGCTCCATTTCTCATCAGGATGCATGGCAAAACACTTCCCTTACTGATCAAAGAAGATACTCACCATTCAGGTCTCCTGTCTCCCAGCTACTCCCCACACAGAAAACACCATCCTCCTTTTGGTTGCTAAACATTTCTTCCCTTGAATCTTTCAGGCTTTTTCATAGCAGTCAACTCCATGTCTAGCCCTCCTGAGAAAAGCTAAAATAAGACCTACAATGATATGTATGTCCTTAATGTACAAGTAACGGCACTGATGTCAGTGAGCTTCACAAATGATAAATTTGGCCCACGGCTGTTCATGGAGATGGTCATATGGGATGTTTCATGTGCAATATAAGCTTGTAAACATCCATTCTTTCTTTTTCTTTACTTTCTCTCTCTCCCCCATGGAAATAATCCAAACAGCAGCTGCCTCTCTGCCAGTATCAAACCAGTGCTTTAAAGCCTCATTTGATGCCCACTTGGGACAAAAGAATAACTTGTTACACAGGTTAGTGTTTCCAGTTTAATACCCTCTTGGCACCAATGGTGCTCTCTGTATAACCTTGCTTGTCTAATACTAAAAGTATGAGTGAGGACTAGCACTAGCTGTCAAGGACACCAAGGTTCACATGAGGGTGATTACTTACCTCTAACTACAAATTGGGATGTAGGGAAAGAAGAGTTTTGTTTTCAAATTCTGGTTCATTCAGCTGAAGGTTGCCTGGGTGAGCGTTCAACAAAAAGTATGGCTTTTCCTATGTGCTCCCTTGTACATACTGCAAATGCTAGCAGAAAGTAGTCTCTCCTCCACAAAACCCAGAGTAAGCAGAACAGAGGTGCGTTACCAAGTCCATCTGCAGAGTAGATGTTAGTATGAGAAAGCCCTTGGCTATCCCATTAGCCCCACAGTTCTACAGGTCAGAGCTGCATGAGGGACCACGGGACACTACATTACTCTAGCTCCAGCCTGCACCCCAGAAGTAAAAGGAGTGCCCTCAGGGCATAAAAAGATTCATGCCACAGCCCTGTTCCTAGAGACGCAGGCCCTAGCAAGGTGTCATAGTGAGGCCTGAGAAAGACAAGTACCCGTTGCAATTGACAGTTACCATACGCTTCCACCACACCTAGGAGAAGAAATAGGCAGAGATTCCAAGCAAGTCTAGGTGGGTGTCAGAACTCCAAAGCTATGCAATGACAATGAAAAAATGCTCATCCTATCCAAAGAGGCTGCTGCTGAAGCAATTAATTTTCCCAGTCTGTAGGATGGTGCTCACACTATGCTGCTCCAATACAGGGCAGGGCAAGGAAAGAACTGAGGGGGGAGCTGCTCTAAGCAACAGAATACAGCTGCAGATCATGAGCCTGCCAAAAGCCTAAAGATGTTCCAGTCTAGCTAAAGGAGTGTGGGAACGGGTGGTGATGGGTTCAGGGAGAGTTCCAGCTGCTTTATCACACTTCACATCTTTTAGCATCAACCTCTTGCTGGCTAGGCCTCTCAGAAGATATGAGTGAGGAGAGAGATTTGGTGTTACTTGGGTTGGAGAAAACTGGAATAGTTGATAGCGAAGGACAATAAACTCATTGGTAATTTTCCCCCAAGAGAGTAAATCTCTTTTAAAGTTGCCTAGACCTTAAATCTTGGATTCCTCCCATATTGGGATTACGGACAAGGTTAATTTTCCTTCCTTTTGGCCACAACAGCCCAAAAATAAGCCAGCATGAGAAACTTTCAAAACTTGGGTCCCAAGGTGGAGAACTACTAACAGCAGCTCCAGGACACAAGAAGAATGGCCACTGCAACCAGCCCAAGAAATGTTGAGTCACTGAAGCAAAGGGGTCCTCACAGATTCCTTCACATTTGTCCCTTCACAGCTCAGCCTCCTCAGGTGAGTCCAAGGGTCTTTTACACTGTTTCTACCATGCTACAGAAGTAGCAATTCCGGGAGCAGGGCACTGGTATCAGGAATGTCCCAAGTATCTGAGGCATTACCTTACCAATTTCAAGAAGCATTGTTTTGCTTCAAGCATTGCCAGCTTAAAAACAAAGACAAAGAAAGCAGAAAGCGCCTACAATGCTACATACCAGGCAAGCTCCAGGGACCACTGGCTGTTACTGACATCATGGCTCCTGGGTAGGAATGACTCACATGGACAGGAAGAGCTATCTGTTTTTTGGAAGGAGCTAATCTTCTAGGGAACATGGACCCTGGGGGCACTGCACCATTCCCTTTGCTCCTGAACCAGATGCATGTTGTCCTAGGGCAATGCAGCTCCTTGCTGGCCCCGCAGCAAGGCAGAGACATGCAGTAGAACTGTGGGAAGGTCTGGGTTGCCACTAAACGACTTACACTGCACATCTACTCGAATGGACTTGATGGCAGGGACCCCAACCCCATTTTCTGCTTTACAGTAATAGCGGCCCCCCTGCAGCCTTTGGATCTTCTCAATCCGAAGGGTCTCGTTAAGCACTGACGTCTCTTGGAATTTGTCCGACGCGCTGCCGGCAGTTTTGGTCCATCTCACCTGCACGAGAAGAATGAGAGGAATGCAAACAGTGACACAAACTAGAGATCCCAAGTGACAGCAGCACTTAGTTTACTTTTCTTCCCCTCCTCCCTAGCCATTCTCAAAAATGGGCCCTGCAGCACCACCAGACCTTACCAAAGTTCAACTACTGATTGATACTCAACTACTATTGATACTCAGTATGTCTTGGTAGATCAGCTGCTGATTCTCATCCATCACTAATCTCCACATCTGAGAGTCCAGGATAACCCCTCAGTTCACTCAAACATGCGCTGCGTATTTACCACTTCTGCCCTGGTGTTGTAAACCCAGCAGCTTGATTAATTTTACACCACTATCTGCGCAGCACAGGAGTCTGAGCTTTAAGCCTTGGGACCCCACGTGGCTGGTAGGCCACAAAGCTACAGCAAACATGAGCTCACAGCTACAGAGCTTTTATTACAGTCAACATTCACCTTTCTCAGGACAGCAAGGCTATTTCTGCTTTTTGTTTTTCCAAGAAAGAGTGAGAAAATGCAGCTGCTATCTAGCGCTTGCCCCTTTCCCACAGGGAACCCCTGTCTGTGTTATTTTTATAAGCCATCCTTTTGCAGCGCACAAGCTTTTACCTTGATTTTAAACATATAGAAAAAGAAAAGAAAAAATCCCTTCAGATTCCAAGCTATCTTGCATTTTTTGTCCTTATGTTACATGTCTTAAGATCTTGGCTTGCGAGGGTAACTAATCTGCATATAATTCATGGTGAATGGTGGTAAGAGGACTGAACTCCTAAAGATTGAATGGCTATTCTTATGTCTGCAACGAGGTACAGCCTTAACAGTGGCAGTATAAGCTTCCCCCTTGTTTTCTGCAGTCCAGACAATGAAAGAGAGAAGACAAAGAAAGAGAGAGATAGCTTTTCTCAGATCACTGGTTTCCCGTATCTGCAACCTCCTTTCTAAAGGCTGGTGACTGGTGGTCTCCCACACTGGTGCCCATCCAGACTCTGGGACTGAGATCTCGCAAGATCAGCAAATAGAAAGGAGACTTTCATTCAACATTGACCACAGATAAAATGGACCACACACCTTGACCACTCTGCCAGACGTTGCTTGAAACTCACTGCCACCACCTGATTTATGCTGGTGCTCTGAAAAGAGCAGGGGTGTGCACATCCCATCCCCAGAGCACTAGGTTGAGCAGATTTTTGGAGCTAATTACTGTGGATTTATTTAGCATTTGTAGACTTATTATGAAATTGTCTAAGGGCCCCAAGACTCTCAGAGTCTCCTGTTTGCAAGGACACTTCAGACAGCGCTTTAACCTTTTCAATTTTAATCTCCTTTAAGTATTTTGGCCACATTTTCATGTTTTAATGACTGGCTGATAGAAGGAAAAATAAAAGATTGAACACAGGTTAAGATACGAGCTTAGCTGGTATCTGTGAGGAGAGAGGGCTGACATAGGACACATGCCATGCTTTATGTGTGTGGGTCATGCCTCCCTGGTTATGCCTCGTGGGTCTGGTGTCCTCTGTGCATGCCCAGGGAAAGGCAAGCCACAATGTTGCCCACTAGCATGCTGTCTGCATCAGGCTCTGTTCCAGCAACCTCTCTGGCTACAAAGGCCCCTGCAACCTGCCACCACCTTCCCACACATTCAACATCCTAAGGCAAGGCTAGCCCATCATCTTAGTTTCTGACATAAGCAGTTATCATCTGCCCATCACTACCACAAGCCTAGGCTGGTCATTTTTGTGGTCTTAGCTCAGATTATTTCCTTTTTATTGTTTCCAGGATATGCTTTGATGGATAAACTGTTTCAAATTCTGCTGGCTGAGTCTCTCTCCCTCTCTTTTGTTATTGCCTCTTAGTCAAGCAGCTACTGAAAAGCAAGTCCACAGTGGCATTGACTGGCGTATGAAGATATATGACTTCTCAGCACAGATATCTGTGGCAGGATTTGGGAAGGAGGACGAGAAGGCATACATACAGTACCTGGCTCCCTTGAGCGTATTCTGTCACATCCAGCCTTGTAGTACCCACTAGCTCCCATTCCTACCACACTGTGTCCCAGAGCAGGCAGACCCATGCTCCTGGTTCAGTATCTCTTTAGATATGTCCACACTGTTACTGAACCTACCTGCTTGAGCATCTGAAGGGTGGAGAGGCACCTGAATGGGGCTTGAGGCTATGCATCCCTCTAGGGACCCTGGGGAAGAGCTGCAGCAGTTACCCAAGCTCAGCTCTGCACTGAGCGGTGACTTTGACCGCAGCATGGACATATGCAACACTGCAAGTCTGAATCTGCCTCTGGTCAGTGGCCGTAAAGCAATGACCAGCAGGGTCTGCATGGGGCTCAGTATGAACATCTTCCCGAACTCCCTCAAGCAGGTTCCCCTTGGCTGTACATCCAGAGAAGCTAAAAGACTGCAGGATAGTAAAGGAACAACTTCTATGACTAACACATGCAGGAAGCCTCCTCTAACCTGTTCACGCTGTTCCTGCTTTGCAGTAAGAGGGTTAAAGATTTGAGAGTGGTTTGTATAATGGATTCAGTTTGAGCTTTCAGTTTTCTGGGGGTCTTCACATACTGATGATCACTAGAAACTCTGTCTATGCTCCTGCAAAGCTCTGTGGACTGTTTTCCATAAAAGCAAGACTAGATGCTTAATAGCTTAACAGGCTAGTGCATGCACTACGTGGCACCTCTACTTGGCTCCAACATGTAGGAGAAAGCTGGGCACCCTGCTGCCCACAATTCTCCTCTATGTGGACACTACAGAGAGTTGCCATGGAAAGAGGGGTGCCAGGCAAGACAGACAGCTTACCTGTGGCCGGGGGTGTCCTGTGACCAGACACTGCAGGACTAGTGTGTCCCCCTCCCGAATTGTGTAAACACGTTCACTAATGTTGTCTTCCTTCACCACACACGCCTGCCCAGCATGGATGATTTGGGCCTGAGCAGGAGCTGCAGAGAGGAAAGAAGAGGTAAAGAGGGAAGCAAGCAGCACCCCCCCTCTGCCCACAGCCCAGGGTAGCTGCTCCAACCGCAGGGTGGAAGAACCACCTCCTGAGACGCAGAGGGGAACAGCCAGACAGTGCTGGGTATGAGACACAAAGGTCTCAGGAGATAGAAAACAGACATTTTCCCATCTCCTGGGCAGCTGGTATCAATTGCTATTTTAAAACCTTTGGTCCTGTTGGGATGAGCAGCTTCAGGCTCTGAAAAGCAGAACATGGAGCTTTTGGGGGGGACCCTCCTACACAGGCTGAGAACCAAGAATTCCCTGCTCTAATCTCTTCCAGAGAGGAGCATGTGTGAGCGGTTAAAGCAGGGAACTGGTCAAATCACAACTGCTCTACAACTGTCTAAAACAGGCCAGATTACTATGATTTACTTTGCAGGGGGCTGGGATAACTACCAAGCAGAGTGAGAAAGGGTCTTGAAGCTCTGTAGAGCTTTTAGCAACATCCCTAGAATGGGCATAGCACAAGATGTAGGAAAAACAAGTCTTTCCTGAATTACACTGAAATCTAAGCCCTGAGCCAGAGGAAACAGTCTCTGTGGGATCACAGAATCCACAAACTATAGGGATCTCACCAGCTAGGGCTTCAAGTGGAGAACAGTTACTGCCAGTCTGGCCAGGAAAAGGAGTGAAGTGGAAAATACACAGAAAGAAAATTCTGCTCCAGAATCCTATGCAAACAGACCTTGGCTCCAAACATGTTTGTGTGATCAGTGAAGCAGCTGACATGTACAGAAGGTGACTGCACAGCCCAACAGGACACCTGTACTTGTTCGAGGGGAAAACTCCAGTCACACTTCAAGGAACAGAGAAACTCACAAACATGTCTAGGAACTGGCTCCTCAGTGAGGGTCTCCTGGGATCCTTCACTGGCTTACCACTGTGCTTCCAGGTGACTCTGGAGTTGCAGCTTTAGTTCCCATCAGTGAAATACACCACAAGCAAACAAACCACTGAGGACACGATCAAAGCAATCAGCCTTCTGAAACAAGTACAGATTTTGCACAACCTGTTAGAGCTGAACTGAACACCCACTTTTTCCTCAGGATTAGCTGAGCTTCAAAGACTACTTCTGTTTGTTTGATTTACTTTTTTTTTTTAGCATGACCAAAATGCTCTAAACACAACCACTTGGGCAAGAAAAGTGCTCAGATTTATGCTGGTTTAACTAGCATAAATCAACCAGCAGCACAGACCTAGGGCAGTCTGGGCTCGGGCAGTGGAAAAGTTCTGCCTTTGAGGTCAGCCTTCATGAACTGGTTTCACCACAATGCACTGACCAAGCAGCAGTGACACAGGAGTGGACACAGGACTGGTGAGCAGCAAGCTGCTCTTGCTGCTGGGGCTGTATAGCCTGCTGTGGACACACAGCACTCAGGGAGCAGCATGGCACATGCAGTGAGCTACTCCCTCTTTTTGTATCGCTTCTGTCTTTCCAGAGTGGTGGCATTTCGCTAAGATCATTATTACTGTCCACAGTGTTGACTAGAAGAAGCAACATGTGGATTTGGATAATATGACAGCACAAACACAGACAAATCCCTCAGCTTCTCTCATCTTCCCCTTCCGCAGGGCTCCTGGGAACATGCGTGCTATTGCTTGAGCATCATGGAATGGTGAAAGCGACTGTCAAAGCTTCACTGAATACAACTGAGTAGACGAATGACCTTCCCTTGCCTAGATTGCAGAAGGAGAAAGTAGAAACCTATATATGTGCTTGTGACTTATCAGGAAAAGACATCATGAATGCTTGCCAAGTGAACAGTGGCAGAGGAGTAATTCAAAGGTGTATATAACCTTTGCCAACGTATCTTAATCCAAATGACAGCCTCTTGTGCTGTTTTAGCCCTTGGCTCAGTCCTCTGCAGACCTGCCATCACACCTTTAACCCCACGTGCACTGCAGAGCATCGTTCCCGGTGTCAAGACCCAGGCTGTGATGCTGAAGAATACCTGCTCTATGATTAAAAGAGAAACTCTGTCTCTTCCCATCCTGTACAATATATCCCCCCATCCTCAACTTGTGTTGCCTGCTTTTCAATGTGATCTTGGCACCCTGCAGCAGCAAAGCTCTCCTAACCTCTCCTCATAGTCTGAGCTGCATTTGCCGGATGGTGGCTCTATTCTCCCTTTTCAAACATGACCTTGCTGCAAAAACTAATTTTCAGCCACCCCACGGAGAATCAGAATATTTATCTGCAGCTGTAGCTCCCAGTTAAATGTTTCCTTCAGATGCTCTGCTGTATCCCACACAGTAAGTCTTTCAACTTACATTCTTTTCCCTTTGGCCATCTCACTTGCACGGCTTCACCAGTCTTGTGCAACCCTTTCCTGTCACCTGGGGAATTTCCACAGCAAATTCATCAGGCACAATGGTACAGGATTAGAGGGTTTTTGTGCAACTATTCTGGTCCTCAAATACCTTGTAGTAATTTCCTGGTGTCTCTCTGAGTTTGATAGAAATATAATATAAACTACTTCTTATTTGGCAATATAGAGCACATACCTGGCAAACCAATAACCCTAGGGATAAGACCCGTGTCATAATTTTGTCCTCTTCTCCCAAATTCTCCTTCGATCTACTGAGCTGCAATGAAGCTTACTAGCAAGGGTGTGCACACCCAACTTTGTTCATAGGTGTCTCCATTTGCTTGTATTACCACTACCAATACCTTTCAGATACTTTCACTGGAAAAGGACACCACTTTAAGTGAATCTCCACTGCTTGAGCTGTAACATCTCTCTTGCAATCACAGCATAGGTCCCAGCAGAATAACAACCATTTTGCCATGTCTTAAACCCCATATGAACCCTCAAAAGGGAGCCTGGAGTTGTCTTGGAAAGAAAAGCACTCCTACAACTTGCATAGGAGTCTGAGAAACTCTGCCTCGGGTTACAGTCTGACATTAGTAAAATAGTGGGGGCTGAGCAATGAATGAACCAACCCAGATCTTACGGAATTGCATTAAATCACAAGATCACACTTGGGAAGGTCTGTGGTCCAAGCTCAGCCTGCCACAGCATGCAATGGCTGGGAAAGTCACCCCATGCTGCATTACAGATGGGCAGAGAGATTGTGAGGATTAATTGCACTTTTAACGTGCTTGAACAGAAAGAATACATTATTGTTTGACATCATCCCAGGTCTCCTGGAGGATTTCAGCGCACAGACGGTTTGTGCATTGCCAGCACAACAGGATGACAGGACCATGCCTGTCAGAGTAAATACTTTTCACAGAAGATCCTTAGGAGGGCAAAGAAAGGCCGGAGCATGAGGCCAGGTGCTAGAAATAAGGCAGTAATCTCAGCCAGTCTCTGCAGTGCTCCACAAGAACAACGCTTGCACAGATACAACCTGCCCTGGTAAATCCTGCTGGGGCAGAATCCCCCTCGTCAGGCTGGCAAGGAAGACCTCCAATGACCAATATGGGGGAAGGATGGACTGTTCCCCACCCTTTCTTCCCCAACATTTTGAGGGACAGGTGCATCATCACTTCCATTCCACTTCCAAGTAAGAGATCAATTTAGGGAGGGCTTCTAATACTAAGTACTCCAGAGAAACTAGACCAGCCAAATATTGAGTGCCAGATGCTTTACAATGGGGAGGGGAAAAAAAACCATCAGGTAGCTTTAGAAGAAAGGGCTGGCTTGCAATGCATTTGGCCTCTGCACTGAGATTTCCTACAATGCTTTCACTTGACATATTAATACATTAAAACAAAAAGAAATTGGAGTGGATAAAATAACTTTATTCCCAGTGCAGTGTAGTATACAATGTTATTATTACCATAATCTGAAAAGTTTATGAGACTCTTGGTGCTTAGAGGTTGCTAATATCATTAAAATTCAGGAAAGGAGAGAGAAATGGTCTTATGGAGAGGACTGAGTAATCTGTATTTGGTTCACAGGTCTAGTCATTCATCTTTCTGAGCCTGAGATCCCACTGCTACAATGGCAATGAGGGATGCTCCTTCACAGAGGGGGTGGTGAGTGACAGTTACCGCATTGACACTCCCTCAGTCACACTCAGCAACTGCAAGGGCAGGCTGCTACTCCTTTTGTAGCACAGCATCAACTGCACTTTACTACTGCCTTCTCAGCAGGATAACACTAGCCATCACTGTTAGACTCAGCATCACCTTTGTCACCTTCACATGTTCTGCAGACAGCCTCAAGGACGGAGAACACACACATCCAAAGCTGCTGGCCCAATACCTGCAGCTACACAGCTACACACAACAGGGACAGTGAACCTATCCATCTCCACTACCACCTTCCTGCAGGGTGGGAAGAGAGGGAAGCTGCATCTGGAGCTTTCCCTCAGCCTTTAGCTACCAGCCTTATTTGCAAGGCAAGTGATAACCTGCCAAACATCTGGCATAATTCAGCCTCTTCTGCACATAAGCTAGGCAAAGAAGCCAGGATCCTTCCCCATCCCTGTTCCTAGGCTCCCTGGACTCACACTGCTGGCTTACATAGGAGCAAGAGCAGGAGGCATTTGCTGCTAATCTCCTGCTTTATGTTCTTGTTCCCTCAAGAACCTGCCTATCTCCTTCCCTTCAACCTTCTCATCCTGAGCAAGTGAAATGAAAGGGATGCATCTGGAAGGGAGTTCAAGGGGAAAAATGGACAGTGTTTATGGAGTAAGTGGGGTTGAATAAGCATTTCATTAAGGAAATCCACATGTGGCATTACTTGCTGAACAGCCACTCTTAGTAACTGCCAGCCCATGGATGGAATTGCACTGCAGCACTGTTTGTTACTGGTCCTGCATGGCAAAGCACCCGGGGAGCTTCTGAGGCATTGAAGTCACTGCTTTAGCATTTTATCCCTCCTTTGTTCATACAACGCACAACTCTGCTTGAAGAGCAGGGGCATACAAACACAAGACCTTTGAGAAAGGGGTCATGTCCTCTTAGTAGAGCACAAAGAGAAGCCAGCACACAAGTAAAGGGAAGAGACATGCTACCAACACTTGGCAGGAGTGAGGAAGGTCTAATAGGATGGGAAGGGTCTACAGGGGCAGCATCCTGATGGTCATGCCTACTCTGGGAGGGGGTGGTAGCTGCCTTGCTATGCACTCCATCACTGTTCAGCTGTGTCTCACTGATTGTTCCACTGTGGATGAAGACCACAGGGTTTGCTGAAACTTTTGACAAAACAAATTAACCAGGCCAGCTCCAACCCACAATGCAGGGCACAGTATCGATAGGCCATTTGAAAAGGAAAATTCAGTCCAGCTTGGGGACGATTATGGAAATAATAATATGCAATCAGTGTCCACTAACACTCTCAGCAGGGCTGTGGATCAATAGCATATTAATGGCTGAAGAAAGGCTGCCCATATCTATCAGCGGTTAAGACCAGTACAATAGCAGAGGGAGAGGAGATGGCAGTAGGTGGGCGTAATTGAGCTCAGGCACTGGATGGACGTCTTTGCGCAGCCTGCCTAAGATGTGCTGTCACCACTGCTTTCTGAATACGTTCCCTGGCTGCTTGCTTGGAGGCCTCCTCCTGCACACCTCCATCCCTCAAAGCATCTTTGCCCAGCACAGCAGCAAAGGGAGCACAGCCCCTGCAGGGAACTTCCCCAGCTGAAACTGCCAGTACGGCTTAGCCTGATTAGGCTCCAGCTTTTAACACAAGGTCAGGTCAGTCCCATAGCAGAGAGGGATGTAATACAAAAGATCCCAAGGGATATTTGAGGAGCAAATTGCATCCATCATCCCGGGTCTCCTCCCTCTCCCTGTACTTCTTTCTTGCACGACCTCCTCCTGTTGACTCTTCCAACATGGTGCACTACCTGGGTAACTGCTACCACAAGGCTGTCCTAAAGCAAAAGCCATTAGGAAGCCCTCCCTGTAAGCTGACACTAAGGGTTACAACCCCAGACAAGACAGATCTCTAAAGAGGCTCTTTTGCTCACGTGCATCCCTGTTTTCATCACAACCCAAACCACGTACAATCCAAAAAAATAAATAAAAAATCTGTTTACTTGACTCCTGGCCTAAATGTACAGGAGGGAACTTGTCATATTTCAGCAGCAAAATGTCTCTGACTCTTGTGGTGTTTCTGCACTGATCATAATTAAAACACAAACATCAATCCACCCACAAAAGAAACACAACCATTTCCGGTATGTAAAACAAGCATGCCTAACCCCATTCAATACTCCATAACACTCCTGAGCAAGAAGAGAAGAATATAATTTTCAATGGAACGGGCACAGAGAAATGACAGAGTTGTGGAAAGTAATCACAGAGCACAAAACTTGGTTCCTTAAAATAGTATGGGATTTTTATCTTATTAACTTGGAAGAGACCAAGACTATGTCTTTGCATCTCTGGCTGATTGCATCTCCAGAAACAGAGTTTCCTTCTGCAAAGCTCAGCCAGATGATTTGCATGGCCTTTAACTTTTTGCTTAATCAATGTCACTTCCTTGAAGCATTTCTATAATTTTGTTTCTTTTAGAAAAAAAGCCCCAACAAAATCATGTGAGATGTCACGAATAGCAGGTACACCCCTGTGACTGCAATACCTGCTCCCATCACCTTCGGTCAATTCAAAACTAATGAAGTATTATGTGCTTTATTAAAGTATCAGTTGGCAGATCATCACTGACCACCCCTCCCCCCCACAACCCCCAACAAAAAGGAGTGCCTGCAGCTCACTGGTTTTCCTAAGTGTTCCCAAAATGTTCTTACACAGGTCCACCTAACTGCAGAGTATCAAGCACTAGAGCAAAATTGATTGTCAGCTTTGTTTCATAGGAAGCAAGTGACAGATGTTACACACACAACATTAAGATGGCATAAGCTCTGCATCGCTGCCTAGCTCATGTGCCTGAGTGGAATTTGTAAAGATGACTCAATGTCAGTAATATGAAGTAGGTTGTCTTCAAATCTTCAGGGGCTACTGATACACTGGCAGACAGAACCTGCACCTCAGCAACACAGTCTTGGAAGCTTGCAGCTTTGGTTAGGAAATGAAAAAAGCTTGTTTGTCTCATAGTGCCCATAAAAAGACTTTATTTCCCAAACCGCTTCCCACTGTGCCAGCTTCAGAGCCTGAGCTGTATCTCTAAATCTTGCTGCAAAACCCAATGAGCCACAAAGCCACACTCAAGCGAGGTGATCCTTCTAAGATGTGTGCTCAAAGTGTTGCACTTAAAAACCCATTTCTTGTCTGGCTGCTCCTTAAAGTTCCTAAGCATTTTAGGGGAAAACACAAATGAGGCAAGTAGCTTGGGGGAGAAATCAGGCATCCTCTATTCTAGAGAACATTGACTTGTTTGTCAGCTAGTAAAATACCCAAAAATGAAACAGTCCAGCTGGAGAAGAGGGCTACAAAGAGAACTGGACAATGGTATCACAGATACTCACTTAACCTGTCCATATACTGCAGGAACAGTCTTTGAAGGACAGGCCAGCATCAGGCTCCTTGGCAGGTTTGATCCCTTGCCTCCTTATGGAAGCTCCAACCAGGTCTCCCATTCCCTGTCAATCCCCAGCTGCTCCATGCACCCACCACCCTCTGAAGGCACATGAACAGTTACAGATATTCAGAAAGCCTGATGGCCTTCTGTCCTCTGTAAGCACTCATGCTTTCAGCTTTCGGTGTTGCCCATCACCAGGAGCCTCCAAGCAGTCAGTTCACTGGTAAGCCAAGGCAGGTCCGGATGGAGATGATATTAATAACTTTTGCAGGCAAATGGACTTTGCTCAAATGGTCCCAAGGGTTTTACCTCTCTTCTTTTTAACCTGATTTCAAGATCCACTCATTCCCAAAGTCACTGTTGGTGCTGCTTGTGCCACTTCCTTTCCTTTTTCATGTTTCAAGCCACTTCGGTACAACTGTGACTCTTCAACAAGGAGGTCCATGCACAAGATCTATAAAACAGTGTTCTTTGAAACTCAGCTGTTGTGTCATTGCTGGAGCATTTAACACAGGAGATGAAATGAGAGCACAACACAGACACTTCATCCCTTCAAAAGGGAGGAAAAAATGTCAATTTGCTAATCATCTGTCTACTAGATTAGCAGCAAAAGTCCATGAACTCTAATCAATGACTAACTACAGCTCCTTTTCATATCAAAAGGGAAAAAAAAAACATCAGGCAACAGCTGTGGCTTCTGAATAATGAAAAATACGGAAAAGCAGAGGTAGTGGTTTCAAACTGGGTTTCCCATCTGGCAGGACACAAAGGGAATTCCTCAGACTTTGCTGATGAGCATTCTACCAAAGACACACATGTGCTAAAACCCACCCTGGAAACACAGGAAGAGAGACGGATTTAAGCTACCCCAAGTACACTCAAAAAGAACAAACCCCAAAACAGTATGCAATCTGTTAGTACACTAACACAAACTGGGTAAGAATAGGAGTGTTTCCATGAAACTCCAGCTGGTGCTATTCAACATGCTAAACCCTAAGTCTCAAACTCTTCAAAGCCAAGGTGGAAACTGGGGGCTGGTGAGCAGAAGAAGGATTGGCAGAGGAGAAGACTTCTCTTTACGTGGAGAGCCAAAGTGTATGTTGTATGCTCAGTGCTGCCAACCCCAGAGAGTGGGTGCATAGCTGTGGGGTTAGCAAAACAAGGCAAGTGGGGATTTGACCAGCTCATGTCCCAGCTCTCCTGCAGACCTCCCTGTCCATGTGAGCAAAGTAGCGCCACCATTGTCAGAAGAACTTCTGCAGAGGCACAGAGCTTTGTGCAGACCACAAAACCCATCTGAGAAGCTGGGTAAACACTCAGGCACCAAATCTGTGCTAAATTCTCACCTGTCATGGCTCTGCTGCTTCCAGGTCCCCAGCCAGCCAGCTCAGAGGGAGCTGGGATGTTTGCATTGCAATCATGCCATGGCATTAGTGCAAACATTCCCTCCACGCAGGAGAAGGATGATTCAATAAATGGCCATGATTACCTGCTGCCATACCAAGCTTTCACAGAAAACAAAAAGCTATTTCAATTGAAAAATGGAAGGGAGTTGGGGGGAATCAGTGCAGGAGAGGGTGCTAAGAGCTGCAAAAAAGAGACTGAAATAAAGTTTCACTGAAAGCCTGTTTTGTTCTCACTGTAGTTAGAAATTCAAGTCTCCAAAATTAATTTTTGCTACGGAAAAATGGTGGGCACCAGAGACTTGTCTGTCCAAAGCTTTATGAACAGTGATACCCATCCCACTGGCACACCAGGTCCTCTGCAGCAAAGTCACCTCCTAGGGGATGAAAGCATGGTGGCTACAAGAGATCAGCTCTCAGCCTCGAGCCACTTGGTGGAAGACAGGCAAACATGGCACAAACCGCAGCACAATCGCTCTCTGGCCAGTCTAGTAGAGATGCCAAGGGCACAGGAGACAGCAGAGATTTGGCACCCCTCTGCTGGCTGCTTTTCTGCTCTCAGCAAGAGCAGGATTAGAGACAGAGGTGCTTCTGATGGTACAGGGGTGCTGCTGACTATACAGCTCCTCAGTGGAAAGAAGCCTTTGTCCTCAAATGGGCTCCCATACAGGCCCTCACAAGACACTGATGCTTTTATCCCCCCAGGCAGTGCTGTTAGGTGGGGAAATGCTGCTATTTAGAGCTGCCAACTGGGGAAGATAAAGAAATGAAAGGCTTGTCCACCGTTGGGCAGGAAGCCTGAAGCACCGCCAAGGATCAAACAGCACCTAATTCGAGTTAGTGCCTTACAATGCAAAGGCCAAACTTTAAAATCCAAGGCTACCTAATACAGCACTAAAAATTGAATTCACAGGGAGCAGAGGAAGAAAGCTTCTTGTGCAACACAGAAGGGTTTACTCAAGAAAAAATGTTTTCGTTTGGGTTTTCTCCCACATCCCTTTTCACAAGCACAAGGAACTCAAGACTGAAATCTAGTGCCTGCAAGCAAAGCAACCTATAGAGGGAAAGGCAAATATGACAGTTCAATTTCACCCCAAAGGAAGAGAGGAAGCACCAAAAGGAAAAGCTAGCAAATTGTCAGCAAAGCTGAGACAATGGGGGATGCGTGACACCCATGGAAATCAAGCCAAGGAACATTTTATATTGACAGCATCTTTTACATCCCTGCAGAGCCTTTGGTCTGCAGAGTCCTAGAAAGTCCCCAGTTCTTTCCCTCTCAAGTACCAGTAATTAATATCCGCAACCTGGCAGACAAGTGAGCAATTCCCCCTGGCTCTGATAAGAGGAGCTGGCATCTCTCTAACCCCAGCCACCTCCATTGTTTTATTCTCTTTGTTTATTGATCCTTTTATGCACATAATGCAAATTGACATTTAATAATTCAGCCGAGTTAATGGTGCTTAAGTATTAAAAGGCTTTTCTCTTTTAATTGGCTGTGGCAAAATAGGCAACAAAGGAGTGCTAGATAGATGCCATATAAAATGCTCTTATCCAAGTTCCTTGGCATTTTTCTAGGGATGGGAAAGAACAGTTCAAAGGAAATTTTGTCCAAGTCTCCCACTCTCACTAGGAAAAGTAACTAACCCATAGAAGCATTTCCAGAGGCTTTGATTCATAGAGCATATTCATCTCTGTCAGCTCTTTGTTTTCGCTGCCTTCTGTTTTTCTCCTAGTAAAGATAGAGAGGAGGGGAAGGAAGGGTGAAAGCAAAAGACAAATCCTTCCCCATAAGAAGTGTCGCCACTGGTGGCCAGCACCCACATAACACAGTACAGATGCGGATGCAGGAGCCTTCTGACGTGTCATTGCAAGACCTGCAACCAGGTGGAAACAGAGCTAAAAGGAAGAAGTACTCACAGCTAATTGAGGAGTTATAAACAGCACAGAAATCTTGTAATTATTCCCCAGAACATGAATAACCAATAGAGGGAATTAATTCAAGATTATACTGGGAAAAAAAAATCCAGATGTAGTAGGGTCAAGGAACACACATTAATTTCTCTTCTACTCATTATGCCAAGGGTTGAGAAAGAGGGAAAATACATAATATTTTTAAACCTCAGTTTCATCCTACTGGAGCCAATGCCAGTAATACATCTTAGTCATAATGTTGCTGGCATACGGCATCATAACTGCAAAGAGTTGGTATTATTTGGGGTGTTTTAACTGTCTATATCTCCTCCCTTAATTAGTGTTCATTTTTAAGTCCTGGATTGGTTTGAGTTTGGGCTAATGATCTTCCACCTGACCCAGAGCAGACACACATAGTCACAATAATTAGACACAGTAACTGTTAATAGCTTAGTTTAATTACAACCTATTTTCTTCAAATTTAGCCTAGACATAAGATTTCAATGAATTCTAATTACATGCCATGTTTGAACAGCCTGTGCTACTACACTGTTAATTCCAGACAAAGAAGACTGACGAACACTAAATTCCTTACAGAGGGCACTAGAAAAAGTTAATCTTAATTCAAGCCAATTAATAGATTGACTTGCAAATTCTCTGCAAATTCACTCTTCCAGTGAGAACTAAGCATTGTAAATTTGTAGAGAATAAGCTGGATTTTTCGCACAAAACAAAGAGGTGAAATTCCCCATTTACGTACAAAGTTAAGTTCAATCTCAACAGCAGAGGTGCCAGGTGTATTTGCACAAAACTAAAGTCGCTGCTCTGAAGCTGCCAGGTAGGACATCACGGCAAAGGGTATCCCCATGTGCAGTGGCACCAAAGGACTCCAGGATCATGGGAGAGGGCAGAGTACAGGTCCTTCTGCACAGAAGTGGCAGGGGTGTGCAACAGCCTTGTTCACAGCTGGCATCCCCTCTGCACACAGGAGAGGGCAGTGGTGCACATACCAGAGTCAGCCTATTACACTTTTATGACGGATTTTATGGTGAGGAAATTTGGATGCAGGATCTGCCATTTTATCTCCCCATGCATGCAAATGCTGGAGGAGACTCTTCCACAACCCCGTTAGGCTTGGGATACCCCCTGCCGGTTGCTTTGGCAGAACATGGGGAGCCCCTCCTTGCCTCTGTAAGGCTCTGCACAGGGAGCATTTTCAGTCACTCTGCATCTGCCACATGCTGCTCATGCAGTGAAATATTCTTGACACCATAACAAACAGTTTGCATTGTTTCCCTTTAATAGATTATCTATCTACTCCTCTCCAGCTGTGCAGCACGTCTGGCCACACTGCCTCTGGCAGGCACTCCACAGCCCAATATTCTGCATATTGTTCTTCAGGAGACTGAGTAGGTGATGGGGGAGGCAATGCCCAGAGGACAAGTTGCATCTTTGGGATTTTTCAGAGGCAACAAATCACAAGCCTGTTTCCAGCCTCTTCAGCACCAAGGTACAAGCTCCAGCCTTCTGTAGTGTCCCTTTGCCCTGCAGCTATTCCCAGTTAGATAGGGCCACTCTCTGGATGTACTAACACAGTATTACTACAAGGCTGTTCCTGCAAATGGGATGGGCTTTGAGCCACTATTAGAAAGAGCTCTCCTCAACCACAAATGCCAGGTGCTGGTCTGAGGAGTATCCCCCAACCCCTGCAAAACAAGACTAGCTCCAGGATTGCCTCATTGATGGAGTTCATTCCGACAAACAACTGCAGCAGCTCAAATAGTCAATCTGTTTGGGGGAAGAAGAAAAAGGAAAATGGACAATTAAAGAGTTTGGGGTAAAAAAAAAAAGAAGTAACTGATTACAACTGAAACACAGGCAAGAAGAAGCAAGGCAGGCTGATGCTGGCTTGGCTGCTCCCTGGTGGGAAACTGATAGCAATGAACTTGGGAGCTAAAGTTCCACAAAGCAAGGTTATGAATTTATTACTCTGCATCTGTGAGGAGTCAAAAGATCGTCTGAAACACCAGAGACTGGCAGAGGAAATTGGGGAAGCACTAAAACACATGGGATGGTGTTTAAAATAATTTCTCAGCTGGCTGGCTGCACAGGGGGTAGGGACAGAGATTAATTCTCTACCCGGGATCATGCATTTGTGCAAACATTGTTGAGCAGCTTGTTCAACAGCGGATTTGGGAACTAACCCAGCCGTATCAAAGCAGCCAGGGTCTAGCTGACAGCCTCACAAAGGAAGCAAGTTGATCTTTGACACCAAGGAAATAAAGCTCAGAGAGACTGAAATGCTGACAGGCACCAGCCTCAAAGCTAAGTGTGTCTGAAGAGAAAAGCTCTTTAAAGACTTTTTTTCTCAGACTCTCTTCTGCAACAGAAAATAGTTTTGGCTTACTTAGGCAAGGCCAAGGGCAGGCTGAGACCTCAGCATATTTTAAAATTACTTGCCCTCAGCCCCATTTGATGTTCTCTTGATTTTAGTAAGAAATCTCATTTCATTTAAAACACCCCTTGGCCTTCAGCTGCTTGTGGAATGACACAGAGCAGCCCATCTCACGGAGAACAAAACAGTCCCTTGGTCTCCGAAGAGGCAGGAGGAAAGCAAACTCCCGAGGAAAGCAAAGTCTCAAACCAGCCTCCCCTCTTAAAGACCCCAATGAACCCAGCCTGCTGCAGAGCCTTTGGACAAATTAACACAAAACTAGACTGTGGGCTTCTCATCTGAAGGAAAATACTGAAGAGGAAAGAGGCACTATTTCTGAAAACATGCACTTACCTGAACCTCCAGTGTGCAAACTTGAAATACCAACCCCTAGATGAGCAAGTCCCTTGTTCTGCCCATCAGGCAAGGAACTGGTTTACCTTATCAAAACTGGTTTTGCACCCTGTTTCAACATGCTCCAATTTTGCACAAAGGAGAATGAATCCAAAGGAGCATAGCTCTCCAGTAGCCCACAGACTGATTGCTGACAGGGGCTGTGGAATTATCCCCCAGTGTTTGTCCTCCGGTTACCAAAGCACCACCAGTTTGTTTCACAGAGATGGGCAGCATGCCAATCTTGGGGCGTTTCAAAGCCCCATGTGACAAAAGATTGCTTCTGTTATAAATTACATTGGGGAAACCATCCAGAACCATTTGAGTCTTGCAAAACATTTCTACTAATCCTCATCTGGAGGGACCCGAGTTCGCCTGGACAAACTTCCTAAATCAGCTTCTGAAGTCACTCCTTGCTCCAACAATGGGTGCAGCCAGGTCTGCTCCTCTTTCCACATGCAGCAAGCATGTTTACTGCTGAACAATAAAAAATGAGCCACTCCGTCACACATTACAGCCACCATGCCTTCAAACTTCTCTCCCTATTTGATCACATCCTAAAACAGGCAGGGAATGAAAAAGTTCAGTGATCAGCCCTGTGTTTTCTCTGTTGCTGCCTGCCAAAGGAGCAGGGCATGGAGCCAACTGAGGTAGCAGGGGGGAACACCAAAGGATTTCACTTGCAGCAGCAGAAATGTTCCAAACCACAAGCCACCATCGAGCTCTGACAGCAAATAGCTCTTTCAGGACACTGTTAACCACGGCTTTCCAGCCAAACTACCCCAGCTCCACCCAGGAAACATGGCATCCCATGTTTTCGCTCAGTTACACGGACCTAGTGGTCTTCATTTCATGGCTTTTGCCCTCTACCGGTCTCAGAGATCACTGCTCCAAGGAACATATAACACCAAGGAAGGCAGAGAGTGGGAAAGAAATTCAGAAACTGAGAGTAATCTTCAGTGAGCACGAGTCAGGAACTGAGTTGATGTGTGACCTTGGGCAACCACGCTCTCCCCTCAGTGTGTCTTTGCATCCCTGTGTGTCATTTGAATAATTGCACTTCCATGCCATGCAGGGTACTTTTAAAGCTCATTGTCTGCACAACTTTCTGAAGATGCAAAACACCATATAAGTGCTAAGTATTATTGTAGTTATTACCTTCCTCTGGGGGGGGGGGGTTATGAGGCTTCGTAATTAATGTTTGTAAAACAAACCTCTGTCATCGGATGAAATGTGCTAGGGCAATGTGAAGGATTAATATCCTCAGTAATCTGATGTGGGTTTTACTGTTCTGCGCAACACAAAAATAATTAAAACCAGACCTAAGCTGATACTGATAGGAAGGACGAGGAGGCAGGGCCGGATGCATGTAGGGACAGACTGCTCTCCATTAATTAAGCCCAACACCATCAGTCTGCAAGACAGTGCCAAGTATTTTCTTGGTCCTGCTGATAATCATGGGATTAAATTTAAAGCTGATTTTGGGTAGCCACTTGGAGCACCCCAGCAAGAATGTGAGGAAAACTAAACATGGCTGAAGCAGCACAGCTGTGACCCATGACCCTTTAAACAGCAACTGCTGCCAGGGACACTAGGTGAGCGGGGAGCAAAGAGGTGCAAGTATGCTCAGAGACCCCGGAAGCACCTAGAAAGGAGCTGAAAAAAAGCTGGAAACTCATCCACAGGGCCCCACTCCCATACCCCCCAAGGCCTGGTCTCCAGTCACTAGCCTGAAGGAGTAAAGACATACTACTTCTTTGGCTGTGCAGGGTTAGAGTCCTCCCAGAGCACAGGCAGCTACCAGTCCTATGCACCAAAAGCCACACTGCATCAAGCTCAGTGGCTCTGTAAAAATTCATACCAACAGCTTTGTATTTCTTCAGTATGAGAAACGTGATTGCTAAAGTACAGCTACTTCCAAGTGCAACAAAGATGGAGAAGCCTTTGGAGAGTTTCTTGGAGAACAATTACCACCAGAGAAGGAAATTGCTGGCAATTGTTTTAGCTGTTTGAGTACCAGCTTTCTCCCCAGCACAACAGATGCAGACACAGTAACCCTCTCCCAATACATGCATTTAACAGGCCCCCAGGTACTGCATGTGACTGAGTTCCCACCACGCATGCTCTTGTACGGGGGAGCAGTGGTATAGGCTATACTGACGTTCCACACACAGGTTGCAAAATAACTCCGGAATTTGGCAGACTCCAAAACAAACAAGATGTCTAAGCCCTGCAGATATTTTGTGCAACTGTTAATTAGGCTTCACTCTTATTTACTGCATTTGCCCACATGGTTTCTTCTGGTGCCAATTCTCTTTGGCTACCACCAAAGTGATAAAAGTGATACAGTTTTTTCCCTGCATACATGCACACAGACACGCCAACACTTCCCATAGGCAAATGGACCAACAGCAAAACTCAGATGAGCTGCTGAAAGAGCTCAAGGAACCACACGTTTCAGACATGGTACTTGCCAGGTCATCTGCAAGCCTTCCCTACAGCCTGCTCTACAGTTGTGAGCCTGATCAAGCTTTAAAAAGTCCCCCAAGAAGCATCTCCACAGCTACTTTCATGTTAGCATTGAGGAACTTGTTCTGGCATTCAGGCCAAGTTGTCCCCACAGACAGAGGTTTAAGACAGGATGGAAAACCAGCACCTAAAGCACCTGTCTTGTCACACGCTTGTCATCTTTTTTTTATCACTTGAAGGCACACAGCAAGGGGGATCTGCACTCACAGCAGATATTACAGTAACAGGTGTGATTATCAACAAGCTTGGTAGGGCCTGATACACTACCACAACGAGGAAAACACATCCTTTTATCTTCAGAGGGCTTCAAGTGATGATGGGAAATAGACTACACTACCGCAAGAAAGACAACAGCCACTTGAAGAGTCCATGGGTTGGGAGTAAGAGAAGCTAAAAACCACCCTTCTTCACATAAGGGGCTCCACTCAATTCTTACTTTCAAAAACCACTTCCCCTCTACACTGACTCATCACTTGAGACTCAAAAGGAATACAAAATGTCTGCGGCACTAAATGGCAGCGTAACATCCCTTCTCTCGCTGCCCGGTGCAAATGATAAAGCCAAACATCTCCTCACCATCTTCAGTTTTACAGGGGAGAAACTAGAGAGGGTGTGCTTCACTGGAGGATGCTCTGCTAATCCTTGCTATACATGACTGATAAGGGCAAAGGATTAGCATCGCCACCTGCTCTGCTAGCAAGTGCAACATGGAAAATTGTATGCATATATGCAGTGTAGAGCCATTAGGAAGAAGTGCCTCCCCTCCCCATATTGCAGCTCATAATTCCCCATGTCATGTCCGCTGCACTCCCCTTTAACACAGTCTCTATTTCTTGTTTCCTCTGCTGCCTGTTACTCCATGTGCCATTTACACTGCTGAAATGCCCATGATGACAAGCAACACCCTTTTCCCATCTGCACTCCTGTAAAGCGTGTTACTCTCCTCAAAACCATCCGGGGCAGGTGGTGCATGCTGCAGAATGAGTAGAGAATTCAGCACCTTCTGCATCTTGCCCTTAGCAACATGGAGATGCCAGATGCCCCAGCTGTGAGAATTCACTTTATCTCGCATTTTGCCATCATTTGTCGTAGCAAAAAGACTTTATAAGTACACAGGTGGGGGAAAGAGGCTGCTTCCATGAGCAACAGAATGCAACATGGTTAACAGGGCTCAGGAACATTATCTAATTGCTCAGGCTAGAAAGGGAAAAGCAATCTAAACTGATTTGAAGCTTCAGAGGGAATTAGGGAAGCAGAATATAATTACCTAAGTTGGCATTTGGCCAGAACTTGTGGCAAGGAAAAAAAGTGATTCTGGTCTTTAATGACCACAAACAATCATCAACTTGGTTTTCCATTGCTTTCCAGAGTGGTACAGGCATGCATTTGATCTCATTCACACTATTATTGCTCCTTAAGAAGCAGCTTTGAGGTAAAGAAAGACACGCTGAATTTACAGAAACACGGCTGCTGTTTACACCGTGACACCATGCTAGAGAGGCCAGAATGTCTCTCATCACACAGGTGACCTCAAATTTGGGAGTATGCAGACTTCCAGTCCTTGAATTTCACGATTTTTAAAATCATCCAGCAAATCTTCAACAAAGTAAGTACAGGCTAACAGCCAACTGCAGCCAATGGCTTTTCATCTGACACCTCAAGACTTGCCATCAAGCACTCATGGAAAAACAGCAGGTTTTCCATGGCCAGCTGCACAGCGCTGTTTCTATGCAGCAGGACAGTGGCACTACCCTGGGCTTCTGCCCCAGCAGAAGATCTTGGTGGCAAAAGGCCTGGCCAAACACTGCATCCCCAAAGCACGCGCTGGTACAGCTCTTAGCAGACCTGGTGTCACAGTGAGAAGAGACCAGGAAAGCATGCATTATCAAGGCAGGAAAGCCTTCAATCTCATTAACTCTGGCATGCCTTTACTTTGAAGCTTCCCTGGTATTTTACAAGCTGTGAGAAGCAGTCAAGCCAAATCTGGTCTTTTTAAAGGACAGCCATACTCCCACTTAGGACTGAAAGAATACACAGCTGCCTGCAGCTCACATGAAATCCATATGTGAGACAGGACATGTCTGGACATGTCTAGGACAGGTCCCTTGTAAAAAGCTGTCAGCAATGCCAGACTGGCCCTTTCCCACCTCCAACCTTGCAAGCATCTGTGAACAAGTAAAGACAAGGCTGGTGCCCTTCTGCTCCAGCTTACTCAGAAGCAGAGGAAAAACCCAGCTCTGACAAGGTCTGGGCCTTGGCTATTCCTTCATAGATATGGCAGCAACAAGTTGAAGAGCACAGAAGACTCTAGAGAGCAAAGCCACTTCTGTTCCCCTGGGAAGAGGGTTTGTGCCATAGCAGTCATTACCAGCCCTAACTTTGAGAGCTTTGACAGACACAAAAGAGTATCCCACAAAGGTGGGAACCAAGGCCACAGTCCCCATCATCCCTACAGGTCCTAGCCAAGTGCCTGTTTCCCATATACCTTATGGCCAGCCTTGCTCCACAAAAATAGCAAGGCCAGAGCTAATGCTGGGCAGCGTTTGGGCTGGTCCAATTGTACTGACATTGATCCCCATGCTTTGCTTCAGCAAATGTTTCCACACAGACAACCCAGTGCAGGTGCTTAAGCTCGTGGAAGTAAAGCAAAGTATTTAAGTTGCACTCGGTGTTAGTGCTATACCAGAAGGACTACAGGAGAACAGACAGGGCAAAACCATCTCTGCTGTCACATAGTGTTGACATTTCTATTCTCTTGTGAAGTAGAAGATGGAAGAGATGGGACTGAAGGTTGCTTTGGAGGGATAGGAAGGTCTGCCCGGAGGAATTAATTTCAACATTTTTTTAATGCTTAATATAATCCAACAACAAAAAAAAAATCCAAGCCTTCACAGAATGAAAAATGTCACAAATTAAAATACTTAAAACCATGTACAAAAAAAGGAAACCATTAGCAGTAGGCATTGCTCTCCACTCTGTCACACTTCAGTTGTTACTGGTGAAGTGGGCTAGTGGGAGACGCTGGCATCTCCAGTCCAGTGTAGGCTGGGTGAAGCACTGGTCACAAACACTTAGAGACTGTCTTGCACTGACCTTGGAAAAAGGTCCAGAGGAAGCCAATGATGGGTTTTCTGTCTCTAATACATATGGATCCAATTCCACCTTCCGCTGCAAAATTGTAACTTTCACTGCAGTCGATGGGAATTACACCTATTTAATAGACGGCAGAATTGATTTTGCGATCTCAGGTGTCTGGGCCTGCAAGATTTCCAGCCCACATAACTTTAGATAAAAATCCAGTAGCAAACCTCAAGATAATGAAGTCTTTGAAATTCTACAAACACTGCCTCACTGAGCAGAGCTCAGAGGTGGCTGGAGCTAAACACACTCACAAACTTCAGCTAAATTACCTTGGGCCAGAAACGTTGCAGATCTGGACATTTCCAGACAGGCTAGGGACTAATGTCATGAGAATCACTACCTAAGGGATATTTTTATCGCTACTCTATTGCTCTTGGGCAAAATGCAAAGATTATGTGTACGCAGAGTTGAGCCTAAGCTTCACATCAGTTGTTTGACTTTACTCTGCAAGCTTTGCTTGTCACAGTGCAAATGCAACTATGTGTTTAAGGAGATCCTGTCACCAGACAAAGTGAGAAAGACAGCAGGAATAGCTGTCACCTGCTGAGATGTGGGTTTGCAACTTAGTTGGTGTCACACTGAGGACTGTGAAGTCCCTGACAGGAGCAACAGAGGTCACAGATACACATATCACCAGTGGGTCTTAGCACCTTGATCTAAGCCCCCTTGGGAAATGGGGACACTCCTCAGCTTTGTTCCCCTTTGTGCTCTCCTCGCTGAGCTTCTGAGCACAACTCCAGGGCAAGAGGCTGCTGCTGGAGCCAGCAGGTTCCTAGCAGCAGGGGGAGTTTGAGAGGGCATGACAAAGACCTGAGACATGAGGATGAGCATTTACAGCTTTTCGCCCAATACATTTAACTGTTTCTGCAACACAGGAAGCCTTACCATGTTGGAAGGGCACAAGGCACCATTCCCAGCCCTTCAGCAGTGGGGAGGAGAAACCAGAGCCATGCTGAGCAACAGGCTGGGAGCTCAGCAGGGCTCACCTCACATTGCCATCCCAGAGGAATGCCTGCTCCAGACCTCAAGGCTGCCCTAGAGTCCTAAAGATGGATTAAGAGTGTCCAAGCAAGATTTTTTCTTGTAATCTGTGTTCCCCTCTCAGGACGCAGCCCCTGCTCTCCTCCTCCCTTGGGAGCACTCAACAAGCATTGCTGCATTCAATTCAGCATCCCTTCTCCATTAACAGTAACCCAATACCAGTGGACCCTGAGGTCCTGGGTGATTCATTGTTCCCACTACACAGAAATTACATTGTTTAGCAGGCACACTGGCTACAAACTGCGTCAGTGAGTTGGCTCTTGGCCATAGCGATGGTGATCCACTAGGATGGAGAGCATAGACAGCTTCCAGGGAGTAGTCCCTGCTGATGTCCTGCTGTGGGTCTCCAAAGACAGACAGCAGAAAGAGGTGCTGTGGCATTCTGTGGGAGCCTATGCCATCCCTGGAGAAAGGGAGGTGAGAGAAAAGGGAAATGGACACATAATCTCTTCTCTGGAGGGCATGCAGTTAGGCTGGAGGGATGT
This sequence comes from Ara ararauna, assembly GCA_028858755.1. Lineage (NCBI taxonomy): Eukaryota > Metazoa > Chordata > Aves > Psittaciformes > Psittacidae > Ara > Ara ararauna. The sequence continues at coordinate 103,502,182 of CM054379.1, forward strand.
GGTTCACTGTCCTTCCTTACAGCCTTATACAGGCTTCTCATTTGCAAAGAGACAGATGCTCATGTCCCTGCAGACTGGTCAGCAGCTGCACAGGTAAGGGAACCAGGCACAGAGAGATTAAGGATTCTGACCAGGATGCTCAAGGAATCAGCAGTTCAGTACAGGAAGCCACTGTACACATTTGCTTCCATAGCTGAAGCATTATTTAGCAATGTACGATGAGGAACAGCCTCTTTGGCACTCATCCTTGCAATTTGCAACAGCCCAGTCAAGTGTCTACCAGTGTCCCACTAAGGGAATCACAGTACAGAAAACACCATGGCCATCAGGGCCTCTTTTCTGTAAGATATCCAGCACATCCCCACTCCATGTTAACTGCCCACTACAACTGCTCCTGCCATACAACACCCCAACAGCCTAGAAAAAGAGGTGCTGCAAGATAGAGAGGTTTACTCAACTCGCAAGCAACCTGATTCACTGCTGGAGAGATACAGCCCCTGAGGAATAACACAAGGGATGGAAATGATAAGCAGGCAGAAGGAGACAGAAAGCCACCTTTGTGTTCATTAAAATAGTCTGCTAATTCCCTCTTTGGCAGTGGTGGCATCTATGCTGTAAAATACTGCCTTGAGGCAGAAGCCAACACTCCTGAAGCAACATCAGCATCCCTTTGAGATGCACAGTGCAAATGCCTTGTCCCCACAGGAGGCTGCAAGCACATCCTTGTCAGTTGCCTCCTCAGCTGTAGGTCTTTCACTTCCAAACTGCCCCAAACACGGAGACCCTCAGCAGCCTAAAGCCCTGTCTTGCATGCCACAGCTCTGCAGACTGTCCTGCCTGCCAGGAATGGCTGCAGGTTTGCACTGTCTGAAATACCCAGGTACAGGGAGGAAGGAAACAAGGGGAAGGGGCAGCTGGAGATGCAGGACAATGCAGCAACTGCCTTCCTGTTAACCTAATAATGCAAATTACTGGCTGGATCTTTCAACAGGGAAGGCATAAAGTCTCCCACATAACTTCTTTACAAAAAGTTTCAGGCTACTAAACATGCAACCTGCAATAGACTCCTATTCATCACTTGAGCCAGATTCCTCAAAGTTAACGTTGATCCTTCCACTTTAGCATTACCCACTTCTCCCTTTGCATGCTCCCTCCTTCCTCATAAAATGCATGTAGGCTGTTTTATGGTCTGTCTCACTCAAATCAGTCCACTTGCCAGTGAAATGAATGCACATGGGGGCAGAGCCCAGCCGCAGTTTAATGGTGTGTTGCAGTACCAAACACAACTTGAGTAGGGCAAGAGAAGGAGGAATGTTAAATATGACCTCACAACAGGCATTAAACTCCTTCTGCAGTCATTAAAAGAAAGAAAAATAAAATAGTCCAGAACAGAATATAAACCCGTGGTTGTTTTTCTTTAAGAACCAGGCAAGTCAAAAGACTAGTGCAACCCTGGATATTCACACCAGCACACTGAGAAAGACAGCTTTTTGCCATTCACCTCTCCTTGATGCTACCAAAGCACTCAAAGGTGCTTCAATCAGTTCCCAAACCAGAGATTTCCTCCTGTATCTTGTGTTTTTGCCCCACGTCACTGAGTAAAGATGCTCACAGCTCTACTTCATGCAGCTGAAGAAAGACATAGCAAAAAACCAAACTAGCAGGTAATGGAAAGGGCTCAGAGTGCCCTTGTGTACTGTCTGATGACAATAGTGCTGCTGGACAGACACTGTTGCTCCAGTTCCCACATAAAAGACATGAGTTAGAGAACAAGGGAAGGCAGCTTTTCAGTAGCTGTTAAGGGGCTAAGCACCCTCATGGGTGCCCTGGGAGGCCACCAGAACCAGCCAGGTCTGTAAAGGGCTTTCCCAGGGCACCATGACAAGAAGAAACTCCAGGCTCATCAGACTGGAGACATACATGCTGCTTTCCTTCCTCCAACACCTTCCTGTCTAATGCTGCTGGCTGCCAAGCCCAAATGAAACAGATAAATGAAGGTAGGGAGTAGGAAAAAAGGAACAGCCTTTCCACCTGTTTGGAGAGAATTAAGGTCTCTCTTGGAGAGGAAACATCAGGGAGCAGCATCAGACCTGCCTGGAGAAAAGCAAGCCTCTGCTCACTGGAGAGATGGTATTTTGTTCAAAGACCCAAGAGAAGTTAAAACTCAGTTCTGTGCTCTGTATCTAAGACAGAAATGGAGGTGACATAAGGAACAAGTTTCATCCTGTAGTGTGATAATTGTCTTGGTTTTCCTTGGATTGCATTTCTCAAACTTTTTCTTCCCTCCACCCCACAAATCCCTTCCATAATTGAATCATGACTTTTCTACAGATACAAGGCTGGTGAAAAAGCAGGAAAGCATCTAAGCTGGGAGCCTGAAAGCTTCAGCTCCCTGCAATGCACAGGGGGCAGAGAGACAGCTTTAAATCCACTTCAGCTATCTGGGCTAGAGCACATCTGCCTGGCAAAACTCTTCGTTTGGTCCCCTTCATTTCCCACACAAACTTGCCCTTAATGCACATGGGAGAATGGAAGAGTTCCCATCACTGCCCTTTCCTGGCTTGTGGGAAGCCAGTGTTTCAGTCACAGTCCAAGCTGCACACATGACCACAATGCAGAGTGCTCTCCACATTGACTCCAATTTACAGCTATGCTTGATCTGTGATCTGAGATGTAAACTGCTGCTCATGCCAAGGAGAGCTGCCAGGGTGTGCTGGTTTTGGCTTGGGCAGAGTTAATTTTCTTCATAGGAGGTAGTATGTAGCTGGATGTTCAAAGGGAGGATCCTCTCTACGCATCACACAACTGATGCCAGAGTAAGTGGGTCACACTGATCACACAACAGGCTCAAATAGGAAACCCTACTCACCCAGGAATTTTGGAAGTAATCATGGACTGGCAACATAAGGAAAAGTATATATAGCCCAATGGGCACACAACAGCTCCGACCACCAAGGAAGAGATACAACATATAGACAGGCTCACAATCGAGGGGTGGACTTGAGAATAGACACTATTGCACAGATTACCCATGCATGTGAAACATGCCTGTAGTCACCCAAGCCGTATAGTTAAAGCCTCTCTGGTATGTAGGACAATGGCTGAAATATAAATATACGGAAGCCTGACCGATTGATTATATCACACTCCCACAAACCCAACAAGGCAAACACTGCATGCTTATGATGGTGGAAGCAACCACCAGATGGCTGGAAACATACCTTATGCTACATGCCTTACAAGAAGCTGCACAAGTGCAGCAGTGACTCACCCCAGGCTACCTTTGGTGCCCAATAACTCCACGCAGCACATCACCTCTCCTGTCCTGAATGACCACCATAACAAATGGAGCCCAAAGTGATGGACTAAATGAACTCAATGGGCATTCTGTGGATGTATTACAGACATGTCACAGTGACGGTCCATATGCTAAGGGAATGACATCTGTGAGTTATATCAAAGGATGGGAAGGGTGGTGGCAGGTAATGAGGATGTATTAGATAGCATGAAACCTGAGGTGTGGAATAAGCGGTGGAGAATGTGCTGGTCTGGGGTAGAGTTAATTTTCTTTGTAGGAGCTGGCATGGGGCTACGCTTTGGATTTATGCTGGAAACAGTGTTGATTATTCAGGGATGTTTTTGTTACTGGTGAGCAGTTCTTACGTAGCATCAAGGCCTTTTCTACCTTTCACATCACCCAAGTGAGGAAGCTGAGGGTGGCACAAGAAGTTGAGAGGGGATGCAGCCAGGAAAGCTGACACCAGCTGACCCAAGGGATATTCCATACCATTTGGCACCATGTGAGCATATAAAGCTGTGGGAAGAAGGAAGAGGAATATTTGGAGTGTTGGTGTTTTGTCTTCTTAAGAAACCGTTACACATGATGGAGCCCTGCTCTCCTGGAGATTGCTGAATGCCTGCCTGCTGATGGGAAGTAGTGAATGAATTCCCTGTTTTGCTTTGCTTGTGTGTGTGGCTTTTGCTTTACTTAAACTGTCTTTATCTCAGCTTATGAGTTTTCTCACTTTTACAGTTCTCTCCTCCATCCTGACATGGGGGGAACAAGCAAACAAGTGAGTAGCTGTATGGTACTTAGTTGCTGCCTGGAGTTAAACCACTACACAGGGTCAAAAGGGAGGGCCAGTGAAGGGAGCCGAGTCCTTTGGTGTCATGGAACCAGCCCCAGAAGAGGAGGAGATGAAGCCCCTGGAGCCTGCCTGTGCACACAGGCTTGTGCAGCATGAGATTGAGAGCTGGAAGAGACTTCTAGTGGAGCAGTGCCTACCCTGCAAGTCACACCAAGCCCCAGCAGCGTGGGCAGGCAAGCACGTAAATAGACAGAAGCGAGTGAAGCCTGCAGGGAAGGCTTCCTCCAGCATTTCAGGGGAACTAACCCTGACAGTGGTGTTACCTCATGGAAAAAATACACCATGCAAGACGTTAAAAAGAACACAAGAATACATGTCTACAGAGATGGTGGAGGGAAGCAGGTGCTGTTTACCACAGTCATGAAACAGAGCCTAATGTGCTTTCTAGGAGAACATGATGAATTGGCCCTGTACAACAGCAGGGACATCAAGAGGCTGTTATTCTGGGAACCTGCCACAGACTCTGCTGTGCATCCCAGTGACACACTAGGCTTTTATATACACCTCATATGCTTTCCTAGTAGCCATCTCCAAGGCATACTTCACAATATATGCCACAAAACTTTAAACATTAACTAGAGGAAACAGCTTGCCTCAGTCCTTGTAACTTGTGAGTACTATGCATCCCTCCTTATCCCCCCTTCCCTCAGGAGAGAAGGGTCAATCACAGCATTTTCTTCCTACAACCAAGGCAAAGCAGTCCCCAATCACCTTCCTGCATCGTCCTACCTCAGCAGTCTCCTCCTACAGGCTGCTGCTTGGTGCTGTGTGCAGCATCCCCCATGGAAGCAAGCACACAACTCCATACCAGCTTAGCTCCATCTCTTCAGCACAGCAGCAAAGCACAGCTTTCTTTGCTGCAGGAACCAACACTACAGAGAATAGGCAAAATATTAAAGAGAAAGTGTCCAGTTCCCCCTCTTACAGCCTGTACCCTAGAGGAGGGAGACAGTGGAATGAAAGGGTAACACATACAAAGCAACACCAAGGACGTGCAGCTTGACAGCTCTGTTTCATGAGTCATTCTTTTTTCTGCTAAAGCCCTGGGAACTGGTCACGCCTAGGGCAGGGATTGAACCAATCAGCTGGCATGAAAAGCTTAAAGTCCTACACCTAATGGGAGCCAATCACCAGTGCTATAGAGCAAGTGGCATCTTGGATTCTAATTGTCCTGCTCTAGCCCACATTGCTCAGAAAGCCTGGCACGCCACTTGCTCTGCCTGTTGTCCAGAAAGCCATACTACAATTTGGAAGAATGAGTCTCTCCTTCCCTTGGGAATGTGGTCGGCAACACACCTACACCAGCCAGGGCAGAGGAACCTGCCTTCTGTTAGCCTTCCCTCTAGCACCCCAACAAGCCTTCTACTGACTCTACACACTCCACAGCCCCAATGCTGTTAAATACTCTCCTAAGTACTGCAAAACGCTTCCGCTGTTGTCTCCATGCACACTCCCCTCATTCCATCAACTGCAGGGACCTTTGCTTCTCTGCTTTAAAAATCTCAAACTTTCCCACTCTTTTTCAGAGCTGGAATTACTGCTTTCCCCGGCACCCAGGCTGTTTCCTGAAAATTACAGCCAAGTCAAAAATAAATGCGTGGTTTAAAAATGACACAGATTTAAGATCTGAAGTACTTATTTATTTCTGCCTTCCTACTCCTCCCTCCCTCAAAGTGTTTCTGTGGCCATCACGAAATTAAAGCAAGTATAACAAGGCTGAGGAGAATTCCAGCCAATTTTAAAAGCTATAAAACAGCACAAGGAAAATGCACCCATCCTATCTCCCCCCCTACTCTTACCCTTTGATTTTATACAAAGGAAGATTTTCTTCTCTCTCTTTCCTATATGGATTTTTCCACCTCAGGTTCCCATATTTGGACAAGTAGTGGAAAAAAGGCAGTCGGGCATCACTGGTTAACATGGAAGCCCAATATAAAGATCAGGAGCTTGGTCAGCTAAGTTTAGAGGCCTTCTCCAGTTCTTACATATTTCAAGATGATGTAGGAATGCCATCCAGAGGGACCTTGACACGCTTGTGAGGTGGGCTGATGCCAACCTGATGAAGTTTAACCATGCCAAGTGCAAGGTCCTCCACCTGGGTCAGGGCAATCCCAGGCACAGCTACAGGTTGGGCAGAGAAGAGGTTCAGAGCAGTCCTGCGGAGAAGGACTTGGGGGTGTTGGTCGATGAGAAAATGAACATGAGCTGGCAGTGTGCGCTTGCAGCCCAGAAAGCCAACCGTATCCTGGGCTGCATGAAAAGGAGCGTGACCAGCAGGTCGAGGGAGGTGATCCTGCCCCTCTACTCTGCTCTTGTGAGACCTCACTTGGAGTATTGTGTGCAGTTCTGGGGTCCTCAACATAAAAAGGACATGGAACTGTTGGAACAAGTCCAAAGGAAAGCCACTGTCATGGGTTCAGCAGTAGCAGTCATTTTTCTCCTTCGTAGTGGCTGGTGCAGTGCTGTGTTTTCGGCTTTCGGTCTGTGAACAGCGCTGATAACACCGATGTTTATAGTTATGGCTTAGAATGTTTTGGTCTGACCAAGGACTTTCTGAGTCTCATGCTCTGCCAGGGAGGAGGGGAAGCCGGGAGGAAGCAGAAACAGGATACCTGACCCAAACTGACCAAAGAGCTATTCCATGCCCCAGTACATCATGCCCAGGATGTAAAACTGGGGGCAGGAACCCGGAAGAGTTCAGTTCACAGCTGGATCGTCGAGTGGTGAGCAATTGTATCCTCTTTCCTTGTATATCTCTGGTCATTGTTGGTGTTGGTGGTGGCAGCGGTGGTTTGTGTTATACCTTAGTTACTGGACTGTTTTTACCTCAACCCGTGGGAGTTGCATTCTTTCAATTCTTCTCCACATTCCCCCCCCCCGGATTGGGGGGGAAGAAGGAGGGGGAAGTGAGTGAATGGGCTGAGTGATTTACAGCTTAAACCACGACAGCCACAAGGATGATCAGGGGACTGGAGCACCTCCCGTATGAAGATAGGATGAGAAAGTTGGGGCTGTTCAGCCTGGAGAAGAGAAGGCTGCGTGGAGACCTCATAGCAGCCTTCCAGTATCTGAAGGGGGCCTATAGGGATGCTGGGGAGGGACTCTTCATGAGGAACTGTAGTGATAGGACAAGGGGTAATGGGTTCAAACTTAAACAGGGGAAGTTTAGATTGGATATGAGGAAGAAATTCTTTACTGTAAGGATGGTCAGGCACTGGAATGGGTTACCCAGGGAAGCTGTGAATGCTCCATCGCTGGCGGTGTTGCAGGCGAGGTTGGACAGAGCCTTGGGTGACATGGTTTAGTGGGAGGTGTCCCTGCCCTGGCAGGGAGGTTGGAACTAGATGATCTTAAGGTCCTTTCTAACCCTAACTATTCTATGATTCTATGATTCTATTTCAAGACACAACGATAACTTTTCTGGGCTTCTCTGGTGAGGTGGTGTAAGAGGCAGAGTGCATGCTCCTATGCATAAACAAGGGTTGTCCAAATCACTTCCCAATCTCTCAAACCATGACTTCACAACTGCCTCATTACCAAGACTGTCTTTTTGTCAGTTCTCCAGGATACAGGGCAGGACCTCAAAAAGGTTAGGAGGATTGCCCAGGTTAATAAATGGTTAGAAGGGTGGTGCTATAGTCAGGGGTTTGGGTACCTTGAACATGGGACTGAATTTAGGAGACCAGGTCCACTGGGGGCTGGTGGAGCTGGTCTGACAAAGAAAGGGAAGAGTGGATTTGGGAGGAGGCTTGCCAGACTGGTCAAGGATGCTTTAAACTAGATGTGTTGGGGGAGGGGGGCATCATTCCATCCCAACACACACAGTCACTTGCCAGCACCTATAGTAAACGTTCAGGGCTATGTAGAGATATTCCAGCTGCTCCAGCCAATGAGCTGGCTTCAACTGGAGCTCAGCTCAGATGTCTCTATACAAATGCCCGTAGCATGGGGAACAAACAAGAGGAATTAGAGATGTGTGCACGTCAATGGGGGTATGATATCATAGGCATCACAGAAACATGGTGGGATGGCTCCTATGACTGGTGTGTTGGAATGGAAGGTTACAGGCTCTTTAGGAAAGACAGGCGTGGTAGGCGGGGAGGGGGAGTTGCTATTTATGTTAGGGATAGGCTGGAGAGTATGGAACTGTGCCTGGGGACAGGTGAGCAGTTGACAGAGAGTTTGTGGGTCAGGCTTAAAGGGAGAACAGCGATGGGAGGTATTATTGTGGGGATCTGCTACAGACCGACTGACCAAGAGGACTCGGTGGATGAAGCGCTCAATAGACAGATAGAAACAGTCTCACGCTCGCAGGCCCTTGTTCTCATGGGGGACTTCAACCACCCTGATATCTGTTGGAGGGATGGCACAGCCCGGCACAAGCAATCCAGGAAGTTCCTCAATTGTGTGGAAGACAGCTTCCTTCTGCAAGTAATAGAGGAGCCAACAAAGAGAGGTGCCATGCTTGACCTCGTGCTCACCAACAGGGAAGGGCTGGTTGGAAATGTGATGCTCCAGGGCAGCCTTGATTCCAGTGATCATGAGATGGTCAAATTCGAGATCCTCAGGACAGTGAGAAGAGCGTGCAGCAAGCTCACTGCTCTGGACTTCAAGAGAGCAGACTTTGGCCTCTTCAGGAACCTGCTCAGTGAGATTCCATGGGATATAGCCCTAGAGGACAGGGGGGCCCCAGACTCTTGGTTGATATTCAAGGATCACCTGCTGCAAGCTCAGGAGCGATATATCCCTACTAAAAGGAAGTGCTGTAGGAGGGCCAGGAGACCTCCTTGGATGGATAAGGAGCTGCTGAGGAAAATTCGATGGAAAAAAGAGGCTTATAAAAGGTGGAAGCAAGGACAGGTGGCCTGGGAAGAATACAGGGATGTTGCCCAGGAAGCTAGGGATCAGGTTAGGAAAGCTAAGTTCCACTTAGAATTAAACTTGGCTAGGGATGTTAAGGAAAACACAAAGGGATTCTTATAGGTATATTGCAAATAAAAGGCAGACTAGGGACAATGTGGGCCCTCTCCAGAAGCTACCGGGAGAACTGGCTACCCTGGATTTGGAGGAGGCTGAGGTTCTTCACGACTTCTTTGCCTCAGTCTTCACCAGAAAATGCTCTGACCACACCACCCAAGTCTTGGAAGGCAGCCACAGGGACTGTGAGAATGAAGACCCTGGGCCCACTGTAGGAGAGAATCTGGTTCGAGACCCTCTTAAGAACCTGAACATATACAAGTCCATGGGACCTGATGAAATCCATCCACAGGTCCTGAAGGAACTGGCAAATGAAGTTGCTAAGCCACTGTCCATCATATTTGAAAAAGCATGGCAGTCAGGTGAAGTTCCCGATGACTGGAAAAAGGGAAATATAACCCCCATTTTCAAGAAGGGGAAAATGGATGAGCCGGGGAACTACAGACCAGTCAGTCTCACCTCTGTGCCTGGCAAAATCTAGGAGTGAATTCTCCTGGAAGGCATGCTGAGGCACATGAAAAACAACAAGGTGGTTGGTGACAGCCAGTATGGCTTCACTAAGGGGAAATCCTGCCTGACCAATCTGGTGGCCTTCTAGGATGGGGCTACGGAACTGATGGACAGGGGTAGAGCAGTTTATGTCATCTACCTGGACTTGTGCAAAGCGTTTGACACTGTCTCACATGACATCCTTGTCTCTAAGTTGGAGAGACATCAATTTGATAGGTGGACCACTCAGTGGATAAAGAACTGGCTGGATGGCCGCACGTCAACAGTTGTACTCAATGGCTCAATGTCCAGCTGGAGACCAGTAATGAGTGGTGTCCCTCAGGGATCGGTGTTGGGACCGGTCTTGTTCAACATCTTTGTGGGTGACATGGACAGTGGGATTGAGTGCGCCCTCAGCAAGTTTGACAATGACACCAAGCTGTGTGGTTCGGTTGATGTGCTGGAGGGAAGGAATGTCATCCAGAGGGACCTTGACATGCTTGTGAGGTGGGATGATGCCAACCTGATGAAGTTTAACCATGACAAGTGCAAGGTCCTCCACCTGGGTCGGAGCAATCCCAGGCACAGCTACAGGTTGGGCAGAGAAGAGATTCAGAGCAGTCCTGCGGAGAAGGACTTGGGGGTGCTGGTCAATGAAAAAATGAACATGAGCCGGCAGTGTGTGCTCGCAGCCCAGAAAGCCAACCATATCCTGGGCTGCATCAAAAGGAGCGTGACCAGCAGGTCGAGGGAGGTGGTCCTGCCCCTCCACTCTGCTCTTGTGAGACCTCACTTGGAGTACTGTGTGCAGTTCCGGTGTCCTCAACATAAAAAGGACATGGAACTGTTGCAACAAGTCCAGAGGAGGGCCACAAGGATGATCAGGGGACTGGAGCACCTCCTGTATGACGATAGGCTGAGAAAGTCAGGGCTGTTCAGCCTGGAGAAGAGAAGGCTGCGTGGAGACCTCATAGCAGCCTTCCAGTATCTGAAGGGGGCCTATAGGGATGCTGAGGAGGGACTCTTCATGAGGAACTGTAGTGATAGGACAAGGGGTAACGGGTTCAAACTTAAACAGGGGAAGTTTAGACTGGATATGAAGAAGAAATTCTTTACTGTGAGGGTGGTGAGGCACTGGAATGGGTTACCCAGGGAAGTTGTGAATGCTCCATCGCTGGCAGTATTCAAGGTTGGATTGGACATAGCCTTGGGTGGCATGGTTTAGTGGGAGGCGTCCCTGCCCTGGCAGGGGGGTTGGAACTAGATGATCTTAAGGTCCTTTCCAACCCTAACTATTCTATGATTCTATATGCAGGCTAAACCCCAAACCTGGAGGTCTCAACGGCTGGCACATGGATCAGCAGGAAGCAGTTGGCTTCTGACCTGCTGGTGACTCAACAAACACTGGAAACCATAAGCCTTGCTAACCTTCTCAGGTTTTTCACTGTTGAGATTTCAGGTGGCTCTTGATAGCTGCAGGAAATGGGTTTAAGGGATGCTGAGACTGTTTTCTCATCTGGGTTACTTTTGAAGCAATAACTTAACTGGCAGCCAACAGGGAGGGGTAGGAAAGGGAGCTCCATGACCCTATGTCACCCTCAGCACAGCTTTGGGTGGAAACTGGGGCTAAAGCTTGCTGTTATCAAGCAACTTTTTGCAGACCCCAAGAAAGCATCAGGATCCAGTAACTCCTGTAGCAAACATGGAACTTGAGAAGCAGCACCCACACTGGCCATCTCCAGCAGGAGCAAATAGGGTCAAATCAGTTGTAAGCCCAGATGGACCAGGCTGAAACCCACTGCTGAAGAGAGCCAGCCTCAAAGGAAACCTGTTCTTCAGCCAGTACTGGCAACACACAGGGAAGGTGTACACAGAGAACATTTCTGCTCTCTCTCCCCATCTCTTTAAAAGGCTCCAGGAAGGGAGGATTTCTCTTCTCTGGGGCAACTTTGAACATGGCAGGTCTGCACATCCTCCCCAGCAAGGAGATGCAAAGGGCTGCTTTGCTCCCCGCCTTAGCAGGCAAGCCTGCTGCAGTGCCCAGATAGCCCAAAGAGACAGATAGAAGGTGCCTGGCTCAGAATTTAATCAGGAGGTTTTTCAGCCAGTTACCTGGCTCAAGCTTGATTCTCACTTGAGAAGCACCACCCTGCAAAATCCCACGACAGGGCCCCCCTCTGAACACCGTGCAAATTGGAATACAAATCAGAGGAAAAAGCTTTCCTCTGTTTGAACAAATTGCTATAGATTCACCCCCGTCTCAGGTCAGAGCCCCCGATGGGAAATATTTTCACTGGCTGACTGCTAATAGACTCTGGAGCAGCCATTGGATCAATACCTGAGTAAGAAAATTAGCCAAAGCATACAATCTGATTTTGCCTTGTTTTGAATTACAGCAGGTTTGTGTTTATCTCACTCCCTTTCCCTTCCTTCCCTTCCAGCACACATCCCCCGTCCTTGCTCCCTGGTTACCTATCTATCAAATCTAGTCAGATTTGTGGGAATATAATAAAGTACGTGCAGGAAGATGTAATACCTTTTGAAAAATGTTTACGTGCATTAATATTTCCTAGTGAAACTGCAGCACTGCCACTGCCTCAGAGGAATTGGCTGGGGAGCAAGGTTTTCACACACCTTCCTCAAGAAAAGCTGCATGCAAACACCACCAAAAACAGCCTGCAGAGCAGGAGTGGGGACTAGCTGCACATTCCCTCTCACAAAACTCAAGAGGTCAGCAGCCAGGTTTCAACATTGGGAATTAGAAAAGAAACAAATAAAAAAAAAAAGCAGCTCAGTCCTTTCATTCATATGATTTGGTGTTGGTATCAATGGAGATGTGTAGCTGCTCCTGGGCTAGATTCAGATGTACAGACATTCAGATGTACCGACATTAGAAGTTATCCCATTCTTTGACAGGTTTTACCAGCAAGGGAATAAGCAAAGTTGATGCTTTCACAGGGATTCAGTGCCGTGTTTCTGGCAGCTGAATGCATGGACCGTCCCAACTTCCCAATCCCTTCTTGCTAGTTTAGAACCTATTTCATTTTAATCTGAAAATGGCCTTACAGGGGGAGGAGAACAAGAACACAGACACTAAGAACATGAAGGAAAAAAGGATTAAGAAAAAGAAGCTACCAAACCAACTGTTCAGATAGGGCATGTTGCCCAGATAAAATGCAGTGGGAGTAAAATAAATCCTTCTCCTTCCTACCCCAGCATCCCACTCTCCATGCCACCTACAATTGTGTCAAATAGAGAGAAAGCACAACTCAATCTTCAGCTTCCTGCTCCAGCACCTCACGCTGTGAAGCAAAGCCACCAACTGGGCACCTATGGAGAACTCAAAATATAAAGAAACCCCAGAGCATTCAACGTGAGACAAAGTCCCCCTGTCACATTAGCACACTGTGAGCAGCTTTGAACTAAACAGTCTGAGCGAGACCTGACATCCACTTTACAAAGCTTCCCTGAGAAACTGCACCTCTGTCTTCTACCCAGCCATTTACCGCTATGCACCAAGGCCAGGACTCTCTTCTCGACATGGGCATCTGATGGACACTCCCTGCTTGCTAATCAAGCAACTAACTGGGTATCCAAGAGAGACCCTCCAAAATGCACTTGTGTGTCTATTAAATATTTATAATATATATGCACACAAATGCATATGCATGTATATATACACATACACTACTCCCTGTGATATGTGGTAAATGGGTTTATTGCCCTTTCCTGCTGTCTCCAATGGCATGTTCTTTCAATCTTTATGTTACACTCACAAAAGAATACTAAATATAACTATTACCAGAAACTATCAGCACGTAATGGAAAAATGTACTACTGTCTACCAGTGCATATTCAGTTTCCCTGCTTGCCTGCAGCAGACTGTGCCAGGAATGTGCTAATTGCAGCATGTTAATCAAAGAATTTTAAAGAGGAGGATAGGCTATAAAGCATTCTTTTCCATAAACACCATGCAGCAAGGACCATCTCATTGTAAGAAACCCAAAAAGATATTTTACTTTACTTTCTGAAGCATCACTTACATACTGGATCAAGTCCAGTGAGGACTCACCAAAATGGTCAGGCAGGTGGAACATGTGGTTTATGAAGAAAAGCAGAGAAAAGTTTGGTTGTGTTTCTTTTTTATTGGTTGTTCTGTTTGTTTGTTCCTCAAGCCTTAAAAAACAAACAGAAACAAGGGAAATCTTACCACTGTTACTAATTGGGATGTGGGGGAGAGAGAAAGATGCACATGGAATCAGACTCTCCTCAGAGGTGCATGGTGAAAGTTAGGGCAAAAGCCACCACACGCAACACAGGAAACTCCCATTGGCCATAAAGATGAAAACTATGTCACAATGAAGATGGTCGAACATCAGTAGAGGGGCTCAGAGATCTTATGGACCTTCTATCCTTGTAGATGCTCAGCGTTTAAGTGGGTGAGGTCCTTAACAGCCTGCCTTAACTTCAAAGTTGGCTCTGATGTCAGGCAAGCCCTGTTTTGAGCAGAGGGCTGGACTAGGTGACTTCAAGAGATCCCATCCAAACCCAGCTATTCCATGAATTAACCAAAGCAAGAAAGTGCCAGATTGGTACCACCTAGCCGACAGGGTTTGCTCTGTGCCCTTGCCCGCTCCAGTGGGGAAGAGAGGCAGTACCACCTTAAAAATACACTTAAACTTACAGATTTCAACTTGGAGATGTAGAAGCAAGGTAAAATATTAAAACCACCAAGGAGGACTATCATGGACATCAGAAATTAATAATGTAGTTTTCTTTTGCTTATTTGTGGGTTTGTTGTTGTTGGGTGGGGTGCGTTTGTTTGTTTGCTTTGCTTTGTTTCTGTTTCTAAGATTTGTTCCATTACTGCAGATGTTGACAGAGATTAACAAGGGGGTTTATGGTTTAGGGCCTCTAAACCAGGCAGCAGTTCAGGCAGGAGGAATTTCTGTCAGTCATTTCACTGGCATTCAGACTGAATCCTCAATTACAATTACTTTGGTGCAAGTGTAAATCTGAGCCTTGCTGCCACCCAAAAAAGGATGAGAAGAATGGAAAGATGCCACAGATTAGATACAAGTTCAGTCCCAAGGAAACGGAACTATAGGCTTTCTTTTTTCCTCTAAAACCAAATATGGATTTCCCTCTCCCCTCTGTATACAGTGCTGATTTTCACCATTATGAAGTTACTGTACTGTTTCCCCCTTGAAGACCATAAAATCCAGAAAGTGTTTCTGGGAAGGTGGCCACAGAGCTCCCAAAACAAATCAAAATGTCACAGCTTTCCCCATGCACAGATTCCAGGGGATTCTACTGGATTATCAGAGAGACAAAAGCAGTTTTCCCCAAATGGATGGAAAATGCCTTTGCTGTAGTGCCTACAACCATACTACTCACCTAAGGCACCTCACTGCTGCTGTCTGTGGGCATGCATGCTCCTGGGGGAGAGCCACCAGACACTGGAGAGAATAAATAGACCAGCTATGAAAGGGGAAGAGTCACACTCCTGAGAGACTGGAAGGAAAAAAGAAAGGTCACTGTACAATTTAAGTACACTTCATGTAATTCTTTCTTTAGTAAAAAGGACTGCACTTATCTCTATTCAACCTAACCACCCGCAGATGCTGCAGAATAACATAAGACTTAGACCTGCTACTCACAAGTTACCTGAGAAACAACAAAATACTGATCCAGCAGCAACGTACATTATGAGCACACAAGTATCAGGAGGAGACAGCTTTATCTCTCTTCACCCTGGGAAGTTTAGTGTCTGGAGGTTGCTCTGTCCTGGAACATGGCGAAGGTGAGTTTTGGCTTTAGTTCAGTACCAGCACTGGGCTGACGGGTACCCTGGTCCAGCTGACCTCCTGATCAGGAAGGACAGTGCTCCAGGAGACACACAAACTCCAGAAGCACTCAAGCACTGACAGACTCCACTGTTGTGGGACCCCACCTAGAGTACTGCCAGCTCTTCAGAGTACTCTAGTTCTGGGAAACCCAACACAAGAAGGATGTGGACCTGTTAGAGAGAGTCCAGAGAAGGCCCACAAAGATGATCAGAGGTCTGGAGCAGCTCTTCTAGGAAGACAGGCTGAGAGCTGGGCTTGCTAAGCTTGGAGAACAGAAAGCTCCAGGGAGACCTTGTAACAGTCTTCCAATACCTAATGAGGACTTACAAGAAACCTGGACAGGGACTTTTCACAAGGTAGCATAGTGACAGAACAAGGGGTAATGTCTTTAAACTGGAAGAGGGTGGATATTTAGATCAGATATATGGAAGAAATTCTTCTCTATGAGGGTGTTGAGGCGCTGGCATAGAATCATAGAATCATAGAATAGTTAGGGTTGGAAAGGACCTTAAGATCATCTAGTTCCAACCCCCCTGCCAGGGGCAAGGACACCTCCCACTAAACCATGCCACCCAAGGCTATGTGCAATCCAACCTTGAACACCGCCAGCGATGGAGCACTCACAACTTCCCTGGCTAACCCATTCCAGTGCCTCACCACCCTTACAGTTAGACAAGCTGTGGCTGCCCCATCCCTGGCAGTGTTCAAGGCCAAGTTGGACAGGGCTTGGAGCAACCTGGTCTAGTGGAAGGTGTCCCTTTCCATGGTAGAGGGGTTAGAACTAGTCAATCTTCAACACCCCTTCCAACCCAAACCATTTTATAATTCTGAGACCTAGGGTCTGTATTGCTTCCTGAAGGGTGATGAGAAGATCAACAAGTAATCTGGGTATCTGCCCAAGAAGGAGGCTGTAAATAAAAAAAGTGAAGGCAAAGACAGCAATAATTCGTGTGTTAGGAATATCATGGACTGATGTCCATGATGTCCTACACACTTGGTTGGCCTGAGAGGGTGACGCTGGCAAGATATCTCTAGGAAGGAAAGCAGAGTGAGGGAACCTGAAAACCTACTTGACAGGAAAAACAAATCAGATTAAAGTAAGCTTGCTTTCTCACTCTTGCTCTAAAATGGAAGCAGTGATGACAGTTCACACCAGCAGAGTAAGCGCAGGAGCAGAGACTGTTAGCATGGCTATGGAAGCAGTCCTGCCTCACACACAGACCTCAAGAGACCCAGGAGCTGGCCCTTGAACCCAAAGTCCCAGGTCCACCAGGCTAGGTTCTCGCCCCAGTGAGGTGATACATTTAAAGTCAAATCTGTATGAATTGTAAAATATTGACAGGAAAGGAGAGACACCAACACAGCAGAAAAGTCCATCTGCTCTGGTCAGCAAGGGTAATCTGAACTCATCATGCATAGGTCTTTCTCATATATTTCTCCAATAGTAACAAACAACCTGGCTACATTTGACAGAAAGCGCCAAGATTCACAGCAGCTTTGGAGGCTCGTACAGACCCACACAGCTTCACCACATACAAGGTAGTTGGAAAATAAAATTGGAAGCAGCAAAGGCAGGGCAAGGACTTACAGCACTGCTCAGACCCTTACATCTTCCACACAAAGACAGCCACCACAAACTAGCCATGAACACAGGAGGTGGGGAAGGACAGAAAGCTGTCATGCAAGCCACTACCCCTCAGCTGTAAGGGAAGCTTCCATTCCTCACTCAGCTGCCCTGTGTCACCAGTCTGTTCCTAACTCATTAGAAGTCATCCATTCAGGTTACAATCAGGAGAGTTAAACTGAAAATAACAACCCTCCCACAGAGTGACCAGTTACAAGCACAGCTGGTCAAGCCACACACACAAACACCATGAGGCAGACAGATGGCTCCAGCAAGGGAAAGGGACACAGGCAGAGCACCCTGCTGTGCTGAGCATTCCAATCACCATTCCTTCAGTAGGTGATAAAGATTCCCCGTGCTTCTCCAGAAGCTTTCAAAAGCTTTGTGGAAGAGGGTCAGGAAAATACCCTTTGCCAGCACCATGCCTGCTACTTAATCTTATTCACACAAAAAGATCAAACCAAGGTTCCAGCTGCCTTTTGCTATAGCTCAGTATAAAGGTATCGCTGGCAGCATTTCAATGCTGGTTGGTTTTCCCTTGCTGCTGCTTCAGCGGTAGGAATTGTCATTGTATTTGGATATTTGCATGCAGGGAAGCAGGGGAGAAGGGCTTTCTTCAGTTGCAGACCTCTTTCAGGATTTTCTTGACATACTCATTTTATGTGCAAAAGCATATAGACTTCCTTTGCAAAGCCCTGTCTCACAGAGCCAGTATGTGTATCTAAACTAAGTGATAATGTATCCCTTTAATACAGCTTTTATTGTTCAAACAAATATTATTTTAAGCAAAGCAAATTCAGGAAGGATTCTGAAGTGAAACAACAGAAGCTGAGGAAAGAGAGGAGGCAGAGGGGAGATGGTTGAGACAATGGAACAACGGCTCCCCACCATGACGCCCTTATCTCCAGAGCCAAGTCAGATGCTGAACACTAGCTCCATTTACGTCCCTTCCTTCTAACTGTACTTTTTATGGCCACCAGAAAGGTTGGGGAATAAATGAAGGTGACAAAGGTGAGGAGAAAAGATTTCAACCAGTGTAATGCAATTAAGAACAAAAAGGGAAAACACCTCTTATCCTAGCACAACAATCCTGCAGGAAAGCACAGGATGAGGAGCAGGGAAAGAAACCCAAACAACTCTTGCCAGCTACCTCCACTTCAAGACAGCAAGTCACAAGAGTGACAAGCCTGAAATCTCTAGGAAAGGATACTCAAGTAGGGTCACATACCAGAGAAAACAGCCAAAAACTTTTGGGGTAGGAAAAACTTTTCCACATTAGTTCAGACTTATGGGGAGGCATAACTTGCTGAGACGTAGGTTAAAGCTCAAGTATAATAAGAACTATCCCATTCTGGAATAATCACAAGCATAACCTGAATCCTACGAAACGATGGATTTTGAAACCAAAGTGCCCAGACCATTTTCAAGCCGAAGAAAAAAGGAACCCACCATCTCAGAGAGCGGATACAAAAATCCAGTGACTACAGAGCTTGGCCTCTCTAACAACACATTATCCAGCTAGCCCAAGTCTCAAGACACTGCACTCTGGCTGTATAAAACAAGCATGCTTTATGAAGAGGGTTCACACTCAAGGATTTTCTGTGCTTTGATGACAGATCTGCTGTCAGGTTCTTCAACAGCAGCTCGCCAAAGGCAGCTCAGGGGCTGCCTGAGACAGTGGCAGCAGCTCAGCGACCACAGCAACCAGCCATCAATGAGAAGATGCTCATCAATGCATTGAAGTAGAAACTGCCACAAAGCTAAAAATGTCTCAAGTCAAAATTTAATGGAGCTGGGGGGGGGAGGGTGGGGAGGTAGGGGGGATTCAGATGACCATGAATCCCTGTAAACTGCCAAGACAGGACACAACAGGAAAACCGAGATTGCCTGTCTATGCCCTCCCTTTTCATATCCAGATGCAAATACCTCCTGAAATTGCCAGCTTCACCTTCAGAACATCTGTTTGAGGCAGATAAATGGCACCACCTTCTATTTGCACAAGCAGAAGGCCAGGAGAAACTGGCCTTTTTCTGCAGTTTCAAGGCTTTTAAAATAAAAACAAACCAAAAAAACAACACACAATAAACACAACCAAACATACTCGGCTTACACTGAAGCCTTTAAAAAAAAAGTCATAAAGGAAGACTGACAGCAACAGGATCCAAGCCATTATAAGCAGCATTTCAGGCCAGCATTTTTACCAGAGCAACAGCTCAACTGGATTTAACTCCCTTGCCTTAGAATTAAAATGCTACCTACATGAGTAGCACAGCAGAGCCAAAAATTGTAGCCAGGAAAGTGAATCCTCTAAGATTCTCCCCACAACCTGCTTCTAACTTCTGTTTTCCTGGAGGATCTGGAAGAGCACAACCATTCCTCCCGGCTAGAGAGTAGCAGAGGCTGGAGTCAGAGTCTGGCCAGCAGCTTTTACTGGTGGATCACAGGTATAACAGCTGCCTGCTCACAGCACCGTAGCTGCATTGCTTCCTTCTGGGCTGGCAAGTAAAGAGTCATCTTGTCTCAGCAAGGCAAACAGGTGTGACAAGGCACATGCAAGGAATAAGAATTTATAACGACAAAAATCCAATCAGCCCAATATGCCTCAAAAAACTAATTACAGTGAATAACTGGATCAGACAAAAAGGGAGAAATAAAATACAGGAAAAAGCAGAAGAGTTAGTTTGGCAAATGAGACCCTTAATTATGAGCTATTACCCTTTTCACACCACCCCCGGGTATGGGCTCCAGCCTTGGTATTACCTACAGCTGCTTCCCCACAGACAACAGCAATGCTCACAGAGCATCCAGGACCTTAAAAAGAGTGTATAGGAGTACATATGCAAATCCTCCTGTTTCTTCGAACAGCGGTGCTAAGACTGTCCCCCTTTTACGTGACCCTGGAATTAGAGCCATCACCCTCGGAGATGTGCAATCCTGTTCAGGCAAGGCTTCTGCGCCTGGTGCAGATGGCTGTTCTCACTTGCTCTTCCAATCCTTCATTTTTAACAGCAACAATGTCATGGGTATTATCATGAGGCCAATGAAAGAGAGAAATATTCTCAGTCCTAGAATTTACACACCATCAACATCATCCATTTCTTTTCTCTCTTTTTCTTTTTTTAAATCTAGCAATAGCTAGACACATTTCTCTCATTTCCCTGTCTACCTCGCCAAGCATATCACAGATCCTAGTACTTTTTAGCACCTTCCCCCTGCTTCCTCCTTCTGCAAAGCTTTCATTTAGGCGTTACAAGCAAAAAGCTCATATAGTGTTTTCCTTCCCCCACCCTCCTCACTTACTACTTCCTCTAGACTTGCTTTGAGACAATGAAATGCAATTCTTAAATTAAAATCTTTTATTAAGAATTCGCTCTGCTGGAGCTTTCCTGCACACTGCTCTGTGCAAGAAAAGAAAGTTTGCAACGCTATGATACAGGGTTTGCCCCTCATTTTTTCTGTACTGCTCTTCTAAGTGTCTGTACAAAATGCCCTGCTGACCTATCTGAATCTGAGTGATAAGCAGCTGATCTACTGAGTTTTACTCATGTCTCTTATCTAAAACTATCTCCTTAAGGAAGCCATATGCTGCAAGCATACTTTGAAATGTCTCCATAATAATCTGAGAAGCAGAACTGTTTGTCAAATAGCACACACACTACTGCTGGCCACTTGGAATAACCATCAGCCACAAGTAGGTACATATGCTCATTGTGATCTGCAAAAATCAGCATGGCATCTCTGCCAAGGCTTAGCAAGTGCCAAAGTGGTTTCTAGTTTTGATAACTACCATTCACTTTGTCTAATTCCTCCTTTTACATGGAGTTTTAAGTGTGACTGCCAGGCACAAATATGTAACAAACTGCTCCTTTCAATTTGTTGTGGTGATATTCATGCCTTTCACCCAACATCCCAACATGAAAGATTTATGGTATTAATCATGCATATCATAGTGAACGTCACTCTCTACTGTCGACTGCATTTTTCTACTGGAATAAGGATAAAAGTCTTGAGCTGCTTATTATTTGACCAGCCAGAAAACAAACCATTATTGTGCTATTTTAACCAAAGCTGGAACTTAGTTTCTATGGGTAACATCTTCAGATGCAGCTAACATGATTCAGGAGCTTGACTATCCCGTTTTGAAAAACAATCTAAAAACTTAATCACAGCTACATGCAGGGCTTGTCTATGCAAGGAGTAATTCAGGAAAAGCCTTGCAAAATTTAAAATTAAAATTCATTCTAGACCTGTTGTCTAGAGGCAATCTTTCACCACAGTAAGCTGCATTAAGCCAGCTTGCATTCCTGCATTGCAACTTAGGCTTGCCTGAAGGACGCCACAGAGCAAGAACAACCCCAGCATATGTCCTGCTACAGTTCACAACTACTGGCTTGCAGTAGCTAAGTTGCTGCAGCTCTCAAACTTCAAAACTGTGCCCCACAATAAGCCACCTGCTGGATTTATAGGTCCACTACCCAGCTGCACAGTCAGGGTTGAGTACATTTGTGTTGCAATCCAAAGCAAGCACGAACATGGTGTAGGTGCCCCACCACTTCTCAAGGAGTTGAGGGCAGGATGTTGCTGCCAGGTGACCCCGGGTGCAGGCGGATGAGCACACAAAGCTCACTTGGGATGTTACATTAATTGGTTGGAGCACAGGTCAGGCTGAGCTCCGCGCCCTTACAGCTGTGCTGCAATCAGAACAGCTAATTTAAAGCTAGCTCAATAGTGCACCCACAAGTTACAGTTCTACTTTTGAGTAGGCATAGTGTACATGCACCTTAGTCAATTTATTTGCAAAAAATGTTCCCCTAATCCCGCTGTCTCATAGCATTGGAAAGCTCCTGTATTGTTATCCAGTTTCCAAGTGTTCCTTATTTGTAGCAGTACAGAGATGCCTTCTTTCACTAAACCTTAAAATAGGAATATTCACAACCTGCATCTAACAGCGCTGCCCAGTTCCGAGACCACTTCCAGAGATAAGGTGGTCATCTTAGCAATTATTTTGACGTTTGATCAAGATAATCCCCTTCTCAAACACACATTTGTGAATTTTAGATGCTCTAAATACAAAAGAAAGCTTTCTCTTTCAAAAATAATTTAAAAATAATCACTGACATCAATTCCTTTCAGCCTTCATTAGCATTTGGGAAACAAACAC
The DNA here is from genome assembly GCA_028858755.1 of Ara ararauna. Classification (NCBI taxonomy): domain Eukaryota; kingdom Metazoa; phylum Chordata; class Aves; order Psittaciformes; family Psittacidae; genus Ara; species Ara ararauna. Next base: position 103,524,430 of record CM054379.1, read on the forward strand.
TAGAGATTTCTTCCTATCTTCAGACTTGTAAGAAAAACAGGAATATGGTTTAGCACATACTTAAAATAACAAAACGTGTTGGAATATTCAGAGTTTTTCTTTCGCTTCTTCAAAAGCTGTGTTCTGCTCTGATATCCAGCCTTATTTTAGAGCCATAGCTCCACCCTTGCGACCATAACTTCCCGTCTCAGACACTTTCCCTCATCATGTACTTATGATACGCTTCTCTGCTTCTCCTCTGCCCCATCCCAAATCTCTGCTTCTTCACAGCAAACACAGAGTTTTTGATCTTTCCTTGGGTACCAGCAATAGTCATTTCCATTCCTGACAACAGCTTTTCATAGTAAGAAATACTGCTTCTTTGATCAAGTGCAAAATAATTTAAATTGTTGTAGAATGAGTCAAGTGATTCAGGAACTAACCTGGTCCAACACCTCCCTCAGAGCAGCTTTTCAAGGCACCTGCAGATTCACACAGAAAATCCATGTATGTACCCATGACTGAAAGATTTCTCTTTCTCTCCCAGTGTTGTACAGTAAGGCTCAACTTCTAGAAGACCTCCATTTATTTTATGCCCTGAAATAAATCCTAACCTGTGAGCAAAGATCAGCTAAATTAGTAGTGAAAGATAAAATATGGTTTTGTTTTCTTATTAAAATAGCTCGATTCTGAGATAACTGGATTACCTCTTTACCTGGATAACCTCTTTTCAATGGCTTATTGCTTCTTACTGAGGATGTATTTACCTTGGATCTGTCAGCAACAGGGATTGCACTTCACACCAACTGCACTTTATCAGAGAGAAAAGGATGGTTAAAACTTTGCTGATGTTCAATTCTCCATTCTGCCACAAGCAAATCACTTAATCTCCATCTCATTTCCCCACATGCAGAGTGGAATAACTGTAGGCAGAGGCATTGTAAAGGTGGAAGTTCATAGATATTGCAGTGATGGGAATCACAAAGACCCACAAGAAATCCTACTTATACACTCCAAGAAGGATTTTCAGGGTCTTACAACTGCAATGGAAATGTCCCAGACCTGTTTTCTTAACACCACAACTGGATTCACTTGACTTGCAGGACAGTTCAGTCTCCCATACTCAAACTGGCTCTTGCTGCTCAGGTTACTTTTATGAGCCTTCATTCCTCACATTTCCACTATTTTGAGGGATGCTGTAAGTCAGAATAATCTGAGTATTAAGCTTAGCAAGAGGCTGTCGCTCTTCACTCTACAAATGCTTTTTTCCACTGTGCAAGACACAAAACAAGCACCAGAACGTGAAACAGCATTTGCAAGCAAAAGCCATTTTGCCACGTTTCTCAAACATCAGCCTGAATCACATCTTTTCCTTTTTATTTCATCACCAAGGCACACAAGAGATGCACGAGATTCCCATCCACATTTATTTTAAAACAATTGAAGCCAGTTAGTGAAGGACCATTTCCTTCTGAAACAGAAGCAGCAATGACAAGCAGCTAGCTACTCTTGTATAAATGTTCACCTGCAGACATCCTAAAGCCTTTCTCACAGCTTGACTTTAGCCTTCAATGTTATGTCAGTTCTTCTTTAGGCAGCATTTGCTAATTTGTCTTTAGAAACTGCTGTTCTTACTGTGCCTTGGTCAATTGCTATCCTCACCCTGCCATCATTTCCATTTACACGAACACAGCAAAAGTACCTGCAAGCCATTCATACTATGCTACCACTTGCACAGGAGAGAAAGCACAAGCCAGCACACCACAGCCAGATTTTTTAGTCACATCAATGATATCTCCCCTATGAAAGCTAAAGCAAAGGAGTAAGAGCCAATACCATGTCCACGAGTGATTTGCAGTGTGAATAAAAGGAACAATAAGAAAGCAAGAGGCTGGCCAGACCGATATAAGCTGCCTGAGATCCTTGCTCACCACCTTGCTGCACACTCACTCCGGAGGTCTGCAGCCCAGCACAGAGCTGTGACCTGCTCACAGAGCAGCCCAACTCCGGGGGTCACTCCAGCACCACAGCTGTCCCCAGTAGTCCTGCCTTATTTGCAACCACTGAAATACACAACTACATCTACACTGCTGTTCATTACTAGCATGATACTAAGAACACAGAGTGCTTTACAGAAGTGTATGAAGGGAGTATCATTCTCACAAGAGTTTAAATATTAGTAGACATGAAGATTTTGGGAATACAGTCACATACTGGTGTAAGCATATTGTCTAGTCTAGAAGAACAAGTAAAAAATGTAAAGAACTAATGATTTAGAATCAGCTGTCTCTCTCTAGTTCCCTGGTTAACTTCAGGCATCCCCCTTTGCCAGCCATGGACAAGAGTATCTGGGCATTAAAACTAAAGATATTAGTAGTCAGAAGCTGACCTGGGATACAGCACAGGCAATAGGCTGGCGCAAAGAGCTACCTGTAGGCAGCCACAATGCTCAGAAGACAATGCTGCACTGAGCTGGGGCCCCCAAGTCATGGTTTTCCAGAGCCAAAGCACCAGCATCAAATACCTCTGTTGCGGCACACTCAGCTCTGCTGCCTCACAGAGACAGGAATATCTACCACAGTTCTAATGCCCTCACCTGAGCACTCTAAAGACCCTGATAGACAGCCACCTTGCCATCTTCTTTTCTGCTCTTGCGAGAGCAAAGCCATGAGTAAGGGTCCCTCTTCCCTCATATCTGTTCAGATTCTGTAGCACCTTTAAACCCACTTTTTCTTTTTGAGACTCAAACCCAACCAAACAAAAATACCCAAACAAAAGAATCCCAAACCAACCACCACACAGGTATGTGAAGAAAAACAGAAACGGAGACTACAGGTGAAAGCTAATTGAGGATTGAAGAGATCAGCGCTCACTTTATTGTATGGTCTTTTATGGGAAACAGACAACAAACAACTTCTGGAAGGAAAGGACAGCACTGTCCCAACTCCACAAGAGTATTAAAAAGGGGAGAAAGGAAAACCAAAAGGATAAATAAATGAGAATGTAAAAAGATCCTGAACTGCTTAGGTACAACAGACAGAGCTTCGGACCATAAAACAAGCCCGTGGAAGATGCAGAGCAGCATGCAAGCAGCCAGTACCAAAATCCTGGGAGAAGCAGCAGCTCACTCCCGGGAACTTCATCCCTGCTCCCGCTCTCGGGAAGGCACCGGAAGCACGGACACGCAGGCTTCCCGAAGCCCACCAAGGGGGCACCGGACAGGAGGCGCTGCCCACGGAGGACGCTTGGCGCTGACCAGGCGCTCCGCCCCACGCGCGTCCGGTTCCCGCGGTGGACACCCTCCGCCCCTGGGACAGGGCGCTCCCCCACCCGCCGCCGGGTCGGTGCAACGCCTCCCTCTGCCGGGCAGCGGCGGAGCGGCACGGCACGGCCCCTCCGCCCAGGTGTGCCCCGCACAGCCGCAGCTGGAGGGGAGCCCGTAAGCAGAACGGCGGAGGACGGGCGGCTTCGCTGGTCTTTCCGTTGGGCGGCAGGGAAGGCACGAGCCGCCTGCAGCCGGCGCGCTGCGCCTGGGCAGAAGTCAAGGGAAGAAGCTGGGAGTCAAGCCTGCCTTCCCGACGCAGGACGTGGAAAATCTCTGCCTCGCAGCAAGCCTGGTCCCTGACAATCTGTTGGCAACAGCCCTCCTCTGACTTCACTTTTGTTGAGCCGAGTTGGTTCCCGGGAGTCTCTCTTTCCTGACTCCACCTCTCAAGTGCTTTCCTACCTCTTTAAAGCAGGTTTTTTATTGTCGGCTCCATGGCTTATCAGACGTTTAATTCATTCTTTTAAACACTAAGCAAGTGTTTGGCTATAAAACCCAAACTTCTGTTGCTCCTTCAACCTCTTTTCCCTAACTAAGAAACAGAGTAAAGCATTTTTCTTTTCAAAGCAAGTACTTTGGATCCTAACAGAGTAGAGATCTCACCCATTAAACACGGGCACAGAGACATGAAACACACGCATTCCCCTCTCCTACCTCCCTGCAGCACATCACTCTCTGGTGGATGCTGGGGGTCCTGCCGGATCTGCAGTCTGCTGTGCAGAATCCATGCCGCATCCCTTTGATTCCCCCACAAACTGGGGGGACATTGGCACATTTTCCCCTTCTGAATTTCAACCTGTGCAACAGCAACAGATGACAATTGGCAAAAGGTGGCTGGAACATGGATACTTGATATGTTTACCCTGACTGCTTGAGAGCAGAAATGATCTCAAAGTCTTAATAGTCTGGGCCTACGTAAGACCTGGGTTTGTAGCCTGAAGAAATCCACATTGTATTACCAGATGCAGGTACTCACAGCATCTCTGAGAACAAGCCAACAGTCTTCACTGTCTATTGCCTGAAATGTTCATCTCCACAGCAAAGTGTAGCCCCTTCTGAGGACACAATGCAGCAACCGCCCTGCCCAAAAAATATTAACGTCTCACATACCTTCATGAGATCTTCACCAGAGAACTGGCTCTCCAGAGAACCAGTTGACCATGCGATTTGGGTTATGCTGACTAATGACAACTATTGCAGGTGAAGCTCAGGACATCTCTTTGTTTTTGAAAACACCCTCCAACCAGAGCAGTCTCAAAAAAGAAAGCTCAGGGGACACCTCATCACCATGTACTGGTATTTAAAGGGTGGCTACAACAAAAATGGAGAATCACGTTTTACAAGGACTGACATGGAAAAGACAAGGGATAGCAGGCACAGGTATTCCTGGTGAGATTCCAACTGGATACAAGAAGAAACTTTTTCACAGTGACAACAATCAGCCACTGGAATAATCTCCCCAGGGAAGTGGTGGATTCCCCAACACCAGACACTTTTAAGATTTGGTTGGAAAAGGTGCTGGGACATCTACTTTAGGTCATGCTTTGCTTAGACAAGTTTGACCAGATGATCCTTGAGGTCCCTCTTCCAACCTGATATTGTATGATTCAGCTCTTCATCTCTCTCTACATTGCTTTTGCCAGCAGATTGGCATTGGGCAAACACAATTTTTCCCTATGCCCCAACTCTGCCCTCCTCATAATAAGCCATAGCCACACAGGCAAGACTCTTAGCCATAGACTATGCTCAATGAACCAAGAGAGCATGGTGTGTGTGTAGGGAGGGACTGGAAGTCTACAACTGCACTATTCAAGGAACCAGAATAGTAGCAACTCCAATAAAAACACGGGCAAAACAGTGGGGCTTCTGGTTGAAGTAAAGTGTCACAAGATCTCTGAGTTACCAGCACAGAAGTCTTTTTGTCTTGTTACTTAAAAACAAGAACAGCAGCCTCAGCAGCACAGCATCCCTTACTGCCACTGCTGGATTGCTGTCTGAGTACTGAACCTCCAAGGCCATCTTCTGCTGCGTCTTCCACTTATCAGGAGCCACTTGCTATATCTCCCTTCCCTCTCTCAAACTCATCTGAAATACATATATATATTTCAAAAAATCCAGTGCATGCCTGACACGGTGATAATTTTAAAAGCTATGCTGTTCATGTCAAATTATTCAACATCTGTCTTCATGTTCCCACAAAAATTAGCATAGGATGGTGGTTTCTGATGACACCTATAGTGAAATATTTTGATTTCTACCAACAAGTTGCAAACAACCTGTCAAAAGGATAATGTCAGTTCTCTAGAACTGCATATTAAAGCCAATTGAGGGCTTATCTGGTGTGTGAAGCTACTGACCTGACCTAAAAACAGAGGCTTGAGTGTCACAAGAGGGCGAATCTGATACACTACATCTGGAGAACAGCAAAGCATTCTGAAGCACAGGACTGCACAGATTTAATGCCTTGACCTTCAAGAGCTGCTGAAGGGCTACGCAAATCATGAACTGACCCAATCCTTTGGCGAGACTTTCTCTAGCCCTCCAGTTACAAAATGCTACAGACTAAGCTACCACAGATTTAAGGGCTGGACAACAAGAGAAAATGGCTGTGCACAAAGGATATATACATATATATACACATATATATATATACACACACACGCATGTGTGTATATATATAGTTGGGAGGACCACTGTGCTCATGCATCACATTTTTCAAACAGAATCAGCCAAGAAGTGGCTCACAGGAGCCAGCTCCACCATGAGCTTAGCCAGCAATCTGCTCACCCATTTCTGAAGGTACAGGTGGTGCACTGGGATAACACAAGAGAACTGAAGAGCTCTGTGTCTGGACTCCTGTTCCAATTGGCAAAACAGCTAGAGGCAGCAGCAGGGGAGAGGGACTGATCCAGGTCACCAGCTCAAGGTTAACATCAGAGTGTGTCTGTGCCCCCAGAAACTGGCAGCAAGACAGGTACACACACAGGTTGCAAGAGGACAGTGCGAGGCATCCTGCATTGAAAACTCTAGGAAAAGAGGTTTAATTTACAGGTAAAAGGAGCAGGAAACAAATCTTGCCACACATACACAAAGTGAAAAAGTGCAGATGTTTACGGCCTAAACCCAGGTTATGTTTTACCATGACACTCCTCCATCGCAGACACAAGAAAACATTCTTTCACTAGATCTTTTAGCTGCCTGTAATGGCTCTTCAGGGGTGATTCAGTGTGATGGTGTCTCTTTAAAGGGAGAGCTTTACTGGGTTATTTATTCCCCACCTCAGAGGCTAGGGCAAGATTACGCTGAATTGTGAATGCTTCTCCCCCACCAGTTCCCAGCGCCCAAAGCAATGCAGCCCATCCAGCCTCTCTGATCACCGTGCCAGGCATCTTTCCCTGCTGCCCAGCCCAAACCTCCTTTTATTCCATCACCTTGCTGTAGCCCCTCATCACACATTGTGATGACCATTCCCAAAATGCCTTTTTCACAAGTGAATTATGAGAGGCAGGGTCAAAACATCCCAGGCTTATTTAGTCTGAAAGGCCACTGCTGAGCAGCTGGAGTGTGCTAGTTGCAAGGCAACCCAGAAATGTTAATTATAATCTGCACATGGAGTAAGCAAAGCAACAGCTCTGTGACAGAGCTACTCATACCCCGAAATCTGCAAGGCCGACTAGGCACACTCTTTCCTTTGGACTCCACCCTTCCACCCTCCCCTTTCAGTCTAATTTATAGTTTTTATAGTCTTTAACTCCAAGGCTGAAAGGGCAAGTCCCTTTCTCCTTACCTCTTCCTCCCTCCCGCCAAATTCTGACATTTCCTAAAGATCTATTCCAGCTTGTTCCTCATACCGACCAGCAGCATTAACACACCAGGACTGGAAAGCACACACAGTTTGGGAAATAGTGTTTCATGAAAGGCCAATAAAAACCGCTTCTTGGCAGTCTGCTGAACTGCCTTCCCTATCTGGCCAGCCTTGTCTTGCTGCAACAAATGAGGCTGAAAGGATGGTATCAGCTATGATAAGAGGGTTTCAGACACACTTCAGTCATTACAACAAATGCCTATTTATCTAACAAGCCTCTCCAGGTAGCAGGCAAAATGCACCTTGACTCCTAATTAAATTGCACCTCCATTGCAAATACTCCTTTCCCAGAAACCCCCTTACACACATTTTATTTATACCATTCATCTCAATAAACCTCTCCAACAGCTCCACTGTCCTAGACAAAGGTCTTTCACGCACATCCATGTGGGTGTATTATTTAAAGGGTACATCAAAAGGATAGTTTATCTTTTTTAATCTGATTTAATCTCATCAGATTTACTAAATATATTTATAGACCCATATAGATGCCTCTCCCCATCTCCATAAATAAATATTCAAAAGCAGAACAGATCTGAAACATGATACTCAAGTTCCCATCATTTCTACAGTAAGTGCCACATGATACCAGCATTCACAACACTGAAGGCTCTAGTAGAGCTTAAAGCTGTGGTGAGAGACTAACATTTAGGACAAACCAAAGTGGAGGGGGGTAGAAGGACTAGTTTCTAATCCTGCTTTATCCTTGCAAATAGTATCAATCTGGCTCTGCTTGAGCCATCAATAACAGCAATCTTGTATCCAAGCAAAGAGCACTGGCTGCACAAGGCATGAAATTAGTGCAGAGCAGTGGACTGAAGGCAGGATTGGGGAAGACAATATGAAAACTATTAGTCACCACAGAAGTTGCTGTGTGCTGATTCCACACTGTTGCTGAGACACTGCTCTGGGCTGCACTCAGCCACAGTTGCTTGTTAAGGCTTCTGATGGTCTTGATAGTTTGAATAGGTAAGGGAGGGGAGAGGAGAGGAAGGAAGGGACTATGTTTCTCCTTTGTGTAGTTAAATAGGAGAATAGATAGAAGTAGTGTACCATTTTGGCTTAAAAGGATGCTCTCCTTTTAACACATGCCTATATCTGTGCTTTCTTTTGTATTCAGCTACTCCAGTCTCTTTCTGAGAGAAAAAGACAAAAACATTAGTAAGTTATTCAGAAGATCTAATTTAGTAGCAACTCTATCAAATGCAAGTTCACTGAAGTGGATGAAAAAACACAACAGGCAACCTTCTAAAGCACATTTAAGCAAACCCAAGTTTAAGCTCCGTCCCTCTGGCTGCTACGCTGAGCAGAGAGACCATTCTACAGCAAGTGACAGCTACTCAGCAGCGAGTACACTAAAACACAAGAACAGAAGTTCAGCTAGAAGCAGATTACCTGTTTTAAAGGATTAAATAACCTGCCCTGACCAGGCTTCTTTAACCACAAACTCATTCTACTTCTCATCTTTCCAGCCTTCAGAGGGTTCTAAAATTTTCCTCTGGACATGCAGACTGGGAGAAAAAACATATACTGGGAGGAAGAAACAACAAAAAAAGAAGCTAAACATCCTCTATTTAAAATGGTTATTTTACAAAACGGACCCAAAATCAAACTAACATCCCAGCCCTCAAGGAGAAAGAAGGAATTGTTTCCATTGAAGAAATACATCATTAAAAAGTGACCTACAAAGACTTACCCATAGTCAGTGAGACTGAACTGATCTTTGCCAGAGCTCACACAAGAGACTGGCTGCGTGCTGTTAGAAAAGGGGGAGCGGGGGGGCTGGATTCTCTCACTGGGGTCTCTCTTTAGAGCTCAGAGAGCTTGGCTCGTTAGAGGCAGAGGCATGCCTTCCAGAAGGACTTTACAGCAACGCGCAACTGAGTTGTAAGCCAAGATAAAGCCGGCTTGTTATAAGAGGCAAGTCTTGTGGGTTGCTTTTATTTATTTTTTCCCAGTGTATTGGAAATGCAGATCTTGTAAAGCAAGAATCAAGAGACGGCTGGCAGAGGGAAGGGGGGGCTGTGCGGCTGGCTAAAGTGAATCCCGGCTGTTCTCTCCACCCAGGGTTTATGCTAAGCGGGGGACAGGGTGCCGTCCCCAGCCTCCGCTGCCCCTGAGGGGCTCTGGGAGCCAACCTCTCATGGCGGGGGGAGGGGGGACGACCTTCGAGGTTGCGATTTGTCACCCTGCCTGCAAGCAAGAAGAGGAAATAAGCACCACTGCAATAATAATAACGATGATGACGAAAACAGAAAAAAGCCAAGCAGTTCGATATCAGCTCTGGCACAGACCAACACCCCCAACACACACTCACAATCTGAAGAAGAAAATCGGAGGCAAAGTTCAACAGGGTGCAAAAGCAGCCTCAGCCCTCGCACCCCGGGAGGGAAGGGAGCCCTGCGGGGGTCGCCGTGAGGCGGGCGGGAGGAGCCGAGCCAGCCCCGCCGAGGCGGGCGGACCCTGGCAGCGCGGTGAGCTGGCTGCCCCGGCAGCAAAGGAGACCCCAGGCACCAAGCCCCGGCGAGGCAGCAGCGGCCGCCCTTCGCTGTGCTTCCCCGTGCGGTGCTCCAGCAAGGAAGAAAGCCCACAAGGGCTGCGCGGGGAGGGGATACTCAGCCCCCCCCCGCCCCAAAGAAACTGCAACTCGGAGCGCTCCCAGCGCCGCGCCGCCGCGTTTCGCACGGCGTTAGCGAGGCGTCCCCAGGGGACAAGGCCGGGCCCGAGGGTCGTTCCCGCCCGCGGCAGCTCTCTCATGCCCGGCTCCCGGCGCGACGCCTCTTGGGGCTCCTACACCGGGGGTGCCAGGGGTTACAGAGGGGAATAACGAAGTGGCTGGAGGCGCTGGAAGCCTTATTGCTGCATAAATCTCCCCGCTCGGGCTGCGACGAGCTTCGCCGGTATCATTTACTTTCTCCTGCAGGTGCTTTTTAACTTTGATCCCGCCGCCGTTGTCTGCGCCCTCACCTCCCCAAACAGCGACCGCGACAGCGTCTCTTACCGTAAACCCCTTGTCCCCTGCTGTACACCGGCACCAGAGACAGGAATAAAACCCAGATCATCTCCATCTTCAAGGCAGAGCCTTCATCGCCGGCGAAGAAAAGCAGCCAAAACAGCCCAGGCAGCATCCGGCGGGGGAGCGAGAAGCAGACGAAAGCCTCCCGGAACGCCGCCCCATGCGCCCGGCTCCGCGCCGGGCAGCGGCGCCCCTCAGGCAGAGGGAGGGATGGGAAGGAACCCCCCGAACTCTCCCACCGGGGCCGCCTGAGGATGGAATTGGAAAAAAAAAAAAAAAAAAGGAAGGAAAATAAAAAAGAAAAAGGAGGGAGGGAGCGAGGGGAGGAGGCGGAGAGGAGGGCAGGGAAGTGGGGAGCTGCTTCCCTCTTCCCCTCGCCAGGTTGCTCTAGGGTCTCCAGGAAAACGGGCAGCCGCGCCCGCCCGCGGGGTGGTCTGAGAAGCCAGCCCAGGGCACCGGGCAGGAGCGGGGCTCGGCTGCCTCTGGCCCCTGCGGGAAAAGGGGGTTCTTTGTTCGGTGGGAGTCGCCGAGAGCTGCCCGAAGTGCTGCCAACTGAGGCCAACTTGGGAGAGTCCTTACCCTTCCTCCTCAGACAAGGAACTGGCCGCAGCCCCAAGAGCAAACGGGGAGAGGGAGGTGGAGAAAAAGGGGGGGAAGGAAGGGTGGGGGTAGGAGCCAGTTGCTGAAAGGCAGAGGGAAAGGTAGGTGATGCTCTCTCCTATTTTCCTGATCTTCTGGGGAGGGGATTGTTGTAATTAATCAAATCCAGGAAGGATTTTTTTTCTTTTAGAGCGGCTCCCAAGAGCTTCCCCAGCTGCACTGCATCGGCCCAGCCAGCCTGAAGGGAGAAGCAAGCGAGGAGCAGCCAGAGCACGCACCCTCGCCCCGCCTGCGGCTCAGCCAGGCTTTTATCGCCTCCATCCCAGCCTGACAGGTCCTTCTCCCTTCAAAACTTTCTCTTATGCGGTGTGCCGGCCTCGGGTGGGTGCTTTGCCTCCGCTGCTTGCCTGCTCCGCCCGCCTCGCAGATGATTTGCGTCTCTGGAGGGGTCCGCGTCGCACTCCCTCTACTCGGCTGCCGGAGCTCCCGGTGGGAACCAACAGAGGCTGCAGCTGGGAGGAGCCGTCGAGGAGGGCCAAGAAGCTGCAGAAAGTTAGGTTACTCCTGCCAGACTCCGGCTGCAAACCGCTTGGCAGGTCCCTGCCCCACCGCTTCTTCCCGAAGCGCCAAAATCTCCTGTAAAAGTTGCCGGGAGCGTTAGCGCTCCCCGACCAGCCCCGGGGCGCTCCGCTAGTCCGCTCCCCGACGGGGCGGCCGGGGAGCACGGCACGGCTCCGCTATAGCCCCACCGGCCGGGCTTGCCCGGGGCAGCCTCACCCTCCCTGCCTGTCTCTCTGCCGGGCGCACCGTGATTTCCTCCCCTTTGGCTTTCCAGGTTTTCTCCTCCCCTCTTCACCATTTCATTCCTCTTCCCTTTAAAAAAAAAATAAAAGGGAGCCAATTAAAGCAGCCAAGCTCTGCAGAGCCCTGCCTCCTGCCCAATTCTGCGAGCCTCCCCTCGCCCCGGCCCAATTAGAGACAGCACCGCAGGGCTGGGGAGAAAAAGGCACTTGCTTCGGGCGGAGAGATCAGCCGTCAGCCCGGGGTCTCCCCATCCTCAGGACACTCGCGGAAAGGTCGGCTTCTCCCGGGTGGGACTTGAGATGTGGAAAGCCCAGGGGCGGCGGGGACTGGGGGCACCTCTTGGAGCTTGTACGGGCAGCGAGTCGGGCAGGGGAGGAAAGGAGCGCAGATTGCCGGAGGGGGTGGGGGGTGTCTCCTGTGCCGGCTCTGGCTGGTGCCAGCAAAGGTTTTTGTCCTCTCCCCCAGTAGATTGCAGGTTGGTGAGGCTGCCTTGTGAATGCTGCTCGGGAGCGGCAGACCGGGGGGCTAAGTGCGGCCTGGGTGCTGTGCTGGGCCCCAGCCCAGGTCCATGGCTGCGGGAATCGGCGGTACCCGTGGGGCTGTGCTGATGCTCGTCCATAAAGCTCGGAGCGGGGAAGCTGCGCTTCCCCCCGCCCTCGGCGCAGGGGCCTGGGGGGAGACCTCCGGCTTGGAGGAGATCTGCGGAAGGAGATGCTGCCCGACCCCACCGGTCATCACCACCGGCACCGGGAGTGCCGAAGCGGGGAGCCCTGGTTCGCCATCCTTACCTCCATCTGCTTTGCTGGGAGATAGGTAAAATGCGGCTTCGGCCGCACGTGGGATCGTCGGTCCCGCGCCACTCATGGTGCTGCTCCGTTGCGCGGTGCCCCGCGGCTCTGCATGGATAGCCGCTCGCCGCTGGGGTTACCGACGGGAGCTCTACCCGAAGGGAAAGCGGACGTGAAGAGACGCTGGATCGCCGCGTGAACAAGTCACTCCCTGGATAAAAATGTAATTAAAAACATAATAATAACAATAGTGAAAGATATAATAATATATAATATTGAAATCAACCAGCCAGGGAGCGACTGGTTGCTCAGTCATGCTCTAAAAAACAAGCAACTAATAGATATAGCCGCTAATTAGTAAGCGGTTATTCCTACTGTAAGCGGTGCTCAGCGGGAGAGTAAAGCAATAGCATGCACCAGGAGGAGAGCGGCTTTACGGACAGAGCAGCTTCGCCGAGTGACCAGCATCCCCTCATGCAGGAGGCAAGGCAGGCAGGTCTCATACTGGACCCTATTCCCTCACTTGTCAGGATGTCGCCAGTATAGAACTGCTTTGTTAGATTGTTTGGGTTTTATTTCATTTATATTTTATTCCCCCCCCCCAACCAAGCTTAAAGAACATTTGCCAAGAAACTGTGGCACTCTTAGGTGTCCTTTCCCAAGATGATGGCATGGAGCAGGGCGCTTACAAAAGCACCTGATGTGAGCAAGTTTATTTTTAATACAACAAATCTTCACCTGAGAAGGATTTAATCCTTCCTACAGTGGTGGTGGCAACATTAATAAAGGGTGTAGAGGTAGAAGGAGGTGGCCAGCCCTGGGAGGACAAGCAGGGCAGCCCCATTACTAGGGCATGGGGAGAAGCAGAAGCTGCTGCTGAGAAAAATTCAAATTGTCCACATCTGCATGGAGTAAGCTGAAAGCAGCACAAGGAAATGAGGTGAAGAGATGTTTGCCGATCCAGGAAACTTCAGAGTGATTTAAAAAAAAAAAAAGGCAAAAAAGCATGGAGATATGAATCCCATCTTTTCTACTCATAATTTTGAAATAAGGATATTTATGGGGCGTTCTGTAGCCTTGCCTTGTTTTTTTTGTTTTTTGTTGTTTTTTTTTTTTTTTCAGGGATTCTCATTAGATTGTGGAATAGTGCCTCAAAGTTTGAATGACTTATGTGTTACATATCTGAATAATGAGTCTTAAAAAAAATCCCCAAAATATACATTTTACACCCCTTTTTGTGTTAACAGTCAATGCACAGGTTCACGAGTTTCACTGGTACAAATGCTTATGAAAAACGAATTTCAAAGTAAACTGTCGAAGTATGTTGAGTGGAAAAAAATACTGCCAAAACACAAGTACGTAACTGCATTTGCTAAATAAGGTAATTAATTATTGGTTGAGGTCTAATAAATCCTAACATTCATAACTGCGGTATTTCCAGTGGGTGACAGCAAGCCAGCACTCCTATGTACACTGGCTAAGCAAGTAGATACTTGTCATAAGGAAACCGTACTCTGTAGTGATTCCACTTGTCAAAAAGCAAAGATGAAGCATGTGTTTCCTCCCCTCGTCTGTTTCCACAGAACTTATTTGTCCCATCTTTCCAGCTGGGAATCAGTGTCTCTGGTTGCTTCTCAAGACCCCACTTGTCAAATGACTCCTGTCTCTTTGAAATATTTATACATACTACATCACCTATATTTCACAGCTATGTTAAGAGGTAGACAGTCGCTGGGACGGATGTGGTGTTCAAAGAGAGCAAATCATATATAGCACAATGTCACCAGGCAAGAGACGATTGAAGAGCTGTGGGATGCCAAGGTCCAGTTGCAAGAACATTAATTCTCTCTATATTCTCTATTTCATGCTATAGTCTGGCGTAGTCTGTCATTTATTTCTTTTCTGGGATGATGCAGTTGTCTCTGGGCCCCAGTGATCTCTTGAGCTTGTGGCCTGACATTTCTGTCACCTCATTCCTGTTTATTTTCTTCTCAGCACCACATCCAAGAATGTCTCTGGAATCCCTGAAGTTCTATCTCTTCCTCCCTCCCCTCCATACACACATATATGGAAGTGGAAGCTTTGCAGCAGCATTTCACTTTTTATACTTAGTAAAAGGGAGTAGAAATAGAAAGTAAGGAGGGAAAAGGACCACAATGGGGAACCTTAAAGGCAATGGGCAAGCCAGGGTGATTCCAAATGCTGCAAGAGAGGTGGGAGTTCAGAAGGGGAAAGCCAGAGGACTCTCTAGCGCTGCAGCAGAGATGTTAGCAGGGAGATGGGAAAACAAGGAAACTCTAACTGCAGGTCTGTATTGAGGAGCTGAGCACACGGGGTGGCTCCTGCAATGCTGCTGGGAGAGGCTAAGCTGGGACAGGCCCTGGAACAGCACAGCATAGGGGCATGTGTCCGGCCTGAGGCACTGAGGTAGGGCAGCAAGAGAGCCAGAGAGGGAACTGAGAAAGGCAAGGGAAAGCAGGGAGTGTGGGGAGGTGGAGTTCTGTCTCACTGCTATAAACAAAGTAGGCTCAACAGCACCGAGTATGCTGCAAAGCGCAAGCTACAGGAAGATAGGAAAGAATGGGTGAAGCTACAGTGACAGAATGCAGTTAAACTGTCATTATGAAGTGCTGGAATCAGCATCTCTTTGGGGAAAAAAGTCCTAGCCTAGAGCAGTGCTTCCCACCATCCTTAATACTAGACTGGTGCTACTACTGTCCCAGATCCTCCCAGGCATCTCCTGCTTGCAGTATGAAGCATGCCAAGATAGGACTATAAATCCCAAAGGCTCTGCTTTGCTGTCCTCAGTTCTCCTCATCTCCACTCTAGGGAATACACCTATGCTGTGCTTGATTTCTTCTCAGATGCATTTTACAACACTAGTAGTACTTGTGAGCCTCTTGTGTATTCTCTGCTTTTTTGATTAGCTCTCCTCATCACAGAGAGTGTTTGGTACTGAAAGGAGTGATGAAGAAGGAGTCCATCTCCATTTTTCACCCAAGGTACTCATCCTGTCTCAGCTTTGCCACCCTTCCTTCCTGCACTTCCCAGCCAGTTTCAGTGCCATGCTGGGGTTTCTGGCAGCTGATTGCTATTGTATGAGGTTTTACTATTCCTGCCTTTACCCAATTATGTTTTGAAATCATCTGTTTACTGGTTAAGGCTTATGGGAAAACAATTGCAGTCTCTCACCCCTGTGATCTCAACATGTGGCCACTTGTCTTTCCTCAGCTCGAGTGTTCATACATACACACAAAACATCCCACCTCTTGTGCACTAAGTCTATAGGCTTCTAACTCAACATTTTCTGCCAATACCTATGCTTTTTAGCTTATATATCTAGTTTGCCAGAGATCCTGCTGTTATTTTGCTTTAGGACAGATTTGGGCTGGTACAGGGGCACAGACAAGTGTCTCAGCATCACTGGGAGCATATTTTTCCTGTTTCACCCTTTCTTTGATCTTTTCTCTCTCTCTGCCTCCTTCTCCTACTGCATTCATGCTTTCTTCTGCTTCCCCAATCCCCCCTTTCATGTGTAAAAAGTGAGTTAAAAAACCTGACAAGCTGGTGCTGGTCAAAGGAACTTGTTCTCCCTTTCTTCCACTTCCTTTCATTGCTTCAGCCCCCCTCTCTGAGCAGATCTCACAGAGTGCACTGGAGAGGGATGATTTTTGCAGAGATCAGGTACAAAGGCTTTGGGCATGATCCTTCCCTGTTCTTGCTCTTTGCCACTGCCAGAAAGGGTGCACCGACTGCAGATTTTGTCAGTGCCAGGCAGATGATCTGAAATGTGTGATCTCTGCCCTGCGATGGAGGTGGTGGTGCTGGGAAGGGTAAAGGAGCTATTCCTGAAGCAGACACCTTCAGTCAGAGGGTTATGTTTGAAGCAGTTGCCAATATTCTCAGGAGGCGGTGCTACTTGTATTTCCCTTGAGAGGTTTTAAACACAGCTCACAGCATGGGGATGATTGATTGACATGAGTCAAAAGTAAAATCTAAATAGGACAACTCTCAGATGCGGCCTTGCTGTTTAGACCTTGGTGGAGTGTCATGGGTTCAGCAGTAGCAGTCATTTTTCTCCTTCTTGGTAGCTGGTGCAGCGCTGTGTTTTTGACTTTTGGCCTGGGAACAGTGCTGATAACACCACTGTTTCGGTTACTGCTTAGTGATGTTTTGGTCTGGCCAAGGACTTTCTGAGTTTCATGCTGTGTCAGGGAGGAGGGGAAGCCGGGGGGAAGTAGAGACAGGACACCTGACCCAAACTGACCAAAGAGGTATTCCATACCACAGCATGTCATGCCCAGGATGGAAAGCAGAGAGCAGAGACCCAGAATGGGGGGTGCACTGCATGGTCGGGCTTGGTATTAGGTGGTGAGAATTGTATTCTTTCCTTGTATTTGCCTTGTCATTATTATTATTGGTGGTAGCAGTAGTGATTTGTGTTATACTTTAGTTACTGAACTGTTCTTATCTCAACCTGTGGGAGTTGCATTCTTTTGATTCTCCTTCCCATCCCTCCGGGACCGGGGGGAAGAAAGAGGGGGAAGTGAGTGAGAGAAAGGGCTGCATGAGTTAGAGAGGCTTAAACTACGACATGGAGACATCCACACAGAGCACATCTCACCCTAGCCTGACATGAGGAGGAAGCAACTCTGCAGAGTCACTTTTCTGGGAGCACTTAGGTAAGGCTGTGGGCTCGTGTGTCTCAAGACCTCTTGTTGGTGAGAAAACCTCCAGCTGGTACCTCCTCACTTCAGTTGCCCAGTGCCCACACCTGTTTTTGGGAAGATGACTTATTATCAACACATTGACTTAAAATTACACACAAGAAATTCCTCAGTCCGTGTTGTCTCCCTCACTTCAGAAAGGTGAACATCTGTGTTTCGGATGTAAAAAGGAGGCTGCAGACAAAAATGGTTTTCTGCCATACTCTCCCCTTGCTACTGATCCTGACTACAAGAGCTGCGAGAGATGGTTACAGAAAGATTCAACAGAGTGCTAGGCAGGCTGCAGAAAAGAGCATGCAGTTCAATGCCTGAAGCAGCCACACTGCTCTCTAGGGAACCATACACTGTTCGTCAGTGGTGCAGATCTCCACCAGCCTCTTGCTGTAACATGACAATGAAAAACTCAGAAATCCAAAGCTATCAGGGGCCTATGTGCACTGCCACTGTCCAAACAGCTTGGGCAGTCAGGACTTTACTGGTATGGGCTTGTTTTGCCCAAGAGAATGAGCATGCAGTCCTGGCTCACCTGGGCATTGATGGCAGTTTTGGCTGGAGAGACCTGAGTCAGCCCAATTCTCCAGTGGAGGCTTCCTCCTGCTCTCTTATCAGCAGCTCCCCAGCTGATCACTGTTTCCTTTCACTACCATAAACCCTCTCTCCTGGCTTGACCCATCTTCCCTTCTCCCAGACTCCTTCCAGAAGCATTATAAATAGCACAGCTTCAACCTGAGTTTTGGAAATCCTGGGGCTAGAGCTCCTGCTGGAAGTATAGTGGCCCCAGTGTACTGATATCCTCCAGACCTACTCAAAGCTGGATGTGGACACTTGTGGTTTAGTTCAAAGTAACTTTTATGGCCTGTTTCACTGTTACACCTTATTCTGCTTGTACCTATAGCCTGGGTGGCAGGTGAATCCATCAGAGGGTTTCCAGGATTAAGGAGAGAAGGCAAGGAGCTCGTTGAGAAATGGATGTTCCAGTGCCACTGAACTTCCCTGCTTTGAGCCTGTAAGCTGGTCAGGTCTGAAGGGATAGAGTGCTGCAGGTCTTACCTCCAAAAGGAAGAACTCTCTCAGTTCTTCTGCTAGGAGCCTGTGTCTCTCAGCCCTCATTTACGCTCCCCAGCACTACTTGCATATACACTATTTCATCTCAGTGTTTTGACCTTGCATGACTGTAAGGAAATTTAGGTGCTTGAATTCCAAGTGTCAAGAGAAATGTGGAATGCAAAAAAAAACAAGCATAGTTGAACTTCATAACTTAATCCAAAAGCCACTGTCTTCTGATGACCCAAGTCTAGCTAGCAAAACTAGCCCACAAGGCCTGGCTCCTCAAGTGAGTTTGAGAATGAAGCCTGTACAATTAACTGGTGCAAAAGTAGTTTCCTTGTTGGATGTTATATATAATCTATGAGCTACCCCTACAAGTTATTTTTGTGTCTTCATTTGCAGGTGTTGTTGGCCACTGCTGGAACACTCGACTCAAGAATCCAGTGATTTTTGTCTTTGTGTGAACCTGTGTGTAAACACACACACATGGAGATCCTCTGCCCTCCTGTCCAGTGACACTACAGCTACATTTTTAACAAACCATCTGTTCAAGTCAAAGTATCTGAACAATTCTTCACACAAATCTAGATGTGCAAAGAAGAGAAAACATTTGGAATTGTGCCTGCTGAAAGGATGCTTTAAAACACCACTCCCCCCAAGGGTTACTGCTCCCTCCTTATCTTTGGGGTGGGTCCTAAACAAAACTCCTTGTTTCCTCTGTGCTTAAATATACTCACATCCTCAAGGCACAGTGGCATCCTTGTCTTTCCCTTGATCTATTTTGGAAAACCCATGGTGAAATACTGTGTTTAAACTTATCATGACTATTTATAACACAATTCTCTAGCAGACCAGAGTTAGAAGAGCCATTATTGTAAAACTAAGTAATATGAGATGGCACATACAAGGAATTAACAAAAAAGCCCCTATTGGGAGGAAATTATAGAAACACAAACCACATTTACGAACGTGTTTTTTTTTGTTTGAGCTGCTCTAATTTTAGAAAAGCTGGGGATAGGGCTACCTAGGGACATGATCCAGGTGTGCAGCTGCTGTGCAGCACTGGAGTCCTGCTGGCAGAGAGGCACAGCTCACCATAAGAGCTGTTCTTGCCAGGGTTACCACTGCTCCCAACCAAGCAAAGCAAGGAACAAATGTACACTCACAGGCAGGTTTTGCTGGCATAGCTGTCTCAGTCATGAATTGAACCTCTGATCAAAACTGAGAATCCTTGGATGAGGAGATGGGGATGAAACACAAAGTTGAGGTGTGACTCACCCAACGTCAGACAGCAAGGCAGGGATATGCGCAGAGCTGGAACAGTACTTTCTTCCCTCATTTCTCAGAACTGCTGCAGACAAGATGGCGTTGCCACTGAACAGTATATTCCAAAGTATAATTACTTGCTTATTAGCTGGCTACCTCATCATGCCAAGAAAGTTAGCGGGAATGTGGAGCAAAGACATTTCTCCTCTCCCTGTCTTTCAGACCAGAGGAAAAACAAATCATACAACCTGCTGGCAATCTCTGCCTCCTCCACCCTTTTTAGGCTGGCAGAGGTTGAAGTTTGATTGATTTCTCAGTTAGATCTAGTCTGCAGAAGAAAGAGAAAAAGAGCTAATCATGCTAGCCTGATACTAGAGCCAGGGACTCTGATGGCCATGGCTATTACTGCTTCCAGAGTGATGTGCTGGACACATGTGCCTGATGGGTGACCTCACACTGAGCCATGAGGATATCGGGAGCAACCAGCTCTACCACACACTATTGCTCAGTACCTCATAGAGGAGAAGGAATATGACACAGAGTGTCAACCTGACATAAAGCAAATTACAGGGCCACTGGAGTCAAGGTAAGGCTTGGCTTACCTACTGTAGAGGTGGTAGTTTTTAAAGCTTGAAAATGTAAGGGTTTCCAGAGAAGTTTCTCCATGCAGCTTCCCAGGTGGCCATGTTTTCATGGAGGGTGAAGCGATTCTTCTTGCCAAATCAGCCCCTGCATTCAAACTTCCCCAGGAAAACCAAATGAGTTTTTTGAATAACAGCAGCAGACTTCCTTATTAGCAAAGTCAAGCAGGACAGTTAGTGAAAATAGTATAATTTCTATACAGACCAAATCATTCCTAGATAACAGAGACAGAAAGAAATACTTCTGGTCTGACCTCCTGTTCTAATCAGAGCACATTGTAAGGAACAACCTTCAACCTTGATTTCTGAGAAGCCGATAATAAACCATTCATTTGTATTTCATGCAGAGCAGTGCCGTATTCCATCAGGATGCACAAACCAGTATTCTGAAGGAACAATTCACATTTGGGATTGGATTTACAGCTGTTCAGTAGCCTTCAGGTTTGCAGGTAAACTACAGTATCTGACTTGCTGGAAGGTTTCATGGCATGTGACACTGGCACTGAAAAATAAACACCTCTGATTTCCCCCCTCTGATTTTTCCTGGTCTCTGGCATCAGGACCGAGGAAGACAGGAGCCATGTCTTCACCCAACTTCAGGAAGGATTGGGGGAACCAGCAAGATCCAAGAGATAGCGAGAAGCCAGTGGGAAGCCAGGGCAGGACTGACTCGGGAATTAATGTGGGTGGGCAGAGAAAGGATCGAGTGGGAAATGGCCAGTAGAGGGGGTGAAAGGGGGACACTGGCTTGTCTTGAAACATGAGAAGAGAAGCAAGGAATGCTGGAAAGATGGTGGGGGCAAGTGAACAGCCAGAACTTGGAAAAAGTCAGTGTGTAAGGTGCACTGCTGCAGCATTACTGGGGCAGGGACTGATAGTCCCAGGCTGTGCTGGAACGTGGTTCTGGGCCATGTGCAGGGTGGGGGCAGGTTTGGGAGGAGAGTCTGGGCAGAGTACCCAGTATCTGGCAGCTCTGCCCCTTCTTTCTGCCCATTCAGCCCTTACTTTTCTTCATCCCAGTTTTTGGCAACCCCTCCTTGCTTTACACCCTGCTAGAATTCCCTTAAGGGAGCTGGAGGGGTTGGAGGAGCTGCTCAGAAGGTAAAGAAGAGGGTGAAATATGCCTCCCTCTGCCTAACGAGCTGCCCAGGGCATACCTGGTCTTGGGCATAACATGGAGTTCAACCACCTCAGCTAACAGGGGGTGAGATCATCTCTGCTCCAAACATCTTGTTTGGGCACAGGAGATGCATCACCTGTGTGAGGTGTGTTAAGTACTGTTCTTCCTTCACCATGTCTGGAAAAAGTACATCTGAGCCCCTGAAAACAGCAGACATTTTGATGGAAGATGAGTGAGAAAGAATATTTTACAGGAACCAAGAGATGTTTGTCTCTGCAAAATGAGAATTGGTCGATAAAAATATTACTAATAGAGATTTCTCATATTAGCACCTTTTTCTTTTTTCCTTGCTTGTCTTGGTGGAATCACATTTCATTTTCAAACCACAGTTCTACATTTATCATCCCTGATTTAGTAAATAAGCAGTGTCTAACCTATCTTTAAGACTTTGCAAGATAATGTGTCTGTTGGACTCAGAGAGGCTCACAAAAAAAGTGGCAGATGCAGCAAATGTATTGAAGTGGAGGTAATGCAAATGATTTTACATACAAAATATTCTACCTTCAGTAACTTAACACTTTCAGAAAATATTGTACTGTCAGTAAGACTTAAATCTAAAACCTTGAAGCAAGAGGAATTCTATTGTCTTTCTCTTTATTTTTCTCTTAACAGGGATCAAAATCAACCTTTCAATAAGCTTCTCTTTGTAGTCAAAATAGAAGGAGGTGAAGATACCTCTATAATAAGAGTTGGCTCAAGGCTTATCAGCAGGGTAGGTAAAATTTAATTCTGCAGCCCAAGGATTTTCTGTTCACCCTCAGGCAGGCAAAATTCAGCTGTATGGCAGCAGGAGAGTGAGTCCCTCAAGGGACGGTGTTTCTCCTTTTCTACCCCATTGATACCTCACAGCTTGCAGGGGGAAAGGTTGGACAGTTGGCTGGTGCCTACTGCAACTACGCCATCCTCATCTCTTCCAGCCCAGGCAAACTAGGTTGCTGGCTGCCCCTGGCAGGCTCCCACCTTTGCCTGTGCATGAAAACAGCCCTGTCTGTAATAAGGTAGAGAAACTCGCATCTGCAAAGCCGAGCCTGGAATCATTCCCTTACAGCTGCAAACACAGCCTCCCACTTAAATGAAAGGATGCAGGTAATTGAGTTACCTTGTATAAAACAAATTCTTCTGCCCTATAAACTGTACCCAGTACAAATGATGCAATCTCACTGTGCCAGCCTGGAAAGGGGGGTGTTGGGAATGGAGGTGCTCACCCCAAGCAGGAGCAGACTTCTCCTGTGCCCTTAGCACTCACAGCTAAACTTCAAGGGATAGTGACATTCACATGTATGCCCCTTCCAATTTTAGCTCCATGGGAATACCATCCAGCTGATGTTTTCCACTGAAATCAATAAGAAAGGTAGAGGGCATCGGCAAAATCATTAATAATTCCTCTCAATTATAATCTAGTTTCTTCAAATACAGCTGTTGCTGGAGCTTTCAGCCAAAATTAATGAAATGGAAAATCTGAAGGACAATAAACAGTATATTTGTGAGCTAGAGGGATGTGAACAAACAGTAAACAAACAGAAAAATGTCAAAGGGGTTAAATCTTTAATAAACTGGTTCTCCAACATCATTTGGTGAGCTCTCCTTCAACTGTTTCACAAATACTTTCCCCTGCTTTCAGAGTCAGTCTGGTCTTTTTCAAGCCAAACACGCTTCACAAGACAAATTTGTAGAGGAACCAAAATGGGTCTTTAAAACAGAAATAGATTGTAACTTCTTACGTTTTAAAAGTAATAATATGAATGCAAGATTACATATTCATCCTAGCTGTGATTCTTCATTCCTCATACATGCACAGCCTATCCTGTGTTTGGCATGGAGCTCATTGATACTCAGTAATTTATGCTGTTTATAAGCAGGTACATTCTGCAATTGTTAATACTATGGATAATAATATACACACACACATGCATCCACCCACATAAGCACAGTGAGGTTAATACCAATCTAAAAATATTTTGTATGGCAGAAAGAACAGAAAAACATTATCAGCAGAGCTGTTGGAGCAGAGGGTTGTAGTGCTGGGCACATGAGTTCAGAAGTTACTCTGTGTTCACCTCTCCAGCCTGGGTAAGCACTGTATTTACCTCTCTTAAAGTACTTTATCAAGTGTTTAGGGATGACAAAGGCCACAATCCCTGTATGTCTTAAAGTAGCCAGAAATGCAGATGAAAACATCACATTTATGAAGCTAAGAGAGGAAAGGATAAGTTTTCTTAGGCCTGATTTCATGTCACAGGTACATTTTTGTTACTTTTGGACTTACCAAGAGTGTCTCAAAATACAGAATTCCAATCCCCCAAGACACAGAGGCAATCAATCACTGATGAAGGGGAAATGCTGAATTCCCAGTACCTAGCCTTCTCCAAGAAAGCCTGTCGGCTGTGTAATGCAAACTAATCTGTTATGAGCATCAGCTTTTTTGTTTCTTGACTGGTTCACATATATACAACATACATTGAGAGAGGGAGAGAGAGACAGAGAAAAAGAAGGGGGAGGCCCAAGGGTGGGGCATAGAAAGAGAGGCCGCATCCACACATATCAATGACTGTTGGAAGAAAATAGCTAATAACATGGAGCTGGAGTTGGAGAAAGGTGGGACTGCTCTGCAACTTTCTTGGTAAACTGCAGCTGAGATTGGTTCATATCTATCAGAAATAAAATGCTGCATGGAAGATGAAAATCAGGGCATGTTTTTAACTCTTGGGGAGGGGGGGTATTGGCTGGGGGAAGCAGATGGCAGTGACTTACGAGAACAGGGCACTGCTGTTGTAGCCGCTGCTGTAACTGCCACAGCTCAGCTCTTTTCCGTCTGACAGAAGGGCCTCTGGGCAGCCACAGATGAGTCAGACTCATGCGTGTTGTATAGGCATCTCTGGAGAACCCCAGTTTTTCCCTTTCATTTGTGTCATGATACTTCAGGGTTTGAAATGAGTCATGCAGCCCCTACATCCTACGAGCAGCCTTTTCCCTTTCGCTGCAACTTTCCCAGTGCCTGAGCTGCTACCAGCCCCGATGATACCAGCGCGGCTGGGTGGCATCACACAGGAGGAATCCCTACAGTCTTGGAGCAAGAGTGTCATTAGCATCCTTTTGAGTGTTGCACCAAGGAGGCTGAGGAGCAGCAGCTATTGGAGATACACATTGAAGCCACCTCATTTGCACTCCTCAGGAAGACCTGCTGGCTTTGGTAAACCCACTTGAACCTATAGGTTACCCATTAGCACTGATGAATAGCCCCATTTGCTCTGGGAGACACCACCACCCCTGACCAACACTGGCCCAACCCCAACAGTGGAAGCAGAAGAACACTGTTGAGCTAGAGACTGGCCAAAGCACATATCCAGTGTATCCCACCACACCAGGAACTCCTGGCTGCTTGGAAAAGAGAAACTGTGCCAGCAACAGCACCCTGGGTTGCTGTTTTTTCACAAGACTTATCTGTTGGTTTGAAGCTGGTGAACAGTTTCCTATCCTCAAAAGACTACTTTAAGTTCTACAGAGAGCAGTTGTTGAACAAGCTCAGTTAATACAGCAGAGCAGCAGCAAATCCATTTCACCTTCTTAGCTGATGGCTTCCTTTCCTGGAAAAGAGATTCCTGAGGAAAGAAATAAACACTGCTGTCTGTGCCATAATGCCTGACCTGAGCCTCCACACAGCACACTGCTCCCCCGGCATGTGGGAGGGGAAGGGGCACCTCTGGTGAACTGCTCTGCCCTCAAATACAGGACTGGAGGGTGAGGGCTGTGGTCAAAGAGGTGAGCTGGTGCAGAATTATTGCTTTCTGTGCTTTGATATTTCTGGGAAAAAATGAAGGAAACTTAGCCACTGTCATACAAACATTTTATGCAAATCTTATCTTTGTCTTCAGCATACTGGTACATAATTTGCATCTGATTATCACCCTTGGGTCTATTGTCTTATTCTAAACAGAATTCTTGATGCTGAAAGGTGTTCGATTGACAGCCCTGGTGAATAAAGTGATCTCTCTAACAAGGTGATAGGAGAAGAATAGCTACCCACACCAGGCTCTGCCATTACATGGTAATCTTAAAGGTCTTTTCCATCCTAACTGATTCTATGATTATTCCCTAGCCAGGGTCAACAGTGAAGCCTTGGCCTCTCTGAGCCTGCCAGCTGATGCAGAGTGGGGCTGTGAAAGTGGATTCCCTCTGAACTTTCTATGAAGACAACCCAAAATGCTTTCAAAAGTAACAGCTAGTATGTTGGGTCAGATTCACATTTCTGCTACACCTACAAGGGGGTCCAGTACCTAGCTGGCTCTGACAACACAGACAGAGATCACACCCAAAATGAAAACCTTCATCCTCTTGATCCAGAGGAGAGCAGGCTTTTGCTTCCTCTGGCACATGCACAGATATTGCCAGCTGGATATAGCCCTGTGTGTCCAGCAGCAGTAACGTGTGAGTCCTTTTCCTGACTGTAGTAGCATGTCTTGCCTTGTGTCACAAGGCAAAGAGATTTGTCTGGGGTTAAAGTGGCTCTAGTCTGCTGGAGACAATGGCTTGACTGTTTACTCTGGCTGACATTTTGGCTCAGTTACACCACATTGGCATAAACTTTTTGGGAAGCCCTCTGTAGAAATCAGTGATAACCAGAGATCATGGCCTTCAAGTTCTGCTACACATGGATCTCACCAGTTACCTCCCCTACCTCTGGAAAGATTCTATTATTTCCTATTGAGTGGGGGCACAGGGCCCTTCCTAGTGCTGGATGAGCACAGGGAGCTATTCACATTAGCTACAGGATGAAACTGTGACTGATCTACAAACCTACCCTGCACCACAAGCCTACTTCAGTCAAGTCAAAAGATGAGGACAAATGGATGTTAATCCTGATCCTTAGGCTTCAGCAGTCACAACACTGAGCACTATGAGCCTGTCCACTTGACTTTGGGATGGATGGCTGTTCTAGCTGTGTTTGTCCTGTCAATAAAGTATTCAGGCCCCATAACAGCTGTTTCTGTAAGAGTGCCAGATTAAGACGAATAATGCAGACTTAGTGCTCTTTACGTGGACTGTATGGGCTGACCCTGCTGCAATATGCACACCCACAAATCTTCTCAGCTCGTTACCTCATCGAACGTGGCTGCTTCTCTGTAAGGACAGGAGCTGGGTGATACCTCAACAGATTCTGAACACTACGTGCTAGGTCAGAACTAGAAATAGCCTGACTAGGAGAGCACTGGGCATGGCCTGGCAGGGAGGTAGACCCTGTCAGAAAAATGCAGGATCAAGCAAGACATGTGGCAGCCCTGCTGGATTGGACCTTTAGCTTTGCGGAGGAGGGGGCATAGTTTTTCTGTTATTAAGGAAGACATCTCTCGTTATTTCTGCACTTACTCTTTGCTAACACCCTCTTAGTATTTCACTTCTCTCTCCTCTGCACAGCCAGTTCCAGGTTAAGAAGGCAGGAGTATGCATTGTGTAAATGAAGTTTGTTGCTTTCCTTTGAAGTATGTGAGAAGGCTTTGAAAGCCCAACTGTAGCCGTTCCCTATAATCTCAACTTTCTGCTCTATTTCTCTGGTTAACCTTGCTGACTCGAAACAACAAAAAGCATAGCCTGAAGGAAATGATGCTCACTGCTTTCTTAACTTTCTAATGGTATTTTACCAGAGATATTTTCTTTTTGTTAAAATCTTTGAAGTCCATTTCTCTCTTTCTGTATGGATTCTCATTGAGACCAAATGGCTCTTATCAGCCTGCTTCCCCAGGCATGGGATAGGAGGCATGACTGCCTTCCCCAGCTCATAACAAAAAGACAGTCGGTAAGGGTGCCACTGAGATGCCAGCAGTAAGCAAGTCAACACAGGGATGTTTTCAATTTTCTTCCCAGAGGAAGGTGAGAACTAAATTTTCCCTCACACATGTCCCACTTAGAGCCAAGACGTGATCTATTAGGTCACCACTCTGCCCGTCTAGTAAGACCAAACAAGTCTGTTTGAAATTGCTTTGCAGTCAGCTCAAGAGGTCACTCTTGACTCAAGCAAGCTTTCTTCTCCT
The DNA here is from genome assembly GCA_028858755.1 of Ara ararauna. Classification (NCBI taxonomy): domain Eukaryota; kingdom Metazoa; phylum Chordata; class Aves; order Psittaciformes; family Psittacidae; genus Ara; species Ara ararauna. The sequence goes on from CM054379.1 coordinate 103,551,694, forward strand.
ATGCGCACTTGCTTCCCTCTGCCCCTATCTGCATTTTCAAACTAATTGAACAGCCATCCCATGCCTTCAAGGCACAGATATTGCTTCTGCTGTGGCACAAATCCTGAGTGTGAAGAAGGTGATGAAGAAAGACGTTTGACACACTGTAACATAATCACCACACCATAAAGCAGGCTGAAAATGGGAAGGACCCACAACTGGAAGATTTCACTACTAAGAAAGTCTGTCCCATGGGTAGAGCAATAGGGTTCGTCCTGACCACATCTGCAGAATACACCACCCACACACAAGAATTTAATATCACGAACCCCTGCCTCTGTCTCAAATCTAAGGAAATTTCTAATCATTCAGGGGAAGAAGAAGAAAAAGACATGTTTTGCCTCCATAAACTCCAACCCTTCCATCATGGATGTGACAAATAGAAGGAGGGATAAAGAACTGTGTAAACATGCCCCTTGAACATAATTGAAGAACCAGACTAATTTGGCTTGTCTTTATAACAGGTCAGAGCTGGGCACTAGACTTACCCACAACAGATAAAGATGAGTAACTACATAATGAGGGTAAAATATTCATTAAGCTAATTGCATGTTAATTAAGTAAATGATGCTATTAGTGATCCATTGAGCTCCATCTGTGTGTGCAAACAGGAGTGAGAATAATCACACCAGAAAGCATGAGAAAAGACAGTGACAGCTCAGGGGCTCCTGGCATGCAGGGCTGGAAGGGACAACCAGTGAGGGTAGCTCCAGGTCTTTTGGGAGCTGGCAGCTGTAGAAAGAAGGATGGTCTCATGAGAAGAAGGAGGGCTGGCAATGAAAAACTCTGGGTGCTCTTGCCAGCAATCACATTGTAAATGGGCATATCATTTCCCAGCACTCCATTTCCAGATAAGCCAAACAGGAATTATAGCCATCTCCCAAGTGAGAAAATTCAAAAGAAAACTCAGGAAAGGGTCTAGCCAAACTCACCTTCACTATCGTATCTGTTGATTTTACCAGAATTGCTTGCAGGGGCAGAGATCCATCACTCCAGAATGCAACATAGGACTCAAGTCAATAAGCTGTAAGGCACTGGAAAAGTCTGGTTTTGAAAATGGCCTACAAGAAGGCTAAAAATAAAGAGGCAGAAATTACTCTTCCCTTTAAACTTCTTCTGTCAGCGCCATGGAGGACAGTTTCTAATAAATACTTCTTCAAAAAAGGAGAAAAAAATTCTTCTGACTTAATTATGGCCAGTGCTGCATAAGGCAGAATAGGGAAAATGCCTACATATTTCATGTTAAAATTCATTAATAATGGAAGGCAAGGATTAAATTACATAACTGCCAGATTTAAGTTAAATAATATTTTCAGCAGAAGGAAAGGGAGATGGGACCACTCCATAACCAACACGTTTATATCAGTACATGAATAATTTAGGCAAATAATACAACAGCTTTTTAAAGGGGAGAAGATTCGATGAGGAGATTGGGTTACAAAGGACTTGCACTGCATTTGGAGATTTGAAGGACAGGGAGAATAATTCATATTCAATCATTCATTTGATTAATTTCTTCTTTCTTTCAGGCCATTAATGGGCAGATTGTTCTTTTTGCAAATGCACTTACAGTTTGAAGTTACTGAAATAAATCTGGTTCATGGTTCCCCTTGAGTGCCGAGTTTCTTGCAAGGTGTCACTGCACAAAACAGAAACAGTTTTGGAATGGGAGGTCATCTCCCTGTGGGTTTCTCATCTTAGACCAGCTCCTCAAGTACTTTTTGCTATGAAACTAAGTTTAACATCTCCTCATTCTCCTGCAATAATTGCTTAAAGTTTCTGCTTCCTTGAGTAGATGTGCCAGCTCACCCTGCTTGTCCTGCATGTAGAGGGCAAAACTGGAGTAAGCATGAATGAAGCAGATTCATTAAAAATTTTAGACCATTATTAATTAAAAATTAGTTTATTGTCTTAGCTTGCCCCCCGTAAAGCTGGCATTGATCCTAACTATCCTTCTGATGAGTGGGAAGGAGAACTGCTAAGTCATTCATGTTTCTGTGGTGAAACATCACAGATGACACTTTATCCAGGGACTGTTTATTGTCATGGGCAAAACATAAAAATCCATGTAGATTCTGCTAAATGCTCAACATATGTGCTCTTCCTCACAGCCCCAGAGGCTCACACACACTGGCTCACGAAAGATGCCCAGGAGAACTGACACAGCCATTCCTACAGGACTCCAGAAAAAAACAGCTGCAAGAAGTAAGCAGATTTTTCCAAGCAAGGGGAGCTGCTGTTGAGAGCTCAGCCCTGGTCTTGGGATGCAGATCCATGTGCAAGAGCAGAACTCTGGTGCCCAGAAACCACCTCTGTGACTGACTCAGCAGAAAGCCTTAATCCTGATAATTTTACAGCTCTTTGAGGCTTACGCCTAATGATTTTTGTCTGGGGTGCCTGCCCATTTCCAGGTAGATAAACGTTCACATAGCAAAAACAGAAGCCTTGTTTGGCACTGGGGTGCCTGCCAAGCTAGGGATCTCAGCATGCAGCCTCAGAGCTCGCTTCAGTCTCCACATCTAGAGAAGACTGTTTTGCAGCAAAAGGGACAGCCAGCAAGGCAAACACACACACTGCCTCTGTTCTGTTCTCTAGTAGGAACAGGCAAAGAACATCCGTCTCCAATGATGCTAATTAATTCTGCACCTTATTATCTTAATTGAAAGAAACATCAGAAATAATAAAAACTTCTGAAAATATTTGCTGTAGGTTTGAGATGCAAGTGAAATCCAGAGAGTTCATATGTGTATGCAAAAGGGAGAAAGAGCGAGAATGAATGAGAGCAGCGGTGTGCGTGAGCAGGCAAGACTGTTATTTTATCTGAACTGCTTTATGGGCTAGATGACCTAATAATTCCTTTCCATCTCCAATTTCTCTGCTTCACCTATCCCTAGTTTATCATTAAGGAATCACTTATGCAAATTCAATTAAGTATTTAACATTTTCCCTCCTGTAGCTCCCTGCCTCACTGGCTCTTCCTCCCATTTCAAATCTCAACTGACAACATCTCTTTCCTCTCTGGCTCCCATTTCTTTGCCCTTAGACTATTAACTCAGTAACTGTGTGATTTAATCCACAGAAGTATTTTGGGGTTTTACTTTGTCGCAGAGGAGACACAAAATGAAGCCTGAGCATACTGCACTAGCAAAGCGCAGTTTGAACCCTCTGGGTGCCTAGCGCTCTGCAAGAGATTGCTCCACTGGCCTGGCAGCTCTGGTGACCCTAGTCCAATGCTGCATTAAGACACAAATGAAACTGAGGTTTCTCCTTTCCATTGGTTGTGTTCACTTGCTAGATATGACATATGGGGCTGAGTTTAGCAGGGTGCACTTGTGAGCTTAGGATGCGAAGAAACAGGGTATGGTGGGGGCCAGAGGAGGGAGAAGAGCAGTGTATGAGGAGTTCAGGGCTGGAATAGCAAAAGGTAAGGGTTGCAGGATGTACATCAGTGATGTGTAAATACTGCACAGTCTTGGCCAAGAGTTACTCATCTTCTGGGCTTTGAGAAGGAAATTTTAACTGCTTAGCACCTTGGGTGTTATTCTCCTGTTCTTTTTGCCATTAGTCCATTTTTCCCCTCTATCTGGCATACACTGTCTTCCCTTCCCACATTCATGCTAATGAAACTGTATGTAAACTTGCTCAAGTTGAAAAACAATGTTCTAGAAAGGCTCAGGAGCAAGTCCCAGCTAAGTACATAATTATACAGTACTTGGAATAATTTTCCTGTTCCTCTGAAAATGCACATTGGCTCTGATTTTCCTATCTGTAGACTGTAAGCTCATAATTAGCAGTAAATTACTCACACAAGTGACAAATTTTGTGCTTTCAAGTAAACAGACAAAATACAGTTTTCAGATTGCCTCTTGGTGCCGCAGACACCTGGCTTTTCCTGCTCCCTATTGTAAGAGGGAGAGATGGATCAGAAAACGTCTATTCATGCAGCTTGGATGATGATATCAATTACTGAATTACCACAAGAAGTTATAAAAAGCAACTGCTGAGCTAATGCTGGCCAGCCCCTGAGGATTGTGTGTCTTGGCTGGGTGTGAGCATGTGGCAGAGGCAGCTCAGGAGCAAAGGGTTCTCCTGCAACCATGCCCCCAACCTGCCTGGCCAGGGCATCTAAGAACATCAATAAACCCTTGATTGTACATAGTAGAATATGTACATAAGTACATCGTAGAAGATGTGCTTACCCCTCTCAAGCAAGGGGAAGTGATATGAAATAACACATGGCCTGATATTCATGGGAAGCTGCTGTAGAGCACTGGAGGAAGGTGAACTTGCTGAGCTACTGTGGAGCAAGGGCAAGGGTAAACACTAAGAATGGAACAAGCTTTTTAAAATACAGTCTGGTCTTGGGCAATACTAATACACTTTGTTAATGGCAGTTAAACATATTTAAATTGCACTGGTAGCCAGATGTCTTGCTGGGGGATAGCCCAGACAGAGTGGACTGACTTCAGGGCAAAGAAGCCTATGGTTCTCCAGTTTTAAGAGCCATCACCTAAGAAATGGCCCCTGGAAGAAGCCCCAGAGAAGGGTGCAGCTAGATTGAAAATTATCTATCCTAGCTGGGCGTCTGTCTGAGGCTCAGAGAATGGCAAGAGGCACATTCATCTGGTTAATGAGCAATGTTTTCAGGGATCTGACTTGAGAGTCATCAGTATCGCCACCACATGGCTAGAAGGTGCCTCAGAAAAAAGTTGTCACGGCAATTATCAGAGAGGTGGAGATGACAACAGAAACTAAATGACTTCTGGGGTGAAAAGGTAGCTGTTTGGCAATGCGTAAGTGCAAAGGACAGATTCTTGGAATGTGCAGTTAGGAGCAGAGGAACAGAAAATGTGAGGAGAAGATGCTGGGAGAGGGAGTTGGTTGGGTCTAGAGTAACTTCCAAGAACCAGTGTGTGCAGTGGCAAGGTAAGCCCTATTCCCTGAGCTGGGACACTGTCATGGATGCTGCTGTGATAATGTAGGCATAAGCAAAGACCAAAAATCATATCCTTGTTTCAGCTTTATTGGAAATTTGGGGAAACTGCATCATCTACCCCGGAAGCAAAAAGAACAAAAGAGGAAAGGAAAGACATTAAAAAATGGCCTTTATAAAAAGAAGAAATAAATAAATGGGGGAGGTGGAAACAAAAATTGAAAGCAGTGGTTGCAGTGGTCCTGCTATCGTAATCCTTTCGTTATTACGTATTAACATGTCAGGGATGTTTGTAGGAAAAAGATACGGTCAAACAATTAATCTAGAGCACCCATTCAAATAAAGGCAATTCTTTTTATGCGAAACATAAGAAACAGGTATGATCATGGAAACATTTCACATAGAACTCATGTTTTTAAAAGTGGACTCAAATTTTTCAAAATATATGTATGCATTTGGGAACACTGCCTAAGTCCTTGAACACTACCTTGCCCTTTTACAGCAACTTCCTTCTGAAGGACTTAAAAGACTTTACAAAAATGAATGAAGTAAGCTTCTCCAACCCACTGAGGGAGATAACTACTTTTACCTTATACAAAGAAGAGGAGGAGAAACAGCAAGACAGAATAGTTAAGCAATTTGACAAAAGTCACACAGTCTGAATGAATTTAAGAATGAAATTGCTAAGTTGCAATAGAAAGTATTCAGCTTGACTGATATCAGCTCCAAGGAGAATCAGGGGTGGCAGATGTTGCAACAGCATTGAAATAGGTGTTTGGGAAAGCAGAGCAGGGAGTGTTGGTAACCTGCGACAAAAATAAGACTGGAATGACAAAATGTCTGAAAGTTGCAGACCTACCAGGGACTCTGGGAGGGCATTTGCAAAACCCACTTCAGTCTATTAGCACTTTTTGAGCATGTCAGCAAATATGGGACAAATGAAAATTGTCTGCCTGGTTTCACTTGGGTTTTCAAAACATTCTCAACAGGACCCAAACAAGAGGGTAGGCTCATCAGGTACTCTATTAATGAGAGCATCATGCCACGGCGAGCAAACAAGCTGGCTAAGCATCTGAAAAAATGAATATGTAATTGAGCATCAAGTTTGCCATTTCCAGCAGGGCAAAATATTAGTATCAGCATGCACCTAGCTCCTAGAAAAATCTGTGTTGGTTTGTAGATTAATGGACAATACGGTAGAGGCGAATTGTCAGTAAGGTGGCAACACTTGCAAATGGTAAATATTCTTTGTCAAACCTAGAGAAAGATGGGAGAAATCAACCATAGAATGATGTAATGTTTCTTGAGAAAAGATGCACATTGTGTGGATTCATTTGAAGTATCTGTATGTGTTCCTAGGTTCAAAGTGATAAACACTGATGGCCTCGTAGGCCTGGTCTGTATCCTTGTAGCATTGTGCTCCTCTGCAGTCATATGCTTTCCATTTGTTGGGGCATGCACAGGGAATAGGGTGGGGTTTCTTACTAAAAATGGTGTGAGAGCAGTATGGAAGTGCGTTATGCCCAGAACGTTGTGCTCAGTTCAGTTTTGTATTCAAAGAAAATTATAGCAGAAATCAAAAGGGTCTAGAAATAGCCAACACAATTGTTTCAAGGCATAGCACGACTTCCGTGTAGGAAGCAAATTAAATGGCAGGTGTATTTATTTTAAAATCATATGAATAAAATAGGCATTCAAAATAGTTAGAATAAATTATGTAGAAAAGCAGATTCAATGTTTCTATTTACCTTGTCTTTCACACTCCAGCACCAAAGGCACATCTCATTAAACTGAGCGCCAGGGAAAGCATTTTGTCAAAGGGAATACTTTTCCTGAGGCATCCTCATTCACCTGTGGAAATTTCTGCTACAAGATAACTCTGAGGTTCAGAGTGTGGAAGGACTCAAATAAGAAGATATGTGTGGATATTGAAATTTTCCAGATCTACAATAGAAGAAATTAAGATACAAGTGATGAATATAAAAGCTTCATATTATAGCATGTGTGACAACCACCAATGAAGGTGCTAGGGAGATATTTCCCTAAGCAGTGGTTATCCTTAGCTGTCCAGCATGAGAGCCTGTGAGCCTTTCTTTTTACATTCTGGTACTCACCAATATTGAAGACAAAATACTAAACAAATGGATAATTGGCCGATCAGGCATGGCATTTCCTGTGTTCTTCAAACATCTTCTCCTCTGTTTCTTTCTGTCCTCAAGGCTCCCATTCTTGTCATCTGAACTGCATGAAGGTACCACTGAATCATTTAACATTTCTATCAGTGGTTTTTTGGCTCTTTTAGGCAATTGAAATCATGGTGTCCAGCATCAGGCTCACTGCCAATTTTGACTTGACCTGGTCGCAATTTTGCAAGCATTGTCAATGCCAGAGCGACAGCTGAAATGGAAATTTTAATGATGTTAATGAATAAAAGCTTAATGTGTGCTTCCTGCACCTGGGCAGCAAAAGTGCATTTATAATTACTTGCCGAACAAGCCTCCTGGCTGTATTCTATCTGCCCCAGGCAAGCAGTTAACTGAGGTTCTCTCCTTTTTCCAAGATTATTTTTGAGTGAATACTGCCAGTGAAAGGTGTTGGATTGACAGCTCTGGAGACCGAAGTCTTCTATTATGTGACAGAAGTGAAAAAATCTGTAACAACAGTTTTTATTAGGTCACCTAGTTCATTCCTCTGTCAACACAAGATTGTTCTCTATAATACATTTATGAATGATTCTCCCCTTTTCCCCATCCCTACCAAATACAAATCCCCAGGTCTTTTCCATTTTGCTGCACAGTTCTGATCCTCACAGCTTCTTATATACTGATGTTGTAGAAAAAAACAAACATGTGCGTGAGTGAAAAGATATGCATGGGCATCCTTCAGGCTCCCAGAGTTCATCAGAGAAGGGGCAACAAGAAAATTTGGAATATGCAAGGAAGATTTAGACAGCAATTTCTGTGGGCTAATGTTTTTGCTCCTAGATGCCTCCTGAAAGGAGACTACAATGTTCTTTTGCTTGCTCTACTGCTCATACACTACTGCTATTGTCTGGATGAGTATCATCATGAGGCCAGGTTGGACAGAGCCTTGGGTGGCATGGTTTAGTGGGAGGTGTCCCTGCCCATGGCAGGGGGGTTGGAACTAGATCATCTTAAGGTCCTTTCCAGCCCTAACTATTCTATGATTCTATGATTTTAGCAGCAGATCATCCAGAGAACTCATTATGTCAACATTGCCTTTGGTTAAAGAATGAGAATTGAGGCACAGGGGGGTTAAATGACTTGTTGAAGCTCTCAGTGGGTGAAACACCTCTAGATTCCTCTCTACCTTCTGGTCTAATCCCTTAAAGACTCTCTGAAGACTGGTTCAGTGAAACTCAACTACCAATGAACCTTTGTCCATGACAGGGTAGGAGTCCCACACCAATGCAGTAGAAGAAGAGGATCCCTTCAAATCCTGCATTGCATAGATTTCTGGGAATTCCAGTCTCCTCTTAGCTCCTTCTCCCCTCGCATATTGCCAGAGCACAGGATTTATTGCCCAAGTATTATTACATGATGTTGTTTATTCCAGAATAGGTCCTTCCTGTGTGTCAAAGTTAAACCAACAAGCAGATGAAAATTGGAGCCTGCTGAACCTCATGAGGAGCTCTGACAGCTGCTAGTATTTAGTACATGAATGGAAATGGGAACAGAAACTACACTAGGGATGACCAGATTACAGAGATACATTATATCTCTGTTCTGAAATCTTGTATTTACATATCATTCCAACAACCAGCAGCAATTACCAGACACCATTTCTTATTAGACTTCTGTCCTGCTACCAGTTTCTGTACTAGACATACTTGGACTAGGCAACTTTCTTCAGAGAGGCATACTAAAACCCCTTACCTTCAAAGGAGCACCTTATCAGCATATCAAATGGCAGCAACTACTGTCCCAGAGACGATCCAGTTTAATCAGCATCTGTGTTCCTGTCATTTCATTTTATACATTGGGTTTATAAAAGAACCTTAGCTGACTAGTGCCAAACAGTAACCAGGTGTGCTCAGTAAGGGAATTACAACTGACTTATTCATTGCTGTGATAATGCACACGGATGGATCCTAGGCTGCATGCTCAAAACCACAGAACATCTCCTACTCTCAACTATGCTAGAGAGCATGTCCATCATGCAGCGCAGCTCATGCAGAAACTTCCACGCTTGCACATGACTTAGCTGTGGTTTTGAAGGCAGAGGAGCTGCACAGTGTGGTGCTGGCTCCAGAGAATTTGTCCTGCTGGGAGCAGTCTGCTGGCATTGCTATGCTGCATTTGTGACCCGAGCTGATGTTTCCATGCAGCACCCTGCTGTTGGGCTTACTCAGACCTCCAGCACAGCAGTGCACTGTGCCGTGTGGACATGCCCTCAGATCATTTGCCAAAGTCATTTTGTTCCTTCCAGCTCTCGGCATGGCAACTGTGCAGCATCCAGCTGTGGCTATTGAAAAAGAGGATCATGGGAGGATGCAACTGACAATCTTGAGGAGCCTGTACAGAAGGGCTGGTTCAAGAAAGTCAGGGCATGAGCAAAGCTTAGAAAGGAATCTGAGATGGCAGACAGGCTCTATGGAGATTTTGCTGTGCAGAAGAAAGGTATGTGTGTAGGCCAGATTCTGCAAAAAAATAGAGTACAATGGAAGTGCACCTATGCTGAAAAAGAATCATCAAGGCACTTAAAAGAAGGTGAGGACCTGGGATGTAAATACTGGCAGTGTCAGACATCCAGACCAAGCCTGGCCACCTGGCATCCTTCTGTCTGATATGGTTACTCTGTGCTCAACCCAAAGGCTGAATTGCTGTGCAAAGATACCTGGAGCCTGCCCTATCCTGGAAGAGATCTACCTGGCTCCCAGCCACCCTCAAGCACTACAGAGCAGCCAAGGACAGGAGCTGCAAAGATCACCTTGGGGCCTCATCCACATTGCACCTACTGTGCTCATCAGGATCACAGAGTCTTGTGCCCTGGCACAATTCATGCCCTCTGTAAGTGAACAATTTCCAACAGAGTAACACAAGCGATTCATTCTGTCTGACAGTCTTTTACATGTAAATATTTTATATTCCTATTGAATATTTTTGGATGATTATGAATTCTTGATGTGATGAGGACCTTGCTATGTATGAAATGCAGGAAGCAGCAAGGACTTGGCAAGGAGGAAAAGCATCCAAGTATAAAAAATAAAGTATCATTACAAACTACAAATTAAAAAAAGATGGGATAAAAACACAGGCTCATATCACTCTTCCTTCTCTGTCCGGACACTTTCAGAAACAGTCTGGAGCTCACATAAGGAGTATTTCACATGGCTAGATAAGGAGTTGGCTGCCTCTTGTGTCTTACACCCACACGTGTCGTCATGTGTCCCATCCCGTCGTCCCCCCCCCCCCCCCCCCCCCCCAGTTCTTCTGATTTAGCTTTTGTTTCTTTATTCCTTGAAAGATTTGCATGGAAAGATGCAACACCAAAAGGGACCCAAGACTGAAGTCACTCCAAAGTGTCTTCTCTGTCTTCAGTTAGACTGTTTCTGCAGTGCACCCAAAAACCCAGACTGCACTTATGAATCCATGCAGTCAGTCTAGACTGAAGATGGAGAACTTCTACAAAATGTGGAAAGATCTGGACAAGACAATTCTTAAGCTAAGAAGATGAGACAGAAAATGCTTAGCTGCCTCATGAACCCATCTTCCAGACCTGTCCACCTCTGCTCATGCATCTCTAAGTAGTTGGCTGCAAGAACAACCCCTTATGACTGCCTGCTTAGCATGTTGCCTGCAAAGACAAATCATCCCTCCGTTAACCAGGGAAACGTGGCTGACGAGCACGACAAAGGGAGTTCTCAGCTGAACAAGCCCAGATAAGGGCTGCACAAAGGACCCTGGTTATGTGGTCCGTGTCATGCTGGCATCAAAGTCCGGCACTGAGCATTAGGGTTTCCATGTGTCCCCAGGGTGTGGTATGCTGACTTTGCTTGAAGTGCAATTTAAAATTGATGAATTCACAGGTTTTAAATCAACTGCAAGCATCTGGGCTGGCCCTTTGATGTAGGCTATTAACTTAATGAAACTGAAATGCTGCGAAGTCAGATAACAGACATTTAGAGTCTTTATTTACCTAGAGATTTAAGGAGACCTGTCTGTAGCACTTCTTTTTTGAGAAGTGTAAGCTACCCTTTAACAGCACTTCTCAGGCACATTTACACACACACTCGAGCTGCCAGGAAGGCACTGCATGCTGACAAGTGCTTGTTCCCTCTCAGGCTGGCTGACAAGTGGTATGTTGTGGCAGAAGGAGAAGGGATTCTTTTCAAAGCTCAGGTTCTGCTGCAGAGGTTGTCCAGTACCAAAGGAAGGACATCCAGTGAGCATCAGGGTCCTACATAGCCAACCCTCAAAAAATGATGCAGCCAGATGATTAATGGATGCTCTTGACCAGGTATATGCAAAGTCACCTAGCGATTCAGCAGCAGGGCCCAGCTCTCTCGATGGATGCCTGGCTGTGCTGATCACTGGGCGCCACAGCTTTCCATCACATACTTCAAATAGACAAGCCAGAACAGCTCTCCAGATGAGTGAGCTGAGATTTAGCAGCAACTGGGAACCCTCTGCTTCCTGCCTCATGGTTAATGCATATGGTGTAGCACATGCGTGCTCATTCTGTGCAAAAGTGTTGCCCATTTCATGTGCTATCTCAAGGAGTTTTTCTGATAAGCTCAAACCTCATGTTTCCTGCCTTTCCCCCGCTTCCATACACAGCTACAGTGATGCGGTACACATTAGAATGCTCTGATGGCTGTGCACAAGGTGGGAGAAGCTCAGCTATCTTGCTCACTGCTTTTGGGAGGGAGCGGGAAGCAGCAGAGCAAGTGCCCAGCACATACAGCAATCGCCAGGGCACTGCTCATACAGAGGCAGCCCACCAGGCACAGCATCCCAGCATCCCTGGCAGTACCAGAGTAAGAGCAAGGAGGACCCAAGCAGAGGATGGGTGGCAAACTGATCTAGTGACACCCCCCCAGCCCCTTGCCTCCTCAGCAGACAGCTTAAGGAAAAAAAATGCACCAGCTCCATGTCCCTGCCTTCACTGCAGCCAGCTTACATGGCTCTGAAATCACACTAGACTTCACAAACAGCACAGGTTTGTAATGAGAGCTGTTAGGGCTATGAAATAGCCTCCTACAAGGCAGTAAGGATATGCTGCTGCTGAGGTAGTTCGGAATAACAATTTTAAGTGAACCACCGGTGGTTGGATGTGTTTGTGGTTATGCCTCCTTTGTTCAAAAATACTCCCTTACTCATTCGCTAAAGTGCAACAGGAGAAATTCTTTACAGGTTACTCCTATCCTGGAAAGCCCACTGCAGAGCCTGGCATATCCTGCTCAAATGTACTTGGATGCTTTCCAGCAACAGACAGAAGGACCCACAGAAGCATGTGATAGAGGATTTAACTGTCAAAATAACTAAGGAGTATTAGGGAATTTATCTCAGCTAAATGACATATGTTTCAGTTGCATGAGGCTGACTATTCTATTTAAGCTTTTATGTAGATGATTTTTGCTCCTGTTCACCTAGATATAACCATGTCTTTTCAGAGAAAGTGCAAGGGTCACTTTCTGAAACAGTCTTCCTTCTCAATTCTTTTCCAAAAAAAAAAAAAAAAAAAAGAGCAGTTCAAGTGTATCTTTTAAGCCCTTTCCAGTTTTCTTCTTTTACTTCTTTTACCTCTGGATTTTCCTGTGGGCTGAATGCACTAGTTAGTCTATAGCAAAAGGACTACATTTAAATTCCAGAACAGTCTTCCATCTGCAGGAAGTTGAAATCAAATATTATGTTGAAGTTTGTGCTTATGGGCGCAGTGGAAACACACACGCACATATCTAAAGCCAAGAATTTGTTCTTAGTATAATAAAAATCTTAACAGTGTAATCCAAGAGTAATACTCCAGATTTGCCTATAACAGACAAAGGAAGCACACTTCTGTGCAGAAAAAAAACAACCTCTCAATAACAGTAATAATGCATTTTGAAACTTCTCAGTTTGCATGCCTTTTCCTGGGGTTATGCTCACCCTTGCACTGCTCTTCTCGGTCTTGATGGTGATGGTTTCTCTCTGACAGGAGGGGATGGCTGTTGTCATGGTGTGTCATCAGCATCTGGAGTCCTTCACTGGGAAGAATATGATGTTGACATTGATGTTTTCTTTTTCCTCACTCTAGAGTCTTGTTGGCATGTTTTTTATATATCTTCTTTTACACCTTCGTCTTCCTTCATCAGTCTGCAACTCCAGATTACATCAGAATTTATTATGTATGATGCAATTTACATATGCTAGATACTTGTTCCTTGTTCTCTTTATTCCCCAGAATAACTGGTTGTCCAGCTCCAGGACATTTATCCAGCTGCATTTCTTTAACTGGCTGTTGCAGCACTGTTTGTAGACGTGCAGCTTCCAGTGCCCCATCTCTTGCTATTTCCCCATATCTGTGTTTTTCTAAACTGCATCCTGTGTCCTCACTTCCCAAGACCTGTTGTCAAACCAGACTTACATTCCCTGTGCTACAGCATGATGTTAGGGTCAGAAATATGGTTATACCATGGAAAGATGAACAAAAGCAAAATGAACTGGTTTTAGCTACCTGGTCAGTTAGCAAAGCTATTGTTAACAGCTAAACCAAGTAAAACACATCTGCAGGCAGGTCAAGAAGAGCTCAGGCAGAGCTGTGACTTGTTACTAGCAATGGCAATATTGCATGACAGGGCTACAGGTTTGCCCAAGCTCTTCCTGGAACTTTTTACATAAAGTAACTGGACTTTCAACCAAAAATGCGGAGCTCCATACCTATGAAGCTGACAGCGATCTACCTGCTGCACAGCCCCACTGGTGTGTCCAGGCATTTTTGCTTTAGTATTGTTCTTCACTGTCACAAATATCTTGAAGACTGAACACAAAGACAGGGAGCTCTTTCTTTTAAATCCCTGTGGCTTTCATTCCTCCTACTTGCTGTCTGCCACTTCTAATTAAAGTGCAAGGACCATGTCATGAGGATAGTGAAGTTGTATCCGGACTGCAAAATTTGCTTCCTAGCCCTGTCACCAACTTACAGACTGACATCAGGCTAACACAGAGTCTGTGCCCTTTGCTTTTCCCTTTATAAGGAAAGGAGACATTGCTTACATATCTCTGCAGAGCATTTGGAGGAAGGACAGATAATGCATTGACCCAGATTTGCAGATGTGCTCTGACAAATAAGACAGTGAAGGAAGCAGCTAAAGCAGAGCAATGCACTGACCAGTTTTTCACTGGTTGCGGTCCTGGGGTGGAGAAGAGAAATCCTGGCAATCACCAAATGGTAAGCTTAAGCTTAGGTAGTCCCCAAGGGGTTACCCATCTGCAATGGAAACACAGTGGTTCCCCACTTTTCGTATATCCCTCATATGCTCAGTGCCAGGGTGGGTCTGTGGACAATGAGACCTGAGTACGAGGAACTCCTCAGCAGTGAGGTACCCATCGCTGCTGGCAGGACAACAGGCTAGAGAAAGTCTGGTAACCTTTCAGAAGCAGTAATAACAGCAATAAGAAGAGCCGTCTCTCTTGCAGCCTGCCTCCCAGAGCGAGAATTTCTTGCTGAGGCTCTCATCCTAATTCACTGCTTCATGCCTCCCGGGCTGCAACTAAAGAAGCACGCCATTGTGCTCAGAAACATTTCCAGTGCACCGATGCTGGCTCCATTATTAGAAAATTGTGCATTATCTACTGGTGAGTGACTCGCGTGTTAAAAGTCACCTGGGGGGGCCCTGTCCCCTGTGCACACTGGGTAGTGCAGCCTGTGCTTACTGAGACCTGGCACCTTGTTTCAAGCTGCTGCAGATCCATCACTGCATCATGCTGCTCACCACGTTCCTGCCATAACACAGCATACTGGAGGGCTACTTCTGCTTGCAGCTGTGCTGGTGACTGAAGAGTATTCTTGCTGGTGATTGACACTCCAGGGTGGGTGAAAGCAGAATATGTCCTTCTTGTTCTCAGACACATCTCCTGCAGCAAATACAAAAAAAGAAAAAGAAACCCAAACCATAATACAAGTAATTCTGTGTCCTACAACTTACCCTTCTGCATTAGGCATAGTTAGGGACCTGGCTGTAGTCCCATATCCTGTCAGCATTGTAAATTTTGCCTTTTCAATGCAGCTGATAATAGGTATCAGAGAAAAACCTAACAAATGCACAACAAAAAGTTGACCATTCCTGCCCCTATTCCCTTCTAGAGGCTTTCTGTCCTCCGGCTGTTGCAGAGCCAGAGAAATAGCAGACTGACTGACCGATATTTCTTCTTTGGCAACAGGCCTTCCAAGACAGCACTCTTTTCCTTTTCCTTTCTGTCTTGGGAGACAGCTCCTTCCCATGCCCTCACCCTCATTTTTTGCCCTGCTTGGCAGAAGCAGCCAATTCCCTGTGTGGCTCAGTCTATCTGAAGTGGTATCACTACTGGATGGGATGGGGGAATGGAAGCCCCTTAGCTTGAAGGCACTCTGGGGAAATGAAGTAGAACATGTAAAAGACGATCACCAAACCCATTATAAATTTTGAGAGCAATTATTAGATCTGCTGTGAACTACACCTCCTTTCCCCAGTCTACCTGGTTATGTGTCCTAGGAGCACAAATGCACCTTGAAATGAGCATCCACCCCAAACTGAGATCAGCTGGAGTTACCCAAGCACATGCTATGTCTGTAGGAGCAGCCAGGGCTATACCCTAGCTCACAGGCAGCCCCCTCGAGATTGCCTCCAGCTACTACAGACAGTCAAGATCTCTGCCAGCTGCCCTGCCCAGACACCTTGAGCAAATTCAGCATTTACACTGTAATGCCTGAGGTAGATTTTATGAGGCGTTACTTCTGTTTTGCCTGAGAACAAAGCCAGAAAGCTAGCTACAAGTGAGCACTGAAGAGGACCATCTTCTCCCAGCTGTGAAGGAAAGCCCTGTGCATCTTTCTGCTCAGGCAGGGAGGGGGATAGCCACATAGAGACTGCAGCCACATGCTCCTCAGAGAACAGGGGAAGCCCCCCCAGCTTCTGGGTGTTTGAGCTGTTCAGAGCTGCCCCCCAGCCCTGCCTTCCTCATTATCTTCACCCTTGGAGGGGAAATAAGTGGTGCCCCTCCAGCCAGGCTAGCCCTACCCCATGTGTTTAGTCTTTTTGCTCTGTTGTAGCTGGATTAACCCTCCCACTCAGCTGGACAAGCTGATTAGTTAAAGAACTTGTTTCATCCCTCTCTAGGGCTTTATTTTTCATCTGTCATTTTCCTTCTTGTTACAACAGTAAGCCTCAGCTTCTTCAGCTCTTTCCATGCTACCCACTCACTGCCCTCTCCATCTCCCCTGCCACCAGTCCCTAACAGCCTTTCCCAGTTGGGATGAGGGAGCAGGGCCTTCTTGTTTTACCCCAGTGTCATGTGTCCCAATCTCCTTCCATCTCCTCCCTTAACATTCCCTTTCACATGAGTTAATTTCCAGTTTATTCCTCCAGCACTCTTTCTTACTCCCTTCTGTTTCATCCCCCTGGGCCACATTAGCCCCAAGCACAGGACTATCCTTGAAGACCCAGGTGCTTCCGCAAAGGTAGTCAGAGGCAGCCCATCATATTGGGGTCTTTCCTCACCATGCATGGTGAGGGTTGGGAGTCAAGGAGGAAGGTGCATGCAAGTCATTGCCCTAGAGAAAGCTTGTACATTGGTGCTCATTTCTGGCCAACAGGAACTTAGAACCATGAAACAGATGCTCCAGGACCTTGCAGTCCATCAAAACGAGAGGGATCGAGTCCAGCAGCCTTCCTCAGCCTTTTGCAGGCCCAGCAGCACCATCCCCTCAGCTTCCTTACTCATTTCAGCAGTTTGAGCATGGCCTTATTTCTCCTTCTTGGCTCTGTCTAGGTTGTTGGTTATCTGATCCTGACCATTGCTCCCTCCTTTTGCCATCTCCTCTCTCTGTTGTTGTCCTTCCAAGTGCCCCTGCACATCTTTCTTCATCTCTATCACAGACAAACCCTCCAAATTGTGGGCAAGTGAAAAGTTTCTTTAGGGAAAAAAAAAGTCTATAATTATGCTGCTCCCATGGCTGCCAGCAGCAGCCCCGTTCACTTTGATTGTACATTGTGACCCCTTTTGCCACGTTCCATCTGTTTGTTTTTATAGTCTGTGAATTTGCAGCAGCAAAACGACCATGTCTGCTTATTTGTATCTCCATATGCAATCTGCCCCAGTTCTGACCAGGGGCTTGCTCTTCTACAGAAGAGATAAGTAAGAATAACAATGAAGAGTGGGAGCTGCAGTCAGAGGCACAGCCCTACTTTGGAAGCAGAACAAGACAATTAAGGAAAGGATTTTCAAATAATCCAAATGAAGAATACAAGGGACTAAATATTTAATATTCTGTCATCCTCTCTGAAAATCCCTAACATTTCTAAAGTGTCTTTCAGAAGGGAGCAGTGCATAAAGGGCATATGCAAAACTTGGCTCCAACAGGCAAAGATTCCCCTCTTCCCACGGTGGGACCGTGAGTGTGCAGCTATACCCCATGCACAAGGGAGTCCTTTCAGCAACAGCCATACCTGTAATTCCATGGAGCTCTGTTGGAAGGATGTAAGCAGTAGCTGTCACTATAGTTCCTATTCTTACTCCCCTTGACTTTACAGGCAGGATCATGGAGAGATTATGGATTTGTAATATAGTAATACTTTGTTTAAAATTAAATGAAACCAATTCACACTTTTTGCAACACAGTCCACACTCCCCTTTGTCTGGGGGCTCAGCAAGTATAGCAAGGACCAGAAGAAAGTATTCTTCATGTGGAGGGAGGGTGCATTGACTATAGCTCTCCTGCAAAAACTCTGCATCCCCCGGACAATTTCTCTGCCCACCTCTTCCCTGGGCACTTTCAGGTGCCAGACTCCACACAGGAATTCCCAGTACAGACCAGTGCCAGTATGACAAATACTGGTGACCAGGCTGTGTGAAGGGGAATTGAGGACAGTGGGAAGGGACAGACAGATTGCAAGTGGGTTGGACTGGCCAGGGAGAAAGAGAAGGACAGGCAGAGAGGCTGTGTGTACATGTTGGAGGATGCAGGAGCCCGTGTCTGGGACATGTGCTGGTGGCAGTATTATGTCTGTGTGTGTGAAGAAAGGAGAGGATTTCAACATTCTGCATTGTAAACTATTTTCTGCTTGATTGATTATCAATCACAATTATAAGCCAAAATTAACAAGCCATGCTCATGTTGGGCAGGTAATATCTGTGCACAAAAGGAGACATACATATAGTAGGGAATGGGCCACCTGCAAGGTATCTACAGCCTTCTTCCCTCTCTAAATGCAAATTTGGTCTAGTTTTCTTCTTAGTAGTCTAGGGCTAACTGAAAGCAACCAGGGGGAGAAGGGAGAACTGTTACCAACAGGCTGCATCCCTGTTTCTGAGATCATATGAGTGAAAAGAAATCCCAACATCAAAGGATGGATCCAGATAAAATCTCACTCTGTGACCTGAAATTTTTATCAGCTCATGTGTTATCTTCCAGAGACTTGAGCAAAGGAGGTGATCTGCCACATTCCCATTACAAGTTCTTTGGATTGTATAGCCCTTTTCAATTTTCTGCAAAATCAAAAGTGCCCATGGAGAAGGCACCCATTTTGTAAGGCGCTCTTAAGGTGTTTTTCCACTACTCAGTTTCAGGTCCTGCATTCCAGGAGGAAGACAGGCTGGCATCTCAGAAAGGCATTTTCTTTCAGTGGTTTCCATGTGACTATGAGTTCAACACTGTGTAGTGGCAACCTTGGGAGGAGAAAGGAGCAAAATAAGCAATTGCTGAATAATCCAGGTTGGAAGTGACTTTCCAACTCCTGCTCATAGGATGGCTAGCTTCAAAGTTGAGTTGGGTTACTCAAGACCTTGTGCAGATGAGTTTCGAATATCATCAAGGATGGCGATTCTGCAACCTCTCTGGGCACCTCCCTGATGACCACCCTCATGGTGAAAAATTTCTAATGTCCAACTGGGATTTCCCATACTGCAATTTGTGATGATTGCCTTGTGCCTTTTCATCTCTGGGAAGAGCGTCTTTGCTATAAATTCTTTCAGGTAATAGAAAACAGCAATTAGATCTCCCCTTTGCCTTACTCACTTAAGACTAAACAAATCAAGTTCCCTTGAACTCTCTCTGCACTTTGTGCTGCAGCTTCTTACCATCCTGGTTGTCCTGCATTGGACTCCCTACAGTTTGCCAAGCTTTCTTCTACTGAGAAATCCCAGTCTTGACACTGGGCACCAGATATGTCTCCATGAAGACAAACAGAGAGGAACAATCACTCAGTTTGATGGTTGTCTCAGTTTTCGAGGTCTGCCTCTAATAAATCCACATTGTGGATGTGTCCTCTGCAGTTTTGTGCTACGCATTGCATACATGTCAGAAAAGGGAGAGCTTACTGGTGACTGCCAGGCAAAATGTCTTATTATACAAAAAATGAAACACTTGAAATAATTAATGTTTGAAAATTACCAAGAGGGAAGAGATTTTTCAATGTTCAGTAACACTGAAGGGCAAATTGTGTGTATGCATGTGGGATATGAGTAGGTGGCTGAGTGGGTGTCAGTGGCACTAGAAAGGAATTCTTGGTGATTTTTAAAATAAAAAACATTCAGGAGCTAACAGTATGAAAAAGCAATTATTATGAAGCGTGATCTCATTTCTGAATCTGGTATGAATCTCAAGCTCTGCAGTTATTACATTTTGAATAAATAGCAATTAACATCTAAGGCTTTTTTATTTCTTTTTTGCTGTTTTTTTTTTCTTTTCTTTTGGCTATCAGATAAACTTCAGCCATTCTAAAATTCAAATACCTCTGAAGAGAACGTCAAGACCTCTACATCACCACTAATGGAAAAAAACTAATCCAAAGCGTGTTGTCCAACTTTGAGATTTTGCTGTATCTTCCTGGACTGACATGCATGGACCACTCTTGGGTTGTCGGTTATTGCAGTGCAGAATGTCTGCAAATCTCATACTGGCTTTGTAGCTGATTTGTATTAAAATTTCTTGTTCTAGTGCCTCACTGCCAAGTGAAAGCTTTTTTTCCCTTGATTGTACTGTAAGATCCAAAACAAAGTTTTGCAGACTGTTCTACTGTCAGTGGCATTTGAGAAACTCCAGTTCCTGCAATTCACTGACAGTGATACAAGTGCATATGCTGAGTCTCCAAATTGTGCTGAAGCAGCAGATGTGGGAAGACCCCACCGCTACTGGAACTTGTGAAAATGCAGTGTGGAGATGAAGGATGGCGAGCAGGAGCTTCAGGTTACCCTTCAAGGCCTGTGCTGGTGCCGTAAAAGACACAACACTGGAAATGATGAAAATATAGTTATTAAAGAAAACAAATCTAATTCTCAGATTGTACCATTTCTTTTCACTAGGAAACCCTTTCTGACCCATCTCCTTCCCCTAATGTCTCCAGTCAGTAGGATGTGATGAATGAAACCATTTTTTACAGTTTAGGAGCTCCCTAAAAAAATTCCAGTGTCAATGTTATTTATTTCCTGTAGAAAAAATGTAAGACAACTGACAACATTTATGTTTCCTTGTTATCATCTGCAAGTCCTGTAGCAGCAGCCTCTGGGCTCTGAGGAATCTGCAGCACTCAGACTGAAAACTGTTGCAGTGATGTATAGATACACAACCTGAGAGCAGCAGCTGGAGGTATGAAAAATTCTGAGTAGACAAAATATTCCAGTGTTAACCTTGGTTTAATAGATTGAGACCTTGTGCTGCCTGTTTTAAGAAAACCACAAAGGATATTCCGCTGCTTTCACTGGGAGACTATTCCACAGCCAGATAGATGCTCAGTCAAGATTTGCCTTTAGACTGAATAATGCAGTTTGCTGTTACTTTGCCTCCCTGCCCCTGTTTTACGTATTGCCTCTATGTATATTTTTCAAACCTCCTCTGAAGCAAGCTGTAGTATGTGCAATGTGTGTGACATAAAGGCTCCCATTGTTCTTCTTTCTGTATTCCTGGTGAGGCGCTGGAACAGGCTGCCCAAGGAAGCTGTGAATGCCCCATCCCTGGCAGTATTCAAGGGCAGGCTGGACAGGACCTTGAACAACCTGGTCTAGTGGAAAGTGTCCCTGTCCATGGCAGTGGGGTTGGAACTAGATGATCTTAAGGTTCTTTCCAACCCAAACAATTCTATGATTCTACGAGTCTGAATTAGTGTCTGCCAGCCATAGTAGGGGATCTGGATAGAGAAAGTTTCCTGGAAAATTTCCTCTCTGTAAGTACAGGATTTTCCTCTGCCGCTGCAGGGACTTACCGTCTGCTGTGCATTTCAGAAGGCAGAAGCACGGAGGTGGGTGGCATTGCTGAATCTCTAATTCATGGCCTTAAGCAGGGGTCACTTTCAAATGGTTCTCCCTTAATGATGCACTGGCTGTTCCTTCCTGATGTTTCATTTAATCACAAGCTGGAGCAGCCAAAGGTGTACTGGACTGAAAACAGGGAAAGTGGCGCTCCAGATGGAGCCTTCTGCCCTACCTCAGCCCCTTCAGCCTCCTTCAGCTTGACCCTTCCCCCTTTCTTCAATCATGAAAGATTGAAGTACTATTTTTTGTGTTGAGGGGTTTCGTTGTTGTCGCCTTTTCCCAGTGCCGTGCCCGTCGTTCCAAAGACAGGAGTGAATATTTGATTGCAGTAATTAGTTAATCAGTAACTAGCATAATTTTTTCCCTGATTAATGTTTTGAATAATCATTGCAGCCCTATCTGTAGGCAGTCCTGTTATCAGAGTCACTTTGAAAACAGCTTTGAAAAGATAGCTCTGCATCCTTACAGATAAAATTAGACAGGACTGATGCTCCACCCTCCAAAAACTGCTCCTTCACAGAAGTTGGTCAGGGGAAAAGAGAGATCAAAAATGCATTCTTTTCTCCCAGCTCACTCATTTGCACTTCCCTGTAAGTACCATCATGGAAGGACATGGAAAATGAGTCTACATGGAAAATTTCAAGCTTACAAGAAGGCAGATGGAGGCACAGGATGGGCCTTCCTGGAAATGAGGACCAGGGAGAACATTTGTGCAAAGACTAATCTATCTCTGTCCCTGGAGCTTATTTCATTGCTCTAGGGGAAAGCTGAAACAAAGGAACTACATTCTGATGTCAGGGAAGAGCAAGCTCAGTGTGGACTATGTGTGTTTATGCACATATGTATAATACACATATATACGTATCAATATATAACATACATAATATATTTTTATATATAATACATATTTTTTTCATATAAAACATGCATATGCAAGAAAAACATTAAAACTAACTTAATAGAAAGAAAAGGATGTGATCTCCTCCTTCCTTCAGGAATAATGCCAATTCCTAAAGAGGTATCAAAGTTCAAAGTCAGTCTTGCTTTGGAAGGATGAATAATGTTCACTGGGAATCCCTATAACCAGGCCTAGGTGGGAATTTTTCAACACCCAAAATTTTTTGTAAAAAACCATCAATTCTGAAAAAACAAATCTCTCCAGAAGAACATCCCAGCCTCAGGAATAGTCTCTTTCACTCCTGGGTGGTGTTTCCAAGCTAAATGTGACAAAGAGTATAAGTGATTATTTGCAAAGTTCAGAATGCTTAAGATGAGGTGGTGCTTAGTGGGAAAGGCTCAACTTTCAAAACCATTGCCTCTGCAGTTAAGTTTAAAAACCTATACCCCAGTTTTACTCATCCCTGGTCAATGCTGTAGCCTGCTGCACATGAGCTATTCTGAGTGTCAGCTCCCAGGCTGTCATCTTTCACCAGAAAACAAGACAGACAGAAAGCTTTCCATTTTTTCCCCCACTGTGAAGCAGGGATATTTCTGAAATCCTGAAGATGCTGGGAGGGTGGGATACCATTTCCTGACAGCTCCACCTGGGACACCTGGAATTTCTGCTTATTTGATATAACACTACTGGGTTTTTATTAGCTACTGTAAGCTATCCACAACAGCCATGGGAGATCAGTGATCCTTGCTGTGCTTGTTACAAGTGGCCTGCTGCCACTTTTGCTAGAAGAGTGAAAAGATACGTACAGCAGGTGGAGAAAATGTACCTTCTGTAACTGGGGCTATCACTGCAAGGATGAGTTGAACAGGTTAAAATAGAGACCTACCCAAGCATCCTGTCCCAGATACAAGCTAAGTTCCCTTCTCGAGCCAGTTCTCAGAAAACCAGAGTGCTGATGTGTATTGGGTGGAAATCAAAGGGATTTTTAGATTAAAAGAGAAGAGAGAAGTGGCAGATTTGTGTGAGGACTGACACTACATCATTCAGAAGACCTGGACTCAGCTGCACTGTGTGACCCCACAGACATTAGCAAGAAAGTGTTGAAGGAACCTCTGCTATGAGACTAGGATTTCCTGTAATATGTTCAAAGAAATATATTTAGCAATCCTACAATACGATATCACAAGTAAATCAGGAACAATGCAACACAGTTACAACGCACCACAGTTACAACCAGACCATCTTATCTATATCTAAACTGTGTCACCAGTTATGTTATAACTTAAGCCAAAAAAATTATATCTACTGGTTTCTTGGCAATTAAGCTATTTCTTCTGATCTTCTGCCTGTGCAAAGCCTCAAGTAATTTGTCTCACACCTCCAATATTTCCTGGACATTTAATTTCCACTTAACCTACCTAATGCTGAGCTGACAAAAGCTGTCTTGGTAATGGGTACTCATATGTGTGAAACCGCTACCTATACTCCTATCGTATTCTCTCTCTAGTGATTATTGTATAGTATTTCCTGCTTTCTCTTATGCTTAATACTATACTTAGACCTACTAAAAGAGTCAGTATTAAATGGCATGTGAACAGCTATCAAAATGGATAATACTATTCTCCTTGTGTCAGGAAGACTCCTGCAATGATAGGGTCTGGCTGGCCCGTGCATTTGTACTCATGAGAAACTGAGCAGGCAGATACCTCCTCATTTCTAGCTCTATAAAAAGGAGATCTGTTACAGCTGCTTTCTGACTGCTTAATGTACAGTGGCCACTTAAAGGGGTGAATAAAGCAGGACCCAGAAAGTGACTGAAGGGGACCCCTGGACAGCTCTGTCTCATTCTTGTACTTGGAAGAGCCAGGTCACCTACAAGTAAAGTCAGTAAAAAAATATTAGATTTATTCTTGCTTACATGATTTCAGAAATAGTTCTCATCTTCCAAAGACCATTTCTGCCTTAATAATTGACCTGGTCAATGATGTTTGTCCACTCTCACCTCAGTGGTTATGCACCAAAGACAGAGGGTCATGGACTCCCTTGTCCATTTATTTAACTAAGGCAATTTGTGCTGGGAGCTGTCCAGCAAATCCAGGGCTCCCAGACCAGGAAGGGCTAGGGATGCTGCCCCAGCACTGCTGGCGACAACTCCACAGCCCCTGGAGACTCAATTCACAGGAGATGCAGGGAGCAGAAGTGATGTTAAATTTAGACCACATTCTTTTCTGCTGTCTGAGGGAAGAGGGAGCAGCTGCCTATGCCCCAGATCCCACATCTGAGCTGTCTCTCCCTCACGCTTGGATGCTTGGGTGTGCAGAAAGTCTGGGAAAGGACTAGGGCTGGGGGCGAAGGCAGGAAAGCTGGAGGACCTGTACCCACTCTCATCCCCAAGGAGACTCTCCCCAGGCTTGGATGTATTTTTAATCTGTTCCACAGCAATAACAAACACAGAAGAAGTAATAACGGATTTTGCTGCGTATGAACGTGTTATCATGAAATGCAATTTCTCGATCAAATTAAAGCTGTGTTCAGACATTCTTTTCACTGACCTTGGGCTCATCAAGAGAAAAAAACTTCTTTCAAAAGGTGGTCTGTTCTTCAGTCAGCCACCTAAGCACTTTCCCCTGGTACCTACTTCTTTAATCTGTCAATGACTAACTATACCTGCCTAACTCTGGTTGAGTCAACAAGTAAGGTCAAAGCAGCTGGAGACATTTTCTTTAACATGAGATGCCCCACAAAACCCACAGTTGAGTCTGTTTACTACTGGTGTTCTTGTTTTTTCTGAGCCCAGACCAAATTCCAAGCCAGAAGAGTTACAGTCCACCCTGGATATATCTTATTGTTTCAGTTGGCCATGAGTACCTCTTCCCTTCATATTCTTAAACTGATGTGTAGCTATGAACTGAAAATTGACTTCTATAGTTCTCAGGAAGGTTAACTGAGTTTCATTGCTGGACAGAGTGCTACCAATATGTATGAGGTGCAGTAAGTTGGTGAAGTTTGTTAGATACACTGGGTGGAAGACACTTACTCATCATTTACCCAGGCGTAACTCCTTAGGCAATCAGTTCAGGATGTCAGACATCCTCTGTCCCAGAGCGCCACTGTTTAATGACTCACTCACAAGGATCGAACAGCTACTGCACCTACTTGCTTAGTCAATGCTCCATGTGATGAATATTTGGGAGGACTCCTTCCTGACCTGTAAGGCTGATCAGACAATTCCCTGATACAAATGGGCTGAGTCTTTGTCCAGTGCTCCAGCAGATTCATCCAAACTCACCCAGCAGAAACTATAGGGCAGAGGTACTCTGTCATGTCCTTAATGTGTCAGCATGCATAATTCATCATCTTCAGATAACCTGCAGTCCTTCCACCCTTCTAGTGACTGTATCAGCACTTGCAATGCAGAGCACTCCTTTAATTTTATTTATTGAGGGATTGATTTGCACAGCAGGGCATCACTTCATTTATTCTCCACTATCGTTGTTACCTTTAATGAAGACAATGAAGAATTTAAAATAATAATTAAAAAATATATCCCCCCCAGTTACTGTGGCAACAAGCTGGAGCTTTTTAACACTGCCACATATTCCATCTGTTTCTTTCTTTTAAATGACAAAACAGCTTCCTCCCAAACTAGCATTGCATGGAGGAGAGCAGGTTCTCAGGTGGAGGAAAACAGAAATTTTAGCTAACAAACAATGCACATTACTACCCTGAAGGAAAGCCACTTTCTAGTTACGACTGGTTTCCTCCCACCAATGCTGTCTAATAAAGTTTTCTCTATACAAAAAAAGGCACAGTTCTGTTAGCAGCCAGGCCTGAGGGACTTCTCTCACTCCTCCATTGCCAGGAAAGAGCTACAGTGGTGATTATCTCCCTCCCTTATCTCCATCTCAAGCTAAATCAGACACTGTCAGCTGAATACCCTTCAGCTTGGTGCAAGTCTAGACCTGGGTATGATTCAGCCACATTTGGAAAGTAAAGACCAAGATCATTCTTATGATAATGTGAAAGAGATGACATAGAATCATAGAATAGTTTATTATCAGAATTAACTAGACAAATTGCTCCACCAACTAATAACAAAGTGTTTCCCAATAGATTTGGGAGGTGTGAATTACAGGTAAATAAAACATCATAAAATTATTATTTTCTAGCCTCAAGTTTCCCTCACTACTCTCTCACTCAGCTTTCCTAGGTGGACTTTTTCTCTTCTTTCTCTTTCTCAGACTCTGTTCTGGGGCTTAGCCCATCCCTTTCCCATTCCCAGAAATCTTTTAGCCCTCTAAAATGAACTCTGCTCTTCTCTTCCACTGGGCTCTTGGTTTTGCTGCAGATAAACCCTCTTCCCCTAAAGACTGGATGTCTGCCACTGCTCAGATGTATGTCACACCTGCCTCCTGCTTAGCATCTGACTCACAGATGGAACCATTTGTTACATGAAGTCTCCATCTGTAAGATTTTTCTCTTATATGGATGTAAAGCCAGAGTAATTCTTCCAGATTTGGTGGAGGTACTGCTTGCATAAACAAGATCAGGACTATGCCCAAATGTTCCCCTTTGTCTTGCAACTGATGGTCCACAGAGGAGCATCAATGGGCAAAACTGAATGCTCAGAAAGAAAGCTGGGAAATGACCTTACATGCACAGCAAAAGCAAGCCTTATCTTCAGAAGTATCTTCAGAATCAAAGAGGTTGTGGTCTCTCTCCCTTTCTCTCCAGTTTCCAGGACTGATGCTTCCACCCCTCCCCCCCATTATCTGAATATCTTCTGTAGTCTTCTGCCTTCCTTGGCAATAGGTTTTGCTCTTTTCTATCTTGTGACCCAGTGTTTCTCCCAGACTCCAGTTTAACCAGCCAGAACTTCACTTTCAGGCAGGCTGTATCGTGTTTTGGATTTTTGCCTCTTCTCATACAGTCAGTTTACTGGTTCCTTCTGTCCTTCCAAATAAACAGCAGATTGCAGCTGGGAGGAAGGAGAAAGCCTGTTGGCTGTTTCTCTCTCTGAAGCAATCTGAGAGTCCACCCACTGATGGAGAAGCAACTCTAACCAAGCCTGAAATGACAGCCAGCACCTGGCCAGGAGAGATTAATGCCTTTCAATCTCTGCATATATGGATCCTGGCTAGAGCCAGGTCTCACCTTGACCACTGATACTGGACACCAGAATACCATCATGATGGCAAACTCTGCTTTGGAAAGATTCAGAGCTGAACAGCAGACATATGAGACAGTCAGTATCAAGGATCTAGCGGCAGAAAAGCCGGGAGGTCAGAGACTGGAGTAGAAGGAGGTGCTATACCACTGACTGTGGTTGCCCCAGGACATGGATAACAGGACAGGTACCTGGTGGAGTTGAAGGGACAGCTGTGTAGTGGTTGCAGTGTAGAGAACTGTGACGGAAGTAGAAAGACTGGTCCGAAGGAAGGATAAATACAAAGGTTGGGGTATGGGTGCACAAGAAAGGACAGCAGAAGAAGAGCTATAAGAACAGATGATGATGGCACCAAAATGAGGAGGCCACCAGAATCATGGCATACCTACAGGTAGTTTCTGAAGAAACCCAGAAAAAAACAGTGGAAAAATAAAGAACAAACTAAACCAGGGATTACAACTTTTTTTTTTTTTTGATTGGCTCTGATGCTCTCGCACTGAGAGATGTCACTGCAGAGGCATAAGTGCTGCTAGCCTTTCTCTGTCACACAGATGCTGAGATGCTCCTTCTCTCCTTCTCATCTTTCCTATAAAAAGGAGGTTCTCAGAAATGCTGTTGGTTTCCTGGAGGACACAGAGAGTTATGAGATGTTTGCCTGTAACCCTGATCAGCCATGGAGCCAGGGCTGAGGAGTGGTGAAGCTTGTCTGTCAACCAGCACAGTGTGGAAAAAGTGGAAGAGAGCTCCTCCATGAAACGAGAATTGAACACTGTTTGAGAAGAAACAGGAGGACTGAGTGACCTTTTAACAAGTGGGTTGGAAAAATCACTTGACAAGTAGTAGAAGATGGAAAAACCAAGCTGGCTTTGTGATAGCTTACCTAGGGATTTCTAAGGGCTACATGCAGTGTGCTGCCCCACTGGGTTCAGTGTTTCTGAATGATACAGTACCAGCAGTGTGGTTGATATCAATCTGAAGAGATGCTTTGTTGAAATCTCTGAGGAGCAGAAAGGGAAAACAGATCTGTAACTCCTTCTGTAATATTACATGTGTGAGCCAGGAGTGTTTGGGGTAGGAATGCTGCCATTCTGCCATGGGCCTGCTGTTTCACAATTGTCCATTATGGCTGATTTTACTCTTTACGCTGAGGTGTGGGGTAATTGTGTCCATTGCAATAAACAGGGCTCTGGACCATTGCAATAAACAGGGCTCTGGAGCCAGATGGTTGGTCGCATTACCAGTCCTGATGCTGGCAAGACAAGAGCACAGCACTTGGCGCTTTATTACCTTCTCCTTTACATTGTGTATAACTGATGGTTGTGCTGCTAAAGAAGGACAAATATGATAAATAACCATGGAAAAGAAATCTATGGAGATGGATACTTTACCGTAAAACATATGTCTCTGTCCAAGGCTGCTGCACAGTCATTACTGAAAACGGCAGGGTAATAAAAAGCAAGATTCCCTACATTTTCAATAATGTTTTCTGACCACCTGAAATATCAAATGTTGAGAGATTGGGCAGAATTTCAGGCCTGGAGGCCAGACAAAACCTCCTCATGTCACGCCGTCTGGGACCTTTCGCTACGAGGGGGGAGCCATTGCTGCGGGCCAGTGCTTGCCTGGCATCAGGCCCTCCTCCTCCTGCTGGTGGCGAATCTGCACCTCCGAGAGAAGCCAGTTTTCACTGCAATCCTGGTGATCATAAAGCTAAATGTACTGGCCTTTGGCATTAGCTGTACAAGGACAGAAAACTTATGCAGAGGAAGACCACATACACAGTCTGAGATAAAAACAGAATGCTAGTGACAGCAAAGAGTTAAATCCCCAATTTCCTAGGATCCCTGATGACAGCGTAAACTCATCGCATTCCTTTCTCACTCAGTGATGAGGATGTACTATAGGGAATAGCTTCTGGACACTTATCTACTAGACTCCACTCATGGCTAGGCATATCAGCTCAAGTATTCCTTTGTAGATCTTCCTCTAATCCCCACAGAATCAACTGCCTTCACTCTTTTAATCTAGATAATTATTCACCTCAATTAATATCCATACAAGGGGGACTTACCAGAGGCGTTTCTGCTCTAGTAATGCCCAGACTGTCATCTTTCAGCAGCCTTCTGTAACAGCTGTCATTGTCAAGCTTTCAGTAGATGTTGACTCTCTGAATTCCTTGATTTCTATATATTCTGCAGCGAACACTTACCGGATGAAAACAAGCTAGCAAAGCAAGGACAGAGGTCAATGAAATCAAATATTTGGTAGCCACAGGTGAGCAGCAAGACATGAGTAAACACAAGATGCTCCAAGTTAGAATTGGTTCTGCCGCTTTACCTGCATCGAGATGAGTGGGCAGGTAATTAACTATTACCCTCAAACATTAATGTTTCCTGCAATTAAAAAGAAATTATTTTGACTCTTATAT
Source organism: Ara ararauna (assembly GCA_028858755.1). Classification (NCBI taxonomy): domain Eukaryota; kingdom Metazoa; phylum Chordata; class Aves; order Psittaciformes; family Psittacidae; genus Ara; species Ara ararauna. The sequence goes on from CM054379.1 coordinate 103,581,607, forward strand.
TTGAAATCCAAGGTTAGAGTGGTTTATTGCCCTGTCACACAGAGAACCACACAGAGAACTATGGGTAGGGAAATGGAAAAGAGAACTATGGGAAGGGAAACTTACAAATGGAAATAGAGTAATTTCCTCCTCTACCTGAGTAGAGGGGAAAAAGAGTCCTTCGTCCCTTGGACCGTTGGCTCCTGGGCATTGGTAAGGTGAGAAGATTACCTTTTTACTAGCTACTACAAGTATAATAGGGGTTTTCAGTTGGATTTCTGCCACACTGGGTTCATAGAAGTGAAGCATTACAGGAGAGCAGATCATCTGCAATGTGTCCTTCCAAGCCTTATCATCTTCTCCTAGATGCTAAGAGGAGACGAAGGATTTGTTCCTCTACCTATCTTCCCAGAGTTATTTTTCGTAGTGGACTGAGAAGGGTTTAAATGCTACAGATGGCTGAAAATCTTGTGGCATCAGCACAGAATGACTGTTTCTGTTCAAGCTAATAGCTTAAAATGAACAGCAGCAGCAGCAACATGCCATTGTGAGCTCGCACTGGTCCCTTTAGTGTCAATCAACTGAAAAAAAATGAATCAATATACCTGATGTCAAATACAGTCCAAGGGCTTTTTTGGCCCAAATTTCCCACTGTTACTAAGACTGCTTTGGCTCCCTCAGTGGTAGCAATGAAAAATGAGAAGGCTCATCCAGACAGTTTCCAGCACTGTTACTGTAGTTTTTAGCAAAGCTGGACCTAAGGGGCTGTATGGGATATTTGTGTCTTATAGGGAACTTACAAAGCCCCTTGTTGTGTTTGAGACCATTTGTCTTCCAGGTCCCATTGACTCTGCTATCTACGATAGCTGGGATCCCACAGATCAGTGTTGCGTGGTCTTTTCTTTGCTGTATGGTTTTGGAGCAGCATTAAGGGTGATCAGCATCTGACTATCTAACTGCTTTCTGACTATTAACCAAACCAGTAGATGAATTCACAGCATCTTACTCATAGACTCCTAGAATCATAGAATAGTTAGGGTTGGAAAGGACTTTAAGATCATATAGTTCCAGCCCTCCTGCCAGGGGCAGGGACACCTCACAATAACCATGTCACCCAAGGCTATGTCCAACCTGGCCTGCAACACCGCCAGGGATGGAGCATTCACAGCTTCCCTGGGCAACCCATTCCAGTGCCTCACCATCCTCACAGTAAAGAATTTCTTCCTCATATCCAGTCTAAACTTTCCCTGTTTAAATTTGAACCCGTTACCCCTTGTCCTATCACTACTGTCCCTCATGAGGAGTCCCTCCGCAGCATCCCTAGAGGCCCCCTTCAGATACTGGAAAGCTGCTGAGATCTCCACACAGCCTTCTCTTCTCCAGGCTGAACAGCCCCAACTTTCTCAGCCTATCTTCATATAGGAGGTGCTCCAGTCTCCTGATCATCCTCGTGGCCCTCCTTTGGACTTGTTGCAACAGTTCCATGTCCTTTTTATGTTGAGGACACCAGAACTGTACACAATACTCCAAGTGAGGTCTCCCAAGAGCAGAGTAGAGGGGCAGGATCACCTCCCTCGACCTGCTGGTCACATTCTTTTTGATGCAGCCCAGGATACGGTTGGCTTTCTGGGCTGCAAGCGCACACTGCTGGCTCATGTTCATTTTCTCATCAACCAACAATCCCAAGTCCTTCTCTGCAGGGCTGCTCTGAATCTCTTCTCTGCCCAACCTGTAGCTGTGCCTGGGATTGCTCCAGCTCAGGTGTAGAACCCTGCACTTGTCATGGTTAAACTTCATCAGGTTGGCATCAGCTCACCTCACAAGTGTGTCAAGGTCCCTCTGGATGGCATTCCTTCCCTCCAACGTATCAACCGAACCACACAGCTTGGTGTCATCGGCAAACTTGCTGAGGGCGCACTCAATCCCACTGTCCATGTCACCCACAAAGATGTTGAACAAGACTGTTCCCAACACCGATCCCTGAGGGACATCACTTGTTACTCGTCTCCAGCTGGACATTGAGCCATTGAGCACAACTCTTTGCGTGCGGCCATCCAGCAAGTTCTTTATCCACTGAGTGGTCCACCTATCAAATTGATGTCTCGCCAACTGAGAGACAAGGATGTCATGTGAGACAGTGTCAAACGCTTTGCACAAGTCCAGGTAGATGACATCAACTGCTCTACCCCTGTCCATCAGTTCCATAGCCCCATCCTAGAAGGCCACCAGATTGGTCAGGCAGGATTTCCCCTTAGTGAAGCCATGCTGGCTGTCACCAAGCACCTTGTTGGTTTTCATGTGCCTCAGCATGCCTTCCAGGAGAATCCTCTCCAAGATTTTGCCAGGCACAGAGGTGAGACTGACTGGTCTGTAGTTCCCCGGCTCATCCATCTTCCCCTTCTTGAAAATGGGGGTTATATTTCCCTTTTTCCAGTCATTGGGAACTTCACCTGACTGCTGTGAGCTTTTGATTGGAAAACCTCTCAATCTGGTCTTGTACAAGTCCTTCTTCACAGAAAGGCCCTTCATGACCTGCCTACTTCTTTCTTACTTCTACCTTTTCCCAGAATGTAGGTGAATCTGGTAGGAATACAAATCAAGCACAGCTAGCTGATTATTTTCATTCTCACATCAAGTAATAGCAGTAAGTATGGATGTTTTGTGCAAGAGTGCCTGTGACTGAAGTCTTGGAGGCTTCTCCTCATCCTCACCCATGCAAGACAGATTTGCCAGCAGGCATTTGCAGGTACATGTGTCACTTCTGCAGGAGGTGCTTATCCAGGCCTGTGTTCGAATTGTTTATCTAACAGAAAGAGTGATCCTTTCTAAAAATACTTTGTGAGTTGGTATATTAATACCTCCAGAGATGTACTTGCTGGAGACAGATTCCAGGGTGCTCCTGAGAAGTTGAGCTTGGATAGTATAAAGTGATAAGGGCTAAAACACAGTTTCCATGTTTTTCTGCAGATAGATTTCTAACACCAACCATGTTTACACCTTGGACTGGCATCCCAGGAAAGCAGATGGGGTTTCCTGGCATTGCGTTTTCTGGGTTCTTGGCTGTTGGAGTCTACTGCATCCTGTTGTGGGGAGAATGTATTTTCCATGGCCATAAAAAGATCCTATTTCCAAATATAATGGTCCCCTCCTAGTTCTCAGGCATGAGGTACTGCCAGGCATGGCTCAGCCTGACACCATTTTGCTACAATGAACATGTGAAAATAGCCTGATTTCTGCACTGAGTTTCCGAGCCAGCAATGAATTGAACCAAGAACAAATAATAATTCCTTGTTTGTTCCTCAGTTAAGCTTTGCTGCTGTTGTCAGGCCATAACAGGTCAGGGATGAGAATTGTTCTATGTGCCTCAATAAAATTATGACTCAGAATTGAAGAAAATTAATAAATGGCAGGACTCCAGAGTGCGAAAGGACTTGTGCTTCTCTTTGTAATTTACACTAGTGCTTAGTAATCTCTCTCTTAAAAACAGAGGGTCAGAATATCACTACTACTTTTTAAAACAGTGGAAATCTTGAAGCGAGAAATCACAGAAAGGATAAGATGCAGAATTTCACTGTAGCTTTCTCTCATCTCAGACACCAAGTGGGTATCCCATGGGGAAGCTGTAGAGGTCATGCTTGGATTTAAGGGCAAATCCAGGGACAACATTCCTGGAAGCACTGAGTTTGTGAGCTGAACCTACCATACATACATGTCCATGCAGAAGTACCAAAAAGTTAGTGTTCAGCAGAACATCACTGCCTCACTAAAGCTATGGAATCTGAATCACAACCTCATCTGAAGCTTTCCTTCCTGTAGCAGCCCAGTCGGAAGCAACAGGAATTGCTGGTACTCACAGCCCCATATGCTCTCTTCCTTTGTAGGTACTTTTCAAAAGCTCTTTGTGATTCAGTTTCTGATCACTGGGAAGTTTACTCTTGGCTTTTGCTCTCAGGTGACAACATGGACATTTCCTAGCAATGGGAGCATTGCTTTTACATAGTGAGCTCTGAAAGCAGAGGTTTCCTCAGGGCTCAACCTCCTCTGTTGCAGGCTGCTTCTCTCTGGCAGCTGAGGATACTCTCCGTGGTCTCTGTACAGAAGATCAGAAGAGCAGAGGATCAGCAGAGCAACTCGGGAACTTGGCTTGTGTCCCACCAACAGAGACACATGCACTGCTGGCACACACCTCTGCAGTAGCCTGCAGTCATGTGCCTGAGCTCACTACACTACAGAGGAACTGCAAAGGTGCCTTCTTGGATAAGATTGCCTTTAGGGACTGGCTAAGTTAGAGGGGGTCCCATGGGGACACACAGCAGTCCTGCTGCAGCAAGGGAGGTGCCCAGGTCATCTTTCCCTGCTCAGGGCTGCTCGGGATGTTCCTCTGCTTGGTGAGGCAAGGGGTTGTCATCAGGATTCTGCTCCATGCTTTGCCAGCCCTCCTTGTCTGTGGCATGTGGCTACTGTTAATGTAGTGCTTTTACCTTAATATTTTACATTTCTATTCTGCTTTTAGTTTTAGCATTGTTTGATGAGAAATAGGGCCCTTCCAACACAGTGGTAAGCACTAGTGAAATAATTAACAATTGGTAAAGCCCTCCTGTCTTTATGTAACACGTAATTTTCCTCCAGCCTTGAGATGAATAACTTGTGGAGAAGAATGAAGTGGCTCTTTAGTGGTGTCCACTAAAATTAGGCAAGAGTATACAATAAAAAGCAAAGTGAAACCCTGCACCAATCTGCAGTGTTAGGAGATTTAAAGAGCAGGACTGTAATTAACCAAGCAGGAATGTGGCCAGGAAACCCTGTTTAGTGCTCCACACTCTTTAGGAAAGGACCTGAATTTTGTATGTGTAGCAAATAAGGCATTCACCAGAATGTTAACAATATCTCCATTCCTATATGACAGCGCATCCTTGGTACAAATAGAAAGGTATTGCTTGCCACCCATGGTCTGTTGCCCTTGCTACTTACAGATCCCAAGCACTTTGCATTTTGCCAGCCACTTCGAATATATATACTAGCTATAAAATGATACTTAAAGAGTTCCTGCACTTTGTACAAATGGCTATTTATGACCTGCCATCAGTGTTGTTCTACAGAGAGGCATGGGGAGGGGGGATTGATGGAGCACTGAGTCTAATCCATCAGTCACTTTGCTACAAACTCTAAACAGATTTTAATTGTGAGACCAGATTTACTCCAGCCGTCTGTATAGCAAACATGTCTTCCCACTGAAATAGAGAAATACTTTATCCTGAATGCTCTTTTGCAATGTATACATTGTATCAATGTCAATAAAATATTTGTCACTGCAAAAATGTAAGCCTGTCTGCTACATAACAGAGGGCCCCAATGGAAGGCAACAGTCCCAGATTTAATGCTGACTAAACTTCTCAGTTTCACAGGAAATTAATGGGTCTGGGGAAGAGACTTGCAATTAGAGGAGCAGGGCTACAGATTCTTGCCTTGCTGTTGGCTCTTTTTATTGGAAAGATCTCAGTTCTCCGGGCAGCACTGGGCTGATGGCTAGAATTGCTGGGAGCTTTTATTTCTCCTCAGAGCAAGAAAAATAAAGCCACTGGCACGACAAGCTTGCCTACATCTCCATCCCCTGCTCTGCCAAAGTACTCCGGGTTGTTCCCCACCCAGAGCAGTGGATTTACACCCCATAACCCATTTAAATCATGGCATCACTGCTGAGACTGCCAACATGGGAGCCAATTACGTAGTGCTACAAAGATGTTGATGCCTGTGGTCTGAGATCTATCAGCTCATCTCAAATATCCCCTGAACTGCCATGAAGCAGTAGCAGCTTTTAATCACTGCTGAGCTTGACTCAGTTCAGACCATTTCCTTGAGCTATCTAGTCCTTTTGTCTGCCTCACTTCCACGATGATTAAAACTCTATTTACTGCAAGAAGACACTTTCTGCTTTAAGTTTTATTCCTTTCCTCATTGCTAGCTTATAACAGAATTGCTCCTGAAGATCTTAGGTTAAGTGACTTTCATGTAACATGCTTCTCTCTTGTGGTAGACCCAGCCTGCAACCTCAGATCTCCATACAGCCCAGCACAGTCACTATGCTCAAGACCTGGTATCCACCCCCAACACAGCTCAGTTCTCTCTGGCGCTCAGAGAGGCACTGGATTATGCTGCCCTCTCAGCACTGCCCAAGACAGACCTGCTCTGCCACTCTGTCGTGGTTTAAGCCTCTATAACTCACGCAGTGGCTCTCTCACTCACTCCCCCCTCTTTCTTCCCCCAGTTCCTGCGGGGATGGGAAGGAGAATCAAAAGAATGCAACTCCCACAGGTTGAGATAAGAACAGTTTAGTAACTAAGGTATAACACAAGACCACTACTGCTACCACCAATAATAATAATGACAAGGCAAATACAAGGAAAGAATACAATCGCTCACCACCTATACCCAGCCCGACCAAACAGTGCACCCCCCCCACCCTTCTGGGTCTCTGCTCTCTGTTTTACATCCTGGGCATGACGTGCTGCGGCATGGAATACCTCTTTGGTCAGTTTGGGTCAGGTGTCCTGTTTCTCCGTTCTCCCGGCTTCCCCTCTTCTCTGGCAGAGCATGAGACTCAGAAAGTCCTTGGTCAGACCAAAACATTACCAGCAGTAACTGAAAACACTGGTGTTATCAGTGCTGTTCCCAGGCCGAAAGTCAAAAACACAGCACTGCACCAGCTACCAAGAAGGAGAAAAATGATTGCTGCTGCTGAACCCAGGACACACTCATAGATGTGTTTTAAACCAGGTAGGTAGAACAGTTTTTCTTTGCAATTCCTAATGCACCGCTAATGATAGGTAGCACAAACTAAAAGTGGCCAGTAGAGCCTGAAGCTTGTTTATGCAGGAGAAGCTGGCTGGAGTCTCTGGGACTCTCAGAAGTGCTGCGCAGGTGAGAAACACGTCCTCTGCAATCAACTGATCCGTGCATGTAGTTGTCATCTTTATCACATTTGAAGGTGCAAATCCTACCAATCCCATTGCGTCCATGTTTGTATTTTTATCCTGTGACATTGTGGGTACCACTCGCTCATCTGCTGCAGGTTTTGATTATTCACAGAGCTGGTGGCACAAGGCTTTGCCTAATTAACTTGAATGGATGATGACGTGCTACACATTGCGTACTCAGATTTATAGAGAATACCTCAAACACTTATCCTTGTAAGACTTTTCAAAATCCAATTTGGTTTTCACTTTCTGCTGCTTGTTTTTTCCTTGGCATTGCTCTCTGATGGACAATGAAAACAGATGCCTGGCTTTCACTTCAGTTTCTAGTCAGGTTTACTCTGAATTTTGTGCACTGAGTAACATTTGTGTTGCAAGCCCCCAAAGCGGATTTTTCCTTGTTTTTAAGAATGTTTCTTTCATGGGATTTTTTTTTCAATGAATTGCTGTACAATATTTTTATTGGTCTGTGGTATTTTTTGGGTAGGTTTATTTCCAGCAGAAGCTGTACTGGAGGTTAAGCCATAGCTTTGGCACTTCTCTTAAAATGGTGGCCCCTGGGCAATAGTTATATGAATCTAAAACATTCATCAGAGGCTTCCTGCGTGCATGAAGGTAAGAACAGGTATTGACAGTCTCTTATCTCTATTTCTGGCCAGTATCTCTATTTCTTGCTCAGTATCAGGGCAGCTAGTTCTCAAATCATCAGATGAATCCAGATCTCAGCACTGTGTGATTCAGAGAGGTCTGCCGAAAAAGGAATATAGTAGGTTACTGTTGGTCCTTCTGCCTTAACCCAGCGATGTTTGTTGCACAGGCAAAAGCCTTGTCTCCTGGGTGATATTGAACAATCCAGGAATGACTCCAAACTCCTCAGGATATGCTCTAGCTAGGCTGGCGGCACATTTCAACCTTCTCCCATTACTGGTGAAGTGAGTCAAGGAGCATAAGATGAGAAGATGAGAAGGGATCACAGTTAGGCAGGCAGTAGTTTGGCAGTTAAATTTACCATCAAAAACACTCTAATGTATTCAAGAGGCATTTTAAGTGCACTGCATTAAACACAACTGGTAATACAAAAACAGAGCAGAAATACGTCTTTGATTTCCTTGCCTGTGTTTCAATGCTCTAGTTTGTGTTCTGTAAACCACGTGAGCATTTGCATCCAGCATAAGGCATTAAGAGACAGTGCAATTCAGTGGGCAATGTTCCTGCCTCTAGGCAGGAGGGTCAGAGGTTCAGATATTCCTTCAAGCTCATATCTGCTGGTGGGACAGCAGCAAAGGGCTGGAGGGATAAATTGCTTTTTGGACCAAGCATTAAAGAATAGAAACATTGTGAGATGCAACAGGGTGAAAATGAGGATGCACATCATTCATCGCAGAAACATTATAGTAGTGTATGTACATCAGACACATAACAAAACTTATTAAAATGACAGTACAAAGTCATGTACTGAAAAATTAGGAAAAGGCAAGAATCTTCAGGCAACCATTAGTTTGTTCCCTTATGCATAAACTATGTGGCTACACATTATTTTCCCTGCAGGGCTCTGTTTTATTCGCTGCATAAGGTAGGCAGCGCTAATGACACAAATAGCATTTCAGTATTTCCTTTCTCCTTGGTGTTTGCTCTGCTGCTTGCATGGTTGGGTTCCTCATCGTTTGTGCCCTTCTCCCTTTTCTTGCTCCCAGCTATACTCCATTCCCTTCCTTGTGACCCATGCCAGATCTTCTCCTCAGACTCAACTCCAAATCTTGCTGCCCCTTCTCATTAGTGGCTTCAAGATACCCTGTCACTTTAGTCTCAGCTCCACCACATCCTCCTCAATCCATATCCCAGGGTTGTCTGTACTCCTACAAAGTCCCACCATTATCTCTGCACCCACCCAACTTCAGCCACTTGAGACTGGCCTCCCACGAGACACTCATCCAGCAAGCCCCTGTCAACCCCAGGTGAAGAGATGGATGGAAGGGCCAAGGAGTCAGCACATCATCCAGGGGCTGTGGGGGCTGGACATAGAGACATGCCCTGCAGAGAGCTTGCATGCCAGCTTGGGACGAGGGCTCCCCAGTACAGGCAGATTCACAGTTATCATCAGCCTCCAAAGGCTTAAAACACCCATGGGACTGGGCAGCTGATGTTCTCCCACAGGCTGTGAGCCCAGGCCCCATCTGATCAAATGCGGAGATGTTCATCTGAGCTAATCATCTGAGGAGACTTTTCTAATCAAGGCAGTTAAAACACAGCAGCCCTGGGGCATGATTCATCCTAAACAGACACTTAATATAGGTCAGATGAATTGCTCCCTATGAGTGCCACTGACAGTAAACAGAAATTTAGTGTACAAAGCTTTGCAAGATGAAGGCCATACTGGTGGTCAGGAGGGGGAAATCACACCATCACCTAGACATTGTCTCTATCTCCACAATCCCAATCCCAGCCTGACTCCCTGATCCACTTTCCTCAGCCAGGCCATTTTCCAAGCCTGGACTCTACTCATCACATCTCAGTCTTTCATGCTTCTCCAGATCCCAGCCCCGTTTCTCTCTCTCTCTTGCTCTTACCAGCTCCCAGGTGAAGTTTCAAACCTCATCAGGCTCCTGTGCAAATCTGCTCTGCCAGCAGCCACTGAAACCTGTTTCCACATGGCTACAGCCCTTGTACAGCAAATTCTGAAGCCTGTGGCATCAAACATGGCCAGGAAAGACCGAACGCTTGGGGGAACATTGCTTCAACAATCAAAGTAATTTCCAGTAGGCACGTGCAAACGGCAGGTTTTGGAAGCCAGATTTGGGGCAGGTTCACAAAGAGACAAAGGGTGTATTCCCACCTCAGAATCTACCCAAGCACTCAATTTCAAGTCCTATTTCCACAGTATACTGGATACAGAGCATTTAAAGAAAAAGGTCACTTTTATTTTTTAACATGGACAAAGGCTTATTTATTTCTGGCTTCATTCTTGAAAACTGCTACACCATTTTGGGTGAAACAGTCACAAATATATGCACCCCTAAAAGGAAGGCTGAGTCACCATGAAAAATCTCTGCCCAGAAGAGGTTTTGCATAACTAAAAATAACATCTTATGATGGGAAATGCTGGACAATCTTAATCATATGTGAGGCTAACAACCTGCACATAAAGATGAGACACTGTTAGGAACTGATGTGTCAAAAGAAAAAAAGCTAGAATAGATGCATTACTTTAAGGAGTTCTAAATCACTGGTCTCTGATGGTTAGAAGATTCTGAAGGTGCTTAAGAAGGAAGTTTTGACAGAAAATACATAATGTCTCAGTAAAATTAGCTGGAAGATAACAAACATCGGGTCTACCATTTTCGGAAACACTAGGGTTGCTCATACAGGAAATACATCTTACTCTGATAAGCAAGTTTTGTAATGAAAATTTAAACATAATTACAGCACCACTGATTGAGATACTTTCAGGCTAACAAGGAAATTCTCAACACAGGAAAATTGTGTTTCACTGGTCAATTGGACTTCTTTGGATGAAAAGGCAATGGAGAATCGGTTGCTACAGGCAAAGTCTTTCTTAAGACAGAATTGCATAAATTAAGTAGCCAGAGTCAAAGCAACAACAGAAACTAGAACAAGGCTTCAAAGCAAAAGAAAATCAAGAGGTATAAATGGCCAATTTTCATTATGGTATAACGCCATTAGTGAGATACTATAAAGTTTAGTACCAGGGGATCATATTATTTAGCAGTCACTGGTAATCTTGTAATGGGAACAAGCAATATAGTAGCAAAATGAGCCAACAAGGTCCCTTTCTTTGCCAAGGCTGTGCAAAACTGTGGGGGCTGATCAGGATGCCTGGGCTACTCAAACCTTCAGTGGGGCCATTGTCACCAGCAGGCCAGAACTCAGGTCTATGAGCCTCTCTTAAAGCTGTATTTGCCTACACTGCTTTCACAAGCCTTCAGCTGCTTTCTTTAACTTTCATTTGAAGTACAGCTGATCTTCAAACAAATGCTCCCTTAAAGATCACTGATACTACTCATGAAGCACAACCTTCTGTTTTTACTACAGACAAACCTCTCTACTCAAGGGTCAAGCCAACCTAGGTTCTTTGTCTTAGCTCGTTTGGATAGGAGACACCTTAAACTCTCTGCAGGGGCAGCCAAACTGAAGCCAGTTGCTCCGGAGGGTGGCTGCTTTAGCAGCTCATGTGTCTCTCCTTTTGAACTCTCTGCTTCAAGTTGCTGAGGACAAGGCACCTCTAAATCTCTGCAGCTGGGCATGCAGCCATAGATCACAGCTCACATTCTCTTGGGCCTGAACCCACTATTTGCTGTGTCACAAACAAATGTCCCAGATTGTGTGTATAGTGGGTAATAAACATGCCTCGTTCTCGCAGGCGTGCACCGCTGCTAAGTGAGGGGAGCTGAAAAGGAGGTGCTGTTTCCAATGGCCTCAGAAATGTTTCCCTGTTGGGATTTTCCTCTCTTTTCTGGTAGGTTGGAATTGCAACACCCAGGAACTTTCAAAAGCTCTCCACTCACAGCAGCTCCCCACAGTACTGCAAAGGGGAATGTAGGGAAGGAGTGGAGGAGGAAGAGGCACCATAAATTTGTCAGGAATCAGAGCCAGAAATGGGAAGTGTTTCTAAGCCCTCACCTGCAATGCAATATTCAAAATGGTCAGGCTGGTTTGGAGGCTGTATTTCTGTGATAAGGTTTGGAGAGTGCTCTGGAAAGAGCTGGATAGCCCCAAATTGGGGGCTGCAGTAAGAGAGCAATACGCTCTATGGCTATTCATCTCTTGGCTGTGCCAGCCATTGGGGTGCACACTGCCCACACTCAGATGGGGCTGTTTCAGAGGTGCTCCCTTCTCCTCTCTGTGTGGTCATTTCCTTTTTTACACACAGCATCCTAAGATGCTCAAGTAGAGATCTGTCTGCTCATAATCCTTAACTACACAGCATACTGTGAGATTACATTCACCTCCTTTCCCCTCTCCCTCTTCCTTGTTGTATAAGTTACCAGTCTTTCCTCCTATCTGTACAATCTGATGTTTGAACTGATTCCTATGTGGAAATTCGTATTTTCCATGTTTGCCTACCACAAGGGCCATCCCCCAATACCACCCTTTTAAGAAGAAAATGCTAAAACAATATTTTTTTAATATTATCAGACAGTAGAAAAAATAAATATTTACTGTTGCTCCAGATATTTACAAAGGCGGGTAGATGTTCCCCAAACAGTAAGGACAGGATGTAGTGATAAACATAATTCAGGGCTCCTAAATCAAAGCAGCACCACAGAGCAGGTGGTTAAGCTGAGATCCAGCACCACTTCTCTGCCCCCTTTCCCTTCTCACCCTTTTCTTCAAGTCCCCAGCTGTAAAGCAGAAAGGCAGCACATCTTCAAAGGTCAAACACTGGTGCTGTCTTACCAGGGTGGGAGAATATGGTGTCTGGCTTGTGATATGGGGTCGTTTTCCCTAGTGCCTAAGGCAGCATGACAGGCTGCTTCAAGGATGACACCTCAGGAGTAAGATGGGTACTTGGGGTCTGAGTGGGATGACAGCTGTCTAACAGATTGAAAAGAAGTGTGACAGGACGGTCATGTGGGCCTGGCAGCAGGTGACCAGCCCCCTGATTAATATCTTCACATGCAGACTGGAAAAAATTGTCCCCCTCCTCCTGTCCCCATATTTGACTGCCTTAGAGACTGGGGGAAGCATTATCTAAAGCAGCTCAGAGAAGAGCAGCAAGGAAAAAGTGGTCAAAAGCAGGGCAGCTCTGAGGCATGCTGCACTCAGGTCTCTGTGAAGGTCCTTTCCAACCCTAACTATTCTAGGATTCCATGATTCTAAGAAGTGATGTGCAGAAGGTACCAGCCTGAATATGCACAGTTTGAAAAACCTGAGCTGCCTAAATGGAAGACAGTGTAAAGAAAATACTGAAGCTTCTGTGTTTGTGCCATGAGCTTTTGTGCTAGGGAGTCTATATCTGGGTCATGTGTGCCCATGACTCAGTACCTGCTGTAAATAGTTGAGGTGCAGGGGAGCAGAAAGGTGCCATCTTTCCCCATGTAAAACTGAAGATTTTGCTAGCTAGACTCCATGTCAAGGTGAAGTGACAGCGACTGACGCAGCTTTCCATGCCAGTCCAGCATGGGCAGATGAGATGTGAGAGCACATCAGGATATCTGCAGGCCCCTGATAGCCAAAGCTAGGCAGAGCATCTGCTCTCTCCTGCACTTAGACCCAGGGTGGAATTGGGCCTGGCCACCGACACATGCCTGGGGGCGTTTTGGTTCTGTGCATAAACCACCCCTGGGGGAAGAGAAGTGTTTCAATCACACCTTCCTGCCCTGGATAATGGGATTAAATGAATGCATCCAGTGATATAAGCAGTTGAAACTGTTAGAAACAAAGGGTAATTCCCACTATATATTTTTTTTCCACCTTGCATTAAAAAAACAATGATTTAGAATCATCTGGGGATATTTTTTGGATCTGATTTTCTGAGTCAAGTTCATAAGTTTGTGAGGAAAACCAACAGCTAATGCAAAACTCTTCTGATACCCAAACAGAGCAAATACTGGGGTCCCATGTGTGGTCAGATAAAGATCACAAGCAGCAATTGTTTGATTTTCTTGACAGTTTCATGAGTCTCAATTAGCAACCTCAGGTGTCTTTGTAAAACATTTGTAAAATCCTGACTTTAGGGGTCAGGATATCACCTCATCTTGCTCTAAAAGCCCAGGGGAACCATAATAAAGTTCCAGGATAGGCTCTGTCTCTTTCCTTCAGCCCCGCAGTATAGCTTTATGCAACAGTTTTAGCTGTGCAAAATGCACTGAGTGGCAAACTGGAAGAAAGTTTATCCTTTTTTACACCATCTTGTCAACGGTTTTCTCTGTTAGACTTTTTCTTCAATAGGAAATGTTTCAATTTAGACCCTTAGGGATAGTCTGCACACAATTTTTCATACTGACTTAACTATATTAGCTTCAAAGCCAATGTAATTAAAGTAGTATTCCCTCCTCCTCCATAGTCACACTTTAACTGGTATAAAGAGACTTATAATGGTACTGCTTACATGAAAATTAACTGCATTAATTCTTCCTTTGCTGCACACCTGTATTACACCTGGACAGCTGCAACACCACCAAGGAATGGACTGGGGTTGAAATATCAAAACCTTTCTGACAGGGTTAAATGGGTCCAAGTGTAGGCAGGTGTTGTGGTTTAGCCCCAGAGAGCAACTAAGCACCACACAGCCACTTGGCTCACTCCTACCCTGTCGAAATGGGGGAAAGAATCAAACGGGTAAAAGTGAGAAAACTCGTGGGTTGAGATAAAGACAGTTTAATAAGCAAAGCAAAAGCTGTGCACAAGCCAAGCAAAACAAAGAATTCAGTTACCACTTAACCATGGTCAGGCAAGGGTTCAGCCATCTCCAGGAAAGCAGGACTCCATTGCTGGTGGGGTGGTATGAGAGGTGGAAAAGGCCTTGATACTGTGTAAGCACTGCCCAACAGTAATTAAAACATCCCTGTACCATCAACACTGTTTCCAGCACAAATCCAAAACATAACCCCACACAAGCTACTATGAAGGAAATTTACTCTAGCTCAGCCAAACCGAGCACGACAGGTAATACTAACAAGGCAGACCATCTTACCCTCTGGTCTTGTATTTAGTGGGACAGATTGAGAATCAGCATCTATGGGTTTGAGGAAAAGGTATCTAGAAAAAATTGATTTGGGGCACTGTGTCAAGAAAGCCCCTAAAGTGGAAATCTCTGGTCTCACACCACCATTGAGATCTCCACTCCTGATGGCAGAGAACAATGTGGTAGTTTCAATATTGCCTCTGACTATCTCCTCCCACAAACAGACCCATCAAGTCTCACAACTCCTCATCTGGGTGCTGAAGAGTGCAGCCATCCCTCCACCCTCCCTGTCCTGCCTTTCCCTCACCCTGAACTCCAGGTCTGATTCCAAGGGAATTAGCTGCACCCCACATCAGGCAAGAACATCTAAGTCACCGCAGTCATTTTTCCTGCACAGACGCCAAACAAAGTGCAACATAATTTCACATTTGTCACTTCCCAGGCTCCTTCCCAGTCTCCCTGATTTGTGATTTCTATTTCAGGAGCTCTGCAAAGGAGCTCCACTGATTAATCCTCCCTCTACAAACTAAAAGTAGCTGTAATCCCAGGGCATGGGGGAGGGAACCTTAAACATCCCCAGTGGAAAGAGGCAGTATTAATTCTGGCATGGGAACAGCACTTAGCTTGCCTGCAGGATGACTTAATTTGTTTCTTAATGGACACAATGCTTTGCTGATAAAAGCACTAAAGTGCCTTTAAAAAAAAAATTAAGAAAGTGATTGTTCATTCTTTACCCATTGGCAATTTCATTTGTAATGTTTATGCTCCAGCCTGGAAATCAGAAAGGGTTGTGCTCCGGATGGGAAGTTAACATACATGCAGGCTCAGGTGCTTTGTTAACTTTGAAAGGGAGGGAGAAGCCTGTCATTAAAGAAATGTGGAGAGCACCTGGCTGTAGGAATTACTGTCCAGCCAGATTTTCAGGGCAGGGCAAGAGGGACACCTATACATCCGGGGTGATATTTTACCTACGCTCTTCTGTTATAGGGAGAAGAGTTGGAGATTAAACCCCCATCTAAAGTTCCTAAACTGGACAGTAAGGGAAGTCAGTTCCATTATGAGTCACGTAAAATCTGGCACCAAATACCACTTCCTGGGCAGAGAGTGTGATCAGCCACTTGGCTCTTCCCTCTGATGCAGCCTTCAGGTGCTGATATTTCCTTATAATCACTGCTATCACTGAGAAATGGAGGAAGAGTGATAAGTCCTAGAGATGGGAATAAGGAAGAGTTTTTCAGATGATATATGACATCAGAATATAGACCAAATATTCAGAAACTTAAAGTCAGATCACTGGCCAGCTCTGGATCCTAGCCAAGCACTTTGTTTTGGCCATTTCTGCAGGCTGAATTTGTGCTGCTGACCACTGCCAGGGAGTAGCTCTGAGCTAGACAAACCATTTGTTTAATCAAACATGGCAGCCCCTGTGCTCCATAATGCATGATGGCTATTACATTCTAGGGTTAAACCTGCGCTTTCATCTCAGGTCCAACACCCAGGTTTTGGAACCCAGCCTCAAGCGCTGGGGCTCCTGCTTGCTCTCCTTGCCCCATTTGCTGGGAGCTGCTGAGCAAGTGCCAGCCCTAGTACTGCCATTTCTGCACACCTCCGTGGCAGACAGTGTCTTTCTGGCATCCCCTCGGAATGTGCTGTGTGCTGGGGATGGTGCTGCAGCAGTGTTGCTCATGTTCCCTGTCAAGGTTAGTGAGTCACCCTCTCCTACCTCCCCTGGTCTTGGATCCCTTGTTCAGTTATTCTCACACTGGACTTCTTGGAGATGCATGGCAGACAGAACACCATGCCATCCTATGGCTGGAAGCCTCTTCTAATATAATCAGAAAGGCGAAAGGAACCTATCCTCAGAGGTTTATCACTCTCTCCAGTGTGGGGACAACAGGTAGAGATAGAGGACATGGAGGTCAGAGTACCTCCACAGAAGGAAGCTTCCTACCTGTCCAGGAGATGAAGATGGAGTATCAGAGCTCCCAGGGGCTGGACAAAAGTGAATGAGAAACAAGCGTAAAATATTTGAGCTCACAGGGAACTCTATGATCCAGGAGTATCAGCAGGATGAAGGAAGATTTCACAGAGATCAGAGCTATAAAGGTGAATAGAGCAAAAGAACATGACTAGCTACCCAAAATAAAACTTCTTGAGTCATACTGTATTAGTCCATTGACTTAAGCAGGAGAAAAATACCTTTGGTAATGTACAGAACAAATAGGTGCAAAAATCCTGGGCCAAAGCTGAAAGAGAGAGAAAGTGCACACGAGTCTCACATCAGTGTTGTCGTGTTATGAATTGACTCAACACCATTCAAGTACCAGTGAAAGCTGTGTATCACCCAACCCAGAAAGGAGAAAGTGCACCCTTGTGTCTGCAGAGCAGTAAGGATGAGCATGAGAGAGATGCAGGGACTTGGCACCAGACAAGGTGAAAATCCCTTGATGTTGAGCAAATCCAGGTTGAAACCAGTGCAGGAAGCCCTGTGCTCTCTTGGACTTCCCTTCCTCCTGCCTAGCAGGTCAATATGCTGTTACTTGCTCATACAGGAGAAACCAAGGAAATCCCATTCCTAAACGTACTGTTCTGTGGTACTGAGCATCCAGCCCAAATTCTGATCTCACTTGTACAGGCATCAAGGAAACATTAACATCATCTGAGCAACTTCAGACTTAGAGTGGTGTCACCACAATCATTATCAGCATTCAGTCATTCCTGGCATGAGACTCTGTTTTCCTCCTCCTCTTCCTTCCTTTATTTTCTGCAGTCTATAAGATAATTCTCTAAAAAAATTACAATTTGCTGTTTACTTTGTCTGCCTCTTAGAGACCTTCCTGTGCCGTCACTTCTTCCCCACCCCACTCTACAGGAATTTCACAAATCACTGCAGGTTACACTCACCTAACGGGACATGTATCACCTAAATACCCTCTTCACAAACTGTATTTCACCTCAAGGACAGTAACAAAAGATGCTTCTGCTTGCTGGCTCACTTCTTGCCTTGCAGACAGTATGTGAGGAAAACTCCAGATACAGCAGTATACTGATCTAAATTAAACACACACATACAATTTAATTGAACTGACAGGAAACTGGTGGTTAAAAGCAGAAAATTAAAGCTGTTAATAGAGTAATGAACAGTTCTGCTTACTGTCTGTGCCTCTGACATTTCATATTGTCATCTCACCAGCTAATCACCGCCTCTCCCCTTTTGTGAGTGTTAATATGTTTTCATCTATTCACCCAACAAGGTAGCTCTCCAATTGTTTGACAGTTACTAATATCTCCTATCTGCTAATGAGCCACCGAGCTGAAGCCACACAGGTAACAAAACAATAACTGCCCACTGCTCTGCAATAACCCCAGTCAGGCCAGGCATGGCGCACATATTACATGTCCACTTGCCGCTCACCTTGGCCCCCTTGGTTGAGAGCAGCTGCCCAGTAGCCCCATTCACCCATTCAGTGCTGGGACACGCACACATCAAGAGTGACTCCGTCTGAGCAGTGATGCTATGCTACTGCAGGAGGAGGGGAGAACCACGGCCACTGCCTTCAGCTGGGGAGGTCTCTCCCTAGCTCAGGGCTGGACGTGGACCCCAGTGACAACTGCTGCACTATCCATGGCTTTGTAGGGCACCCAGCAAGTCTGCCCATGCAGCTTTTCCCAGATCAAGCCCTGGAGGCTTTGGAGGCACTGCGCTAGGCGCTGGTCCTGGCTTTTACAGTAATTCGGCTCCTGTAATCTCCAGCTGAGAGCTGCAAAGACTTGAGCCTGCAGCCATCAGGCTTCTGGGCTGGGATATTCCAAATGGTCTCTGCAAGTTTACTGGCCAGCTGCCACCTGCCTGCTCACCCAGAGACAGGGATGTGAGCATCGTGGTTCAATGGCTTCCTCTGTTCAGAGAACTGTGCTCACTAGCAAGTAAATCTCTGCTCCACAGACAGGGAGCCTGAGGGGAGGTCATATGCACAGGCTTGCTTGTTAGTCAGCAGCAGGACTGGGAAATGGACCTTGCCTCAGCCCTCAGTGCTGCTAGTTTCCAACAGCAGAAGAGGGAGAAGGGAAATGAGGCTCATCTGCTTTTAAAGATGACCCACAAACTGATTTCCTCCACTGATTTTCCAATAAACTTGACTACATCGCTTGAGTGGGCTCTTGAGAGCATCAGCATACCAGAAAGGGCACTGCACTCCCCTGTGGAAGCCCCCATAAGGGCTGCACAAGTTCAAAGCCTGTGGAATAAATGCTATGTTACTGAGGCCAAAATCCCCCTTTGTGCTGCTCACCGGTCATGTCCTAGGTGATGCTACCTTGTTAATGGCAGAACAATGACCTCGAAGCTGCCAAAGTGATTGCACCTATGGCTATTCATCATCACGACTGGGAGACATCTTCTTCATGTACAGCCAGTGTGTGCAGAGTTCCCTGTCCGGCTGCAAAGGAGGAAATCCATAGGAAGGAAAAGCCATCATTCTCTGGATCTTTCACCATGGGCTCTGGAGACTCAGACTTGCACCCTGCAATTCTGAACATGGAGATGAGCAGGACCTTGAACTGGTGCTGGGTCATGTCCTTACTGAGATTTCCAGAGGACAATGGAAAACACTCTGCAACATTAATTTATATAAGTGTGTATCCCTTGTGGAAACTTCCTCTATGAGATGGGCATCTCACAGAAACTGGCTTCTGCCATGAAGCATGGGGATTTATAGCACATCTTATAGAGTTAAAGGTATTTCCGTAATCCATATTCATGCCTAATTTTTTTGGTTTGGTCCCATTCTGGTTTTTGGACACATAAATTTCCAACAGGAAAGAGTTCCACAGACCTGGTGCTATGTATTACACAAAAATAATTCTCTAGATTTTTATGTGCAGTTTTTTGATGCAATGACGCATCTCTGAGAAAGAAAGTAATTGGGAGCATCCAGTATACCTTCACTAACCCATCTATTGTTTTACTCGTCTATCATGTCCCTTGTTATTTATCATTTCCTCTGCTTAATAAAAAGATTCAGTGTTTTTCACCTCCTTCACAAGTTTTTTATCTGTCTGATTCTTAGTTCCCTTTATTTCTCCTACATCTTTTCTGGACAGATCTCCAGGGCCGGGTACAGTGTTGCTGGTAAAAGTAAGCCATCTAGCAATACCATGGCACAGCCTCATAGTTGATCTCCTATCACATTTCCAGCTGTTCTTTGCTTTGCTTCACCACCTTCCCACATGCTGGAGGGGTTTCACGAAACTCTCTGCACCAGAAAGCTTGCTTTTTGAGGAGGGACTCTTCAGTGAAGTCACAGCAATGTAGTTGAATGGTTTAAATTATCAATCCCTGCTCCTTGACCATGATAGTACCCACATCCTTGGTAAACAGATTATTGGCTTTGTTTTGGTTAGCAGTTTCCCATCCTTTAAATCTCCATTCACCTGTTAAATTATCTATCAGCTGTCTCTTGTTTATGGGCTGCACAAATTGCCCTCCAGTTCCTGAGTCAGCCCCACACACCCAGACCCATACCAGCCACTGGGAGCAGGGCTGGATGGAGATTGATGGAGACCTCTTTGCCTTCAGTTTGCCCTAAACTCTCCACTGAGGAGCTACAGGAAATCAGTCTCCAAACCCAGACTTCCTACTACCAGAGACACGAAGAACAAAATAAATCACCCCCCCAGGAGGGGAGCAGTATTTGTGGGTGACATTCAGGTTCCTGCAGAGAACAATAAGACAGTCAGCCCCCACTACTGTGCAGCTTTCCCAGGTTTGCTTCAGTTGATAAAATCCAGAGGACAGTCAGCAAAGGCCACTGAAAAAGCAGGGACAGCAGAAACAGCTTCAGAGAGAGAGAGGATGAGACAAAATGCAGGGTTTGTCCTGCAGAGCTGACTCCATATCCTGCCACCACCAGACCACAGAGCATCAGTGTGCTAGTCCCTGGGGACTGCTGCCAGTGAGGGGGATGCTTGGTGGAGATGCTTCACTTCTGGGCAGCCATGGCTGCTTGCACCACATGCTGCAGGATAGTCAGCAGGGATGGGAAGTGGGGATGAAGACAATCAGAAAAGCCAAGATGTGACAAGCAGTGAATCAGCTCTTCCCCTGGCCTTGCCCATCCTTGCCCACATGGAACAGCTGGCAAACACTGCATGCAAATTATTATTACTGTGCCTGCTTTTCCCATTGGGACTGAGCCAACTAACATCCCCCTACACATGGATCCCATCCTCCGAGAAGTAGGTAGTGTCTGAACTTGCCCTTCAATTTGCCACTCAGAGGTCTCTTTTGGGACACTTTGCTCCTCAGCTGGCCCACAGCACAACCAAGAAGAATGTAAAGAAGGATGTAATTTCCCATTGCCCAGGCAATAAAAGTATCTTTCTTAGTTTTATAGACACCTGCTGACAGGCTTTAAAAATAGGGGACCCAATTTCCATTTTCATGGTGTTCCCTTATATAATATAAAGGAGCTTTAAATTGGAGTAATCTATATTCATCTCATGGTTTCTTTCCACTGCCAAAGTGCTGTGAAATCTGTTGTAGTATAAATGAGAATCAGGTCCAAAATGTTCCTTCCAGCACAGAACAGCTTTGGCCTCTCCAGGGCTTTGAGCAAGGTACAGGGGAAGGGAGAGAGAAGGAGGAATCCCTTGGTCTAGGAAGGAGGGAAATAAGAGGGCAGGGAAGGAAACACGACCTTGATAGGCGTGTTTGAGAAATAACCCTCTACCAGCTCATGGCTGTGGGTAGCTCTCAGGGATGTGAATGCTCAAAGAGGTCACACATGAGTGAATTAATGGGGGGTCTAAGCTTGTGAGAGAAATAGGCACCATGCAGGTAACACCTTCAGTGGCACCGTATATATGTTTATGTATCACTGTATATGGATATACATGTGGGTATCCCTGAGTTTTGGCAAATCTTGTCAAATTTGTTTCAAGTGCTGCCAAGATCCAGTGGATTACTGATAATTTAGAGTTATCCTTCCTGTACAAGATAACCAGTCTTATGTACAATGTAAGCAAATATGTCAAGCAATTTCTTGGTTCACCCATCTGTAGCTGCCAGTCATGCTAGGATTTATGTATTAACTGTGTTGGATCAAATGTTGGATCAAATGTTGGATAATTTGAGGAAGGAGGCCAGTGTTTTTCCAACTGAAAAGAAAACGTGCTGGAATATGAACAGGACTGTGAGAAATGGTATAGTTTACTTTTTTAACCCCTGGCAAATGCTACCAGTAGCTAGGCTGATCAACTCCTCTGTTAAAACTGGGAAGATGACTGTGGTTTTACTGCATACCAGTATATATTGAGTTAGCCACCTCCATGGGCAGTGCTCCCCTCTGAGCTCCTCTGCTACGCTTATGGGTGTAAAGTGGTAGTTACGGCTCTTGGGCTTAGAGGAGGAGATAGTGCAGCTGCCAAGAGTCAGAGAACAGCAACTGCTCAGCAACAGGTATCCCTAACAACTGTCAGCTTCACAAAAAACACACCTTTTTCTGTCAGGGTGCCCATGCAGCCTCTCCTCTCACTGCTGATGGATGGACCAGCATAACTAGGTCCTACACCTGGGTTGGAGCAATCCCAGGCACAGCTGCAGGTTGGGCAGAGAAGAGATCCAAAGCAGCCCTGCAGAGAAGGACTTGGGGGTGGTGGTCAATGAAAAAATGAACATGAGCCAGCAGTGTGCGCTTGCAGAAAGCCAACCATATCCTGGGCTGCATCAAAAGGAGCGTGACCAGCAGGTCAAGGGAGGTGATCCTGCCCCTGTGCTCTGCTCTTGTGAGACCTCACTTGGAGTATTGTGTGCAGTTCTGGTGTCCTCAACATAAAAAGGACATGGAACTGTTGGAACAAGTCCAAAGGAAGGCCACGAGGATGATCAGGGGACTGGAGCACCTCCTATATGAAGATAGGCTGAGGAAGTTGGGGCTGTTGAGCCTGGAGAAGAGAAGGCTGCGTGGAGACCTCATAGCAGCCTTCCAATATCTGAAGGTGGCCTATAGGGATGCTGGGGAGGGACCCTTCATTAGGGACTGTAGTGATAGGACAAGGGGTAATGGGTTCAAACTTAAACAGGGGAAGTTTAGATTGGATATGAGGAAGAAATTCTTTCCTGTAAGGGTGGTGAGGCCCTGGAATCGGTTGCCCAGGGAAGTTGTGAATGCTCCATCGCTGGTGGTGTTCAAGGCTAGGTTGGACATAGCCTTGGGTGGCATGGTTTAGTGTGAGGTGTCCCTGCCTCTGGCAGGGGGGCTGGAACTAGATGATCTTAAGGTCCTTTCCAACCCTAACTATTCTATGATTCTAACTAGGAGGCATTTTGGGTGCACGACCAAGATCCCCCAAGGCTTCCAAGTGGCTCTATGCATTTGTCCTCTAAAGAAACTGGTATAGAGAGAGGAGGGTATCAGTGCCCCATCCTTTGGACCCAAAATGAGCTCAAGACTTCAGACTTTCTAGCTTGAAGAAGTTGTGCTGAATGAAACCCTGGGTCTTGCAGCAGACCAGTGGCCGAATGTGGTCATGTACCAAAGCCCTACATGGAAGTGCTCTGGGGACTGGAGGAGGGACAGCCTCTCAGACCCTTGTGCCTTTGCTCTGGCTGTGGTACTTCCTGTCCTTCTAGTTCCTTGTGGAACTCAAACTGCTGGGAAAACCATTAAGTGGGCAAAGGGGAATCAGCTTTCACCTGATTGCCTGTCCCTTGGAACATTGTGAAAAAGTCAGGAATGTGTTTCTGGGATGTTGAAAGAGGAAGGAGGGAGAAAGGTAGTTTCCCAAGACAGCAAGTGTGAAAGGACACACGAAACAAGTGTGAAAGGACATGATTTCTGTAGGAAGCAGCCTCCAGCCAAAAAGGAGGCTTTGCCTGAAGTCGCTGGTGTATTAGAGCAATGAAGTGCAAACACAATGGCCAATGCTTTGTGCTAATGTCTTCTCACCACAAATTACTGCCACTGGGTGATACAGCATTTCAGGTGAAAGACAGAACCATGTGAATGTCAATGGTGTGGGTAACAGAGCAGGAAGCCCCATTAAGTCTCTCCTTTCAAGTATTTCTGCCCCAAAACAAATTGACAGTTGTCTTCAGGCTCCCCCTACAGAAAGTAGCCTCCTGATGTCCAACTGGTCATCTTCTCATTCTGCAAACATCTGTTGCTCCTCACCATCACACAGTTCTCTTCAAATAGAGTGGTCAGACACAGTTCAGCGGCTATTTCAGTGCTGCACATTTTCCAGCCAGAAAATGTGAAAACAGTTGAATTATGTGAGTGGGTTAGAATTGGTCCAGGGGGGTGGGAACTCTGTCCTAGGGAGAAGAGCTGTGACATTTGCCAGGGATTAAAGTTCTTACTATCTGCATAGTTCCTCCAGGTCTTGCTGACTCTTTTGTTGAGCGTGGATTCAAAGGGCAGGGAGTGGCTGTTCCCCAAAAATACAGACACACCAAAATACCCAGAGCTATTTCCTATAGTTGGGTGCTGACTCACATTGGTGCTTCTTCCTTTGTAGTACAGGTCAGAAGCACAGCTCTGAGTGATATGGTGTGCTTATCTTCTTCCTATAGCTTCCTTTTGCTGACATTTGTCATATCTCCCTCCAGCCACCTTGGCCACCACATTCCATGCAGAGGTTGCCGTTGCCAGCCAAAGTAGACCTGGCCAAAAGAAAAATAAAAATCACAGCACTTGGCTCTTCCAGAGCAAGATGCGTCCACAGCAAGCCAAGAGATGAGCAGGAGGCAAGAGTGATTCTTCCCAAGCTCCCAGGCAAGGAGCTGCTCATGCCAGGCTATGCTTTCCAGAAGACTTCTCTTGGGATCATTCCTCCAAGGCTTACTTTGCTTTCACTATTTTCTAGCTCATATTTGACTAGTTAAAAGTTGTATCAGCCAGGGCTATAAATAACCATGGCAGCTTCTAGGGAAACTCAGCCCTTTCCTCTCCTGCTCATTTCCTCTCTGTCCCTCACCATTGATCAAACCTGCAGAGTTTTAGACTTTTCAAAAGCAGAAACAAAAAGAACTCCAACTTTGTCTAATTGAGACTTAGGAAAAGTTAAAAAGCAGCTGCCACACATGTATTTGCCTCAATTACATTTGTTCCTTGATATTTATGATTATTCCTTTTACTTGTTTCCTTTTTTAGTTTTTCTTTATCTGCTTTGTGATTAATGGACACAGTGATGTGCTGACATTTCAGCTTTTCGTATTTCCCACACCCCTGTTACATGGCGGAGGATCGAGCTCGTATTTGCAAGGAGAGAGGGGTCTGCAAGTTGTACTATTAATCGATGGGGTAATTCAGCGGGGGTGTGGAGGGAGAGCTTGGAGCCCAGCTCCTGGCAAACATGATATCCCCAGGAACCTCGAAAATGTTTGTATCCAACGTGCTGTGCACCCGAGAGCAAAGTGCCTCAGCAGAGTAGATGGCTCAAGGTGGTATCACTGCACTGCTTGAAGGTCATTAATTTGTGTCTGATGAGCAGTGAAAGCCAATGCTTTCCCAATGTGTGGATTGAGGGCTGTAACAGGTCCTGAAGAGCTGATGCTGGAGAGCAGGAATTGTGTTTCAATCCATTAAGCCCTGGCCAGACTTCCAATGTCAAAAAGGAGATAGATGACGGTACTGAGAGCAGTTTGCTCGCACAGGAGTTTGGAGGCCTACAGTAAACTTTGAACTGGAGGGTGTATGAGGAACATCAGGCTCCACTGAGGGCTGCCTCTGTAATAACTAGTGTTTCAGACATTGCAACTGTTTGATTCTACACGGTCTTCTACAACCCTGGGTAAAGGCATCAGTCACTGCGCTGAAAAGGGAAGGACAGCTGCTCCTGGAGGGAAACAGTCATAGTGGTGTCAGACAGCACTCCATGCCAGGAAGCTGGGACTGATCCTTCCATTTAAAGGAAGCACTGGGAGCCCAAAAGCAATGAAATCAGATTCA
The DNA here is from genome assembly GCA_028858755.1 of Ara ararauna. NCBI lineage: Eukaryota > Metazoa > Chordata > Aves > Psittaciformes > Psittacidae > Ara > Ara ararauna. The sequence goes on from CM054379.1 coordinate 103,607,154, forward strand.
TGAACCATGCCCCTAAGAGTACATCTCAAATTGCATGAGCACTGGGGTTTCTTGCCAAAAGCCTCAAATTTCTGCAAGCAGGTTTCTTGGTCAGGTCTCTGCTAGGTCAGTCATTCTACAACTGGGAAGATCAGATAAGGTCATAGCCTGAGATGGGCAATGAGCTTCTTGCATGAGTGGGGGAAAGCATAGCTGAGGAATGGGCAGTCACAATTCTCTCATTTCTGAACAGGGATGCCAGCCCAGCATTTAGCATTCTAAGAAGCATCAAGCACTGAACACCCCTTCACCTGAACAGGAGCAGCATTGACTCTCTTGCCGTTGAAGGGGGTGGTTGCACGTTATGGTGTGTTCAGCAACAAAGAAACATAGGTTAAAAATAAAGCTTCCAGAAAAGGGCTCGAGAAGCTAACCTTCTCATCAATGCACAGCACAGCGCTGCAATCACTGGTATCAGGGCAACTGAGGGGGCTGCAAAATATGGTACGAGAGCAGGAATTTCTTGTCAGCTTTATGAGAAAAGAAAACTTATGATGTAATTACACCCTACCAGCAAGCACAGCAGCAGCAAGTCTTTGTTGTCTCTGGATTTCTGTTCCTCCCTAAGTGGGTGTAGCTATAGTAAAAGTAATCCAGGCAATCCGACCTATCCCAAGTAAAATAACAGCAGGGAAAACAACAGTTAAAAGCTTTGTCTGCTGTGGTTCTACGGGGCTTGTAGATGTTCCTAGCCCTAGGAACAGGTAAGACTTATCTTGCAGATCAGGACACCTATGATCACCGTGTTGCCTAACTTAGTGTGGAGATGGAAGAAGTCTTGCTTAGTCATGGGGAAGACTCATTCAGCAGCAGCCGTCAGAGAAGGCAGCAGTGCTGGTAACTAGCTATTGCAGAGAGCATTTTGGTTCAGCACCACAACAGTAATTATCCCACACTGACTGGGAGGGAAGCAAAGAGCATCAAAGCAAAAAGGGGTACCCCCCAGTCTATTCTGCATCGCCGCCTCTCCTTACAAAGCATCAGCGTGGACATACAAGAAGAGATGTAAAAGCTCTTTCTTGGGCAAGTGGTGCCCAAACCTCCAGTCTTTCCTGCTGCCCAGCCAAACCCAACTCTGATATATACTGAACAAATAGTCTCCAATATGACTAAAACAAGGGGTGAGCAGCAAGTGTTCCCCCTGAACAAGAGCAGCTCCTAAAACTGGATTTGGGAGGCCTGGGAGGTTGTCAGGGGTTCAGCAGTAGCAGTCATTTTTCTCCTTCTTGGTAGCTGGTGCAGCCTCTGTTTTTGACTTTCAGCCTGGGAACAGCACTGATACCACCAGTGTTTTCAGTTACTGCTTGGTAATGTTTTGGTCTGACCAAGGACTTTCTGAGTCTCATGCTCTGCCAGGGAGGAGGGGAAGCCAGGAGGAAGCAGAGACACGACACCTGACCCAAACTGACCAAAGAGGTATTCCATACCATAGCACGTCATGCCCAGGATGTAAAATTGGAGGGCAGAGACCCGGAAGGGTGGGGGGGGGGGGGGTGCACTGCTTGGTCGGGCTGGGTATAGGTGGTGAGCAATTGTATTCTTTCCTTGTATTTGTCTTGTCATTATTATTATTGGTGGTAGCAATAGTGATTTGTGTTATACTTTAGTTACTAAACTGTTCTTATCTCAACCTGTGGGAGTTGCATTCTTTCCATTCTCCTTCCCATCCCTCCAGGAGTGGGGGGAAGAAAGAGGGGGGAATGAGTGAGCAAAACTGCGTGGCTGAGAGGTTTAAACCACGACAGAGGTCCAACAGAAAAGGATTTAAGGGGTCTTTGACAGGGGGCTCAGGACCATGAGCCTCAGAAGGGGAAACACCAGAGAGACACGTTGGCACAGCTTGCCTTACCTGGGGTGTCTCTGGTGTGGGTATGTGTCGCTGGGAGAGACCCATCTCTAACTAACCCTGCTTGTGGAGGAGGATGAACCAGCAGATCTCATGAGGTCCTTTTTAGTCCCATTTTCTGCAGCTGTTATGAAAGGGGTCTCTTTGTAAATAAAATAAATTATTGTCCTAGTTCATCCACAACCAGAAAGAAGGCTTAAGCCGTGCAAATAGATTTAGATATAAACCCCAAGGGACAGGCAGCTTCATTGGAGGCCACAGCTTTATCCAGTAACCCCAGCCATGTCTACCCTTCCCTGCTGAATAATTCAGAGCTTCATTTCCTTATCTGCTCTAATCTGGGTTGGTACAAATCAGCCCTGCTGTTAAGTAACACGAGCATGATAAAGAACAACAAGACATCTTTGTGCAGGGGGAGCCTCAGCAGGCAACATGTACCTCCTCCTTCTGCTGCTACACTGTGAGAGAGGATCTGACATCTTTCCTCCACTCTGGAACATTCATTTCCCTCTCTTTTCTCTCCACCCCTCTTTCTCTACAAGGATTTGGTATGTGCCTAGGCTGGCCTCTACCTGGAGTGGGGAAAGTCAAGCAGCACTGGGGAAAAAAAATAAAATAAAATAAAATAAAAATAAAAATAGAAATAACAAAAATTAAAAAATAATAAAATAAAATAAAATAAAATAAAATAAAATATAAAAAAAAAAAAAGGAAAAAAACCCACAAATCCCCAAGCTCTGTAATAGACTTTTCATGACATTTACTAAATCTTTTAGAAGTTTTCCTTCTTTCTGCACTAAATATCCGTTGCTTAAGATAATCTGTGAACCTGTAGAACTGCCATTAGGAGCTTCCTGGGGACTAGGTTAATTCACAGTAAATTACAGTCACTGCCAAGGAGATGGCAGGGAGGTTAGGAGGAGATTGGAAGCTGCAGGCAGCAAAGTACTATAGCATTTACAAAAGAAAGAAAATAGAACAATAATCAAAACTCACCCTTGTAAGGAACAAGGAGGCCAGGTGCTGAATGCATATTGGAACATGGTCATTTCCAAACTGACAGGTGCTGGTAAATACTGGGATCAACACTGGGCAAGTGTCTGAGCAACAGGCCAGCAGTACCGAGTGTTACTATACCCAGGAAGCATGAGGAACAGCCACAAAGGGACTACCTTTCCCTGACTCTTTTTAAATGTGGTAGAACCCAGGAGTGCTACACCAGGCTCTGTTCACATGGGAAGATTTTCTTCAGGCAGACAACAACTTTTTCCACCTTCCCTTCCCCTTCACTTTCTTCTCACCATCCTTCCATCCTCTTCCCATTTCACTGTTAATATGATGGCGCTGACCTTGTTTGCCAGCCCCATCAGTGGTGTTGCTGCAAGCACCTGTGCTCTTTCATAGCCCAAATGTTTGCTAGTGCACTGGGTGCACCACAGCTCGGAGGCAGGCGTTCCAGATGCATGATCCCAGTCCTGGGGATGACCAGGTAATTTCAAGCATAAAATGGGTGACAAGTTCCATGGCCAAGTCACATCTCACAGAGCACAGTTTGCCTTCTTTTTTCTGGCTCCACTCAGAGCCAAATTGCCTCCCATCTGTTTGGCCACTCTGATGTTGAGAATAAGTCTACTTCCATAATCACATTTGAGAGGGGAAAAAGGGTAGAATGCCACAATCCAGGCAACCCTCAAATTACAGAAAAGTAAATTGAGTCACATGCATTGTCTAAGCTGTGTGACAAAATTGCGCCTGAAGAGCCTTTTGGAGAATGCCAGAGAGCAGCCTCCACTGTAGGACTATCCCTAACTATCTGGGGACTGCAGCTGTCCCACTGCAAACCTTCACAAGACTCCCAGAACAATTATGTGCATGAAAAACCTGCCAGGAATTTTTTCTCCACAGCTGCCAAACACGAAAGACTCCCTCAGCACACCTGTACAGTGTCTTCATTGCTTCAACAGATCAGTGCAAAGAGGACCAATTTGGTCCATAGTATCAATGTGGCCAAAAAGAGGACATGTGGCAAGCGTTACCATCCTACTGCAGCTTCTCTCCAGTCTCCTACCTAAGATCTGTTTCCCTTCTCTTGGTATTTCCAAGGTCTCTTGCTCCAACCGCTGCTCTGGCTACCAGCCAATATTCAGCTCCCTCTTATACTCTGGATGTGGCTTCTTAACATACAAAACCTGGTATTCAACAGGGTCCCAGCAAGCTGGTAGCAGATCATCCTTCAAACTGCTGGGGTTTCCTGAACAATCCAGCTCAATTCATTCTTCCACCTTTCTCTAAAATGGGCAAGAGGCAATAGGGTATGAAGGTCCTTGGAAATTCAGACATGATCTCATCCTCTCCTCCCTTCTTTTTTTCCTCCTTTCCTCCCCAGCAGCCTCGAGGCTGCTGGTTCTTTTAATATGAGCTTTAATTTCTGCTGCTACCAAAATTTAACTGTACCAAAAAATAATTTGTGCTTTTTTGTTTTCTTCCTGAATATATATGTATATATTAACTTATCATAAAGGCTTCTTTTCTTCTGCCAACCGGTATCAACAGTCAATCAGAATCTGTCAACATAGCAATTTTATCGTCTCCAACTCGGGTAGCAATGCAGTTGTCATGGGAACCAAAATAGTAACTATGGAATAGCTGCCTTAGTAACAACAACAACAAAAAATGTATTGGCATAAGATTGCATTTGTAGTAAATTTCAGTTAACAGATCAGAAATTAAACAGTCACTCTGTGATTCCTGGAGTTTGTAAATCCAAGAAACTTCTCCAGGGAAATGGTGGGGTTTAAAGTTCCCTGAGATTTAACCTTGTTGATGGCCCCTCTGCTGCAAGTTGAAAGAGGAGGAATAGAGGGAAACATGTCTTTATTTTGATGTCGACATCTGTGTAACATGAGATTAAGGACACAGCAGCTTTATCTTGCTTGAAGGGGCAACCTACATTCGTTGCTTATAGAGTTAAATTTGTGATGCTGGGGAGATCTACTAACTACAGAGACTTTAAAGGCAGCTTGCTTTGGTCCAGGTGAAGATCCAAAAGAACAGGACCATGGGCAAACAGCAGGAAGGGAAACACGGAAATTGCTCTACCGGAACAGACTTGTGACCCAGTACTCTAGGGCATACCCACATTTCAAAGGAAAATATGTATTCTCAAAATGCTTTTGGTCACATATGCCTAGATATTCAGCTTTTCAGGATAGTGGGTCATTCCCTTAATCCATTTGATGCTCACACTATATTCCCAAAAGCAAGAGAACAGAAAGGTAGGGTATGTCTAAGAAGAAAAGCACTTGCTGGGTTTTTCTTTTCAGAGGACAAGTTTAATACACTCAGTGCTTTTACCCCCTTCAGACCTCTGGTTTCTGTCCTGTAACACCTTCAGAAATGAAAAAAGTCAATCCTAGATTTACTTTGTATGTGACCTCTAAAGATTCTGCCAGATCTCCTTGCACTGCACAGATGAACACGAGTCTCTTAACAGCGAAGATGAATAGCTAATTTCCAGGACAGCTTTTTAAATTCTCTGTCAAGGAGGTGACCTAGTCAGCTGAGCATCAACACTACCCACAGCCGCACGTTCAAATTCCAGCACTGTCTTTTCTGCCCTCCATCTGCTTATAGAAGATGAATAATATTCTCTACCACTGGTCAACAAGACACTCTAGACAGCTGGGGAAGGGACTCTAAAAGTCCCAAAAGAAGAAATGAATTTCCTTATAAAATGTCTTAGGGCTCTTTTTGAAATGGCAGCACTATTTATTGCAGTATGCCAACACTACTACATCTGGCACTGAAAGGTTGAGCAACAGCAGGTTGGAGGCTGAAGAAGATGTGGGGAAGTATCACTGGCTTCTTTATTAATCGTACATTTTTCCAGAGAGGTCCAGTTTTTGGCTCCTGACAGAGAAAAGATGCTGTGCTATATGGATCTGCGACAGGCATGGTTTGAGTATTTTAATTCTCTTCAATACATATGCACAGTTTGTTATTGGCCTGCCTCCAAGGAACAGTTCTATTTAATCAGTGCTGTATTAAAATTGTGAAACTATTCTGGTGAAAAGGTGCTGGATAGGTAGTTAATGTATTAAAATTGTGAAACTATTCTGGTGAAAAGGTGCTGGATAGGTAGTTAACGCCCATCTTTCCAGAATAAGAGGTAGCTTAAAATATGTGTAATTGTCCTGTCACAGGTTTACAGTCCATTCAGTTTAGCACCAAGACATTCTTTCTTGGAAACAAGACCACTGAGACTGTCAATTTGCTACAAAGGCCAGTGACCTAACTTTCAACCTCCTCCTCCAGCAGATGATGTCCCCAAGTAGAACATAATCATTTAGAAGGCTATGAATGGTATATACAATTTAAGTGACCTTTTAGCCAGATGAGTTTGTCCTGGTGACTAGTTACCTGAAGAGAGCATGCTCAGAGGAGAGCAATGGTCAGAAAGGTCAAGAAAGCTTTCCACTCTTCCCCATTAAGAAATCTTTTTGTAAGCCAAAGAAGTGAAGATACCTTGAGATGCTCCAGAGAAATAAATAGGAACATTCTGCTGGAGTGGTAACAAAATCTGTGTCATGTAAAGTGAATTCAGACCTAAGGTTTAATGTCATTATCTTAAAAGGGCATCTCTCTGCATTCTTCTCAGCACTGTGATAGCACAGTGGAGAATGGCTTGAAAAGGTGTTTCTCAAGAGGAGATGTGAATGCCAGAGGGTTTGGAGGATTGACCTTTCAGTTTTGGAGACCAGGGCTCAAACACAGACTTCAGCATTACAGAAGTGTCTATGAGTAAGTGAGGGCTGCAATGCTATCAGCATGGACAGAGCTGACAAGGTTACAGAACAGTTTGTGTGATTAGCCAGGAGGCACTGCAGAATCACAGAAGTGAAAACAGATTAGGAATTCTGCAGCTTTGAAAACAGACACCAAGACATCGGCTGGAGAATAAGGTTAGTTTGCTCAGAGGTGTTCCTGTGCTAATAAGCAGGGGCCCTGGGACTTGGCGGGGCGTGTAAATGTGCTATAAATCCGATCCAGAAAGCAGAACTGCTGGTGCAAGAAGTACCGGCAAAAAGGTTGAACTATTCTTTCCTTATTCCACACTTTTATCAGTCTCTCCCTATCACTTGTCTCTTCTCCCTTCATACCGATACATGCAACCACTTTTCCAAGCAAAGGTGGGGAAGAAAGCTCTGCAGTTGTACCACCCAGAAGAGCTGAACACTAATCACGAAGCCATGAGGGACTAAACAACTTCAGTGATTGTTTGCCAGACTTCTTGAGTTTTCTTGGGTCAGTGACCCACATCCCTTCAGCTCCTGAAAGATGATTGCTTCCACTCCAATTTCTAAAGCATACAAGAGAATTTCGACTCCTTCTTGCATCTAGAAGTTATGGGTTGATCCCAACATTGATGGTGCCTGGCTACCGCCTATAATGTTCTCATCTAATACTTGAGAGGTTTCCATGTCATACATATGCTACGATTAAAATCTTTTAGGGAGAGATCTAACACCAAGAAGAAGGAAGCTGGAATATTCCATAAATCAACTAAAATCTACTGGGATAAGGAAAGTTTCAGGAATGACAAAGGGGGAAGATAAAGCTATTTTGAAAGACAGTCAGGGCACGGCACAGCATGTTGGAACAAGTCCAAAGGAGGGCCACGAGGATGATCAGGGGGCTGGAGCACCTCCCATATGAAGATAGGCTGAGAAAGTTGGGGCTGTTCAGCCTGGAGAAGAGAAGGCTGCGTGGAGACCTCATAGCAGCCTTCCAGTATCTGAAGGGGGCCTATGGGGATGCTGGGGAGGGACTCTTCATGAGGGACTGTAGTGAGAGGACAAGGGGTAACGGGTTAAAACTTAAACAGGGGAAGTTTAGATTGGATATGAGGAAGAAATTCTTTACTGTGAGGGTGGTGACGCACTGGAATGGGTTGCCCAGGGAAGCTGTGAATGCTCCATCCCTGGTGGTGTTCAAGGCTAGGCTGGACAGAGCCTTGGGTGGCATGGTTTAGTGGGAGGTGTCCTTGCCCCTGGCAGGGCGGTTGGAACCAGATGATCTTAAGGTCCTTTCCAACCCTAACTATTCTATGATTCTATGATTCTGTGTGCATGAGGGCCAGTTTGTCACTGTCCCACTGCGCCACCTCTGGCTCAGGAAGTCCCATGGCTAGAGGCCACAGGCATCCAAAAGCACACCAAGGAAGCATTGTCGACTAATGGCTTATTTCTGGTGCTCTTCTCCAGGCAACGGCTGCTGCCAGATACTGGATCCTGAGCAAAGTGGCTCTTGGGTCTCACCCAGAGGAACTGTTTGGATGGTCACATTCTGCATTCCTGGAAGGCAGCTCTGGCTGCTGGAAAAGGAAGATCTCAGTCCAGAATGAAACACTATGAGCAGTTCACAGAGGCTGTGCTCAAAAAGTGTGTTCCTTTGACACTTTGACACACAAAAATGTTGCTGAAGTCAGGTCTGCAATTGCTGACCTATTTTTGTGGTTACAGAACACATGATTTTTGAGCAAAGTGTGGCCAACTGATGCCGATTTTCCCTATCTCAAAACAAGGAGCCAAACCGTGAAGGCATGTCCAGCATGTCCTGCATGTCTGGGAGCAACATTCCTTGTAATGCAGCAGCTCTCTGGTGAGGGAGAGGGGGATGAAGCCTTATATCAGCCACATGTACACCGCAGCAAAAGGCAAAGAGCTCAGCAAAGGCAAAGAGCTCAGCTCCTCTTGAATGAGGAGTTGTCTTAATGCCACAGCATGAGGAAACCCAGGCCTGAAATGGCTTCCTTGCCCAGCTTTGTGCAGCACCATACCTGTCATTTGATGCAATTATGTCATTAATTTGCAAATTTACATAGAACATTTAATCTAATTTTTAAATAAATAGTATGGATTTAGCGCTGGTGAAAGCACTCTAGATTAACTACTTGGTGAATTAAACCCTTCACTTATCTGTGAGACAGCAGCAGGAGAAGCTTTATCCACACACTGACCTGCCAGCACACTGAAACCTTGATTTGACAGGTAAGTGCACAACTTCATCTGAGGAGTTTGGAGAAGCTCAGATCCCTGTCTCAGGCACCTCATAATCTCTCTCGGGCCAATTAGTGCACATCAGGGAAGAAAGTTTTCACGGCAAGCAGCTGGCACTGAGACTCACCACAGTTCCCGCACTTGAATCTCAGTATCCTTGGAACTGAAGTGACAAATGAGTTGTCACAGGGAGCCAGAAATGGCCCCTCTACAAAATGGGTACTGTGCAGCTGTGAGCAGCTGCAGCAGAATAACACTTTCAGAAGTTCTCCCACTGTCTTATTGTCCTATGTCACCTACCTTACTTAAGCTATTTATACTGTACTCTACACACGATGCTCACACATCCTTAGAGATGAGGAAGACAGGCAAGACATCTGACAGTTGCGTTATGACAGCTCAACTGATTGGATTATCTTGACTGCTTGGAAGCTACCCCCGCAATCACTGGTCTCTTGCAAGTTACAGAGAGAGGCAGCAGTTGGGTTGAGGAGGGGCAGAAGATCCCTATGTACCTGCTTGGTGGCAGATGGAGCTGGAATCTTTCATCTACGTGTCATAGCTGGGCAGACTGACAGCTAACAGCCCTTCTCCCTTCAGCTGGAATAAGCACAGGGCCTACACCACTAAAGGAGGAGGAGGATCCAGGCTTTTCCTCTGCTACCTCTGCAAAATCCCAGGACCATGACATAACCATGACAACTACCGCTCTGCAGTCAGAGAAGTGAGTACTAAAGGACAGTCACGGCCAGCCATGAGGCGTGGCAGACAAAAATCAGAGGTAAAAAATTAACAGGAAGGGAGTGGCTTTGCAGAATGCAATGTGCAAATAGATGCTGCTGCCTCTTGTCACTGCCAGGGAGGCACGCTCAGCTACCAGGCACATGGGGACCAGCCGGTTGGCTCTCAGCTGCTCTTGCTATTCTCTGCAACCCTTCAGCATGACTCTTGACAGAAAAATTACCAAATGTAATGCACTTGTGACTTAGTTAATTTGCACCTGTATCTAATTTCAGACTTGCTGGAATAACAGAGCAGTTCTGTAATCAAAACAGGAGGGAAAAAAAAAAAAGCTAGATCTGCCAGTCCCTGGCTGCTGCAGGGGAAACTGCCCCCACTTCATGCAGGGACCCCGTGCAAGAGGTTCGCATGAAGGTTGCAGCAGGATGCAGAGGTTTCTCTGAGAGGGACAAAGTGAGATCCTGTGTATGCAACCTGGAGCAAGCCCATGGCAGTTAGCTGGCAGTGTCATGCTCCTCTCTGCTTTCTCAGGCAGGAATTGCTTCAGTCTCCTAAATGCCTCTATGTTTTCATTTTGGGAAATTGTTCTGAGCAGCTTACAGCTGTCTAATCATGGCTGATGGTCATAACTTTCTGGATGACAGAGGGTGCCAAGTTTCATCATCAGAGGAGGCGCTAACAAGACAAAGTTCCCCTGGCCCATGTTTGTGGCTCATTAGGGCACTAGTCACTGTGACTCAGTTTCTCCTCCAGGCTTTGGGAAGCCACAGTAGTTCCTGTGTCATTTTTAATCCTCTCCCTCAATCTCTGCAAGGGTCTAGCTCCTCTGGGATACTCAAGTCCCAGAACAAGAGATTTAAGAAAGTTAAAAACACTTTGCTTTTGGCAGGTCTCTCCAGACCCTTGCCCATCCCAGTGCTGGGGTGCTCAGCCAGGCTCACATCTGGCTACCATGCTATTTGGCCCACCAGCCCACAGACCTCTTCTGCCTGCCCCATGGGACCTCAGGCTGGCCTCAGCCTGCCTGGCCAGAGCCAGCAGCTGCCTCTCCTTTATTGCCTGGTGCAGAACTATGATGGCAAAAATGTTCTTTCTGCAGGAAACCAACATGGAAGAGCTCTGGTTTTCTTCTTGGCCAACTTCTCTGTCCAACACTCCTGCAAGAAGTCCTGCCTACCTGCTGTCCTCTCCCTGCATTGATTCCATTGCAGTGTCTCCCGATACCCCTTGCATCCTGGTATCTTTTAACCCAAGTGCAACTCTACCATCACATGAACTGCTGTCACACTAAATCATCTTATCCCATACTCAGCCTTCTTACTACACCTTCCCTTGATGGCATCTGCTATTCTGGTAGCACAATCACTCAGCTCCTTTCCTGTTGAATGACTAACCCCACCTATGTCCTCCCAGTGGGGAGGCAATAGAAACACACACAACACAAAGCAACCTGCACTTTCCCCTTTGAAAGACCATCAGCCTACGCAGAGCTGATTTGCTTTCTCTACACATATAGAAAGCAAATCAGGACATAAAACATTTTGAGATCTTAGATGAAAGGGAATAGTACATCATTAACATCAGTTTTTTTGACTAAGACACACATAAGCACAAGAACTGGGAATGTGTAAGTCTGGTGGTTTAACTTTGGCTTTCTCATTGACCCCACATCTCTAACCCTGGTCAAGCATTTTAATACCCTTGCCTCAATTTCTTGTCTAAAAGGAGGCTTATCCTAACTGCTCTGCCTTGTCAAGCTGCTGTGTTTCTGTAATTAGGTACAGCCTGTAGACCTCTGTAAAGGTAAAGAGCAATATGTAAGCATTATCTATAATAGCCTCAAAACTCACTGTCCTATGATAGTGGGTGTACCCTAGTAACATCCTTGCTGAGGAAATGGGTCCTTCCACCTCATGGCCTCACTCCTCTTCACATGAAAGTGCTGCCTTGGGCAGCCTCACAGGGGATATCACCCATGACAGATGAAGCTGAAGGTTGAACCAAGAGGAAGGAATTACAGACACTGTCTTGGGATGTTCTCACATCACAAAGGTATTTATCATGCTGTTATCCAAAAGGTCTTCTCTGCTCTAGAATACAGTCCTACGTTGCTCACTCACTGAGGGAAGGGATAACGTTGCAAAACACAACCATTGACCCATGCTGAAATTTCCTCCTAGTGATGCCCTGCAGCAACAGAGCCTGGAGAAAAGTCTGGGTGAAGGCTATGCACTTCTGCTTTCAAAGGGATAGCTGAAGCCACCATCCTTGGCCTGCCAGGAGCACAAAGACCATGACACCAAGCCAGGATTAACCCCAGAACTACAAGAGAGAAAGACTAGAGGGAGTGAGGAAAACACAGGGCACTGAGTGGTGTCAAGGACTTTCTTCATATCATAATTCTCTTCAGCAAACCCTCTGCTTTGGTCAGCTGAAGAGCTGCTTCACATTCACAGTACCTATGCAGAAATCCTTTCTTTTTATTATTTCTATGCCAAATAGTCGTTATGCAGTACACTCATATGTTTAGAGCAAATAGCGCAGAAAATATAGAGTCTCCTCAAGCCATTGTGACTAGTGACTAGGTAATTACCTACAGCCTTGCTCCTGTGAGATAAGAACCTACCTATCAGTTGGCGTTCATCAGTCCTCTTATTTTCAGCACTAGCAGAGAGGCCAAACCTCAAATACACCAGAGAAACCAAAACTCTAATCCCTAGAGGCGGTGCCTCCAGGGCAAGGTTGAAGGCGTATTAGCTATAGAGTGTGGGAGAGCTTTAGGTTATCTCAGGATCCAGAGCTATGAATCCAGCACAGCAGTGGGGAAACGCAAAATCTTTAATTAACTTTTACGCGCTTGCTCCCAGCGCTGGTGGAGGTGGGTGGATGTGATTGTCGCTCAAGGGAGAATTCTCCCTCCCCCTGTTTTTGAATTCCCAGGCAATTAGTGCTCTGTAAAGAGCAACATAAATAGAGCTCCTCAAACCTGGAGGGGTTTAGTTTGGTTTGGTTTTGTTTGGGGCGGGTTTGCCCTCCTACTGGCTCTATCAAATACCGAGCAATTTATGGACCACTTTGTGCGTGTTTGCATACCCGTTTTGCATCTTAACTGACAACCTACATGTTTTTTTAATTAAAATTTTATTGGCTTTTCTATAAGTGATATACCTACTGTAAGTGAGCACAGTTCAGTACAGATAACATGTGGTTTGTTTAGCTATCTTGCAGGAGATTATTTCTGTTATCATTGTAAGTTGATTATTGCAATTATTGAAACAGAGAGGACTGAGAGAAAGAGAGTATGGAGGAAGAAAACGGGGAGAATTAAAAGATAATAATAAAAGATAATAACAGTCTCCTTTGTTCTTATTTCTTTTTCCTGACAACCTACTGTACATGCTAAATTCCAGTTACATATTAGAGTCAATGCTTCCTGTTGCTAACACACCTCCATCAATAACACAAGGTCTTTAAATCATAGATGTCTGCAATTAACTTCTGTACCAAAGAAAGACAGGAACTGGCTCTCTTGTTAGTACTACCAGCCCTGTGACTATCTCAGGACGCTTATTTTTACCTCTTTATTCTGAATTCACTTGACAATTTCCCCCTCTTTAGAAAGTGTACACAAAATTAAATATAAGCATTATGTATGTGGGAGATGTGTGTGTGTGCATAAAAAGACTGGGGGAGAGAGATTATACACTGCACCAGTACCCATGCTGTCCTGCCATCACTTTGAAGCCAAGGTGTGGGATGGGCACCATCCCACGTAAGGAGATTTTTTTCCTCACTTTTGAGAGACACTGACCAATGCTTACAACACCTGGAGGACGATATCAGACATCTCTTGATCATCTCACTTTTTGCTGCATTGGGAAACGGCATGAGTCTTGTATAACTCAGATGGTGGTCATAAGGTGACTTTCTTATATACTTTGATCCAGGCTACTAAGGCTTTCAAAGACTGAGACATTGAACTTGACTATGTATTCTCTTAAAAATTGAGAGAGGGGATAGCACCACTGGATAGATTTCTAGAAGAGTTCTGGGCTGTAGCAGTGTCACACACCCTTGTGACTTTGTGCTCAATTGGGTTGGCAAAAAAGGAAAAAGCATAGGTCCCTGTGGGACAGCACCACATCCAGGCATTAGCAGTAGTGGTGTATGTCCACCTCTCTACTAGCTAGGTAAGGCCCACCAAACCATTCCCACCAGATTGCAACCCCCCTCCTCAGCACGAACCAGCAAGTTTTCACGGTCAACAGAGTCAAATGCTACAGAAAGATACAGCAGAAGTCTGTCCTCTGGCCATCAAAGGCAGAAGTGCCACAATAGCAGTTTCATATAATGTCCTGGCCTGATTCCAGCCAAGGCCCCTGTGTCATTCCAGGAATACTGTGAGTGGCAAGACTCTCTCGGGTCCGGGGGTCAGGGCTCAAGCTATCCAGCTATCAACTATTCAAATGCTTCTCAGAAAATCCTCCCAACAGGCCAAGCCCCGAGAAACAGACCTGAAAAATAAAACCCAAGAAATCAATGCTGTGCTCTTTGCAGTTTCTTTGTGGTAAATAAATACTGCATTACCTACACCTTGCTCACATTAAAGGATTTTCTCCACTATGGGTAGTTACTCACTTCAGCATATTTGATGTTTGCTTCCCCTCTTTGCCAGAGGCCCTGATTTGTGATGTCGCATGAAACTTCAAAATGAAGTGCAGCTCTTCCTTCCCGCATATGGAAAAGGAGACTAACAAGCTGCCTACCCTTGCCCTCCTCTCCCGGGGAGGGAGAGCTACAGCCCCTCTGTTCTTGCTTTATAATGACAAGACTATTTATGGTTGCAAAAGTTCTTGCCAGGGTTCCTCTAGTGAGGAGGAGAAAGGCAGGAGTTAAGAATTTGAAGGTCAAAACAAAATGGACAACACAAGAGAATATTTTTCCACTGTGGGGGGAGGAAAGATGGGGAGAATAAGCCCCTTGAGATCATCTGCGAATAGAAAAAAAAAAGCAATATGGAACAAAACAGAGGATTTTCATTTGAGGAGTAGAAATCTGGAGATCAGATTGTAAATATATTAGAGAATAACCAATTTTTCCATGCCTTCATTACACAGCAGTGCCCGTCCTGACCTGCAGCCTGGAAGAGAAGGAATGAAAGAAACTGGAAAGAAAATACCTTTAAATTAACCCAGCTTCCTCAAACCACCTCAAGTAGCAAACAAACAAATAAAAGAGCCTGAACCATCACTCACTTCTCGGATGCAAGCTCACGCCAACTTTTATTTTCCAGAATTGATTTCCTTGTTTGTATTGCTTGCCATTTTTATTTTTTTTCTCTCAAAATACTGTAAAACCCAACTAATAGGGGTGCAAAATAGGAAGTTTTATGTACATTGCAGAACTTGTATATGATACAGTTTGTTAAGACTGCCGCTCCCCAGCAGCGCGTCAGGTTTGTCTAACACCCGGCCCTTGAGTTACAGTTTTACGGTGCCGATTTATAGCGTTGCAAGTTTAATATAGTGGTGCATTGGAAAAGAGCTTTTTCTTTTCTCCCCATGAATTAATATTTCAGACCTTCTCAAGGGCGCGTGGCAGGGGTAGCATTTACAGAGTTCCTGGAGCACAGCCTGGAAAACCGGACCCCAGTGATGGGCTGGGACAGGCCCGGGGCTCGGCTCGGCACAGGGCTGTCCGGGGCAGCGCTGCCCCCTGCCGGCCCGGTCCGGCGCGGCGGCGGCGGGTGTTTCCTCCAGCGCCCTGCGCCCGCCGCTGGACCCCAGGCCCCGCCGCAGCCGTCCAGGGGCAGCTGCCTGCATCCCCCCGCCGCCGGCCATTCCCCCCCTCCACGGCCACATGAGGTGGGGGATGGATGGTCGTGGGGAGGTGGAACAACAGTTCCGCCTTTCCAACACCCCTTCAAGGTCCTGAGCAAGCGTCGTGAAGAAGTAATAGCGACTTCAGAAAGAAGATGGCACTTCCGCTTATTAAAACAAAACCAAATAACCACGCCCGAGAATATGGCAACCAGGAGATCATCAACAATTATCACCACCTTAACTCCCTTTCATTGCCATCTCCAGTGTCAAACAGTAAATCAGTGGGCTACAGTCAAAAACCCAGCCAAGGAGAACATCATCCATTGGTTCTTGAGTTCTTCTCTGCACCTGTCTGATCCTCCTTGAGGGACCTCACTGCAGCTGGGGTCATGACATGCACCCAGGGCCACCTCCATGAGGCCTTCACCCCCCTGGAGCTTAGCTCCAGCCTGATGGGTGTTTTCCAGGACCCCTGGAAATTCCCAGGCAGCTTCAGGAAGAGCAGCAGCATTGCCATTACTTCTTAAGCCTTCAGTTTTTCCAGTGAGAAATTTTTCCCACAGACTAGTGGGATCTAACGGTACTGCCTGCAAAACCGAGCTGTATTGCCTTACCACAGAGGTGGTGTTCCAAAAGCAAGTTGCAAAGTCAAGATTCTTCACAGACAGAGAAAACAGATGCCTTGGCTTTCACTGCAGCCCCTGTCCCATCCAGCCCCCTCTACTCCAAACAGCTGCTTGTTATCAGCTGTGCCCATCACTGGAGTCAGCTCCTGCTTTAGTCCCTGCTCTCTGTCCTTCTGTCCTTCCCCAGAACACCAATTTGTCTGATTGCTCGCAATTAACTGTTCATTATTGTGCACAAAAGTCCAAAGAGAATAATTAAAACCAGTTCAGCCAGCAGCAGTGGGGAGAGCCTGCTGCTGCAGAAGAGAAAACAGGGAACAGCAAGCACACCCCTGCTTATGACAGGCCAACGTGAGCTGGTGAGGACCTGAAAGGTGTCTGGTGTGCAACAGTAGGCTGCAGGGAGGGCAGGGCAGACCAGAGGCTGGTAGTGGTGGTTTCAGGGAGCTCAGACAAAGCATTGCTGCCCCAGCTCCCAGAGGCCCTCATGCTGCAAAAATCACCCAGCAAGCCCTGAAAGAGGAGTCATTCCCCATTCCATTAACCAGCAGGACCAGGAGCCCCTACATCCAGAGCAGCAGCCTCAAAGCCTTAAGCAATTTCCCCAGTAACTTTGCTGAATGGGTCAAAGAAACCAAGCTTTCTGCCTTCCCTAGCAGCATCTCTTTTTGGATGAATTGTCAGTAGAAAATCTTTCAAGAAATCACCTTGCTGTGAAATACGCTTTTGTTGCATGAAATAAAGGACACAGGCAAATGCTGGAGCTGATAATACGAAGTGCCCGCTCAGTCCTGCGTCAACACAGATCATTTTTATACACAGTAATAGACAACATGGAGTGTTGAGGAGAAGCCTGAGCGGAAACAAAGTACACATGATAAATTTAAACCCTGGAGGACAGTGGGGGAAGCAGAGTTTTATTGAAGTGGAGGGGTTTTGCCTCCCCAGCTGTACAAAAAAGAATTGCAGTCGATTAGGATGAAGTAAAGTCTGTCCAGTGCTATGTGCTAACCTGGCTCTGAGGGCAGACCTCAGAGCCTCTCCTAGATACTTCCTGTGAGCAGAACAGCCTGTGACTGTGCAAAGGGGAGTAGGGTGAATGAGAGAGGAAGAGCCTTCAGGGAAGACCACTGTTTGTCTTTAGTGGCAGGCCAGAAATTAAGAAAATAGCTTCTCCACTTATAAAAATGAACACGTATCCATAAGGGTTTGCTGAACTTGCTCCACCATGGATGAAACCAACTCTTGGTACGTGGTCAGCTGAGGCAACACAGTTGTTTTTTCTGAAAGGCAAGGACCTCCATCCTTATCCCTTTGTCTTTCTTTACCCCCCCCTCCCCCCTCCTTCTCTGGGCCCTGTGGGCCTATCTTCTACCTTGAGCCAATTCGTGTTGCTTATGAACCCTCCAGTGAACTACATGAATCGTGAGCCTGGGAGGTTAGGAACCTATTTTTTCGGTGGTTTTCTGCCATCTTGGTGAATTAAAGCCACTCAGCGTATGACACACACAAAAAGTAAGAAGAGGACAGATGCAGCTGGAAGAAATAATAAATCTTTCGTCAAAGTGAAATAGCAGGATGCCAAAGCCTGGTGAAATATTTCAATATTCTGTAAGACCTCGAGTAAATCCCAACTTTGAGCTGTGTTTGGGTGACCATCTTGCACTCCAGAGACAACCAGCAATGCAGAAATGGGTAAAAATGAGAATAAAAAGTGTAATTGAACTGCTTTGATTTTCAAAGAGAGGTTCAGGATAGCCCAACTGTGAATATAATGAGCATCTTCTGTTTCCTCTGTAGGAGACCTGTAGGGATACAGTTCCTATAGAGATATGGGCTCAGCAAACTGGTAAGACGTGATTACAGGAACTGTGCCATGCCGCTACTTTGCCATGCTACGACATAAAGCACACTTTGGAACACAGACATATTTTCTCTGAAGAAGGTGGTGCTAATTGCATATTCTCTTGGTTTCACTGAAATCTGCCTCTTGGCTTCCTTTTCATAAAGCCTGAGCCAAGAAAATGTGAACAGCTGGGATACTAGAGGCAGAGTGGAAAGGAGCAGGAATTCTGTGCAGGAGAAAATGCAAAAGCCCAAACTGAATGAGGCTTAATACATCAGGGATGAACTCTGCTTTGACTTTTTTTTGGGGGGGAATATCCGCAGCCTGAAGACACAATGCTAGATGTGGTAAGAAAATAGCTCTCCTCTGAAACCTGATGTTACAAAAGAACCAAGGCTTAAAATCCCATTAGATGTTTGTTTAAGGACTAACACACTTAGCAGCTGTAAAACCTAACTATAATGTCTTGTTGTTGGTCCACTAAATCACATTATGTTCTAGCAGTGGGATGTTGTCCTCGTTTCAGCTGGGGTAGAGTTAATTTTCTTCCTAGCAGCTGGTACCGTGCTGTGTTTTGGATTTAGGATGAGAGTAATAAATACATTGATGATTTTAGTTGTTCCTAAGTAGTGCTTACTCTAAGTCAAGGACTTTTCAGATACTCATGCCCCACTAACGTGGAGGCTGAGAGGCACAAGAAGTTGGGAGGGGACACAGCCAGGATAGCTGACCCCAACTGACCAAAGGGATATTCCGCACCATATGACATTGTGCTTAGTATATAAACTGTAAAGGGTTAACTCCTGAAATGCAAAGCTATGGACACGCATTGATTCCAGTCACAAAAGTGCCTTCCCCACAGGTTTTACTGCTATCTACACCATGGGATGTTAGACAGGTCTGAGGGAATGAGGGTTCCTCTCATGGCTGGCACTGTCCTGAAACAAAGCAGCCTGACCATGTTCTGTTTACAATTTCAGCAGGAGCTTTGCTCTTTCTTATCTGCTTTGGTCCATAGATCTTTTACAGTTAAGACTAATGCATGCTTTACCGATGCTTGGCTACTCACTGAATCTGTGCTTGGGTGAACTGGTAAATCCTGGCATCCTGGCATTGGGACTGCTAAAATGTGACATCTTGATGCCTCAGATCTCCAGGTCAAGCTTCTCATTTATCTCATTCAGCAAAAGCTGCTCTCAGTGCTTAGAAAGTCATCCTTACAGCCCAGTCCAGCTTCTCCGCTGAGCCTCATAGCCCATTGGCAATTTTATAGCTCTCTCCCCTGCTCCAGATATGTCAGACCCAGAACTGACAATCATCAGTACTCAAAGCAATACATGGTGCCCCAAAGTCCTGAGTTTTGTCCAAAAGTTGTACACTCGAGTAGATTACTTAAGGACAATTTCAATTTCCCTTTGTATTTCCCTGTAAGTAGCTGGCTGGAGATTTGGGTTTTTCAGAAAAAAAGAAAGAACAAAGGCATTAATTCCTTGTAATCACCCAGCTTCAGGAGACAGACCTGCAAGGCATCAGAGATACAGTAAAATCCTGAGCTGGCAACACCCCAGCCCTGGGGACTCTAAAGAGCCGCTGGGTGAAACCAAGCTTTGTAGCTCATGGAAATAGAGCAAATACAAACTTTATTGAGTAATCATTGCCACTTGAAGAATTATCTATTCTTCATTGGTGAAAGCATGAGAGGTTGAGTTTGGAAACCTATTAGCCATCACTGAAATGTCATTGTTATCATCCACTGTCAATCATCACGCCTGGCTCTAATGCACTTAATTAGAGCAGTTCTCACTTTTGATCTAAATAAAAGTCATCCAAGCAGGAGAGAGGAGGAAAATGACCATGGCTGTTGCATGGGGCATCTTCTGCTCATGGCAGCTTTTGAGTCAACTACAGACCCCAGCAGCAGGGTGGGAATTCCAGGCAGATTTTTCCAGACCCCTAAGTGATTACAGCTAGTCTTGGCAGTACATTTAAATGGCACAGGGAAGTTAGCAGAAAGGCTCCCTGTCATGAAACATCCAACAAAGGACTAACACGCATGTTGAGGAAGCCAGCTCCTGGTCACGGAAAATGCTTCTTGGGGTCTTTTTGGAAACTCCTGCCTGCCAGCTGTTAATGGATGGGGCTGAACTGCAGTCTGAATGTTAATGAGACTATTATGAGCAGCACTTCATCTTGTGACAAAGGTGGATTTAATGGAGTTGAAAGGTTTCCCAGAGTAAATTTTAAAATGTCCTAATAATGCAATAAAGACTCCATTAGTATATTTATTAATTGCCATGCAGCCACATTTCAGCAAGGCTGTTTCAGCAACCCAGGATGTGAATCTCCCAGCAGAAGAAGTCCATATGGACACCTGAAAATGAGAATGTGCGAATCCATGTCATAGCCCAAAGGATCTCCTTGTGGTTCTGGATCTTGTAGGTGAACTGCTGTCACAAAATATCCCCAAATTTAGCTTGCAACATTTTGTTGGAGCAGAACAAATCAGAGGGTGGAAGCCTGCACTATCCGGCACAGACATGAGGAATCCAGGCCACTAATCCAGGCAACCTGACCTTGTGGAAGCCCTTAACATGATGTTCCTTATCACATCTTGCACCTCTTTTATTTTGTGATAAATCTAGCCTTGATGTCTATCAGAAGCTCCAGGGACTTATCATCCAAATCCCTCAAAACACCTGATCCAGCTGATCTGTCAGTGATACAGTTTTGGAGCAGGCTGAGGCCCCATTTCATGTAGGTTTGAAGGTTAGGGACATATCTCACAGCTCCCTCAGAATACCCAATGGCTTCTCTTGGCTATTTTGATGAGGCATTTGCCTCTACCATGAATTCTCCAGCAAAAGTGACCGTTATGTCAGCTTCTACAGTGCCTGCTTTTATAAGTTGCTATGACATGGACCAATTCTTATTCATTGCACACCTGGGCTCAGATCCTTTAAAGTTCAGGTCAGTCTCAAGGCTAAGATGAATCCCTTTGTCTCAGGATTGACGCTGTCCTTTTGACTGTTGGTCAGAGGCCTCTTTTATCTTAGATGATCTCGCCGGGTTTCCATGAAGATTGTGCGGAGGAGATAGGGACTGGTTTTACAACACTGTCAGATAGAGGACATCTTTCTTTGTCTTTCAGCTTATGGTTTGGGCTAACAGTTAGGTGTGAATGCCCGCAGCCTTTCTGTTTCTGTTTGCTAGAATAAAGCTTTTGAACTCTTTCCTCTCCTAGGAACTAGCACACTCAGAGGTGAGGAAAACAAGGTGTACAATTAACGTTACATTCTGGCACAGTATCATGATCCACAGTATCAGCTGGGTTTTCTTTTCTGTGCTCGTCAGCTCTGTCTCTTATGCACAGAATATGTATGTTGCCAAGCTATAATCCACATCTAACTCATAAAAACAAAGCTCACAACTTTTCACTAGCAAGGAGAATGTGATCTTTCTTACCTCCTCTGAAACCTCCAGATGAGCAACTTGCTGTGAAATGACCTGCATGGATCTATAGGGGACACTCTCCTTCATGCCAGTTGGCTCATTAGTCATTTTAAAGTAAGGGTTTAAAAGTCTATTTCAGTTGGAAAAGGGGACTAAATAGTATCCTTCAACCCAGTTTCACTCCAAGCTCTCAGCTGTATTGTAGTTGCCTTTACTATCTCCAGCAATGAAAACCATCTTCAGTCAAAATAAGAAATAATACTTCTTTTATAGTACTTTCTATGTAAGACTCTTAATATCCCTGAATTATCACATCATCCTACTGCCTATTGCCTTCCTTCTGCTGTTGCAAGAGCTGACTCAAGGAGCTGTGGAGCAGTTTATCTCTACTGGAAAAAAACAATGGTGGGACACACAGACTCCATCTTGCTGGCCCTGACTCACATCCCATTTCTACACACTCATGCTGTCTCATCTGAAGACACCATGAAAGAGACCATGTGACATTAGCCCTATTTTGTGGCAAGCATGTCCTGCTAAGTAATTCCAGATCTCATCAGAGGTCTAGCAAGAATCTGCTGTAACCAGAAAAAAAAAAAAGAGCTGCATTTTGGTCTTCTAACATGAAAAATTGTAGGGTCATTTCATCCTTTATTTACAGCAAAGAAGAAATTGCTCTGAAGATGGAAAGGGCCCCATTCATATCATCTGGACCAGCCCCTGACTCACATGCCATCGTGAAGCCATGTAACCATGAACTTCAACATCATTACAGGAGGGTATCATTAAAGAAAGAGGTCCTGGTTAACAGAGGTATCCATACACCACTGAGAAACAAAAGGAACGATGATAGATTTAGGAATCTCTGTTTTACACACTCCTTCAGGAGTAAATCACAAGAGTCTTGGCAGGCATCATGAGAGAAACTATTAGCTTCCTGATGTTTGTTGTAAGTGACCAGAGAAGTGCATAAAACTACAAATAAAGCCATTTGTTTTGCTAAATCAGTCATGAACCTAGTGTTTTTTCTAGAAAATACAAATAATAGAAATTAATTTGTAAGCCTTTGTTTAGGCCCCAGCCTGTTCCACAGCAAAACATTGAATAATGCTGTTTGAAATAATTATTCTCGACTTATGCAATCATTCCTTTTATTTCTGAAGGCTAATGGAGTCAAAACACACTTTCCAGACCTTTGCTAATGACAGAGTCAAATATAATGGTTGGGGACCCTTATGTTCCTCTCACGATGAGGAAAGCAACACAAAATGATAGGAAAGCAAGTTCTCAACAATCATTTGTTCTTTATCTAAAAGGCAAGTGGAGCGATCATATGAATTCTTTAGGTTAATGGAGCCACAGATAAGGTTTTGGAGCAAGGATTTTTCACAGATAATGCAAAACAGGCAGTACCTTCTCTGGGGGACAGAAATATTTCTGTACACTGAGATTTCACTGGCATGGAGAGGCAGCCTAAAAGCCAACACTGCAAGTGTAAGCCAAATCTATCCTCTATTTCCCATCCTCCCCAGGTCTGCATATGCGGTCCTCTGGGGTGTAGAGGCACCATGTGCCCAGGCTGGGTTTCAGGTGCTAGAGCAGTGCAGGAAGATCACAGGCAACGTGAGTCCCAAACCAGGACCAGAGAAGGGGCCACAGTGAATCTGAAGATTATTCCTTGCCCTGCCTGTCAACTGAACCTCACGTTCCCCTGCCATGCACTTTCCTGACCCCTATTCTTTACCCTTGCCTGAAGCACAGATGGTGGAACCCACTCAGTCCGCACAAGACCCCCAGCAAGATGAAATTACCTAGTGACTCCCACTCCACTGCTGCTTGCTGAGGGTCATCAGTTTGGACAAACCAAGCTCAGGAGGCCACTCAAAGGAGCCCCAGGCAGCTGCTCAGGCAGTTTTACCCCATGGCCAGAAGACAGAGAGAGTCATCCACAAGATGTTCAGCTTTAGAGGAAAGGTGCAGAATGTGGAAAGTCCCCCAGGCTCTTTGCCGACCATCAGATGTGGTTTGTTTGACATCTGCCACAGAAAAATGGAAGGAGAAGTGAGAGCCTGGAAAGACTTCTCCCCTGCAAGGTCCTTCTTCCTAAAGGAGATTTGTACCTGCTGCTTTCCCACAGGATGGTGAAGGCAGCACCAGAGCAGAAAACCCATAACCTCAGGGCAGCAGTTTAGGTCCAGGTCTGAAGAAGCTTAGGCAGGATCTCTGCCATACAGTCCTGAGTCATTGTTCTCTCTTTAGAAACATAGTAGGGAATATGAGTCCTTCATTCACTCGTAGCAAAGCCTTCCCTGCAAAGGGAGGATCCTCTTAGTCCTTCTAAGGCTGAAGGGTTAGGTTGTTAAAAAAAATCCATACCCTATCATTGATTATTCAGAAGTTGGAGGCCATACATAATACACCAAATAAGTTCCAAAAGGTGCATAATTAGTACAATTAAGAGTATCTCATTCCTTTCAATATGAAGCCATCACAGGGAAAAAAAAATTTCTAGTGACCACTATGATATTTATAATTCAGTACATATCATGAAACAGTCTCCTAGAGAGAGATAATAGTTCACAGATATGTTTGGGTTTTATTAAAGCCTCAGAAATTATATATTAGAAAAAGAAATTTAAACCCATTGATCTGTCAGGGTTAATGACAAGAGAAACAAATTTGATAAGTAGGTTCAATTCTCAAGTCCCTATCTTAATAAAGTTAACTTTTCCTAGGCTGTGATCTCATCAACTCCCACAAGCTTAGCAGCAGGAGCTTTGTTAATGTGTTCAGTGGAAGTTCATAAGCATGTAGAGAAGTACCTTGAAGTGATAGAGGAGAGCTGCCTAATCCTGTAAGTCAAGACTTGAGCCCAGCACCCTGGCTGACATTTGCTTGGTGTATCCATCTGTAAAAAGAAATGTGGAGACAACATACTCAAAATCCTTGACCATAAAAGATTTTGCAAAATTTTGTGGGCTTGCGTTAGGGTAAGTGATGTTTGATTTTACTTAGAGCATCTATCTGTCAATGGATCCATGTTCATATGTACAACTTCTTCCTGAAATTTTTTGCCTTTGACTTCAGATCCTGAATGAAATCAAGATATTCCTAATATTTAAATGGAAATAGATTCCCCTTCTATTGTCTTTACATCATTCTATAGAAATATGAGTCTTTGATGCTGTAGAGCAAACATGAGCTGGAGAAATTCTATTATGCCTTTCTCTCCCTACCCTGACCAAGACAGTATGAGATGCTAATCACCTTTCAATCCTCCCAGCATGAAGGCTGACTCTTGAGAGTCTATTAATGAAGACCCATCTGCAGGAAGCTAGGCTTGTGGTTTGGACAGATGGTACAAGAATACCCAGATAATGAACTGGGAAGGGCAGTTGTCCAAGGAAGTTCTTCAAGTAACTTTAAATGCATATTTGACTAGGTGTAATTTATCAGCCAATGCATGAATCTTTAGTCACAAGCATAGCATCAAGCTCAGGGAAGATAAAAGCCACTTTAATCAGCTTGCCCCTGGGCAGGAAAAGCACACAAGGAGAAGGGTATCATGACTAGCAGAGTGACAAGTGCTGAGTGTAGAGTAGGTCTCAACAGCCACCTACACACCCACCAAGTCTGATTCACTTACTGCTGGTGCAACACTGTCACCCTCACCTGTAAGAGACTAACACTAACATATGTAACAAGCTAAAAACAGTCTGTGCCGGCAAAAGCCATTGGCAAAACAGTCAGTGATGAGATCCAAACATATTAACCTCATGTAACAGATATTTCAAGAGAAAAAAAAAAAAAAAAAGGAAAAAGAAAAAGAAATCCTCTGTTAGGGCTGCCACGAATAAGAGTCGACCAGATTTGAAGAGTTCCTTGTTCCTGCAATCAAGTGAATGACTTGGCATTTGGCAGGATTAAAACCCATTTTATTGAAACAGGCACTGCAGACTGCAGCATCCTGTCTCTCTGTGTAACCACTCTGTCCCCATCATTACTGGCTACTCCATCAGTTTGTGTGTCATCCTCAGATTTTATCAGCAGCCATTTTATGTTTATTTCCAGACCACTGATACAGAAATTTAAACAACACTGGACACAGATTATTTTGTAAAAACTTCTCTCCCGTCAGTCAGCATCCTCTACATCTTTTGACTCGAGTCAAAATACTGCAATGGGCCATGTTGAACACATTGCAAAAGCATATTATCTCTCTGCAGTCACTGTAGACAGCTGAATTTGTATTCTCATACAAAATGCAAGCTGAACAGTTCTTCTGTTTAGCTCAGGCTACCTCCTTGAGAGGTATGTTGCCTGATATTAATTATATTTTTAGTTAGCAACTGAATCTCATCTTTCCCTATGCACTTTTTTTCCAGATACTGACTTCAAGTTGGTCAGTTTATAATTACCTTAATTGTTCCTCATACCCCTCTGAAGTACTTGCAAAATCCAGGAAGTTTGCAATCATCTATAATATTGCCAGCACTCTCAGGTTCATTAAAACCAGATGTTTCCTGAGCCACCGTCTCAAGACTCTTGGGTATATGTTATCCTAATAGATTATATTTAGCAGACTCTTTGGTTACTTCTTGGAAGTAATCACCCTTATCTAAGCCTGTGTGATGCGGTTTTTAAAATACAGAATGGGAATCATGACAATGTCTTCAACTCCCCGGCTTTGTTATCTTTAATTATCTCTGCCTGATAATGCCAACATTCCTACTGTTCCCAAACCTACAGAAAGTCCTCATTGTCTTTACCTCCTCTCACTAATCTGGAGTATTTACGTGGTATGTTTAGCTATTCCCTGCTCCAACAACCTCTTTTCTGTTCTTTCTTTCCTCTCTCCAACACCAAAGGTGTTTTGTGGATGAGGAACAGCAAGCAAGTCCTGGAGGAGAATCAGGAAGGCTTCCCAACAACTGACTAGGGATTCAGAGGCTTTCTGCAACTCACATACAGGTTAAAAGGCCAAAACCCCTACCTGCAAAGAGGGAGAAAATGCATAACAACAAAAATTATCTCCCATCCTGAGGATCTCCATGCTATTGTACAGGGCTTCTCTTCATCTAAAAAAAGATCAGGAAAGTAAGTTAATAGTTGGCACAGAGCCCAAAGATAGGGATGGAAGTCATGGCTATAAACTATTCAATTTGTGTCTTTTTCCCATCCATTGCATTTTTTTTCCAAATTACCTGGCCCGTGTTTTCTTCATTGCCCAACACACAACTGAACTAAAAGCTTGGCACTCAGACTACAGGGAGAAGCTTGTTATAGTAATAACACATTCACTGCACACACACTGCATTTTAATAACTATGATGGTGGAGAGAAATCCTCTTAAATCAAAGAAATACTGCAATGAATAATGAGAACGTTCAACAAAACTCTCTGAAGCAAACAGTGAAATAGAAAGATTGTTTGACCTCTTAATACCGTAAATATATCTGTGGTGCCCAAGGAATGGCTGCATCCCATAGCCTCCTGAACAAATACCTGATGCCTCTAATAACACTGTTTTCCTGCATATCTCTGCAACAGACGCATGGCTCCTCTTAGTAGCAGGACAAGACAGTTGGGAATATATAGGCAACATTTCCCAGGTGTTCAGGTTTTGTTTGGTTTCGGGTTTTTTGGTTTTGTTTCATTTTGGTTTTTTCATCAAGGAACTACATCCACTGAGTAGGCTGGATCACCAGCAGCATCCATTCCTTCTCAACAGAGTCAGGCAATAGCAGAATACTGGGGATCCATGTGTGCAGCCAATCGAGGGCTACTTTATTAGTCATGACAGCCTGAAGAACCAGCTGCAATAGAACACGTCCCACTGGACAAGCCACACTTCATTGGCAAAAGTAGGATGAACAGCCTGATCTTAGAGGTCCTCTAGTCCTGAGGAAGCTCTGCAGGTCAGAGTGGGATTTTGATGGGTGCCTGAGGCAATGGTATCCATGCTTCCTCAAGTATCTCCTGTGGCTGACAAGTGAAGAGCCTCCATAGGCTTTGGGTTCACCCCACATGGAAGTGGTCATAGAAAGAAGGCTCCTTATTGTCTGATTTTTGAGGTGAGGCTATACACTCCCCAAAGCACTTTCTATGAGCTTCCAAACAGCAGTGAGGAAACAAAGCATAAACCTGTCTGCTTCATGTGACTGTGCACAGGGCAAAGACCATGAAGTTAATTCTCTGCTAATTATCTCCTCAACCGGAGCTCTGAAGATGCTTTGCTCTATAACAGAGCAAATTTGTTGGGCACTGAAAGGTTTACTGGATTTCTGGAAGCTGAGATGTTATCTGCACAGAGCTGCAATGTTCCATGAAACCTCACCAGCTCTTTAAAAGGTACCAAGGCACAGCCCCACATCAGGTTTCCAAAACAGTTCAGTTCCCACTGTGTTAGGCCTATGAAACTCTAGTCCCAGGTATGAGTGCTGGTCTGTCTGGAAAATCAAGACATAAGCTCTTGAAAACTGTCCTTTCTCATGTTCTTCCAATTACTACTGCTCTCGTTTAAAAGCCTGGTAGTGTTGAAGGGTGGTGTGATCAGCACAGTAATAGAAACAGGGTTTTGGAGTCTGCAGAGCTATCTCTGTCTGGAAAGTTTTAGCTATTCTTCCTTGAAAGTAGCATTAAGAATGGGAAGAAAATAGTAACAGGGTGTTTAAAATGATACCCAGAAAAAACAGAACTGTTTCACTAATCTCTCACAATTCTCTGGCCATGTCAAAGGAAAAGCCATGACCTACTCAGACTGCCAAAACACTTTTGAGCAAGTATCACAACAAAGAGAAGCTACAGAAATTAAGATAGCAGAGGGGGATATGTGTGTGTAAATTATTATTTGGATGGAACTTTAACAAATGGAAAAGAAGTGAAGAATTAAATGGCCTATTTTCACCCTGGCAAATACCGTGTCCCTCAAGGCTCCACCCTGGCTTCTGCACTGTTTAATTCATTTGTGTTTATGAACTATCTAGAGAGGGATGGAACTGAAATAGCAAAAAATACACCAGCCACAAATTTTTAGGTGTGTCAGTAGTATGAATGATTCAGATGACGTTCAGGAAGATCTTAGGCAACCAGATGACTGGTCCAAGTAATCAAACATTGGAAAAGGGGGAGGAAATGCTGCTAAGGTCCCTCTTTGCTGCACAGTGCATCCCCACAGCAGGCATATGCCCAGCACCTCTGGCACAGAATAACACCATGGGTCTGAGCAGCAATTGCCCTAGTCCCACTCTAGGACAGGCTGTGCCCCACAGCAGGGCAACACCTACCCTGGCTCTCAGCATGGGGCTCTGCTAGTTCATATAGGCAGCCCGGTCCTCCTCTGCCTTCTCCTGACCACTGCACTCAAATACATACATAGGTCTCTCAGGTCTTCCTTGGTCTCTGTCTCAGTGAGGAGCAGGAGAGCAGAGGATAGAGGATGCAACAGGAAAGAGAAAGAGGCTGTGATGTTATAAGGATATTATAAGGAGGAGGAGAAGAAAGGACAGAGACAGAGCAGCGGGGAAGAATGGTCAAGAGATAGGGCTAGGGAGAGGATGCTGCACTGCAGGTGGTACAGAGATATAATGCAGGTGACACAAATAAGTAGTCCAAGTCATTACTGTAGATATATTCCTGCAGATTCAGTATGTGCACAAAAGATAGCAGGGAGCCAGAATTATTTAGAAATGAAACACTCAAAAATGTTTAAGCAATTCTACATAAGCACTAGAGGTCCGGCTGAAATCCTACACATAATATCTCTTCACAGGCTCTAAAAGCTCCCTCAGAGATGCTGCACAAGTTAAACAAGGTTATGAGACACAACAGAGATTAAAAAAAGCCCAAAAAGAATTCCTGTTAAAGCAAGATATTAAGAAGACATCCTAAGGGAAGAATAGAAGACAAGGCTAGGGTTAGGGTTAAAAAGTACAACAATAAAAGAGCTACAGATGGAGTGGGGAGGAAAAGATATGCCAAAAGAACAGGGTGCTGCAAATGAATTCTGCACTGACAGTTCTTCCACCTCCAGGATGCCTGACGATCTTGGGTAAGGCTCTGCAGACTAAAAGAGCAAGTGAAAGGCTTAGGGTTAGTGTTGGGAGAGAGACAAAAACTACTGCTCCAGTTGGAGTAGGGTAGGAAAGGGGCTGCCAAAAGATAGATTGTCTGCAAAAATAGCTCTCCCATGGGAGCTCACTCATCCTAGCCAGTACTGCTAAAACTTGGACAAAAGTCAGCCAAGCTCAGCAATTTGGGCTGGTATGGATTGGGGTTTGTGCTGGGAGAAGTGCAAAGCCTATCTCCCTATTTTTGAGTGGGGCTGGAAGAAGGCTGCCAAACCAGTGCTTAAGCTGCTGAAAGAATTCATCCTCTGATGTATTTTGTACAATGATGTGATGAAGAAACATGTAATCTTTAGAGAATACTCACTTTATCCCTACTCTTTACTTCGTAACTTCAGGAAATGAGACATGCAGTAAAAAAAAATTACAGGGAAATAACCACAGATAAAAAGAAATATTAAATATCTTTTGCAAACAGATTTTTCAGCCTATGTATTCCTTGCTGTAGTAGACCAAGTACACTGGATGATTCAAAATGAAAATGTATTTGTCTGTTGATAACATTAAATTCCAGAGCCATGGGAGTTAATGATAACAACAATTTTTAGAGTATATTAAATGGCATTCTTCAGGGCTTAATCCAGCCTCTAACTATTTAGGGATCAGGACGAGATCTAATGGGGCTTGAGAACAAGGTTGAAAGAATTGATTATCCTGCATCTGCCTGCTGTGAGGTTGTTATATCTTCCTCTGAAGCATGTAGTGCTGGCTAGGGTCAGAGGCAGGATGCTGGACAAGAAGGCACCCTGGATTAGCTTGTCTATACTCCCTCTGCTCTGCCTTGGCTGCAAGTTATGCAAGGTTTTCTGTCTATAATCCACAACTCTCCTTGAGGAACACACAGGCCTCTGAAATGCTAAACAACCCAGGGAAAGAAGCTTACCTGAAGCCATGAGTAAACCCAGCAGTCAAACCTCTGGCATAGAGTTTGGCATCTTCCTCTTTTAAACCGCTCAAGGTTTGGATGTCTTTGTTTCCAGCTCTGTATCTGAAAGATAAAGGAATTAGCAGGATTTTTTTAATCTTTGTGTTCTCCCAGATAAGTGTATTAGAGGAATTTTGTAGGTTATGGACGTATTTATTTTGAATTAAAGCTGCACCATACTGTGTGTTATTGTATCTTAGTGTAGGGCACAGCTGAGCCATGCAGTCTTCTATACCTGACTGCAGAAATATCATTCCATTTGCCCAGACCTAGATATCTGCTGTGACACAGAGTACATGGGTCCAAAAGATCTCCTTAAATATATATTTTTTTTAATTTCATAGAAAAATTGATTTTGGATTTCAAACAGCAAAGAAATAGAAGTGTAACCTAGGGCATTATGGAGTCAGTGTGCCCAGTTATTGACAGAGGAGACCAATAATTGTATTCCTGTATAACCTTCTTTTAGTGAATACCAGAGAATCTCAACTGGCTTTACCTGAGCTCTCTCCAGCCACTTTCTTCCAAAATAACCAGAGGGAAGGTCGCTGCTACAATCTAAGGTAAAGAAGAAAATAGAAAATATGGTAGACAATTAGCAGGCAGACATGCGTCCTCATTATGAGCAGATTTATTGCTGATATCTACAAAATTTCCTTCCCACCTCCAAAGAAAATAGAGTTTTCAGAAAAGATCAAACCCAGAACACACTCTAAATCTCACAGGCGAAGATTTGTGAACAAAGTGAACTCATTTCTTGCGTGCAGTGCTCCTCTACCTGGACAGAGGGATATAGGGGAAGGTGGGAAGCACTGTGTGAACCCTCCCCATCTCAGTAGCTATGAGTCACTCTGATTCTTCCTCATGACCATATGAAACCCCCCCCCCCAAACACAGCAGCCCACCCAGAAGCATAGACCCAGCACCAGCTGAGTCCTTTCTTAAATACATCCTAGCAACCCTATCATTGCCTTCAGCAAATCTCCTTCACTCTTAGCCCTGGCCCAGTCAACACTCAGGGACATGCAGTTTCATTAAGCTTATGTCAACCAGGACTGCACTCAGGTATACCATCCTGATAAGTACTACCATTGTCTCAGGTTCTATCAACTCAGTTTCTCCTGCCACTCCTTTTTTTTTCCCCTCCTGCCTTCAGCAGGCTCTTTAGATTCAAGCGCTAACCTCAAGCCAATTTTTTATTTCAAAGCTGGATTACTGCCTTAACTCCCTCTCCCCATTTTTCTACCACTTATCTCAATGTTCTCTGACTGTGAGGATGTAACAAAGAAACAAAGGACCAGGAAAAAGACAAGGCATTAAAGTATAAATGGTTCTAAATACTTAATAGTTTAAAGGAAGAAAAGTGTGACCTACATTAATCTGAGGTAAAACAGTGACAATAGGCTTCAGCTGGTTGTGTAACTATTTATTTTTAAGACACCAGAAAACATGCTTGAAAAGGTTTCAGTCAAATATGGCTTCAGACATGATTTGGAAGTTTTCTCACTTTGGAAACAATCAGATAGCATTTGAAGGGAAAAAAAAGAATTCACCTTTATGAGGACTGGCACTCCAGACAAGAGACAGTCAAGAGTTGTAGATTGAACCCCCTTCTGTGTAAATTACTGCAATTTCTGTTTAATTTCACCATAAGTATGTTTGCTGCCAGTTCTTGAAACTTATCCATACGCTTTTCAAACTGCAGCTTGAAGCTCCAGGCCCTGAAGTCAAGAAGGGATATGAGAGTCTCAGGTTCCATCACAAATAAAACTGAGGCCTGACTTATGATTGTGAAGATAATGCTGAACATCAAAAATGTTCTGCTATCAAGAAAAACCACTCTCTTCTGTCTCTTTTTGACTTACGATTTTTAAAGGCAAACTCAAAAGGTTGGTTACCAATATGCCTTCTGAACCACTGGAGTGAGCAGTGCAGTAGACATGGGGCCATTATAAGTATGCAGATCCCTCAGGGCTGCATCCTTTATTTCTCACTCCAGCTGCTAGTGAGAGAAAAGACGGAAGATGCAAATGGCCAGTGCAAACAGCCAGGCTTGTGCCATCTGCTGCCTTGTGGGAAGACTGGAAAGACTTGCTCTGCTGATACTTCTTGGCCTGCCCAAGACAGGATGTGTCTTTGGGGTCCCTGAGCTTGAAGCAATGAACTGCTGAGAGTGATGCATTTATTGCTTTGACCTATACCTTATCTGCTACCCTCCTTTGAAACACTACAGCTTCACTTGTCGAGTGTACTTTTGTCTCAGTAGCCTCTTGGTCTCTGAGCTGGATTGGGTTTCCTTTAACAAATCAGCCTCCTAGCCCCCATTTTAACATTAATTGATTGGAGATGCTTTTAACTGTTCCTTCTGGGTGTATTAATTTTTTACAGACTGAATTTGGTTTGATGAGGCAGGAAACCTGAAACTATTTCTGGCATCTCCTGCATACTCAGAATAACCACTCTAATGCATTCAGAGAAGCGCACAGCAGCAGGGTGGTAACAGAGTAGGGCTGGTGAGGGGGGTAGGCAGATGAAGGGGGATAGGGGAGCCTAGTAATCACCTATCCATTTCCAAAAGACACCAGTAAGTAATTGCTTACCCGTGTCATCTTTTATATTAAACATTTTTCCCAGCAATGCAGGTATTTCGATCTGATTGGGGCTGCTGACATTAACAGATGTTAAATACACTCAGGAGAAATATGATCAAATGTTTGAAGTGTCTAGTAAATGTGCTGTTAGCTGCCCTCCCAGGGAGGCTTAGTATAAGCTATTGTGTTTTGCTGAGAGAGAGAAAAGTTGGAATATTAGACAAGGAATCCAAAGGCAATTTTATTAGCAGTGTTATGCAGCTCTGGAACACATAGCTAAAGCATTGGAATTTTTCTATTACAGCCTTCAACTTGCTTGCTATTCTTAAACATTGAAATGCCATTTTACATTTTAAACCTTCTGAGTTGGCACCTGTAAAGGATGCATATGCTCAACAGCATAAAGGATTGCTATGCTCAACAACAATACCTCCTGATTCCAACACTGTGGCAAGGCTCTGGGCAGGGCTGGGCTTTGACACCCTATAAGACCAGACAAAGGCTTCACCCTTCCTGCTCACTCAGACAGGAGTGGGAGATACACTTGTCCAAACTCCTTTCTCATATAACGTGCTCAGCTCAGCATGTTTAATCCATAGATGAAGGTAACTTATTCCATTCCTAGTGAGATGCCCTGGATCATCAAATAGGCTTTATCCATCTCAGAGAGTGTTTTTTAATTCCTCCAACAAAATTTGCTATCTTTTTACTTCCAAAGATGTAATACCAGCAAACCCCATCATTACCGCAGAGGAAAGAACAGATGGGAAGCCCATTCGCAGAGTGGGAAGAAGATCAGCCACTAGAAGTTGTGTGGAAAAACATCAGGAAAAAAGACCGGGAGAAGATACTCCCTGAAAGCATATCTCCTCACAGTGGCTATTTCTCCTCTGTTATTCAGCTTTTGTTTCATCAGAAAACAGGAGAGGCTGCTCCTTTCTCTTGGCACATCAGGGATACCATGCCTGAGCCTGCGAGACCTCTGTTGGGCTGGGCAATGTAAACACTCCTTCACAGACATTTTCTCATCCTTACAACAGCCTCTTAATCCTGCAGGACTCTTCCACAGGGTTATAAAAAAGAAACCAAGTAAAAGGCCACTTCCTTTGGTAAAAGGCCAGGTCCCTCCTAGGGTGAAATGGTTGTAGATTGCAGAAGGCATCCCATTTATTTGTAATAAATAAACTACGTAGATTAGTGACACACACAGTATTTTTCTATCCTGGAAACCATCCTCATTCTGTTAAAACTTCCCAATCAATATATCTAAATAGTCCAAATACAGCCATGTCTGAACTACATACAGCCCATCAAAACACTCCTCTTCAGCCAAAAGTTCAATTAAGCTAAACTGAAGGACCAGACTTTTTTTTGTTAATCAAATGCCATGTTTCTGGTGTACATCTACACCTTACCTGAGTTGTGCTGTTCCAGCCAGGGCACTAGGGTGCTCCTGAGACCCAGGGCTACGCATCCAAATCATCCTTATAGATAATTTGAATTCAGCCTGAATTCAGTCCTGCCCACCTTTCCAGCAGGTAGTGTTCGTGCCCTGCTAGGAAGGACTTGGACCATCCCATCTGTCCAATAAAATGTGATGCTGCTACAGGGCAAACAAGATACATGAGGACAGCAGGGTTTTGTGTCGCACACGGGCGTCTCCAGGTACGCTCAGCCTGTAGCACCTGTACAGCACTATGTTCCCTTTCTTCCTCCTCCCTGTAACTCTGGGCTGAACAGCTGGATTAGGTCAGAAGTACCTCAAGGCAGTGAACCATTGGTCTCATTTGGCAAAGCAAGCCCTAGGCCTCCTGTGTGTTAAAGCAGCATGCTTATTTTAAATTCAAACCTGCTGTCTTTTTCTACTCTTCTTTTCTATTGCTAAAAATGGTTTTATGACAGATCTTGATGGATATGAATTGTCTGCCATATGTTGTTTCCTTTCCTGACTCTTATCTCCATATGTCAAATGTACTTGGATCTGATGATCTCCATACAAATGATAACAAAACAAACAGACAAGGAGAGGCCAGACTACAAGGGAAACAGAATCCCAATCAGAGAACTGAAACACCAGCAGACAGCCTTTGTACTGGAGAATGTATGGTATATGTGCGGCCACTCAAAATCAGTGACTTGCTACACCTTCCAGGCACTTCTGCACATTAGTTGCTCTCTGTCTGCTAAGGATGTGTTTGAGCAGAAATTCACTGGGGATGCAGGACCCTGTTTAGGATATACAGAATGTATCCTTGCGAGTGAGAGTTGTTTTGCCTCCAATATAACTAGTGCCAAGTTTTTATAACTTGTTTTTTCCTAGTAAACTGGGTAAGTTATCAAAAGTGCCTCAAGTGACTTAAACTTACCAAAGATTTGATCTCTTAAGTCCCTTAGACTCAAAAATAAAGGAAAATCGGATTCTTTCTCTCTTACAGTCATTACCTTTCTCTTTCATTTTCTCCTTATCACATTGCCTCTTTTTTCTTGTCTTTGAGGCTCCTCCCATTCTCCAAGAGATCCAACAGCAAGGACTATTTAAGAAACAGAAGATCTTAAATACCTGATAATCGAAGATAGTGTAAAGTGGGAATCCTGCCATGTTCCAAATTACCTTTTTCTTATTGGTCGCAGTTTGGATTTCTTAGACCAGATACAGGAATTCCTGCTCATTCTTCAGGCTGCTCCCCCCTGCAATCAGCATCTGTGAACAGGGGAGCACTTGGGCTGGCCAAAGTCTCCTTTTCATGTTTGTTGCAAAGAGGCTGGTGTCAGTGAGGACAGGTGAAGCCCTACTCTTACGGCACCCACATCTCTGTGTGGGAGCTTTCTCTCAGGCAACACAGATCCAGAGTCACATTGCACAGCCCCTGTGACCATATTGCATTGCTGGAAAGGAATCATCTTTCCCATGAGAAGTATATCTGCAGCCCTGCCCTCTTGCTCCTGTGCCCAAACTTTCTGCATAAGAGCAAGGAACAGTGTCTTTCTTCCTGGGTGAATCCACAAGGAATTAAGTTCTTCCTTACAGGCCAAGGTAAATATATGCAGTTCCTGAGAAAAAACCCATAAGCAAGATAAAAGTTAAACCTCACATTTTAGGCATGCAGGTTTCTGACTTCCTCAAGTTCTACTTCTCTGAATCCTTCTTTTCTTTCTTCCCTCCACAGCTATTGCCCTGGTAGACCTGCTCAAGAAGGAAACAAAGATTGGAATAGAGATCTTTGCAAGGTTAAAGAAGACACCTTTCACTTTAACAAATGATGGTCTCCATCTGTTTAGCATCCCTCTCATGTGTCTGTTCTGCAACAGATACAGGCAGAATTGATTATCTTTACTTCAGGGCTACTAATTAAAACCCTCCTCTGGTGTAAGGGCACCACTAAAATTTCCGCTTGGGTCATCTGTGTTTTCCTGAAAAAATTCATATTTTTTTCAGGACAGAAAACATACTATTTAAGAGGGTACACTTTGTAAGGGAGACCAAACAGAGAAGCAATGAAAGGAGCTGATGAGTCAAAACAACCAACACAAAGGAGTTCTAAGATCTAGAATAATTCCATTTATAAGGGATTTCAAGGGTCCGTCTCATCCAAACAGAAGTAGATCAAGTTGCTGAGGGACTTGTCCAGAAGTTTTGAAAATCTCCAAGGATGGTGATGCCACAGTCTGTCTGGAGACTTGTTCCAGTGCTTGACCACTAAATTTGCAGCAACTTAATAAAGGACTTTATGTCTGGTATCTGTCTTGAACTATCCTTTCAAGGCAAAATATGTAAATCAGGGCCAGGTGTGGCCAGTATTTTCTTGGGGCTCAGCATCTGTGCAAGAAAACTCTAAGGCCCATGAGAGGAGATGGTCAATTGGTGTTTCAAGCCTTTGTTCAACTACAAAATACATGAAAGATGCTAGCTCCCAGGGAAGCATAAGTCAGCCTCTACAGCCATTTGGTGAGCAGTGTGGAGACAAAAAGCTGTAACACAATTTGCCTTGAAGAACCACTGTTGTGAGTCCAGCGCTTCTCAGAGTACCCTTCCTCAGGGAACTGGCCAAACTGCACTTCAAAACCAAGAGGATTTACAAACTCCTTTATCACCCGTCATGCTACCAATGTTTTTATTAGTCTTACAGTGTTACACACACTTGCTTTGCTAGGTAACATGGCTGCAGCAGATTTCCTAGCATCTCACCCATTACC
This sequence comes from Ara ararauna, assembly GCA_028858755.1. Taxonomy (NCBI): domain Eukaryota; kingdom Metazoa; phylum Chordata; class Aves; order Psittaciformes; family Psittacidae; genus Ara; species Ara ararauna. Next base: position 103,644,418 of record CM054379.1, read on the forward strand.
TTTTCAAGACCTTACAAAGTGGTCCAGATACACAGTACAGCCAAGGGACCAGTCAGCTTGGGTACAGAGGCAGAAACAAGCAGCAATGAGCAATCCAGGTCAGAAGGCAACAGACCAAGTTATGCCAGATTCAGTGCCAACGTCAATGCACTAATACTATGGCCTAGGTGCTGAGCTACTATTGGAAGAGATCTCACCGGAACAAGTGCTGGTGTCTATGTGAGCAGTCAGGCACTGGAGAGGGACTGAACCCTTCAAGAAACATCTCTTTCTAGAAGGCATGTTACTACCTGCTAGTTTGAATGTGGTTAACAGAGGTCAGAGGTTCCTCATATCTCCCCAGTGAGCCTCTCAGTTCATACACCTCATCCCCAATTTGCTGGCTCTTGTGACGATGGTCCTCAGACCATCTCCACTGAAGGAAAGGAGAGAGGCACAGGTTGCAGGAAACCTTTGAATGCCTAGGAAAAGCTGAGATGTTTCTAAGAAGTTGCAATACATGTGTAGTGTATTTGTCAGATTAGTAATGTCTGAGATAACAAAAAGCTTGTTGCTCCTGTAATGAAATAAAAGTTTAGCTCTTGGCTTAGGCCAATACTATAGCAGACCGGTTGGGTTGCCTCTGTTCTACATGTTGGTTGTTACTAAATGTGTATTTAGAATACTTAAAAAAATAAATGTAAGTAATTCCTTTGAGCTAGGTGAAACCATGAGTTGATCCAGACAGCGCTAACAGACAGACAGCATGCTTGCACACACTGGAGTTTCTCTTTGAGTAGTTCTAGCACCAACCAAGCCTAAGATTTTTGCATTTAGCAGTAAAGTTCACTCTTGTTAAAATTCATATCTTCTAGGTCACTTGCTCATCAGCAACAAAAGTGCTCTGCTTGGAAATGCAATATAAATAAATAAAAGGTAATGTATGTAATGCAATTTCAATTCAAGAAAAATGAACCTGAAGAGTTTTTCTTAAAGTCATTCAGCTTTCCAGGACTCTGGTCTTCTGACTGTGCTTTTACAACTGCTATTAAGGAAACAATCAATCAGGTTAGTGAGAGGCACTAAAATATGGGATGGGTTGGGGACCAGGAATGGATCCATTCGGGGGGACTATGACCACCCCACCATGAGCACTGAGAGAAAGCAACAATTTCAGATCCTCCTCCACCACAGCGCCAGTTACCAGAAGTCTGTTTGTAAGCATTTACGTAATAAATAACTCCTGTTTTTGTCTTTTGTACATCTCTGACCATTAAATACCATGTTATTGCCCTAGGGGAGCACTTAATGTATCCATCCATTTTAATTTCATACCATTTTGCACTGGGTCTTTAGAAATGCAATTGCATGCATGGCTTTGTTTCAGTCAATACCACCTAGACAGCTTGAAGTCGGTACACAAACTCCTTAAAGATAATAATGCCCTGAGATGAAAAGAAAATATTTGACTGCTTTATACACTTGAATAGGAAGGAATTGAAAGGACCACTACCAACATCAGACAAGCTCACCATTTAATTTTGTATTTCAAGAGTCAGGGTATATTTTGTTATCAAACTCTTGCAATTCAATTCAATACAGTTTTTACCGACATACAGATAATTTTAAAGCTGCTAGTGGGTTTGTTTCTATTTAGGTGGTGCCCTTTATCAACACAAGATCTCGCATTACAGACAGCATACATGTAGAACTCATAGAAAGCCTTCACAAATCAGAACTCATGAGCCTTCCCAAGCTCTTAAAACCCAGGCCTATCTGTGTCTGGAAAATAATAGAAACCAAAAAGCTTCCCTAATTAGTGCATTCAGTTTTGGTGCCATCTAAAGACTGAAGCGCGTAAGTCTCCATGTTTAAAGGCAATTCTGCAAGACAGAGAGGAATCACTGTAGTGCACAAGCAGAGCCAAGAAAGGTGAGAGAGGAGGAACTGGAACAGCAAAATTACTGTGGCACTAATGATTATGGCTAATGACAAGATGTTGCAAGTGACAAGATGTTGCAAAGCTAAATCATCCAGGGTAAGTGAGAAAGAGAGAGAAAGAGAGCATGGGGTTAGAATCAAAAGGGTGAACTGCTAAACCTTGTTAGAGTTGAGCAAATTATTTAATATAAATAACTTTCTGAAAGAAATTTATCTTAAGGTCTACTTATTCTTTACAAGGTGTCTGTTCACTGATTTGAGTTTTTTTCTGAAATTAATTCATCATTTGAAATTGTATCTGGAAGCCTGTTAATTAGGTCAAATGCACTACAGATCTACAGTTCATTCACAAGCTGTTTGTTGCAAGAATTCATACTGAAATAGCTCTGGTTTTGTCTAGGTTCCTAGGTGAGTTAATATGCTTCTTTATCCCTAACTGCTGTCCTTCATTAATTGCTAGCACTGGTTTTTGAAGGCAGATTCTATTACAGATTCAAAATTCACTGCCTGGAAAAGGAATCACACACCAGCTAAAATTCCCGGTAAGCTGTAAGCAAGGAAATTCTTAGTTTTTACAAAACGTCTGTATTGTGCTAAGCTGAGTAAGTCAGTGAATCCAGCTGCGACACAGCGAGGACTCATGCATGCCATATGTTTTAACTACATTACAGGTGAGTTCCCTGATTCAACTGCTTATATGGGCTGTAAAAATAAAGTACTAAAATCCTACAGAGGATATCTAACATGAGCTTATCATGAAAAAAAGAGCTTGTAATAAAGGGATCTGCCAAGCCAAGGCACAGAATTGCAAGAGAAGGGGTAGGAACCACATTTTTTAGACACAGACATTTAGCTTGATAGCTGCGCTGCACAGAGGCAGCTACAGGGATGCTGAGCTGGTCTCTTCTACATATAGCTATGATTTTCTAGCAGCCAGTGCTAGAAAAAAAAAAAAAACACATAAAACTCCTGCTTTCCTGAGGGTCAAACAATCTACCATTTCAAATTCCCTTTCTATGGCAACATTTTTGACTCCCAGAGAATGGGGCAACATATTCCTGACTCAGACAACCCTTCCCGAGCTTGGCATAGAATCATAGGACAGTTAGGGTTAGAAAGGACCTTAAGATCATCTAGTTCCAGCCCCCCTGCCAGGGGCAGGGACACCTCACGCTAAACCATGCCACCCAAGGCTATGTCCAACCTGGTCTTGAACACCGCCAGGGATGGAGCATTCACAACTTCCCTGGGCAACCCATTCCAGTGCCTCACCACCCTTGCAGGAAAGAATTTCTTCCTCATATCCAATCTAAACTTCCCCTGTTTAAATTTGAACCTGTTACCCCTTGTTCTGTCACTACAGTTCCTCATGAAGAGTCCCTCCCCAGCATCCCTATAGGCCCCCTTCAGATATTGGAAGGCTGCTATGAGGTCTCCATGCAGCCTTCTCTTCTCCAGGCTGAACAGCCCCAACTCTCTCATCCTATCTTCTTACGGGAGGTGCTCCAGTCCCCTGATCGTCCTCGTGGCCTTCCTTTGGACTTGTTCCAACAGTTCCATGTCCTTTTTATGTTGAGGACACCAGAACTGCACACAGTACTCCAAGTGAGGTCTCAGGAGAGCAGAGTAGAGGGGCAGGATCACCTCCCTTGACCTGCTGGTCACGCTCCTTTTGATGCAGCCCAGGATACAGTTGGCTTTCTGGGCTGCAAGTGCACACTGCCGGCTCATGTTCATTTTCTCGTTGACTAACACCCTCAAGTCCTTCCCTGCAGGACTGCTCTGAATCTCTTCTCTGCCCAACCTGTAGCTGTGCCTGGGATTGCCCTGACCCAGGTGGAGGACCTTGCACTTGGCATGGTTAAACTTCATCAGGTTGGCATCAGCCCACCTCACAAGCGTGTCAAGGTCCCTCTGGATGGCATTCCTTCCCTCCAATGTATCAACCGAACCACACAGCTTGGTGTCATTGGCAAACTTGCTGAAGGTGCACTCAATCCCACTGTCTGTGTCGCCAACAAAGATCTTGAACAAGACCAGTCTCTTTTTGTTACTTATTACTCCCTTGTTACCAATAAAACTACATCCATCACTGCTGCTGTAGGTTGTGGCATCAGGTTGGAATCCCAAACCCATGGAGGCAGGACTGACAACAGGCAAAACTTTAAATTAATTGAGATTTCCCTCCTGATTTGAAAACAACTCAGGGAAAACATAAACCTTGTCATATCTGAAGGATAGCTTGATACTACACTCCTAAATGAGACATGACCATGTCTTAATACCGCTGAGTGAAACTTGACTAGTTTGTATTAATAGCTTATTATTATCTCTGATAGTTTCCCCACCCCAAATCCTTTGTGCACCATTTACATGGGATTTTTAAATGGCAGAGAAAAATCCATCTGGAGAGACCTTTTCCTATTTTAATAACATTTTCACACACATCAGCTAAGTAAGTCAGTGTTTCAAGCTCAGCTTCCCTTTTCTGCAGTGATCAAAATTAAATGCCAGCTGATCTCCAGGGAGGCTACAGGTTGAGCCTCCTGCAAGCACAGCAAGCTCCTGTGGTAGATACTGATGCTCTCGTGAATCCCATTGCTACTTACTCATGTGTTTTGTGGTCATTCAACACCACATTTTCACACAAATCACAGGATCTCAGCCCAGCAATTTTTGCTGAGGGAGCTTCTCTATACCCTGAGACTGGTCTTCAAGCTGCCTCACTCTAGCCTCTCCATTTGCCAGTGCCAAGTTAGAACCTGTCTCCACCGTGTACTGGGTGACGAAGTGGCCCTGAAGTTAACACAGAAGCTTAGAGCTTAGAGTTAAAGGTGGGGACTCTTTCAAGTCAGCAAATTAAGAAGCAAATGTCAAATTCAGGCTTTGCTGCTGTGTGGGAAAACTCAATTATAAAGCTTTTGTTTTTCAAGAAGGAGCAGAATATAACTCCTCTTATTCCTCCTTCCCAGAAACCAGGTCTCTGTCTGTCTTTGCTGTGAGGAGCTGAAAGGAGATCTGGAAAAACCAGTGTGCAACCTCACTAATAGTCATGTCCAGAACTGCCTGGGGTAACCATAGCTGGCGAGGGGTCATCCAGAAAAATCACTGGAAACTCTTAGCACTAGCCATGTCTTATTACAGGCTTTTTCTTTCTAAATGCTGTGATCCCATTGATCACACTAATTTTCCTAAGGATAATAGCCCAAAACAGCAAACAATTCAAGAACTGTGCCATCAAAATTCGGACTGGAAGAGTACATACATGTTCTTCTGAGGACACCAGAGGGAGATAACATCTCTTGCGGATGTAGGAAACACACTCACTTAAGAGGTTCTTCCACAACTATTACCTCCTCTCATCCCCCAGGAATATTTCTTTTCTTAATAACCTGAGCCTCAGCCCCTATGCTGCTATAAAAAAGAGCACTCGCTTTGAAAGTAATCCTTAAAGAAGGGCACAATGCTGTCAGCACTGCCATCACTCAGAACATTTTTCAGGCCTGTAAACCATCTGGGGACAAAAAACAAAGAACCAAACAAAACACAAATGAGCAGGACCTTTCATTCCATTTGAGGTATGAAATGGGTCTGAGATAGCAGGTGTTTTCCTTGTGAGTGCATACAGAATCCTTAGCCATCCATTCAATGCTGCAGTTATACATCATTGTAGGACACCTGAAAATTATTGAGGGTAGAAACTGGCAAAGTTGTAATTCCTATACAGTCTTAGATATTGAAAAATTAGAATTTATTTGCAGGTTGTGAGTGAGCAAGTCCATGGGAAGTGGTGGTTTATACCTAATAGCTTTCTAAATTTATGACAGTTATGTAGGGTAAGGATAGTGCTCAGCCTCAGTGTCCTGTTTCCAGACGCCAGGCAGAAGAACTAAGAAAATGTGCTACCAGATTTCAGCATTTGCTAGTAACATTCTGTGATAGGAACTATTGTAACATTTGAGCTAGTCTTGCTTTGTACCTTGCACAGGCGTTCATGCCTGAATAAAGAACATACAAAATGCTACCCCTTGGATTTGGCAGCATGTTATAAATGGTTGGCACAAGCATACATTTCAGTGTAAAGTGCAAGGCAACAAAGAATTCAATCCTATTCGCTTAAGAAAGAAAATGGGGGGGGGGGGGGGAGGGAGACACAGAGCATTTTGCACTTACCTAATGACAAAATTTGCCAGGTCTGAAAAGTCTGGGTTTTTAAATGTTCTTATCAGCCTTGCTTTTGAAAGAGGAAGAATGGTAGCTGAGGGCAACCAATAGCTTACAGGGTCAGTTTCAGCATTAGGATTTGAATGAAGAGATGAAAGAGGTCTAAAGGGAATGAAATCCACGGACAGAGAGCTGTGATCCTTTTGGGAATCATTCCCATGGGGCCACTTAGCAACAGGCCACCATCCAAGCACAACACCCCTGAGAGCAGAAGAAAAACTTTCTTTTTGTATTTTGCCTTCTCTGTTAAAAACACAGTTTTCAGCTTACTCCCTGGGGAGTCAAAGCCTCATCAGGAAGAAATAAAGCTGGCCAGTCTAAAAGTGATTGTGCCTCTGCAAAGGCACACATTTCTCTTATCCCCAGGAAGAAAATTGCCTCATTTTATATTCAGAATCAAATGTACTGAAATTATAAGCAGTGCAATAATTATGTTCAACATGACACACTAGATCTGACCTTAATAAGACAGCCCAGTGGCCTTAACTATTATGGGAACAGCTCCTTCCATTTGTACACCTGGGGATCATTTCCACAGTCTCCATCCAGTAAAAATAAGTTATACGCTTCTTGCATCATGTCCATGTGCTGTGCATGATCCCGGAGGCTAAAGCAGTAACTCATTCAGTTCTGCAGCATCTGAGTGCTGACTTGGCCAGTGCCAATAACAGAGAAACAAATAAAGTACTTAGAAAGAGGAGCAGACACAGCCATGAAGCTATTTTTAACCTTTAATTATTTTAGACTGGATTTTAGCAATTCTAGAAGAAACTGTGGCTCCTGACACAATGAGTTTGCCCTGAATGTTGATGGTTCCAATGGAGTAAGGACATATTTCTTCAACGGAGGTATTTTGTATTAAAATCTGTCACACACCAAAATCTGTCACTCAGCAAAATCTACCAGCTTGTTCACTTTTGACCTCCAGGTCACATTGGTATTCAGTGCCACCACCACACATTGCCAGTGCTGCTCAGTCATAACCTACACCCATACTATCATAGCAAAGAGCACCCCACACAACATGGACAACACTTTTTTTGATGGGATAAGTATAAAAACCATCACGCAAGTTGAAATCATCTGCATTTGCCTTTGCCTTTGCTCTGAAGCCTCCCTGCACTTAGAGGACAGAAAGCTGCAGGATGGGAGAGAAGGAAGGAAGGAGGGAGGAGGGAGAAAGGGAGGGTAACAGATCTGTCCAGGACATATCCTTGGGAGCCTGCAGATGTGGTTTTTAATCCCTTTTTTCCCTGGGGATCAGTTAATCAACAGCACGTAAGAGATGAAAATAAACATCCCACCTTTCTGCTGCGTAACAGCAGCAGCTGGAGAGAAATGTGTGGATATAACTGAATTATGTGCAAATTCTACTCTCCAAAGAGGCGCAAACATGAAAGTTCAGTTGACAGTTTGTCCTCCCCTCCCCTGGCAGAGGAAGTATTAAGGTTTCTGCAACTAAGTATCAAAACCCAGGTTATTACAGTGCTTTCTTCCAGCACTTACACAACCATTACTTATTACCAGTTCAGCTTTCTCAGATTTCTTCAGATCAAAGGCATGAGATATGTCTTAGACCCCCTGCATTGTTATTCCTTAGGTGCAAAAGAGGCACTCTAGTATTTCCTTCACAGGGATGCTGGAAGGATGACACTGCAAATGCTTGGAAGGTTGTCAGAGGCTGTGGGAATATATGCTGCACACTATGAGGACATGCAAAAAGAACTGACTCATATCTTTATTGGGAAATTCCATGTGTAGAAGTTATACCAGGACACTTGGAGAAAGGATAGCTGTGCTTTTTCCCAAGTCTGTCCTTGGTCTTCTAGGTGACACTGGAAAAAGCACTTTTCTTCTCAGTATATCCATTTCCCCGGCCACAGCATGGGAACAGTACTACTGACCTTACAGCTCAGGAGATCGGGACAGCTGAATTCACTCATGTGCATGTCATCACTTCACAATTTGCATCACAGATCATGGGTGAGAATTAACAGCGTCATTGTCCTGGTACAACCCCAGTGCAGCTGATTTTGAGCCTCTCATATTCCAATGCTAAAGCAAGGAAAGCAAAAGCCATTCTTGCTTTAATCAGCCTTGGGCAAACTGTGCACTTTCTGACACACACCTTGGAAAACGATGACATGGCACATTGTAGCCCATGAATCAAGGACAACCTCACAACATGCCTCAGTGATGGTAAAAAGCCATAGCACCTCTTGTTTGAAGCCCCATCCCTGTTCAATGAGCTCTGCAAAACAAACCATAAGCAAAACCAAAGCATGCAAGCAAACCCAAAACTCCATGCATTGTTGCCCTCCGGAGCTTCCCTGGCTCACCTGGAAGAGGTCCCTCAGTGCCTAGGATCTTACTTGGAGAGCCTGGAAGGACAGCAGACACCTCATGACAGTTGCATTCAGTGTTGCAGGTCAAGGACTCATGTTCCCTCCCCCGTAGAAAGCCACACACAGGAATTTTCCAAGTTCTGGTATATCCTTTATCTCTGTGGAAGATCCATAATCTGTAGTCAGAAAGGGTCTCCCACACAGCAGGAACTGGTCAGTGCCCTGCTGCTTCCCAGTGACAGAGGGTTTGCTCTTTGTCTTATTTTGCATGGCCTTAGTGTTTATGATCTGTAGGCTTTTATGCACCCTGCTCTTTGCAGTGCCACCATGGAAATGTCTGTACAGATGTGAATTTCAATAGCCGTCATACACCCAGCAGCAGCAATCTGCATTTGGAACCTCAGAGCCCGTTAATCTATAGTAGTCATAAGGCTACTTATCTCCTGCTCTTTTCAAATACCTTGGCAGTCGATACAAAAGGGAAATGGCAGGAGCTCGTCTTCTCCAGAGTCTGAGAGGGGCTTTTATTTCTTCCTTTTTTGTTTGTTTGTTTGCTTTATTTTATTGAATGCTTTACTGTTGCTGCATTACCAAATGTCATATTCATAACCCATAGCAAAATTTGCAAGAGAGATAAGAGATGGCAATCTCCCAAGTTTCTGCTAGTGTAAGACGTAGCTGCATGGTTCTGTTGCGAGGGCCCAGGATGTTTACCTGTCTGTTAGCTAATTAAAGTACTGTGATCTGAAAGCTTTGAAAGCTTTGGTTCAGATCTTCCTTGGGATCATTTGTAGCTCTACTACGTATGTGCTGATGAATCCTCAGCCCCATCCCGCAGGTGCTGAGCTACAAAGGGATGTTTGGAGAGGGCTGCTTGTATGCCATGGACATAAATGTTGTTAGAAAACAAAGAGATGTGACTAAGAGATGCTTCTAGTGAGGAAAATGAAAGCTAAAAATGTGCAAAGGAAATAAATTAAGAAAGCAAATAATAATTAGGATTGGATTTGGGCTGCTGCCTCTAGGGCTTTTATGTTGAAAAATTTGGGATGCTGATTCACTTCTGCCATTGCTGACTTCCAAAGTTGAAGTCATTTCAGCAACCAAAATCTGGACAAGAGCTTTCCTTGGGAGCCAGACCTCATCGCTTTTTATCTCCCCAGGTGGAGTATTGTTGAGCAATAGAGCATGTTTCCCAGCCCTCAGAGATCTCACCATGTGGCCAAGCGTGACTAAAACAAGGCTATGAGAAGAGCATTAAGGCACAAGCTCCATGATTAACCAGCTTAGGTAAGTAGTACACACTGTTTAAGGAGGACTGAAAAAAATTCTCTGCTGTGGGATGAAGCATCCCAGATATTTACAAACAAAGATTGGTGCTGGACTTACACATCCAAGCGCTCCTGAGCAGAGATGGATCCTGTGAATGGAAAACAATTGCATCAACTTAAGCAGGACACAGGGTATTGCAGATGTGAGGGGGAATTAAAAGGATTCTGCAGGTGCTTATCAAAGAGCCCCAAAAGATGGAGGTGATCTGTTTCTTGTGAGGAAATGGCAATAATACAACTTCATTTTCCATGTATAGCAATTAAGATACTCAACAGTTCTTTCAGTTCAATTTTAATAATTCGGTAAGCAAGAGACCCTCAGTCAAGACACAAGAAGAATGAAATCTTATTATTTATTGTCAATTACCCAGTCTTTGCTCTGCTTTTCTGGCATATTTATTATGAGTTGTTGGTGAAAACAGCTGGCTCATTGACCACAACGGAAAAATGTTCAGGACCGTGTGCCAAGAATACCAGTACAAACAGGGATGTTTGCAACTTTCTGCTTGGAGCCGCAGGGGTATTTCAATACTGGCAGATCACATTCAAACTTTTTCTGCTTCTCCACCTTAGAAATAAACACTTAGGTCTTTCTCCACCACCATGTTTTTTTGTACTTGTCATGAAGGTAAATGGATATCCCAACACAAATCAGTTAAGGAGATCAACCACCCACACAGATGGGACTGGAAACCCTCTGGATCTAGAGGCTTGGAAGAGCTGATTTACCGATGCAGAGGAAATGAAGGGGCCAAGCACAGTCATACACATAGTGTAACAGCAGGCAGACTACCTACACTGTCTGACATGAACAAAGCAATGCTCCTGTTTTCTCTTGCTGTCACACCTTCACACATTCCTGAAAAACTTTCTCATCCTGGAACTTTTTCTGAAAGGATCAGTCTTAAAAAGAAATCCTATATTAGCAAAATAGGAAGCTTTTCAAATGCTGATTGCTGGAGATTGGGGAGGTGAACCAGGCAGGGCATAAGTATTCTGTTCTTACATTTACACTGAAGCATCCACCACTGCCATTTAGTATGACTGCTGGGCTGAATGGACTTTTGATCTGATGCAGTGTGTCTGTTTCCTTGGTCAATGAGTAAATTTACGTATAGCTAAAAGTTTCATTTAAATTTGGCTTGCCAAGAGAGCTAATGATAAATTTAGCTTTTAAGCAGGAGGACAAGCTTGTGAGCCTCTCCTACTTAGAGAAAGCTCAAGGTACATTGTTGCTTCCAACAACTGCAAATATAAACAAAAACTCTGTGTTTCATAAACAGGGGTCCATATAGACCAATATATTTATAGAGCTTCACTGATCTTTATTTTGTTAAAACCATTCTTCACTGCTGCCGCTTCCGCAACTCTAGCAAGTGGCAGGACTAGGACAGGCAGAGCAGCAGCGCTGCCTCTCACATTATCACATCATTTGGCCGTCAAAAAACAATTATAGGTGATACTGCACTATAAATGCCGCAGCCAGGGCTGTACTGTTGCAAAACAGTGTGTCTGCTTGGTCAGGCTGACATTTTACACTAAAGATACGAAGCAAGGGACAGCACAGGATTTTCTCCTTTCCTGCTGTTTGGGGTCCAAGAAAATTCAGTAAAGGACAATGCTGAGCTCCTTGGAAGGTATCTTTAATTCCTATTGAATTTCTGCAGGCACAGCCATATATAACAATAATCAAGACAAAATAAAAGCAAAGAGCAAGGCCTAACAACCTATGATAAACTCTGCTCCTTTTGCTATTGATCACCTCAACTCCGTGCTTTTGTTTCTAGTCAAATCTGATCAGAACACTGGAGAGAGAAACAACCCGAGGATTTCTGAGAAAACAGGGCCAATGCTGTACACCTGGAAAAAAACATAATCTATCTGAAAAGCCATGGGCTAGGAGCAAAGAAATGAAGTGGAATTAAAGTCTGGCTTTTCTCCTCCCCTCACTTACCCCTCTTCCACTTCCCCCGCTGAGCTAACAAGCATCTATCATCATCTGCCTGTGGAAAGGCAAAAGCTTCAGGCGCCTTCCTTTTCCTGTGCCAGCATCATTGTAATTACATGAGCAACCACCATTGCAGTAAAGGAGTCTTGTATTTCCTTTAGCAAGTCTGGCTGTTTGTCCAGCCTGGAAGGAACATACTTTCAGTGTCTTTCTTGCGCATCTACATGCACAACCCATTGCAAGTTGGCCGTTACTTGCTTTTTGGGCCTCATGGGGATAGATATTCAGGAGGAAGAAAGTAAATGAGAAAGTGCCCAAGGTGCCTCACAACACGATTTGGTTTGCCTTCTGAATTATTGCTGCCAGAAGCTAACAAGCATTTCTCCCCAGACTTTGTCTCACAAGGACAGAAAATACACTTGGTTTAACAAGATTTTCCACATGCCTGTTGTGGGTACAGGCTGTGCAAGCCAGCAGTGAGAAACCTTTTCTTGATTTATGATCTTAAGGTCCTTTCCAACCCTATCTATTCCATGATTCTATGATTTGAGGCAGACACACAAGAGCAAGAGATTTTCCAGAAATCAGGAGATGCAATGAATGAGCTCAGATTTGCATTCAAACTTAACCTCAGATCCACAGAGAAATTTGAGGTGATCTTTTCAGCACATTTTCTTGACATCTGCTGGAGGTTTAAGTGGATGAATAACATTTTGTGGTGTACGTATGGGTGTGCAAGTACCTGCTGGTTACTTATGTGAGCTCTGGCTCATGCGTGGTTATATGTATATTCAGGACTTGCTTTGATGCATTTGGCAATGCTAGGAAACCTATTTTCTGGTGTTCACCTAAGCAAGGTAATAATCCAGTTGTACTTACAGCACTTTGCAGCCAGGACACTTGGGGCACTGCAGAACAACAATAGAAGCATTTCAGAACACAAAACAAGCACAGTATTAAAATTATCTTACAATTCAAACAAAATATGCTAAGTTCCTGAGAGGCAGAGCAATGGAAATATCAGAAAGGAATAAATATGTGGTTACAATGCTTTTGTTTCAAAGCACATTGTGAGAACATGTGGGTTTGATGGATTTAGCAGGGAGGTAGCAGCAGGATGAGTTCCTAGCACTGGAGCTCTGACAAAGACTCACTTTAAAAGCTGAGCTGTGTCTGGTGCTGACACACAGCCAAATTAAGTTTGAAGTAAGCAAGCCTGGGGTATTGCAAGGATCAGTACCATAATGAGCTTTCAGGCAGCAGTATCAACATGTAACAGCTACTCTGCCCCAGATGAGGTAGCAGTTGTGCTGAATGTAGGGCACGTGAAATTTAATAGGTGCTGTTTTCACCTACTAGTGGGGATTGAGGAAGTGACCTCACCAATGTGGGAGGCATGTGCAGGGATGGGGGATGATACCTGTGACCCCAAAGGTGAGTGTTGCCCAACAAACAGCAAAACCTGTGTTTTGTACCTGTGGCCCATCTCAGGTACAAAATAGGCATCCTCAACCTCCGCTTTTATTACTCTTAGCCCTTACCTTCCCATAAATTTACTCAGAGGAACACAGGTCAGCTCACTGGCAGCACCAGCTCCCCAGCTTGCCCACTCAGCTGTTGAGGGGACCCCACTGAATGTTGACAGAGATGTTATTCCTCCTATGCAATATCTCAGCACAGCATGGAGATACAAAGGCAGCAGGAGCCTTACAAGAGCCTTGCAGACAAGAGCCTCGTGGTTTGTTGAGACTCTTCTCCAAGGCTAGTGTTACATAAACAGAGCTACATCTGGTGATAAGCGTCTAGCTCCAAGGCTACTAAAAGCTAAACAAACCGATGTTTATTTGTTGAGCAGAGCTCTAAGATGCATACTGCCTGGTGCCTCCCCCATGTAAATTGGGGTGTTTATGCTCCAATGTCAAATGTTAGAGCTGCCCTTGAGTGCCTGACATTGATTTCAATAGGATGCAATTGCTGGAGTTTGGTTCTCACTGAACAAAATGAAGGACTTCTAGCAAAGTCGTATATGGTGGAGTACAGTTTGGTGTAGCAAGGGAAAGGCTGACACTGTCCTCTGCCTTTTCAACTCTATGCAATATGCATTTTTCACTCCTATACAGACTCTGTGAGTATTCAAGGAGAAATGCCAGGAAGCTTTCTAAGAAGGATCTTAGGGTCAGGGTTGAGCCCTGATGGTATTGGGCACAGTGAATTAGAGATACTGGTGGGAGGAAAAAGTATTGGAGAGGAGAAAAAGCAGTAACCAGGAAAGCACCAACACTGCACTGGAACAGAGTCCTTTAGGATCAGATTGCTTGGGGAGGTAGCAGGAGGCCTTGGATTGTGCTGGCTGTTCTGCAGGAGCCCCAGTGCCATTGCAGCAAATAACCCCACAGCAACCTGTCTGACTGTCTTGACAACCATGCATCAGTCACAAAGCATGTGACAGCTGATGTAGTTTATTTAAAAATAAACCCAATACTTTAATATAATCCCACTGACATAAACACAATCACGAATTTCATGTGCGATTTCGATCATGAATGTGACATCCATAATTTCATTCTGATTTAAAGAACATCAGATGATCTTGGTTCAAACTTTAATTTAATGAAAGCAGGTAGGGAAAAAGCCTTCAATGTATAAACAAAATTAGTTGTTTGCTTTATCAGAAAAGCACAGAATACAAATTAGTTACCAATATTTGTACAGTGCTTAGGCAATGACTGTGGTTTTGGGATCATAGAATATGCTCTCAAAAGAAGACAAAAGATGCTGTTCTACCGTCTTTGTGTTCCCTCCAGCAGCTGTCCCTATGTGATAGGTAGGAAGTGGGTCTGGATGTCAGGAGTCATACTGGGATTTCTTCTCTTGCACAGTCATCCTGCCTCCAAATGTCTGATTGTTACATGAAAATGCAGGGTGCTGTATATCTCAGGTACAGTGTTCAGAATCAGTACTCCCAATGAAGCCATTGGTGGCTGAGAGAGCGAGAGCTTAAGGTGATATTGAATCAAGAACCAGAATAGCTCAAAATTTATACAATCAAAGTCATTACTGATCTTCTCCAGTCTGTGCCTTAGCTGGAGAAATTCCTGTGGCAATAAAAACAGCATCCCTGAAAGAGTCAGACACAGCCTGAGACTCCAAGCTGACCCACCCTAGTCCCAATTTATTTGGCAGGACCATGCAAGAACAGCTACAGCAGCTCTGTCATTTCAAGCTTAAATGTTTGAAATGATCTAATATATCAAAGAGTGTGAAACATTGGGATATATCAGGCCAACTGGTGTAATTAACTCTCAAAGGAGGACTGAATTCTGTCTGTCCAGAATCCCTTAAGTGCTGCCTTTCTCTCCAAAGACCTCCTATTATGCTGCCTCATGTATTATTAGTGATATTAGACCTATATCTATGCCCTGTCTCCTTGTCACAGTCCTTACACATCACACACTGACATTGTCCTTCCCTCCTAGCTTTCATAAAGTATGACATTTTTGACATCATCCTATGAAAAAGAAGCTCAGAAGCAGCAAAGCAGCAAGCTGTTCCAGGATGAAACTGTACCAATTCATCTAGTTAGTGATCTGAGTGTTTTGCAGGCAGGTGATGTCTCCTGTAGGTTTCTTCTTCAGATGGACAGAAAAAAGATACATGGAAGAAAGAGTCTTTTCCAGTCCAGGGCACCTGGTGAGAAAGCGACTGAGAGTGCTCAGGAACTTTCAAAGTTTGCTTTGTTCTTTTAGGGCACACTTACACTTTTGGGTATTTGAACTAAACAACCTCCTGGGGCTTCCTTGCCCATTTTGAGAAACTCGTTGCTTATGTGAAACACTTCCCTTGGGTGTTTGGGCATGAAGGAGTGTAGAAAATGTGCAGCCTGAGAGAGAAGCCTGGAAAAGCTGGCTATTCTAGGAAGAGGTTTGAAGATGCTGAGGGACTGCTTATGTTTCACTGTGGACACTTCTGCCTTCCTGTTCTTTTACTCTCCTTTTTCACCTCCATTTTTCCTGAAAAGATCTTAACAATAATAATCAGCAGTAACACAAATAACAGAAATGACAGACACCTAGAAACTAATAAAGAAGATGCTCTTCAGGGACTGTCTGGAGTTCATAACAGTGTTGGAAGTCACTGCAGAATCTGACTGCCACATTGCTCCAGTCTTTCTGTGTCAGCTTCTCGTTTTATTTTTCCTTGGTGTCAGCACTTTCTCTATACAGCAGTGTTACATGTAAAGGAACAATCAAAACATTTAGTGCTGCCCAATTTTATGAGGTTGTAGCTCAGTCTCCTTCTGAAGAAAAAGCTGAATCACGATTAAATAAGGAGCATGTAAATAAGAAACAGAGTATAAAATGTTTCTCCTGGAATTCGGTTCATTTATCAGCCATTACCCCAATTTATGTACAAAGAGGTGAAAGGATGGGTACAAATCTATTCCAGGCTAGACAAAGTAAAACTGATGGAGACTAGAGATGCCAGAGCAAATGAGATCTCTGAGGGCTCAGAAAGGAACTCGCTGACATATCCACTCAATATTTGTTGAAATGATCTCAGGGAACTTTGCTCAATTAAAGCGTGGCTGCGGGGAAAGCAGATCCAAGCTGAACTCAAAAGAAGTGGTTTTCTGGACCTGTGAGATCTAGGTCAAAAGAGACATAATTGACCAAGGGAAGCAGTATATTATAATGACATCTTCCAGAACCAGTGTTTTGGAGCACTCTGGCTTAATGATGCTCATCTCTCACAGCTGTACCAGTGATATAGTGTTAATACCTCTATAACCAGTTTAGTAACATAGCTATACCCATAAATGCAGACTCCCACAGACAGAGGGGACCTTTGAACCTACTAGTCATAGAATCATAGAATCATAGAATAGTTAGGGTTGGAAAGGACCTCAAAATCATCTTGTTCCAACCCCCCTGCCGTGGGCAGGACACCTCACACTAAACCATGCCACCCAAGGCTCTGTCCAACGTGGCCTTGAACACCGCCAGCAATGGAGCATTCAGTGAATAACAATTAGGACAGATTCTGGTCCTAGTGACAGTAAATCTGATATAAATCCATTGAATTTGTTGAAACTTCGGCAGATTTACAGTGGCATAGACTGTTTTCAGATATCCAGTTGTAGTACTGCAGACTTATATTGATATAATCATATCTCTTGTGTCCATTTCATTTTGAGAGAGGAAACTACAGACAAGAGTCAACATTACTCATCACCTCCCCATACTCCCTATAAAAGCTCCAGAACAGGCACGGCTTTACCAGAGTAAGTTAAGTAAATCTGTACTGTCTTCCTAAACAATGCCTACCCGCATGGTACTGAGCCATATCAATACAGTCATTTGCATTAACATTACATTTTTGAAGTACCTTTTCTCCCAAAGGACCCAGCAAGGGATCCAGTTTAAAGGTTTCTGTGGAATGCTTTGACTCTCCTTTGCTACACAGAAGCGTATTAATTAAAGATCTTTTCAAAATGGGCACTTGCAGTCTTGTCTTGCATGCCACTGCTGTGAAACCCTTAGTAAAAGAAATGAAAGAAAAAGAAATCCTTAGTAAAGTTGTCTACACAGCTCAGTCTGTAGCTCTGGACAACATCACCCACTGACCACCCAGCAAACACCTTCAACTGAAGCTGTGAATGAATGTGAAAGGTTGTTAGAGAAGAATCATGATTTGCAGGTAAAAATCAGACAAACCTCAGTGCTTGCACTATGCTGTGAAGTATAAAATGGGTCATGAATCTCAAAACAGTGGATAAACGGCCTGACCTATGGAATACAAAATTGGAAGGAGCATACACAGAGATCCAGCCTAAAAGAGAATCTAGGTCAGATGGAGGCCAGGCAAAAGCTGTGCATTTTTGTCAAGTTGCATTCTCAGATTACACCTTGAATATCTAACATGGAGATGAAAATCTTCCGTAGAGGATCTGAGTCTTCTCTGCCTCTGCTCTTGGTAACAGCTCTCATGACACTGAAGGCAGATTTATCATTTAAGTGAATTTGATAACTAACCCTGGAAAAAAGAGAATTTGAACCAGTAGTAACTCTTTGAACCTCAGAACCTAGACAAACAGGATCAAATTGCTATCTGGTGTAATCTGAGTTCCATGAATTTATAACCACAGGCAAATTTTAGTCAATAAAGAGAAGAATATAAATGTTTTATTCTGACATTTGTGACATCATAAAATTAATATAGCTGTGCAGTGAAGGGAAGATTTCTAAGCACAGAATTTCTTAAATTGTCTAAATTAAGTCTCATTTATAATGAGAAGTAATTAAATACATTCCATGAAATTGGAGAAAACAGAGAATGCTGAAGAATGTCACTTCATTCATGGGACAGAGATGTAATTTGTTGTTTCCTGCTGTTTATCATTTACTCTGCAAGCAGGAGTTCCCATTTATATTCAGCATTTAGCTGCCAACCTAGAGGCCACTGGAAGATGCATGTCATTTCCAGAAGGACCTTAATAAACACCACCATTGGAGAGACATTTTACACTAGGTAGTTCATCTATCAGACCAAGAGATAACTTCAAATTATTTCCATGACCATTCTCCAAGTATTTGTGGAAGGAGGCTAACACCAAGAGGACAATATTTTGGGAAGACACAAGTTATGGAGGACTCACTGGTTTCATTACGGAGAGCGCAGTTCAGCAAGCTCAGAGGTGACACTCATCTTACCATTGATTTGCTACACCAAGTTCATCAGACCAGTAGAAGAAAATGGAAACAACACTCCCTTGCAATGAACAGCATGGTACCACTAACAGCATCCCATGGCTCTGGGGTGCCACTGCCAAACCTCTCTTAACCATGTTGTGGCAGGCAGAGCACCTGCAGGGAGAGATAGGACCCAGACAAGTGCTTGCGTCATGCAGAGAAGTTAAAAAGACATCTTTCAGCCTCCATAGGATCCTGCCTCTGTAGTGGTGTCTGAGTGACAGCTTTCTGTTTCTCTCAGAAGCTCTGGAATTCGCTGAAGATGCTCCATGTTAAGACTAAAGCCATAAGGTTCACACATGAACTAAGTGGGTAAATGTGGTAGCACTCTCTCAAGCACTGCCTCTGCCTCTTTTGACTGTTCTCCCACTGCCTTATGTATCTGTCGATGTTCCTTTCTCCCAATTTTCATATCTGTCCATCACCTTCCTCCACTTCTTGGATAAAAGGGAGAATGAGATGATAGTGAATTGGGAAAACAGGATGACTGATTCACAAGCAGATGGCAGAAACTGAGGTACGTACAGATGTCTTGCAGTCCACTTCCAGTGGAGAGGCAAAGGAACAAGGAAAGGCATGCATAGATGGAGTCTCAGGAAAGGTATGTGTGTAAGCAATGTATCTAAGGAATGGTGTGACTGAGAGGCTTTTTCTCCTGAAGCCATCCAGCAGAAGCTCCTGGCAGCTTTCCCCATGGCATAGCACTCCCTCAGCAGCTTTCCCCACAGCACGGCACTGCAACCTGCTCCGTGTCAGGCACAGCAGCAGGGCAGCTGCCTTCACTTGGGATGCCGTACTGTGGCTCTAGCCAGCTGCTCTGAGTTTTGATGCTAGTGTTGGGCGGTAGAGATGAGAGCAGGGAGACAAGCAGAGTGCTGGCCCACCTTGGATCCTCTCCTGGAATGGGTTTATTCCTGGCATGTGTTCCTTGCATTTGGGTCTGTTTTGCACATGGAGCCCGGCGGTGCTGAGCAGGGTGTCAGTATATCTAACAGGTTTGCCCCGGTTTCTGCTAAACTGAGTAAGTGGGTCCTCTCAGACAAGGATTTGGCTTTATTTATGAAGGAGCTGATGTTGGGAATGGGATAAAGAAGTCCACTTTGATGTCCTGCAGCCACATAGTTTTGGTTTAGTAAAGTAGCTTTGCTGGGAATTTTTTTCACACCTTATTGTTTGCTCACAACTCTTTCTTGCCAGTGTAACTCTCCAAGCACACATTGTCCACTCAACCAGCTTTCTCCTCAGTGCCCCCATAGCACTGCAAGGCAGTAGCAGTTATTGCAAAATAGGAGCTCCATAATTCTGGCTATGTACCCTGGAGGGTTTATTTCTTCTCTGCCTTTGGCCACAATTATCACTACATCATTACACTGCAAGTTCTCTCCCAGCTACTACCAGCTGGTAAAAACCTAGTATTGGGTCACACACACAGGGAAATGTAGCTCTTTTCACTTCAACAACTTGGACAGCAATGGTGTTGTGTTTTTTTTCTATTCTAAGAAAAAAATCCGCCCATCAGCTTGTCCAGCTCATGAAACTTTTTCCAGGGCATTTGTGGTAAGACTTGCTCCATTTTACCAAAAGTTAATGTGGAATGTGTATGAAATATGCAATATTGGGAAAGCTGATGGAGGCATGACAAAGCTGGAGGCTGCTGAGCAATAGCTGCTCCTGTGAAATGTGAACTTAACTGTATTTTTTGCCCCATAGCTAAACCTGGCCCTGAGCCCCACTGGTGGGTAGGAAGGTGAAGCGCAGGGTATTTGAACGTGTTAAGGCCAGCAAACTGCAACAAATCATGGCTAAATTGTGAGGGTTTCAAGCAGGCTTTGCATTTCTTCTTTAAACCTAGGTGCTAACCATGCTGAAATGCAACTTTATTAACCAGTCTGGCAAGATTTCAGCAATTTTATTGAAAGGGCATTCTGTTATGTTTATTATATTTGTCAAAATAGCATTTTATGGTGTTTATGAGATAGCATTTAAATTTATGAAACTTTAAATTTTTTGTCAAAAATAGACTTTACTGAAAATCAAATAATGCAAGTAGTAAAACCTCCCACCAGGCAAATCAAGGCAAAATTTTCCATCAAGCAAGGCACAGACTCATCCACAGAACAATCTGTGATATTTTGCCAATGAAACCTGAACTGCAAAGCAGCGGAATAGCAGCTGGGTACACACAGTAGGGCTGCAATGCTCCCAGGTAGGTACAGATGTGGCAGTTCTGTCTGGTGTCCTTGCCTGACTACAGGTGTGGGAATTTCAGGCATCTGCTGGCTTTGTTGCCCTAGCTTTTGCAGTAGGAATGAAAGAGCTTCTGGCTTGTGTTTCAGCAAGTGTACTGCTCTCCATAATAAGCACTTGTCCCTCTGGGCTCTAGAGCACAACTGGCTGCGGTTGACATACGGCAAAGGAATGAACCAGCTCTCTGCTTCTGTCTCCACTCCAGAAGCCCTTTCTGCAGGCTTTTTTCTTTGTTGGTGTTGTTGCTTTTCTGTCTTCCCTCTCCTTTCACGTAAAAATACTGTCTTATATTTCTGCTCAGAGAGCTCCCCTCTGCTCCTCTTCTTTTTTTCCTTTTTTCCCTTTTTTCATTCTCCACAATATCATCAAGACAATGTCAAACACTTGGTTTCTTCCCTTTTCTTTCTTACTTTGGAGGTTGGTGTGGCACTCTGCAATTGATACTCTCCCCCTTCTTAGAGACTGTGATGTGGCAGCAAGATAGGCTGAGGAACTGATGCTACTGTGTCAGCTGGGATATCTGTAGGAGCCATGACAATGTTTCCTAAACAATGATTTTGGAATGCCCAAGTCTTTTCCCCAGGCAAGTGAAGGCTTTCCCTTTGCGGGGGAAGGAAAAGTGGTGGAGATGAGAGACATAGGAGAAATCCGTGGTGTAAAGAGCTGGAAGAAGAGTAGAGATCAGAAGGGAATGCAGCCTTGCTTGTGTGTTGAGGCAGGCTGTCCTTATGCTGGAGGAGTTTACCCTCATGTGAATAAGGCCATGAAGGGAAGAGAAGGGAGCTATTTGAAAAGCAGAGGACAGATAAGGAAAATGTGGTCACTTCATGTGGCAGAACAGTTCTCTCACAGGTGTAGCATCACTTCACCAACAACCTTTCTGAGCCTGCTTTGTCTTGCGCTCTTGGTGAGAAGCTGCAGTCCTACCTTTGCTTTCTGTTCTCCCTTATTTCACCAGGGGGCACGTTCAAAGCACAATGCCAAGCAGAGTCCTGCAATAACTTTACAAGACCTAAGCTATGATGATGCCAAGAGCATGACTGACTGTGACCAGCCAAGGGGTATTTAATCTTCTTCCATTTCCACACATCTTGTTTTGGAAAATATGCCTCATAAAATTCCAAAGGAGCTGAAAGCTGGTAGTGTCCATCAAATAGCAAAGTGTCTGGTATATTGTCCAAACTCTCCCTGGTTGAAGTATCAGTACACTGGGATACCTCTCTTGAGCACTTATCTATCTGAAAGTGCTGAGCTGTCATTAATTTAATTGGGGTGGAGGCATATGATTGGGGTGGATAGTATGAAAATGCAAAAGATGGGGAGAATGGGGATGGTGAGTAAGTGATGGTATGCAATTACTATGCAAATTTTAGGGGAACCACCATCACCAAAAAAACTTCCCTGGTATGGATGCTGCTTTCAGCAAACAGCATAAAAATGGCAGTTACAAGCCAAACAGGTTGGAGAAACTGCCTAACTTTTGTTGTCCTAAAGTAACACCAGCCGCAGGGCTTGCAGAACACATTTGTGTACCTTCCCTTGTCCCTCTCTCTATAACCTTAAGATACACCTGAACATAAGAGCTACTATCATCATCTTGAGAACCCTCTTAGTTGCAGTGGTACAGCAAGTTTTTCCTGTGTTTAGGGAGCATCTTTGTCTCGGTCTGCCTAGCTTTTTGCACAGGGAAAAGATCCTGGATTCATAGAAATTTTCCATCATCATAGCACTGGCTAAGTTAAGACACGTCTCCTATTTGCCACCAGCACAGGCCAGGCCACTGCCTCCTGCACCAAATATCAGACCCAAAGCCTTGGAGATGAAATAGCTACATGGAAAATTGCCAGAGACCTTGTTTACAGCCTTGGGTTTTTTTCCCTATTTTTGCCAGAGTTTCATTCCTCCTTTGTCACAATAAGCTACATCCTAAACAGATCCTTCTCCACTCATTCATTTTAGTATATACGCCTATATCTATGTCACTTCAGGGAAGTCTGAACAGCCTGATTTCCCTGGGCATATGATGACATTCAACTTCTGGATGACCCCTCATGTATGTTGGGTAAGGTGGCTGCAAGGCATGAGATAGTATATGAGATTTTGAGAGTATATATTCACAGGCTACTTTTGGGTACACACACCTTTAGCTGAATCCCATTAACTTGACCCTTGATCAAGTGAGAGCTTACAGGTAAGCAGATGAATCAACCCTGGCATGAAGCAATATCATCATATGGGACATCAGCAAGAGGCCAGGCAGAAAAGTTCAAAGTATAGATGTGTCCACACAAAACTTAACACACTGCAGCTCATCCAAAGATTTTCGCATAAGCCATTTTTTAAATGAATCCTGTCCATCAAAAGTGAACACTGACTTGCTGTAATTCACTGTGTGAATTCAAAGTGTTTCAGGTTTGTAAGAAGAGGGTAGTACAAAAGCACAAATATAATAAGCTGGCCATTAGGTAGTGTTTGTCGTGTGGCTGCGAATAACTGAGGAAAGCGTGTGAGCAGCAAATATGAGAGAGCCACAAAAGAAAGAAGGATCAGAAGGAATGTTAGAGCTTCTTCCTCTTAAGAATTTATTTAACCAACTGAACACTTGTTTGTTTAATTCAAAATAAAAGATTACTGAAAGGCCTCCATGGTTCTTGGATGATATAATGAGGACACCTCAATTCACGCCCTTTGGGCTGGTACCCTTTGGACTGCATGTGGTCTTTGCATTATCCCAGCGCCTGCCATTAAGACACGCCCCATTACCACAGTGCTGACTTTGCTTCTGTTCTTGAGGCCACATAATTGTGCTTGGTAGTTATAAAAGAAATGTATGAAATAGAAATGAAATAGAAAGAAAGGTATGACTGCAGCTTCATTAATTTTACTTCAGTCTGAACGAACTTGGAAAGCTTTCTAGGCAAGGTTCTGAAGTAGGGGAATATTAAGCTACCATTTTCTAAAAATCTATCAGTACTGACCCTGACTTAATATTTTCCATATCACTTCAAACACCAGGATTCATAGTTGATCTGACAGGACTTTCAGAGGAGGCTGTCCAAGCACTTTGAGGTCACAAAGGTCTTGGAAACCAGATGTCCTTAATATTTGAATGTTGTTAACAGTTCAGAAAAGTTTCTTGTCCACTGGCAATCTCACTTTGTCTGTGGCAAGCTGGTATCAATTACCTTACCAAAGAGAATTGTTTCAGACATAGAGATGGCTATTGCTATAACTGGTGAAGACCTGAGATGCACCGATGTTTGGAGCATTGTTAACTGTGGGAACAACACTACTGCACTGTGTTTTAGGGCCTTTAGAAACAAATCAATGGGGGTGGGGGTAAACGAAGGCTCTGAGAATGTCTATCAGCTCTCCTCAGTGCAGCTCAGTCCCACTTTCGTCTTCCTTCTGCCTGTGCTGCACCAGATACTTTTGCATCCTTTCCCTGAGTCTGTTGAACCATCTGCCTGTATATCATGAAGCCTTTGATGCTCTTGTAGAATGTGCAGAACAAGTATGTAAGAGATTGGATGTGCTCCTAACTGATCCCTGGGCCAGCAGCTGGAAGCAGAGCAGCTTGTAGCTGAACAAGGCTCCCTGGAGCCAGAGGCTTGAGTCCCAGCAGGGCCAATTCAGCTACCTGTTGTCAGTTGCTCCACTGCAGTCCACATATCTTCCTATCTCTAACACGCTGATAAAGACCTTCAAATCCTGAAGCTGCGCCTGGTTAGGATGCCTGAAATATATTTTGTAGCATTTTTGGTGAAAGCTGGGTTTTCCCCAGTGGTTTGGGGTAATGTTTGCTCCGGGAATGATCCAAATATCTAACTGACAGGAATCATAGACCTTCTAGGGACTAAACATCCTGGGGAGGTATTCAAAAGATAAGATATTCTGCCATGTATATATCAAGATTTACAATTTCTAGTACCATTTCTGGCCTCTCTTACTTAATAACTGGAAGAATTCAGACATTTTTTGACATTGCTAAGTAGTAACTTCAGGCCTCAACTCTAATTTATAATGTGCTTTGGGGTTAAAGATGTCCTATAAATTTAAGATTATTATTAATAACAATATCACTGCAAATCTCCAGATGGTTAGTTAGGAACAGATACAAGGTATCCTGCATGTTTGTTAAACCAAACATAACCACCACAGGAGATCAAGTTTTTGTTGCCTTTTATTAGAATGAAGTAGAGCAGCAGAATGAACAAATATGATTAAAAAGACACTCTGGATTAAATGTACTCCATCTTGCTCTTGCAAGCCAGATACCAAATTTTGTGCTGTTTTTTAGAGGTTGATTTTAACCCTAAAGCCTATACCTGATTTTACAGTCAGCATTACTTCAAGCTTATTACATTTGTAATAGGATACAAATATAGCACCATTAGTTTAATTTTATTTACATTTCAGAGTTATTCAGCTGGAATAAATTGAACACAATTTGATTGAAATTGTCCTGCAGGACTGACTTTAAGCAATTCAACAGGAACGCTTTATAAATAATGGCAGCATTTAGTAACAAAAGACACCCTCTTGGACTGGAGGATTTGCAGGAGTCATTAGCAAATGAGGAAAAAAGCAACATTGCCAAGAACAGAGCTAAACTGAATGCTTCTGCTCTGGAGCCCACTTCTCACTGCACGCTTCTTCAGAAAAGACCTTGGCTGCAGAGCACGATGACCTTCCATGTATAGCTCCTACAGAAAGCAGTTGCTAATTTGGGTGTCTCACTAGCAGGTGTTTCACTAGCACAAAAGCATCAGCACTCAGGTAAACTGTTCAAGTGAACCTTGACAGAAAAGGAATGAGTAATATTGATTTTGTTTTGCCGTGGCGCTTAGAAATCCTAGTCAGTGATGGAGAAGCTGTTGCAAAGACACTTTGCAGAAACAAAAGACTATCTCTACCTCCCAGATGTGAAAAAGCAGTGGATGTATCTGGGCAGACAGGGCAGTGGGTAGGATGAATGGACTCCTGTTTGTCAGTACAATGGGGAGCGGCCAAACCACTGTTAAGCTCTTCATAGGCAGCATAGTAAAGGAGGGTTTTCAACAAAGATTTGGGAAGATAAGGAGGGTCTCCTTATCTGTTGGATTCCTCCCAATAACAGCAAGGAAAAAAGCACAGAAGTGTTTCTATAAAAATGTTAACAAGTGAGAAATAGAGACTGACAGAATGATGAGAAGGGAAAAGACATTGTCATAGCAAAGGAGAGCTCTTTGGCAGGGTGGGAAGGGCCTTGACAGGAAAGATAAATAGCTTGTGTTTGATGGAGTAAAGGAGTGGAATGGAGTAGAGAGGAGCAAAGAATTTGTAAAATCCTCAAACTGATGGATCAGGAGGATGATCTTTACAGCAGTATTTTGCAGGGATGTGCACAGACTGAAAACACACTTGGCAAGACCAAGAGAAGGGTGTTTTAGTAATCAAATGCAAGACAATTGAATTTCAGCCAGTTTAGGTAAGGCCTTCTGATGCTTTTAAACGGGAAAGCTAGGCTACCACCAGCATCTTTCCTATTTTGCCTGGAAGCGCAAGGAAGAGTTTTGAGGCATTTTTTCTTTTTGATTATAATTAATTTTCACCTGAGTGTGTCTAGTTCTAACATGTTACAGCCTGCAGCATCCATGAGACAATCCCATTCACAGATACCTGTGAATCTCCATACCTTCTCTCCATACGGGAGAAGGAAATGCTCTCAAAAGCTGTATGTTGTGGGGTCTTTAGTGTCCTGTCACCTCTTCAACTGATGTTGCATAAACCCTGAAGAAGAGTTTGAAGGTGTCACTTTTAGGACAGGTAAGTGAGATTTAGGAATGGCAGTTTGGTATGTCTAATAGGTGGGCACTCCAGGTCAACCCCTTTATGGAGCAAGCAGAAGATAAAAGGGATTCTGTTTCAGACCGCTGGGATTTCTGTGATCTGTCACAGTGAGACACAATCTGATTACTAAGAAATGGAATTGCCATGCTGCACCAAATGGACCATAGAGTTGAATAATCCTATGACACTGCCTGGTGAAATGCTTCAGATTAAGAACAGGGAACCTACCAGAAGACAAGCAGAGAATGACTTGCCAACAGGGGAAGGTTCTTTGTAATTCTTATCAGTTAGCAATTAGCCTAAACCCTGAAGCAAGAGCGTTTATATAGTTTCATAACAAAAGAAAATACACATTCAATTTAATGAGCACATCCCCAATTACATTATCCATATAAATGTTTAATCCTTTTTTAAAATCCTACTAATCTCTCACAGGATGTTATCTTATGGGAATGAGCTAATTAGGCATCATATAAAACGTATTTCCTTTTAACAGTTTTATATATGCTGCCTTTTATTCCCAAGAATGTCCCCTCGTCCTTGTGTTCTGGGAGGATGAACAGAAGCATCTATTTTTCCTTCCTTCTACCACCCACATTTTCCACATTGCAGCCAGGGGCCTCCCCTCTGATGTACTTTCAGTGTTCCCAGACCTTCCTCATTTGAACACCATATTCAAGTCGATTTGTAATTTTGGACACTTTAAGAGCCTTATTCAGTATCCAAAACAAGAAACCAGAGCAGGGCAAGAAGATTATGCCACTGACTTAACAAAGGGCATTATCATGATTGCAGACTGGTTTGCTCCATACTCTAGGTAGACTAACATCATTTGCATATTTGATCACCTCGTTATGCCTTGAGCAAGAGACTCTGCTCCGCTTTCACTTGCAGCACCCCAGTTCCCTTCCTGAGACATTACAGATCAAGTAAAGCCCTGCAAGGTGCCTGGGTGCTCTCCCTCACCCCTCCTGGAGGCACTGCCCTGTGTCTGCCAGCATGGGAATGGGCCCGCTGCCCCAGCCTGCTTCCGTGGGTTACCTCTGCCATTGCTCCTTCCCCTCTAGATGTGAAAAGACTCCGTGGCAGTGTCAGATTCTAACACCTGACTTTCCCCTCCCTTTTCCAAACAGTTGAACACTGGCCATAGCAGGGATTAGGAGGCGTCTTGCTGACAAACTTTATCATCTTAAAAGCTGATCACTTATTCCTGTGTATTATTTCCAGCCCCTCTGCAGCCATTTGATGGCTCCTCCTCTCACCTTTTACCCATGTTGCCTTTTTAACAATATGTTGGTAGGAGGGTTTGATAAGTGTTTTTAAATGTCTGAATAAAAATTGACAATTTGTTCACATCGTATACAACACTGCAATGGTACTGGAGTCAAGATAGTAAAGCTTAGCTCTTGGTAGAATATAAAGAGCATGTATGGAGCAGAATATATGAATTGTGAAGGATTTCTATATTCTGGATTCGGTACACCATTTTCTCTGGCTCTCATCCAAGATTCTCCACATTGATTTTCTTTTTTTCTTTGTTTTCTCAGAGCTTATACAGGAAGCCAAACAACCTTTCCATTGAACCCAGAAGTAAACTGATCACAAGACAAAGATGAGTCTTCTCTCTGCAGCTATCTGAACCATTACAGCAGCATTTATTGAGTGTGCCTTTATTTTTCTGGTTTTAATCTGCAGTGTGCGGACAGCCCCAGAAAGATCCTACTTAATGGACTTTAACAGCAATACAGCACTAAACTTATATAGCACCTGCCACATCAAGGCATCCCAGTAGACTTCCCAAATAATAGAGTTTAAAGCTTCTGCTTTCACAAGCCAAAGGCAAGGCTCAAGAGAGCAAAATTAAGTTTGGGTTTTAAAATACTGATGAGCTTGACATTATTAATATCAAGAGGTGGATTAATCACTGCTGGAATGTATCACCAGGGGAGGACAGCAATGATCAACTTATAACCACACCCCTGGATGGGAACCTAGGAACTGAAACCTTTATTCAACATACAACAATTGCATGTTCACAGCTGCTTAGCCCACTGTAATTAAAATAAGTCATTCAGAAAAGCAACAGGAAGTCTGAAGTCAGGTTTGCTGTATGTAATTTTGAGCTTTCATGCAGTACCTTCTATACACGGTTTCACAGCATTCTATAACTATTAACAGGTTACACCTCCCTGGTAAAAAAAAAGGCATTATAGCTATTGCAAATGAAGACACATAAAGATCAAATGATCTGTGCAAATGAATTCATAGTAGTACTAATAGCAGGAACCCAGGAGCACTGGTTCTCAGGCTCCTCATGAACCCCATAGACAATGAAGCTTTCTGAAGCTCCAAGAGGCAAACATGTCAGAGGCATGACTTCTCTTTCACATATATAACCTAAGAACAGTTATATATGCGCTATTAAGGCTACTGTAATGTTAATAATCATAGCCTTTAACTGGTATAAAGCAGGTATAATTTCCTTTCATCATGCTTTTAAAGCCAAGGAAGAAGGAGAAGAACCAAACCTTGCATCCCTGAGCTGCCCAGTCTTTCAGCAATAAACGAAGTAAGTTGGAAACATCCTGGAGACCACCTGAAACAAGAATACAAAGAGATGCTGAAATGTTTAGAACATTTATAAACACAGTTGGACAGATACTGGTAAGAGATTTTACCTCTTTTCAATGGAATAAAAAACCTATTTCCTATCTGTCTGCACAAGCTGATGAAAGCTGCTTCTGAATTCTGGCTGCGAAGTTCAAGACAGGTCACACTTTCTAGCAGTAAATAGGGCACATGCTTTCTGAACATTATAACCTATATATAGTTTTTGGTTCCATATCTTTAAAAGTTAAATGCATCTTAAAATGATTACAGCTATCTTCTTATTCTCAAATTACTTATCACATGTCTAATAAATCTGTGAGCACCAATCAGTGCATCAAGCTACGAGCTTCCATTTGAAACTCCTAAAATATATTTTTAATAATGGCAATAAATTATTTTGATTCAGACAGCATAAGTAACTGCAGCTTATAGGTACTATGCAGAACTGAGCTTGGAAATAAGGCATTTTTATTTCTCTGCTGTAAGATTGCCCTCCTTGATTTTCAAACCATTCTCAGACATTTTGCTGCCAGGCGTTAAGGTGACATGTAAAATAAGCTGTTGGAAGGAAAGGGTATGACTGAGCAGAAAGTGTGGACAAAAAAAGGCAAAAAAGAGCTTTTCTCTGAAAGAGAAAGTTTACAACCTAATTCAAGCAGTAGAAAAAAAACCTGGTCTGGGAATTCAAACTATTCTTATCATCCAGTATATCAACTCAGCCCTTCCCCAAGGTCATTCTCACCTTCGGCCTCCTAAGAAGCCCATTTACAATCCTTTTTTTTGAGTGACTTCTGAAGGTGTGAGGAGGGACATAGATCTAAAAGAACTCTATCAGACTAGAAACCAATTAGTGCCCTGCACCTAATTCACAAATTTGCAGCATGACTTCTCTTCACCTATGGATAGATCATCTGACTCTAGAAATCAAAGTGCTGAATTGGTGCCCTTGGGCTCTCCTACAGTTTCTTTGTGTCAGGAGAATCCAGCTGGGTAAATCAGATAGCAGACTTCAAAAGCTCAGTTCTGTCACTTTAAGAAAATATAAGACCACTGTCAGTGCTATCCAATGAAGAAGGTACTTCCATGGGTTAAACAGACCCAAAATATGAAGTATTAGCACTAATTCCTTACAGCATTCAGATGGGAAAATGATGAAGAGATGTGTTATTCTAATGTCTAAGCACAGTATAAAACAGGAGGCACAGTGCATGGCAGAGCTCCCCTGGGATATGCATCAGCCTGCACGAGCCAGGAAACAGGCAATTCAAAAAGCTGCAGGCTATCATTTCTGTCATCACCTCCAAAACCTGGGCAAATAGTTATCAAGAAGAAGCTGACGCTGGTACTACATAAAGGAGGAAATCAGGATGGGTCACAGAGAGCCAAAAGGATCAGACAGCAGAAGAAGCAAAGATAAGGTCTTGTAGGTTTTATAGGGCTGTCATGTTTAATTGGCTGTCCCTTCCTGAGAGATGCTGCCATGCAGACAGGGGGTTTGGTGGGGGGCTGAGAAGCAGCTTTAGCACCTTGCAGCTTGAGGGAGGAGAACAGATGCTCACAGATTCCCTGGGAAAAGACAGAGTTTTATGTTAGGTTTTATCCAGGTTTGCCACAGCATTTGAGAGCTAGAGAGGGTAGAGGGAGTTTAATAAATGCATACTTTAGGCTGGTTTATTTACTGGCTTTATACATGTAGGGGATTTTATGTGTTTCATTCATGAGCCTAGTACTGCTGGGCACTGTCAAAACATAAACCACCAAGTCAGTTCTGTCTTGATAAAGTTACCAGACAGGAACAGGAGCGCAGAACAGATCAATATATAATGTGGGAGTCATCGGCAAACCACCTGCTTAACTGATGTCTAACAGTCTGTCTCCAGAAATAGACTACATGAGACAAATATGGGTGTAAAAGATTCTGCAATAAATAATTATGGATTAAGCTACAGTTAAGTCCTGACAGCTTTTCTCTCATCCATTTTTGTATCACTTCACCCATGGCTGCAGTCTTCATGCACTTGACTTCAAACTTTATCTTCACCCTCCTGAAAAAAAAACTAGCCATGGACCTCTTGCAGGGGTATAAATTAGAGCCTAGTTTTCAGTGTAAGCTGAACCGAAACTGGACACAGTTGAAACCTAGACAGCAGAGTTTAAATTTAGTAGTCTTTCAATGCCACCACATCTCCTAAGCCTGTGGTTTCCAGCTTCCCTAATGCCCCTCCTTTTCCTCCAGCTTCCCAGAAGCCACCTGCCTGTTTCTAGCAAAGCTGAAACCAAAAATATCACAATATGCTCAATTTCTTCACCTTTTAGAATTCTTCAACAGCCTGAAAAGATATTGCCTGAATGGTCCGGTCACTGGGCTGAGTGCTCAGCCCTGGATGCTCATTAGTGAGAGAAGGTGAAAGAACATGGTTTGGGGAAACACACTGACACCTGCATGAAAGCAGCCATGGGAGGATGGCAAAACAAAAGGCTTTGGCAGATGGATGTCCTGCATCAGGGCAAATTAAATACAACTAGACCATCTCACTATCTGCTTTACAAGGCAAAGTACTGCAACAGCAAGAGCAGACATGAGGTTTTTCCAGAGCAAGGTGGTTGATAAGGGACACAGTCAAGCATTGATACAGGATCAAAGAGAAGAGAGATCAGAGTCCTTTGGACAGACCTCGGCAACAGGAGGACCACAACAACAAAAAAGAAAGAACAGACCTTGGGACAGACTGTGTGATTAGGTGGAGCTGGAGATAATTGTGTTTTAAAGATCTCCTGGGGAATGGGCTCAGAATAGATGTGGCAGCAGGGCTGGATCTGTAGCTACACAGACAGCTATCACTGTATTTGTTAGCATGGAGAAGGAAATGGAGGACTATGGTCCACATGGGTAAATTTCTTTTTAGCAGGTCAGTGCGCTGTTAGACAGATGTGCCAATACTAGTGGTGTAACATTGTCCCCCACAGGCTGTTTGAAGTCCCAGAGCTACACTAAAGGAAACTGTTGACAAGAATACTAGTCTCCAAAGGTTATTTTTTCACAGCCTGCTGTTTGGCATAATGCAGGAAGCTGGAAATGAGATAATTTTTTTGCCATCTTCTGGTTCAGCACCATCTGGACATTCACACCAGTTATTCCTTATTCCTGACTGGATGCTTCACATTTTTTACAGAGGAAAGACTTGATGCAAGCTGTGATATTCATAAGTAGGATAAATGTCAGAATCAGGATAAGAGCTGCCAGGTAGCTCTCCCTATTCATTCATATGATGATCAGTCAGCAGGTCCCTCTGAATAAGTAGATGGTTTTCTATCAAAAAGCCAAAGCTATCAACTCTCTTGTTTAGGGGTCTAACGTAGGGTGTCCCTAGGCTGCAGAAGCAGTAGAACAGCTGTGGCAGTGGGCCCTACATCTGATTTCCTTAACATCTCAAGCCATAACTCTTGCCTTTTTTTTCCCTAGATTTGTTTAATGAAACCATGACAACATTGGAGTGGCTGCTGCTGGTAACCAGGCTGCTAATATCTTTTGAACAGGCTAAGCAATTAACGTAGGCATGCCTCGTAAGCGAAAAATACTAATTGTGGGACTTAAAATAGGATTTTTTTTCTTTCTCTGCACAAAAACTAACATGTCTTTGATAGGATTTGCCACTTCAGCCTGGCTAAGGCAGGTGTTATGACCTTTCAGCAAAAGATTTGTGACACAGGAAGGTGGATGCAAACAAACTCAGGGGAAATGAGGTGCAAGGAAAGTCCAGTGGTTTGGTACACATGCCTACAGGAGCTTGAGTGGCTCATCATTTAAATGACCATCAAGTGAAAATCCCAGCCACAGCACTCGTGACAGTACCACCTCCCACTGTAGCAACCAAGCACATCCTGTAAAGTGCCTAAGGGTGTGTGTTGCTGGTGATGAGTCTCCCTCGAACAGGCAATAGTCCATATTCACTGCCCTGTAATCCTCTGTCACCACAGAGCAGACAAGGTATCCTTCAGCCCCAGTGAAGCATCATTTGGTGTCATGGGTTCTTTCACACCAGATGTATTTCTCTGTTTCATTCTTGGATATGCATATTGCTTACTGGCAGCTGTTAAGATTTTCAGTATCCCATTTGTTAGCTTAAAAGACTGCTATGTCTACATAAGTTGGTTATATCATACAGTAGATCTGTTCAGTTATGTTGGAGAAAGAAGCAAAAATAAAGAAGTTGTATACTGTCATGGTTTAAGCCTCTATAACTCACGCAGTTGCTCTCTCACTCACTCCCCCCTCTTTCTTCCCCCCGCTCCTGGAGGGATGGGAAGGAGAATTGAAAGAATGCAACACCCACAGGTTGAGATAAGAACAATTTAGTAACTAAGGTATAATACAAATCACTACTGCTACCACCAATAATAATAATGACAAGGCAAATACAAGGAAAGAATACAATCGCTCTATACCCAGCCTGACCAAGCAGTGCACCCCCACCCTTCCGGGTCTCTGCTCTCTGTTTTTTTCATCCTGGGCATGACGTGCTGTGGCATGGAATAACCTCTTTGGTCAGTTTGGGTCAGGTGTCCTGTCTCTGCTTCCTCCTGGCTTCCCCTCCTCCCTGGCAGAGTATGAGGCCCAGAAATCCTTGGCCAGCCTAAACATTCTAAGCCATAACTAAAAACACTGGTGTTATCAGCTCTGTTCCCAGGCCGGAAGTCGAAAACACAGTACTGCACCAGCTACTACGAAGGAGAAAAATGACTGCTACTGCTGAACCCAGGATATATACAAAGCTTGTAATGAAACATCAAACTTTTATAAGTATAAAAAAGAAGGGTAATGTCTCCTCCTCCTCTTGACTGTGGTATGCAGCATCACATCCCCCCATCACAGCATCACAGAGGCCACGCAAGGATGTTGGTCAGGAGGACACAGGTCACCCCTTTGACACTTCAGTAAACTCACAATGTGAGTGAGTGCTTTTGCTGGCTGCCCATGCATGTGTGCAAGCTAAAAGTATTTGAACCCCTTGCTGGAGAACTCTCCTGATCATAGAAACATAGAATAGATAGTTTTGGTTGGAAGGGACTTTCAAGGTTCATCTAGTCCAAATCCCCTGCAATAAGCAGGGACATCTTCAACTAGATCAAGTTGCCCGGAACCACATCCAGCCGTTAACTTCTTGATTCAGAGCAGTACAGTCTGCTTTTCTTCAAGAAGATATACTTGGCTTGCAGTCTATGCAGCGCAGGGTCTCTTGCCTGTTTGCTGTAGCCCTTTTTCCCTGCACAGCCAAGGGCCAAGTTAAAGATCCTGGGTGTGACAGCAGCTATCTCCCTCTGTGCAATAAGCCAGCAGGGCCAGAAAGCGCTGGGGCAGGAGCAAAAGATTCACAGTGCATGGCCTTTCCTCTGGGCCCAAAGCCAGGAGGTGATGTGCCCATCCCAGAAATGCAGTCAGGCACCACTGAGAATAAGTAATGGCTATTGACATGTACTCCCAGTCATACTGTCTGGAGAACTTGTGTCATCTCCTGATCACACACATGAACAAGCTCACATTAAGTTAAGGGGACCCTCCTACTAATTGCAGGTAAAACCAGTACGTTACTAATAAGCACAGACAGCTCACATCTCGGAGTTGTTGTCTGTAAGTTGCCTTCGAAAACTGGTAGAAATTCCTGGACTGGGTTTTTCAAGCTCTTATTTGAAACAAGGAAAGCAGAAAGCTTTCTTTCCTGGAGAACTGACTAGAAACAGGCCTACACTGACATGGTCTTAATCCAGCCTTGACTCTGAAGAACAGAATAGGAAAACAAAGCAGTTTGTCCCAGATCCCATTTTGAGGTGTTAAACTGTCACATCACTTCAGAAATAGATGCTATCACAGACAAAGCCACCGTGCCAGCTTTTCCCTTGGCCTCCTTAAAACTCTCATATCCCTGTTAACCAATACGGGGGGGGGGGGGGGGTTAATAAAGGAATGAGAAAACTCAGCAGGCAGTTCAAGCGACACTCCCAGCAACACTGACCGGCTTCAGGAGGCTAATTGTGACAGTAAGGACTTGAGAATCCCTGCTCAGAAGTCTCTCAGTTTTTATATTGCTTCCCAAGGGCTTGCTGGTCCCTTCCCTTTCTCTATCCTCCTGTTACTCTTTTTTCCATCACTATGGTTTCTGCCTGTGGTATTTCACTGAACTGTTTTCAGCTTGTTAACCATTGACCTGCTCCCATGTTCCACCTCCTCCTGTCTCCTCTTGTCAGCAGCCTTCAAGATGTATGCTGTAGCCTGTCCCTCAGTTGAAAAGTTGTCTGTAAAATGTAATAATATGCCTGAAATTCATTTGCAAACCCAAATAGTGACTCATCCTCTCTTCCCTACATGGGGTAGGAGTGGTTAGGCATACATAATTGTTCCTGTGTCAGCACTCGGCTATAAACCTGTGTGGGTATTTGCACTGGTTTTACGATCAGACTTTTACTACACTTACAGTCTCATTTGTCCTATGAATCCACACATTTGCAGCCCATACAGGCCATACTCTCTGCTGAAGTCAAATATTGGCTTGGGAAGCTGGAGGTGAGAGTGCACCTTCAGAAAGTTAGGAAGCTGCAATAAGTTTGTTTCCATCTCCCCTCCTCACTCCAGGACCGTTAGATCTCCCCCCTCCCTCCATACACAAACACTGATAGCCACTTTTGTTCCCATCTGTTCATAAGAAGTCCTCCCTCTCACAGCAGCTGTCTGTGACTCCGGGACCACTCATGGTGTGTGTTATACGCTACACAATCTGGCATGGATGGTCCCAAAGACTCTGAGACAAGGCTTCTTATGCCTGTTGCTGCTGTGGGATGGAAAATGAAGGCTGCTCCTTGTGCTATGGGGAGAGATCATTCCCATCTCCCCAGCAGTGGCCCCACCCTGTACAGCTCACCCCTCTTTCTGCACCACTGGTAGCATCAACAGAGCCATGCAGGAACAAAGCAGGCATCAGCACCTGGAGTCTCAAAGCTGCTGCCCACACTGGGGGCTATGGTCACGCAGCTCAGCCGCTGCAGCTCCTCTCATCCAGTCTCTCCACTTCCTGTCTCATTTACAACTACAACACTGTTGCACAGCTCAAATTTTTTCTCTTACAGCTGAGCCAAGGTGTCTCCCTATGGTATCTTATCAGAAACACCTCCCTAACCCTTGCTTCACTTAGAGGTTCCCAGTCCTCCCTCTCCCAGTTCTCTGGAAATCATTCTTTCACAGCTTGCTGCTCTGGTTTCTTATCTGCTGCTTTGCATTCTAGGTTCTCCTGAAGTTTCTTGCCTGACTCTGAAACAAAATGAAGTATCCTGGCTTCAGCAGTAACCTGTTAAAGTGAAGTACTTTGCAGCTTGACAGAGGGAGGTACAGAGATACCCTGCTGCGTTTCATAAGGAAAATTCAAATCCTCATCACTCTCTTCACTCATCTTCACTGAGCACCATCTCCTCACCTTCTGGCAAGCTCCCAACTCCTCCAAAATGGAGTTGCAGCTCTCCCCTCAGGGTGAGATATTCTATCAGATCTCAGCATTTCCAGCTGGAGAGGAGAGGAGAGCAGAGCATGCTGCACTGTGTGTGTTACTGCAGGAAATTGCACAGGAATCCCTCATCAACCTGCCTCTTCTTTCTCCCTCATCAGCCTCTGTTGAAGGCCAGCGACTGCCCTGGTCTAGGAAGGACCAAGTTGCTCTGGGCCACTACCTCCTTCTCTAGTCTTTCTTGCTTGTATTCTGCTATCACCTAGATGTAACAGGCAAGTGTGAAACACGGGCTCTCCAGCAAGCTGGAGGTGTGATTCCCAGCCTTGGGTCAGAAGAATGCACAGATTTAGCTGAGTGGGCCAAAGTGTTGGACGACCACCACAAGCATTAGTCAGCCCAGCAGATGCTCCCATCTGGTGTGACAGTTGTGGTTGACTGCACAGCATCCTTGCCTCAAGCCTGCAAGTTCACCCGGAGCCTGTCCAGCCATTTGCAGCCAACAGCTGGGGAAATGCTCCTCAGAGATGTTGATCTGAAAGGCAAGGGCACTGAGCACAACTGTGGTAGCTCAGTCATTCAGCATAAAGCAAAGCTGTCAGTGTGCACACAGCAGGGGAAACTGTGCCATGGGTACAACTGTTAACACTTTAAACTTGTTTTATAACAGTGTCAGACAAATTTCAAACAGCTGCTCTGTATACTCTTCATTTCCAGTGGCAATGTCTTTTTTTGTTGTTGTTGTTCTTTTACTTGCTGTAAAAGAAATTGGTGCTGCTGCTGTTTACAAAATTACCCAAGCTACCCTTATAGTTTCTAACTTCTGATCTTGCTGTGATCACATGGATACCATAAACAGCAATATAAGGGTTTGCT
The DNA here is from genome assembly GCA_028858755.1 of Ara ararauna. Taxonomy (NCBI): domain Eukaryota; kingdom Metazoa; phylum Chordata; class Aves; order Psittaciformes; family Psittacidae; genus Ara; species Ara ararauna. The sequence continues at coordinate 103,681,990 of CM054379.1, forward strand.
CTGCTAATGTTGGTGTCACAGCCCTGAAAAAGCTAAATGTCAGATACATTATGGAGGGGAGCAGGCAGGGGCAGGAAGGGAGAACTGTCAGCTCCTATTTCACATTCTCCAAGACCTTTTGTCATTAAACTACCAAACAGTTTCTCATGCCGCTGAGCAATTACGCCTCCCCACCACTGGAGCATTTATGAGGGAATTACTGCTCAACTCAGCCATGCTCGGAAACACCAGGTCAGAAGACATAGAATTGAGAAACCTATTGAGGAGCCTGGAAATATGTTCAGCTGCCAAGTCCCCAGTCTGACTTCAGAGCAGTGGAGGAGAGAGCAGAAATAGCTTATATTCAAACAGATTGCCAGGGGCAGGCATCTTCCAGTTTAATGAAGGCTGGCCTGTTTTATATTTATACAAGATGAGATTTTTATTATGCTTGTTTATTTGTGCTGCAGCAGGACCCAGAAGACCTAGGTGCAGACAAGGTGCCTTTGTGCTGGGCATTATGAAAATGCTGAAGGTAAAACAGGTAAAGCAAACAGGAAATAGATAAATATCATTAGTCTTTCACCTTTCCATTTCACTATTTATTAGCCTAAGCTTCTTTTTCAAATGGAAGGACATGCATAGTGCTTTATTTATTTATTTTTATCCATTTAATTTATAAACCAAGTAGTGACAGCAAAGATGATTTGGGACACCACAGTTAAGTGAACCTGGACCTTGGGGCAGAAGAGGCAGATATTGGGGTTGCTAAAGGAGTATCCAAAGCATGAGCTTTTCAATGGGGCACAGACTCTGCACTGGTTGCTATACTGGGAGTTGAGCAATGCAAATGGTATTACGAGACCTGCAGGTGCTTCCCTCTGTGGCCCGAAACAGCTTGTTTTGCTTTCCAAGGCTGCTTTCCTTCTGGTAAAATTGCTGTAACAATGCTTGCCTTTTTTTTTTTTTTTTTTTAAAAAAAGGAAAAAGTGCTGGAGATCATTTGCTAAAAAAAGCTTTCAAAGGCTAAGAATGGCCTTTGCTGAGTCTGGTATCCAGCATCAGGAAATGCCTAGCACAATGTGATTGTCATTATACATTCACATAAATCTCATAGTTTATAGCAATAATAAGGCTAGAAGTCTTGGCTTATACAGAACATATAATCATTCAGGTTTGAAAAAAACCTTTAAGATCATTGAGTCCAACCACAAAGCCAATACTGCTGAGACCACCACTAAACCATATCATTAAGTGCCACATCTACACATCTTTTAACATCTGCAGGTTTATTTTTCTGTGAGTGATTTCAGTATTAGTCAATGCCACATCTGTGTGGAGTCACCACCCACTTTTGTTTTCTAGGCATCCTCTCTCCTTGTATTAAATTATGCCTAATGTTTTGATTAATATATATATATTTATCTGGCATTTTTTAGATTAACCTAGAATGTTTGTTAAATTGCACTCCATTTTTTGCATCTGTGCTTTTCTCAAAGTGACCTGCATTACATAAGGGGCAAGAAGGGGAAGTAATACATGTGTGAATTAAATGAAAGTATTATTAATAATAATTGCCTCTGGGTTAGTCCTATCCATGCAAATTGGAACTGGCTGTGTTAAGAGTTTTCTCTTTTACCTTGGACCCTTCATCCAGTCATTAATTGCAAATAATGCATTCTCCTAGTCACAGTAATAATAATTCCTAATTTCTAAAAATGCCATCCAATAAAGATGCATTTACCAGACTGCCCATGAGATTATTAGTTTCCATTTCAGAAAACGAAACTGAGGCAGAGACTTAAAATAACCAGAAGAATGTCAAAGTCCTAACTCCAAATTCTGTGCTGTAACTATTTAAACTTGTCCTTTCATTTTCAAACTTATGTTTTATGCTTTAAAAAGACACAGCTACAAAAACCTTCTAATCTACATGACTCGTGAGTTGATAATTCATGGCTGGTTAAATTGTTTTTTGCAGAGTTTTTTTTTTGCTTTGTCAACACAACCAATGTTGAAAGCCAAGATGAACTAAGCTTGCCTTCTTTAATCTGGAGATTTCCTTCAAGCAGCAAAGCAAACTAGAGTCAGATTCACTCACGGCCCAAGCCAGAGGCTAAGGTGCGGGCACTTGTCTCTTCAGAGTGCTTGTACTGACACCTAAATTAAATTATACTAAATGAATAAGCAAATCTTCAGGCATTCAGCTGGATCGTACCCTGCTGTGCCAGGTGCATACAAAAACCAAGATATGCTTTTCAAATGCAGAAAATGAGATGAACCATGCATGGAAGACTAGGCATTTGAAAACCTGGCAGCCTTGGCTCTGATTCAGCCAGTCACTGGCATGGTTCAGTCACCTTTTCTGGGATCACATCTGTGTTGCTGACTTGCTGCAGGTTAATGTCTTCACGGTCTGTAGCCTATGCCCTGGGCCCTAGCGAATCATCGTAATTGTTCACTTTTTGTCATTACCTATGACTATAGCTCAGACATGTCCTCTCAACTGCCCTTTCCCACATGCTCATTTCATTTGGAGCCTTAATACAGGGTTTAACAAGAATGATCTTCCAAAAGAAAAGGTTTCACTAAGACTATCTGCCTACTGGAGAGGAGTAAAAAGTGGTGATTATTCCAATCAGTTCAAGAGTCTCTCTAACAGATTGGCATCACATGAGTCACTTTTACCATTTTATGGTAATTTAGATCTTGAGATGAGAAAGAAGATGTACAATGCTTATGACATTCTCCACCTGCTCCACTTTATGGTTGTGCACATGTATCTCAATTGGGCAATCATGTTTATACTAAAATAAACAACCCCCAAATGTTCTGACTATATACAGGTACAACCTTTTCTAGTATATCTGAGGGGAAAAAAAAACCAAAGCACTTGAGAAATAATGGCATTTAATTGTTGCTTCTAAATCTGGTGGAGTTTTGCCTCCTGAACCTGTGAGGTCTGTTACCTCATTTAATCCTGCAACAGGGCCCCATTGAGAATGAGTCAAAAGCACCTCAGTGAAAGGTAAAAATCATACTTCACCTTGAGAACATTTTTTGTATATGTCCTAAGCATTTCTCCCCTTAGAGACACCTCTTTCATATCTTCTATTACACTGTGTGTCCTGCCGGCAAATATCTTCTTTTCTTTAGAATTTTAAATAAGAATGCAGGGTTGTGATCTCCCCCTATATGCAACTGTTCCCTGGCCAAACAGTTAACATTAGATTTTTCAAGTATTTCAGTGTCTGCAGGTTGTATTTTGGTTGCTCTTCAGTGAGTTCTCTCTGATTTGTCTGCAAACGGATAGCTGGTAAAGAGCCAAAGGGCTACTAGAGTCTCATTAAGGATTACCACCTTCCCCATCTTTTTCATTCATTCAGGTGTGCAGAACTGAAATTACATTGTCTGTTTCTCTTGTCATGTAGTTGCTCACTACTCCTCTTCTGGCATCACTGTTCTTCAAGGTACTTTCCTATCACTAAGTAGGTTCCCTCCCCCATGCATGTTTACAATGAGTATTTGCTTCCCAAGGTTGAAACATGCTTTGCTATACCTGGGCCAGATGATAACTTCCTGCATATGAATATTCACAGCCTTATCCAACTAATATGCTGCATATGCCTGCATATGCTTCCTAAGTGCTGTTTATCCATTTGTTTATCCAGTGGGATGCTTATACAATAGCTGAGAAAGTATCCAGGGCACTTTAAAGAGGGTTGCCAGTTGGACCAGTCAACGTGTGAATGAAAACTCTCAATACACATCCTGTCTCCATTGCAACGTATCTGTCTCACACTCAATAATGTTACTGCTTTCAAAGTTGCTGCCGAGGAAGAGCAGTGGCTGGTTGAGCTACTGGAGCATTAATGGCCCATGTGATGCATCAGTAGAGCCAGGTAACCCCAGACTCAACAGTGAGCTAGATAACTAAGTACCCTTCCTAGTAAATTCTGTCACAAAGTGAGTGTCTCTTCAAAAGAAGTCTGTTCACATAATTTCAATTAAATTCGAGCTTTTTATTTAAAAGTCAAGCATGTATGTATATGTATCTCATTACTTTTTTCTCTGCCATGAATTAATTTGATACAAAATTCTTAAAAAAGGTTACTATCCAAAAGGTCACTGGCACAATTAGTTGTTCACAAAAAACCTACATACTCTGGACTTTATTAAGCATACTTATTATTTCCAATGTTAAATAACCTTGATTTCTGTAAAGCCAAAATCAAAGTATAAGACACAGAAGAGTACCTCAGGAATGTATCAAAATCCCACCTTTATTATTGCCACACCAGCATTTTTCCACATAGCATTTTTCGCTTGGATCAAAAAGGCAATTTTAGCAGGGGGTCAGCAGCATTTCCACTTCACAGATAAAACCAAGGTACTGCAAGTGCAAAATTGTAACTTACAGCCATTTGCTAAACTGGTACCAGAAGCACAATCCCCTCAAGCCAGTACAGCCTTAACGTTCATTTGCTGGAAATTCCCTTCACCTTTCCTACCCATCAATGGGCGCAGCGATTGCACCATGCCCGCTGTACGCTTCTTCCCTGCTTGCCATGCCTCACCCCTTTCCCTGGGACCAAAACACCCGTGCCAAAGCTTCAGCCAACATTCAGCTTAGCGTCCTCGGGCAGGGAGCGTCGTTTACCAAAGGCAAAGAACCCCCTCCCGAGTACGACAGACTCCTGACAGGTTTTATTTCAGGGAAACTGAGAACGAACATCTACAGAGTAAACAGGATCGAGCAGACGGAGCCCTCTGGGCCCTTCCCGGCCTCCCTCCCAGCTCGCAGCAGAGAGGCCTGGCACGGAAGCGACCTGAGCCCACGGGGAAGAGCGTCCCGTCCTCCGGTGTGTCGTGTGTGCCCGTCGTCCGTCCCTCGCACCCCAGCACTGGGCTCGTCAGAGACGGCCACCGGCCAGGGAGAGACACCGGGTGTTCACCGGCCGCCCGACCCCCGGCACGCCGGGCTGGCAGCAGCCAGTCCCTTCTCGCTGAGGTAGCTCCCGGCCGAGAGCCCGGGCCAGCACCGCCCCCAGTACCAACATCCCGGGCCCGCTCGCACCCACCAACTTCCGCGTCGCACGCAATCCGCGCCTGCGCGGCCATCACCGGCACCCCCGCCGCGCCGGTCTTCCCTGGCTGTACCACTATGTGTTTAACGTGGGGGTAGAGCCAAAAGAGGGCAGCGGCTCTGGGCAGCTCTGCAGGGCTCAGCCCCACCTGAGCCTCCTTTGAGAAGCCCGTTCCCTTCTCAAATCTATGGACGCTTTCCGAACTTGCGTCTTCCCTAGTTACCGTTCCCGATCTAACCCAGCTCTCACCCGGGGAGAGTCTATGGTATATGCCACTCCCAGCTGATCCGGTGCCTTGGCGAAACCATCCCGCTCAAGGACAGGGGGAGTCAAGGCTCCGGAGGGGGGGGGACGCATTGTTGAGTCAGGGGCCGAGTGGCGGGGGAGGGCGGGCGTACCCCGCTGCGACAGCGGGGTCGTCACAGAAGCCGGCGGGCGGGAGGGCCCTCCGCGGAGATCTCCGCGCTGTGTCTCCGCTCCCCAGCGGGCCCGAGCCGTAGGGCGCGGCCGCCCCCCTCCCGCGGCCGCCCCTCCACCACTTCCCCAGTGGTGTCTCCCGGCTCCAGCTGACCGGCCTGGAATCCCGGCTGGGAGCCCCGTGCCCCCCCGCCTGCCGCTGCCGCCGCCTCGCTCCCCGGCCCCACCATGGGAGACGCCGGCAGCGAGCGCAGCAAGGCGCCCAGCCTGCCACCGCGCTGCCCCTGCGGCTTCTGGGGGTGAGCAACGCCCAGGGGCGAGGAGGGGGCTGGGCTGGAGCTGGGCCGGTGCGGGGAGGGAGGGGGCCCTCGCGGAGAAGGGAGAGGCGGCGGGGGGCCGCGGCCGGGCGGGGGCAGGGCCTGGGTGTGGGCCTGGCCGGGCCTAGCCCGGCGGGGAGGCTGGCTGGGGCGCCGGGCCAGGTCGTAGCCCTGGGCTCGGGCCTGTCACGGGGGCCTAGCCCGCGGCTCGCCCTGGGGCGGAGCGGCCTTTGGTCCCCGCCGGGCAGGCCGCACGGGGTGCTCGCTGGGGCAAGGGGGCGTCCCCCTTCCCGCCGGGTGTGCCGCGTCCAGGGCTCGGGTGGGTGCGGCGGCGGCTCCTGCTTGGAGGCAGCGGATCACCCAGGGAAGTGGGGGGGGAGGCGGAAAGGTGGCTACGTCGCCCCTGGGCGCCGGGGGGCCTGGTGTGGCCCGGTCCTGAGCGGCGGCCCCTCAGCCTCCCCCGTTGCCCGCGCCCCTCGGCGACGGCCTTCCCAGCTGCTCGCTAGTGGAAGGCCTGCTCGCTTCCCCAGCCACGCAGGTTTCCTGGAGCGGCAGCCCCTCCTTTTGGTCTGCGGGGGGGGCAGACGGCTGTGGGCTGTGCTGCGGGGCCGGCCTTTAGCTCCTCAGAGCCGAGGAGTGAGTAACGCGGACCGCTGGGTGCTCCGGTTGGGGTCCTGGAGCAGGGCGCCTGACACATCCTTGCCCTGCGCCCGGGAACGGGGAGCTCTCAATGGAGGTCAGCGCAGGGCAGCATAGCTAATGAAGGGGAAATGCAAAGGACAAAAATACACTTGTGTTTCCACCTTATGAAGGCAGGGAGGTTCATAATAGATAAGGTCCTCGTTAGCTGTCGGCTGATCCCCTTTTAGGAAGAAGGAAGTAGGGTCATTCCTGTTTCTTAAAGGTGAAGAAAAAGTAAGCCTGTTCCTTACTAAACTGCTGTCACCTCTAGGGTCATATGTCTGAAAATGTTTCCATTATTGATTTTTTTTCTTTTTTTTTATATTAGGTGTAGCATGTTAGAATGTATACTGGCAGATACACATAATCATAAAGTGTCTTTAATGTATATCAGGAGCATTAGTCCCTAATGTTCTTATTTATGGGCAGTTCAACGAAGATGTGACTAAATAGACTTTTGAAGGCCCACCTGAGATTTACATTTGTCTGTGATTGTACCTTCTTGGGATTTATGTCATACAATTTAAGGCACTCTGGGGAAGTGGAGGTTGAGAGAAAAGAGATGCAATAAGATTGATTTAGTAACATCACTGTACATTTGGTTGGTGTATTGGAGTGGCAGGATTTTGAATGAAATCCCATTTTGAGTTATGGCAGAAGCCTGAACTGCAGCAAATGCCATGGCACTGCTGGGAGTGATCTTGCAAGACAGATTATACAATAAATTATTGATTTTTTTTTTTTGTTTGTTTTGTTAGGCTCCCATATTTTGGGCCTGACGTTTACTGTAATGCAGTGGAAAGCAAGTTGCTGCTGTATCTTATGTAGTGTACTGACTCCTGTAACGCGGTACTGATGTGAAGGGAGAGTTGCAGAAAGTTAAAAGTGAACTTTTTCTTTGGGCTGGTTCACTGTGTTGCGATAATGAGAAGGAAATCTGGTGCTTTGTGTTCAGGGATCGGCTTAATGGTGACAGGAGGCTCTCAAGAAAACCCATTGCCTATAAGGCTGCTACTTATATATTTTTTAAGTATATATTTCCCTTGAATAAGCATCTACCAAAAAGGTTTTTTTTTTTTTTTTTGCCTTTTTCTGCCTGCTGGTTACAAGAAACATTAGTGTTTCTTGTAACCCTAAAAAACATTTCTTGTAACACTAAAAAACATTAGTGTTTCTTGTAAGATACTTTTGAAAGACAAAGCTGGAAAAACACTTTCTCCACCAATACAGTGAATAAATTAATCTGCTTTTCAGTTAAGTGTCTTCCAGGTTCATTTCAATACACAGCAACTAGATGATCTTAAGGTCCTTTCCAACCCTAACTATTCTATGATTCTATTTTTCCACTTGAACCCAAACAAAACCCTGCAAAAAACCCAAATTGTGCTGTCAGCTTTCAGAGTTTGATGGTACTCAGTCCTGAAGAAGGAGTCTTCTTATCCTTATTTACTTAGTCCTTGCTAGTACTTGAAAAAGTGGTAAATCTGTACAGACATGCCGTTCTAGTGCAGTTACATTGGCAGGAATGCTTAAGGGGCCGTAGTTTTATACCACCTTTCTGAAGAAATTAAATCCTGATAGCAAAAAGCCTTATATGCATCTGAAGTTGGAATTCTGCAATGACAGCTAGGGTTGTTACCAGCAGCATGTCCTAAGACAGAGTCTTATTTGTGATTTTCATGTCACCTTTATATGTCTGTAAAGTCACATTTTGGAATAATAGGGCTGTATGTATTCTTCACGTGCAGGACATTTAAGACTATGAAAAGTTCTGAAAGTTGTTCTTGAGAGCCTGAACCATGTTGGTAGCAGGTTTCAGGAGATCAAATAATAATGTTTAGATTTTGACAAGTATTAACAATGATTATTTTTTTTTTTAATGTAATACTTAGCTAGGACTGTATGCAGTAGGATTGTTACTCCTGCAGTAATCCGCAAAGATAGGAAACAGTAAGGAAAATACAGAAAAAAGCATTAAAATTAAAGTAAGTCATGGGGTTTCTGGGCTAAAACTTGCCTGTTGGTGAGTGGTGATAGAAGTAGCTCCTGAGATGCATGAATATAGTGATGGCGTACAAAGAGATTACAGGAGAAGGCTAGTATGTACTGCTGCATTAAAGTTGGATGGGTTCTTCTTTTAAAATGCCTGCTTTATATCAGAAATTCAGATCCTGTAGGTTTTAAGAATCTCTAGTGGCTAGAAAACTACTAAACTCGTGGTGTTTTGAGATCTAAGAGACTGAAAAAGGAACAGCTGAAAGGAGAGGCGTGAGTGAGACTGTTCAGAGCTTCTGAAGCATCTGCCTAAGGTCACTAGTAAATGTTTGCTTACCTTTGGTTGAAGATCATGGAATCCATCCTTGAATCTTGTGCAGGCTTGCCCTTCTTTTTAGGATATTCATTCTGTCATTTCTGCTCGAGTAAAGTTTGAATGGAGCACTGAAATAATCTTTGTATTTTTATATTCACACAACTTACTGTTTGGAAATATTTGCTGCCTTTCTAGTTTTGTATCTTCAGTTAGTTGCAGCTATTTTGCTTTTATTGGAGTAGTCTTAGTGTACAAGGATTGGAAAGGGTGCAGTATGTGAGTTGTCATTTTTAGTTATTTTATCTAGAGTTTATGCTGTGCTTAACTTCTCATTTTTGTGGTCTGGAAAAATTCTTTTTTCTTTTCCTGATTAACAGACCTCGTAATGTTGGATTTTTTTGTTAGACTAGTGGATTTCAAAAACCTGTTTCACTTTATAGCATATATAAAATCTTCAACTCTAAGGTAATATATACATGAAGATATTACTGTATGTTTATATTCCAATTAAGCCATTTTGCATATTAGAGATAAGGCATGATCTTTTAATGAACTGCAAGTTGGCAATTCCTCTCTGGCTTTTAAAGGACTCCACAAAGGTTTTGCTTGTGTATAGCTCATCAAAGGGCCAAGGCTTTTACTATTAAACGGTTATATGTGTACATGAGACTTGTAAGCTAAAATGCTCCTTGGCTGGTAGAAGCATATATTGTGAAGGAGTATGTCAGAGAGGATAATACTCTTACAATTCTATGTGTACTGTAGTGACTGCTGCTTATTTTTCTTATGGTTCAGACTGATACCCCTTACCATTGAAGAGAGTGTCTCAGAACCAGTAAAGAAGGAAATATGTTAATGGATGTAAAACAAATGAATTCCATTCTTGAAATGGTGGCAGCCAGCTGGAAGTTGATTGAAAACACAGTATGATTAGTTTCATTTCATCTAATTTCTGGCAACTATAAGGTATTGTAGTCACCTGAAACTGATGGCAGTATTGTTTGAGAATATGCCAGCAGGGGTTTTGCAGGATGTTACCATTTGTTCTGCCTTTCTCTGACACTGTGTGCATCATATGTGTGATGAGACATTGTGCCCCAAGCGTTCTGTACAGGCCCAATCCAGAGTTTATTTCTTAGTCTGGATTTTCCAATTACTTATGTATCATCAGGTCCCTGCTATGCCAATCTGGCTGTTTTCTCAATTTTGTATACTAAAATTAAACATTTGATCAAATGGTGACTCATTTAACATAAGCATGATTAATTTGTGACTGTATATCACCAAAGCTTGCTTTTAGCTTCTAAACAAATGATGATTATATATACGCTATTAGAAGCCTCTTCTCTGCCTAGTCTTTTCCTTCTTTTTTTTTTTTTTTGGTGATTACAGCTGTTCGTTCCATATGAACGCTCAGTGACTGTTCTTTTAAGGCATACTTTCTAATCTTATAGGTTGTGTAGGTCATCATGAATGCGTAATGCCTTCATAAGCCTAATTTTGCTGTAACTTCACATAGGTGTTCCTAAATGAGACTTGAGTAAACTGTTGAAATATGTACCTTTCCCGCTGAGAATTCGTTTTCACTGTGCTTGTATTATGTGGCTCCTTAGCCAGGCTTTCATGTACTGGAGCTTTGGCTCAGATGCTAGAGTAAGTAATGAATTTGTCAGTTTATGCAAGACAGCACAGCGCTACCAAATAGTTTATTGTTTATTAGACCTTGGTATTAACTGTAGTCTTTGAGCAAAGAGTGATCAGTGAGGATGAAATAAGGTGCTTTGGGATAGCTGTGTGTGGGTAGTGCTGTCTGAGGGGCAGGGTTTCGCTGCAGTTACTGATGATCAGAAATGTCAATTCTTCCCTCTAAAGTGATAAACTAATTTAATTCTTATGTCTTAGGAAGGTTAATTCTTGCAACTTGTACAAGGCCTAAACAGTTTTTTTTTTTTTTAAAGAGAAAAGCTTGTTTGCTTCTGTTTATTACAAGTGTTTATAGGCCATCTATCACTGGAAACTGTGGTTGGTTGGAATCAAGTAATTTGCCTGCTGTGGTCCTTGTACTCTGTTTTGGTCTTAGGTTGAGATTAAAAATACTTGAATATTGTATTTTTTTTTTCTGTCTTACTCTGTCATATCCTTGGGTAAAAGAACTTGAAGCAGTTTGTAGTTAGAACGATCATTAATTGCTTTAACACATCTACTGGTCTGCACACAAAGAGAAGTGACAAATTATTTAAGTGACAGAAACAGAGACCAATGAGGAATTGATTTATTTACATGTTTTCCTAGGAAGTGCTGCAGAGGATGGTAAGAGGCATTGTAGAGACACTGAAATTCTTTGTTTGGATCTTAATTTTGGAAGAAACTGAGAATTACGAGACATACAGAAGCTTCTGTCTGAGGAGAGAGTGTGGTGGGGAGCTGAACATGGTCATGTCTCTAAACTGGAGAGACATCAATTTGATTGATGGACCACTAGGTGGATAAAGAACTAGCTGGATGGCCACACGCAAAGAGTTGTGGTCAATGGCTCAGTGTCCAGCCGGAAACCAGTAACGAGTGGTGTCCCTCAGGGATCGGTGTTGGGACCGGTCTTCTTCAGCATCTTTGTTGGTGACATGGACAGTGGGATTGAGTGCGCCCTCAGCAAGTTTGCTGATGACACCAAGCTGTGTGGTTCGGTTGATATGTTGGAGGGAAGGAATGCCATCCAGAGGGACCTTGACACGCTTGTGAGGTGGGCTGATGCCAACCTGATGAAGTTTAACCATGCCAAGTGCAAGGTCCTCCACCTGGGTCGGAGCAATCCCAGGCACAGCTCCAGGTTGGGCAGAGAAGAGATTCAGAGCAGCCCTGCAGAGAAGGACTTGGGGGTTTTGGTTGATGAGAAAATGAGCATGAGCTGGCAGTGTGCGCTTGCAGCCCAGCAAGCCAACCATATCCTGGGCTGCATCAAAAGGAGTGTGACCAGCAGGTCGAGGGAGGTGATCCTGCCCCTCTACTCTGCTCTTGTGAGACCTCACTTGGAGTATGGTGTGCAGTTCTGGTGTCCTCAACATCAAAAGGACATGGAACTGTTGGAACAAGTCCAAAGGAGGGCCACGAGGATGATCAGGGGACTGGAGCACCTCCCGTATGAAGATAGGCTGAGAAAGTTAGGGCTGTTGAGCCTGGAGAAGAGAAGGCTGCGTGGAGACCTCATAGCATCCTTCCAATATCTGAAGGTGGCCAATGGGGATACTGGGGAGGGACTCTTCATGAGGGACTGTAGTGAGAGGACAAGGGGTGATAGGTTTAAACTTAAACAGGGGAAGTTTAGATTGGATATGAGGAAGAATGTACCTACCTTTACTGTGAGGGTGGTGAGGCCCTGGAATGGGTTGCCCAGGGAAGTTGTGAATGTTCCACCGCTGGCGGTGTTCAAGGCTAGGTCGAACAGAGCCTTGGGCGACATGGTTTAGTGGGAGAGGGGTTGGAACTAGATGATCTTAAGGTCCTTTCAAACCCTAACTGTTCTATGATTCTACGTTCCCTGCTTGAATAAGAACATGCAGAATAAATAATGATAAATTGTGAGGGTTTTGTGATTTCCTTCAGTCATAATACCATTAGAAGAGCATTTCAACTGAAGTCAAAAGATCTTTTTTTTCTTTTTCTTCCCCTTTTTTGTTCAGTAAGCAATTGCCTCTTGGAACTGCAGTTGCAAGGTACCACATTTTGGATCTCTTTGTTGCAGAAGCTTACCTTTAGGAATAGGGGTTATTGGCACTCGAAGTAAAAGCAGATGAACTGGATTTAATACTTTAACTGTAAAAAAGCTGTCTTCTAGGAATGTGAAAACAATGCTGTCTTTTTCAGTACTTGATAGAATAGACAAAACAGAAAGGAGATTTTGTTTTTTAATGAAAAACAGCTGTTCTGGTTCAGACCAGAGATGTGTCCTGCCCTGTTTCTGATTTGGGTGATGAGTGATGATGAGGGAATAAACATAAGACAGAGCAAACATGCAGTGATGCTTATCTTGGTGTACCTCCTTTACTTGTGGCAACCTGACATGTTTGTCTTCTGGTTTATAGATTTATGGCTTAGTAGGTCTTATTAGGTCTATTTTTTTATGAATTTACATAATGACTTGGTGATCTATATGTACTCTTGACCCTCACAGCATCCTGCAGGAAGTCGTTCCATAATTTAACCATTCTCTTTGGGGGGGGGGGGGGGAGGGAGGAAGGTTGTCGATTTTGTTTCCTTTAATCTTGCTGTGTGATAATTCTAAGGCGTGAATAAATTCAAACAGCTGGTGTACGAGGGTTTTTTTTCAAGAAGATCCAAAGATAGGCCTGCTTGATTAAGAATCTTCACGTCTTCAGTGAAGCCAGAATTTGAGAAAAACAAACACTTGCTAATACCATAAATTCATTAATAATTTTTATAGAAACCATTTTAGAAATAATTTCTAATTGTAGATAGATGCAGTGCTAATTTTAGACACACGTTATTCAGCACCTTTTAATCTAACTGTAACTTTCTCATCATTCAGAATGAAATTAAGTGTCATAGCTGCTGCTCCTATAAGCGGAATGAACAAGAAAGAAGTGGATTGTGAGCTGCTTTTTGAAGCCCGGAGGAGTTAAGTTACTGTGGCTAGGTCACCTCCCAGGCTTCATTCTGTCTTCCTGTCAGTCAGTCAGTACCTTCTTCATGTCTTCTGTAAACTGCCATTAGTCAAAGGTATTGTGATTTGGGCAGTGCTAAAGATTATTCCGTGATTAATGCTGTGAAATATCTGTCTTAATGCTAGTGAGTGAGATGTTCAGCTGCTGTATCGTAGCATAGGTATGTTGTGTTTCATATATTGCTTCATTTTATTGAACATGCTTTGGGTTCTCAAGTTTCTAATGGTGCGTCCAGTCTGTTAGAGGGTTATAATATTAGCATCAGTTTTAAGGAAATACTGCTGCTGTTTTTAATTGCATATATTTTAACAGTTTCGAAATCAAACTTCCACAAATGTGGTAATGTTGTTGCTGCATTTTGGGCTTGGAGAACTGTTGAAGTCTCAAATTTCTGGGCTGTGCTTGCAGGTGAGTTGGACCTAGATGATCTTTTAAGGCCCTTTTCAGCCCAAACCATTTAATGATTCTATGATACAAATTGATGGAAGCATCATGGCACATTGTTTCTTTTAAGGTGTCGCAATCAGTAATGCAAAGCATTAACTTGAGAGAATGATCCTTTATGGGTATATTCATTGGATATGTTTGGTTCCGTCTTGAATATTTTCACTAACATGCTATGCCAGTTTTTGGATTTTAAAATTATTTTAAATTAGAAGGTTGTACATATAAATGGACGCAGGCTTCTTTAGAGACATTTGGTAGGAATGATGAATGTGATACGTTTTTTGGCAAATTATTGTTTATGTTCTTTGAGGTTTAAAATGGCACTGTGCTCCTGTATCTCCTCGAATATGCAACCTTGACTGACTAACCTTGGATCTTAAAGTGTTATGGCAAACGTCTTTTGAATGTTTTGGGGCCATGTTTGATTTTGATTATGTTGAAACTCCTTTATGGATCTCAGAGATAAACTTCATATTCAGTTCAGACAGGATATTACATTGATCGGTTCTTCCTTTTTTTCTCTCTTTTGCTCAAATGGCAAAAGTTCTTGTATCTTCAGTGCAGGCAGGGTTCACCAGTGTGGGATCCCTTCTCTGGTTTTGGAAGAAGAATCAGAAATCAGACAATAGCTGCAGCATGAACTGGCTTTTGCAGACATCAGATTTGTGAAGGAACTTAGGTTGCAGATATTATATATTTTCTCAGGACGCTGAAAAGGCCATGTAAGAAAATACTTGAGTACACAATATGCAGCTAATGCAAAATGATTCTGAAAAAGACTCTCTGAAAAGGAAACCTTTGTGTGGGTGACCAAGATCAATGGTTTCAGATGGTTTCAGACTATGGAGATGCTGCTACCGTACAGTAGAAGTGGTTGGTATTTTTAGGCTCTGTTAAAATGGTGAACCATTATGTTCTAACTCAAGATTTTGATGTGACACTGCTTTTAACTTTTTTTTTCTTGTTTTTTTTTTTTTTTTTAATGACGAGGGTGGACCTTCTATATGAATTGGTGAGAATTCGATGTGCTTAAGGAGTTTGGGATTTTAACTTCTTTTTTTAACACATTTTTTTGAAATCTTGCAATTTGGAAGTCAGTGTATTGCAATATGTATCTCCAGTCGCTCTAGATTATGCTTTACTTGTACTCAGGAGAATGTATTAATTGAAGAGTTACAGTATTCCATGAGTTGAAGAAGAAAGGCATTTGCAGTTGTGTGTTCAATTTCTCTGTTAATAGCAACAGAGCAGTAGCATTGTGGTAAGCGCAGTACTTTCCTGTACAGAGAAGTATTAGGAAATTGTTGATGAATTTTTACATTTAATCTGTCCTCTGGGATCTTCCCTGCTCTATGTTATATTTATGAAAGAATTGTAGGTATCCTGTTCAGTTCTTTCTGTTTAATCTGGCCACCATATTCATGCTCTAAATTTAAACTATGTTGGTCAATGGGAGAAAAATAAATTTAAATTTCTAAATGTTATAGTATTTTTATTAGTGGTTTTAGGGAATGTATTTTAAACTTACTTGCATTTGCATTATGTCCTTTAATAAATGTATTTTGGCTAGTGTTGGATTTCCGATGTTTTTTTGGTGTAAATTAAAGAAACCAACTGAAAGCAATGAAAAATTGTGACAGTGCTTTTCTTTAAAAACAAACAAAACAAAACAAAATCCCTGGCAGTGTTCAAGGCCAGGCTGGACAGAGCCTTGGGGGACATGGTCTAGGGTGAGGTATCCCTGACCACAGCAGGGGGTTGGAACTAGATAATCTTAAGGTCCTTCCCAACCCTACCCACTCTATGATTCTATGAAAAAAAACCCCAAACACACAAAAACAAAAAAACAAACCACAAAGAAAATCGAACAACCAAAGAAACAGCAAACAAAAAAACTAAAAAGGCAGGCTGGTTCTATGATAACCTCCTAATTGCGTACCTAGAAAAGCATAATTCCAAGGTATGCCCTCATTGACTTAATTGCTAAAACAAAGCTGGCCTTCACGACATGACTGATACTGAGATCAGCCCTGTCGCCATAACAGCAGCATTTTGATCTCTAATTATATGTTGCTAGAGGTGTCTCAGAGGAAGTTGCATTTATAAAGTAGGCAAAATGCTGTCATTTAGCAAGAGTCTCTCAGTACTGGAAATTGTATTGTTCTTCTAACTGTTGATTAGATGCTCTTTTGGTCGAAGATAATGTCAGTATTAAGGAGTCTGGGGTTTTGATCAATTAATTAATTGTCTTTGAAACTTTTTTTAGCAAGTATCCAGTATTACTCAATGAAATGCATTTTTAGCTGGAGAAAGGTGAATCTTATTTCAGGTGTTGCTGACATCAATTTTCAAGAAGTTCATTGTTTAATGTCCTAGTGTTGTCTTTTTTTAGTGATCTCCGTCAGTGAACTAATAGACAATAATGATTTTTAAAATTGTCCACGTTAACAAAAGCTTGCTTATTAAGGCAGACAGGTTTCAAGTGTTCCCCTGAATTGTTAGCATGTTAACCAATTTAAAATCTAATAATTTCTGATTTTAAAATCAACTTCTGTGTACTTCTTTTGAAGGAGTGAAAGCATTTTTTACATAGTGTGTTGCCATAATAAAGGTTCTTTCCAATTTTAATTTGAATGTTAGTCTAATGACTCAGTTTTTAATAGGAAAAAAAATATATGGAAAACAGCATCATGATTTAATTTTATAAAATTATGAGAATTTTAGAATATTTAAAATACAGATATTCTTTGAGGTAGCCAAAATCTTGTTTTTTAATTTTTACATAGATGTGTGGATGAGCCGCCAGCTGTGCTATAAAGTGATAGAAGGCTTTTAGGATTAATCCATTTGTACTCAGTAACTTCCCTAGGTTAACTCATTTTTGAGCTTTCAAAAGAAAACAATTGACAATAACCCTTGAGTGCTTCAAATATATTTTTCTTGGCATTGGAGCTTTGTGATTAGTAATTCATGGCAAAGTAGCTGAAATTAAACGTGCTTTGGAAATAATACTTAAGATGTAGCAAGTGACTCCTTATTTAAGAAAGTGGACTAACTGCTGCTTGTAACTCCTGGTGTTGTCAAATACATAGAGTGTTTGTGATACTTTTAACATACCTATTTTATAGTATATTTCTTTTCCAGAATTAGTTAGATGTTAAAATGTTTCTATTTAGTGTTGAATGATGTATATTCTTTTAATATTTTGTGTGTAGTTTGTTAGCATAGGTTTTATTTTCGACACGAGGCATGTTCCTGTTTTAACTATCTCTTGGGTACTTGGATTCCAAATGTACAGATCCTGTGCTCTAATGCTTACTTTTTTGTTCTTTAGTTTTTTTGTTTGTTTGTTTGTTTGTTTTTAACCATCTTAAATTTATTATGAGAGCTTAGAGCCTATAAACCCATAAAGCTGAGGGTAGGAGAACGTTCCATTTTTTTTTTTTTTTCAATAAAAGTCCTCTTCTTAGCATTTAAGTTTTGAAGGGATTTGTTACTATTTCTGCTGCTGATGCACTGTGTGACAATTGGTCCATGCTTTTCCCTTTGAATGTTTTCCTTTGTAAGTGAATCTTACATCACTCTTCATTTAATTCCAGAGTGCTCTGGAAGTCTTGAATGAAAGACTTGGTAGTAGGGAGTGTTTATAGCTTCTATATCTCTTTTAGGGAGAGGTGTTGTTTTAAATCAAAACTTGCTGTAGGACAGACAGTATTGACCCATTGTTGTTCCAGGGATGTTCATGTAGAAGGAAGTGTTTGTGGTGGGTGGAGGAAGTCTCTTTCAATCAGAAGAGTTGCTATGCAATTAGAAGAGCAAGAACCGCCTGCATTACACATCTGCAAGTCTCAGGTAGTTTTGCAGCTCTCTCTTGATAAGATAGGACCCCATTATTATCCATTATTCTGTGATGCAGTCTCTCCTTTGACTACTAATGTTCTTGTGTGACTAATTGAGGAAAGACCAGAAATCCTTCTGGTGAATAATTAACACTTCCTGTCCTGTTCAAATGGCTTGTAAAGACAGATTCAAAAGGTAAAAGAAAAACAGGGATACATATTATTATATAGTAAACTAAACTGATGTGTTTTATCATTCTCTCAAAGTAACTGAAATACTGGAACTTCCATCACTTACTGGCATAATGAAAACTCTAGCACTACAGGTTAGAATTCAGTTGTCTGAGTTGACATGTCTTAGAATCGTAGAATCATAGAATAGTTAGGGTTGGAAAGGACCTTAGGATCATCTAGTTCCAGCCCCCCTGCCAGGGGCAGGGACACCTCCCACTAAACCATGCCACCCAAGGCTATGTCCAATCCAGCCTTGAACACCGCCAGCGATGGAGCATTCGCAACTTCCCTGGGCAACCCATTCCAGTGCCTCACCACCCTTACAGTAAAGAATTCAAATAACTGAAATAACTGGCAGTTTTTTAAACTGCTGTAGTGGAAACTCAAACTAAACTTGACAAGGACTTTGAAAAAATTAAGCCTAAATAATTCAGAGATTGCTATAATTTTTGGTTTCTCTTTTTGTTTTGGTTTATCATTCCCCTTTCTTCACCCCCTTCAGATCCGGTTTCCACCATTCTCCTCTGTGCCATTGAGATGGAAAGCGATTTAGCTGCTTTCTTACTAGCATTTTTCCTGTCCATGTTATTTCAGTTTGCTCATTTAGTCGTGGGTTTCTGACTTACGCTAGCAACATACATGTTGCAAACTTGAATACGGAAGTGTATTCAAGTAGTCTTTATGTTGCAGTTGGAAATGCCATATGGAGATTTTTATTTTTATACAAATATATGCACACTCAACTTTAATGTCTTGACAAATTTTGATACACGATTATAAAAACTGAAATGTAGATGGATTGTGTAGCTAATGACTTACTGTAGCACAAAAGAATGCTAATATGTATTTATCAATTTTCAAGATGAAAACAGCTGTAAAAGAACCCCAACATTTTCTGTTGGAATACAAATTTGAGTAGCTGTTCCAGTTGTATTTTTCCTGGTATGAATGTCACAAAAGTAAAATTAGAGATAATCTTGATTTTTTTTGAGGACTACTTAAGGCCACTCAGCCAGTAAGTACTTTAGCCAATTTATGGTCCAGATGGATCTGTAGTCTTCCTAAGGTTATGTAGTAAGTAGGTGAAGTAAATGGGAGCTCCAAAAACTTGTATTCTTTAGGTGTCTGTGAAGGCAGGTAGAGAAAAGAGTAAGGGAAATGGTGTATATCATTCTTACCTTGGGACTTATTATTAACTGGTTAATCAACAGTGCTGTCCTTTCTTTTGCTTAGCTTTCTTGTCCCTCATCATCTATGCAGGACAGTTGTTGAAGGTAAATGTTTTATTTTTAGTAGCACCTAATTTAGAAACAGTAGACTGGCTTTTGGAGGCACAGGCTTTTCTTCAGTATATGGGGAAGCTGGTCTACTTTTTCTAAGTATACATGTAGATATTAACTCAGTCTCCAAAATCAGTCTAACTTACACCCTTAGGTCATCATAGCTGCAATGAAACTACTAGTAGGACATGAAAGACAAATGTCTTTACCAGCTGGCTGGACAGATGGCTTGAGTTAATGTTTCTGTTTTCAGCTGCTTACTTGTAGATATTGTTCAGAAACTACTGTTTCTGCTAAAATCGTGTAGCATGTATGTAGCGAACACTGAATGTGGCATTATCCTTACCACAAAAGATATAAGCTGCCGGTTTAATTTGTACCATCTGAATATAGCTACAGATGTGTTTAATTCACTTTGATTCTACTTGAATTAGTTAAGTGTAAACATTTTCTTTGAAAGGCTGTATATAGCATTTTATCTTCCCATAACAGAACAAAAACATCTACATAAACTGACTTGAGGAAAAGTGGTGCTTAGAGAGCTAAAAATCCAAAAATTTCACCTACCTACTGAAGTTCCTAGACTGCTGTTGTGCTTTGGTGAAAGTGGAGAGTGAGAGAAGATTGTGTGATCTCCTTTCTGAAGGGGCCTTCCATGAGTAAAGGGTACAGTTGAGGTAGGTGCACAGATATATGATTAAAAGCTTCAAGTCAAACAGAATCATAGAAACATTAATTTTTCTTCCTTTATTTTTCTTGGAGACCAAAGATGACTGACGTTATGGGCTGATCCTGCTGCTTGCTTGCTTGCTTAATTTTTAAATTTAAGGAGTTAAAGCTCCTTCTTCTATTTAGTGTTCAGCATTAATTTGACACAGTTAATGAAGCAGTAGAGTTGCAGTTTGTAGCTGCAGCCTGTCACAGTGATTGGGTAGTTAAAACTTACTGCTTCTCCTTGTGTACTGAGGAGGTTACACATAGTTGGATAGGAGTTCAGGATGAGGTAATGTTATGGGGCTCATTTTTATTACCTACTGTTAGTGATCACTCTGTGCTTGGTTGCTGTGCCTTTGCCCAAGATTACCTTTAAAAATGCGTAAAAAGCTGATATAACGAAAGAGCCTTTGCTGTTTGTGCCTCATGCATGCAAACAAAATGTTTAACTTGGCCCTGATTTCCTGCAGTCTGACTTAGATGAAGTAAGTGCAGTGATTGTGATTTCCCTTCAGTCTTAGTAGAAGGAAATAAGAAGTTGAGGCTTGTTTGTACACTTTCTCCATGTCATTTCAAAACAGGGAAATGACAAGGATACTGTAATGGTTTTTGTGAGTGCTGCCATGCCTGTGATTCTGTTCATGTAAAAAAATGTAGTAGGTCTACTTTTAACACTTACAAATTAGTAAAAGCTACCTTGTGAAAATGACAACTATGAAGATTACAGTTTGTGTTTGCCTTAATCTGGATCACCAAAGGTCAAAAAGCCAAAATACCAGGCTTCTTAAAGTTTTCCTTCTTGTGTCATGGGATGAAGGATGTGGGATGAAGGACTGTTTTTTTCACTTAAGTGTTTAAAACCCTTGAACTTCAAAGGAAAATGTACCTGTTATATTCTTTCTAGCCTGGTAATCAAAATGCAATTACCTGAGACCTGGGAAGTGTACTGTGTGGAATGGGAGAAAGGCCCAGTTCGTTCACTTGGGGGTCTCATCCCAAATTCACAGCTGACTTCTTGGAAAGTGCTCTTCTCTGCCTGTCACCCACTGGACAGCACATGCGCCAGTTCATATCTCATGGCCATGTGAGCAGTACTAGCTTATTGGAGAAAAGTGAGCTACCTCTAAAGCTAGTCCACACCGTCCTCTGCAGTCTTACTTGGGGGTCTTTTGCCAACAGCAGTGGAATAAGAGCTCCTGGCTGAGCTTCCAAGGCACAACATGAGAAGGGCTATCGCAAGTGTTTACGCTTGGGAATTAGACTGTGGCAAAACTTTGAAGGAGGATGGGAAAAGGGGATAGCAAAGCATGTTCGCATTTTGATTATTCCCTTAGTTTCTTTGTTATCTTTTTCTCTTACGTCCTCGCAAGTAGAAAAGAAAATCTAAGTATTTTTATTTTTGTCAGAGAATAAAACTTAACAGTTTTGGATGACCTTGTTCTTCTCTTTGTCCTCCAGCCACTAAATTTTAGATCTGCTGTACTTGCATAAAGGCTTTAGTTATAATTTATAAGGAAAATGCCAAGTGCCTAGGCACAAAATTTGATCTATCTTGTTAATTATGTAGACATCTGAGACTTCTCCATATACTGCTATAAACTCCAACTGCTTATGCGCAATTGTATTATGACAAAGAGAGGTACATATTATGGAACGGTAAATACCAGTACTTTCTGCAATTTTATTTTAAATGTTGAGGGAATAGCAAGTCGGAGGGTGATGTTTAAGATGTTTGAGAGATCCTGATAATTTACTTAAAAGAGGCTGCTAATGGACTTTATGCAGAAGAGTAAGCTAGTGCTTGTCTTGAATTAATTGTATTAATTAGCAGAACTTGCATGTTTAAAATGCAAAAGCAGTCTGATGTAGATCAAGCTAGTTAAATTTGGGAGTTTAGATTTGTGGGTCACTGGTTAGCTCAACAGATTGGTTATGTCAAAGTTGTTTCCAAACAAGACTTACTGCTGTTGATAGCACGTTTGGTTATTAAAGCTAAACGCTTAACTAGCCCCCCTGTGATTTAGCATGAACAGTGTTTACTTACTTGCAATTCTTATTAGTTAGATACTGAGAGGAGATGAGATCAGCAGGTTTTATTTATGTTTTGGCAGATTATTGTATAACACTTTCTTGTACTGCTGCACTGCTACCATTACAAAATTAATAAGAAATGCTGCTTTAAAAAAAATCTACTTGTTATTTGAGCTTTACATGATTTGTTATTATTTGTAAGTGCTAGCCATGTACACCCTGCTTTGCAGAGCTGCCACAGAGAGACTGAAATATAAACACATTTTTCATTAAAACCTCGATTTTAACTAAACCCAAATTTGGAACAGCAATCATATGAAAATATTTATTTGTACTTTAGAGATACAGAGAGGTCCCTAAACTGGAAAAAGAATTTATCAAGTTGACACTATGAGAAATTGTCAACTGTTAATAAATCTGCATGTTTTGCATTAGAATAGTTTGAAACCCTAAAATGGAATTGCTTCCCAAAGTAATTGAGTAAAAGAGAAGTGTGATACAGCATAGGCCAGGAAATACCTGAGGCTAGTAGAGGTACAAATGAGTTCTACAAAAGTGTACTTACAAAGTTGGGGAAAATGCATGGGAGACTGAAAGCAGAGTTATTTGTTATCTCACTGTAAACATAAAGGGAGATTTATGAGTGGCAAGTGTGTATGGGGAATGCTGAATGCTCTCTACTGGCTATGTCGCTAGCTACTTACAGGAGCAAAATTTGAATGGTGCCTGGATGAGAGCAGAGGGCAGATTTACTTGTGTGCTGTACAAGCTGTGGGTAGACATTTTAAGTGAAACTCCAGGGGAAGAAAGAACAGCTTTTTGCTGTAGTGGATGGGTACTATCAAACTTCAGCTTCAGGGGATGAACAGTAGGTAAGAGCTCATATTTTACCTCTCATATGTCATTAAGAGGAGTGAGGATGATATTGGAATGCATAAGGCTGAAAGATATTTGTGACAAAATTAGCTAAAACATGTTTCTACACCTTGGAGCATGAAAATGAAAAAAGCTAAGTTACACTGGTAGAGATCCTGAATTAATGGACATCCTCAGCATAGAGTATTACAATCTCACTTTTCTGGGTTTATCTCACTGAGTTTGTTTAGCCTTTTTGTACACTTTCAAATATTGAAAAACTTAAGACTGAAATAAACCCACCTGAATTCTGGTCATGTAATACAGAGGGTTTAATTTGCTTGTTTTGGTTTATGTACTGGGAGGGCATAGTAAGAGAAGCCCTGAAAGTAACGTGATCAGGTTAAAAGAAAAACAACTCTTTTATCTGTCATAGGTAACAAGGCAAACATAGTTCTTGTAACTGAGTGTCCTTCACTGAAAGTTCAAATATAATAAATGATTTCAAAGCATTTGAATAGCTTGTGTGCCAAATTCCATTGACACTCGTGAACCTTTGAAAATGTTATGTTACCATCCATACTTATGTAATGTTATCAAACAGGGGTTGTAGGTTTGCTGGGCTGAGTCTAAAGGCAAAAATGTGGTGAATATCTTAGTGGGGTGATTTTATTCAGTAGCAGATTGAGCATTTGATAGGCTTGTGTATGACTTAAGTGCATTAAAAATGTACTTGTGTAGTCCTTTTTTAAAGCATGTGCACATATACTGTTGCATCAGCTTTTAACAACTTTGAAATGAGTTAGGTGTTGAATAAATAATATAGTTTCATATTCTAATATTTTCCCCAGCTGGCAAGATAACAGAGCAAAACCTGTGTTATATTTAATCTATAGTTTACATTCAGTCTTGCAGTAAAATTTCGGAACATTCAGATGATGGAATGCCATAAAAGAGGATAACTAACCATACTTCTGTCTGTAGTTTGCACATGTGAAAATGACTCATAAGTATGTGGTGACTTAATAGTATTTTAAATATCAGTCAAAAATATTTTTCTACGGCTGTGGACAGAAATGTAATTATTTTCATTGTTGGTGTACAATAATTTAATTTCACAAGGCAATATTTTTTGGACTTCTTACTGGTTGCTCTTTTGTGTGTTTAATTACCTTCAGAAATCATCTTGTGCATTTAAAAGAACATATATTTTCCCCATTAGTAAGATGCATCACTCACAGTAGTTTATTATTGTTTCTGCTCACAAACTGTTCTGGGAAAAATATGTTCTCAGCATTATTTTCACGTTCTATTTATGACTATTTCTTTTGCAGAATCTATAGCAGTATATCTAATTTTTTGTCATTTGACATATTTCCAAACAGTTTTGAGTTGGAAATTACTTCAGGTATTTCATTTAAAAAAACTGTAGTAATTTTTCTCTGTACATTTGTTGCAGGAGTACATTGAGAGCTCACAAAACAGTGTACAAGTTTCAGGGAAAAAATTGTAAATCCTAAATTCAGTAGGTCTGTTCTCCTGCTGCATTTTAGCCCCTCTACAAGTTTCTTAGCAGCCTCATTGTGCAGTACGTTGAAGTATCTCATGGAAACGTTCTTTCTCCTATTCTAAATCCCTTTCCTTGTGCCTTAGATTGTGTGCTGTGACTGGTGGGGGGAGCCCTGGTAGGTGGATTTTTCCTGAATAGGGCAATTGAGTAAATTTTCTGAAGTAAGGAATGAGGCGGGATTACTGGACACATTGGTGAGTGTGGGGAGAACAATTTAGATGATGGTAATGGAAAAAAGGTGTTTAAAATACAACTTGAGTTCAGGTATCCTTGAATGGTAGGTTCTTAAATTCAGATACCCTCTGTTAAATTCGGAGGGGAGGTGGCAGGGCAGAGAGGGAAGGGCAATAGCTGTCATTATTATGGATGTTTAACATTCAATGCTATGAACTTAAAAGCAGTTTGGAATATTTTACTTTTACCACCAGTCTTTCCCATAATAAATGGTTGATACATGCACCCAAGAAGTTCTGTTTAGTTCCAGTGAGATATGTATGCCTGTACTGGGTAAGAAGTAGTCCCTGAGTCCAGACAAACTGCGAGGCCTAACGTTCCAGGCTGTTATGTTTGATACAGTGCAGTTTCAAAAGCCTCAGTAAGTTGGAAGATGAGTCAGTAATGAAAAAAATGCATTATTCCATCCAACAAATTCTGCTTTCATAACTATATGCAATATCAATAGAATGTAAAGCTTTAATACAACATAGCTTTATGGAGAAGGCTAATTTTTTTAGGTGTTGTGCTTTCCCCTAACCAACCCTGGAATTATTTGAGACACTTTGATAAAATCATACAGCTTTTTCTCGTATTATATATGCCAGAAGGAGAGCTAGTCACTGACCTTCAGCTATGGTAAGATAAACATTTTCAGAACCTTTGGGCCTGATACATAAAAGGCATTGCTTTGTACATCAGAGAAACTTCAATCAGGAGTGGAGACCAACCAGAATGTTCATCTACTCTGTCCATTTCTCTGACTTTTTTTTTTTCTAATGTAATACTTTTGTTCCAATGAGAGATGATGACTCAAAATGCTCAACCTTCAATGTACAAAAAGTACTGCAAACAAAACCAGATATGACAGTCTTGTCCTGCTGGCAGCTGAGAGAGAAGAGGCAGTTTGTTCACAAACTTTGTTTTTCCTTTGGACCATTCTGTCACTATTACAGAGGAGGCTTTTGCACCTTCTTGAGTGCTCTGTGATGAAAAGTTCACAGTGTATTACAGAAACAAACCCTGCTGGCATTCTGTGACTGATTTTAGTGTATGTGTTATAAAGAAAAAATTAAAACTAATTTAGTTACGGTTCTCTTGCACAATGGCACAGATGCAAAAATAAGTATAGATTTTGTTCCTCTGAAACTGCTAATGCAGCAATGGTTGTAGTGCTGTAGCTTATGGGTAAACTATAACAGGTGAATTAGTTAAATGCAAATTAGAATTGTATTTCCATCTTGAAGCTTGAGGAAAGTGTCGGATGCTGATTTGCAACTAGTAAGAAAATTTCTTTTCAGTAGCAAAAAAAGATTGTTGGGGAGATGAGAGGATTTGTGTTCGGTTTGTTTTGTAGGTACATTTTATTCCCCTGAAAATGAGTACTGTAACAGGGAAGAACTTGTTTTATACTGTTAAGGCATTTTATTTCAAATGTGGGGGTTTAAAGAACCACATAGTTCTTGAGTATACATTTTCAGATAAAATTATTATTAAGCAATATGTTTTTATATTGTTTTGTACTCTTATATTACTTAACCCAATACCTGACTGCGTTTTCTTGACCACTGCAGTGTATTTTGCCTCCTTTACCACTTCTAGTCAATTTAGGGCTTCCAGACAGCAAGTTTTACAAGCCATAAATTAATGATATTATTCATATATTTATGTTCACAGAATGGTTTGAGTGGGAAAGAGCATTTAAAGCTCATCATTACCTTGCCATGAGCAGGAACATTCCCAACTTGATCAGTTATTACATAAATGTATAATTTTATAATTGGGATATAACAAGACCACCACATCAGTATATTACTTACTTTGGAGCCATGCCTTAGTACTTTCTTATGAACTCAAAAATTTGATCTGTATAGTTGACCTTTGCAAAAAAGCTGTGCTTTCTTTTTATAAACTTTAGGATATGGGGAAACAAAATTTTGTCATTTCTTGTGTGATGCATAAGAAATTAAAAGTTTTATTGGTATTTAGGTATTCTGATAATTTTAATTCTCAGGTGACCCACAAATTAATTTTTGAGGAAGATTTAATTCTTAAGCCTGAAGATTTGTCCAGTTGAAAAGCCAGAGCCACGTACATTTTTAAAAAGGGACTTTATAACTGTCTCTTTTGGGTTTTTTCTGTTGTTGTTTTAACCTTATAGAGACACTTAAAGGCTTTGAAATTTATCAGTAGAGCTGTTGAGACTGTCAAACCACTTCTTTGCTTTTGTTGAATTTAATAAAGTCTGAAGAGCAGAAGTGGGAGCTCTCACAAACATTTACTGAGGGAGCAGGAAGTGAGTTAAGTATACAGTATTGTTCATTTCAGCATTGCTGCAGCATTTTGTGAATGCCTCTCTTATTCTGTTTAAGTGGATTAAATATTCATGTTTGGTTTCATGTGGGTTTTCTTTTGTTTTAGTGGTGGTGTTTTGTTTTTTTGTGTGGTTTTGGATTTTTGGTTTTTTTTGTGTTGGGTTGGTGTGGTTGGTTGGTTGGTTGTTTTTGTGAGAATCCCAATGTGTTCATTCTCAAATCTTCTGATTTGCTAATTCTTATGCTGAAAAGAGAAGCAGGAAAAAGTAGGCCAGAACACTTGTCATGTAGTGTGAAAAGGAGGCAATCAAATGACATTTTTATGTAGATTACTCAGACTTTATTTACTGGGGAAATTTTCTGGGTTGTTTTGCATATGTGATACTGAACCCTGTAGTAAGCTACAAGATTTATCCTGTTTCTCTTAATCAGCATTTTGCCTTCTATGAATAACCTACAAGACCACCACATCAGTAATGTATTTAGTTGCTATGTACTACTGATAGGCTCTTACTAACAGAAACTGATTTTTGTAAGTGGTGTTTGTTCCCTATAGACTTATTAGCAGACATTGCAGGCTGGATTATCCTATAGTAATGCCCACTGCAAATAGCATTCAATTCACTGCAGCCTTGCAATGCAAATGTAAGTAGACTGTGATTTATGTTGGATTTTGCAGAGCTGAGGGATGATCTTCTGAACTTGGTGTAAGCCCTACTGTGATTCATCCATTGGTGCTGCAGTGTGGTGCCTGGTTTCTGTAATATGTTTTCTTTACACAGTAAATTCGCATTAGTGTTACTAGTGGTTCAGCTGATTCAGTGTTTACAACAGGAACCCTTGTGTGCTGATAGCTTGAGTTATAAAATGTTTTGCAGATGTTTGAATACCTAAAGAGTTATAAATGTTCAGTGCAAACTGGCAGAGAACCAGAGAGTGCAGATTTTTAATACAGCAGAAAGGCACTGTGCTAACTTCTGTCCTATGTGGGTACTTTTCTGTGATGCCTTGTCATTTTAGGGGTTGAGGTACAACCCATTAGGTGGTTTACCTGTGGTATATTTGTAAGTATATAGGGTCACCAGTGTTTTTACCGAATAAACAGTCCGTATGATTTTCTGACTTTGGCTATGTGTGAAGGCCAAGGGGAAGGGAGCACCATCTAATGTAAGATGAGCAATCTGTCTCTCCAACTTCCTATGCCATTTTTGTGTTGCCGTGTCTGATTTTTTTAAGAGCTCTGCAGACTTTTTAAGCCAAGAGCTAACTGAGACTGGGAGTCCAGGTGGCTTTCTCTGAGTAGGTCAGTTAGGCACTGGACCAATTATGCCAGTTCTTCATGGGCTGTGCTCAAGAGAAGACAGGTGGAATATTTCCAATTAAATAACCCCCTGTGTTAGTGGAGAACACTTTGGGACACAGCTGGTCTTTCTTGGAAACTCAGCTTAACCCATACCTAGCTCATACAAGAACTTCTCTTGGGAAAATAAGTGATTTTAAGAATGCTAAATAGTTATTTTTAAAAGAGATTTTTTAAGTTGCAGTATTTCTTTCGTGCTCAATCACCCTAATACCTTTAAGAAAATACAGATTTGAGTTCTGATTAGAGAATACTGTTGTCGATCTGACTGCCTTTTCAGCTGATAGGTAAATAAGCAATAGGGTTTCATGTTCATGCTTCCGGTTCTAATTTAACATTCTGGGGGTCTCCAGGTTTGGTGGGTGGTAGCTGGAAGTATGCCTGGAGATGGTTTGTATATGTTTGTATTAGACTGGGAGCAGTACTGATTGACAGCATAAGGAACTATGTGCAGTGTTTTGTTCCGTGTCAGGGATAATAGTAGCAGTATAGAAACTTTTACAGTGAAGAGTGTAAGTTAAAATAATTTTCAAGTAGTGAGTCCTTTAAGCCTATGAGGTAAGTATGCTAAAATGTCAGATCTTCAGTCTTGTAGTTTTGGATGTCCACGCTTTATAACTTTTTCTTATTCTCTGTTTAGAGGATAACACCTAAAATTTGAAAGCAGAAATGCATGCTGCAGTGTTATTCATCACTTAATGGAAGCTTCAGTTTCTGTGATCTCCTCTGTTAGTAAATAATTTGAGAGCTATGCAGTCTGACATGGTAGCAGATGGTGTGTTCTTGTGATTCTTATTTTTCAGTCCCTTATACTTCAGCTGGCAGAACGGAGTTTCCCTTTCCTCAGTTTACATACATAACAACAGGCAGGTTATATAGGTGAGGGCACTTTTCTGAACTGTTTCATGTGTCTGAGTAATTACGCTTCAATAAGATAGTCACGTTTAGACTTAGGTCATTCTTCCAATAGTTGCAATGAGGGTGCTAAAAGCAAAATAAGGGTGTTTACCTATAATGATCTGTGTTTCATTTTAACTTTTAAGATACTTATTTTCTTTTAATCCCTTGAGTATAATTTATTTTAGTAGACTAGGTTAGGTTATTGTTTGCTATTATTTTTCTTCTGTATCCAGTTTAGTGTTTTGCTTTGTTTATTGTGGTCTCTGATAAAGAGATTTGAGAGGGTGGGAGTAATGAGTCAGTAATAGTGGAGGAGGAGAACTTCCCTGGTTATGTTTTTTCTTTTTTTTTTTAATTTTAAAACTGCTATGCAAAAGGCAGGTTGTATGGGCAAAGATACCTGAAAGGTATCTGTGGATCTGTTCTTTTACCCTGATTTCTGCTCTTCTGTGGCTACAAATGCTCATTCTGGAATGCAAGGGATCAATTTTCAGGCATGCTGCAGTTAAAACTTGCAGAAGACAGAACAGTTCTTGATCACAGTCAGAAACAAAACAATTGAGGCCTCTGACAAGGTTCCCAGCACTTTGGATGTTTTAACTAAGATAGATAGATATATTAGCTACCCAATCTTGAGTATTTGGGAATTAATTGCTGCTTTCCTTTTGGCATTTGAAGAAACACAGGGTTTATATATATTTTGAAGATGTATAGAGAGATGAAAGGTGGAATAAAATAAGATAAACTCAGAATAATGTAGTGTAAAAAATGCCAGTGCTGCTCCATAATAAGCAAACTGTTTTCTGTAACAT
The DNA here is from genome assembly GCA_028858755.1 of Ara ararauna. Classification (NCBI taxonomy): domain Eukaryota; kingdom Metazoa; phylum Chordata; class Aves; order Psittaciformes; family Psittacidae; genus Ara; species Ara ararauna. The sequence continues at coordinate 103,712,031 of CM054379.1, forward strand.
CAAATGCAACACTTGTGTGGTCGGTCTGTGTTGTTTTTTTGTGTACCACGCTCATTCTATTTCAGTGCCTATAGGGTATACCTCATGATGTTGACTTCTTGTTCAATGCAGTGACTGTGGTAGTGGCCATATAGCTGTGAAAGTGAAGGGAAAAATTTTCTGTATAGAAGAAAAAATGAAAGGCATCTGTATAGTTACTAACAAAGCTTACATATTATGACTCACAGTATTTTTGTTTTATTGTTTTTGTTATTTACTTAAACCACAGCATGTACATGGAAAGTTAAATATGCAGACATACACACAGTGAACTTCCCCATTACATGAAGTTATTGTTTTTGTCAGGTGTTTGTTTTCTCTGTGGAAGAAATCAATAAACACAGTTTTATTCAGTGAGTCAGGTGCATGTTATTTGTGATTAACATGTGATCAAAGAAAATGGCAAAGACCAGAATGCTGTCTACTAAAAGAATGGAAGTTCTTCATCCTGATTTTGAAGCAGCTTTATTACTCTTCAGTTGTTCCCTATTTAAACCAAATTGTATTGTTATAGAAATACAAGTAGGTAAGACCTATAAGCTCACTGTAGTTAATGAGAAGATTGAATATATAGTAATATTGGCAGCAGGGAATATTATTGTCAGATCAGAAATGGGCACATTTTAAATCTGTATTTTGCAAGTAACTTTCCCCTTTCCCCCTCCCTCTCCCCCCAAAAAATTGGGATGGAGTATCTAAGGTGCTTTTTTTTACTTAAAAAACTTCAGTACTTCTACTGCTATCGTATTTGTTTCTTCCAGCTTCTGTTTTTTCTAAGAATGTTTTACTACTTAGTATCTGTTATCCGCTGGTAAAAGGATTAACACAAATAGAATGGGTTTTTGACTGCTGCTTATCTGTGGAGCATTGGAGTGTCTGATCTGAAGGAAAAGATAAAGTTAATGTGATTTCACATTGTAAATCTGAAGATGATGATTGTGTTGTCATAGGGCAACGTTAATTATTACTTACAGGGCACATAAATAATAATGTCCTTGAGGAATTGATGAAAGGTAGGTAGATCAGAACTTTCCAATTTTATTTCTACATTACTAAAGGCCTCTTGGACTCTGTTAATACTTAGTATTTCAGTTTTTACTGTCCTTCAGATAGTAGGCAGCACATGTTTGTGAGGAAGATGTTTGAAGAATTGCAGAGGAATGCTTGGTATAGGATTTTGCCACTGAGTTTTTTTTTTTTTTAAAGAAAATGTAGAGACATGATTCATGGGAATATGAAGCATTTAGTTTTGACTGGAGGGTACCAACTTCGTAAGCTCAGCTAGAAACCCGGTTGAATCAGATCTGTGTTCTTACAAACTGTCTTACCTAGTTTAGATACATTGGATTGTTTGCAGTTTATAATATGAATTGTTGGAGGAGGCTTTGAATTGAAACTCTTATCCGTGCTTTTGTGTCAGAGCCCATGATATGTTTTGTAAGAATAAGGAGCTACTTTTTTACTGTGTACTTTCCCCATTTTCTCCTCTTACTCTTGTATATTTGTGCTCTTTGGCCTTATTGTCAACAAAACACTTCAGTGTCTGTATATTTAAAGCATGAAAAGTGCATACGGTTTTAAAAGAATGCTGAGTGCGGGTACTGATAAAAAATAATAAATCAGGATACAGCTACTTCATTGGGATGCATCAGCATATCTTTTGAGTGTAGAAAGCTGCCAGAAGGGCTTTGCGCTAGTGCGCTCTGCTGTGCATAAAGTTTACCCTCTATTTCATTTCATATTGAGGTCAGGATGATGAGGTCCTTATAAACATGTGACTCATTAACTGAAGCATCGTTTTCAGCAGCTTACCAAAAGTCTTGAAATGATGGCAACACTTAAATTGTTTGTGGTGAAAATGAGGAGTCCAAAACCAGAATATTAATGTATTTTCCAAGCAAAAATAAGTGCCCTTCAGTAATAGTAATAATTATAAAATCTTACTGATATCACTTTTCTAATTAAACTAGAATTTTTATCACTGAGTATGTGGGTATAGAACAGCTGATGAAGTAGAGCACATTGACTGCATTTATGGGATATTTAATTTCATATTTTAATTTGCTTTAAAATCTCTTGCTGATTGTCAAGTTCTCTACAGGTCTACCTGTTTTTGATGTGCTCCACTTTGTTCTTTTATTTTAAAAGACTTTGGCATACATCATTCTTGAAAAATAATTGAGGTGCCTCAGTCATAAAGATACAAATAATTGTTTAAAATATCTAAAAAACACTTGCTGATGTCCCCACAGCAAGATAATAAATTAAGGAGGAGCTCTGAATATTAAATATGCAGCATATATGAAACCAGTGAGGTGACTTCTGATCTAGAGAAGTGAAATGGCTTTCTCCAGTAAGTATTGTATAGGATACACAACTTTCAAAGGACAATTGAAGGCCTTATTAACATAGTCTAATTAACCTCCTTCCTGTACAAGGTGAAGTATTATATGCTCTAAGAGAATGATGAAAAGTGAAATACCGAATTGAATCAATTTTCTTTTAATAATTTGGACTTGATGATCTTAAAGGTCTTTTCCAACCTAGTTGATTCCATGATTCTATAATCCTTCTAGTCTGGTTAGATGAACGTAAGCCTCTGTGGGCTATGGTTTTGCTTTTCTGTGTGCCAGGATTCAGCTCTGAGTGAATTCTTTAGCAGAGTTATAAACCTTTGAAAATTGCTTTATAATGGAAATGGTGACAGGCCATTAACTACAGTACTAAAATGCATTGATTTCACATATGTATAGTTGTTCTGAGTTGCCAGATACATGAAACAGTATGTGCTGAATATATAGAGAGGAAGCTTCTTTGTAGTTTTTACTAATTAATAAGAGTAATGTCATTAAGTTAATGTTTCTCAAACTTTCGACCCCTGACAATATTGGACAGTACCATCAAGGGGTGAAGATCTATTTGTACTGTGGTGACAATGTGATCCCACTTGAATTGCTCTACTGGAAGGGGACCAAGAAGCATTTCACGTAGTGTGTTTAATCACCAGTGCAATTATAGTGCCACTGAAGCAGGTACATTTTCCTGCTACCAAGTCGTGGGAACTTCTGAATTGTAAGGAATTATTACTAGATATGCTGGAAAACCTTGTTCCCAATATAAATGCAGAAGCTGGGATTTTGCACTCATACTTAATTAGCATCTGTGGCTTAAATATCTTTAAATATTTAATACATGCATGCTATATGAAAGCATTTTTTCTCCAAACTTCTTATTCTTCTATCCTCAAAAGACAATGGAACAAAAATTGTTTTAAAGAATAACTTATTCTGGTGTTGTTTTTCAAGCACTGAAGATATGTACCTGTATGAATCTTTACTTAGTTTTTTGTCTGGTGCAGTTGCACAATTCTTGGTGATCATCTACATTAGTAATATTAGTTCACTATTAAAAAGTGCAAGAGACATACAAATACAATCCTAATGTAGATGAAATTGAGCATTTGTATTGGCCTTTTGCAGTTGTGTGGAGTTAAGCTAGTATTAGTTTCTAGTGTTTCTGGTTTGCTGGTTTTTTTTCTTTCCCCTTAAATATGGGATGAGGAAGCTAGGAAGTGCCTGAGAGTCTGCTGGAGAATGTTTCGGAAAATGGATTTTATTACAAACCCTTCAGCATATATTAGGTGTGCCTATCTTAAGTTTCTCGGTGGAAAATTGTGTTCATTAGGGGAACTGAGTGCTGAGAGTCCTGAGATCAGACAAATTCCTGTGTATTTCTTTTTAACTTTCTTTAAACGTGCAAATTTTCCACATGGAATTTGTTCTTGAACCTTCAGATTGAGATTGTCTTGTTTTTTGGTTTGGTGGGTTTTTTATTATATTCTGGCCATTCTGATAAACTACTGTGCATCTAACGATCTTGTCTTTGACATTTATAGCTAGAATTTAAACTTCATGCTCTATATGTGGTTTTGTATTGATAAAATCATTTACTGGGAGAGAAGTAAAAAAAAACTTCCAATGAAGACGAAGTGGAATGTGCATTGATTTGGATGGTACCTCACAATGGTATACTGCCAAATGGCAAGAAAAGAAGTAATTAGTAGTGTCGGGCGTAAATTTGAGTAAATAGCTTTGAGTGCTTTTAGTGGAGTAGATAAGGCATGATTTGTAAGAATGTGCTGGAAGTACTATATGAAAATGAAATTGGGGAAATAGTTTCTTCAGTTTTATTAAGTAGTTAATTATAAATACGTAGGATTTGAAGTATGTTATTTTTGATATTTAATGCCTCTTTCTGGCTGTCACTTTACATTATTCGCCTTTAACTGGAGATGCAGATGTTGATCTCTCTGAAATTAGGATGTGACACTGGTGTGTGTGTGTGCATCTGTCTGAAGGCTCAAATAGCTTTTGCTATGGAGGTTTGTAGAGACCACAGTGTAAGTAAGGGAAGATGGTTTGAATAGCCTCAAATGTGTTTTTTTATTTTTTTCATTACATATGATTTGTTTATTGCTTAAAGTATAAATATGTTACAACTTACAGGATTTCCCATTTCTGTAAACTTTGTCCTCTTTCAAAACCGCAGTGTTATTGCTGCTACTTTCATGGCTGTGTTGTTAAATGAGTGTTTGTTTTGTTGTTTGTGGTTTTTTTGGTGTGGGTTTTTTTTTTTTTGTTTGTTTTTGTTTTTTGGTTTGTTTTTTTTTTTTTCCTGTGGCACTGGAAGCATATTTAACACCTACGCTTGTTTCAGGCACTGAGCTCTGTGGAGCTGTTGCATGCAATCGTTCTGTAGCCTCTGGGGTTTTCCAGCTGGCTCGAACTATCTTCTGCCTCTAACTTGCTCTGCCACTTGACCTTCCAAGCTTGCTTCACCTTGTAATTTCCAATCTCTGTAATAGTTTTGTGTCACCCTTTAGTTAAATGGTTTCATTTTGACAGATAGAAGTACCTTCAAATTGGGTTTAACTTTATGTTCTGTCTCAGAGATAATACCATTCTATTTGACTTGATTTATCCGTAAATATGAATGTCTTCCTGAATACCAGCTTAGATTATGTACTAGTGGAGATTGTAAATTATCAGTATAAAGCTGGCTTTCTAGGGATATTATACATATAAAATGTATAGTGTAGTAATTATAGGTTAGGTACTGTTAAGCATAAAGCTGACTTTTGTGAGGGAAATCTTGGAACTACCTTAATGTGTCCATGTTTTTTAACTGTTCTGCCTGGCAGTATAAGTTTCTGGTGAATGCTGGGGTCACTAGGAAATAGTTAATGTAAAACAGTGATGTGGTTAACAAGATTTACTTCACAGAGAAATCAGCAATATGCAGGTTTTCTCAGTTTTAACTGATGAGAGAGCCCTTGCCTGCTGCAGGAGAAAATCTTGGTGATAAGAGGAAGGATTCGCAGTGTAACAAAGGCTGTAAATACATTTTACTTGGCAGATATTGACATGACTCTCAGATTATACCTGGTAAGTTTGATGTATGTAAACTGCTTAATGCATTTTCCTTGCAAGGTTTTTGTTCTACTTAAACATTGAACTTTCAAAAGAGGGCTGATTGTTGATCCACAGTGTTACTGTCTCTAATAAAAAAATGCCATTTTCTTAGTTCTAGTGTAATGTTGATAGATCTGCAGTGACATAAGTGACTGTAAAAGACAGGAAAAAGAAATACTCAAAGTTTAGATTCTCATCTTATGTAGCAGCCTCAGACTGACTTGAGTTGCCTTGAAAGAAAGGAACAGTGAACTGAAGTTACTAGCTCACCAGGTCACTTGTCCAACAGCACTGTACTTTCAGAAAATCTGGGTGGTTTTGGCGTTTTGGCAGTCTTTTTTTTTTTTTTTTTTTTTCCACATAGCTGTATGTTGTGTGTACTTTCCCTTGTTGGTGTGCTGATAAGTAAATATTATATGAGGCTTTGGATTGATATTTAATAGCTGAGATGGTTGATTATACCAGTGAAAACATTTGTCATTGCCCGTTCCAATGTCATCAATATGAACCATCTGAACTCTGCCTTTCTTTTTCTTTGCTGCCCCTGGGGTTTAATGGCTTTGCAGAGAAGCTCCTGCCTGGCATATTGAGCTGCTCCAGAAGGTCTAACCCATAAGCAGTGAGTACTGAACTGCAGCACACTAATGCTGTAGGTGTTGACTCACCATGCTGTTTTTAATTGCAGTTCTTTGGAAGGTAGATAATCTGTGCAGACTGTCAACATAGATATTGAATCTTTGGGTATATACCAATTTGATGATGTGTTTGTATGGATACAAATGCTGTTCTGCTTTTCTTTTCCTGGGAATTAACTTTTCTCCTGTGCACATATTGTTTGTGTTTAAAATTAGCCTTTTTTTTTTTTTTTTTATCTATGGCTCTTGCTATAGCTGACGAGTGCTTATGTCTCATATCTGCAGTGAACTGTGTTCTTCTAGAATTCTTGAGCCTGATGTAAAGCAGCTTTCAGATGTGCATGAATTGAAAAGCATCTGTAATGTCTTGATGTGACTAAAACTAAGATATGATTGACCAGGTCTGGATTTACTTTGCCTACTGGAGAGTCATTCAAAATCCATTTTCAAACTCAGGGTGTATGTATGTGTGTGTGAATTCTGTAATTCAGACAGTTGTGTTTATTTCTGATAAAATCGCTTTGAAAAAATTGACAATTTTTTTGTCTTGAGGTAGTAAGCAGTTTGTTTTTTATAATTTGTATATTGTAAGACTCAGGTCTCAAAATTCTGTCTGTTTGCCTGGACATTGAAAATAACTGTTTTGGTAGTTTCAATTGGTTTTGTGTATGCATATTTGTAAAGATAACGATGCAATTAATTTAGCTAAATAATATGTTCCAGCTACAGGTTGCCCTGAGGAGGTATAGACCCAGTTTTGGTTCAGCCTTGCCTGTCAATATGTACTTTCAGACCTGCTCAGGATGATGTGAATGCTTATATGCCATGGCAGATCTGATTCAGGAATGCTGAACAAATCAAATACTGGGCAGTGAGCACAGAAGCTGGGTTGCTCTTACCTAAAGACATTTCAACACTTAGAGAGCTCTTGAGAATATTCTTCAGTTCACTTTGTAAAGGAGATGCTGTGATGTTAGAACTCTTTGTAAACTGGGAGAAACTTGTTCTCCCACATTATATTGCTTTGGGTAGTCTCATGGTAGCCCTTGAGAGGTCTGTAGCTTTACTTCTTAAAAATTTTCTTCTTGTGAGCTGACTGACTTTATGAGGGTGAACACTTGTGACATAATTGCACAAACACTTTGGAGACATCTGGGAGGCTTAAGAGATTGCTGTCATTCTCCAACTGTTTTTCTCTCAACTGAAGGCTGCTGCCCTCAAAGCTCACTAATGGATCATATGAACTATCGTAGTCCATGTCAGTGCAAAGTCAGCCACGTTATTTTAAATTACTTCTGGATGCAGCTGAGGGTAGTAATGAACAGCTTGAGGTAATAACTTCTTAAGCCATTCCAGTTAGAATTCCAAGAGCACATCTGTCTGTGTACTTATAAGTGCAAGAATTTAATCTCTCCATTGCTGTACTCTTCAGGATTTGTCAGGACTGCATAGCTGTTGCCAAGGGAAGTCTAATATTCAAGTGGAATGTATTGGCTCTTCCTGTCTATCATTATTATCATATTGCAGTAGAAAGGTTCGAATGATGAGTGCTTAACATATACATTGATTGGTAAAGTAAGCTTATTTAAAAATGAGTAAATATGTGGAAGTCATATTATGGGATCTCTTTGAACTGTAAAGAGATTGCCACATGAAGTCTCTTCCCCTGACCCTGTTCTAGTCCAGCCACTCCTAGCCACTTGTCTTTGATTCCTAGTAAGATTTAAATTCATACCCTATATATTCTTGCTTCATTCCCCCAAAATCTTCCCTGTATTGATTAGAATTATAATGAATTTTTTAGCTCTATTTTTTTTTTTATTTTTGCCCCAGGTCCAGCAAGACTATGAATCTCTGTTCCAAATGCTTTGCTGGTAAGTGCAGTAAAAGGTTTTTGTGTTTTTGTTAGATTATCGAAACCACATTGTTGGTATCTCCTTTGGGATTTGCACATGGGTTTTTCTTCCTTCAGTGTGTATGTGTAATCAGATTTTCCTCACTTTGGTGCTTCGTTTATTTGCTAATCAAGAACCTTTTGTGTAAATGAACCAATCAGACCTTGTTCTTGAGGCTTATGGAGTTCTGGAGCACCTTTGAACTACAACTCTGTTGTCAGCACAGCTCCTATATGGATGATGTGACTTTCAAAATACATAAGTCTGAATTGTATTTTGGAATATTGTAGGATTTATTTTGATAATCTCTGAAATATGGTTAAAAATGAAAAATGGCTAAAAAATTAAAAGTTGTTATAGAACACATGTTGCTCTATTTCTTTTTAACTTGCAGTCCTTGAATATTAAATCATCAGTAGCTCATCAGTAAGCTAATTCTAATTGTTGCATATAGTTTTCTTATTGCAAGGTGATTCCTAAAATGTTAGGAATTGTTATTGATCTTTTCCTGTTTTCATCCTCTAGCTACACCTTTCTATTTTTTTTCCTTTTATTTAGTATTATAAAATAATTTTTAATTGTAATTGAAGTACTGTTGTAGTTCATGATTTTTTATTTCTCTTAGGGGTACAGATGCAATATTAAAAAGTTCAGATTTTTTTTTCTTTTAAACTTTAAAGCTTTTTCAGATTTTTTTTTTCCCCAAAAATTAATTTCAACTTGTAGTTTTCACATCTTGTGTTCAATATTGCTTCTTTAAACAAACACGTGGGAAATAAAGATTGTCAAAGGCTGTTCAGAAAAATTATGCATGTATTTCTCTGGCTGTTTTCCAAAGCCATGGATCACCGGAAAGGGTATACTGAAGAAAGTGTAAGTCTGCCCTTGTACTCTTTCCCTACTGGCCACAGTCAGAAACAAGCTACAAGGTCTTTGATTTAACTCAGTACAACTGTTATGTTCATGTTAGCACTATAAACAACTTACGTTCGTGTACCTCAGGAATGTGGATTTTCTAATAACGAGATATCAAAATAGCTTTCCCTTCATATTCTGAGGTAAATAGAATACCTAAAACTTCACAGCCAGCAGACCAGGCATGAAGCAAAGCATCTTTTATTTTCGTTTTACTATTTTGTTGTTGTTGGTTGTTTTTTAACAAGAAAAGTTCTTGGCTTCTCTTCTGTAATTCTCCTGGAGTCCATTACCTCTAATCATCATTTTTCCTGGTGTAAAAATACAGAGTGATACCAAAATATTTGTGTGATTTGCAGTGGGGGGTCGTTTACTTTCAAAAATTTTCAAGGCTTCACTTAGATTGTTTATTTTAAGACTTTAAAAGTGTTTGAGTAACTTAAAAAGCTACTGCATGTTGAAACAAAACCAAGTATTGTGGGAAAAGGCAAATATACTCAGTCTTTTAGTTCTTAACGTGGTTCTTTCAACAAGTAGCATTGAAATAACCAGTTCTATTTGAGTAGTAACTCAAAACTTCTCAATGTCATAATTTTTTAATGTTAATGAAGTATTTTTAGCATATCTTTTTATAATGGATTTCCAGCCACAATATAGAAGTAGAAAGATGTATACTTCTGTTTCTGTAAATGTGACCACTACAGATAGCAAGATTGTAGGCAAGTAAGCTGTTGAAAGATGTTTCTCAGCAGTCCAGGTATGCCAAAGATATGATGTGGGAAAAAGTTTCCCTTGTTTTGCTTTTAATATGACAACTTACTCATTCAAATATATTAGATTTGTATGCAAGGGAAAATTGGGAATTATTATTTCTCTTGATTGTTGTTTCCTTTCTCTTTTATTTTAGAAAAAAGAAATCCACACAACGAAAAAGGTTAGTAACTTTGTTAAATTATGTATGGGTTTGTTTTTTTTTTTAAAGAGGGAAAGGGTAGAATCCAGTTTTCCTATTTATTAAAGAGTTAATTTCAGACACACACAGAGCAAAGGCCCTTACATTTGTGTAAGCATTACCTTTTTATATAGATCAGGGAGAAGGGTAGCAGGTCAGCAAGAGGTGAAAACATTGTTGGGTTTACACTGCAATATGAGTTATTATGTGGAACATTCCTATCTTATTTTCCATGCTTTCTGAACTATGTGAAAGTTTGTAAATACATGGTCATGAGCTCTTTCATTGCTTCTGCCCTTACTCTCTTCCCCATCCCGTGGGAAAAATGGTCATAGTTTTGTGTCTGTGATGTTCATTAGTACGGAAATGAAGCAAAGGGCAATAGTCGGGGCTGAGAGTTTGCCTTCTTGTTTGACCAAACGCTTGTGATTTCTAAAGTTATTATCAATATGAATTCAGTGAATTTTCACTCCTGCTTGTCCAAAGATGAAACAAACAGCAAAAGCAACCAGATTATGTAGCATAGAGATCAGAATTCCTTGTTTTGGATAATACATTTTCTTGTATTAAACACAGAAGTACATTTCACAGGTTATTGTTGAGGTTATGTTGTTCAGCTTTCTGTGGCAAGAGTGAGCTGGATACTACATGCATACATGCAGCCCTTTGCCTAGAAGAGCTCAACGTTTTGACTGAGCTCTTCTGTACAACCACAAATTTGCTGTTCATTTGCCACAGGCTAATTCTTGGCTTGCACATAAAGGTTGATAAATACTGGAGTGGAGATTGAACTTGGCTCTCCTCTTAAGCCCTCTGCCTTCTCTTCACCCCATCTGCCTGTTCCAAGAAGGAGTACCTGACTTGTTTTATTTAAGCTCTATAGAAGCATCAGGCTCTGAAATGTTCAACAGCCTCTGAAATAATTTCAAGTTAATTGTACTTCTGCAAAGTACTTTGCAACATTCTGTCTCCAGTTCAGTGCTGACCATGTGCTGTCAATGCCTTAAAGTCTCTAGGTGCAGTACAAATGGAATCCTACATATTAAATTGCTTCAAATAAATATGCTTTTCAGATGGTTAAGGCATAGCTGCTTCAGACTTCTGACACATTCAGAATACAAATGAAATAGTGTGGGGTTTTTGTTTTGTTTTGTTTTTCTTAAATGAGAAGATAGGCTGGTAAGTGAAAAAATGCAAATTCTGCTAGAGTATCTCCCTTGGTAATACCACACCTTTCCCTAATACTGCAACCTCTCTTCTTTCAATATGGTAAACTGTGAAATTTGCATGATTAAAATACAGGACAGTGACAAGTGAAATTTTTCAGAAGTACTCTTTATTAATCTATCTTTGCTCCCATTAGGTTTATGGAAGTTTTAATCTCAACTTAAGGTAGGGACATTGCTTGAGTACTTTTGAAAAGCCACTTTTATGAAGTAGGCTCTTTCAGGCAGGAATTCCAGAAACATTCATGGAAGCAACACCTGATACCTTAAGAACTCAATTTTAATTGGAACCTCTGGGAACAGTCACAGAACAAACTCTAACAGACTAAGAACAAATATTTAAATGCAGAAGACATTAAAGGTAGTCATTCTACTTAAATCACCCCCCAAAATGCAGTCTGCTTTTAATCCATTTGATTGTGAGTCTAGAAAGTTTAATTTGTGTTGAAACTATCAGCTTTGGAAAGAGTGGTGCAGGAAGGAGATTTCAGCTTACTTAGTAGTATATGAAGCTGTAGGTTGAGTGTAGTACTGGATGGTTTGGTGGAGAGATGCACTCAGGAAACTGGAAGAAGATGAAATGATGATTAGAGTATTCATGGATTTGTGAACCCATTTCATAGGCCTTCTGTCTGAAGGTGTAATTGAAACTTCCAGAGATGGGTGTACATCTCTCTTCTTAATCCAGCTATGCAGCATTTATGTTCTCTGAAGCGCAAGATCAGCATCACTGAATTTGAGAAAATACTTCAACTCTATAACCCAATAATTTTCTGAGTTTTAGAGACCTCAGCTCTTAGTTTAGTTTTATTTTTTGTTTGAAATCATACAGGTGTTTTTAAACACTGGTATCTTAATGAGTAAAAATGATAGACTTCATGGAATCATAGAATAGTTAGGGCTGGAAAGGACCTTAGGATCACCTAGTTCCAACCCCCCTGCCAGGGGCAGGGACACCTCCCACTAAACCATGCAACCCAAGGCTCTGTCCAATCCAGCCTTGAACACCGCCAGCGATGGAGCATTCACAACTTCCCTGGGCAACCCATTCCAGTGCCTCACCACCCTTACAGTAAAGAATTTCTTCCTCATATCCAGTCATCTCCAGTTATGAAGTAGGAAATCAGTATTGGTGGAACTATGTATATATTTTCAATACATATGCTTAGCTCTATGCCAGATTATGAAATTTTGTAATGTCAATAGAATCTTTTATGCTCCTGAATTTGAAAGATCTGAGGGGGGGGGGAGAAGAGAGAAAAAACCCCCCTGACAATTAACTTCTGTGTATCATCAGATTCTAGACATATCAGATTATTCGCTGCTCTTTCTATTTACTGAACTGAGTATCTTGACTGTAGAGTTTTATCTAGACTGCATGATTTTGTGCATCTTAACCCTTCTGCTTTGTTGAGCAGACCTTTATTTTGTCATGGCCTAAGTCACATGCACAGTTTTCGGAGCTTACAAAATTGGGGGGTTTGTGACTCAGAGTCACTTGAATAACATAATTTCCTCTTCTCTCAGTCTTTGTAAATCCTGGGAGGTATTTAGAATGCTGCTTTGTCTGGCAGTAATAATACCTACTGCAAAAATCAGCATTCCTGCCTAAATAGATTTTGCTTTTAATCAATTGCTAACTTGATCCTCAGTCAAGCTTTTAGCTTGCTTAGTGGAAACCTTTTCGACAAGTGCATCTTGCATGTTGTTCATACAGATTTTGTTATCTTTGCTGTATGTTATCTCTTTGCTGTATGTTATCTCTTTGCTGTATGTTATCTCTTTGCTGTATGTTATCTCTTTGCTGTATGTTATCTTTGCTGTATGTTATCTCTTTGCTGTATGTTATCTCTTTGCTGTATGTTATCTCTTTGCTGTATGTTCTCTCTTTGCTGTATGTTATCTCTTTGCTGTATGTTATCTCTTTGCTGTATGTTCTCTCTTTGCTGTATGTTCTCTCTTTGCTGTATGTTCTCTCTTTGCTGTATGTTATCTTTGCTGTATGTTATCTCTTTGCTGTATGTTATCTTTGCTGTATGTTATCTTTGCTGTATGTTATCTTTGCTGTATGTTATCTTTGCTGTATGTTATCTTTGCTGTATGTTATCTTTGCTGTATGTTATCTTTGCTGTATGTTATCTTTGCTGTATGTTATCTTTGCTGTATGTTATCTTTGCTGTATGTTATCTTTGCTGTATGTTATCTTTGCTGTATGTTATCTTTGCTGTATGTTATCTTTGCTGTATGTTATCTTTGCTGTATGTTATCTTTGCTGTATGTTATCTTTGCTGTATGTTATCTTTGCTGTATGTTATCTTTGCTGTATGTTATCTTTGCTGTATGTTATCTTTGCTGTATGTTATCTTTGCTGTATGTTATCTTTGCTGTATGTTATCTTTGCTGTATGTTATCTTTGCTGTATGTTATCTTTGCTGTATGTTATCTTTGCTGTATGTTATCTTTGCTGTATGTTATCTTTGCTGTATGTTATCTTTGCTATATGATAAATAGTAAAATATGCTCTTCATAAAGCTTTCATTCCTAAATGCATGATCAAAATCTGTTAGGTTTGCATTTTCCATATCCTTGTAATTTCTCATGTGAATCCACATTTTTGTACTTTACTAGAAAAGCAGCAAATGTTTTCAGAAGTATGAAACCAGCACTGAGTACTTGCGTTCTTTATCTGTACATAAAATGTTTCTTTTTCAGTATAGAATTCCCTTTGTTGGCTCCTAATGGAAGCTGGTGCCTCAATTTCTTATTTCATTAGGCTTGAATTTGTTACTGTATTCATGTCTGTCTTTGTATTTTGAAGTACATGGAGTGCTGACTACAAAACCCAATGCTTACTGGCTGGCACTTGAAAGTAGTCAAGTTTCATCTTAAACTTCTGTTACACAGTCAGGCTTGCAGCTAAGTAATTCTTTGGAAAATTGTGTAGCTGGTCATAGTGGCAACAAAGGTATTTCTAATTTCTATAGCAGTTGCTAATAATGATCTATAACATTCCAGATACAGATATTGCTTGGCATACACTTAATTGCTTTTACTCTATGACCAAAGAATTTTTGAACGAGGAAGGCTGGTAGGGAAAAGATATTTAGCATAGTTAGTAAACTTGAAAAGGTGAGATGTGTGCTTAACTTGAGAGACAATCACCATGGAACAGAATTAAGAAAAAGAATTGAATAAAATTACTCTAGTGGGCTTAATTATTTTTTTTATAAGCTTGATTTGCACTGCTGACCCCAAAGTTTCTTTTTACTCTGTTAGTATACATAGTTATTCTGCAGCTTAAAAGTTCTGAGTAATAGCTCTGTTTGCATTGTTAGAACAGGGCAGTATTTTGTGAAAAGATTCGGAAAGGATTCATGGTTTTAGTTGACTCCTTTTCCCCTAATGTGTCTTAAAGTTTTGAAGGGGAAATACAAAGTAATGGAGGAATGAGTTTATTCAAGTATAGTTGCATTATCTAAGCTTAGGACTAATTTTTTTTACTTCTGTCAAAACCACTGCCATCAACCAATTTGTCATCGTTATTTTGCTGTGTGTTCCTCATAGTCAATATATACAGGGAAATCGGAAGTTTGGAAGACAGTGATAACCTGAAGCTTTCTAGGCTTGCTGGAGTTTTAAGACTTAAATACAGATCACATTTTGAATGAAGTTAGTGTAGTATTGCTTGTGGGAGCCTACTTTTTTCTTCATCTATAGTATCATGGCATTTAATTTGTGAGTACAGTGCTCCTATGTTGCTTTGGTGGCAATACTGACATGATTTTGCTATGCATTATGTAGAAAGGTGTTAAAGGTGCTGTATGGAAGACACAACCCTCATCTGCCCGGGACCTGGCTGTATGCACGTGGTGTGTGTGCAGCAGTGCAGCACAGGGTGTCAACAGGACCAGGGGTTCAGCTGCTAGTTCAGTTTTCTTAATTACATTCCTCCTCCTCCCATCTTCATCTATATAAAATAGTGGGAAAGGGCAAGCACTGATGGAGGACAGGCCCATAAAATATTTTTATTTCTATACAGTTGTTAATGGAAGAAAGAAAGAGAATTTCTATCACTGTCAACTGGCACTCAAATGTTGTGTATTGAGGTAGGACAGGTTTTTTTTTTTCTCTTCTTTATGGCTACTGCTGACTTCAAGTTAGTAGGGCTTCTTCCAGTCAGATTTGGAACTATCTTTTCACCAACACAGTCTAGGAAAATGGAATGCCTTTTAGTTAAGAACTTTAACATTTAACAGTCAATCAGTCCTGTCAGCAACCTACCCTGTAGGACACCAGTGGCTGTTTCATTGGACTGCATCTTGCTAAATTCACAGTCTAGTAGTCTGGAGCTCATTTGTTAAAAATATAAATTACACTCAAACAAAAATATGACCGTTTCTCAGCACTGGCTACCTAGAAAGACTGTCAGATAGTCTTAATTTATTTTTTTCCTCTCTCTGGACAAGACATTGCTGATATTTTCCATATGTTTTCTTTTTCTTATCTCAGGGCATTGCAAGTCCCATTGTATAGATTTAGCTGAAAGCAAAGAAAAGGGCTTGGCCCTTTTTTGTGTCAGATTTGCATTTTTTTTTTAGTTTTTCATAGCTCTGTTTTCTAGTATGTTTTCTTCCTTATGGTAAAGCCAGTTTCTTTCTGTTTCACTGGTATCTTGTTCACCTTCTAACTCATAACCTTTCCAAATGACTTGTGGAAACACCAGCTGTAATTTAGTCTCCTGTGTATTGGTTCTTTGATGATGTGAAAAAAAAAGAGAAATGTTTAGAAATATGACTTAATTGCCATGATGTTTGCACATTGCCAGCATGAAAGCGGAGTTACCTATTTAGAATGTGCAACCCACAGGTTTGATTTATTAAACTTTCTTGTAACTCCATTCTCCTTAAATGTGTGCATAAGATAGGAGAGGGAATGTTTTTCTTTGTTTCCCATTTGGCAATTTGCTTGATTTATAGAAAAATCTGTGCCCTGTTTTGTGTATTTGCTCGTTTGGAGTTTATAGAGACACTAGTGATTTGTTCCTTAGCCTCCCTGTGGAGTTTGTTCCATATTACAATCTAATTCCATGTCCATGTCGTGCACTCCGGAGCTGTTAATTTGTACATTTCGATGCAGTTTGTTTCATCGTGTTTTTGTAATCCAAACTGAATGTAACGAGCTGTGTGCTTTGGGGACCGAGCCTTGCCTTGCCAATTAGAACAAGTGGTTACTGAGAGCGAGCATGTTTTAAATAAAGCATGTCACCTCTGCATGGGACCAGCACCCTTCGGGGAATAAAAGAGGTTATTTAACTCTTTCTCTCTGAGAAGAGAGTGTATCTTCAGTATCAGTGAGCACATTTTAGAAACAATCAGCTCCATCTTTTGAGAAGTAGGATGCAGATTTACGTTTCATCTTGCAAATAAAATTCAATTTGTCATCAGAGATGTGTTATGCAGAAACTGCATGTGGAATATTTAGGAATGCACAGGGGTATCTTTTGAGTTGACTTCATGTGCTCTAGGATTCTAATCGCTAGTGCCACGTGAAAATCGTACAGGGCTAGCAGCTGACCTTTCTCTTTCTCCTTGTACTGAGTGCCAAGTGGTAACAGAGCTAGCTTCAAAATGTATTTTACAGGAGAAGGAATCTAGAAGTAACACTTCCTAAATAAGAGTACTGAGGTTATATGCTGTGTGGCCTTGTGGAAGGACCATTGTTCTGCCACTTCCAGGTAATCAGGAAAGGGTACCTCTATGACCGTCAATACTTGTGATTGTTGCAAAAATTATCCAGTATTCTACTGGTCTTTACATTAATCAAACTTCCTGGTGAATTCAAGCAAAATACAATGGTTTTAGAAGTTTACTTTACTTTGCAATTCTTTCTTGCGTTCCAGCCCCAACATTTCCTTTTGTCTCTCTTCACTTGAACTTTCACATTCTATATGGTTGTACAACTTCAAAGGAAGAAGTTACTGTCCACCAACAACCTTCAGTGATGGACACTGAGAAGGAATTTAGTGAACAGTCACAGTGTTTGACTTGGACAACATTTCAGTAGTCCTTGCATACACAAGCAAGGCAAGACCAAGAAAAACCTGTCTTGTGAAAACCTTTTAGCTCAGTAGCTAGGTGTAAGGGAAATATACCTGTTTAAGGTGATTTAAGCAGTTAGGTAAGCAGGTGTACAGGACAAACATGACCTGGATAATAGAACCCCATGTAACTGATGGCTTTCAGTTGTCCGTCTATTTTATATGAAATAATTGCGATTAGCAGCTAGACAGCTAGCCAGGAACTTGAGACCTGATTTCCTTTTCAGAGTCAGTGAGCATTTCTTTGTGATATGAGACAAGTTGCTCTTTTTAATTTTTATTATTGTTTTTATTTCTTTCCTTGCACTTCTGTTCCTCATCAGTTACTGAGTGATGATAATATTTCCCTGCTTCACTGGAATGTTTGTAAAGATAAATGATAATCATGTAGCAGTGGTCATTTAAGGAGCTGAGATAAATCTAGAGCCCTATCTTGGGAAAAAAAAGGTCATTCTAAGGAGTAAGATCTATATTTTCCTCTTCCAAATCAGCTTGAAATAAGCGTGCCCTTAGCACATATTAGATTAAAATGCAAATTGGCTGTCTTCAAAGTCAGTCAAAGCTGTCATGCTGAGCAAATTGCCCGAACTCTGAGATAGAAGCTTGTTCCTCTGGTTGTATGTAATACAGATTCACACCACCATCCCCCAACTCTAACGTAGCATTAGTGATAATGCAGGAAATGAGTGTAACAGATTAGTGTCAGATTGTTTGAAGGAGGAAGGCAATCTTATTTTGGAAAGCCTGTATTTAATTTGACTTTGTCTATTTATGCTTTTACACCTGTATACTCAGCCTGAAGATGCATGTCCAAATAGCTTGGCCAACATCATCTCTGTGTGACACACAGAACAAGGAGTTCTGGCTATTGAGCCCTTGCTATGATAAGACAATTTTTGGACCTGGCTATTATACCTTTGAAGAATGGATGCCAAGAGGGACCTTTTGATTCTTTATTTTGTTTTAGTCTTCGTGAGTCTTAGGCAAAATTCTGTAATTTCAGTTCTCTGCTTTCTCATATGTGGCAATTCTATAGTTGCAGTTCTGTTCGTCTTGACACTGTATCTTTAGTTCAGCTTATTTCTCTTCTAAAATGGAATGAAATCACATTGTTGCAACTAATGCATAACATTTCTTTTAAAACTTTTAATGCTGTTTCTGGTAGAGCCTGCAGACATTCCATTCTTTTTTCATACCAGCCTTCCTATATCTATTACAAATCTTGTATGTTCTCACGAAGTTAGTCACCAGAGGGCAAACTGCTCATGCAGATTAGTCAATACAACCTGCTTTTTGGGTTTCCTTTCTGTTTCTTTTGGGTTGTTTTTTTTAACATTGTCTATGAATGAGTTTACATTGTAGCATTAACTAGTTGGAAAGTGAAGAGCAGGAATCTGGCTTGGATATTAATTATGAGTAGATGAATCTCCATAAATGGGGGCTAGGGAATCCTGTGCTGGAGATCTCTAAGCCTGTAGGACTGTAGATAAGACCTTTCTTGAAAAGCTGTCCAGAATAACTGCATCTCTAGTAACTGAGTATGTAAGACTTTGTTCCTTTCCTTTGCAGAAAGCATAGGCAAGTTGACTGAATCTGGCACTGAAGATTTAAGAAATTACAAGACAGGTTATGGTGCTGTAAGAATTAATCGAATCTGTGTGCATTATAACTGTCTTTTAATTGTGCTAAAAGGATTAAAGAGATTTTATGCTAAAGGATTAAAGCATGAGAGTACTGGCCTAATCTCCTGGTTTAAATCACAGGTTATTAAATATTATCTAGATAAGCTCCATTAGGTGAAAATGTCTCCTTTACGCAGATAACCTGTAGTGAGTGAAGATGCTGGGAGTTCTGCATGGACCATGGGCACTAGTATTTCTAATGAATAACCTCCCTCACTATTAAGTAAGAAATAGGTACACATTTTTAATTGCAACACTGCAGGAATGTTTCTGCATTGTACTGACTAGGAAGTAATATAAGACATTTTCATGACCTGTATCTTCTTACTGCAGCATTTGCATATTGACCTGAAGAGAGAATAATTATTTTCTTCGCAGGATTTCTTCACAAAACTAATTAACCCCCCTGTCATTCAAGAAAATAACTAATTTACCATCTTGACATTTCTGTGAGTCAAGGTGGTGATATTCTTGTTCACTATACATAGATAAGCATCTAAAGCACAAATGTCAAACATCCACGGGTATTAGCAACTTTGAGAAGCCTTGGGGCTGTAGTCCGTCCTTAATCTCCCTCTCCCAAAGCATATAATTTTATAATGCCTTAAACATTGGAAGTACAGATCTCCCTACTCTTGAGAGAACTGCAAGGGTACCGAATGCTTCTGGTAGTGGGGAGTCAAGAGTACGTATTTGAACATCCTGAAAATAAATAATGAGTAGGAAGAACTAACGTAAGTTATGTAGGAATTCTGTGGCAGAGACCGTGCTTCTGATTTCTCTTCAGAATTTTCCTGGGGGTTAAAATGAAGTCAAGAGTCTAGCAGGAAGAGCTTTGCTTTCTGTAAAATTCTGATTGTGCATTTTGATCTTCTTTTATTCTATCCAGTAAGCAAATTAAGAGTCCTCTAAAAGAGAAGTTCTGATTGTTTGCATGCATTCTGAAAATAATTTAAATAGAGGTCAGATCAGAAGTGTACAAAAATGGTTATTAGTTCATACACTTTCCAATTTCAGACTGCTTGACTTTTGAAGCTTAGTGCGGGATTTTACCATCCTATAATGCCACCTCCGATCTTTCTGGTATAAATAAATTCACTTATTTGAAACTCTGACTGTTACTGGGCCAAAGCATTTGGGAACCAGGAGTCTGGAGTGTCAATTCTGAGCTGCTGGGCTTCAGTAGGCCACAAGTTGGATGCTCTGTCTCACTTGCAATCAGAAGCGCTGAGTCTCAACAAGCAATCTAGCAGTAATCTACAGAGTGGCTCTAGTAATGATCTCCAGAGCATAATGCAAGATTTTTCTCCCTCCTTTGCTTTAAGACTTCTCATGGGACAAAGTTGGAGGGAAGCTCTGGTTTATATAATTTTAGCTACTAGTGTTACCAACAGCATAGCTGTTACTTGTATAAATGAACATGCAAATTTCACTGTGAACAGGTTAATGAACTTAGTATATAAGGAGGAAACCTTGAAGCTTTCTAAACTTTATGTGTATATACATTTATGTGTATTAGCAGTTGAGTAAAATTGGTAGCATCTTAATTTGATCTCAGTTGCTAAGTAACAGGACCTTTTATATTTTGGGATTGGGCCATTTCTGCCCAGCTATGTGGGAAAAATCCTATAGAAATGGAGAGGAAATTATGAACACCCAATAGATGTCCCGGGGAGCTGTAAGCATTAAAAATTAAAAATGCAAAAATAAACTTGTGCATCTTGAATACTTTAGGATTTCTCAAAGTGGACTTGGTATTCACTTGCTTTTAGTTAAATTCTGTTTATCTGAAATGAAAGTTGGCTAAATAAGCAATAAAGGTAACTGTGAATAGGTATAAATAATCCTAGAAATGCAGAAGCATATGAGTGTGGACATCTACCCAGTTGACAAAGGTAAGTTAATGTTTTAGAAGGCCTCAAGTAGTCTTTGTTCTGCACTATTTCTGTTAGTGTCTGTAATTATTATTTTAAGAGAGTTAAAATTACTGTATAACTGGAAACTGTAAGGGTTTCATTTCAGATATATAAATAGGAGTCACTTACTTTGATAATAGCACATTAAAATCATAGCTTTGATGTATGACTGTTGCTAGTCAGAGGTAACTGGGTGGGTTCCATTATGAGTAACTTTGGGTTGTTTTTTTTCAATTGGGCCCTTGAATATGTGAGCAACTGAACTGAAAAAAAGTGTCTGAATCCAAAGTCGAGATGGCTGGCAACAATATCCAAATCAATGTATCTTGGTTGCTGTAGATAGCGGGAGGTGCATTTTGCTCCATCTCTTTTTCTTTTTTCTTTCTTTCTTTGAAAGGATCTTCTTGTGCCTCAGTTGGGCGAAAATATTTAGGAATATTCATCAAACACGTTTAGAAATGCAGAGTGATGAAGTCTTTTGTAACAGAACCTGTTTTTCTTGGTGGCAACCAAAAGAGCTTTTTTGATGTAAAGGTCAGATTTCATGTTTTTGTTCCCCCTTGAGATCTTTTTGACAGAATGAAAGCTATTTTGCTCTTGATTTATAAGATATTTACTGAGGGTTAGTACTGCATAAATATGTGACATTGTGATCAGCTCTGTTCTGCTGACCATGCCCTAGTTTATGGTGAAAGGAATTCTAAGATATTTACTGGGGCCTTTTCTGTAGGTACCATAGCAAAGTGCACAAGGTCCATTTGCAGAGGAGCAGAAGGAATAGCTTTGTTTTTAACTTGAAACAGTTTTCTCTTCTACACAGCAAGCTGCAGTATGTAACTCCCTACAGCGCTAGAATGAGTAGTCAGTTGTGTCTCTTTCTATACACACACCTGAACCTGAGAAATTATATCATTTTAACCTAGAGGGGTGTAAAACTTAACAGCTCACTCACTCTTGACTTCTGACAATGTTGTCAGTAGGACTTGAGGGTGTATCTCCTTTAGGGGGCTTCAGAAAATGAAGAACTAAACTTTGTATACTGTTATGGCAGCTGTTTTATCTTAAGGCTTACCAAAGAATTCAAATGAGAGTCTAGCTCCTTTTTATAAAAACAAAATGTTAAGCAGATAACGTTAATTTATATAAATACAAGTTAAAGATACTTGGGAGGAGCAAGAGCAGTTTGTTACCCTTAATACACTTGTCGTAGTTTAAGCCCAACCATAACTCACGCAGTTTGCTCACTCACTGCCACCTCTTTCTTGCCCCCTGCTCCCGGAGGAATGGGGAGGAGAATCGAAAGAATATAACTCCCACGGGTTGAGATAAGAACAGTCCAGTAACTAAGGTATAACACAAACCACTACTGCTACCACCAATAATAATAATGACAAGGGAAACAACAAGGGAAGAGAGTACAACTCCTCACCACCCACCGACTGATACCAAGCCTGACTGAGCAGTGATCTAACCCTTCTGGGTCCCTACCCCCAGTTTATATAGTGGGCATGATGTGCTGTGGTATGGAATACCTCTTTGGTCAGTTTGGGTCAGGTGTCCTGTCTCTGCTTCCTCCCGGCTTCCCCTCCTCCCTGGCAGAGCATGAGGCTTGGAAAGACCTTGGTCAGAGTAGACATTACTGAGCAGCAACTAAAAGCATCTGTGTTATCAGCGCTGTTCCCAGGCTGAAAAGTCAAAACGACAGCATTGCACCAGCTACTAAGAACGAGAAAAATGACTGCTACTGCTGAACCCATAGATTTTGATAAGGGTTTGGTTAAGAAGAAACCTTTGAAACCATTCTAGATGTATCAAAATTTGAAGCAGGATTTTAGTATATTTACCCATATAAATGTGCATACAGGTGACATTTTATGGTTTGTGTTACAATTCAAAAGCCTTGCATCTTAGACTGTGCTTGAGTAATGTCAAATTAAATGCTCTTATCTACACAGGGTTTTAAATATTACTCTTCAGTGTGTAGAAAAATACTGATTTTTTTTTTTTTTTTTTTTTTTTTTTTGTCATTTTCTCCTCCCTGTGGTGTTGTTCCACAGCAGTCAGGAATAAAGTAAAGCTCTCTTAATCTGAACCATATTCTTTGTGTATACATATTTAGTGGGAAATAAACCAAAATGTTGTTTTATGTTCATATTAATATATACACATGTATGTATATATTCTGTATTTTTACAAGTGTGTATGTTCTCTTTGGATATGTGCTCTGTATTTTAGGTAAATGCTCTGAAGGGATTTTTTTTACTCTGTATTTTGTGTTGAGTATTTCCCATTACGAAGTTGCTTCACTTTTTGGAACTTGATGTTAGCTTGTCACATTCCTAATCATGGAATCATAGAGTCATAGAATAGTTAGGGTTAGAAAGGACCTTCAGATCATCTAGTTCCAACCGCCCTGCCAGGGGCGGGGACACCTCACACTAAACCATGCCACCCAAGGCTCTGTCCAATCCAGCCTTGAACACTGCCAGGGATATGGAGCATTCACAACTTCCCTGGGTAACCCATTCCAGTGCCTCACCACCCTTACAGTAAATAATTTCTTCCTCATATCCACTCTAAACTTCCCCTGTTTAAGTTTGAACCCATTACCCCTTGTCCTCTCACTACAGTTCCTCAAGAAGAGTCCTTCCCCAGCATCCCTATAGGCCCCCTTCAGATACTGGAAGGCTGCTGCTATGAGGTCTCCACACAGCCTTCTCTTCTCCAGGCTGAACAGCCCCAACTTTCTCAGCCTATCTTCATAATCAAAATAATCCTTCAGAAATTGGAAGACCTCAGTGATGTGACAAACTCCGTGTATGTTCCTTCGAATTGACCAGCTTTTACCTACCAGCTGCTACAAAGGAGCAGATGAGGCATGATGTTGTAAAAGTTGCTGGCTAAACACGTGTTGAAATACTTAACTACCTCTTGTTAGAGTAACCACTTCTGGAAGTGCAGAGAAACTGTTTCATTAATCTTGTTTTCTTTTAATTATTTTAATGATTATCATGTAATTATGAAACAGGAAGAATGACAATTAGCTTCTTGACCTCTTTGCTTTAATTTATAAACAGGGGTGTTGGGAAGGAATATCATTAGGATATTCCTTCCTGCATGATGTTCCTGACAGTCTGAAACAGTTATTTTTACTAGCAGTAGTATCCCTTGATGAGAAAATGAACACGAGCCGGCAGTGTGCGCTCGCAGCCCAGAAAGCCAACTGTATCCTGGGCTGCATCAAAAGGAGTGTGACCAACAGGTCGAGGAAGGTGATCCTGCCCCTCTACTCTGCTCTTGTGAGACCTCACTTGGAGTACTGTGTGCAGTTCTGGTGTCCTCAACCTAAAAAGGACATGGAACTGTTGGAACAAGTCCAAAGGAGGGCCACGAGGATGATCAGGGGACTGGAGCACCTCCCATATGAAGATAGGCTGAGAAAGTTGGGACTGTTCAGCCTGGAGAAGAGAAGGCTGCGTGCAGACCTCATAGCAGCCTTCCAATACCTGAAGGGGGCCTATAGGGATGCTGGGGAGGGACTCTTCATGAGGGACTGTAGTGAGAGGACAAGGGGTAATGGGTTCAAACTTAAACAGGGGAAGTTTAGATTGGATATGAGGAAGAAATTCTTTACTGTGAGGATGGTGAGGCACTGGAACGGGTTACCCAGGGAAGTTGTGAATGCTCCATCGCTGGTGGTGGTCAAGGCCAGGTTGAACAGAGCCTTGGGTGGCATGGTTTAGTGTGAGGTGTCCCTGGCCCTGGCAGGGTGGTTGGACCTAGATGATCTTAAGGTCCTTTCCAACCCTAACTATTCTATAATTCTATGAGTCTATGATAAACTAAAAAAAAAAAAAAAATTTAAAAAATCCAAAGCATTTGAAGTAACTTTTTATTTAACCAAGTAATCATTTTTATATTCCTGTATTTGTGAACTTTCTATTAAATTCCAGTTTGCATTGAGGTGTTCTTTTAAATTGAGTAGACAGATAAGCTAGCAAAGAAGTGTCTAACAAAACAAGACAAATACTAAGCTTAATTATTTTATAAGAGTGTGTAGATATCATTTAATTTTTTTAATTAACAAAAAGTGCTTAATTTCATGTTTAAATGTGAATAGTGATTGAGATGCTGTCTTTAAACGTGGTTATAAACCACTTTTGTTTAAATGAGTTGTTTGTGAAACAGGATTAGAGTAACATTTATGAAGTTTAAAATTATTTCTAGAGCTGCAAGGCTAGAACCATTTTTTTCCTTTTCTCCTTTCCTAGTGAAATGCTAAGGAATTCAAGACCTGAAAATTGAAGAAAAGTATAAGCCAGTGTGAGATTGTATTATTGAGCAGGTGAAGAAAACCCATGTTCTGTTCTGCATTCTTCACCAAGTCTGAGGCTGAGTAGCTTTAGAATCTGTGTAAGCATCTAGCTGCAGTGGTTGAGATGCTTGCTGGTTTCTACCCAACTTTCCTTGTTGCTTAGCCAAAAGGAAGCTTTGGCTTTTAGACATTCGGTGGAAACCCTTAAGCACGCAGCTTGGCATACGTTTGGGTTACCTCCTGCCCTCTTTGGTTCCCCGTTCTCTGAAAGGCTAAGGGTTGGGGAGGGGCAAGTTACAGTGGTATGGCATTTACTTGACTTTTTTTTGCAATGTTGTGTATTCGAAAACTCTTCTTCTGTATTATGCCTTGCGTTGTGTACAGCAAAAGGCTGTATCCTGGTAAGGATGTGGGCACCTTTACAAAATGCATATCTGGGTTAATGAAGGGAAAGTTTACTGACTTTTGACTGTACCATAGCTTGCAGTTGGAGCGTGGCTGAGTGAAACTAGTAGGAAATTACTATCATGGCTTTTTCTGTTCTGTGCTGTTCTGGCTCTCAAAGTACAACTTTGCTTGCTAAAACCTTTCTGTGGTAGTATTTAGTATCATTTATTAAATAGAGGCTTAATATGGAGTTGAATTTCGTTGTTAACTGCAACTCATTTTCTGCCCTTTGCTCGAGGGAAAGCAAGTAGGAGGCTTCCTGCCTCTTTTCCCAGTTTTACTGCTGATTAGGGAACCTGAGACTATAAAAGCTGGCTTTTTTTTCTGCTATATAAGTTTGTGCAGCAAGGTATTAACAATCTTTCAGTTGTGCCCTGGTCTATTAGCAGGAATATACCATGGTACAAGAATGAATTTGTTGAAATAAAATTTTCAATGCTTCCATGACGTATTGTAGAATGTTATCCTGCTGCAGGGTTATTAAGTCATTTTTCATCTTCTCTTAAATTAACGTTGACGCTCTATTACTGAATTTGTTTTTGTCTTCAGATTGGAGCATAGAGGAAAAAATCTTATTGCTGGAATATTAAAATTAATTGAATTGTTTGATAAGCAGTACCTTGCTTGAAGTAGAATTCTCCTAGAAAGATTATTATGTAAGAGCAATCTCTGCTTTAGATCTGCTTTCATGTATGAAAAAGTACTTTTTGGAGCAATCAGAGCATCAGGAGAATGCAGAAAGATTAGTTGAAATCACAGTGAGAAAGGGCAAACTGCAGAAGAAGGGAAACCCATGTCTGTCCATGCCAGTAGTGCAAGGGGATAGTAACTCTTCAGAGTGTTCTGCTTTAATACCTTTTCAATAACTGCCTTGTGGCACTGTCTGCTGTTTGATGATGTGAATTTCATGTGATGTACAGAGAGGTGAGAAAGCTGCACAAAATTAAATGTTAGTCTTGGTGGTTAGAGATTTTTGTTAGCTTTGAAAAGAGCCTTTTGGAAAACTGGGTGCAGGTTTGGAGCAGGCAGGTTGGGAGTTGGCATTTTACAAATGTTTTCATTACAGATTTTATTTCTGATTCAACTTGTTTCAACTGTAAGTTACTGATAATGAATTTCTGTTCACCTGTGGAAGGCATATTTGCCAGTTTTTATTTAATACTTCTATCAAAGTTTTGGAATACTCCAAATGAAGCGTTTGCTTTTAACTTTAGGAACAAGGGAGGTCCGCAGAGGTAGAGCTGGAGTGCTCAGCAGAGCCAGTAAGGTTGGAATTGCCAAAGTGGAAAGAAATTCTTTGGTTTGCTTTTAAGATAAGGTAATTCAGTCATCCTCCTTGGAGACGTAGAGTCCTTCAAAGCTTAGGCATAAGGTGAGCTGGTGTTTGACAGAAGTGATGCAGCACAGACTTCTGCCAAGAGGGATGATGTCTCAATAGTTCACTAATTAACAGCCTTAGACAGAAGCCCTCAGTTTTCTAAGCGTTTTTAAATTGTCGGCTTCAGAACCTTTTACATTCATCAGGGAAGTGATGATTTGCTTTTACTGTTTTGTGTTTGTTCAGGTTTGTTTTTTGTTTGGTTGTTTTGTTTTTTTTTTTTCTCCTGCTGGGATGGAAATGATAGATGCGGAAGAAGAAAATTATCTTCAATTTGTTCTCTGGGACAGTTGTTTTTTTTTTTTTTTGCCAGAGTTTTTCTAGTGTCTTGTCTTTCAGTTGCTTTCTTGTAGAGTGGCAGCAGAATCACAGAAGGCAAATTTTTTAAACATATTTATTTAAGGTTAATGTCTTCAAGTTATGTTCATCTGTCTCAGATATAATAAAACTAATGTAAAATTCAGTAATTTTGTGTCTAAACCATTTTAAATTGATGCAAACTGCTGGTTAAAGTAGTTATACACTGGCCAGAGAGTTGAGATATGAAAGTTAGGGTTAGAGCTAGCTTCTTTCTTCTAACCTGTGTTGCTGAAATTTTGATCATGAAAGCAATAGTTGGAAACTTTGCTGCCAGAAGTCCATGTTGTGTGTCTCATCTGGTGGGACTAACTCTTGCTGTAACACCATTTATGAAGAAGAAAGCTTTGGTTTGTTGAAAGCCATAAACTAGTGAAGTAAAACCAGTTTTGCTCACATTATCTGCAGATGATACAGGATTTCTGATCTACTTCTGGCATTTGATGTGTGCTACAGAAATTGCTTTGAGGATGAAAGGCAAATAAGTTAATGAAATTGCTTCATCTTTACTAAAAAGAAAGGAAAAATTTTCATTTCTCTGATGTTTACCAAATGAGATACCAAGACATATAGAAATATACTTAAAATCTGAGTATTGCTCTGGAAGGAAATAGCATTTTTTTTCCTCCATTTTCATGTCAAACACCATGATATTTTTGTACTTGAGCTGTATTTAGTCCTAGAGGCTTTTAGAGAGCTTGTAAAATAAAAACATTAGGGTGGTGCATGTGTTATCTTACCAAAAAACTGTGAAAGACACAAGTGTGAGCTTTCTAGGGTTAAAATAAGTGAGGGTAACGCTGATCTTCATGATCTTTATATATTTATTTAACTTCCTCTTTCTAAGAAGTGAGACCTTTACTGGATGCTGGGTGTAGCTTAGCTTCCAATAGACATAAAGAATCTGAGGTGTGTACCTTGCTGTAGAGCTGCTTTCTTTTCCAAGTATTCTTATAGCACTGTTGGTCTAACATGGCTTTTGCTGACTTGTCTCATAGCCTGCAGCTTCTGCCTTAGGCCATACGCATGAATCATCCCAACTCAGAATGACTTTTTTCTTTTTTTTTTTCTCTTTTTTAAGATTTGTGTGAAAATTCAAATGACTGAAATTTATGTACAGAAATGAACAGAAGAAAGTGGGTATCTGTTTGAACAGAAAAAACTTCATTAAATAAGAGTTTGACATTTCTGTGTTCTGAACAGCAAAGGTTTGTGCTGCCAGGTCTACAGGTGTCCACTGGAAAAAGTTCCCTTTGGCTAGGAAGTTCTTTCTCATGTTCTTGCCCCCCCCACCAGTTTTTTCTTCCTCATCTGAGTCACAAGGTGAGTGATAGATACGCATCCATCAGTGTGGTAATACCTTACAGAATGCTATGCAACGAAGTTAAAGGAAGGCATCTGTATCTCTGGTAGCTTTCTGAGAAGCAGTTTTAATATGTTGCCTGTGTTGTATGATCAGGGCTAAGTGTTCCTTACAAATTAGGCATTCTGTGGTAACCTTTGTAAATCTTGAAATCAAACCCACAGTGTTCAAGAATTGAAAAAACAATATTATGAAGCTTCTCCAAGAAGCAGATGTGCATTGAAATGTTAAGCTGCATGCTTCTAGTGTTTTTCACTGAGAGAAAATAAGTGAAACGTTAACAGTTTTTATACTTTGTTAAGGTGGTAAGTCATTTGTGCTAGCGCTTCTCCCTTTCCCCTCTCATCTTCTTCGATGTCGGTAAAGGTGAGCTGCATTTTAGAAGGTATTTTCTGCATTTGTGCTGTCTGGTGTTTAAATTGATTAGGCCTTTTCTTGCAACTCTTATAATGAGGTTTCAAAACTGTTTTAGTTTCTTATCAAGGCTTTCAGGTATGTTCATGCTTGAAATGCACTGTTTATGAGTAGAGTAAATATATTTTTTTCCCTATATGTATGCTTATTATGTTTCCAAAGGAACTGAAAATTAATCTTAACTCTAACCTGGCAATGTTGTGTATGTGATACTGGCCTCATCAGTGATTAAAAATTTAGGGAAAGGTTAAGTCGCTAGGTACTGACCAAAGAATCATGAAAGTTGTAGTAATTAAATGGAAGGGAATCCATAGAGAAACTACGTTCACTTTTGAAGATGTTTATTATTTACTTTTCATTTTTATTCAGTAGCTTGTGTCTGGCTCCCTATTACGCTTGGGGGAGTCACAGCTGTATCTTCCCTTCTGCCAGTATCCAGTGAAGTGGATATGCAGGGCTCCATCCGTTTTCAGTTTCAGAAAAGCATGTAAAATAAAGACACAAGTTGGAGAATTCATATTGAATCTTCGGATTTGGTCTAAACACCTTAAAAATCTGAGTTGTTATTTATTTATAGTGTGCCAGTATGTCATGCTACTCCTGTCAAATTTCTTGAAAGCACTAAGCAATAGTTCTGCACTCACTTATGTAGGGTTGGCAGCTGGGTTGGAAAATTACACTACTCTTTTGGAACCCATCAAAGCTATTCAGTAATTAGTAAATTTAAAAATAATTGAGTCTGCATGAGTTGGTGGTACCATGTGATACCACTGGTGATGAAAATTTATTAGCAAGCGTGAAAAAATTCTTTACTCCCTAGTGCTCTAGTCACCATAATAAATCTTCTAGATGGTCTTCAGTGAAAACAATGATAGAAACTGGATGCTAATTTCAGTCTCATTTTACAATGACAATAGCATTTATGGAATTTTGTTGTGTGGCTTTTCTGCTGTTTAGGCAATTGGCTCTGTAATTTCTGTGTGCTTCATTCAAAAGTCGAGCTGTGAATGCACAAAGATAAGTGATGATTCACAGTCTGAGCTCAAGTGTGACAGGTAGGAGATGGGCAATGGGAGGCAGAGGCCGCTGGAAGGAGGAACACACAACCAGGGTTCTTGCAGTTGGAAGAATCCTGTATTTCTTGAAGTTAGACGTTCATTGTCAGTGGCAAAAACTTCCATGCACAATAAAACTGTGAATGTTGAGTTAAATTTTAAAAAGCATGTGTGTGTGGTGTTTAATATATTTTATTTTTTAAAAAATAGTATATTTAAATGACTAATGGATCATAGCTACATGTGCATTTTTAGTGAAAAACATTTATAGAATGTCATGGGTTCAGGAGCAGCAGTCATTTTTTTTCCTTCTTGGTAGCTGGTGCAGCGCTGTGTTTTTGATTTTGGGCCTGGGAACAGCGCTGATAACACCAGTGTTTTCAGTTACTGCTTGGTAATGTTTTGGTCTGACCAAGGACTTTCTGAGTCTCATGCTCTGCCAGGGAGGAGGGGAAGCCGTGAGGAAGCAGAGACAGGGCACCTGACCCAAACTGACCAAAGAGGTATTCCATGCCACAGCACGTCATGCCCAGGATGTAAAAATGGAGAGCAGAGACCCGGAAGGGTGGGGGTGCACTGCGTGGCCAGGCTTGGTATCGGGTGGTGAGCAGTTGTATTCTTTCCTTGTATTTGCCTTGTCATTATTATTATTGGTGGTAGCAGTAGTGATTTGTGTTATACTTTAGTTACTGAACTGTTCTTATCTCAACCTGTGGGAGTTGCATTCTTTTGATTCTCCTTCCCATCCCTCCGGGAGCGGGGGGAATAAAGAGGGGGAAGTGAGTGAGAGAATGGGCTGCGTGAGTTAGAGAGGCTTAAACCATGACATAGAAGAAATTTTTGCCTAGCTCTTGTCTGCTCTGGAACATAACTAACTGAGTTATATTTACTTTTGGGGCTCAGAGGCACAGAGTGGATTTCTTTAACATTGAAAGGGGGAGAGGGGAGAGATGCTTCTTCAGAGCTCAGTCTGTGGTGTTATCTTGCTTACAGATTGTTCTTTTCATTGGCACAGTTCAAAATAAGGTGTTGAGCATGGCCTGAAATGTGTCCTCTACTACTTCAGCAGTTCTAAGTAGAAAATACCTCCCTTGCTTCTAGTGAAATAATAATTGATCTACTACACTGGATGTGACAGTGAATGAATGGGAGAGGAAGAGGTGAAAACAGAAAAGGGAAGGTGACAGCATCATAATGCTGGAGACGTTTGTAAAAGATTATTAGGTCCATTGATGCCCTGTCCTGTGTCAGGGCCAAAGTAGAAGCTATTGATTCTTGTGCGGTTTCCATTAACCAGATTTTTCTCAATTGAGAAAGCTTCTTAGTAGAAATGCAGTTTGTTAACCTGACACAGATCTTTCCCTTTGCCTTTGTTGATTTGGTGTAAGGAAATTAATTTGTATCAAGTGCTTTATTCAGAGTTTTAGTTCAAGTTCTTTGAAGTAAGTCTCTATCAGTTGCCTTAGGAAATCAAACTGAAAATTCCTGCAGGGAGTTCTGTTTGGTGCCATCTCTAGCATGCGTTTATTCTGCTGTGTGTGAATGTACGTCCTAGCTGCTAACAGGTTTCCTCTTCTGGAAGGTACAATTCAGATGTAGAATGCAGATGTACCTTGCAGAATTGTTTAGTGAAACAGTAAAAAGAATTAAAAAAACCCACAATTCCTATTTGCATGATAACCTCAGCATACAATATTAAGTTCTCCTTTATGAAAATCTCCTATCTGCAGACATAAATAGGCATAGTTCAGAGCAGTTTTCCCATTGATGATGATATTATAATGAAAACTGTACATCTTTTTTGTTTTGAGCAATAGATTAAAAGATAAACTTACACAACTTTTATAGTATTTAAATTTATTTCACAGTACTTAAATGCTCTCATATGCAGTATCCATTTGCTTTTTGCATCCTCCTTTTACTCGCTGTGAATTTCTCATTTAAATCATCTGTCACTTTTTCTTCAGTTCATACGTGGCACTTTGCTTTATTCACTGCACAATACAAAAATTGTTAAGATAAGAATTGACAAAATAAAGATAAGAATTACTGAAACTGTATGTTTATAAAGTGTTGCTCCAAAAGTGAAATTTTCATTAGCTGAAAAATGAGAATAGTGATGGTAAAGGTGGCATCAGTCACTGTCAGCACAGATGCAATAAATCCCAAAGCAAGACGGTAGCTCCAAAGAGTAATAATGGAGTTGAGTCTTGCTCTTAACTGTGCTAAACAAAATGAATGTGTGGTTCATATTATCTATAATAATATAATTTTCTCTGTGAAGAGAAGAAAACAAATGCCTTTGCCCATTTTGAAGACCAGAGATTCTTACAAATACATTTGCTTTAATTTATCAGTTGCCATACCCTGGTATGGTACATAGATTACCATTTGTCTTGAAGTGTAAACATGCAAATAATTTCTTTTGGTGAAAGCCTTCAAATCTTACACTTATACTCCATATACTTTTAGTGCTTGTCAGTGTTACGAGACAAAAAATGAGAGTTTCCAGTGCAGTGGATGTGAAGCAAAAAATACATGAAATCCTGTTTTAACAGGAGAGTGTAAAGAAAAGGGGGGGGGGGGGAAGCAAGGTAAAATTCATAAGAGAAATTAAACAATATCATGTGGTGTCGTGGAGGAAAAATTCAGGGACATTGTTTAAAATGAACTCTCAGTACTAAATGATTTTTTTTTTTTTTGTACTGTCTTCTTTTATTACAGAATATGGTAAGAACTGCAGATACTCCTGCCTGAAGTGTTTCAGGTGTGTCTATCTGTATTTAAATATCTATAGATTAACACTTCCAAGCTATTGGCCGGCCTTCGTGTTAATGTTCTACCCAGCAAGAGCACAGGTGCTGTCTTCATTCTCTGTGGCATTGCATAATCTTCTGGAGGATATTGTGTTCCTCCATGGCTATGTGTCTGCCTCAAACATGGTGTTTTCATAGTGTCCTGGAATGCTAGTTTTGTTGGCTCGTGTTGGGCATTTCCTAATGAATTTATCTCCTTCATATGGCTTTTTGTTTCACTTATAGTTCACCTTACCATAATGCCTGGAACTAATTAAGCAATGTGATTAACATCTGTTGTGGTTGGTTTGTTTTTTTTCCCCAAGGTAAATCCTGTAGGGCATTTAAAGACATTATTTTATTCCCTGCTTTATGTTTATGTTAGTGAAAGCCAGATAAGTACACCTTGCCTTTAGAGAAGATACTGATAACATTTCCAGTGGTTTTAGTTTCTGTAGGAATTCATTACACAAACTTGAATGGACTGTGGGGAAACATGCTGGTGAGCTTTACCTTTGCTTTCGGCATTTTGTGGTGTGGCAGTTCACTGCATGATTCTCTTTAAATGCCTTCTAGTGCCATGTTGGTAGGTAACTGGGTTTCAGCAAGGTCAGAGATCTCACCTGAATTTCCACTCTGAGAAGCCAGTATAGAGATATAGACAGGTTTCACGTGCTACTCCCACTATGATGTGACTGCTATATTTGGCACTCGTAGTTGCCTGAGGGTTTGGAACATCAGCATTGCTGCAGAGCACCTAGGGTATGACAAAGCTGAATGTAGATAAGCAAGATCATCACCATCAGAAGAAATGTAGCTTCCCCTAATATCACCATTTTTTAGAGATCATGTTTATGTGTAGGTGTTGGTATATAGATCATTGTCTCCTATAAATGGACAGTAAGAGATCATCCATGATTGATATGATGATCCATATGCTGTCCAAATCTTTTTGTTTGCTTCTATTCTCAAACAGTAGCATCGGGAATACAGTCTTGCTGCTGGCAGATAGCTCTATCAGCAATTAATGAGAACAGCTTTATGCAGAGAGGGATTCTTCATCATTGGTCACACTGCTATATATTTCACAGAAGGGCTGAGGTTGGAAGGAACATCTGTAGGTCATCTGGTGCAACCTGGGCTTATCACCCAGGACTGTGTCCAGATAGCTTTTGAGTACCTCCAAGGATGGAGACTTTGCAGCCTACCTGGGCAACCTGTGCCAGTGCTGAGTCACCATCACAATGGAAAAGAGTGTTTTCTGGTACTCAGATGGAGCCTCCTGTGTTTCAGTGTGCGCCCATTGCCCATATTTGAAGGAATATGGTTGCCAGGGAAGGAGCAGGATGAGCAGGTGGTCTAAGATAAGTGTCCTTGCTATTCCAAAATAAATATTTGTGAAGAAGGAAAAATACAGTTGGAGTCTTAATTGTTCAGGTTGCTTCAAGGAATATTTATTGCTTCCTGGGGCAGTTGTGTGTTGAAACCATTATGTGGGGTTCTGTTTGCTTGACACAGTCATGTGTCTAAATGCATCATGGTATGCTAGCCAAATATATCCCTAAATATTCTTTCTATGCTGCATAGCAGTATTTCTTTTCACCTAACTTTCTGTTTCTTAGAACTCAGTGAAGCAAAAGTGCAGTTCTTGATTGACATAAAAGTTTGTTGTTTCTTGAGAGTTCAGGTGTTAAAGGTCACGTCATAGGAAACACAGGAGAATTTGTTTTCATGCCTCCCAAAATGCAGTAATTTGAAGCAGGAGTAGTTTTACTTGAGGTTTTAATAACAAACAGCTTTTCATCCTCTGTACTATTTACAGGCATTTGAATGCATTAAATCAAATAATTAGGCTAGCTGTAATGAAGGATTTCAGAAGTTGTCTTCATTTGCATACCATTATTGTGATATACACCATTAACAAGTTGTAGCTTTCCATAAGGCAAGCAGTTACTTTGAGTAAAATCAGTATTTGATCGAATTCTCAGTATTGTAATTTTTCCAAGCTGAGGATTAAAAACAGTGGTCCAGCATTGTGTATTGTCATTTCCAAGAGCTACTGAAGCATGTTTGTAAGAACAGGTAAAAGTTGTCATGTAAACTGTGTAGCATGGGCACAGTAGCAATAATGTAAAACAGCACTTCGGCCTTTTCCTCTCCTCATTGCACTGACCAAGATTTTCACTTTCTGGGTTCACAAGACTGTTTTAGAGTACCTTAATCTGTCATTGTGCTTTTTTCTAGTATCCATTAATTCCATGGCGTTTGTCATAAAGAAACAATAAGGTAGATGACTGACACTCTGCAACTCATTTAAGGTGTAACTGTAAAAATTGGCACTAGAAGAACAGCTACTATCATTTTAGGTTTGTATTTGATGGCTTTGAGCCGGAATGTATCATGCCCTGGAGAAAGGTCAAGTTAATCCTCTGCGTTGTGGTTACTAAGGAATTTATGCAGTGCTTCCAGTAGAAAAGAGTTTAATGGACCTGCAGGTAATGTTTAATATCTGAGAATGTAAGTTAAATTGACTATCTGTTACATGTCTGTGCACTTGCTACAGTGGCATATGAGATGGTGGAAAAATTTCACACTTGTTTTGTTTCAGATAGTTCTAATTGTTTCTTTTTCATGCAAAGCATGAAAAGGCTCTCACAATTAAGAGAACACCCTCTCTAAATTAAATGTTAGCCCAGACATTTAATTGAACTAATTTCCAAAGTACATTCACTCCTCTTCAGTGATGGGCCTTGAAGGGATGGTGTACAACTGCTGTAACTAAGTTGAAATAGGACTTCATTGGAAATGGTGCCTTTGAGGTGCTTTCTGATTTGCCTCTGTCTTAATCCTTGGCTGATTTTCATTGGTTAGACGATTATAATTTGTTATGGATTGTTTTACTTTGCGTAGTTACATAATAAATTGCACAATTTTTCAAAATCCTTTTAATTTGCCTTTTAAATGTGATTTTTGGACCTGTGATTGAGGCCACAGGGTTTAACTAGAGATTCTTAGGGAGAAATCAACAGGAAATGGAAATCAGAAGAATTCTGTCCATGTATAAACAGGGTCATGAAGGTGTTAATTTCAGAGACACTAAATAATTAGGAAGTGGTACTATCCCTTGGTAACTCTTGTATTCCTCAATGGACCCTGGAAAGCTTGCACCAGATGCTAACGGAATAAATAGCACTTCTCATTATGAGAAGCTGTAGCATCTCAGTGTCAGCTAATTTGAAAAATGTCCAGAATGAAGTCATGCTCCATAAATGAGAGTCCTCTTGAGAAGGTGATTGCTAACTGTAATACAAGCACACTTCTTAAAAATCAAAGTTGCTTCAGGGGTCAACATGTTAGTTGGAAAGTGCCCTCAAGCTGAAATGTATTGTAGGGGAAATCAGTGTTGTAGCTACAAAGTCTCTTTTGGAAGTACTATAATCAAAATTGTGTTCGTTTCTTCACTGTACCTAGAACTAAATGAAAATCTATCCATTTAAATATGCTGTTTATCTTATCCAGTGTTGCACCTGACCTATTAATGGTTCGAACAGCCACAAATGGACTATATAAGGGATTGAAATGTACAGAAGCTAGACTTGGGGTGTTTGTTTTTTAAGCTATCTACATGCTTTTAAGCGCTTTGTAACCGAGAAAATGCTGTTTTCTTAGGAACTAAACATGAATTTTTTGTTTTTTCTAGATGAACAAGTTAGGAGGCGGGGGAAAACAACAACAGCAAAAAAGCCAATGTTCTTAGTTGAAGTATTAAATATTTATGAACTGTTTTAGCCTCGTGTTAAGTTGGTCAGGTAATGAGTGAACTGGCTATATGACATACAAAACTGCTCCTAAATCAATTAAGTGGTGTCAGTGTTTGGTTCAGAAACACCGAAATTTCAAGATGGGGATACTTTTTAAGCATGTTCCTGGTTTTCGGTGGGCAAAGTAGAGGTACCCTTCATTTAAGGATGTCAGTTACTCCATGGGTATATGGAAACATAATTTTATTGCTGGTGTCCCTTCCCTTCCCTCCACCACAACAGCTTACCCACATGATGAGTGGCAGACATCGTCTTCTGCTCCCTTGATATGTAGCTTTAAAATTAGTAAAATCTGGCTACTGTGCATTACATACTGGAAGGTACTTAAAGCAGTGCAGGGCAGCTGTGCCACTAAATAACCACTGATTGTGGGTGGTGTGAAGCATTAGCTTTATCTGTTTCTAATGGAAAGATGACATGGCAGTGGCCATTTTCCAGAGAAGCTGATGATTGTATTAGGCATAATAAAATCACCTTCTTCCTGAAGGAGGGATAGGAAGGATTTCTGCTGGTTTCAAAGCATGTGGCAAGTTCTATGAGTGGGGAAGTCCATACTGTGTTTCTTAAGCTGGACACTGATGGTGTATTTGTTCAGTTGCCTATTTTGTCTTCTGACTGAGAGAATTACAGTAGAAAGGCATCTTAAATTTAGTGGATGGAAAATATTTAAAGAACATAAGGACTTACTGAGAAGCTCAGATAACATCTGTCAATCCTTCCTCTCTGTGGAAAATCACAGGAACAAACTCTCCTATGTGTCTGCTCCTCCCACTCCCCTCTTATAGATGTTATTTAGGTGCTCTGTAGGCTGCTTTTAAGAATGAAACATTGCTTATACTTTTGCTTATATTGCCTTAATAATTAAGCAGTATAAGCATTGCTTATTGCTTAATTTACTACAGCAAAGATTATCAAACCCTTAAAGTAAATTGCTATTGATTGTTTCACACTTGTTATTGAAAGTTTTCTTTAGTGTACATTTATATCATGCTAACAGGAATACATGGGGAAAGCAGCTACATCTGTGTTTTCCAAAACAATGAACAACCATTGTTGGCATGGCAGTTTTTACTGTTTATTTGAATGTCTTCATATAATGCCAAATATTTGCTAACAACGAGTGTGCAAATGACAGAAGCAGTGTCCTATAAGAGCATCCTCTCTTGCACACACTAGTATTTGTTAGTTATAGATGGTATTTCACAATCCATCTGTGTGGAGTGGTATCTTTTCCAAAACACGTCTGTTGAGAACAGTATATATCTCCCAACTCACCAAATGCAACTCAAATACACTGCAATTTGTAATAGCAGGTGAAACAATATAATGTTTTTAAATCTCTATTTTACATCTGTTCGTTTTGTGGCAGCCTGCCAAAGCACGTTTCTGTGCTTTGAGACCTCTGTTGTGGTCCTGTAAACTCTTAATTCCACTTGGGAAGTTCCAGCTTTCTCATCTGTCACCCTGCTTCCTAATTCTAATGTGATACATGTTTGGATGGTTAACAAAAGCTTGTAAGTCCCACTGCTTGCTTTACATGAGTTTTTAATTTTGCATTATGTTGTTGCCAATACATTTCACTAACTATGAATAATAACAAATCCTAAAATTCCTATCACTGCTGAAGAGCATGTATCTTTTATACTTTCTATCCCAAGTTTGTCTCCCAGAAAACATAGTTAATAAATTGTACCACAGCCAGCGCTGGACTTTGTTATAGTATGCTAATGAATATGCATCTGTTCAAGAGATTATCCTGTTGGTTTCACTAATAGATGCTAATTTTCTTGCTTCTCATGTCTTCTTCTCATGGCTTGGACAGTATGGGAGATTTTTTGACAGCAGAAATGACTTTTCAGTTCAGGAGCTGAGATATGTAGCTTGGGTTCCACTGTAATCTACACATCTCTTTAATTCCTACTGTTCTGCCACAGTTGTATAAAAATGTTTTTTTGTTGACCATGTCTGTTAGAATTTGCATTGATACCATGGACATGTGGCTTGATTCTTTCCATTCTGACATTCATCATGTAACACAGGCTTGTGTGTTGAGCTCAGGAAAAAATGTAGGTGTAGTAACAGAAGTACTGCACCATACCACGCAAAGAGTTGTGCTCAATGGCTCAATGTCCAGCTGGAGACCAGTAACAAGTGATGTCCCTCAGGGATCAGTGTTGAGACCGGTCTTGTTCAACATCTTTGTTGGTGACATGGACAGTGGGATTGAGTGCGCCCTCAGCAACTTTGCTGATGACACCAAGCTGTGTGGTTCAGTTGATATGTTGGAGGGAAGGAATGCCATCCAGAGGGACCTTAACACGCTTGTGAGGTGGGCTGATGCCAACCTGATGAAGTTTAACCATGCCAAGTGCAAGGTCCTCCACCTGTGTTGAAGCAATCCCAGGCACAGCTACAGGTTGGGCAGGGAAGAGATTCAGAGCAGTCCTGCAGAGAAGGACTTGGGGTTGTTGATCGATGAAAAAATGAACATGAGCCGGCAGTGTGCACTCGCAGCCCAGCAAGCCAACCGTATCCTGGGCTGCATCAAAAGGACCGTGACCAGCAGGTTGAGGGAGGTGATCCTGCCCCTCTACTCTGCTCTTGTGAGACCTCACTTGGAGTATTGTGTGCAGTTCTGGTGTCCTCAACATAAAAAGGACATGGAAGTGCTGGAACAAGTGTAGAGGAGGGCCACGAGGATGATCAGGGGCCTGGAGCACCTCCCGTATGAAGACAGGCTGAGAAAGTCAGGGCTGTTCAGCCTGGAGAAGAGAAGGCTGCGTGCAGACCTCATAGCATCCTTCCAATATCTGAAGGGGGCCTATAGGGATGCTGGGGAGGGACTCTTCATGAGGGACTGTAGTGAGAGGACAAGGGGTAATGGGTTCAAACTTAAACAGGGGAAGTTTAGATTGGATATGAGGAAGAAATTCTTTCCTGTGAGGGTGGTGAGGCCCTGGAATGGGTTACCCAGGGAAGTTGTGAATGCTTCATCCCTGCTGGTGTTCAAGGCCAGGCTGGACAGAGCCTTGGGTGGCATGGTTTAGTTGGAGGTGTCCCTGCCCCTGGCAGGGGGGTTGGACCTAGATGATCCTAAGGTCCTTTCCAACCCTAACTATTCTATGATTCTATGATACCTAGTGATAACGTAATGTCAACCTGGGATACCGAAGCAAATTGGGCTGTGCTTTATAACTCATGTGTACATGATAAAAAACATAGGGAGGTCATTCTCACCGTTCTGGATATAAGGAAAATAAAAAGCAAATGTTTACTATATGTCATGGGTTCAGCAGCAGCAGTCATTTTTCTCCTTCTTGGTAGCTGGTGCAGCGCTGTGTTTTTGATTTTGGGCCTGGGAACAGCGCTGATACCACCAGTGTTTTGGTTACTGCTTAGTGATGTTTTGGTCTGGCCAAGGACTTTCTGAGTTTCATGCTCTGCCAGGGAGGAGGGGAAGCCGGGAGGGAGCAGAGAAAGGACAGCTGACCCAAACTGACCAAAGAGGTTATTCCATACCACAGCATGTCATGTCCAGGATGGAAGGCAGAGAGCAGAGACCTGGAAGGGTGGGGGTGCACTGCATGGTCGGGCTTGGTTTTAGGTGGTGAGAAATTGTATTCTTTCCTTGTATTTGCCTTGTCATTATTATTATTGGTGGTAGCAGTAGTGATTTTTTGTTATACCTTAGTTACTAAACTGTTCTTATCTCAACCTGTGGGAGTTGCATTCTTTTTGATTCTCCTTCCCATCCACCTGGGAGCGGGGGAAAGAAAGAGGTGGGAGTGAGAGCGAAACTGTGTGGCTGACTGGATTTAAACCACGACATTCAGTTACTAAACTGTTCTTATCTCAACCTGTGGGAGTTGTGTTCTTTTCGATTCTCCTTCCCATCCCTCCGGGAGCAGGGGGAATCAAGAGGGGGAAGTGAGTGAGAGAACGGGCTGTGTGAGTTAGAGAGGCTTAAACCACGACACTATAGTGCTCCTAAAGCTAAAGAAATGTTTTATCCAGAGTCGGAACAATTCCAACAATTGTGACTTTTTTGTAAAGCAGTGGGTAGCACTTTCTAAAGCAACAAAAACTATTTAGTATTTCTGAGAAATAGAACTTGCATCGTTAGCCTGGCATGTAAAGTAGGTCTGAAGTTCCACTTACAGGAGTTTGTGCATATTAGTTTTCGGTATGATCAATTAGGTAGCAAATAGCAGAGACTTCTGTTGTGGGTTTTGTGGCCAAGCAAATAGGAGTAATAGAAAGATAAGCTGGTTTTCCTGATTGCATATGTTCAGTTAGGCTGTCTTTCCATTATAGCGCTACTTCATCTGCTATTTGAAGTTGGTTATTAGTGTGCCCAGTCAGCCATGTA
The DNA here is from genome assembly GCA_028858755.1 of Ara ararauna. Classification (NCBI taxonomy): domain Eukaryota; kingdom Metazoa; phylum Chordata; class Aves; order Psittaciformes; family Psittacidae; genus Ara; species Ara ararauna. The sequence goes on from CM054379.1 coordinate 103,753,173, forward strand.
TTCAGGGCTTTTAAAATAGAGCCTGAAAGCTTGATCTGCTTAGTTCCACTGTATCAATGTTCCTGGTTTTGAAAACACTTAACCGCCTCTCTTCACTTTGTGCATACTGGGATTCAAGATAAAATCTGGAATGTATGTTTATTCTGAAAGCTTTTTCTAATATCTTTTGACAATACAGAAGCAATAGGAGGAAAACAGAATTCCACATCTTTGTAGCTATCACCTAGCCTGAAAGAAAGAACAGAAGATCACATAACCTCTCAGAAGCTGTGGAGCTCACTGCTCAGATTTCTGCTAGTGTTGTTCTTTGGGCTGGACAGACGACAGGATACAGGTTTCTCAGCAGACAGCAAAGTGACACTGTGATGTGTTCACTTTTTTATCTCAAAGACAAAACCATCCCTAGAGACATAATGTTATGTTTCAGGCTACTACTTTTTCTGTAAACCACTTTTAAAAGGCCTATACTGTCTACTGATTAAATAGCTGCTTTTATCTAGTATCTTTCCACTCTAAACTTATTCTTTTTATTTTGTCTTAATTTTGGATATAGTCTTGTATGTTACATTGTCATGTAGAATTAGACAAATGGTGGTATAGATTGCTTTATTTAGACTTTTGTCTTGCTTTTTCTTCTTCTTAGCTGCCAAACAATAACCGTGCCTCAAAAAAGCGCTTAAGCTATCGAGTTGTCTAGTTTGCTCGTTAGGTTTCTCAGCCTGGTTTTTATTTTGTTAAATTTGTCTATATTTGGACCAGCCTTACTCTCCCTTGCAGTAGCTGATTCCACGCTCAGTGTTGGGAAGTTTCATCTGAAGCTGTATATGATTAAGCTTTTAATCTATAGATGATTGACATCAAGCTACCTCAAATTTAGCTCAGAATGTAAGTTACTCTTTAAGGAGTTCCACCAGCAATGTGAGCTGGTATATGTAAACTGAATTAGAAAGCCTCAGTTGCTCTTTCCCTCTGCTGTATGGCTGTTTTGGCAACACAGCAAACTGAATTGGGAGGAAAATGGCCCATCAAAATGCAAACATATGGATGAGTTCTGTATATCAGTATATTTTACCATCTTGCAAACACCTTTGAGACCACAAGGGAGGGAGCAAAAAACGTGGGTCAGAAGGGATGGATAGTAGAAATTAATAAGCTAATTACAGACTAAGTATATATTGTCAAATTGTGTGAAAATCAGTTTAGGAATAACTAGAGGTGTCTTGATTTTGTCATCTTTGCATCCTAGAAAAGAGGGATCAATGGCAGTGACATGTTCTAACATGTTTTGGACAGGGCAGTGCTTAGAGGTGCCTTCCAACCAAAGTAATATATTAGTGAAAGCCAGAAGTTAAAAATACATTTATTAATTTCCTTCATTATTGCTCAGAGAAGTTCAGGAATGCCATGGAAATTACTACACTGAGTTGGATTGCATTCAGAACCTTGCCTGGAGTGGGAGGTATCCAGGACTTCTACTAAGAAAAGGAGCAAAAAAAATAATATCTAGAGCACAAAAAGCACAGCTGTGTAATAACTAATAGCAAAGGGAGACTTACTTTTGACCATTGTTGGCAACTGATTTCCCTCTGGAGCAAGAGGGTTTCATTTCTAATTTATTAATTCTTTTAGATAGAAGTATTGTCAATGTTGCCTCTTTCAAATCTTTCTAAAATGCTGGCTCCCATGATACCTCTGGCAGACATGTATGGTTACAAAGAAAGGAATTTTGTCCTTTATCTAAAAAATGGAAGAAGGGATATTTGTGGAAGATGTGCGGCTGATTTTAGAATGTTTGTTACAAATACTTAACTGTGTTAGACAGTAATACTTGCTTATGTTTTGTAGAGTTGCTTCTAAATGAAAAGTACTGAAAGTCTTTATTTGAGACTCACACCAACAGGTAAGTGTTTCTAGTTTTGCTGTTAGGAAGTTGATTGAGCTGGATAGAAGGAGGAAGGTGAAAGGTGTTGACATACACTGTCTCCAAGTATAGCACTGGTCATGGATATTAAAATATGTATGTCTCTCCTTTCCAACCCTAACTATTCTATGATTCTATGTTTCTATGGGAAGAAGGTGTAATTTATGAAAGCTTTCCCATAAAGCTACTGAAGCAAAGGTAACTTAGTTCCTGGATTTTGTAAACAGCTTCAAACACTCAGAACATGACTGCTCCAAAAATTGTCATTGCTTACTCTACAGATAAATGAAATGAAAGCCAGGGTTTCCAGTATGTTCTGCAATTTATAGGGTTTCAAGGACTCCCTGTTCCCTTCTCAGTGTTGCCCCCTGCCCCTAGTTCTGTTGTGTAACTGGTCTGGGAACTATGGTGCTGACCAGGGTCAAGAAAAAAATTGACAGCAAAATTGTGCTTGTTCTGGTGTGTGAAGCTCTTTGGGCTGAGGGGAGGTGGTGTATTTTTTTCCAAATTCAGATCAGTTTTTTCTGGCATGATTCATCAGGCTGTAATGTCAGCACCGGTGAAGGCCCATGGTCAGACAGTTGGCTGAGGAACACGCAGGGAGCTGCTTAAAACCGCCACAGCTGTTAGAGGAAATGTTTTCTGTGTTGTGACATTTCTCCCTTCAAGATGTGATTTTTAAGTGATGCAGTCATCTTGTTCTGGATACATTTTGGTTGGAAAATGCTCAGGGTAGTTTTGCATTGAATAAAATTTCAGACTTTTGGCTCATGTAGATAATTGGGTGGGATAGGTTTCGGGTGTTGGGTTTTGGTCTTGTTTTCCTCCAGTTTGAGGAATAAGATCATCCTCAATTAGAGATTAGATGAAGTGTATTTGCAAAATCACCTTTAAAAATTGTGGGGAGGTTTACTTTTGTTAATGGTAAAAACTTTTTATGATTACTTTACAGCATGTAAAACATTTATGTTTTTCTTAACGTTATGTGAGAAGGGGAGGTGGCAAGAAGGAAGCATGGCAAGGCTTGCCTTTAGCTGTGTAGTTCTAAAACTTTAGGAAATGTTGGCTATTTGGGGGTTTGTAGACTTTGTCTAGCTCTTGGTATACAGTTCAAAGAGAAGGTTTGGAGGTAGAGAGCAAGTAGTGGATTTACAGGTCACTTCAGGATTGTGTTCTGTGTTGTGAAATGTCAGATCTCAGAAAACAGACAGCCTGGCATTTTCCTCATTTTAATTATTGCGAAGGATTCATGGGCTTGAAATTTCGTTACTCTGCAATAAGAAGCATGTTCTCAGTGTCATAGACAGTGGCTTAAAAGTACTAATTAACAGGATGACTGCACTTTACACTAGATCATAAAACATATAGTTTGATTTTCTTAGTCAGCACAAAGATGGAATCTTGTCCATAACAGAAATGTTACAGAAGACTTTGAACTTGTGATTTTGTTACAATATTTGACATACACTCTAATATCCCAAATATACTTTCTGCAGTCTTGTCTCTTCATGTTCTCTTTAGTTTACACCATGCAACGTATGTGTAAACAGCCTGTTCGGGCTGCTGGTTATTACTGCAGCAGGAATAAAGAATTGGGGTTTTTTTTGTTATTTAAGCGTGTAAGTTTTGTGGTGCTTTGTGGTGTTTATTTTTTTGGTTTTATTCTTTTTAATCATTATTGGTAGGTCTTTCTCTTTATTTCCCAATTCCAGTAGTTGGTGTAAGTCAATATACAGATTTGCTTTTCTTTTAGGAATTGCAATAGGTCTGACAGTGCTTGAGGTTTGCATTTTGAAGTGGCCATAATGTGAGAGAGACTATAATTTCTATTGCATCCACGTTCTGAAGTGTCTGAAGAAAGATGATATGGTGGCAGTGTTATTAACATGAAAATCTCCTTTTAACTTGAGCAAGTCTGTGACATGCTCTATCCAGGGAGCTTACAGATCTGTACAAAAGCTTTTACTTTGCAAAGCAGAGGCGATAGTTTGTGTGCTGAAGCAGCAAGGCTAAATAAAATGACTTATGAAATTAAAGACTGCCATCTCCTTGAAGAAATGCATCTTCTCATTTTCCCTCTCCCAACCTTTACACAGTCTTATGTTGTCCAGATCGCTGTGGGTCTCTTTTGCTAAATGAGCTTTGTATCTCTCAGTTAATTTTCTGCCAGTATCACTTTAGGCTGATGACTGTGGGTGTTTGGGTATCCATTAAGCCCACTGCCAGGACATGTCTACCACTTGCCACCTCTCCCATTAAATGGCTGTCAGCAGGTTTACAGAGCTGCTTTCTTGCTTTGCATTAATTGCTGCAACTCACTAGATGCAGTGAAAAGCACCTATAAAGAGAGATCACAAGAGTTGGCCTTTGAAATTTCTAAAGGTAAATAGAAATGCCATGAGCAGTTAAGACAGATTTCATATATAGTCATATAAATAAGATTAGCAGAAAAGAGGTATCACTTCTTTTTAAATTTTCTTTTTCAACTAACCTTCCTCCTTGAGCTCCCACCCCTATAAGTAAAATACTGCAAATCTAAACAAGTGCAAGTCATCAGATTCTTGCATGAGACTGATTCATTGAAGTTGTATATAATCCCATGCTGAGATTTACAATTGGTTCTGAAATGAAAATCTGTTAGAATTAAATCAAACGTTACCCTAGCTGGGATAAGCAGTGTGAGGAAGATTAATGATTTGGCCATGAAAGTCAGTATATAGTAAGGTTATTGGTATAAAGCTTCCCAAGAGACTCACTAAAATGGAGGAGTGCTAGGTTCAGGGCTGCAGCCATTTTCCTGCGTATTAATATAGTGTATTTTTTTAGAATAGGAAATTCTGATTCTCACTCTTAAGGTCTTATTTTGGTGGTGAAAATTTCTTTGTACTACTTGAAGCAGAAAAAGCAATAATAAGTAGTGAAGCAGTAACTTTGTGTGTCCAGGCTTTTGATAAAATACTACTTTGGAAATATACTGGTGAAAATGCATGGAAGGCCAATACAAGACATGGGGAAACTGAAGATCTGAAGTTGAATCTAAAGATTTGGTATCTGAGGAATTTCAGTGTGGCTTTACTATGCTAAGCTTTGTGTGTGGTGACTTCAAACTTCTAATTCATTTTAATTTAACTTTCCCAAGCATCCTTTCTGGGTGAATTGTGGGAGCAAATCATTGTGCTCATGAGTTTTCAAGCTAATTTGGTGTGACCAGCATATGGAAAAAATGGAGTGAAACTTAGTTGGAGGGATTTGTGCAGCGTCATCCAGAAAGCCAGTGTTGGAATAGCTCCTAAGTGCTTTGGTACAAATATATAACCTCTATGCTAGATGGTGCAGTCTTCAAAACATGTCTGCAATAAAAATTCTTGTATTCATTGAGCTTTGTCTTCTTTTTCTCTGCAGTACCATGATTTTTTCACCCGGCGATGTTCTCTTCCAAATCTCTGTTCCTTGTACTCCTTGCTGATTATTGTTGAATTGGTCTTTTGAGGGATGTTCAGTGTTGCTTTTCAAGCAGCCCACTAAGGGTACTATTGGATGATCAGATACTTGCCTCTCCTGCCAAACCTGCTGAGGATAAGCTTTCTTCTTCCACTGGTCACAGCATATTGGTGAAATAAGCAATTTTTAAAGATGAGTAAGATCTTTAATACCTTCTCTCACAGTAATTTATGTGTTCTGTGTTTAAGCCCTATGCAGTATTTCCTTTTTTTTATCTAACATTTCTGAGATCCTTATAAATGCAGATACAGAAAAACTAATCTTGGTCTAGTAATAAGATCAGCTTTGTCACTAGGCTTGTTCTAGTCTTAAGAGTTTCTAGGGCTCCTGAGGATACCAGGAAAAAACATGTTCATCATAAGACTTAAATGTTATGAGATCCTTTCTGCTTTTTAGTTATCATTGCTTTGTTGCTCACGATAAGTTTTGACGAAAAATCACAGTTTCCCTCACTGTGTTATAAGACATGTTTAATTTCCAGAGTCACTGCATAGTCACTTTTACAGAGAAAAATAAAGACCCTACACCTACCTTGCTCCCCAAAACAATCTGATGTCTCCTTTTTCCATCAATTCTTCCCATTCTCGTGGGACTTGCTCTCTTAACAGAAAATAAATGCTGTCTCTTGGGCTTTCTGTAGTTTTTCATAATTATTCTTGATGCTTTTACCCATTAAACATTGCTGGTAATTGTTTCTAGTCTCTGAGGAAGCTCCTGGTTTAATGGGTGAGACATGATAAGTAATGAAGAAAAATGTTTTCCTTCATGCACCAGTTCAGAAGAATGAATCTTACAAATGTTATGTACTCAGATTTTGGTAGTAACAAAAAGGGTTCACTCAGGTTTTGAAATTTTGTTGGACATGCTTAAAAATTTTGTTGTGTTCTACTCCCACCTCACATGCAATTAAAAGAACCCCAACAAAAAAATAAAACAGCCTCCCCTAAAAACCACCACCAAAATCTTTAAAAATGCTGATGTTCAACTTTGCCATTTTCTGCTTCAAATTTACCTGTAAACTTATGCTACATGAACTTTTACATAGTTTGTTGCTTCTCAAAATCTTTGGGGTGCCTACTACTCCATCTTGTCCAGCATTCATTAGAATTAAATCAGCTCTAAGGCACAGTTTGTGTGACATTTTATTTTATACAGGCTTCTTTGCCGTGTGTCACTGACATTCTGAGTATTTTCCAACAGTGCTGGAAAAGTTTAGTGTTTTCATGCTTTCAGTTCCCGTGTCCTTTTGCCTGGGGTAAAATCATATGCAGGCATTGTGGTTTTGTTTGAAAGGCTTAGGGGAAGGGATGGGACTGGGCAGGTGTAAGGCTTTACATATATATATGTATATATATGTTACATTTTAGAAGGGATAAACGCCATACTTTCATACTTTGCATATGTAGCAGAATGAAGTGAGCTGCTTGTGGCTCATTGTTCCTGAGGGAGTTCATTGCAGATTTTGCTGAGCAATTTGCCTTCTCCATTTCACCTATCTGATTTTTATCACAAAAAAGTTCTGTCGCTGCAGAGATCTGTCAGCCACAATGTCAGTGCTGTCTCTAGCAGAATGCCTTTATTGCTGGGCATTTTGAATATAATCCCAGCAGTTTTGGAAGCTATATGAAGAATAATGATCAATTTCAATCCCACAATGCCCTCTCTTTTTTGAGCAGATATGCCTATGTGTATCCACAGCTGTGTTTCAGTATATGCCTAGAAAATGTATACACAATCAAAATCAGGACTGTTTTCCACTGAGATGAGAAAAAAGTTTTTATAGCCAGTAGAAAATGGCAGTCATAGTAACTTGTTTCCATTGATAAAGTCTCTTGGAGGTGAAAGCAGGTCTCTTTTTAAGTGCAATCAAATTGTCCATTAGAAATAGAAAAGTCACATTTTCAAAAGTGTCTTTTAGATTGTTTTACATTAAAGATGGTAAGACACAGGTTTGGTAGGCCTACCAAGCTTGTAGTTATTTAGGGTCTCTATTTTTTTTAATATATTGGTTTTTTACTTTTAATGTGGAGATACATAGATATGTGCACTCACTAATTAGAATATTATCTAGGTGCCTAAGTCTATAAAGTGATGTTAAACTTGGTCTAATGAAAGAAATGCAAGTAGGGAAAGAAGAGGATTTGAATATCTGGGATTAATTTGAAATTTCCCACAAATGATTTTACTGCCCTGAACAACAGTATTTAATTTTTCTACTTATGTTTCATTTGTAAAATGTATATTATGAGGAATCAGTGACATCCAAATAACTGAGATACAAATTCAGGTCTGAGTACGGTGTAATCGAAAATGAAGTGGTCGTTAACACTCAGCAGTATATTATCTCAACAAGCAGGAAAAAATAATTTTAGTATTTTCCTGTATTCCAAACCTGTACTCCAGGCACTGAAAACTGAAGGCTGGGTTATACTAAGCCATGTGGAGCTTACATCATCTCTTCATAATGTCGTTAGAGTTTGAGGAAAATTAGGAACTCTGGAAGCTTTAAGCAAGAATGGTTAAGACTTTAACATTTAAAGCAGAAATAGCAAACCATCAGATTACAGATATGTTAATCAAAGATCTGTGAGACTCTAGCTCTGGGAAACAAGATACATCACAAGCACAAGGACTTGTGCTGTAGCTGAAAGGTACTAGTTCAAGTTAAACCTGTGTTTGTTTAGGTGCTTGTAACAGAAATCTGACGAATGTTTAACTGATGGCTGACACAGATCCATGTATTTACTGATTGAACTTGGAAACTGATGATCGGGTCTTGAAGCATTGACTCTGATTGTCAGACACATTCAGCAACTTGTTGGTTCTGAGGATATTATCAGTATAATGACAATACATGTGTGTTTTCCAAATTGCTTTTCTTCCCCTTTCCTCCTTTTTTATCAGACCATAACTCACCAAATGCTGTGAATATGTTATGGCTATGTTAAATGTAAATGTTAGAAGTTGTTCTCAATAGTTAAATTGCTCTCAAATTCCAAAAACCTGCAGATGAACGGTATAAGTCGTGAAACATGAGTGGCAACCAAGGATTTACTTGATTCTTTTGAGTCTGGTGCAATAAAGAGGAAAAAAAAAATCACTTTGGAGGCATGTTGTTCCTCAGCATCCTGAAGTGTTATTGCAGAGTTTTTCTGCCAGACAATATCTCCTAAAGCATTTTTTTAAGCATAATTTTCTTTTATCCTTTTGATTAAGTATATAAAATATCAATGAATGTATAAAAGATAAGAATCCCAGTGGAATCCTGTTGCTGACTCAATTTTTGCAATATTAGGTGGAGCCACAGAAAATCGAAATAAAGTTTTGAAGAAAAAATGTTCTTCACAGCTGGCTGCCTTTGTAGGTATAAAACATTAGTATTTATACAAAAGACTGCTCTCCTCAGTGGAGACTGTAAAACTTATATGGATACCAGAGGGGAAAGGTTCTTAATCAGTAGGATGTCATGAAGTCAGCAAAAACAACTGAAGTAGTAGAAGTTCCTGAGACCAAATTTAAGTTGTCACTGTTCTACACCACTTCAGCACTCTGGCTTCTTTTCAGTTCTGTGAGAAAATTCAAGTTTTGCATTTGACTATGGACTTGGATTCTTAAAAGGGTGGAGTAACATCTCTTGTAATTCTAGCACGTGTATATACTAATATAATGTGGTTTGACAGTATATGGGTGAGCAGTCAATAGAGAGTTTGTGGGTCAGGGTTAAAAGGGAGAACAGCGATGGGAGACATTATTGTGGGGATCTGTTACAGACCACCTGACCAAGAGGACTCTGTGGATGAAGCGCTCTGTAGACAGATAGGAGCAGCCTCACGCTCGCAGGCCCTTGCTCTCATGGGGGGCTTCAACCACCCTGATATCTGTTGGAGGGATGGTACGGCCCGGCACAAGCAATCCAGGAAGTTCCTCGATTGTGTGGAAGACAGCTTCCTTCTGCAAGTAATAGAGGAGCCAACAAGGAGAGGTGCCATGCTTGACCTTGTCCTCACCAACAGGGAAGGGCTGGTTGGAAATGTGACGCTCCAGGGCAGCCTTGATTGCAGCGATCATGAGATGATTGAAATCGAGATCCTCAGGACAGTGAGAAGAGCGTGCAGCAAGCTCACTGCCCAGGACTTCAAGAGAGCAAACTTTGGCCTCTTCAGGAACCTGCTAAGTAAGATTCTATGGGATATAGCCCAAGAGGACAGGGGGGCCCAAGACTGTTGGTTGATATTCAAGGACCACCTGCTGCAAGCTAAGGAGTGTTGCATCCCTACTAGAAGGAAGTGCTGCAGGAGGGCCAGGAGACCTCCTTGGATGTAGAAGGAGCTGCTGAGGAAACTTCAAAGGAAAAAAGAGGTTTATAAAAGGTGGAGGCAAGGACAGGCGGCCTGGGAAGAATACAGGAATGTTGTCCGGGAAGCTAGAGACCAGGTTAGGAAAGCTAAGGCCCAGTTAGAATTAAACTTGGCTAGGGATGTTAAGGATAACAGGAAGGGATTCTATGGGTACATTGCAAATAAAAGGCAGACTAGGGACAACGTCGGCACCCTCCAGAAGCTATCAGGAGAACTGGATAGCCTGGATTTGGAGAAGGCTGAAGTTCTTAATGACTTCTTTGCCTCAGTCTTCACTGGAAAATGCTCTGACCACACCACCCACATATTGGAAGGCAGAGGCAGGGACAGTGAGAATGAAGACCCTGGGCCCACTGTAGGGGAGGATCTGGTTTGAGACCATCTTAGGAACCTGAACTTATACAAGTCCATGGGACCTGATGAAATCCATCCGCGGGTCCTGAAGGAGCTGGCAAATGAAGTTGCTAAGCCACTGTCCATCATATTTGAAAAATCATGGCAGTCAGGTGAAGTTCCTGATGACTGGAAAAAGGGAAATATAACCCCCATTTTCAAGAAGGGGAAAATGGATGAGCGGGGGAACTACAGACCAGTCAGTCTCACCTCTGTGCCTGGGAAAATCTTGGAGCGGATTCTCCTGGAAGTCATGCTGAGGCACATGAAAAACAACAAGGTGGTTGATGACAGCCAGCATGGCTTCACTAAGGGGAAATCCTGCCTGACCAATCTGGTGGCCTTCTATGATGGGGCTATGGAACCGATGGACAGGGGTAGAGCAGTTGATATCATCTACCTGGACATGTGCAAAGCGTTTGACACTGTCTCACATGACATCCTTGTCTCTAAGTTGGAGAGACATCAATTTGATTGATGGACCACTCGGTGGATAAAGAACTGGCTGGATGGCGGCACGCAAAGAGTTGTGCTCAATGGCTCAATGTCCAGCTGGAGACCAGTAACGAGTGGTGTCCCTCAGGGATCGGTGTTGGGACCGGTCTTGTTCAACATCTTTGTCGGTGACATGGACAGTGGGATTGAGTCGCCCTCAGCAAGTTTGACAACGACACTAAGTTGTGTGGTTTGGTTGATATGCTGGAGAGAAGCAATGCCATCCAGAGGGACCTTAACACGCTTGTGAGGTGGGCTGATGCCACGCTGATGAAGTTTAACCATGCCAAGTGCAAGGTCCTCCACCTGGGTCAGAGCAGTCCCAGGCACAGCTACAGGTTGGGCAGAGAAGAGATTCAGAGCAGCCCTGGAGAGAAGGATTTGGGGTTGTTGGTTGATGAGAAAATGAACATGAGCCGGCAGTGTGTGCTTGCAGCCCAGCAAGCCAACCGCATCCTGGGCTCCCTCAAAAGGAGCGTGACCAGCAGGTTGAGGGAGGTGATCCTGCCCCTCTACTCTGCTCTTGTGCGACTTCACTTGGAGTATTGTGTGCAGTTCTGGTGTCCTCAACATAAAAAGGACATGGAACTGTTGGAACAAGTCCAAAGGAGGGCCACGAGGATGATCAGGGGACTGGAGCACCTCCCATATGAAGACAGGCTGAGAAAGTTGGGGCTGTTCAGCCTGGAGAAGAGAAGGCTGCGTGCAGACCTCATAGCATCCTTCCAATACCTGAAGGGGGCCTATAGGGATGCTGGGGAGGGACTCTTCATGAGGAACTGTAGTGATAGGACAAGGGGTAATGGGTTCAAACTTAAACAGGGGAAGTTTAGATTGGATATGAGGAAGAAATTCTTTACTGTGAGGATGGTGAGGCACTGGAATGGGTTGCCCAGGGAACCTGTGAATGCTCCATCGCTGGTGGTGTTCAAGATTGGGTTGGACAGAGCCTTGGGTGGCATGGTTTAGTTGGAGGTGTCCCTGGCCCTGGCAGGGGGGCTGGAACTAGATGATCTTAAGGTCCTTTCCAACCCTAACTATTCTATGATTCTATGATTCTATACTGTGAATCAGTGTCTCTGATAATAACTGCCTGTCATGGGACTGGATTAAAATAACTGGGTTTTGTAATTTTATTTTTTTTTCTTTTGCAGCACTTTGCTGCAATATTATACTGGCTAGGGAACACAATTATTGTTACCTTCTTGCTCAGTAAAGCCCTAATTGGGGTGGATGAGCATGGAAAATAGAAACTGAAATACACTAGATAAAGGTAATACTGTGCCACAAGAGAAAAGCTTTCTTCATTGTGACCAAATTCTGGCATATTTAAAATATTTAGAGGATTAAATGGGTGAATTAAATAGTTCTGCTCTCATGCACCATTTACATTTGAAAAGGACTTTGGTAGTGTTTAGACAAGGAGACCTGTCCCAGCCTGCTCAAAGTCTCTACAGGGGCAACAGAGACAAGAAAGGACCTACTGGATTTCCACACAGAAATTTGCCTTGCCAAATCATTTTTAGGAGAGCAGTAGAAATGCATAAACATGATTAAATTGAACATGGACTTATTAGAACTTTTTCTGGTAAGTGAACTAACCAAACTAAATGGCTTTTTGAATAGTTCAGTGAGTGCTTGTGTATATATATAATTCTCTAATAATTTTAATTTTTAATTTTAACTCACCAAGGAGTATTTAGTGTGTTCTTAAAGATGACAGTTGATCTTTTTTTATATATTTTTTTTTTTAATAAAAGCAGCATGTAAATCATGTTATCATGATTTCTTATTCCAAGGCCCATTCTAATTTCTGTTTTCCAATAAAATTGCTTTCAGATGCAAGATACCAAAGGAGCATCTTTTCTGTCATAGTATAGCTAATTGCTCTCTTATTTATTCCTTCTCTCATTATATTTAGTTGTTGAACAGAATTTTAAATTAATGCAATATTTAGGTTGCACTTAACAGTTTTAGTTGGGAAAAATACTTGAAGTTATTATATGGCTGCATTTCCATTTGCATTTACAAATTTCTAGTAGGTGGATAATTGAACCTGATGAAGTTTAACCATGCCAAGTGCAAGGTCCTCCACCTGGGTCAGAGCAATCCCAGGCACAGCTACAGGTTGGGCAGAGAAGAGATTCAGAGCAGCCCTGCAGAGAAGGACTTGGGGGTGTTGGTTGATGAGAAAATGAACATGAGCCGGCAGTGTGCGCTTGCAGCCCAGCAAGCCAACTGTATCCTGGGCTGCATCAAAAGGAGTGTGACCAGCAGGTCGAGGGAGGTGATCCTGCCCCTCTACTCTGCTCTTGTGAGACCTCACTTGGAGTATTGTGTGCAGTTCTGGTGTCCTCAACATAAAAAGGACATGGAACTGTTGCAACAAGTCCAAAGGAGGGCCACAAGGATGATCAGAGGACTGGAGCACCTCCCATATGAAGATAGGCTGAGAAAGTTGGGGCTGTTCAGCCTGGAGAAGAGAAGGCTGCATGGAGACCTCATAGCAGCCTTCCAATATCTGAAGGGGGCCTATAGGGATGCTGGGGAGGGACTCTTCATGAGGGACTGTAGTGATAGGACAAGGGGTAATGGGTTCAAACTTAAACAGGGGAAGTTTAGATTGGATATGAGGAAGAAATTCTTTACTGTGAGGATGGTGAGGCACTGGAATGGGTTGCCCATTGAAGTTGTGAATGCTCCATCGCTGGTGATGTTCAAGGCTGGGTTGGACATAGCCTTGGGTGACATGGTTTAGTGTGAGGTGTCCCTGGCCCTGGCAGGGCGGTTGGAACTAGATGATCTTAAAGTCCTTTCCAACCCTAACTATTCTATGATTCTATGGTGATTTTCTTAAACTGCATGAGGTATTGGTATATGCCGTGGGCATTTTTATGAAATAGCAACTTTTCTCAAGTGGATACATATATATTTTAGTGTTCTTTTCTGATGTGTTTCTAGTTCTTTAGCTTAGATAGGATTTCTAAAAATCTGTGATTTGCAGCTGATTACTGAATAGTTGTTGTCTTTTGTGTAAACAAGGCATGTAACCTCTGTTGAAAAATATCAGAAATTTCCACTTTTTCTGGAAAATTGAGCAAGTATAGATCCTGAGGAACTTCTAGGCATCACAATAGGTCCTTGAAATAATCTGCAGTAGACAATTCATCTTCTCTTTTGGAAAAATTGTCAAGTAAAACTAACTTGTAACTTTGTCAGCACAGTAGTTGTAGCTTGGCAGTTTGGGATCAGTTTCATTTGAACTTTGATTAGGCAGTCATTTTGTATTAATGTAGAGTGCTGTGCTTCCAATTTCTATTTTTGAAAGCAGATGTTTTTGAAGATATTTTAGTACTAATCAGGCATCCATGTGGAAAGCTACAGCTTTCTGTTCTTCAGCACATGAGATCTGATGAAAGCCTTTCAGTCTATTGTCATTGAAGAGGTAACGAAGATAATAGAATCTCTACTTTCTCAGCATCAGAATAGCAGCCTAAGATTTGTTTCCTTAAACTATGAAAATAAGTTCAGAATAGCAGAGGGATAGCTCTGTACCTTTACTGAACCCCCACATCTTCCTAAACGTGATACCGTCAGTATGCTCTGCTTTTGTCAGGATTCAAGTGCATAGGGACTGCTTTGCATTTGCCTAGCAGTAGCATGTTTTGCTAACACAGCGTGTTAAAAATAAAGTTGCTCTTACTCACTTCTAGACATGTTTTCTTTTTCCTTGTGCTTGTTAGCAGAAGTAAGAAAATTACTAAGGAAAAGGAAAGTAGAATTATGCTCAAGTGAGAAGACAATACAAATATGACCAACAATAGTCCTAACTCCCTACTTGCAGAATATCTTGAAGATATTAACAAAGAGAAGGAAAAAAAAATAGTTGCAGGAAGTGTCCATCAGTAAAAGATCTGATACTGCTTCCTAAAAATAGGTGATGAAAAAGACATCTATTGCTAAGATAAAATACCTTTTACAGTATTGAAAGAAGTCTGGTAGGCAGCTAATGCAGAAAGTCATAAACATGAATCTTGAATCTAGAAGCTGGTGACACATCATTAATGGGCATATACAGCTACCACTCTCCATTGACCAATGCCTCCTGTAATCTTTAGCAGGAGTTAAAGCTTGAGAATCTGGCTTTGCAGTGTGTTTGACAGAGAAGCCTATTCCTAAGAGTCTTTGTGACTGTAACACTTCTTTAAATAATCATTACTTTTCTGCTACTTAATTTTGATGTGAAAAGTAATCTGAAAATTCTTGAGATTAGTGCCATGTCTCCAACATGGAGAACTGCTGCAGATTTTCAGTCTGATGCGGTTATTCTTATGGCATTGCAAATCAATATCATTGTGCAAGCTTGATGGGAAATCCAGACTGTGCAAATAATCTTTAAATTTACCAGAGAACAGAAGTTTTATGTTTCTAAAACTACTTTTTTGAGGGAGTGTGGAGAAAGGAAGAGATTTCAGGTTTGATGAGCAAGAATAAGAGAAAGAAGCTCTAAAATCAGAAAGCAGTAATTTTTTCATACATCATGATGAGCTATCTCGGGGTCCTCTGGAAAAGGAGAGCAAATAGCAGGGTCTGAAAAGCTCTTGATGTCGGCCATGGTATACTTGTTTTGAATTTATGTTAGTCACTTTGCTGTTTGCAGAATAACAGGCTGCTTTAGTATTGTGTAATGTTTATGAAGATTTTATTAGTACTGTTTTATTTCAGGAGGACTGAGCTCTTTTTCAGAAATAATATTAAAAACCAGGTTTTGTCTATAAGGTTAAGTCTGATTAAGCAAGATGTAAATGGCAAACCTTTCAATTTGCAAGCAAAATGGCTAATATCAAAATACTCATAATAACTGATTCTTGGCACTAAGTTCTTCACACAGTGTACTCCTAGCTGTATTTTTCTTTGGTAATTTCTGTTCTTTCCTGAGTTCCCTTTTTTTACAGCTTTGCATTGCTTGCTTTCGTCAAACTGTTTTCTGTACACAAGTGAACAATTCCTAAATAATTAATGAAATTGAATAAAGGAATGTCTGTACAGAACCAGCCAAAGCTATGACTAGCCAGCACCTGATCCATCAGTAGTGGCCAAGAGTGCAAAACTAAGAAAACAGGGCAAACTGTTCTCAAAAGTTCTAAAAATGCCCAAAAAACCCCTTCCTAGATCTGAAATGAATGTAGGCTTCCTGACTTTGTCATGCATTGCCAACATGAAACTGGGCAAGTGGCTTAATTTTCTTCATACACATCTTTTCCCAATCTCAAAGGCATTTGGATACCCTTACAAAGTGGTTATGAAAATGTAGCTAAGAGCACTCAGTGTATCTGCAAGTAATGAAAAGATTGCTCAACAGTAAACATCAACTTTACCTTCCAACGTATAACGTAGGGCATTTTTCACTCTAAATGGTATACAGTACAATATAAAGCAGCTTGAAGTAATCCAGTTGAACATATTACCTCTGCCACCATGATCTCTTAAGGGGAACTGGTTTATTTGTCTTTGATTTTTAAAAGTTCTTTCAAGGATGCAAATTTAAATCTACTATTTAAAGCAGCATCACAACGAGAACTTGGTTTGGTGGTGATTTGATAAAGCAGAATTTGACTCTGGAGGGAGTAGGCAAAGTGGAAGTAGCACGGCTGTTAGTGTAAATATCTGCAAAATATAAAAAAAATGAGTCTTCTTCCTAAAATTAAGTATGAGGTATTAAAGTCTTGTAATTGAAAGCTGAGCTTCTGTAATCACACTGTTTACCGCGGATGCAGTTGACATGTTCTAATGTTAGCCTGAGGAGCTTGGAAATGAAGGAATAGCCAGGAGGCCAGACCAGTGTTGCAGTCAAGGTTGAATTATGTTCTGTACCAGAGGAGTTTGTAGACCCAAGTCCCAGAGTGTGTTTAAGAGGTCACAAATTAATTAGCAAGGGAGTATGCTGATGGAATTGAGTACATGGGTTTCATATCAGAGTGTTTGTGGTGCTAATGTGTTCTTAGTCGTTGCTGAATTTGGCAGGGAGAAGATAGGGCATAATCAGGAACGCTTTTGAGTCTTTGTGAAATCAAGTGCACTAGATTGCAGAAGGCTTGCCTTTATGAAATAAGATTTAAGAATCAAATGTTGATTTTCTTTGGAGTATCAGTGCAGTTAGCTTGCAAGTCTACAAATTAATTTCTAAGTTAAAATCTTGGAGAAAACATACATCAGCTGGGAAAAAAAGCACAAACATTAGGCTGTGGATTGATATAATCACTTGAATACCTTCATTTTGCTCCCAGGAATCTTAATGTTTACAGAAGTCTTGGACAAGTAAGAGAGATAAATGCTCCTTAAAGTTCACTTTTAGAATATATAGTGCAGCCCATTTTTTTATTTAAATAAATATGTAGAACTTTTTTTTTGTGTGTAAGTAGTGTTTCTAGAGATAATCCAACCAATAGTATGAATAAAAGTAATGGTTCTTTCACATATAGGGAAAAAAAACACCAAATAATTATTTTCATTCCATTTTGACCTGCACTAAGTACTTCTTTTGTTGAAGTTTATATTTAGGTATAAAAATGTATCTGGTGTCATATCTGTCACTATGGTTCTACTATATGATTATGAGAATAAAATCTATCCTTCAGAAGAGCAGCCTCTGAAGTAGTTTGCCTCAGAGATATTTTAATGTACAGACAATTCGGCAGCATTAAAATGTTACCTTACAACATTTTAGATGAGGAAGAACAGTGTAAAGTCAGCCTAAGAGTATTACCTCTTAGATTTACTCTCGCTGTTTCCAAGCAAAACCCATTTAATAGGGAAAATTTTACTGCGATTTTTTTTTTAGATATATTTCTGCTTCTCCAGCAAGATCAGATTTACCATTGGAGTGTCTCCTGATAAAAGCTTCCATTTAACATTCATATATTGGAAAACTTGCAGACTTTAATTAGAAGTAGCCAGTGCAATGGGTGACAGGTTTCTTTACATGAAGACTGAAGGAAAATGTAATGCTCTTTTTTCCATCTCTATTACTATTTGCTGTTGGTCTGAATCTATCATATATTAGCTGTTCAGCTCCAGAGGGAGCTGATAATTCTCTTTTTTCAAACGTAAGGGTTTGGTTTTATTCCTCACTTGTGCAGAGTAGGTGGAACCGTTGTAAAGGGTTACTGGATATGGTTTTTTTCCATGCATGTCTGAGTTGCCCACTGTGGTCAGTAGAGGCAAGTATTTCAAAAGAGTGATTGAGGCAGTTTATATTGCAGTAATTTCTCTCTTCATGTAGGCACTCTGAATCTTTTCCCAGAGGTGTCTGCCTCTGTCCTCTCACACTTGTGCACAAATAGGTGCTTGCAGTTAGACATTGTTGGCACAACTCTTTTAGGAAACTGTGCTACTGATTATTCCCACAAATTTATACAGCTTGAAAGAATTTAGCAAAGGTGAAATGACATCAGTGTTGCTTCTGTAGCTCTCTTTTTCTCCTATTTAATTTATATCTCTTTCAAGTTTGATGATTTGCTGAACTGATTCATTTGAGATAGCAAGGTCTTGCCACTTCTCACACTTTTTTTTTTTCTCTTCCTACTGAAAAATGTAGAAGGAGTTTCTGGTTTAGAAAAAAATTCTGTAATGGCCCCTCTCATATGGAAGCTGAGCATTTCTGTTGTCTTTGTGTTACAGGTTGGAAAAATTGGATAAAGTTCAGGGGGTTTGTTGATTGCTTGAGATGGAAACAACGGATTAGTTACAAATTTGCTTCTGTTAAATAGATAATCAAATTTGCCATAGCAATGATCAGTCTAAATAAATAACGAGAGACTCTTCAAAGTGTCTTTACAGAAAGAAAGAAGCTTGTTCCCTCTTGATGATGATAGAATAGAAATCGATGTGCAGGGGAAAAAGTTTTTTGGAAGATGCAATATAATAGAACACCTCCCTCTGGTGGTAGACATTACGGAGTTTAGTTTGCTGCATCACGCGTTGAAGTGGAAGCTTCATGGTGGGGGATGCCTCTCCAACTGCTCCTGGAGAACTAGTAGAACTGTTTTTAAAGAGAATTAAAATGCATACAGGGTTTTCTACCACTGTAGCTGTTTGATTGTGGTGGGGGAGGTTCAGCTGCTTGACCCAGTTTATTCTGAGTTTGTCAGTTAATTAAATTTTTCTGCTAGCCTCCCATCTTGCTGCTGGGATAAGCTGCATTTTATTATTTTTTCTGGGCTGTAAGGATAGGCTCTATGGATGTTTGTGCTTTAAGCAGGGAAACAGAACTGTGTGCATGAAACGGCTAATAGCTTCTAGCAGTCATTTGGCTCTTTCTGAAAATTTATTATTCCTTTAGTTTATTCATATTTATCTGTTTGATCTGAATTTTACATGCCAATCCTCAGTTAAGTTTCCAAATGTCTGTAATTACTTGTACTTGCATCAGCCGCTGTAACTGAAGGAGGGAGGTTATTGTTAACTGTTTATCTTGTAGTTTATTAATGCAAAGAAACAGATAATTTCTAAGATTTTCTTTCAGAGCTTTTCAGGAATGGGTTCCATCTGTCAATCTATAGAACATGAGCCCTTGAAGAGGCTATATAATTGTTATTTCTAGCTCTGTCTAGGCATAACAAAGAATGCTTGAAAAAAATGCTTTCAAATGCTACTTGAAAGCATGTTTTAGTTTCTTGCTTTTCATGGCCTTTGCATTTTGGGAAGTGTAACAAACTAGCTGAATGCGTGAGAACAACATTTTTCATCCTTCTTTTCCTTTCTGTTTAGTAAGCATTTTAGAATTATTTTTCCTGTTGTTCCTATACAGCA
This sequence comes from Ara ararauna, assembly GCA_028858755.1. NCBI lineage: Eukaryota > Metazoa > Chordata > Aves > Psittaciformes > Psittacidae > Ara > Ara ararauna. The sequence continues at coordinate 103,772,652 of CM054379.1, forward strand.
TAATGAGAACATCCTCTTCTCCCCACAGCCCAGGTTGAAAACTCAAAATAGTTTTTGTTTCTTTCGTATGTCATTAATAGAAGAACCTGTGAAACTTTGAAAGTCTTCTCTAAGGCTGTAGATGAAAAGCAAAAAAAGCTGGGGCCTTTCCATGAGTAGGAGTTCTAATTCCACGGCCATCACACTGTTAAACTCCCAGAAACAAAACTTGGAACATAGAGGACTGGCTGCAGAATCTGTTTTCATGTGCAGGATCCCAACATTTTCAGCGTTTAATTAATGTATTGTTCAAGGTTGGCATATTGCTGCTTTGATTTGGGGATTTATGCTTTGCTAGTGAAAACCCCTCTTTAAGGGATTGCAGAGCTGTTATGCCCAATAACAGTAATTTGCAATCCAGAGCTCTGGAAACAGCGCTGGCAAAAGACTAATTTTCTCATCTCCAATAATTTACAGTGGTAGCCAAGAAGTCTGATCATTTCAAATCACAAATCATGAATGTAACAAGCAAAAGATTCACCTTCTTCTCATGTTTTTTGTTTATTGCACTTTATTTCCATGTTGAAACATAGACATGAGTATGTGTTGTAGCCAGTTTCAGCAGAGATCCCACAACACTGACAGGTAGAAGGATCATTTCATCATCACAAGATATACTTTAAATTCATGTGTATTTGTGGTATAAGTGAGTCAAGAAGCACCTTTATCTGTCTTTTCTGGGGAGGTGGTGGGCAGGAATATATCATTCTCAGGTTAGCAGGTTTTTCTTTATTTTTATTTTTTTTCCTAAACTTCATTTAATGTAAAGAAACCAGAGAAGCATCTAAATACTGAAATTGTATTTGTAAGAAAAAAAAACATAAAGAAGAAAATCAATAAGCTTTAGATATGCACTCACTAGGTGACATTTTTGCAGCCATTTTATACTGATTTTAGATTGTGAGATGTGCTCCAGCTATTTTCTTTGGGATGAACTGGCTAAGTGTTGTCATTGACTTGAATTCAACATTTCTACTACCTTCTTGTAGAAAACAATTTTAATAAATATAAGTAAAATAAGTTGGTTTTATTAACTCAAAACTTCAGCATGTTTGTTGCTCAGAGAGGACTATAAACAATGTTTGGTTTATGTAGGCAGTTCTTTGATATCTGTGTGTATTCATAGTTTTGTTCCTAAAAGACTGGAAAAGAAATACATATATTGCAGGCTTGTTGAAAATAAGCAAGGGGTGCTTAAGTGGGGGTTGGCCATGTTGTTCCATAGTTGGAATTTAATGTAACACAGTGGTTTGCAGCACCTGCACCTAGTGAGAGTGTTTGACGTTTTGGATTCATAAATCTGCATCAACTTTCCTTTCCTTGGTCCTTGAATGTCTGCAGTTTTTTGTTGTCAGGTTGAACGTTGCTCTTGCATTTCAGTGCAATTACAGAATAAGATGGAGGGGATGGTAGGTGGGAAACTACAGCTACTCCCCTAAGCTCCTGGACTTCTTTGAGAAGTTAGTAAAATGTGAAGCTTGAAGCTAAGGCACAAAGGTGTCAAATGTGTTTCCAGTGAGCTTTTTCGCCTGTATGATTAAAACGTGACCTGGGTCTTTTCATGTTACTATAGATTATTGCAGTCACAAATTGCTTATATAAACTCCAAGCATTACAAAGTTTTTTGCCCCCACAACAGGACTGTCAGACCTGGAGTTTCTTCTCCACACTTTACCTAGTGCGTATGAAAGGCAGATATTTATTACAACATGAATAAATTCCAGTAGGGTCAAGAAGAATGGGAAGAAGCTCACCCCTCATACTTCACCTCACCATTCATTGTGTTGGTGGTAAAACTGAAATGGTGATAAAATACTAAATATTCCTCACAGACACTTTTCAAAGGGTGGGTTGTCTGTGGGGAAGTGAGGCCAGGAAATGAGAGTGCCTCCTCTCCTTTCGTTTCCAGAATAGTTTCTAGCTCTGCCTCTGGGCTGAAGAGACTGGGGAAAAGAATCTGATAAATGAGTAATTCCGAGGGATGTTTTGAGAGTTTTGGTAATGGCAGTTATTAACGTGGCTTAACTGGAGATGAGGGAAAGGGCACTGATGAGGGGTTTGTGGGTTAGTGCTAGGAAGGCTTAATTTACCATCAAGGCCTTTTATCCCTTGTGAACATCCTGACAATTTATAGTATAGCCTAATATTTGGGAGTGCTGCAACTATAAATGTGACTATTATTGACAGAAAATGAGGCAAATGTTCACTTTAATTGGAACTGCATAAATTAGATTGAAGGAATTAATTAAAAAATAATAGACATGCATTTTGAAATTGACGGGTTCTCTCTAGGTATTGGAAAGGGCATGATAAGGTGACTTAAAAGATAGCTCCAGTGCAAGAAAGGCTAATTGAAACATTTCTTTTATTAAAGCAATATTAGTTCCTTTGTGCTTGGTGAATGAAGTGTCCAGAATAAATATGAATGGTAATTAAATTCTTTTTCTATCAGTTGCAGTCCCATTTTGAAGATCTCTCATTTATTACAAAAGCACCTCAATGTTCACTTCATTAGTTTAGTTCATGTGACTCACTGCTGTTGCAAAGTGCTTGGTTTATGGGTTCATAGATCAGATTCTTCTTATTAAAATGAATCTTTCTTCCCCTTTTGGAACATAGATTTTGATGTATCGCCAGTCTGTGAATTTAACTTGAAATGGGACCTGTTCTACTCTGGTTTCATAAAGGGGTACTAGTACTAAAAGAACTCTGGAGACAAAGATACAAAATTTAGGGGAGTGATAGAGCTGCGGGGTGTTCGTAGGTTGTGTGCTGCTCTTAGTCAACTTTAAACTTACATTTTTGAGTATTTGCTAGAATTTCATATTGTCTCGTTTTAAATGCTTATGCAACAAGTTTTCCAAGTCATCTTTAGAAAATAAATTCTGTAAATCACAGCTGCATAGGTTGTTTTCCCCAGGTACCTTTTTTTAAACTCTCCTATATATAATTTTGTCTCCACTGTTGTGTTACCTTCAGGTCATGTTAAATGATTGCTCTCTGTAAGTGCCAAATAGATCCTTCAAATAACTGCAGCCACTTGATTTACAGATTAATTTCATGACTCTACATCAGTTTACTTTTCCTGGTTTACTTTTCCTGGGTGCTAGGGTTTCTTTTCTTGTTTCTCCCTGGAGTTGGTCAAGTTATTGTTGCTGCTGTCTTTTGCAGTGACAGCATGTAAGAGCCTATGGCAAGCTGTCTGCTCGGTTGGTGTTTTACTAGTAGTCTGTTTTGGTAGATGTTATTCCTAATAAATTATCACTCTATGTATCATTGAAAATCAAAATCTTTCTTGCAGTCATGATTAAGGACTGGTCGCTTTGTTTTCCACACCTTGTTTAAAGTTCATGCTTCCCCCTTGGGTTAGATTATTACCAATATCATTTAGTAACGATTCCAGGATCCATACAATCTCAATTAGTTGGATAATAAATTGTCCTAATTTCCTAGTTCCACTGTCAGATGCGGGTGCCTTATAGCTAGCCCCTCACTGGTTTTGGGTTTTGCAATGTAATAGTACCTTTATATAGTGCTTTCTCATAGTACATGGTCTGTAATGAATTCAAGGAAGAATGCTAACTGCAGACTTCAGGGATTCTATAACAGGAAATTTAAGTTGAATTGTTAAAATAGTAGTTTACTCTTCATAGTTTCAGTACTCTGGATCCTGTGATAACAGGCAATAGTATTCTTCATGTTGGTGAGTTTTATGGAATAGTGAAATTATTATAATATAATAATTGTTGATGTAATGTAAGCATATATTATATATATTATAAGCATATATTATATATATTATATATTATAATATATAATAGTTGATGTAAGCATGCTTGGTAAAGTAACAGTAGGAAATGTGGCACAAGGGTTTTTGAAGTGTTATATACAGGGATTTTTGCAGACTTTGCTCCTGGTCAATACTGAAGTAGTTGCAGCAAACAAATTTCTATTACCAGACAGGTCAAGGAGTGTTTGTTCTGTGGGGAAGCTGCTCTTGGAGATTACTTTTGTGAAATCCTGAATTTTATCATCTACAACTACACTGGAGGTTGTGGGATCACGTGCTGTAAAAATGGCTTTTTTTTTTCCTCATGGCAGTCATGTAAAGTGTTATAACCTGGTTAATACAGTTACTGTAGATTCTTCTTCTCACTTTTATACAAAACTGCAGTTCTCTTCCTTAAAGGTTTCTGCATATATATTTATTAATGACCTGGATCTTAAGTTGAATGTCATCTATAATAACATTATGCTCATTGTCTTGCTAGGCTTTGTTTATTAGTTATTCATGAATTTTCATGCTAAATAATAGTCAAAATCTGGTAGTTAAATCTTGAGCTTCCTGTGTCACTTTGGGGGTGAATCATTTTATAGAACCAGGAGAAAGAAGACCTAATGCGGAATTGTACCTTTAAGCAAGAGGTGTCTGATTTTTGAGAGCAAAACACAATGTCATCAGACTTCCTGGGAAAAAAAAGCCCAAAACAAACCCCAACTAACAAAAAAACAACAAGCAAACAAAAAACCACTCCTCCACCCCCCAGAAAAGCCCAGAAGACTTGATCATGTTAAAACTTCCCAGTAAGTTTACAAATATGACAGTCTTATTGTATAACTTGATCCTAATTCGTGAATGATAAATACATGTAACTGCAGCTGTGTTCTCACTGTCTGTTTACCTCCCTTGCAGATCCATCCTTTTATTTTGTATATTTCATTTACCCTTTTTCTAGTATTTTTATGCTTATTTGAAAGTTCAGTATGTCACATACATATACAGTATTATTTGAAACTTATTAATAATGTGTTGCCATTTAAAAAATATAGCAATCATGAAGAATAAGCCTAAAAATCTCTTCAGTTTTTCTTCAGGGAAAAAAAAAAAAAAAAAGAAAAAGTTGTATTTATGAATATACCCCCTGAGAGTTTTCTTTTACCACATGGTCTAACAATTCTAAATAAATTTCAGTTATATAGAAAAATCATCTTTCGAATATTTTTGCTGGTTTGATAATTCTTCCTGTACTTTGTGCTTAAATGTGAAAGCGATGAGCCCTGATACCTCATACAGGAATATACTGCAACAGTTATTTTCTTTTCTCCAGTCTGATTTGCAATTCATTCACCTATTGTTGGCTTTATTATTGTGGATGTATTAAGAAATATCTTTTTATATATGTGTAAATATTATATATTGTTTATTTATAAATATTATTTCGTACAGTACTTACCTTTGATTCCATTTTATGACTTTGGTTTTCGTCTTCTAATACAAATGCATGTGCAAATCCTATGGTGCATTCCCCTCAGGGCAGGAGATCTGTGTTTATTAAGTGGGCTAGTGCATCTTTCTGTGTATTTGAAAAGGGGGGGGGGAAAGTCTTCTATTCTTAAGTAGCGTTTTATTGCCAGTCTGTTGTTGGAGCTTTAGATTGCATTCAGGTAACTACTTAAAGGAAAGGTTTTATCTATTTCACAGTAATTCACTGTGCAAAAATGTAGTTGTATATGAGTGACACCTGAAATGCTTTCGATAAGCTATGAACCAGAAAAGTCCACTGAAGAGTTCTCAATAAATAAGTAAAAAAATATTTGTGACTTGCAGAACTATTCCATACTCATATAGGAACAATTTTTCCAGGCACATGATGAAAAAAAATAAAATGATGCAGTAACTTAGTGTAAACATTTCACTCTAGTAGTCTGAATGTCATATTTGTGTTACTTTCCATTGAGTACTTTCAGAATGCAATTTCTCTTAAGTATGGATATTTTCTGATCAGACTCCAGAGTAAAGTGAAAGTCTATTGTGTACATTGGGATACTAGTGGACTAGTAGACATTTGATGTAACACTAATACATTTATGCTCTGTAGAAGAACAAGATGCTCTGGTAATAGAAACTGTGCATATTGCGCATTCAATGCATGCAAGAAACAAACACTTTCCAAATAACTTTTTTGCTAGTTCATGCTGTGGAGTTATGGGAGCTATAGGACTGAAGAATAAAGAAATAGTGTAATATTGCCTGTCAACCCAAATAAATTACTTTAAAGACTCTAGTTTTCTCCTCTTAGCATGCTATTTACTCTGATGCTTCTTGGAGCATCCATAATTTATTTGAATGTTCCCATTTCTTATTAATGAAAGCATATGTTGTGTACCAGATAATAGGAAGTATTTATAACCTTGACCCTTAAAGTAAGCCAAAAGGAGAGCATATGTTAAGACACTTTGGGAGTTTCATTAATTTTGTCATTTCTTATAGCGTAGTGTGAACACAAATGAAAAAAAGCTCTGGCTTACTATTGAGTCATTTCATTGTAATATTCTGACATGCCTGTCATTGTCAGAGTAAAATACTTTATAACATGGTAATATTGCTCACATTCACTTTTACCTTAAGTTTCAACTGACTGTAGTCACAGAAGTTACCAGAAGCTGAATGGTTGTTCCTTGCTTTTAGTTACATACCCCTTACAGTTAGGAAAAAACTGAGAACTCAGTGTTTTCTTAGGGTTTTTTTTGGTTGGTTGGTTGGGGTTGGTTTGTTGTTTTTTGTGTCACAGAATTAGAAGTATTTTTGGTGGTGGAGGCGGTTGGATGTTTTAAATATTTCTTAGTTTGATCTTGAGGTAATGGGAGAAATCCATCATATTGGGCAGATGGTCTCTTTCTGGTTGCTTCCCATAACCTGGTAACAATAACCGGAGAAATATAGTAGGGAGTTCTAGTCCTGTGCAGAAGACATGATTTCATGTAGAGCACCTCTGGTTTTATGGGTTAGAATCAGAAGCTGTGAATGCAGTGGCTTTCATTATAATGTTATTTTATGAATAAAAATGAACAGAAGATTGCCTTGCAAAAGAACTTGTCTTTGGAAGCCTGGAAATAAATCTGGCTTCTTGCCTGCCTTTTAGTGTAAGCTATTTTATTTCATTGTATACCTAGAATATGAAATGTTTGTATCATGTTTATACATGTACATGGTCATTGTTTGGTTTACAAAGAAATCCTAAGCAATAAAAGAAAAACAACACGCTTAGTATTAACATGTAGTGCATGAGAGCCATGCTTGAGATTTTCTGCTTCTGCTCAGCTGGTTAAGATGCAGGGTGCAGCTCCAAAACTCAAGAAAACAAAAGGATTTTGGATTAGAAGACTGGCAGCTTCTCTACTATGCACTAGTAGTTTATTGTATGTATTTCCTGCATTTTATTGACAGATCTTTCCTTCTGTTATTCCCCCATGCAGGAAATGGCTAATTTACACATCAAATTTTGCCTTGTAACTAACACCAGAATATCTTGCACTTTAAAAACGAAAACAACCATCACAGCCGCAAAAAATCACCAAAACTGAAGGCAGTGGGAAAATGAGAGGGTGTTGAGAAGAAAAAAAAAACATACTTCCCAACAAACGGAGAAAGTTTGTTTCCACTAGACATGGGTACCAGTTGAAGTTCCTGTAAAAAGTTACAATGCTGAGTTTCATTAACTAGAAAAGAGGAACGTGGATTTGGTGGACTTACGGTTAGTTATGGCCCAGATTTTACCAGCATAGTGAAAGTCTCAATAAAAATAATAATAATTAAAAGAAGTGTTTTGCATGCATTTCCTTATAAATAGAAACTTCTGGAAATGGTGACTAATATCTTGCCAACTCTTGTTCTGTTTCTTCCTCATTGAGGCTATTAGGAGAGGTCGTTGTTCTGTCACCCGAATTACATTCTGATTTTAATCAGACTAAAGCCACCCCTTCAGAACTTGCCAAGGTCCTGCCTGTATTGTGTGTGTGTGTTTTGTTTTGCTTTATTTAAGAGTTAAAGCATAACTGGATTTCTTAAGCCCCAGCTCTCCTGTAATTGTTGCCAGCTTTTATTGTGCTGGGGTGGGGGGGAGATCAAGTGGATCTGCAAGTTATTTGTGTTATTGAGAGTCCTGGTTAACAGAAGCCAAATGCCATCCACCAATATGCTGAGGAAATATAATACAGCTGATCCAGTATGTCATTGGATCTGTATTTGTCCTAGATGAACACTGGACCATGAATTATGAAGCAATGTGTTAGAAATCTGTTGATAATTTAGGTCAAGTTTGTTATATAAACTATGTTACTGAATGGGTCCGGTATTGCTGTATTACTGAGGCAACTGTTAATAATTCGCTGTAGCGTAAGTAAGTCATATAACTTCAGTTATGGTTAATATGTCTCTGGTGCTTGAGATCAGCAGTCTAAACACTTTCCTCAAGTACTTAAGTCTGCAGTGAAAAAGTGGTTAAAAAGTGAGATCTGGGAGATGCTGTCAGGTTCCACATAACTTAGGAGACTATGACTTTTGTGAAAGTTAATTGATTTGTAGTCTAAGTAGAAGCAAATTCTGACCATGAGGTCCTGGATTCATGAAGGCAAAGAGCATTTAACTGCCTTCGTGGATGTTGCTGCTGTGTGACGGCTCTGAAGTATTTTCACTAGTAATCATGTTGGGAAATGCTGTTGTTGAATGACCATTTTTGACATGCTGTCTTTGAAGCTGGAGAATTTCCCAATTTATTTAGGTTGCAAAAGTGAATAGCTTTTCAGGACAAAACCAAAACCCAGCCCACCTTGTTCAAGGTGCTCTTAAACTTGCAGCTTTGGGAGACACAGTGTAGTACTGGTACGTAGTGTGGTGAAAGGACTGTCAGGACTTTAATTATATAGGCCATTTTGTAACAATGTTTTACATTTCACTGTAAATGCCCTTTGGCATGTACAGAGAGTGGAGTGAACAAATGCAGCTTGAGTAAAGTATTTGCAGCTATCTCAGCTGGCTGAGAATTTTTAACTTTGCTGATTTTTAAGGGATTTCGTAGTATCTATTGCTGTTTTGTAATTCTATGCTTTCCTTCCAATGCATTTTATAGATTGCTCACAGTGTATAATATTGAGCGTAGCCATTATTTTTGCTCTGCTCCTTGAAGATGGAGTTGCTCCAACTTCCCATACATGCACACAACACAGCTGTTCTTTGTACTGCCTTGGATACAATCTCATGTAAAACCACTTAGAATCTTTTTAGCCACCTTATATTAGCAAGCAACCTGCAGGCTTGTAATTTGTGTTCTGTACTGGTTGTTTATAGACTGGTAGAGACTGGTGGTTCCCAAAATGCCTCTAGTTTTGAGCTCCCCTTCTGTCAGGACTGTGGCCTTGGCATAAGCATGAACAGTTGGATGATGGATATCTTCTGGGATGGTGGCTCCAGTTATTACTGCAGCTGTCTGACTGTGGCTGGTGCGGAATCCCAAGTGCTTGAAGCTTTCTTGGTTGCACAAACGTAGTAATAATATCCAGGAGCCCAGCTTGATTGAAACTTTATTGATAACTAGTGAGTCCTGAGCAGGACATCTTCCTGTGTCCAGTAACTCACCCGTGACAAAAAGCATCCTACCAGCTCTTCGGTGCTGTGTTGTGGAGTTGGATGATTTCCTGTTGCTGCCACCTTCCTTCTCCTCCTGGCTTTGAGCTTGTTCCTGTCCAAGCTGGACTTCTGGCTGACTCTTCACAGCAAAAGTTACAGCTTAATTTTTCTGGCAAATAACTTAAAACCTTAATCAACTTTTAGGGACTCTTTGGCTACAGTGCTTCCAGTCTCAGTGAGTCATGTTGGTGACCCATGTTTCTAACTTGTCATTATCTGTAAATATTTATGGACTCTTCTGTTTTCCTCTCTGTCATGACATAATAATGAGCAACTAAATACTCATTTATGTATGTGTTTGTGTAATGGTTAAATTCTGACTCTGTATGCCACTTTTAGAAAACAAAAAAAAAGAAAAACTGTTTAGGAACACAAAGAGGTGATGATGTCTTTCATCTTCATCTGTCTTTTTAAAAGGAAGAGGTGCCTTTGCATTGTGAGAGTAACTGGATGTTGAGCAGACCAAAATCCATTTGGCTGGGATGGGTGTTCCTGGAGGGGATCCAGCGGCAGAGCTGTGCCAGACTGAAATCAGTAGTGTAGCTGGTTGGAACTGAGACTACTGCTGTAGCAATCAGGTATCAGGACTGTGTGTTTGGGAAAAAAGCCCTCAAGGGAGGATTTGCATTTAAAAAGAAAAGAGTATATCCCCTCAAACCGGACTCTGCTTTGGAGGCAAGATAAGTCTGAGGAGGGCAGCTGTCAGGGTTGTGGAATTTGGACTATTGGTGCTGTTTAGAGACCTAGTGTGAGTTGGCACTTGCTGGAAAAAAAGAAAAAAATCTTTGAAACCAGACCATTTGTAAATAGCTTTAATGTATTGTAGTGATTTACATCCCATGTTTAATACCATGGTCATAGATCAATAAGCAGCTTTTAATGCCAGTGTTGGAGTAAGTGACGAAAAGAAGGGGGAGCACCACTACCAAACCCCACCGAACAAGTGATGCAAAGGCAACCCCTCACCCGTGCCAACCCAGAACCATAGCTGTCTGCAGCAGCTGTGCCAAAACTGTTACTGGTGTGGTTTTATATAACAGCAGGGAGAAGAACTGTGTTAAGAGAAGCATAACGTTTCCTTATGCATGTATTTCATGCCTTAATTCTTTCCCCATTGGATGTTTACTCTTTTGTGTACGTGTTTTTGTGTGAACTGTTTTTAAAATGATGCCATGTGCAGTATACTGATGTATGCAGTGGCAAGCTTTGGATGTTCTTGAATGGCTAGGGAAACAAGACCTTTTTGTAGTTCTGAAAAAAATTATTGTTCTTCAAGAACAAATGAGTTTTTAAAGATATTTTAAATTTGAAGACTGCTTAAACTTGAAGACTTCTCTTAGTGTTGTATGAGATATACGAATTATCAGAATGACGATACCTCTGGCAGTGTTTTGGGATTATTTTTGTTATGCTGGGGTGTTCTTTTTTTTGCAATAAAGTTGGATGGTGAGATTGAGCAAGTGGGATGATGTATGAAATCTTGGTTTTGACAGATTTCCAGAAGAAACAGCCAGATGATGACTCTGCTCCCAGCACAAGCAACAGCCAGTCAGATTTGTTCTCCGGAGAAATGAACAGTGACAACAGCAATACCTCTCTAACCACGCAGGCCGCTAACTCCAACCAGCAACTTTTGACAGAACTGAATGTAACTTCACCGAGCAAAGAGGAATGTAAGTGCATGGCTCCTGAGTGACAGCAAAGGAGATGTGAACATTTTGCCTTGTTCTCAGGCTTATGTTTCACTGACTCCCTTTGGAAGTCAATGACCTGTCTTCTGGGGCAAGGGGAAAGGTTGGATGTTACTCACAAATTAGATATTTATGGCTTTAACCAAAGAACAAATTAAAAGGGGTTATGAGATTTTCTAACTGACTTTATAGCTGTTTGAACTGCAGTATACAATTTCATTATAATTTTGAGGCACTCTCATTTTGAGAAACTCCTTCATACGTTGCTGGTAAATAAATACATATATTCTAGGATAAACACCAATATCTTATGAAATTTTACTTTAAAACCTTATGTTTTTAAACTATTGCAGTTGCACGGAACACTGGCTGTAATGTGGTTTGTTCACACTGCTGTTAGGTTGTTTGCATAAAACTTGAGTTTCATGTGGCAATCTGTCTTTTCTTTCATGACCCATCTTTCTTCTTTATTGAACTGTCAGGCAAAAATTCTCCCTGAAGGTAAGGTGAGATGTTAAAGATTAGCAAAACATAGTGAGATAAAGTTGTAATTTAGATTATTCTAAACCTCTGTGTAAATTCATTCAGTGTCTAATGTATTGAGTTTTAAAATCTGCATTTTATAACTTAAGCTTGAATGTGTAATTTATAGTTTCATTTTCCTCCAACTGTGGCTTTATTTTAAAAGGTGCTCTGTGGAGACAGTCCCTCTCAAGCTGAGTTTAGTTTACAGTGTGGCTGGTAAATAACACATCGCAAGAAGAACAGGCTTTTTTTTCTTATTAGGAAATTTGAGAGAGCTACTCTAGTTCCTCAGCATTGAGGCAACTGCTGGAAATAACAATGCTGACAAAGCACTAGGACTGAAAAATCTTTGATATACTATACTTGTGTTAACTATCTGCATAGATGGTTTTGCCAAGTTGCTGAAGTATTTACTCTGTTTTCAGGTATGTAAATTTGCATATATTTTTTTTTACTCCTGCAGATCGGCTGGGGAGAAATCACAGATTATCATTTTGGGGATTGCGGTAGTTTATTAGACTAAGGAAAATAATGGTTTTGTTGTTGTTTTCTATCTGCATGTGAGAATATTGTCAGAAATATAGCAAGGTTCAAATGTGACTGTTCCAATACCAGCTTGTGTAATAGGAGTAAACTTGCCATGTAACTCTTGTCTCTTCTTCGCATACACAGTTGCTGCTGACCACCCATCATCTCTTCCTTCTGTCCAGTGCTTCTCCAGGAGAAACTTGTAGTTTGCTGTAAAAACAGGGCTTTAAAACAACCTTCCTAGAAAATTCAGCAAAACCTCACGCTTCAGCGGCGTATTTGGGCCTTCACAGGGCAGCGGGCTTCAGCGCCCCTGCTGGCTTATTAGCTAGGATTGACTTTTTGGTGTTACACTTCTCCAGTGCCTGTGGGTTGGGTTTTCTGAAAGTTTGTTCAGCTAAAAGTTCAATTGTGTTACAACAGAGTGTTTCTGTTGTGGCTAAGAAGGGCTTGGGCATAAGTGGGAAGGTGATTACTGCAATGGGAAAGAAATTAAATAGTGTCGTTCATCCTGAATTGTTGCAAGCTTATGAACGTACAGTGAAGGTGATGGATAATAGGCAGCACAGCCTGCAGAGCATTTGAAAATATTACCTATAAAAAAAAAAATCTTTATGACTTCCTGCTGGGGTGATTTTAAGTAAAATACAGTGAAGAGATTTATTTACAGCTTGAGCTCTCTGTCTTCTGTCATGTCCCCACTACCTCTTTAATGAAGCGTAATATCATTTATCAGAAATAATTATACACAGATGGAGCTTTTCTGATGGATAATGGCCTTAGTGTGGAAGGTTCTTTCTGGTAATGAAGAATACCCAAACTTTAAATGTCTTTTTGATTTTAATTTGAGGGTGTCTTTTTCTGTGCAATATTTATTTATTATGCAGCAAGTTCTATAAAGCATGCTCTGTTCTTATTGCAGCTGTGTTCCTCGAAGATTGATATTTTGCAGTGCCATGCAGTAATGTGCAGCTATGTGCTGTTCTGAATGGAACTGTGGTAATTCATCAATAATCAATGTATGGGACCATTATGGTAATCCCTATGAAGGTGTGGAAAGAATGGAGTACTCAGGAAGGATTCTCATGGTGCATTCCACTTCCCTCTCTTCTCTCTAAAGCTTTTGAGAACAGTCTCATATCAAAGATTTTGCTATAATACTGGAGTCCATAGGGTGCGCAGATTGGACAGAATTGCAGCAAGTCATTTAAGCAATTCACAAATTCCGTTCATGTTATGGTACCTGAATAGAACCATAGAAATCTTATGTGGTAAGGTTCGTCTTCTGTATCAAAGAAAGTGAGGGGATTTTGTACTTGTTTTTAAGTAGCCATTTCCTTTTTTAACACACAATGGATGATACAGGAGAAAAGTTCCTTGGACTGAATTTTGCAGGAGTTCAGTTCAACAATATGCAAGTATTTCTGCCTGGTTTTGGTACTGTTTTGATTTTCTGAGACAGTTGCATTTGCATTCCCAAGTGTCTTATATACACAACCAGGTTGTAGTGACTTTCCATCTACTGCCACCCTCAATTATGAGCAGTCATCTACCCCAGTGGCTGCCTTACTTGTTAGCATCTTGTCCCCTGGTAGATGAATTACCTAGCTGGAGGTAATTCTCAGTCTTAGAACCAACAAAAATTTGTTAAATATTTATGCCCAGAGACAGTGGTGCAAGCTTCAGGACTTACAGACTTATTTTATTTTTCCTCCTTCACATATGTTTTCTTTTTATGAAGCATTATTTATCATCAATAAAAAAAATGCTGTTGCAGTTTGGGGGTGGGGGAATTTTTTCTATTATTTTTTCTTTCCTCCCCCAGATGTACTTCTTAGTTGCCTTTTATTATCCAGAACCTTCAGGTCTCATCAGGTGCAGTAAGTTTTCTGAAATAAACTTTTGTAGAGAAGGTGTATATTGATACTGCCATAGCCTTACATAGTCTAGATTTGCATGGATTTTAATGATCTGTTTCTTAACAGATGGTTATATCTGTCTAACTCTTGTTTTTCAGATGCTTTATGTGCAGATAAGTTTCTCTGTTCAAGTTCTTGAATAGTTTTCCTCTATTCTAATTTTTCCCTTCCCTCACTTCCTGTACGTGGTCCTAATGGTAGTTAATTTCAGTGTCTGTCAGCATATGAGCTGGTTGTTCTGCCAGAGTTTTCCTTTTGTTATTGGGTGGGCATGGTATTTGTTGATTTTTAACAGGCAGGAAAAAGGGATTTGACAGTGGCCCTCACTTCTCCCTCTCCCTACCTTCAGCCACCAGCAGTCTTATAAAAATTAACTTATTAAGGAAGGTTTTGTGTATTTTGGTAAAGAAAAGGTCACACTGCATACAGAATAATTTTGCTTAGTTTCAGGCCTTTGTTGCTTTCTTTGGGGCTGTCACATTATTTTTCTGTCTCTATGTAAGTAGACCAAAAGCTGACACTGTACAGGTTTAAAACTAACTGTGGTGGTATGTGACAGGAGAAATGTCAATGTGAACAACTCCGACTCTGGCATCTGGCTCAGATTTGATATTTCAGTAGTTCTTAGCTTCAGTTGACAAGATTTTATTTTAATTATGTGCTTAACGCTTCCTGGCCTGCTTGAATTAGCAAGAACCACTATTGAAAAAGGACAAAATGAGTATCTGGCATTTCCCAAACAGTTAAATGCATTTCCACATTGAAGTTATTATGAGAGGGTACACAAAAATATGAGATACTGCTGTAAATGTCAAAAAATGCACTACAGATTTCAGCCCAGGTCACTGACCATACCTAATGGCTCTGTGTGCTGAATTTTAAATGCCCAGATATGAATTTTCGGGACTGAATTTCTGTAACTTTTGGCTAGCTGTTGTATACCCTCCACAACTTGAACTGTTGCATGTCAAGCTGTGTTTAAAACGTCATCAGTTTATTTCAAACATTTAGCTTTGCAGGAATCTAAAGTTTGAAAAATGTTTTGAAATATTTTGTTTTATTAAGCATTTGCATGTGCTGCAAGCACTGAAATACCCCCAGTTATGAAGTTATGTGGGCAAAGCTACTATATATACATAAAGAGTGTATCTCTGCCTCAACTGTAGTACCAGGCTTCCGTAAAAGGTGTCTGGCAGAAAGGTGAGTGATTTTTTTTCTATTGCACTTAATGAACGCTTATACTCTGAGTTTCTTCGCTTGTTGAAGCATGACTGTGTAAAAAGCCAAATAAGCCGTTAGTAGTAGAAAAGTAATGATATTACTTTTAATATTAACCTTATGAAAAATGTATAAGCAAAGTGCATCCTTTCTTCCTTTTTTGTTGAATGGCCTCTCTGACACTATACAAAAGGTTTTGTATTGATATGTAATAACTTCACAGTTTTTGCGTTTTGCCTGCATTTGTCAGCAGAGTCAGATGGCAGCTTCCCTGGGTATGCTCTGAAAATACTTCAGATTTTGAATTATTACTGTGTTATCCTTAATTGTGTTTTGTGGCTTTGAAGTAAGGATATTGATCTTTCAAATGATAGTTGCTCTTTGATGCTATCCATTGTATACTTCACTAAATGCTCTGGCCTAGAGAATTCAGTTGGTTATTGCAGTAGGAGTCAGTTTTGTACATCCTTTTTCCTTTTTTTTTTTTTTTTTTTCTCTCTTTCTCCTTTTTTTCTCTCCTTTTTTTTTTTTCTTTTCCTTTTTTCCGTCTCCTAATTCTGACTATGGGGAACTCTCATGTAGAATATGCACCTGGCTGGTTTTTAGTATTGCAGGCATCTTTGGATTTCTGTGCCACAGAATAAGAACTAGCTTTCTTCTCAGTTTTTTTCTTTTATTAAGCTAGGTAGTAGCAAAAAGTGGTTTATAACTTGAGGGATTTATTTTTAATTTCTTTCGGTCGTGTTTTCATTAGCTGCTATGTACAAATAGCCTTTTGTTCCTCTTTTTAATGTTAACAGCAAGTCAGGTTTTCATTTGGATTATTATCAAACCTGGATTTCTCTTGAATATTCATCACAAAAATATGTATTTTTCTTAGTATTGATGCAATCACTTTTTCTCTTGCAATTTGCAAGAATACTTTCAAATATAAAACCATATTGTGCGCTGTGGGCTTTTTGAGTCATCTTTTGAGAAATGACACTAGAATTAGGTGCCAGTACAGAGCATACAGGTAGTTAGAAATTTGAACAAAACAGTGCCTAGTAGAGTTGTCACCATCATCTTTTATGGCATGAGGATCTTTCTGTAAATTTTAGTCTAGTTCCTACAGCCCCAGTTTCATTTAAAGAACATTTCTGGCTCTTACAACATCTTAAGCAAAGATCTGCACATAGATCTATGAAATGAACACTTCTTTCCATGTCTGTGGCATGATAATTTTGAAACATAATGAAGACCAGTGGAATGGTATCACTGTTAATTGTTCCCTCTGATTTATAGTCGCTTCACACTGCAGAGTAGACAGCGTATCCTGGAGTCCAATTTATTACAGTGAAAGGACCCTACGGAACATGAAACAGAAACACAGTCACATAATAAAAATGTGGGTTAGAGCTGCACAGCTATCAAGGTTGCATAAAAATTATTTATAAAAATATAATTTAACTGCCGATTTCAAAAGCGCATTTTTTAAACTCCACCTTACACCTATAAAGTAGGGAAGTGCCATCTCTGTTTTACAAATGAGGAAACTGAGGAAGAACAGGTGACAGAATGAGACAATAGCAGGGAAAAAAGGGGAATCTGAGTCCTGTTTCCATTTACTTTGCTACAGTTGTTAAACCTGCCAGCCATTCAGCGGCAGCAAAGCAGTCCAGGTTTCACTTCCTTCTGCAAAAGCTACATGTAAATAAATTCTCAAAAGTAAATAATGGCAGGTTTGTGAAATGAAATTTTTAAAGTATGTGTTTGCATATGACATATCCTCTTATCTGTTTAATAATGGCATCACTTAAATTATCACGCAGTTTACCCGTTTTGCAGCAAATAAGCAGTTTTCAAGTGCTGTGAAGTTCTTTTGCCTTTTTTTTCCTGAAAGAAAGTATATTCTGTCTGTGCAGGCTGAATTTAGAGATTTATGTTCCCATTTGTTTATGTATTGGTGTTTGAAATCAATGACTGTCTTCAAACTCAATTATGTAGATTAATTAGATTATGTCTCTACCTATTCAAGAAATGCACAACTGGATTACTGGTTTGGACAGTTTTCCCAAGGTGGTTTCTTCCATGCATTGAAATAGCCATGAAATTCTCCCTGTCCTGGCTCAGCCACTGCAGTCCAAAGAAATTCAGCTCTTTCTTACTACCCTTTTCTGGCCCATTGCATGCAGAGAGTTGGGGTGCTTTTTCTGGGAGGGAACCATCACAGTACCAAAACCTCAAAACTGGTATTCAGGCATGCCTGTGTTACTGTGATCAAGTGTCACTGAGCTTCAGGCTCCCTCACTCATTTTTTCCTGTTTGTTCATTGTCTGACTTAGAGGGTTTGTTATCTGTAATTGTTTCAGATTGTGTTTCAATTGTGTTTCAATTGTGTCATCTTAGGCTTTGTGCTCATCTACAAGCTTGATTGCACTCCATTCTTCATCTCTTCCGCTGCTCAATAAGTACTTCCAAATGCTGTTCAAATACACCTGACACTGAATCATAGAATAGTTAGGGTTGGAAAGGACCTTAAGATCATCTAGTTCCAACCCCTCTGCCAGGGGCAGGGACACCTCACACTAAACCATGCCACCCAAGGCTATGTCAGATCCAGCCTTGAACACCACCAGCGATGGAGCATTCACAACTTCCCTGGGTAACCCATTCCAGTGCCTCACCACCCTCACAGTAAAGAATTTCTTCCTCATATCCAATCTAAACTTCCCCTGTTTAAGTTTGAACCCGTTACCCTTTGTCCTCTCACTACAGTTCCTCATGAAGAGTCCCTCCCCAGCATCCCTATAGGCCCCCTTCAGATACTGGAAGGATGCTATGAGGTCTGCACGCAGCCTTCTCTTCTCCAGGTTTAACAGCCCCAACTTTCTCAGCCTATCTTCATAAGGGAGGTGCTCCAGTCCCCTGATCATCCTCGTGGCCCTCCTCTACACTTGTTCCAACAGTTCCATGTCCTTTTTATGTTGAGAACACCAGAACTGCACACAATACTCCAAGTGAGGTCTCACAAGAGCAGAGTAGAGGGCCAGGATCACCTCCTTCAACCTGCTGGTCACGCTCCTTTTGAATACAGCCCATCTGTGCTCTGAGTTCATACTCAGCGCTTACTTGAACAGCAGGAACAGGGGAGTTTACCCTGGTATTTCACTTTTTCCTGCACGGTTCTGACTGAGTAGAGTCACTTTACCTTACCAAGACTTCAGAAAAAGAAATGAAAAGTTACCCTGCCTAAGGATATGTCCTACAGGGCAGGTGGTACTTCTTAATTGTTACTTTCAGGAAGGGAGGGTGGGCAATGGAGAAAGGCATTCTAAATGTCAATTTAAACATAGAGAAATTATAATAGCCTATAATAGTAACAACATTGACATTTTATAGAAATATAAGTAATATGTAAAATTCTGCTACTTCACAGATTTAGCAGAGAAACTGGTTTGAACCTGTTTTTCCAAATTCATATATTTAGAGTACAGTTAACAAAAAGTCACAGAAAGCTAAGGATATTGGAAGCCAAAACTATAGCAGCTGCAAGACCTTTTGTTTTAATATATGATAATGTTCTAGTTAAAGGATCTTTTTTGGCCTTCAGTAATTCTGTGTATGAATTTGCAAACTCAGCAATTCTCATAGTAGCTTTTAGTGGGTTTGCATTTTTAATCTTCTCTTGGGATTACATTATTGCTGGGCAGTGGCTGCTTTTGTTTGGAAGAGGAGTTGCAAATGCCAGAAACCTTACACTGTGAAAAAAATAGCATAAGCTATTGTTTAATATGTTAATTGGATAGAGAGTAGAAAGAGATCTTTATTCTTCTGTTTTAATCTCTTGTTTGTGCTGAGAAAAAACAGCAGTGTACAGCCCCATAGGTTATGTTAGAAGTTAGACATGTATGGCCTTTCACTGTGTGCTGAAATGTTTTACGTTCCACAGTTAAATTCCCTTGGAGCACTTATTTTTTGGGGGAATGAAGGTGCAGATGTATCCTGAACCATGCTAAATTATAAGCCTACCTTTGCGCACAGACAAGAAGGACTTGTGTTCTACTGTTACATGGCTTCCCTTTTTTTTGTATAGAATTTTTTTTCAAAGCGATGAGAAATATACTGCCCTGTTTTAAATAATACAGAGATGCGTGTATTAGCCATTATGTATGCCAAAAGATTCAGTGTAATGACTTCCATGTAGAATTGCACAGTCAAGCCCATATAACCTACTATTGAATTATGCATGACATTTTTAATGGTAGAACAAAAACAGTAGCAGAAGGAAGGACACGCTGCCTTCGCTGGTTATTAGGCGCTGGTGTATGCACATGCAAGTCCCAAGATATTTTTTGTTGAAACTCTGGTGCTGTGCTATACAAATCAAAGCTATATGAAAGTAATATCTAATGAGGAAAACTAAATAAAAACTGACATAGGGAAGTGCAGAATATGTACCAACTTACTGTGCTTTAGAGAGTGAGAAATAAATGTCTTGTATATACTTGGATGCTGAAAGTATCAGCTAGTGTAAACATTTACTGTACAATAATTGCAAAGATTAGTGTTGATAGCCCACAGCGATGATGTCTGTCAGTGTCTAGTCAGTGAAAACCAAGAGAAAGTAACTACAATTTTATAAGAAAAGCAGCTGCATCTTAAGAGGTAGCTGTGGTCTAAAGTCAGCTCATTGAATTTCCGTATGCTGTTGTATATTTTTTGATATATTCTATATTCTGTTGTGTATATTGTTTACTCAAATTCTATATTGAAATACTATATACTCAGTCTTTGAAAGTTGAGAGTGACTTAACAGAGTTGCTGTGTAATTGTTGAATATCAAAAACATTTCAACAGGGTGCTTGGTAAGGGTTCTTTTGCAGTATTGATTCTGTTCCAAAGTGCACCAAACCCTAGATTAGGCTTTTTTTGAGCCTTTTACTATAGTATTACTAACATAGATCAAAATGCTTTCTTTTTTTTATATTCTAGCTTAGAAAAAGATGTATGTTGCCAAAGGGACTTTTTGGGGAGAACAGAAAACTTGGGGAAGTTTACCAGTCCTTTGCTGAGATCTTTGGTCCCAAGAGCATTTCATTGAAATCAAATGCACTGAAATAATTTCCTTACATTTTTCCTTCTGAATTGCTGAAGTTTCTTTGCCTATTTTGTAATGTTACAGTGCTGTGAGTTTTACAGGGTAGACAGTTACCCAAGACCTGACAGTTAATGAAAAAATGGAATCAAAATTTGAAGGGGGGCATCTTGGAGAGAAGCAAAAAGAAGCAGTTCAGTACAGGCCAGACTTCAGAATACTTGAAAAAAAAAACAAAAAACAAAAACAAAAAAAACCCCAGGATTGCCAAAGCCCCAGTGCTGCTTTCCAGATATGCGAGGCTGAAAAAAGTATTTTTCAGGCCATGAAGACTTACATTGTATTGCCAGCATAGTGTTACTGTGTCACCAGCAGTCCAGTGCAAGCTTGATTATTGGTATTTTGATAGCCAAACTCTACTAGATCTAACTTAGTTACAGGCTCTCTAGCATCATCCAATTTGTAATATCCAACTATCAAATGTGTTATAAATATGTTATTACCACTGGTAATGCTACTTTAGATTTGTCTTGTCTTCACTATGTGGGGTTTATTTTTTATTTATTTATTTTTGCTACAAGTCGCAATTGGTTTTTGTTTTAACAAGATCTCTGGAGAACTCTTCAACAATGATGCATATTAAGAAAAAAAACAAAAAGCAATCTCCTACCAAACAGATACCAGAGGAGTGGGTGAGAGCCCAGAGTTCAACAAAAAAACTTAAACGTGGAATGTTTGCGTATTCTTGTGCCACACTTGGAAAACATAATGAGAATAAGCTAGGAGGCAAAGCTGGTATCTCACTGGAGTCAATGACAAGGTTGCTTTTGACGTCAGGGAAGTGATTGCTTTGTCCCTTGCATTACTTGTTAGTTACATGCATTTCTACCTTTGTTCTGACAGAAACAGTAACTTTGTCAAGGCTGGAAAAATTGCTATTACAGTATTCTCCTAAAACTGCTTCTTGAAATATTTATGAAGTATAACGTAACTTGTCTTTTTGTGCCAACTTATCATCTAGTTTTTCAGACATATTTGGATTTAGCTGTGAAGGAAATACTGAGAATAGTAGACTACTTCCATATGTGCTTTTCAAAGACAAGTGCTCCTCAGTGTTTTATATTCCTAAGTATAATTTTGATGTGGTTGTAAACGTTAAATGTAGGTGGTATTTTGAGACATATGATCTTCTCTGATTCCAGGTGGCCCATGCACAAGTACAGCTCATGCCTCGTTAACCACGCCAACCAAAAGATCTTGCAACTCAGGTACGTCTTTTGTGGGGTCAAAGAGTTAGATTTTGTTTGAGACATAGCTGTATGATTATAGTTTAATAGTCAACTATATCTGGTGAATGCCAAATGAAATAGGAATATTGTCACTTTGCTGTCAGAAATGTATCTATAAAAGGATTTGTTTGGCACATAGTTAATCTCAAAGTTCTGTTAAACATAATTCCATAAATACATGATTTCTGTTAAATTTTGTAAACATAAGACATAAAGGAGTAATTGGTTTGATTTAAGTCTAATGACTGTGTTCTGGAAATCCCTCCTTTAAATGTGAGTATTGAGTAGAAAACTGATCAAAGATGTAGTATTAGATAGCTTATGTTTGCATTGAGACTAAATTTTACCTGCTTTGGGTCCTTTCAGTAACTTTATTTCTATATGGAGGATATAGATGGATAATCTCTCACAGAGCTACTGTTAGTAGTGTTAGTAAGTAGTTAGGTTATTTGTCAGGCTGAAGTTGCTACTTCTGCAGCAGATGAAGAATCATGTGAGCTCTCATTCAGTCAGGCAGCCAAGTTACCCGCATTCGCTCAGATATTTTTCAGACTTTAGTTTTGTATGGTTTAAGGAGAGCTCATATGATCCTTTCCACCAGCACCATTGTGGGAAGTCATAATCTCCTGTGGAGTGGTAGTAGCAGGCACCTAGGTGGTGGCAATGTTCTAGCAGTCTGTGCTTCCAAAATAATTTTGCCTATATTTATGTACCAGCTGAGCTGTGTTGAATATGCAGATGGGAAGAATTACCTTAATTTCCTCCAATGTTTTTTTGCATTATTTGCTCAGTGATCTGCATATTTTGTTTGTAGTCCCTTACACTAATAAACCTGTACCAGGAGTTCGTTTTTTTTCTGCAGAGCTTGAATTTTCTGCAAACTTTAATTTTTAAAATAAATTACCACATTTTCCAAGTCTCCATTTGAGAATCTGGCTAAATATGGGAATTGACAAGAAAATATTGGCTGTAAAATATTGCCCAGAAATGATATGACATCTTCAGGCACAAGCAACAGACTGCAGTTTAACCACAAATAAAACATAACCCCACACTAATTACCATGAAGAAAATTAACTATTCAGCCAAAACCAGCAAGTTCTTTCACACTATATTCACTTCAGCTTAATGTCCCTTCCTAGGAATCTGTGTAAGCAATAGTTGTCAATACTACACGTTACATATAAGCCTTTTTTCTGTAAGCATTCTACATTTCTTCTGCTTGGAAGAGCTTTGAAGGCAGAATGTTTGGATGGAATTCATCTGTGTAATTCCGCCTCCCTCTTCAAGCATAGTTTTTTTTCCCCCCAAAGTCTGCCATATATCAGCATTTGAGACAAAAAATTAGAAATTTGACCTACTTCTCTTGTATGCAGGTTCTCATCAGAAGGGTATTAGGAAGACATAAACCTTTCATATTTTATTAGCATAAATGTAACCGTTGAAGAAAGATCAAAGCAATAAATCTGTCAAGACACAAGAAAAGTTCTCATACCAAAAAAGAGTTTTTACCTCATGCACTTGTCAGCTTGCATGCTGGAAGAGATGTTCAGATAAAGAATTGTATTATCACACCAAGTAGCAGGGTTTTTCCTCCTCCTGTTCACCAGAATCATCGCTGTGGTAAAAAGTATTTGTGTTACAAAGTGTGCCCACAGGACAAGGATTATAATGAAAGGAATTAATAAAGCCCAGCAGTCATTAATTTGGATGATGCCTCAGAGGTTTTTGAGAGCCAGCAGTCTGAAGATTTTGTCAGAAAAAAAGATGGGACTGTGTGGCCTGCGCAAGCTTCTTTGGCATTTTGATTTGTTTGTTAATGGTCAGGTAGTGTTGATAGCAGGTACTGTGAGGCTTACTCTAGTCAGTAGGGCATCCAGATCCCATTTATATTGGGTGCCCATGTCAGGAAAGTGCAGTACTACGTGGCGTATTAGTCTTCTATTTCTGCTCTGCAACTTTAATGGCGATTTAATACACAGCTCTAAGCCAGATTTTAAAACATCCTCATGCGGCTTAAAGAAACCTGGAAAAAAAATCAGTGGAACTGTGTGAGTGCGCTCGGTTAATTTTTTATTGTGCAGTAGAGAAGGTTGCAGAAACGGGCAGATAAAATGCAGTAATGATACAGGCAATTCATACATTATGTCCATAAAGTTGGTGAGGCTTTAAGTACTTTCTCAGTGGCAGTTCATGCGAAACGTGCGTCTTAAATATTTTGTATGGTTATATGTGCAGATGGCTCACATTTAATGAGGGTATCTGTCCTGAATCGGTATGGTAGTATTTATATTGTACAAGATTACAGTATCTATCTCCTTGCTCTATGCATTTTCTAGTTAAAAATTTGAGTCTAGAAGATGCAAATAATTCTTGCACTGCTTGGGTAAAGCAGTTAAGCAGGCATGGGGTCCTCTTTGATGTTTTGAGTTTATTGATGTTCTTGCATTAAGTCATGTGCTTGATTGTAGCACTGCCACAAATCTGAATGCTTTGAGGCTGAACTGGTACAATTGAGAGGACAGCCTTTTAGGAGTTTCAGAAAGAGCAGGTTGTGGAAATAGTACACAAGTTCAGCCTGAGCCAAACCCAAGAAATCACTACTTTTGTGTGATCATTTTTTATCAATCTTTGTGTTGAAAGAGGACAAAAGAACCTGGTACACCACTAGTTAGGTTTTACTTTTTTTAATTGCTTTCAAGTGTTAAGCTCCTAAACAAAAATATACAAAATATTAGTGAAGGAAGTTTGTAACATTAAAACAACTTTGAGGTCTGTTTTTCATTGGTGTTACAAGGGGCTTTTAAGGTGTTCTTTAGCGTTTGACTTCTGCAGGGCACTGTGTTAGAAATCCAACCTTCTTCAAGCTCTCTCACTGACAGGGAAGTAATGATAGAACAGCCTTCGAGCAGCACAGTAAATCACCCAGCCCTGGCAATAATGGTGCCCATTAGGGACACTCTTATTTTTTCTTCTTCCCCCCCTGCTCAGTTTCCAGCTCTACTAATAGAACAGCACATCAAGCAAGGCTGTAAATAAAAGTTATAACCTAATAGGTGGGCACTGAAGTGGAACAGACAGGAGCTGGAGCATGGAAGCCTTATTACTGCTTATCAGCAATTATAAACAGGATAAAGTGTCTGGGACTTGCCCTGATGCAGCAAGAGCTAATAGAGGCTGGGAGATGACACTGTACCATGATCAGATGATGTATGTTGATGAGTTTTTACTATCTCATCTTCTTGCCTGTTTCTGTGATGTGTTGGATTATCTGTTCTGTGCTTCCATGGCTATCTGGATGAACGGATTGGCTTCCTTTCCTGCTCAAAGGAGCTTGAGCACATATACCTCAGTTTGATTATTTTTGTACATATCCTTTGCATTAGTTGCCAGTACTGGTTATCTAAAAGCCTTTTCAAAGTCTTACAATTATTGTAGATAAAATCCTCCTAATGGTAAGGATCATAATAGTCTGATCTGTAAACAAATGTAAGGACTTGCTGCGATTTTGGATTTATTTTCGCTATCACCTTGTTCAACTTTACAAAATCATTGTCATTCATTGCCCATAGTGGATATGGTCACCTGAACTATATTTTACGCTAGAAGCCTCCCATATGTTTTAGACTAAATGTGTTATAACCAGTGTGGTTGGAGAATCCACAGAGGTGGGTTTGAGGTCAATATATCAAAAAGTTTGTTAAAAGTCATCTATAGCTGTGATGGTCCTTGCCTCTGAGTTATAAAAAGTCAAGCTGTTCTTGGGAAGGTTTTTAAGAGCTTGTTAGCACACAGTAATTGGTAATATTCACCAAAAAAGACTTTCTTGATCTTTTATCTATCACAGTCTAGCACATTACTGTGCTAGACATCTAAATCACCTCTTTACTAAGCCACAGAGAAAAAAAAAAATGCCTTGAAATTTATCCCATCCTTGCTTTAATCTAAAGAGAAGTTTTGCAAGCATCTTCATAGTTCATACATGAATCACTCCTGCTGTTTACTTCTGAAGAGAATTTTCTTCTGGGTAGTGGAAAAAGTACAATATTTGGAAATGAAAAGGAGTGCAGCAGCATGAGAGCATGTGCAAACAGTGACTCCTTGTCTATTCAGTACAGCCAGGGTAAAATAAATAGATTATTTTTCTATTATCCTATGATATTAGGACAGGAATTACTTATATCTGCTAGTGTTAAAGTACTCTAAACTGAGATGAATGGAAACTAATCGTTTTCATAATTGGTATTTCTTTGAAATAAACTTTCATACTTACTGGTCTTAAGGTGTTCCTTTCTTTTGCATCGTTCATGAAGTGAGGCAGTTGAAATGGCCAAAGGGACAAAAAATGTAATGTGGCTGTGGAAGCCCTGTTTCACATACTGTATAGATGAATTGGAAATACTTACAGATGGTGTTTTGAAGATGTTTATAAACCATGCTAGTAAGTCCAATTTAAGAATCACTCCTTTTTCTAATCAGACTGTTGAAGTTATTTGCGGAAGGATTGCTGGCCTCAGGAAATAAAACACAATTGCTTTTATGAAATAGGATAAATAAATGAACATGATAACTTACAAGTTTATTAATGTTTCCCATTTTATAATATTGTATTCCCCAAAATTGTACTAACTCAGATAAATTATTAACTTGCTGTAAGCACTGCTCAGCAGTAACTACAACATCAGTGTGTTTATTATTCTCACCCTAATTCCAAAACACAGCACTCTCCCAGCTACTAGGAAGAAAATTAACTCTATCCCAGCTGAAACTAGAACAGTACCTTGTGTAGAACGCAGGATTCAGTGTATGCCTGTGTGAAAGGCAGAAATGTGTACAGATTTCAGTAGGTTTTGGTTATACAGGGGTAAATAGGTTATGAGAAACAAGCTTTTCCTCCCTTGCAAGAACTAAAAAACCAAACAACCCAGTACAATAGTAGTTTTCAAGTCCTGCATCCTAACAGAGAATGTCCTCCTGGTACTTAAAACTGTTACTCCTACTACTTTTATTTATCCTCTTAAATCACCCAAACTCATCTTTTATCCTTTACGCTGTTCGAACATGCCCTTGAACCTTCCTTTTTCGTAACTTCACCAGATAACCTGGTCAAGACTTCTTTTTATTACATGTAAGCCCATTCTTCAGCTTTCATTTGTCTTTATGTCTTTTTGCTGCTCCTGACTCAAATTTTTCATCTGTTTTCATTTCCATATCCCAAATCTCATTATGAAAAAGACCACATTCAAAGTAGAATAACTTTGAGGAAAATGTGCTTACATCAAAGGGACAGGAACTCTTGATAGGAGTTCACATTGTATTGTAAGCTGGTAGGAAGGTTATTTTGAATGTCAAATTAAACGTAGTACCAGATGAGAGGAGAATAGTAGACCCTGTCTCTGGATTAGCTGTGTTGGGAAGAGTATAACTGGCAGATCAAGAGAAGAGATTTTTTTCCCCTCTAGCTGGCACTGGAATAGGGGCTGGACCAGGCCTCCAGCAACCCAATCCAGCTTTGATGTTTACTCTATATCAAGGAGGAGGCTGGATGAGGCTGGATTAGGTGACCCCCCAGAAGTCCCTTCCAACCTAATTTTTAAAATGACACGAATAGAAAACAGATACAATCTGAGTGATTAAAGGTATTTAGTCTAACCTCAATAGCATTCACAGCACTTGAGAGATGAGGCAGATAGGCTCTAGAAGTACAGATGAGTGTTTCATGCCTTGAGCATTGCAGAGAAGAGCCAGGAGAGAGGCCCTTGGAAAGATGAGGGAGTTGGGATGGTCAGCAAAGAGCTGAATGAACAGTCCTTGTGGCAGGGCTGTTGATGGCCATGAGCAGAATAACCCAAGTGTGCTTTGGTAAGTAAGATACTTTCTTCTCTTGAGAAACAAATATGTTCTGCTGCCCTTAACTGATTGCTCTGCACATTTTCCCTATGGTCTGAAAGGTGGTTTTCAGTCTAGTTGGTGAAATTCTTGCCACATACAAAATTGTGTATCTTTAAGGTCATTATCTTTTAAAATTCAGTTATGACCACATCTTTGTATGAAAGTCTTAGGGAATTATGATAAAGGATTCATCCTCAAATCCATTGGAACAAAAGAGTAAATATTTTTTTAATGTATTAAGTAATTTGATGCCATGTTTAGTTTTCTGAATTATCAGGATCTCTGTGACCAGTTAACTGACCTTTGGCAATAGGTACATAGCTAATACTAAAGAATGTATACATCTATTAAGCCTACTTGGCATTATGGGTTTCTTGTTCCATTACCAGCATGTACCCACTGAGGTACTGGGAAACTATTCCCAAATAACAAAATTGCAGCTCACAACTTTAAATAAACTGTATCTCCATTAATTTCAAGGGCAAATAAATGAGGGTGAGATGTGTTACCTTTCCCACCTGCAACCCCTTCCTAGAACTTGATAAAAATCTACACTGGAACAGGAATAGGGAGTTCAGGGCTTGCTTTAGTTTCAATGGGGCTTGCCCTGTTAGCAAGACAACATGGAGAATGTCGCAAAGAATAGTTGATATGGTTAACTTCAAAATCTGTGAGGAGCTCTGCTCCTGTCAGCCTGAAGAATTGATTTTACCTCAGTGTGTTGCAGCCAGCGCCTCGATCTGATCTGTGCAGTTCAGACATCTTTCTTACTGGTTTGATTTAGCAGCTGAGACGCAGCTTTTTATCGTTTAAAATTTGTTATTTTATTGCACTGAAAGATTTTTTTAACAAGTTCAGCACTAAGTAGCTGGTGTGAAAAATATTTAAGAGCACATGTCCTTTTTTATTTGCTTTTTAATATTGATATTTTTAATGTCTTGGACTAAAACATCTAACATGCAGGGCGCTAATAGTGAGCCTGTTACTGCTGTACTTTTTGATACGAGGGCAGTGCCTCAAAGGTTTCCTCTGACTCTTGGTGAAGGCCTCTCTTCTGACTAATGATTTCAGTGAGCATCAGACAGCTTTTAAATGCAAGTTTTAGATATTCTCCATTTAGATGTTCACTTTCATAAGGGCTCTAAAAATATATGGAAGTAATTTTAGAGTCTCTTGGAAGCATGCTTAAGTCTGTTAAGCATACTCAGGGGAAAGTGTATGTTCCTACAAAATAAGGGGTTTGTAAATAACTCTGTGTTCACTGAATTGTCATGCAAACGAGTTACCTCTTTTCCCCATTCCTGTTCCAAATTACTTTCCATAACACAAATTTCAGGGAGTAACTGATGAGACAAACATCTTGAGGCAAAAGAGGGTTGAAAAAAAGGTGGATGTAAGATACAAGGCAGTACGTGTACTGTTGTATCCTCTGAGTTTCATTGATCTGTTCTACTTCTCCCTTTGTGTAGATCTTTTGATTCAGGTAAAATATAGATGTTTCCCATGTATCTCCTTTCAAATCAGCAGGAACTGTCCAGTAAACTAGCCTGACTTCTGATGTATTTTAGACAGCAATCAGGTGTACAAAAATTGTCTTCTGTGCCAGGGCTGGTGTTTTTCTCTCCCCCCAAAACAATAAATTAAAAAAAAATTGCTGGAAAAAGTAACAATCAAAATACAAACTGAATTTTAAGCTTTACTTAAAATACCTGACTCAAACCCAAGTATATTTTGAAGGTAGATTGGCTGTATATTTCAGAACCTGCTCTTAATACATTCAGTAAAATCTTTATCAAAATACAAGAGCTTTTAGGGTTTTTCCTTGCCATTAATCAGTTACAGTCCCTGGAATTATAGTCTGCCATTGCAAGGTTTCTGTTGCTAATGGCATCACTGAGGTTCTGCAGTTAATGACAAATCAGATTTTTGAAAGATGAATATTGAAACTATATATTTTTTCACTGCTAGCAGGCAAGAGTTCCCTACAATTCCTCTTCTGAATCTGTGTCTTAGCCTTGGAAAACCTTCATTATACCAGTGAGGGGGTAGGGCGTTCTAAGAAAAACTCAGCATATGAATGAAAAATAACAGAGCAAGTAGTTTCTATATAGAACTGTTTTTAGGCTGTTAGTTTGAAGAATTACCTTCCTGAGCACTGTACACCATCTGATTGATGAGGACAGAGCTGGAGTATACTGCTAGGATTTTGAAGCAGAGCAACACCACTTACTTATGCACTCGAGCTGGCTAGCAGAGATGCCATATTTAATAGCATTATCTATTCTTGTTAATCCAACATTACAGAGTTTCACAAAGCATAAGAGGACCCTCATTAAAGTCAGCAAAAACAAAACTATGATATTGCTGAATGCTTCTGAATTTCAGAACCACAGTAAGCCTTTTTGTATGTGTTTGTACATGCATATTCATATATGCAAATATACGTGTTTGAATACTAGTTAAGTTGTCTCTTCAGGTGCTGTGGAATGGCCAGAATGTTCATGATTTGCCTTCATAACTTTTTCATTATGTACATCCTGTTCCAGATTTTCAATTCCTTCTTGTGTTTCGGTTCTTCCATTTAGCTATCCCTTTTTGTACATTATTCCTCCAGTTAATGATCCTGTTCTGATTATTCAGGACACTTGCAACATCATTTGTTCTTCAACTTTACTGCCACCAGAATCTGCCTTTGTCCCTCTCCCAACCCTAACCCTGTGCTGCTAAAATACATAATTTAATCGGAAAATCAGTTCAGATTGACACATGTTAAATATTTTTCTGAAAACTAGTGAGTTTAGCATTGTGGTCTTTTTATTTTTTTTTCCCATTTTCAAGGATTGTTCTTTATAGTAGTCTGGATATATGAAGGGCTTAAGATGCTGTTTATAGAATCATAGAATAATTAGGATTGGAAAGGACCTTAAGATCTAGTTCCAACGCCCCTGCCATGGTCAGGGACACCTCCCACTAAACCATGCCACCCGAGGCTCTGTCCAACCTGGCCTTGAGCACCACCAGGGATGGAGCATTCATAACTTCCCGGGGCAACCCATTCCAGTGCCTCACCACCCTAACAGTAAAGAATTTTTTCCTTGCTACTTACCTGTTGGGTTGGGATAGTTGATTGCTGGAAGAGGAAACAAAAAACCAAGTCAGAACAGCTAGTACTCCCTCAAATCCCAAACAAAGTCTGAAAATAAACACATCGAGAAAGGTCACAGATGTTCCTAGCAGCATCTCAGTGAAACAGCAGTGCTTGGTGTCTGCCTTGGTGATAGAAGAAGATACTCAATGTGAATCTAGCAGTAACAGACCTTAAGAAAACCCCAGTGAAGGGGTGATCCCAGGATTGCACAGGGGAACCCTTATGGCAACCCAAGCAGTTTCTGGAGCACCACTGAGACAGCACCCACTTAGATACCAAAGCCTGGTATCAAAGAGGGTCATCAAACTAGTTTGAGACACTGTAGAAGTCTGAGACAACAGCTATGCTGGGGACACCAGACGTCATTCCACCGGACAAGAGGGTTTTGTGACATGCAAACATAGGAGGAGGGGGATCTGTTCTTCCTGCTGAAATAGAGGGTCCAAACTTCCGAGGGGAGTAAAGAAATCAGAGGGTTGAGAGAATAGGGGGAGTTGTGAGTTGTTGGGATGGTGGGGAAAGAAGCGTGGTCAATGTCTATCAATGGGATGATCTGTGATTCAGGGTATTGGAGAGACCTCCAAGTTTACTAGTGAACTGTGCATTCAACTCTGGAAAGAACTGAAGACCCCTGAAACCCTCTTACTTTTATGGGCAGGTGGCTAATATGGAGCGTCCAGTGGCTGTCCTCTAAAATGTGCCACTGTACCATGGCAAGCTGCAGCGTGGCCTGATGGGGGAGTGGGGTTTTGGGACTCTCCTACCCACAGAGTGGAAAGTGTGAGTCAGAACTGCTGAGTAAAGGACAGAGACCCTCAGAGGTCTCTATCTCGTGCTCCACGTTGATGGCAACAACCAAAATACGGTTGTTGCTGTAATAAAATATGATAGCACTGCACCATCAAAACTCCATAGAGCGGAGAGATCCACCTAAGGGTCAGAGGAGACAACATCTAAGCATGCCCATGTCCCTGGGCCTGAGGCTCAGACCTGTTCTTGCAGCCAGGACCGAGGAGGAGACACCTACGTTCCATGTCAGCTACTAGAAAAACCCAACAATGCAAACCAGCTTCCCTTAACAAATCGTTAGAATAGTATCGAACTCCTACACTACATAAATTGTCCCCAGCAATCAAGGCAAGGGGAATTCAGTTTCAGGCCTGCATACACTAGCAGTTGCCATCTGTGTATGGTTTTGCTCTCAGCAGCTGTTTTTAAATACCTTCTTCAACTGTTTACCCTTGTAGCAAGATATGGGCAGCCAGCAGCAGACCTAGTGTGCAGCAGCATGGTCCAACCTGCTCTCATCCATATTGGGCTCCAGAGGTTTACACACTTGAACACTGTCAAGGGTGGGGCAGCCACAGCTTCTCTGGACAACCTGTGCCAGCGCCTTGCCATCCTCATAGGGAAGAATTTCTTCCTCCTGTCTAATCTAAACCTACCCTCTTTCAGTTTAAAATCTTCCTCCCTTGTATCACTACATACCCTTGTAAAATGTCTCTCAGATTCCTCGTAGCCCGCTTTAGGCATTAGAAGACTGCTGTAAGGTCTCCACAGAGCCATAATCTTTCAACTAATTGAAATGCCCTAAATTAATCCATCAAAGGAACTGCACGGTACAGGTGCCTGATACATTTAAATATGTACTTGTTTAAATCAACTGGGTATATAAGTAAAAATGCTTGAGAAATAAATGAATGCTTCTGTAAAATAAAGACATGTTCACATCAGAGAGTATGGTGGGGGTAATGCAAAAATTTAACTATAAAACAGATGTAGTATAGGAGCCTAAAAATGAGATGAAAACTAATTAGCTTAGTTATTAATTTAGCAATTACAAAATTTAGTGACAAAAAAGGAGGATAGTCATCTGCACACTTTTTCTAATTATAATTTTGCTCAGCTGCGTGCAGTAACCCATGTAGTTCACTATTTGTTATACAATTTCAATGGGCATTTCATTCATCTGGGTTACTGGCACAAGATTAGTCTCTTCTATTTAATTAGAGATAGTAGGTAATAGCCTTATTAAGTTATGCTGCAGTACAGTACACTTCCTGTTTGATGGATAATAGTGCCAACAATACAGGTTTAGAGGAAAACAAAAAATGTGAGAGGTAGGAAAGAATTAGAATATAATTTTTTTTAAGTTTCATTTTCCCATCCATGGATCTGAGGCTTACAGAATGTCTGAGGGTGGAAGGGACCTCCAGAGACCTTATGGACCAATCTCCTTGCTCAGAGCAGGATAACCTAGAGCAGTCTGGGCACCATCTCAAGCACAGTTTTGAGCACCTCTGAGGATGGAGCCTCCACCGCCCCCCCCAGGCAACCGTTGCTAGTCTTGGGTCTCCCCTACAGCAAAAAAGTGTTTTCTTATGTGTAAGTGGAATGTTACTAAAATTAATGTGGTTATGCTCCCACAATTTTCTGTTTTCCTGAAATCATATGCCAGCAATAATCTATGCATTAATTATCATTCACACACACATATAGATATAAAATTTTAACTTAGAGTAGCTTTGAAGTTTGGTGAAAAGAAACAAATTAGGTTGATGCATGTAAACTACTCAGGGTGGGGGGCAGCTGCCTGGTTTCCTAAGGCAATAAGGCGTCCGTAGTTTGTCCCACAGTAACTCTGGAGTGTTCATCTTTATGTTTTAAAAATGCCTGTTCTCACTATGCCAGCAAAGTGCTTGGTACTGCACACCTTTGATTCTCTTCTTTCCTTGCAACACATGCATCATGTATGCCAGCTCTCATTTTGGGGAAATTAAGCCATGCTGTTGTTGAGCTCAGAAATAGTGCTTACATTCAAAGCAGTATTTCAAATATTTCAAACATTTCAAAGCTACATTTCACTTGTTTA
Source organism: Ara ararauna (assembly GCA_028858755.1). Taxonomy (NCBI): domain Eukaryota; kingdom Metazoa; phylum Chordata; class Aves; order Psittaciformes; family Psittacidae; genus Ara; species Ara ararauna. Next base: position 103,806,316 of record CM054379.1, read on the forward strand.
CTGTTTTTAGTTCCATTAAAAAAAAAATACCCAAACCAAAAAAAATTGAAACCACAGCACTTTTTCACTGTCTAATGGAAGCCTTTTTCTTAATTTCTATTGCAAAGGGAGAAGGTGAATCATAGTATCATAGTATAGTTAGGGTTGGAAAGGACCTTAAGACCAGTTAGTTCCAACCCCCCTGCCATGGGCAGGGACACCTCACACTAAACTGTGTCATCCAAGGCTCTGTCCAGCCTGGCCTTGAACACTACCAGGGATGGAGCATTCACATCTCGGAGTTTGGTGCACATCAGTGGTATTTCACATTTAGAACATCTTGCAGCAACTCTTAACAATTATGTATTTCAAACAAGCTAAAAGTTGTGGTTTTTGTTTTTTTATTGGTTGGTTGTTTTTACTTGTTGGAGTTGAAAACAACTAATTTGGAATGGTGTCATGGTTTAAGCCTCTATAACTCACGCAGTTTTGCTCACTCACTCCCCCCTCTTTCTTCCCCCCGCTTCCGGAGGGATGGGGAGGAGAATCAAAAGAATGCAACTCCCACAGGTTGAGATAAGAACAGTTTAGTAACTAAGGTATAACACAAACCACTACTGCTAGCACCAATAATAATAATGATGACAAGGCAAATACAAGGAAAGAATACAATTGCTCACCACCTATACCCAGCCTGACCAAGCAGTGCACCCCCCCCCCACCCTTCCTGGTCTCTACTCTCCATTTTACATCCTGGGCATGACTTGCTGTGGCATGGAATACCTCTTTGGTCAGTTTGGGTCATGTGTCCTGTCTCTGCTTCCTCTCGGTTTCCCCTCCTCCCTGGCAGAGCATGAGACTCAGAAAGTCCTTGTCCAGACCAAAACTTTACCAAGCAGTAACTGAAAACACTGGTGTTATGAGCGCTGTTCCCAGGCCAAAAGTCAAAACCACAGTACTGCACTGGCTACCAAGAAGGAGAAAAATGACTGCTGCTGCTGAACCCATGTCAAATGGTTTTGGTAATTGTTCAGAAATAGTGACTTGTGTAATGCAACTTCTGGGAATTATTCTTAGTCTCCAGAGTGATTTCACAGGAGGCCTCCTAGGCAAAGAAGTGGCAGACAGGACTTGAGTTCTATATGGACTTTTCCTATGTGGTCTCCCTATTCCGCACCGCATTGCACAGGGACAATGAGTTTTAGTGCAATTGGTTTTAAACTCTGTGGAAAGGAAACAATAAATCAGTGATACTAAGGTTACTTTGATGGTACTAGAAAAGAGGTTAAATATTGTGGTTAAATCTTACCAAATGGTTTAGGTAAGACTTTGAGACTTTGTCTATATGGTTTTAAGAAAAATTGAGATGAATTCACAAAAGAAATAAAATTCTGATGAGTGTGAGTGCTTCCAAAGAGGTGCATGCTTAGGTTTCTGACACAGCTTTGAGATACAGTCATGATTGTGTGAGAGGATGAGATGTTCATATTACTGTAAATATCAGAGCTTCAAAATAGCTGTTTCTGCAGCATTATACAGCAACAGGGAGGAACTGAGGTAGTCACAGTTGTCAAACTTGGCTCATAAGATGTTAAACTCTAATTTCTGTCTCATTAATTGTCAAGAAGCCAAATGGGTTTTGGAACGGCTGTGTTACTTTTAGGTTCATTTGAAGTAGAGGAGATGATTTTAAATGATCATTCTGGTAAATGTGATAGGAACGATTTGTCACAAGGCAGCTTCCTCTAGATGAAATTTCTAATGCGTGGTCAACATCCAGTGAATTAAGTAATCCCTTATTTAAAAATGGAAGAATGAAGGGAGGGGGAAATCAAAACTAGGAACTGGGAACAAGATATTGCTCAAATTTTAGTTAAACCCCGTTATGCAGGTACTGACTGTGACTGCAAATTTCTTCATGGACAGAGGTTTTAACAGCTCAAGCTCCTTTTAAAATGGTTTCAGAGGAGATGGCAGTGATGTTTGAGGATTCATTAAATTACTGCTTCTACTGGTGTTTGCACAGGCAGCTGAGAGCTTAAGTATCAGTCTGTCAGTGTGATGGGTTCTCTAGGAAAGGAAAAAAAACAAACCCTGAGTGACTCAAATGCTGTCACCAAACCAGATATTAAATGGTTTCATCTATTTATTGAAGGAAGCAGCAGCTGAAGAGGGCTTCTCTTCCTACTCTTCCATCTCTCCCTTCCTCCTTCCCTGTTATGTTTTCTCAGCTTGTCGTGGTTTAAGCCCAGCCAGCAACTAAGAACCATGCAGCCGCTCGCTCACTCCTGCCTCCTCTTCCTCCACCTGCTCCTGGAGGGATGGGGAGGAGAATCGAAAGAATGTAACTCCCATGGGTTGAGATAAGAACAGTCCAGTAACTAAGGTATAGCACAAACCACTGCTGCTGCCACCCATAATAATAATGATAAGGGAATAAAAAGGCAAGAGAATACAACCGCTCACCACCCGCCGACCTATACCCAGCCTGACCCGAGCAGTGATCTAGCCCTTCTGGGTAACTGCCCCCAGTTTATATAGCGGGCATGACATCCTGTGGTTTGGAATACCCATTTGGCTAGTTTGAGTCATGTGTCCTGTCTCTGCTTCCTCCTGGCTTCCCCTCCTCCCTGGCAGAGCATGGGACTCAGAAAGTCCTTGGTCAGAGTAAACATTACTGAGCAGCAACTAAAACCATCGGTGTTATCAGCACTGTTCCCAGGCTGAAAGTCAAAAACACAGCAGTGCACCAGCTACTAAGAAGGAGAAGAATGACTGCTACTGCTGAACCCAGGACATTAGCCCATGTCTCTGCTGGGATTAGAGTGTCCCGCCTTCTCTCCAAAATGCTGTGAAAAAGCCAGTGATTGTCAGTGGAGTCATGTGCATGCAGCCTGCAAACCCCTCCATAGCAGGAGAGTTAGAGAGTGGTATTCAGCTCTTCATTTGGAAAACTTTGAGGGGAGAACATGAGAAATGAAGACAAGAACAGTGACAGGACAGAACAAAAGTGAGTTTATGTCTAAGAGATAATAGGTTTTAAGAACACTGCTCTGCTTGTGGTTTCCAGACAAGCCTCCAGTTTCAGTCTTGCTTGGCTGAATTATTTTGTTCTCTCATTTCATATGGGAGTCACCACAATTAGAACAATCTCCATCCTCAGATATGGAAGAATCTGCTGAGTAATTTCTTTGTAGCATTTTTGAGACATCTCTATTGTTTTTCTTTATTTTTATGGAAGAGTTTTATGATTTTTGACATCTGCAGGTAAAAGGAAAGCATTTTTTTTTCCTCAGATTGGGTATTTGTTGGGTTAAGTATAATACTAAAATGCAAGTTGAGTGTGGAAATGTTCCTTAAAAGCAGAGCAAGAAGTAATTCTTGTTGCATGAACCATTCTTCTAAAGGAAGTCGCTGTCAGTCACTGTATGAAAAAAATCCTCTTCTCTTGAGCCATTTTTATTGTTTAATGCGCAGAGAATTTATTCTTGAGTCTAGTTGCAGCACTTCACCCTTTTCCCTAGGGGATTTTTTTTTCTGCAGCCCAGGTAGTGAAGCTGTGCATGACAATTTCCTTTTGCTATCAGATCTCTGAAATTTAATGTTGCAAGATTCCTGGTGCTGGGAGATTTATTTTGTGTTCTCTACTGCTTGTGTCAGTATTGTGGAAAGAAACATGAACTGGAAGAAATGCATGCAGGACTGAGTCTAAAAGTTCTGATTTCTGATCCGTGATTTCTCCTCACTGTTTGTTCTTGACCCTGAGAGGATGGAAGCATGTGTACTTGTTGGTCAGTTTTGTAATGATTATTGGCTTGGGTTTGCATGCTCAAGATGCTGTGCAGGCAATGATCAGGTGGCTGGCACTGCCACTAGAGTCAGACTAAGGTGACCTCAGTGCTGGCACTCTTAATAGCAAAAAGAGATGCATTTTAAAAAATTGGATATCTAAATTTTCATTTCTGTCATATTAACCAACTTATGTTAAATTCAGTTAGTCATCACCAATTAACAGGAAATGTACAATGAAATCTTTTAATTATAGGACTGCTAGCCTGACTTTGGGTGGCTGTTTTTCTCAGTAAGGCGCATGGGTTCATTAACTGATAGACACTGGTTGACTCACGCAGATCCCTTATTTGGACTTCATTATAAACAGATCACTATGGTTTCTATCGGCTTAATTCAGAATGCCAAATTTGCTTTTGAGAATTCCCAGAGTGGCTCACGTTTCCAGAAGCAAAGCTGCGTGGGAGGCAGCTCTTTAAAAAGAGCAGTGTATCTGTTTCTCTGACTAATGGATAAACTACAAATTATGTAATTCCCCATCTTTGGCAGCAAGATGGGCTGATTTACACTGAGCCGAGTCAGCCAGATTGCTGTACATAAGGTGCCAGTTGGAGGGCAGAGTTGGGTAGAGACAGAGGAACTGTCTTGTGGATATTCTTCTGCAGAGATTTAATTCAAGACAGGACTGGTTGCTCCATAGCTATATGAATTCGTTATGCACTGCTTTATTTTCCTTGTCAAGGCTCCTGCAGAGCATGCAGAGGTGGATTAAGTTATGTACTGAATGTTAGTTCAGGCCTAATAGATATATTTTGTGAGATGTAAGCTTACAAAATCTATGTAATCTATGACATTGATCAAAAAGAAGGCTGTGTTAAGGCACACATCAGATAAATTATTGCAGCTTAATAAAAATTTATCACTGATATACTGTGCAGAAAGCAGTTCACTTTTCTGTGAAATTTAAGATGTGGAGACTGCTCTTATTGTAAAGCCAGGCACATTTTCAGCATACCTTATGGCAGAAAAAAAGTAGACCCAAGTGAGGCAAGTTGTCTGTTTGCCATGGGTGTAATATTAGAGTCCAACAACTGGAAAACACTGTGAGACAAGGTCTGAAGCACAGGTAAGAGAAATGGCTTAGTTTATACTTGATATGAGGGACCAGGGAAAGTTCATAGAGCACACCCCAGAGGGAGAGGCTAGCAGGTATTCCTAGTCTGACTTCATTAGATATTTGGGCGAGGAAAGTCATGATGGTGATAAGCAGTGGATTATTGAAGTAACAAGGATATGGACAGTGCTTTAGCCACAGCAGTTACGTTTTCCTGGCTAGTCCAGGACAGCTAACAGAAAGTAGGCATGTTTTCCTTAAGCACAAGACACCACACAATGGAAACTTGAAGGTAAGAACATGTGCAATAGGAATAGGCTACTCTTCCGCAAAAACATATTGTTCTGTTGTTACTTGTAATATTAATATTATATATATTAATGTCCTTTCAAAATGGATTTAACTGAACTAAAGCCTTTTTTTTTCTTGGTGACTGGCTTTCTGCAGTTAGTTTCCTTGCAACACTGCTACCAACAATTTAATTTTTAGTACACTTTGCATTACATGTATTTGCAGCTTCTATTAAAACAAAATGCAGAACTGATTCTGCTGTACACAGGTTGGGGAAGCGAAAATGTCTTTTCTAGCTTGCCCTGACTCTGATTATAGAACTACAGATCTGCTGAAATCCGCTGCCTCTGACATACCATGAAAATAAGGCGTGGGTATGCCATGTTCCAGTCAGTAACATGCATCTCGTGCCATTCAAGACCTCTGGTCAATATATCCATTGTCAGAGGGGAAAAAAAGAAAAACAATGGCAACAGAAAAAGGCACTACACTACCTGAAGTAACAGTCCTGAACTTTTAACTTTTTAAGGTTTTCCATACACTTATTGTGTTACAAGCTGAAATTTATGAAGTCGTTAATGCAGATAGTATTCTGACTAGTTCTTTAAAAATAGCTGAACACTTTGAATTTATAGCATGCATGTACAGCTTGGGCTTCTTTTGTTTGGGTTTGTATTGTTGGTGTATGCTAAATTAGATTTAAATTGTTACCCATGTGGAAAGAGAGGGAAGCACAGTATGGAGCTTTCATGTACCACCTTCAGTCATAAGAGATGAAATTTACGTGCTGTGCCTTAAAAATCTCCCTGTTGCCCAGGGAGGAAACAGGTTGAACCAGCATTCAGTTGTGTTTCATCAGCAGCCTGCTCAGTTTGTGCAGGGAGAGCCAAGGTGGTGCATTGGAGAAGCTAAAAGAGATGACAAATGAAGCCTGCAGTTGTTTAGGACTGTGTATACTCTACGTGTATCTCTGTATGACCCAGCTATGGCTGGAAGGAAGCTAATCACTTCATTTTATATTCAGTATTGCCAGCAGGAGGGGCTGTGAGAGGGGACAAGGATAATTTGTCTTTTATTTGATCCTCATTTTGGTTGTTAAGCAAATGGGTACGTGCAGTAGAATGGGAAATATCTTGCTGCTTGGTGGTGACCCCAGCTGCAAGCTGTATACCTTCAGTCTGCCGAAAGGAATGCCTCAGCAAGGAAGTTCTAATATTTTTCCTAAAATATTTGTTGTGAATACAACAGATTCACAGTCGGAGAGTGAGGCCTCTCCTGAGAAACGGCCACGGCTACTGGATGACAGTAATGACAGGCCTGAAGAAACCAGTCGATCCAAACAGAAGAGTAGACGCCGATGCTTCCAGTGCCAAACAAAACTGGAGCTAGTACAGCAGGAACTGGGATCATGTCGCTGTGGTGAGTACTGCTTGTCAGTAGTGTCTGGCTTTCTAATGCAGCCATGCTCGGGTCCATATCAGAGGTAGAAATACAGAGAACACTTGCATTTTTTTTTAATCTTTCAAAGATAACTTTAAACAGAAGCCATAGCTTCCACTGGTGGCAGAAAGTTATAATTAGTTCCTGTCTAATTTCCCATTTAAAACTTTGGCCTTGATGTACTGCCTCAAGAGAGCTCAGATGTTAATGAATTTAGCTTCAGAAGTCCCTGTAAGGCGGGAGAGCATCATACCCACTTGACAGGAGAAGAAACACAAAGCACGTCAAAATACACAAAGATGACAAGGTTTTCACAGAGTTTTAAGAAACATAGGTCAGCATATACATTCTGCATTTTATAATTACGTTATTATTGAAATGTTTAAGCAAAAACTGAAACGCTTTCTCATAGTTAGGTCTTGGGGGAGAAGACTTGAGACTTGTCCATAATACTTAGTCATCCACCCTGGCTTTTCCAAAGTTGATGACACTGTTCAGCTAATTGAATTGAGAATGATAATCTCATGCAGAAAGCTAATTTGGGGTTTCATATTACATGCAAATAATCTTTCTGAAACAATAATTAATGTGACTGGATTCCAGAGGAGATATTCTCTCCTTCATGGAACAATTGTGTTTATAACTGGTTTAAATGTGCTTGTCAGACCCAATGAGAATGCACAGGGTAGTTTTTACCTGCTAATTATTTTTACATATAGTCATGTATTGCAAGCTTATGCTTATGCTTTCTGACCATACTTGTATTGATACATACGGAGAAATTTGTTTAGTTACTTCATTGTGTCTCAGCAGGGGGATAATTTCCAAAGGATTTGCATAGACAATAAGTGCAATACACACTGCACCTGTGAATTGTAGAATATTGTACTGAAATGTTTTCTGGATAGAAGGCATGTCTCTCAGAGCATCAGTGGGGAGAGAAAGGATTAGCTAAGCTAGTTACAAAGACCCAGTTAAATGAGGCAGACCTCATTTATATATAGTGTATAGATGAGTTCTAAGTAATGAGTGAAGAGAAAGCGATAGAAAGCGGCAAAGATTCCATGTTATCCTCTGTTCTTTCCTTCAGTATCTCTGTTTTCAGCCTTTATAGATTACTTTTGTGTTGTGCTTCTTTGGACATGAGACAAGCTTTGTTTCAGGTATTGGGGAACTGCTGTAGAACTAACATATGTTATCTCTGAAGCCACCAAACATGAAATCAAAAGCTGTAATGTAGAAATTCTTATTATGGAAATCCTGTGTCTGGATACTTTGAAGTATCCAGTAACATTTTTACCAAACTAAAGAAATTCAGCAGTGTCAGTGACGTAGTTTGTCATGGCCTTTCCTGCTCAGTGTGGTAGGGCAGGAGGTTCTGCTCCTGGTACTCTGTTTTCACATATCAGATGTCTTGAGGCTGCTTACAGGGGCCTGACTGAGGTACAAGAATCCTCCCTAATATTGGGAACAAGAGAGTTTTACAGGTTTGGGAAGAATTGAAGAAAAGCTAATTTAGAGATTATGTTCTCTCATTAATCTTTCCTGCATTCTGCAAAACTGGAGCTATGTAAGAGCAATGAAGTTGAAAACAACTTTTTGAAAGTCCTTCCACAGATTAGCGATGTATTTCAAATTTGAAGTCAGACGTGCCTTTTTTTTCTTTTTTTTTTTTTTTTTTTTTTTTAAATTGGATGACAAATATGGTTCCTCTCAAGTTTTCTTAAGGTAGTTCCACAAGTCAACACTGTTGCAATATGAATGTTGTAGATATTGTTCTTTAAATTGTTTTCACTGGATATATACAGCTTTATGGAAATAATTATTAAAAGTCATAAAATGTGTTAATAAAACATGGATAGGAAACAAAAAATTCTGAGTTCCTCAGCAATAAGTGAAGAAAAGAAAATTTACTTTCCTACATTATATATTGCGTCCTATATAGTTTAAAGTATGCATAATAAACATTTATCTCCCACACATTTTATAAGAGAAGGGCTGAAAAGACTGGATCTTTGGTTTATCTGTGCAGCTATAACTTTTAATTAATACTGTATTCAGTACGTATGTGTTCCCTGTAATGGAATGCTCTCCTGTGATGTGAAGGTAAGCAGACCCTGCTCTACTTAGTAGTAAAGTTAATAAGAAAACAAAACCCTACCACTGAGCAACCCAGGTCATCCCAGCTTCACATCACCTGGACATTACCAGTACCCATCAGCTTTTGTCATTCTACAGAGCTGCTTTCGACACCATTCTCAGTACCTTTGCCCTGCTGTCTGTAAAACTAGGTTGCTGTAGGTCATGAATAACAAGCCAGCTCAGAAACCCTGGGGAGGGGGTGAAGGAAAACAGGCCAGAATAAATGTGTTAAAATTCTCATTAATTTAAAATGTTTTCAAAATCCATATGTGATCAGGTTATCCTTTTTGTCATAATGTGAAGCACTGGTAACGATGTGTATTTAACTGAAAGAGCTGGAAATACAGTCAACTGGTGTAAAACAAGCCTGTATATCCTTCAAAAGTAATGGCCAAGGTAGAACATTTTTTGTTCTGGACTTTCTATCACTGCTATTAAATTCTTGGCATCTTATTCCTTAACTGAAGCAATGGAAAAAAAGTGGAAAACCCCCTCAACTTTAAGCATTAAAATAAATGCTGATAGTCAGAATCGATAAAAAGGCAGACACAAGCTTTAGAAGGACAAATGTGTGTGTTTTGCTTGGATGTAAGGAAAAAGGATTAACCACAGAAATATTATGTTGTTCCAAAGCTGTGTCTGAAACACTACTGTTAAAATCTAGATTAACCCCACATAATAGCAATTTTATTGTTTGCTATTACACATCATCTTGCCTCAATGTTAAAAGTACTGGAAATCTTCTACTTTTGTTCTGGTGACTCTTCCAGTGGGTTTTTTAGAGAGACATAGTGGAAAGAGAAATTTATACCTGCTGGACAATGTTCTAATATAGATATACCTGCAAATATTACTCCAGCATAACTGGGACTTGTCCAGCGGGGCACAACCTTTTTAAGAGGGGACAGAGTAGTCTACTTCTTTATCCCAAATTCAGAGATATTTGGGAGAGACTGCTGTGTTGGCTCTGTTGTCTGCTGTAGGACCTGTCCTAGAGAGGTGATGCTTGTTCCTTTGACAGTACATGGAATTTTAGACAGATCTGACAGTGCTGCAGGTCTTTGTCATGAAGGAAGACAATTCACCAGAAATAGAAAAACCAAAGAACCAGCAAGGGTTCTTCAAATTCAAACACTTTGAACACAAAAATTTTTCAGATGTAGAAAATGTGTTTATTTTCATACACTCACACACTCTCAAGATCTTTTCTCGTTCTGCTTCTGCTCCGTACAAGTTATTAACTGCTGACAAGAAATTCACATCTCATAAATAATGCTTAAGAGCGACTGCTATATAAATTGAATGTGTTATGAATTGTGATGGGCCTTTTTCTGGCATTCTGTGCCTGGAGCAGGAAGAACAGAGGATGTCATTTTCATTAATTTCTAATGAGGTGCCAATTAAAGCCAAGGAAGGAACTCGGAAGAGAAGAGTCACAGAGCTCCCCTGAATCCTGTGCCCTGGGGCTGTCAAACAAGCTGCTGCCAAGCCTCCTCTGAAAGCTCCAGTAAATTACAAACTCATCCAGAGCACACACAGACAAATTCAGCTGCTTTTTGATCTTCAAAAGAGCAATTTGTAAGACAAGTTCTGAGCCTTTTCACACAGTGAACTGGGAGAAGTGATAGGACTTGTTAATTGCTGATGCACTTTGCAAGCTTCAGTGAGAAAGGGAAATTTTGAAATGAATTCCCATTTTGTGCCTCTGACTGGATAACCTTTAAATCAACACTGCTAGAACAAAACCGTCTTCCGGTGAAGTGTTTCTAGATGACAGTTACACTAGGCATGTTTTCCAGGCAGCGATGTTCTCTGCTTTTGGGTGGGCCTTTCAACAGTTCAGTGTCTTCTGATGGATAATGGTTGTATTGAAATAATGTATTTATTTAATATTAGATTTAGTAGGCAGTTATATAATCAAGAATTCACAGGAATCTTATTCTTCAAGTTACATTCTATTACAGTATTTCTGCTGGAAGTGCAAGCAGTCCACAATCAATCGCCGATGATCCTTGATCTGAAAATTATGTTGTCAGTTCAGTGATTGGATAAGCAGGTGGTACCACAGCCTTGTTTAAAATGAGGGGGACTGAATTTATGAGTGACGGTACCTATATAACATAGAGTTCTGGAAGGGTGTTTTAGAAAAAGACAGGTTGATTATTTGCAAATAACGTGGTAAACTTATGGTCCTTGTCCTACTCTACTTAATAGCAATATGCATTTGTCAAGTTGTACATTTTTAAAAGACAATGAACTTTAAACTTCTAATCCATCGAAATTATTTGCACAGAAAGGATAGCTTAATTTTATGGCAGAGGCTTATTATTTTACAGCAAGTAGTTCTGGTATCACTTGCTATGTAAAGACAACACATGGAAGTCTGCAGTGTTCTTTAAATATTGTTGGAATTGCATAAGGTGTGTGAGGATATTCTAGAGGATCAGTAAAGGCATTTCTTGCATGTCATGTTAGATACAGTCCCAGTCAGAAATTATAAATCAGTACAGTATACCAGCTCTTCAGTACCTGTTATGTAGAATAGTTTATCATTTGTAGGCAACATCCTAATGGACACGTCTGTAGCTTGAAGTCCATCTATCCAGAACTCTTGACAATCAGTGGGGTGGCCAAGATAGTGGGCCCTGGAAGTAAGTCAAGCCCTAGTTTTCAGTAGCAGTGCCTTAGAAAGATGTTGCCGATTTGTTTGTGTGCTTCTCGGATAGGAATCTCAAGATTTTCATGTTCTTTGGCCACAGTAGATGCTTCATAGGATGGGAAGATGTTGAAACCTTCCAGTTTGATCAGACTTAAAAAACTAACTGCTCAGTTGTTGTGCAAGCTGATTAAACACTCGTTAGCCCTGTTTCTTGCCTGTGTGGACAAGAAAGATTTTCTTGGAGTTTTACTGGCCTGTTGTAACAAGTTATAATTTCCCACAATACAGACTGATTTGAACAGTTCTGTGTTCACCACTGCTCTTGGAGGGGACTCTGCAGTAGATAATAACCTCAGGCATGGGTGAAGGCAAAACATGTTGGTTTGCTATTTTTATTTGTGAGATGTTGGCAGGTATTGGTGTTTGTCTCTTTCTGGATTTGAAGGGATGCACGTTCACAAGCGGCTTCTACAGCAATGAGACTGAGTCAGGAAACGAGAGTCTCACTTTGCTGGTTAGCCAGAGTGCTGCCTTGCTGTGCTGAATGTGTGGAATGATGGCTCAGTACACTGTTGGGGTGCATCACAGACTCCTCCTTTATAAGGGCATAACTTTCCTTCCTATCTAGCTAGAAATTATACGTGGATATAACTTTATGCACATAGATCGCTGTTCACTGCTCATTGTGATTTAGAGCTAGCTACTAAAATGTCTCTAGAAAGAGGACAGATTTTAGTTGTCACAGTATACAATGTGCTGAGTGTCTCTGTGGTGGTGTTGAATATGACTAATGCAAACTGGATAAATCTCATGGTAAACTTGTATTAGAAGTTGGTGAAGTGCCTCATCAAGATATGATCAAAGTGGGTAAGATTGTCTTGATAAAATGGTCACTTAAGAAAAGTAGCTCAAAGGAAAGCTGACCTTAAGGTGATGAGGGAATAAACCCATGGGGAATACATTTATCTTGCACTGGAACAACATTAATAACAAACTGGCATTATATCTCTTACAAAATTCCCTACCAAATCCTAAACCAACTCCTGACTTAAGTCTGGTGCATTCTAAAGATTATTTGGTGCTTGCCAAATTATCTGTCTCTATATAATTAACAATGGAAAGGACTTTTAAAACATTGATGAATAAAGGATATCCAACCACTGTGAGAAAGCATTATCAACAAGTCGTAAAAATCTTTACTTTTATCAGGGACAGGAGCAAAACTTTTTTGAAATATTTGGCAAATATGCCTTCTAAACCACTTCAGAAACTTTTCTCACATCTACATATGCATATAAATATATATATACACACACAAACTCATAAGCATAGCTGAGTAGTATAAAAAAGAATTTTCTGGTATGTTACTCTGCTTATTTTTCTACATTCCTATTTTAAATTTAATTCTGTATAAATCTATAACAACCTGGTGGAATTCTTTTCTAGGGATTTTTTTAAGTGTCCATCACTTCTGGTCTTCTGCTAAACAGAGGGGTAAGAGAAAAAAAGAACAGACTCATATTAAGCATTTTTGGTAGCCACCAGAAACAAAATGTGGCCCCACAAAGGAGGCTGTACCTTTTCTACAGCTAACTGTAGACAGATAAGTCTCACTGTAATACAGTGATAAAACAAGTGGAAGAAAAACAACTGCAGATTCTTAACTTGTATAACAGAGCTGCTTGTTCATAAACACAGGAGATGAGGCATTTGTTTGGATTGTGCCAAAATAAATTTGGAATGATTTGATTTACTCAGTTAATTTAGAAATTATCTTAAGAAGGACAGGAAGAAAGAAATGAATTTGGAATAGATAAGGAATTAAAAATAAAAGCTCTTGACAACTGCACAATCTTTGTACAAAGTAGTCCAACATGTATTGACACTAATGTTTCTCTCAAATCTTGGTAAAATATTAAATTGTGGTTCCATTTCCATGGAACCTTTTCCTCTGGAGAAGAATTTGTAATGGTGCTGGTCAGTTCACTTTCTAGATGGATAAGGTTTTTCTGGTACAAACTAAAATGCCTTCAGGACATGAATGTATGTTGGTATAACGTATGTACTTCTATTGATTAACATTAAATACGTGCACTGCTTCTGGAGATTGAGTCAACCAATTCAAGAAGAAGTATTAAAAGAAAAATAAATCCCATTAGCAACTGGTTGCATACTGTAATTCTGGCAAGTCTTCCTGCCAGGCCTCAAGATGTACCATATTCAGCTGTCTTCTGTTGACTGTTGTCCTAAGATAGTTGCTCCCAGAATAGATGTTTTGCTTCAGGCATTCAGCCATTCCAGTAATGTCTGCAGCTTAGCTTACAAACTTATAGTCAGTCCTGTAACTGTTAAAAAAGAAAAACTATTGGAGGTTGACTTTAAACTGAAAGGAGTTTTTGTTTTGTTTTATAAGGGTTTTATCCCAATACTATAATTTGATAGGGAATATGCGCTGTTAACTAGTGTTGGTCTGCCCGGGTAGTATGTATTCTGAAAATTCTAGAAATTAAAAGCAGTTGACTAATTGATGACTCACGGGTTTCAAGGGTAGGACCCAGAAAAAAATGCTTTAGTGCCTAGGCTTTAGAAAGTCTGTCCACAGCTTTGAAAGTGTAAATGGAGTTCATGGTCTGCTTATAATTAGGAATTGTTAGGAGAGGTACTGCCTAGATACTGCATTCCCCATCAAAGTGAATCAGACACATTTGTCTGTATGTTAACAAACAGTTTTGCAAGTATGTACTGATTTTACTAATATGCTTGATATTTGAAGTAAACAGAGAAGGCCCAAAAACATGGCATCATAATCTGACAAATCCCAAAGGAACATTATGAGTTAGGTAATCTGATCATTTTGACCATCATAAGGCTTAGGTAGGGTGGAATGATGCCCAGTAAATTTTGTTGGTGAAAATATAAATTCTTCATAGGAATTTATAGAACTTTATAGGAAGAACTAGAGGAAAAACATCACACCAATTGCTGCATCAGAACTGGGAGGACAAAACAGATATGGAAAGGAATTGTCAAAATTTACCTCAAAAAGTCAGGATTTTTTTCCAGGAGCTACAGCTGGTTCACATACACACAAACTAAAGGGGAAGGATGGAAGTGTAGGTGTAAGTGTTTATTTTCCTTTATGGTATAAATATGGGATAAATAGAGCTCTGAATGGAGCTCAGTTACCCTTTGGTTAGAAGAATTACTCTTGACATAGATTGCAAGAGGTCACAGGCATAGAAAGCTTGTGTGGAGCAGAATGTGTAATCTAAGAGACCGTGGACATAAAGTGTAAATAGGGGATAATGATATAAGATAGATTTCATTTAGGTTTAAGAGAGCTGCTTCTCTCCAGTGTTTTGACTGGCAAGCCTAGCTGATGTCAGACTGTGGATCAATATAGTGCAACCTCTAGAAAGCTATTTAAACCCAAGACATAAATAATACAATTCAGGAAATACACTGAAAGGGAAACTTGGAGTCATAATCAGCATGTGGCGATTTGAAGTCAAAATACATGCAGGATTCAGGAGAACAGAATTAATACAACACATACAGTATGTTGGCATAGACTTTCATTATTCATTTCAGTTCTTTATTAGTAGCTTTATCTTTCATGCATTTTCATTGGGCTAAACAAAATGATACACATACATTATTGAATCACTCGGTATTGCTTGCTATTTTAATTAAGTTACTGGGTACACATGGGCTTTTAATTAAATCCTCAGCTTTTGGCAGAAGTGTATTAGCTCAGATGGCCTTGGTGTAGAGAGAATTCTAGAAGTATTAATGCCTTGCTGTTTTAAAAATGTCAAACACTGCGCAAGGCCCTGCATTGGTGTTAGGATAGCTCTGTCATCCACCTGCCCTTTCTCAAGAGACTTTTTCTAAGATTTCACAGTACTCAAATCTAAATGCCCTGGGTAGGAAACAAATACTTCTTTATATGCTGGTATAGCCTATGGAGAACCTAATGTTATAGCATTACCTATTATGGTTTATCTCTACTTTATTAGGTGTCTATTCTTGGGCACTACATTTTTGGCATAATTCAGCTTTTTTACAGCATGTCCTGTCCTTTGGATTCATTCTCTCGCATCCTACGGGATATAACCTTGTGAAACTAAGAACAATATGGGAGATCCAGTGTTGTTTCAGTATGTTCTCAGCCCTGCAAATGTGGCAGTGAACATTTCTTTTAGAAAATGTAGCAGTGATTTTAATTTCTCCTGATTACAACATTACAAAATGACATGATTATTCAAAAAAGCAAACACTTTTCACCTACCTAAAGTCTAAATTTTTCCCTTTGAACCTAGCTTTTCCTCTCCCTCAAGTTTGTTGTACACTGGTGTTCACTCTCTGGAACCACTATTGATGCTGCAAGTTTTTGGGAGCAAAACTGGTTGAGTGTTTTTTGGTTGTGGGTTTTTGTGGTTTTTTTAGTTTCTTGTTAAATTAACTTTTGTTTCAGTTATATTGAGAAAGCATGTGACATTAAAATGTTAATTTCGGTGAAGGTGCATCTCTAGGCATAGATGAACTGGGATCATACCCCAGTTCCACAGGTGTTTCGCCAGTTTTGCTAGCTGGTAAGTCAGCTTCTGGTGTCTCAGCTACTGCTCTTGCCTGACTGCAGTGGGCTGCAACTTACGAGGATAGTGTATAAAGTTGGAAGGGGATTCTACATAGAAAATGTGTAGGTTAGTGACTTCTAAGGTATAAAGCAGCTTAAAAGTGAGTATTGATTGCATGCTGTGTCCATGGGAATAATCATGTACCTGGTTGCTGCATTAGACTGTCTCTGATAGATGTTGGCTTTAACTCCTGGATCTATAGTGGGGTGAAGAAGTTGTGATGAACTCTTATGTGTATGTGTTCTATACGGCAAGAAAATTAATTGGTCCAAACCAGAAGATATAACCACATTTATTTTGTGGTACATGGCAGAACTGTGGTTTGATCCTGACTGAGACCTGCAGTACTTAGTAAGGCTTGGCCCACAGCAAATTTTGAATGCTTCTACAACTTATTTCATTTTATTTTATTTTATTTTATTTTATTTTATTTTATTATTTTATTTTATTTTATTGCTATTACAAAGCAATTAAGTTTGCTGTCTGTGTCACTTTGTTCAGTGTGGGCTCTTTGAAATTCAGAAATAATTTCCTGAAAACCTCAGTTCTGTTCCTGAAGAGGCACCCTCCTTTTGCGGAGTTGGTATCTACTAGAGCGAAACAGGACTTGAATCTAGGACACTGCCATATCTTATTTTTTTCCCATTCCAAATACACTGTCTTCAAAGAAACAGGTGGAAAATGTTTGAGTTCTTCTTAGTTCTAAAGTCAAGGAGTAGAGTAGTGTCTTACGTAGAACCTTCTTGAGGATTGTTGATTCAAAAAAAAACCCTAAAAAATCAGTATGTGCTCTGCCCTCAAGTGATACAAATTCTCTGTTCAAAATTTGTGTCACATTTAATGCAGGAAAAAACAGTTTGACAGCTCTCTGTGCAAGTAGTAAGATAAATAGCAAAGTGAATGTGAAATAGGGATAGCACAAATAGGGATAAAACATAGTTTGTTTGCAGAGTCTCCACAGTGCAAATCCACATCTCTTTTGTGCTCCCTGAAGCAGCTTCCCAGGCTTATGATCTTAAAGAAAATAGAGAGAAGACCCTTTGAAACACAGATTATACATGTCTGAACTTGGAAATACAAAGTCTTTGCCTTGCTGTCTAAAGAATGCTTGCAGAATCTTTTAACCATCCCTGTTCAATGGCTGTTACAGGATTAAGATGGCATCATCTTTATTTTGTAGACAACTTTTTGCATCCATTTCCTGGGCAGTTTTTTTCACTAATTGCTTTTTTGTCTCTAATGCTTGCTCATACATACTGCTTTACACTGTGGTAGACAGCAAAGTAGAGCATGAAAAGAAAAATATCATTGTTCCCTTCTTTTCTCCTAAGTAACAGTAGAATTACAGAATGAATCTGCAGCATCTCTGAAGCATCCTGAGTCTCAGACATAAAATTTTATGTAGTGTCAGAGGTGTCAGAGCTGTGTGTTCCTAGCATGAAACCTGAGGTTCTGACTGATTTAAGACCAGGCTGAAAGTCCCAAGGGCACGTTCAGTCCTGGGAACAGGTTAGCAGATTAAAAGAAACATTCTAATGTGTCTTATACCACTGCTTTTCTTTTCCTCTTTTTGATTCAGTTATTGATCATTTTAGTAGTCTGAGTAAGCTTAGATGATCTATATAAAGAAGAAAATATTGAAGGGCAAGTTGCAGTGACCATAGCAAATGACGAGAAAAATAAGTTAATAAGAAAAGTATGTTTCTTCCTACTGCATATTTTGTGAATCTATTGCAAATGTGCTGTTTGTGAAGGAACATAGAACTGAAATGCCTTGAGAGGGCAAATTTTAAGATATTGTACATTAATATTTAGAGACTACTAAGTTTGAGCACTTAGAGGTTAACATTCCCCATCCACTCTTCTTGGAATGGAAATGATAGAAAGACTGTCTCAGCTACGTTTTTTGGAGTTTTAATAAATACATCTGTTTGGTTAAAAAGCTTCACCATAATGTGGTTTTACTCCTCTCTCCCCTTGGGAGTAAATGACAAGATTTCTAGCCAAGTTATTCCAAACTACTTAGCACTTAATCAAAGTTGATGACATTTTGCAAAGCTGAAAAGGGGAAACAGGAGAATAGTTTAGCTTGCTTATTTCCAAAAGCTTGTTGTTCAGCTTGTTGGGATTTGGTTTGGGTTTATAGAAAATGTCAGTAAAACTGAATGTTCCCTGAGTTGTGTTATGAAAGCTGACAATGCCAATGCAGAGCATTCCCTACAGCAGAGAGAGAAGAGATAATTAGAGTTTATGCAAGAATGGAGCTGTCTAGAAGGAGAATGATGCAAGATACCAGCACGCTAGAATATTTGTACTGCAAAATAGCAGTGCATGTAAGATGCACTGGAAGTTTTGCTAGGCTGGACTATAGTCCTTCCATTGCGGGATGTTCTTTTTGAACAATATCCAAAATACCAGGCGGGCAAGCTGATTGATTATATTGAAATCCAGAGAGCAAGTATTTTCTGAGGTACTCGACATACAAGTCTTTAGGATCTTGCTTTGTATCTTGGTAGCTGTTTGTTCTACTCTTTACATTCATTTCTTCCTATATCATGTCTTGAAAAAGTATTTCCCTCCCACACTTTTTAAATAGCTTTGTTGTTAGTATGATTTACCACACATTACGTTATCTTCATGGCTGGAAAGGATGGGGAAGATACTCGAGTGCAGTTTTGGGGATTACTAGATACTTTTGGTGAATGATACCCAGTTATTCTGAACAGTGCTTCAGCAGCACATTATCATGGCATGAGCTGATCTTCTCTGCTGGCTAATCTGCCTGCTTGTGCTGTGTTGTATGATGTTTTGTAGATATATTCACCTTTTAAAGATATGTTGAAGTCTGTTCTTGCACAGAAATCTGCATATAAACTCACACATACCTTGTTTAGTAATACACCTTTGGGGGAGAATTTTTGCAGCACCTTCATCTCTTAAGGTTACAAGGTATTGTTAAGTTCTGTTTGAACCTCTGTTGATTAGCATTTCAAATTAGTCAGAAAGGTAAAATTTCTTGTGAAGTACGTGAAGAAGTGAAAATACACAACAAAATTCTGCACAGGAACGAGTGTATGTCATTATCAAGGCTACTTTGAATAGGCTTGGTATAGGGGATCTATACAAACACAAATTGTTTATTAAATAAAATTAAAAATCTGGAAGTGGCAGAAGCTGCAAATCCTGGCAATTTTGCCAGAATGAAAATGATAAATAGCAGTGCTAGTGGGCAGGTAAGATGATTCTAAAGTGTCAGAAGCTCTAATTTTGTATGGTAATATTGACTTCACTTTCTTTTACCGACCAATGGGAGCTTCTTTGAATGTATCAGGAGAGGTCGCTGCAGTATATAAAGCTACTTTTAGAGTAGTTCATGCATGCAATGAAAACATAATTGTCTAGCTTGAACAATTAAGATGATTGATGGTACTTGGTAATGAAGGGCTTCATCTTTTCATTTCAACAATGATATTTGAATGGCTTAGCTTATAGAAATGCAAAAATGTACCTCTGCATAAGCAAGGTTCAGTTTTCTTCAGTAGACAGAACTGCTGTATAAGCCATATGACATGTTCATTATATGGCAAAGTCCAGACATGCTCCCTATTCTTAAAAAACAAAAGTATGGATATGTTGACTATCAGGGTAATTGTGGCAACATGCAATTGCTTTTTAGATAATATACATCAAGATGTTTCAAATAGGGAAACTTTTGAAAGATTTTAAGTCACTTTTCAAAACATGTTCACAAACCAACCAAACAAATCTGTCATCTTTTAGCAGCTTTCTGAATGTCTTATCTATCAGGACCAGAATCTTTGGGTGGGAGAAAAGGGAGCTTCCTTTCTATCACAATGCAATTCACATAATAGGGATCATTATATTTATTATATATATTAAATAACAGTGTGATGTTCTCCAGCAGTACATCACAGGACTCTGGGACTCCATGCCTGCCCAAGGACATCCGCTGGAGCAGTCCCACCAGTGCCACTGTGCTTTCCCATCAGTAGCTTGCAGTAATCCAATTACTGGGCATTTGTACCATGTTCCAGAAAGTCGTGGAACCGCATGGACCACTTCCTGTTAACAAAGAGGCAAAAAGAAATTTTTTAAAAACCAGGGATCCTCTGAAATCACAATTTGGCTTTTGGGTTGTGTATTATTATGCCATTCAGTTGAATTGTTTCTGACGCTTCATATACCATTTTATTGGTACTTTAGTAGCATACTGGTTTCAGAATTTTAATACAAAGTTAAGAATTAAATGTAGGCTTTAGCTAAAATATTTGCTTATTGTCATTCCATACTCCCATCTATCCAGTGCTCTTGAATGTAATGATAAGGAAAATGCAGTTGTTTTTCATCATCACCCGCACACAGCAAACTGTAGATCTGTAGTAATTTCTGGTCTTGAAAATGGAAGATTATTTTGTTTTCTGTCTTCTCCCATTGCCTTTTCTCAATAGATTCCTCAGGAATGATGAAAGCAACCTCACAGTTGCTTGTGTGTGATCTTAGACTTCCTCTGAATGACTCATCTTTATGGATACAAGTAAAGCAGAGATAGTACAGTGCTTTATGACTTTAGCCATTTATGTTCTAGTGATGAAATAGAAGTGAATTTTTGATGATAAATTGTGCAGTAGTTTCTTGGGTGCTTAGAGGAGCTCAGAGGTTTTGAGATACTTCAGAATGGAAATTTCCAAGAAGTTTGCATTGCAGGCCTGAGGAATAGGTGATTCATAGTTTACTTCTAACATCAGAAAACAACAATTGCAATGGTGTGAGATGTATTATTACATTTACTGGACTGAAATCATCTATGCTTGGAGTAGATGTCTGGCATATTTTTGGTTGATGACTAGGGAAGCTAACTTTAGCTGGCAGATGGATTCCCTTTTCCCATGCTCTTTCCCCTAGCATAATGTTATTTATTTTTTCTTCTAGATACAGTGTGCTAAAAGAAGCATTTCTGCAGTAAAATCCTTTAGGGAAGACAACCTGTATTTGATATCTTCCCATAACGAAGTTGACTGTAAATAGATGCAAGAGTTCATTTATCTAACTTGCTTTATAACCATAAAGCAGAGTTCTCAGGAGAAAAGTTGAACCTCTAAATATGCGTTGGCTTTAAGGAACAAACTAGAAGTACATATATTGGCCTACTGCCCCAGTGCACGTAAGTTAATAATACAACTGTTGTAAAAACTGATGGTCTGGATACAACATCAAGTGTTTGTGCAGGTGCAGACCACAGAATGTCCACTCTGATTTCCAGACCAGTGAAGAAGCAAGGAGTGAATATAGCAGGAATAACTTACTCCCGTATAAAGATAGGCTGAGAAAGTTGGGGCTGTTCAGCCTGGAGAAGACAAGGCTGCATGGAGACCTCAGAGCATCCTTCCAGTATCTGAAGGGGGCCTATAGGGATGCTGGGGGGAGGGACTCTTCATGAGGAACTGTAGTGAGAGGACAAGGGGTAACAGGTTCAAACTTAAACAGGGGAAGTTTAGATTGGATATGAGGAAGAAATTCTTTACTGTGAGGGTGGTGGGGCACTGGAATGGGTTACCCAGGGAAGTTGTGGATGCTCCATCACTGGTGGTGTTCAAGGCCAGGTTGGACAGAGCCTTGGGTGGCATGGTTTAGTGTGAGGTGTCCCTGCCCGTGGCAGGGGGGTTGGAACTAGATGATCTTAAGGTCTTTTCTAACGCTAACTATTCTGTGATTCTATGAATATATCCACTCTGAACTAACCAGAAATGCTGTTACTCAGTTAGCTACTGCATAGCAATATTCAAGTCCTTTAAATTTAAAATAAAACCTACAAAAATACAAGTTTCAATCTTTAAAGTGACTTTGGCATTTGGAGCAGTTTTGGGACTAAAGATCTGAAGTCTCTTTTTTGGAAATGATACTTCCAGAAGATCTGCATTGCAAAGAGAATAAACCCCCTCCATAAGAACAGCCAATATATGCAAAACTATTTTAGTATTGTTCAAAATGTGCTTAGGTATTCTTCCATTAGGTATTATCAGTTCTAATTAGCAGATACATGAATAACAGTTTTAGATTATTTTGTTGCTGAAATCAGGAATACTTTTTCCATTGTCTAGGAAAAGGAAAATCACATGGCATTCTTTGTGGACAGTTACTGAAATGCTGTTCAAGAATGCATAAGTAAATAATTGACAAACATAAAAAAATTAAGATTAATCTGGAATAAATACAGCAAATGCTACAGATTTTCCTACATTAAAACAGGTACTCCTTAAGAACTAAAATGCATTCAAAAAAAGACATGAAGATATGGCAAAGCACAGAATAGACTGTATTGGGTGGGGGGGAAGATGCAGGATGGGGAGTGGCAGAGTGGGAAGAAACATCATGAAGTTATACTCATCTATGGAAGGCAGGAAGCTTTGTAGAAGGTGAGGAGATGGGGCAATTGAAAGTGGTGTATCATGTTGTCTATTTATTTTCTTACTAGACTTACCGAATTGTCAAAAAAGGTCTTGCTGAAGCTGTGTAGAACACTGTACATATGCAAAGAGCTCTTTTATGTAACATTAAATAGCATTTATACATATGCTTGTTAACCATGTGGAGAGGATCTGTAAAACCATCAGGATTTAAAACCAGATTTTACCTACAGTGGTCTGAAACAACTTCAGCACAATCCATATCCGCAGGGTTTCTTGCATCTGTTCTTACACGTCCATTGCAGATCAGATTAATAACTTGATTTTTTAGCTGATCTAGTCAGGTATTTATGTATTCTTGTTCCTGTAGTGGATGTTGGTTCAGTAATTTGAAGTTTTATTTCAAGAAATAAGGGAAGTGTTCACTCCATGCTTCCTGTAAGAGAGAATTGAGTGAAATGCCTGTTCAGTATTGAAGATATAGTCCAAGGATGTTTTCATTTTAACAAAAACACCTTGAATTTTTGGCACCTCAAGAAAGATATTTATTTATTACATTGGAGTGTGTGGTATGACCTAGATTGAGATTGAAGTGGAAGCAATGATCACAAGGGTGAGATATCTATCAATTCAAACTGCATCCTTCTATCCATATTTCTGAATAGCATATACCAATGCAGAAAACCTGTCTTTTTTTTTTGCTTTGTTACTAGTACTGGGTTTTAAAGCCAGACACAGATAATAGACATGGCTTTTCACAGCAGGTGCTGTTGAAACACAGAGCAAAGATAAATCATTTTTTCACTTTTTTTTTCCTTTTTTTTTTTTTAATAATTCCATATGTGATACTCTCTCCTTTTCTGTTTTCTTAACAACCACACTAACATAAAGGTAGCCTGTTGTTGTCTCTCACAATTGATGTTTTATACTTAACACATATTTTTATATATATATGTGTGTGTACTGGGCACAAACAAACACACTCTCAATTACTCACTAATGTTTATCCTTTTTCATCTCAAAAATCAACATTTTGTGGTTTTAATATCTTGTGAGCATTCAAGGAGCAGCAGCATGAAAGCATTCAATGAGAGACAGAGTGATGCTCCTTGCACCGTCAGGCAGGAAAAATATTGCAGCATAGGCAATATCACACTTGGTTTCATATACAGTGGACTACATGAGCCCTGTAACTGTGTGACTTTTTCACCTACTATATCATCTTTGTACTACTTATCGCTGTGTAACGTTCACTTTAGAGGCAGAAAATTTGAGTTAGTTTCTTTACTGTTATAAAGAGTTAGGGACAAATAAGAAAAAAGTTTATTTTCTTTGTAGACTAGAAAGGGGTGGGTACAGAAGATGCGCTCCTCACCTGTAGGAAAAAGCATTTACATGTGTTTCTGAGTCATGTGCTCCCTGGAAAACTGAGTAACTGACTAGCTTTAGACAAAGAGACAGTAACCTTCACCTTTTCAGCTACAGACCAAGATGATGTGGCAGGACATATCCCTGTGTCAAATGCCTGCTCACCCCCTGTGGTTAGTGTCAGAACATTTCATGAAGAGAAGCTTCTGAAAGCTGGCATAGTAGTGGAGCCATGAACTCTCCTGCAGTCACTGCCAACTTGGGGTGCTGGCAGTAAGGAGAAAGTAAGGTGCTTACATTTAAGAGATCTGACTGGAATGCCTGCTGGGGAGCTTAACCTGCAATACCATAGGTGTGAATTTTGGAAATAACAGCCAACTGCACATAAAGTAGAAAAGATTTCAGTGAAGGTGATCAGCTTTTTCTTTTTGCAAAATTAGTTTTGTTACTGTATGGGCATACCTACGTTAGGTGATTTGGGGCGCTTCCTCTATAAGATGAGACGACAGGAAAAAAAACAAACCCAAAGCTAGTATGACTTGAGCTTTGGTACTGTGTTAATAAATACTCAAGAAAATGCAGTAAGTAATCAGATGATTATTAATACCCTGTAAGGAAGATAGAGAAGTAAAAATTTAAAGCTGGCATTAATTTCTAAGAACTGAGTAATCCCCTGGTAAGTAATCCTTCATTTCTGATTCAGGTAAGATTCTGCCACTTTAACCAAGTCCATAACTGTATTTTTTTTCTTCTCCCTTTCCATGGTAGGTTATGTGTTCTGTATGTTACATCGCCTGCCTGAACAACACGACTGCACATTTGACCACATGGGACGTGGGCGTGAGGAAGCCATTATGAAAATGGTGAAACTGGATCGGAAAGTAGGGAGATCTTGCCAACGCATTGGTGAAGGATGTTCCTGAGTGCAAGACTGCAACCAAATGCTGTTCTCTTAGTTCACTAATGTTAGCCTTATTTAGGACAAAGTCAGCCAGACACCTTGTACTAGGCAAGTTTCAGACTACAGCCAATCAGTTTCCTTTCTTTAGCCAGCTGTCCTGGTACTGTAGTTTAGGGGTTGATGGTGGTTGAAATTGATTTCTGGCTGGTTACTAAGGTGCCTGCTAGCCACCGTATAAAAATAAAACATGAAGAAATACTATTTTTGAGCATGGCTAGTGGATTTAAACAAAACAAGAAAAATCCAAAGGCTTCTGTTATTGCTGGAATCACTCTAAAAGCCTTATGCTGGAAACATTCCAGCTGCGGAGTTAAAACAAATAGTTGTATAGAAGCTGGTGTAAAAATTTGCTATGCACATGGCTTTTGGACAAACTGTTTAATGTGCAGCCTTTCACCTCTTCACTGCTAGTGAATCCTGAGGAGGTGAAATACTACTAAGAGCAGCAATTGCAGCTGCTTAAGCCCAGAAGACCTGACTGGTCACTCGTGCCTTCATCGCGTGTGGCTTTTGAGTTAGGCAGTGTCACCAGCATCAGGGATTCTGTTGGGGTAGGAACATCTTTCTGGTTCTTCCCAGGAAGCCAAAAAGAAAGGGGGACAGAGATTCTTATAAAATTTTTTATATCTATCTTACTATAAATAACCTATCAGGGTTTTGGTTTGGGGTTTTTTTTTTATTTGTTTTTGTTTTTTGTTTGGTTTGATTTTTTTGTGTGTTTTGGTTTTTTTTTTTTGTTTTTGTTTTGTTTTGTTTTGTTGTTGTTTTTTTTCTCTTTCTTCTCAGTTAAATTATGATCTCACTATAAAGCCAACTCCATCCCAGAGCAGTAAATGGTGCATACGTTTTACATGGCATCCACAGAGATAATATGAGTTGTGTGAAGAGATTCTACATACCTTGAGCAGTGCAGCCATTACCACTGGCCGAAACCTGATTGGCTCTTGTTTGCCTTTTGCTAAGTGCAGGTATCTGATAATTGATCAAATAAGGCTAATTCACAGCACAGTAGCCATGGCTGGATTCTACAGACTGACTTTCTGTAGCTAGACTTATATATTGGGGGGGGGGGGGGAAAGGACATTTTGTAGCAAACAGAATTCAGTAACAGTATTGGGGAACAACCAGTAAAACATCCTTTATCAGATTGAGTTTGTGTTCCTCGCTTCCAGAGTGTCAATGAGATAATCAAGTGGGCTCCATCAGCCCTCTTTCTATGCAGCTGAACGCGCTCATGAAAATCTCTGCCCGCATCTATTGCAAAGCAAGTACAGCAAGTGAGTGTGAAAAGCATTACATGGAGTAGAATGTTTTGGATTTGGTTAGACCTGTGGTTCTGTATTACAGTATGTCACGTTGAGCTGAGCTGAATTGCACTAGTCTTGTCAGTTTGGAAACAAAAAAGCAAACATTGTAATTGACACGTTTTCTGCTGCACACAGGGCTTATGCAGGTAAAAAGGATTTGTACCGGTGTGGCCCAGCTTAATCCTGAATGAATTCAGCTTCTCAGCCTATTAGTAAGGTGTTAACAATCAGGTAAATTTGTAAGAAAACCTGAAGGAAGGAAAGATTTTGTCTTATCTTCAAATCCTGGGCAGATACGAAACATCAGAGGGGTGAAGTAATGTATCACTTGGAAAAACCCCAGAGTTTCGGGAGTAAGCTTGGATGAGTCATCTTCCATTCTACTTGTTACAGGTAACTAACTCCTTATAGGCCAAATCAGATTGTTACTTTGGTAGCCAGCTAGGAGCATTTAACAAGGAGACAACTAATTTGAATAAAAAGATTATATATTTGCATCTCCACACACACTCGGCATCTGACTGCATTATTGTTAATTAACCATGGAGCAAATCAGAAGTGCCCCATTATATCATTACAAAATACAAACTATCCAGAAGCAAGCTGGTTTCTTATTATTGATATTAGTCAAGAAAATAAAACCAGCAGCAAAATCTTCTGTAATGTGCTGCATTTTCAGGCAGTGGTCCTGGTGAGAGGGACTGTCCAAGGATATTATTTACATTTGTCATGAGGAGTTTAAGAAAACGTGGATTTTGGAGGCTGCTGTGATACACACTTTCTTTTCCTACAAAATCCTACCATAGTATTTGATGGGCATTCTGATTGACACATAAGACTTTTCTGCATTAATACTGAAGATGCTATTTTGTTCCTCCTTAATACTCTCTTTAATCTCATTACAAGTGCACAGATGGTTTCAAGGTGGCTCTTGAGAGAACACTACTTAAAAGTTCATGTAAATTATGGACAATGTTCACTTTAAACAAAAAGTTGGGGAGGGGGTTGTTCCTTTGCAGTATCTGTTCTGTGAAGTTTGTTAAACGTAAAAGAAAGCTTAAGTTCTTGTATCTTAAAAGAAGATCTTATTTAACCCTTTTGTGTTCTAGATTTACTTACACATGTAGCCTAGAGCTCAGTTTTAGTTTAACATTGTGAAAATATTAAAAGGATCTTGTAACTTTATTCTTTTTCCTCATGCTAAAAAAATTAAACCAATCAGATTAAAGTTTGAATTCCTTTCTGCCTATTCCAACAGGTCTTGCTATTTTGCACCTTTTCACCTGCAGGTTTATTTAAGAAATACATATGGGGAAAATACCAACATTAGCTTACTAACTTCAAACTGAATTTACAGCTGATGAAGGTGGACAGTATTTTCTGCTAGTTTGGAAGGGGAAAGTAATCTTTCTGCTGGGTTCAACTTTAGTCATTTATTTTGTAAGCAAATCTGGCTAAATCTACAGTAGCCAATTTGGTCAATTTAATTTTGAGGTTAGATACAGTAATCAAATGAATGGTTTTCCTTTGATGCATACTGTACACTATATCATTGGCATCGGAGTTTTAATGCCTTAAATGTTCTTTCATCCATTTTGACAACTTCATCTAGAGTAGCTATATTACAAATCATAATGGGCTGTATTAATAATGGATAAGTAGAGGGATAACTGTTGTTTCTTAATCATTTAGATGCTAGAAATACAAGGCTCATTAAAACAAGGGACTCTATTAGAGGGAGAGAGAATATCATAGTAATTCTTTAAAAACAATTTTGAAAATTGTTGGGTATTGAAATTGGGCCTGATTCATGGGATACATAAACACTTTTTTTTTTTGCCCTCAAATCCATGTGGTATTTTCAGTTATGAAACTGTGATTCTTGAACAAGATGGCTGTGTTAAGTAAAGGTAAGTTACATGAAACAACTGTGCCTTTGCATCAAGTTTCAGGCCTATAGCTGGGTGTAAGCCAAGGCTTCAAAAAAGAGCAAGAACTACCATGAAGGTTGCTATGCCAGTGCCTGTCCTTATCTGCATTGGTTTGTTTTGAAACAGTTTAGTGTCGTCAATGAGAAGCAATGTAACTGTAAACTGAGGTACCTGAGAACATGAACTCCTCTTCTGTGGCGCAGAGGCAACAACACCCTGAGAAGAGTCCTGGTGCAATTATAGCAGTCTGAAAGTAATATTAAACTGTTTTATCTACTCCATGGAAGGTGATAAATACATTCAAAACTTGAATTTTGCATGGCGTTCTTCTCTTGGACAAGCTATAGTCTCCTGGCCTCGTGAATACAATGTCCTGTTTATAATAACTTTGTACTCATTGTGGTGTTTAGTTCATTCTACAGTCACAGCAGTTCATTCTGTGACTATGCTATAGCTTAGATACAAATCTCTAAAGGATAAAAGCACTCTTTTTAAATCTTACAATAACTATTTCAGTACAAAGACTCACCAGGAAAGAAAACTGATGCTAACAAACAGTGTCATAAAAATAGAGGTTTTATACTCAAGAAATGCACCAGTGGAATAATTGACAGCACCTATGCTCACAGTTGACGTGTACACAGTTACGTACTCAGACAAATGAATTAGCATTCTCTTTGTTGTAGTGTAGTTAGTTACTGAAATTGTCAGTCATCAGTGCAACAGCAAAGAGAAGGCCTAATCAAAAGTAATCTCTTAATGTCACAATCACATTGTGGGCAGTGCATGCTGGAAATAAATTTGTATGCTCCTGAGAACTTTTGTACCTAGAAAATTAATGGCAACATTTAAGACAACACTACTTAAAATGAACTGTATTTACTGACAGCAGATGTTATTTCATCACTCAAATACCTTATTAGAATTCTGCACACAGAAGAAAAAGTAATGTAAGCAGTAGTAAACCATGATTCAACACAAAAGCTGATGGGGCAGGATCTGCTGTATAAGTATACAGGCCCTGTGTAACCAGTTCGTAATCTTATCCTTAGCTGACACTGTACACACTTTGCTGCACAAAGGAACACACTGGAAAAACTGCTAAAAAGTATTCACAGTGCACACTTGACATGGTGAACTTGTGCAGTAGTGGGGTTTCTCTCTCACTATCAGCAGCTTTTCCAGGAGAACAAACTTTAATGCTGCTGGAAAGTCACTCTTAAATAACAGTTATCAAATACATTAGTGATAAGGACATACTTTTCTTTCTCTTCCTAGTCTTGATTCATTTTTCTTTTTCTGTTGAGGCAATCAGCATGTGCAACTGGACATTTGAAAGTAGTTCCACTTGGATGTTGCTCTTTTTGGCTTTTTAGTACTCACTACAGGAAGAAAAAAAAAAGCAACTTTGTTCTTGCAAGCAGATTAAAATACAGACACTGGTCTATAGAATTGATAATCTCCTTGTATATTTTACTATAGTGATATGCTGTTTCTTCAATTAACTGAAATTTCATGCAGACATGATTTACTTGTTCTGGATGTTAGGCGGCTATGGGTTGTTTGAACTTCAGTTCTGCAATATTCATATTCACCTTCCCATAAACTGCATACCTCATCTTCCAATCTGAAGTTGAGTCAGGAGGAAAGAAGGTGTGAGAACAGGAGACAGAGAATGCAAATTGACAAGTGCTTAGTGATCACATCCACCTTCCTCTTCAAGTCAGATCAGATCAGATCATAAAACAGTAAAGACACAAATATTTACTTGCCAAACAGCACCAACTTTTTTGACTCAGTACTACAGAAAACTGTTTTGCTTTATCTTTGTGAATATACTTGTGTAGAGTTTGAGTCAATTCTGCAACATATGTTACATGCAAAGAAATGAAACAGGACTGTCTTAATTAGAAACCATTTTTGATGGATTATTTAGTAATAACTACATATTTTGCTACAGGACCTTCCTATTTTGCAATATGCTGCTATTTTCTTTGAAAGAAAAACAAGCAGAACTTTATAAGACTAACTGTAAATTATTTCAAATTTAGCACATGCATCTGAAGCAGTAGGAAAAGATAACTGAAATTTATATATAGTTTTTAAAGATTACTGCATCCTCTAAAAACAGGGATTTGTTCTTCAGATAGTAGCAAGTGTTAATGGCAATGGTTTAACCATAAGCAGAATGTTCCTTTCTGCTAAGTTTGTGCAAAGCTAATAATATGCAGTAGGATGCTGTGAGTTAATAACTTGTAGCATGGTGCAGTGACTGTGTAAGTAATGAGAATAAAATTATAGACACCCACTCTTGTCTGTTGGCTCTCCCTTCACACAGAAGGACAGAAGTTCTCACGACTCTTTCCTTGTTGTTTAGTTCCTTTTATTCTTTTTTTGGCTGCAGAAGTCACTTCCCTCTACCAAGCATGCTCAGGGAGGATGGAGAACCATATTCTCACTAGAGTTCTAAACACTTCAGGATGTATCTCTGGATCAGAAATGCAATACCCTCTCTTTAGCATTCTCAGAACTTTTGAAAATGTTGGGGTTTTCTTTTCCTCTTAAATTGTTTGGGGTCTCTTTGAAGCAAAGTAAGTAGCAATCCCTACAAACAGAAAAGCATAGCATTGTATCATCTTTTGAAAGGCCAGCCTGCATGATCAGTACTTCTGCATTAAGAAAGCTGAATGAACGGTTCATTGTTAACATGCTTAGTTTCATTTCTCTTCAGTGGAGCAAATAAATAAAAATGAAAGACTCTTAGAGGAGGGCGAAGAGAATCTGAGCCCTCTGCTAGTTAAGCTAAATTCAGAGTTCATTCTTCATTCAGCAATAATTTGTCTATTTTTTTTTTTCCTTCCTTCTCCTGCAGTGTTTAAGGTATGGTACATTTGCTTTAGATTCCTGAAAAATTCAGTTTGACCAGTTTCTGGAAACTGTCTTTTGACATACCACATTTAACAGCAGCCTTAGGAAGATGATGAGCTTCAAGAATTAAGTTAAAATTTAAGTTAACCACCGTTGGCAAGCACATTTTAAAATAATGGCTTGCTGAAAAGGTTTAAACAGATCTACTGTTACCAGCTTTGCGTGAATCCTGCTCCTTTGGGATAGTATGTCACGTGCAGCCAGAGGTGTCACCTTTATGCTGTCTGCATGCAGACTTTCCTCCTCATTACCCCCATGTTTACATAGATTAAAATACTGATCAGGTAAGCAGCTATTAGTTACAAAGTCTATAGCTATCTTCAAGTCACACTGCATGCCTTTTTTTTTTTTACTTTCTGGTTTTGACTATTTGGTCTCAGGTTGTCTCAGAAATAATAGTTCCAAATAGATCTTTCCACACCTGGACACACAGCCCTACCTCCTGGGATATCAACTGGCTGAAGCAAAACTAGGCTGCTGGGCTAAAACTAGTTGTCACTTTCTGCTCCCTCATACTCATATAATCAATTCTTGCCTGGCTTATCTTCCTGGAAAATGTAGCATGTCCCAGTATCTCAATTTGCCTGCTTAATAGTAGCTGTAGTTTAATCATTATCAATTACTCTAGACTTAGTCCTGTAAGCACCATTATAATAATTCACAATTCTGTTAAAAATAGTCACTCTTAACAGCTGAGAAGTTTGAATGCTCACAGTTGGATTACTGGTATTTTTTAATTACATGTGTCATGCTATCCTGGGGCATAGAACTCTGAAGGGTGCGTGCTAGGTGATGCTGACCATATTCCAGCTTCCACCTTAAGAGCAATACTTTGCCTCTGTCTGAGGCAGAAATTCCTGCTGAATTAGTGGAAGCAGGGAAATAAATGCTATTTGAAACTTGTTATCCAGTACCTCTGTCAGCTTATGTTCTGGCACCCATGCACACCTGAATTTCTCCCTGGCTTCTCTGCCAAAATTTCTGTAGGGTCCTACAGCACCCCCTTTTGGGTTTCTCCATCACCCCTTTTACAAGTTCTCCCTTGTTAACTACACTGCCTCCCTTCCCAAATTGTCATGTTCAAAGACAAGAGAATGTGCTGACAATGTAATAGCAGAGATGCTCACATCTAAAGGTACTGAGGCTTGTATTGCCAGCAGCTGTTTCCATCTGTAATGAAAATAAGTGTTAAAAGACTGTTGCTGTTTAGTATATTAAATTCCTACACCTGTCTTAATACAGTAGAGCAAACAACATGTACTTTCAGTTTAAACCCCTTCTTCATCACTCTTAACTGTCTCTGTAGACCTTCTCAATAAAAGGAACCTTAAAGCTAACTTGAAACTACAGCCACTAAAGATGCAAGCAGCATTCTGTACAGGTACTGAATACCCATCCAGACCAAGAATTAAAAAACCTGTCTTTGTTCTACCTCTTAATTCTTTCTATTGTTAACCCAATGTTGTTATTCTGTGGATTAAATATAAAGCTATCGCTCATTTGCCAAGTAAAGCTAAATGTTTATCAATCAATCACACTGATTTAAAGTTCTTAGCATGTAGTTGATACTGTGGGCTTCTTTCTTTGGTTTCTTTACATCAAGCTTCATGAAGATAATTCTCAGCAGTTACCACTACTGAAACAGGCAGATTTGATTGACACAGAAAATTTCTTGCATAAATCTGAACCAGTTCCTTGCCTTCGTTGGTCTCGGTCTGGGTTATAAAGGTAAAGCCATTGACACTGCCTCAGGTGCATGCATGTGCAGGTTGTCCACTGGCTCAGCAGCTGCACTGTTATCCCAAGACCTGAAAGACCTCAGGATTCACAGAACCTAGCATCCATGAGTCCCTGAAAGCAATCAAGTTGTATATTGTACCTGCTCTTTCTAACCATGTTTGTTGTGCAAAACAATAAAATTGTTTATAAAGAGATGTAACATATTAAACAAAAAAGTGCTGATCTGTGATTGAATTGTGCTTTTTGGGGTGGCCTTCTTTTGTCAGCCTTTGACTGATTGATAGCAGAAAGGTAGAGAAGGAAATTCAACAATCTATGGAACTTAAATCACTTCACAGGAACTGAAGAGTGTTAGGCCCTATGCAGTTTGCATACATCCAGTAAGGCAGAAAGATTAATGCAGCCTTTAACCATTTATTTCACGCCGTCCTTGATTCAGTCACTTAACATCAGTATAGATCAGTTTTCCTTAGTCAACATTCAGCACCTTTCTAGAGTAAAGGCAAGGAGGATCATTTATTTTGAGCCCAGTCTGAAGATCAAACATACTAGATAGAGCTAAATATCTACTAGAAGGATTACACAGTTTTGTGTAAAATGTACTGAAATAGAATTCATGTGTTTTGAATACAACAGTAAATGTCTGATTTCTCAGAAAGCACCATGGAAGCTGCGACTGTGGTATAAAGCAGAAAGCACAAAAGGCAATAGGCCTCACACACCATGTAATTCTTCACAGTAAGACAGTATGACCCTTGCTGTTCTTCCTGTTTGTGGATTTCTTGGTATAATTTTCTGTTTGAGAGCTTAACTGTTAGTTAACTACAGTTTGTGGATACTGTATAATTCCATTCCTAGATAACTGCTACTTCAAAGCATATGAGAATAATGTAAGCATTAAGTCTTAGAATGCCTAATTTTTATCCTTTATTTTAGAACATATAGCTAAGGGGTTGATCTGCTAAATACAGAAAAACATAGAAAGCTAAACTATTAAATTCTTCCAAGGAACCTGTGTCAACTCTTCCTGCACTGAATTGTTCAGCATGTTGATTCAGAGGTGCCAGGTAAACAGTCTTCAGTTTAAAAAATCCCAAATGATAAAGTGACTTGCTCACTTCAGCCAGAAGCACATTCCTCATGCCATGCTGCTGTTGTGTACAAATATTCAATCTGCTGTCCATGACTACTGGGGCTCTGTCTGTGCCAGCATAGCCAGACAAATAAAAGTAAAAGCATTGCGCACCACCTCTTAGACTTATGAAGGTGGCTGAACTTCAGAAGTTTGCAGAAAGGTTTATATGACTCTGGTTTTATTATTCCTCAAGCTACTCCAGGCCTAGGACACTCACAGGCTAGTCTCATGCACAGGCGTTACTAGATCAGATATAACAGACTATGCAACGTTCACTTGCGGCAGTTCAGGAATTTGTTCATGTAATTCGGCAAGGATAGAGAAGTATCCACTTATCCCAAACTTATCTGGATGTGGTAGGCAGCTCTGATAGAGTTACAGTCCAAACTCACCCATATACATGAATCTAGTTCTATCTGTGTATCAGTCCATGCTGACTATGCCAAACCAGAAGAAGAAATGTCATCGCCAGTGTGACTGGTATGCAAGTTCCTCATCCCTCTGAAGTCATAGGCAGTATAAGGAAGTACAGAACCACTGTGCCAGGCTGAGAGACCAGTGCACCCACCTCTATGCAGAAAAGAGAGGAGAAAACCCTGCTACTGTGGAGAGAAGTCACTGTGAGGTTTCCTGCACCATCTTTAGTAGATGGACAGGAGAAAGGGGTAGTGATATGCAAGATACTGACAGTACCATGTTTATGCAGCAACTGGAGCTAGAGAAGCAGCCCCATATTAGTTTCATGCTCTGCCCCTCCATCACTTGGCCACAAACTGCCTGGTGTGCTGCAGACCAATCCTCCAGCAGTGGGAAACCTCTGCAATAACATAC
This sequence comes from Ara ararauna, assembly GCA_028858755.1. Taxonomy (NCBI): domain Eukaryota; kingdom Metazoa; phylum Chordata; class Aves; order Psittaciformes; family Psittacidae; genus Ara; species Ara ararauna. The sequence continues at coordinate 103,840,996 of CM054379.1, forward strand.
ATCCACTTTCTCTCTTCTAGCAAGTGACAGATCAACACTGTGGCGAATGCTACAAGCGAAGGGGAAAGAGTAGAATTCTCCACGCCATCTCAGACTGCTGAAGTCCATGATGAAACTTTCCCTCTCCCCATTACCCAAGTCTTGTGCGAGGTCCTGAATATCATGCATTCAGCAGCAGCAGTCATTTCTCTCCTTCTTGGTAGCTGGTGCAGTGCTGTGTTTTTGATTTTGGGCCTGGGAACAGCGCTGATAACACCAGTGTTTTCAGTTACTGCTTGGTAATGTTTTGGTCTGGCCAAGGACTTTCTGAGTTTCATGCTCTGCCAGGGAGGAGGGGAAGCCGGGAGGAAGCAGAGACAGGACGCCTGACCCAAACTGACCAAAGAGGTATTCCATAACACAGCACATCATGCCCAGGATGTAAAGCAGAGGGCAGAGATCCGGAAGGGTGGGGGGGTGCACTGCATGGTTGGGCTTGGTATCGGGTGGTGAGCGACTGTATTATTTTCCCTTGTATTTCTCTTGTCATTATTATTATTGATGGTAGCAGTAGTGATTTGTGTTATACTTTAGTTACTGGGCTGTTCTTATCTCAACCTGTGGGAGTTGCATTCTTTCGATTCTCCTTGCCATCCACCCGGGAGCGGGGGGAAGAAAGAAGGGGGAGTGAGTGAGCGAAACTGCGTGGCTGAGAGGCTTAAACCATGACACCGAACAATTGGCAAGCAAAGATCAGTGAAGAGACATACATAGAATCATAAAATAGTTAGAGTTGGAAAGGACCTTAAGGTCATCTAGTTCCAACCCCCCTGCCAGGGGCAGGGACACCTCCCACTAAACCATGCCACCCAAGGCTCTGTCCAGCCTGGCCTTGAACACCGCCAGCGATGCAGCATTCACAGCTTCCCTGGGTGACCCATTCCAGTGCCTCACCACCCTTACAGGAAAGAATTTCTTCCTCATATCTGATCTAAACTTCCCCTGTTTAAGTTTGAACCCATTGCCCCTTGTCCTCTCACTACAGTCCCTCATGAACAGTCCCTCCCCAGCATCCCTATAGGCTCCCTTCAGATACTGGAAGGCTGCTAAGAGGTCTCCATGCAGCCTTCTCTTCTCCAGGCTGAACAGCCCCAACTTTCTCATCCTATCTTTATACAGGAGGTGCTCCAGTCCCCTGATCATCCTCGTGGCCCTCCTCCGGACTTGTTCCAACAGTTCCATGTTCTGTTTATGTTGAGGACACCAGAACTGCACACAATACTCCAAGTCTCCTTCCTTTATCCCACCAACTCTTGTCTAAAGTTGCAGTGGTAGCTTGGTATTTGATGGTACTGGGAGGCCATCAACCACCAAGGCAGGGTTGGGGGGGATGCAAGACTTGGGCGGAATGTCCTGACATGCAACAAAGGAAATTGCTTTACTCTTTTTTTAGGATTAGTTCTAACCAGCCTCTCTTGGTAGCCAGGCTAGCTATCACAGGTAGATACTGTTTGCAGAATTCAGTTCATTTAGTAAACTAACACCACCCATTTTACCATCTTGGAAACAGAGCTTCATACAGAAGCTAGTTTTACTTATTGACCCAACCTGTGCGTGCAATAAGAACAAGCTTTCTCTGGAACTGAAACACTAGATCCTTCTGCCACAGTCTATCCTCTGTTTGCTGAAGATGAGCCCTGCATCAGTGACTGCACAGTGCCAAGATTTGTCAAAACATATCTGACTCCATGCTGAACTAATGCTTTGGCTCAGCACTTGATTTTCAAAGAAATGAAAACCAAATAGACATAGAAGACTACTGGAACGCCAGGTCATTAGCCAGGGTGACTGGGCTCTACACTAGACTGACTTCTTCCAAGCCATTTACATTTCTTAAGGCTAGCTGGAGTACTATTCTTCTCTTTCTTGCACTAAAAGGATATTTGATTTTGCTTGTGATGTTGCAAATGTGGCTGTTTTCGCCAAGAGGTATTTGCCCTTCGGGAAAGGGATCAAAGCGTGTAATCATATTTGTAAAGCACTGAAATACTCATAAAAAGGTCTTATATACAGACTGTTAAGAGGCTCTCTGTCAGTATTAATTTCAGAATAGCAAAAAGAACCAGAAATAAGGCTGCTTGTGTGTAGGAGAAAGGGTCACACTTATTTATTTTCCTAAATATTAATAAAGCCAGTATGTGGCTTCTGAAGCAGAACATGAACAAAATAAACACAGAAGCTAAAGGTCAGGGTTTAAAGGACTTTCATTTAGGCTTTAGCAGCCTCAAAAAGTAGAAATTATCCATCTTGCATGGCTACCTCTTTCATAGAGCTCCAATTTCACATCTGTATTTGTCTAATGATCAATGGACAAAATTTATTGAACTGCAGCATTTAGCAGCTGAGAAGTAAGTTGGAGAGACATCAATTTGATAGGTGGACCACTCGGTGGATAAAGAACTGGCTGGATGGCCGCACGCAAAGAGTTGTGCTCAATGGCTCAATGTTCAGCTGGAGACCAGTAACGAGTGGTGTCCCTCAGGGGTCAGTGTTGGGACCGGTCTTGTTCACCATCTTTGTTGGTGACATGGACAGTGGGAGTGAGTGCGCCCTCAGCAAGTTTGCCGATGACACCAAGCTGTGTGGTTCGGTTGATACGCTGGAGGGAAGGAATGCCATCCAGAGGGACCTTGACACACTTGTGAGGTGGGCTGATGCCAACCTGATGAAGTTTAACCATGCCAAGTGCAAGGTCCTCCACCTGGGTCGGAGCAATCCCAGGCACAGCTACAGGTTGGGCAGAGAAGAGATTCAGAGCAGTCCTGGAGAGAAGGACTTGGGGGTGTTGGTCAATGAGAAAATGAATATGAGTCAGCTTTAGTGTACGCTCGCAGCCCAGAAAGCCAACCGTATCCTGGGCTGCATCAAAAGGAGCGTGACCAGCAGGTCAAAGGAGGTCATCCTGCCCCTTTACTCTGCTCTTGTGTGACCTCACTTGGAGTACTGTGTGCAGTTCTGGTGTCCTCAACATAAAAAGGACATGGAACTGTTGGAACAAGTCCAAAGGAGGGCCACGAGGATGATCAGGGGACTGGAGCACCTCCCTTATGAAGATAGGATGAGAAAGTTGGGGCTGTTGAGCCTGGAGAAGAGAAAGCTGCATGGAGACCTCATAGCAGCCTTCCAGTATCTGAAGGGGGCCTATAGGGATGCTGGGGAGGGACTCTTCATGAGGGACTGTAGTGAGAGGACAAGGGGTTACGGGTTCAAACTTAAACAGGGGAAGTTTAGACTGGATATGAGGAAGAAATTCTTTCCTGTAAGGGTGTGAGGCACTGGAATGGGTTGCCCAGGGAAGTTGTGAATGCTCCATCGCTGGTGGTGTTCAAGGCCAGGTTGAACAGAGCCTTAGGTGACATGGTTTAGTGTGAGGTGTCCCTGCCCTGGCAGGGGGGCTGGAACTAGATGATCTTAAGGTCCTTTCCAACCCTAACTATTCTATGATTCTATGTATCAAATAACTATGAAGACTTCTGGTATCTGGCCAAAATGAAACTTGTTCCTGTATAAACTAGCAGCTCCTTCAGTTTGACTATTAAGATTCCTTTCCCTTTCACTCGTATTTAAAGAAAACCTCTCTGGGAATGCTGCGGCACTGGAGAAATTGCACAAGACTTCTGTAAATCCCTGGGCTAATAGTGAAAACTGAAAGAAAACAAACCCAAAACCAACAAATACTAAGTGCCATGAAAACGAGTGAGTTGGCTATCATCTCTTTAGGCAGCAGACAACACACAGTGTCCCTCTTCAAAAAAAGTTTGCTATTGCTACTAACAATTCTGTAGTAAGAAATCAAATGCACAGCATTTTGGAAGCCTCATGGCCCACTTTCTAACCTCAGTATACCTGATGCTTTGGCATGAAGTTCATTTCCTATTGAAGACTTAAAATCATAGAATAGTTTGGGTTGGAAGGGACCTTAAAGATCATCTAGTTCCAACATCCCTACCATGGACAGGAACACCTGTCACTAGACCAGGTTGTACAAAGCCCCATCCAGCCACACTAGCCTACAGCTTTTGAGCTCTATCATCTTTGCTTTTAAAGCACTCTGGACACCCATGATGCTGCACAAAACACCCCCATTTATTTAGCAAATGACATTAGCTCTGCCTATTATATTGATGCAACCAAACTGACATTTTTATTGATCCAGGGAGCCTGTTTTATGTCTCTTCTTCATTGTTTTCCATTTGTCCAATTAACAGAAAAGGAGAGAAGAAAAACAGACTCTGGCAGGATCCTGAATCAGCTAGGGAATTCATGTGGAACTACTCCCCACCTTTTCTTCCAGACAAGCACAAAGTACACCAAGAAGCTCCCAATCACTAAACTAGAATATGTTCTAATTTATTAGGCTCCAAAATAAGCCTTCTCTTCAAACAGGTAAAAAAACCTAAGATGTGCTTGATAAAGCAGTCAATAAAAGTGTTTCAAAGCAAATCCTCCCTTCCTCATCTGTTCTGTCCTCATGGAAAGAAAGAGGAAGTCTGTTTCTTCTGCTGGAGTTTCCCTATCCATGTCACTTCTTTCCCTCCAAAATGATTTCTTAATTAAGAAGAATGGCTATTTTTTCTCTGAGAGACGGTCCAAGTACTTCCAACAGTGTTTCACCTGAGTTCAGCAGCAACAACAGGCAGCTCTTCTACAGTAGAGGATACAGTCTCTCATAGTATCTGGAGCAGGCAAACAGTAGCTCTGCTACAACACAGCACTTGAAACAAACTGAACATACCAAGCAGCTATACCCTTTGCTGTATAAGCCCTCCATCTGATACCATTTGCATCTACCAAAAACCAAGACCTAAGAACAGCTCAACTGATGTGCCCGAAATCTGCCTTACTACAGGCTGGTAACTTAAAGGCTTCCTGCGGCCAAGGGAACAAAAAAGTTATTTAGCATGAACAGAAGACCTGGGAAAAATGAGCTAGCTAAATTTAATTCAGAGTGTTAAACCTTGGCTTTTGTTGTCAGATTTGATGGACAACTTCAAAATAAGCCATGAACAGTTGCAAAGACAATATTCTGCTTAACTTTACAAATAAAAAGCTAAACAGAAGGCAGCTGGCATTAAGGTAGCATTTGGTTTAGTCATATAAATAACATCTTCCATAATCTCCACTTCTTCATGTCAACAAATGACAAATAAAGAAATTGAGATAACAGCCCAGAGGTAACATTGGGTCTCCAGTGATAGACAGTTGAGCACTATGTGCCAGATGGCCTTAAAAACTGTGCAGTGGCCGGCTCATTCTGCACAGCTTCTCTTTACTGCAGAATGTAAATGGCGTGTACTTACTACACTGCAGGAATCGGAGGGAGATGTTTGCACAACAGCTCTATTTTTTTGGTTTTGTTTTTAAATGAGATGTGTGAACCTGTAATCCCAACGCTTTCAAAAAGCTCTCCTTTGTACAGCTCCCTTTCCCAGCTGCCAACATGTTTTTTATCTACAAGCTTTGAAAGTTTTCATGACTGTTTGATGTAATAGCTTCAACAGTGATTGTAGAGTTGTTCATTCTATACATATATTCAATTAGTTAGCATGGGGATGGCTTTGGTTCCCAATTTGCTCCATTTCTGTCTTGTCCAATACATTTCCACCAAGATCAGAAAACCAGACACGGAATCAAAGTGCACAAGCCAATGTCAGATGCTAAACCCAGCACAGATGAAACCCTGAGAACTGCCTTTATAATAGCAAAAATAAATATTAATTACAGTTATGCAGCACACCTCTATCACTCTCATCTCCCCACCATCCAAATAGGACATCTGAGATGGTGTATTTTAGTCAGGCTTTTTTCTCTCATTTGGAATCATTTCACTGACCTTGTAAAACAGGCACCCAGCAGGTAAAACAATTACCCAGAGGGCAAGATAGGCTACAATACAATTCTGTCATTTTAGATGCAGGTGAGAAATCAGTGTAATTAGCACATATTTCTCAGTTGTAGCTCAACTGTCCTACCTTGTATATGCCATTTTTTCCCCTCTTTATTCCAAGTGCATAGCAGCATCTTACCATCAGTAGTATAAAGGGAATATCAAGTCAGGCAATATCAAGTCAATTAGCATCCTGAGTTTAAAAAGCAGTTCCTCTTGGAAGGGACAGCAAGTACTGTACAGATTAGTTGGCTCATTACTTTCTTTTTCATCTTAGATTTGAAAGGGCAGCAAAAATTGCTAAAATATCACTGGAAGTATTTGCTATGAGTCTCTACAGTCATACCAAAGTCTAAATGCAACAAAGCATTAGAAGTCCCACATGAAGCCTAGGTGCCCAACAATTCCAGAACAGAGAACTGAAATGCTTCACATGGCATTTAGAATGCCACAAGCATCAGAGATATGCCCTTCAGAGATCATAGAATCATAGAATAGTTAGGGTTGGAAAGGACCTCAAGATCATCTAGTTCCAACCCCTCTGCCAGGGGCAGGGACACCTCCCACTAAACCATGTCACCCAAGGTTATGTCCAATCCAGCCTTGAACATCGCCAGCGATGGAGCATTCACAACTTCCCTGGGCAACCCATTCCAGTGCCTCACCACCCTTACAGGAAAGAATTTCTCCTCATATCCAGTCTAAACTTCCCCTGTTTAAGTTTGAACCCGTTACCCCTTGTCCTCTCACTACAGTTCCTCATGAAGAGTCCTTCCCCAGCATCCCTATAGGCCCCCTTCAGATACTGGAAGGATGCTATGAGGTCTGCACGCAGCCTTCTCTTCTCCAGGCTCAACAGACCCAACTTTCTCAGCCTACCTTCATAAGGGAGGTGCTCCAGTCCCCTGATCATCCTCGTGGCCCTCCTTTGGACTTGTTCCAACAGTTCCATGCCCTTTTTATGTTGAGGACACCAGAACTGCACACAATACTCCAAGTGAGGTCACACAAGAGCAGAGTAAAGGGGCAGGATGACCTCCTTTGACCTGCTGGTCACGCTCCTTTTGATGCAGCCCAGGATACGGTTGGCTTTCTGGGCTGCGAGCGTACACTAAAGCTGACTCATATTCATTTTCTCATTGACCAACACCCCCAAGTCCTTCTCTCCAGGACTGCTCTGAATCTCTTCTCTGCCCAACCTGTAGCTGTGCCTGGGATTGCTCCGACCCAGGTGGAGGACCTTGCACTTGGCATGGTTAAACTTCATCAGGTTGGCATCAGCCCACCTCACAAGCATGTCAAGGTCCCTCTGGATGACATTCCTTCCCTCCAGCACATCAACCGAACCACACAGCTTGGTGTCATCGGCAAACTTGCTGAGGGCGCACTCACTCCCACTGTCCATGTCACTGACAAAGATGATGAACAAGACCAGTCCCAACACTGATCCCTGAGGGACACCACTCGTTACTGGTCTCCAGCTGGACATTGAGCCACTGAGCACAACTCTTTGCGTGCGGCCATCCAGCCAGTTCTTTATCCACTGAGTGGTCCACCTATCAAATTGATGTCATTCCCACTTACAGATAAGGATGTCATTTGAGACATTGTCAAACGCTTTGCACAAGTCCAGGTAGATGACATCAGCTGCTCTACCCCTGTCCATCAGTTCCGTAGCCCCATCATAGAAGGCCACCAGATTGGTCAGGCAGGATTTCCCCTTAGTGAAGCCATGCTGGCTGTCACCAAGCACCTTGTTGTTTTTCATGTGCCTCAGCATGCCTTCCAGGAGAATCCACTCCAAGATTTTGCCAGGCACAGAGGTGAGGCTGACTGGTCTGTAGTAACCCAGCTCATCCATTTTCCCCTTCTTGAAAATGGGGGTTATATTTCCCTTTTTCCAGTCATCGGGAACTTCACCTGACTGCCATGATTTTTCAAATATGATGAACAGTGGCTTAGCAACTTCATGTGCCAGTTCCTTCAGGACCCACGGATGGATTTCATCAGGTCCCATGGACTTGTATACGTTCAGGTTCTTACAGGCATCAGTACATTTCATTATCCTTTATACAATAAAAATCCAGATGTTCACTACAGAAAATTTACTGCTAGATCTAGCCTTACTTGCAAAGGGCCAAGCAACAAAGAATTTTCTCTTAGAGGATGTAAACCTCAAATATGATAAATGCTTTCCTTCTACTAATCTACATTGAAGCAAACAAAGCCCAACCCTTTTCACGCAGAAAAATCACCAAATGTATGGATTTAACATAGGTTGATCACTATTCCTCTGAGCATACTGGCAACACTACACATTTTTTTGACACAGAAAAAGCCAATCACATTCAAATAAAATTGCTGTCTCCATCCAGAACAGAACTGTAAATGATCGAGTTACAATGGCTCACAGCTTGTCCATTCAGCAACAGCACTCAAGGCCATGTGTGCCTTTAACTCACTGCCAAGTAAAACCACTTCCACCTGGTTTAAACTAAATTCTTGTACTTAGTTGCCATTTATCACCAGAGCTTCAGTACCACTTCACGCACATTCTCCTCCTCTTGCAAACACAGTCCTTCACACACAGTACCTCAAACATTTATTATGTTATGACTGTAGATTTAGGAGGGCAGCACTGAACTTGTTCACATGGAAATTTGAAGAGGCCATGCAGAATAAGACTCAGTGCCCTGGGAAGTTTTCAACTGCAGCATAAACCAGATGCAATTTTCATGTCATGCACGAATGATGGCACTTGTAGAAGGATATCATCCCCTGTTATCACACTGAAGTATTGTCTGCCCTTGAAGAGAGAGGAATGCCAGCTCCTCCATCAAACACCACCACATCTTGCCACACAATATTTCCCCTTCACAATCTTCCACCTAAGCTTGAACCTGCATTACCTCACAGAAGTTAGCAGAATCACAGCCTGTGGCAGTGTGCAAGCATGGCAAATAAAATACTACTTTGATCTGTGCAAAGTGTCTTTTTTCCAGCCTTGGATGACTGCCTTTGAGCTGCAACCTCAGCTCCAGTGACATCTTCAAAACAGCTGCAAGGTATTGCACTGAATCCTGGAACAGACTAGCACTAAATTGGCTGTGAAATATCAACATATCAGAATGAGACACAACCCAACAGGGAGATGTGAACTGGAATGGACAAACAAAACACACAAAAGGAATACAGCATTTGCTGATGTTAAAGGGCAGTCACCAACAATGTCACCACTCTTTTCCTTCACCTGTGCAAGTCCCAGCAAGATCCAGTAGCTTTGTGTAAGGTCACTGTTGGGATGAGAGCAAACCAACAGCCAGTGTTTCTAAGTCAGCCTGACTTGTTACATTCAAGGCACAGCCCCATGTTTATGTTGTGTCCACTCTTCTTGGGTTAAAAACATCTCCCTAGACTAGAGACTCTGCCATTCTAAATTAAAGCTAGGGATAACATGGCAGAACACAAGGAACATGGACTTCACAAGATGAATTTCTTAGCACAGCCATTTTATATGATACATGCAGAGAATCACAGCCGAGGAGTCACAAACCCCAGCTCACTAACACTGCAGCCACCTAAGCCCACTCATGATGCTAAGGAAGAGCATGAAGAGCTAGACCTGCATGCATATTTCAGCAGGTAGATGTTCTGCCCAACTCACAGGCTGCAGCCACTGTTGCAGGCCTCAGCAAGTTTCACAAGAAGTAATGGTGCGGAATGGAAAAGGGGCCAATGCTAACAAACTTGTGCTAACCAACTGTAACCAGAACTATGGGAGTCCAGCGGCAGGAGCAACAGCTATAGTCATGGCACAAAGGAAGTACAAAGGATGTACTGTGGAAGTCCTGGGTAGTATGGAGGATGGGAGAAGCAGCATGATGCATACCTAAGAGACACCTAGGATCCACCAGTCTGGTTGGCAGAAGGAATTGTGGGGTCTGAGGGTTTTATTTTGTTTTTAACACAGGTGCTTACGGTCTACAGACAGTTATATTTTCAATGATACAGGTTTCCGCACATCTGTTCTCTTACACAGGGATCATACGGGCCTGTCTACACTGCTGAAAGGAGCTGGATAGTAGAGGCAATCTACTCAAAAAGTAGCCTGCCCTCTAGACTTGGACAGTGAACCAAATTCTGCTTCAGCTTGACCAAGAACAGCCAGATAACTGGAAAACATGTGAGAAAAATAGAGGCGGGATCATTGAGTGAAACTAGAGGAGAGGTCTAGTACAACAGAAGCTGCACACAGGAATCACAAGCACTCTCCTCTTCCAGGTGTTTTCTCCCCTCAACAGCTGGGAGCAATCAGAGGTGCAATCTCTGCCCTTCATAACAGCTAGGCAGAAGCATGTGCATCTCAGAAGTGGGAGAACAGATCTCAGGGTAAAGTGAATAACTCTGCTGTTATGCTCCTCAGACACTGCATCTTCAGAGACTCAAGGTGGAAAGTATAACCCTGGTCAGGTTTGCAGTCTAACTCTGCAGTAGAGGAGCTGTAAAATGGAAGACATTCTCCTTAGTCATCAGCTAAGCAAATAAAGAACTCATGCAAAGCATGAATGGCTCAGACGCAGTTCACCCCCATCTCCTTAACTGTCAGTATAGGGTATGCTCTGAGCTAAGCACTCTCCTTCCTATCCCACATGTCAACTGCCATTGGGCTAGGAGGAAATTCCAGAGGCAAGTTCTCCCTTTCTTCTAAAGTCTAGTGCCTCACCTACTAGACTACACAAAGAATGCAAGTGTAAACCTGAGTTATGCACCAGAAGACTTCAAGAATCACTGCACAGCCTAAACATGCCAGACATTGCTTCCTAAAATTGCTTCTGCAGTTGTTGAATCATCAGAAGATCTCTTCACAACTGCTGCAGCTTAACTGGTTTGACTGCAGGTGCCCAGACTCTGTACAATATTTTACATATGGTGACACAGTCTTAGCGCTTCTCTTTTTCTGCTGAAAATTTCTCTCTAGGTATGTCTGGAAACAGGAAGACAAGATTGGGATCATCACAGGGTGCAGGTACAGCAAGCTCTGTCATAACAGCCGCTACCCACATTCAGTTCATTGACAACTGTGTTAGGGCAAAGGGCTGGCCACTCTGTTTTACCTTCTTTCCTCAGCTCACTGGTTCCATTAGTGTTACTGCCACACATTAAAAATGCTCTTTACTCCTCTGCAGTTCAGTTACCTCCACTCTACTCATTTTTCTCCTAATATTGAGGCAAACTTAATCGCTCATCAAGCCAAGTGTGCCTGAGGCATACCTTTCCTGTGCTGCCCTTTAAAACATGGAAGCAGTCACACAGTAAAATCCAAAGAGCCACTGAAAAACATTCTTCAGGTTTCATCTTCACTGTACTGCCCACAAGATACATGACAACAGTTGGACAGACCATGCTGTTCCAACACTGGTCTATTCCCAAGTTGCAATTTCCCTGCCCCTTTTACAGTTATGCCATTTATGCCATGTTTCACGAGTATCCTGTATTCTCCCTGTATTTCTAGAATTGTTCAAAGGTCTTTGGGACAGGGCTTAACTTTTCATTATATACACAGTAGAGTTTTGACTCTGATTGGAGCTCTTAGATGCAGTGATACAAATTAATAATATAGCTGCAGGACAGTGGTAATACTCTCCAGTTGTGATGGGCATGCTGGAAAGATTACTTGATGTTTATAAAGCTCTTTGAAACACTTGGATGAAAGTCAAGCTAGTGATGCGCAGGATTTATTATTCTATTCAGCACTTGTGTATCAAAGGCTAGCATCTATTCCAGCTGAAAAAGATTTTCACTGTATTGTAAAATGGAAACAAAATGAAATATATACAGTGCATGGTGCTTTATATATAAGGTAAAGGCATCACAGAAACAGAATGTCATTATTGAAATGGATGTAGCTGAAGCTGTTACACACAGTAGGTAAAGACCAGATTTAGTGACCTCTTATTCCATTTAATCAAAACTGTTAGTATATAGCTTTCCAAAGGCCAAAGAAAATTTCTGGGTTTTTTTAATTTTTTTTCTTTATTAGATATTTCATCGGTTCATAATAAACATTCGTAGCTGCTTTATGATGTGAGTCTCAGGCAGAATTGACCAGGAATGAAATGAAAATAAAGTGGATGTATGTTTAACAAACAAAACCACAGTTCTTCTCTAGTACTCTGTGCATTTAACCACCAGATCACAAGCATTCAAAGAAGCTGCACTCCCTCTTCCCCATCACAAGCTTCTGCTCATTTCACCGCATCCCCATTGCTCCATTTAGAGACGGGTCCCTCATAAGTTTCCCCCTCTTCTAGTTCTACACCTGCCAAGCACAGAGGGTAGATTATGCTGGTTTAATGGTGCTAGCTATACTATATGTGCTTGCTGTTTCTAGGAATACACATACTAAGATATCAGTTAACATCTAATTGTGGGAAATAATCTTGTTCCTCTGCCTCAGATGCCACAGAGATCAAACCAAGCCCATTTACAGCCCTGTTTTTAATTTAGTGGAATTACAGTTTTTCCATCCAGTGAAAAATAATTAAGTGACATGCTGGCCAGAGAATATACAGGGGTCAGGATGTTTATGAAGAAATGAAACAGCAGGAAGAGATTACAACTATTTGTGCAAAAGCAAAAGCATCTTTGTTACTACACGTCTTTCCACACCTTCTCACCGATAATTCTCTTCACACCTTCCTGCTTCTGTGATCCTCACAGAGAGGATTATGAGAGTGGCTTGGTGTCATGGTTTAAGCCTCTATAACTCACGCAGTTTCGCTCTCTCACTCCCCCCTCTTTCTTCCTGTCATGGGTTCAGCAGCAGCAGTCATTTTTCTGCTTCTTGGTAGCTGGTGTAGCACTTGTGTTTTTGATTTTGGGCCTGGGAACAGTGCTGATGACACCAGTGTTTCGGTTACTGCTTAGTGATGTTTTGGTCTGGCCAAGGACTTTCTGAGCCTCATGCTCTGCCAGGGAGGAGGGAAGCCGGGAGGAAGCAGAGACAGGACACCTGACCCAAACTGACCAAAGAGGTTATTCCATACCACAGCATGTCATGCCCAAGATGGAGAACGGAGAGGAGAGACCCAGAAGGGTGGGGGGTGCACTGCGTGGTCGGGCTTGGTATTAGGTGGTGAGAATTGTATTCTTTCCTTGTATTTGCCTTGTTATTATTATTATTGGTGGTAGCAGTAGTGATTTGTGTTATACTTTAGTTACTAAACTGTTCTTATCTCAACCTGTGGGAGTTGCATTCTTTTCGGTTCTCCTTCCCATCCCTCCGGGAGCGGGGGGAAGAAAAAGGGGGAAGTGAGGGGAGAACGGGCTGCGTGGTTTAGAGAGGCTTAAACCACGACAGTTCTTTTTGGCGCCCAACATGGGGCACGAAGGGTTGAGATAACAACAGGATTAATAGCCACTCGTCACAATGCTGATTTATTGGCTCTCAAAGTTGTTGCTTTTGGTTCTCTTGCGTTCATGGTTTCAGCCTGTTGTACCTTACTTACAGCCGGTATTTGTTATCTTAGCATGTTTCAGATATGGGTTTTGGTTTAAGGTTCTTGTTTTATTGTACTTTATTGGAATGGCTTGTGATACGGGCGGGCTCCAGAAGCCGTGGGGGGCGAATGTGTACCTGGCAGTTCGGCTGCTCTTCACCGTCCTGGCGAGGCTGTGGAGAGCGGAGGGGGGGCTGCCTCGGGAGCCGCCGGCTGCCGAAACGGCCCGGGGGAGCGGACCCGGGGAGCAGGAGCCGAGCCCCCCCACCGAGCCCAGCCCGACGGCTGCCGAGCAGAGGAAGGAGGTAGCAAAAGGGGTGAGCCCCCCGACTGAGCCCAGCCCGGCAGCTGCCGAGCAGCGGGAGGAGACGACAGTGGAGAAGCCGAGCCCCGTAGCCGAGCCCAGCCCCGCCACGGCCGAGAGCATTCCCCAGCAGCCGCCCGCAGAGCCCCGCGAGCCTGAGCCGCAGGAGAATGCAGGAGACCCCGCAGCACTTCCCAGCAAGGCAGAGGAGGAAGATCTGGACTCAGACAAAGAGCAGCTGCTAGTGAGAGAGCCGGCAAGCGCAGCAGCTACACCAGCCCCAGTGACAAGTACAGCAGCATCATTTGAGAGTTCTGAAGGGTTTGAATGGCCTTTGGGTACCCTTGAAACCTGCCTGCTGATTGTGATGGGGATCAGCATGGTGGCATGCATACACAGTGTGTTTTACCCACAACCATTTTGTCTGGTCCCGAGAGTTAAGCAGAGTGGGGTGTGGGCATTGTCTGGGGTTAGTCTGCAACCTAGGATGACTAAGAGATTTTCCCTGCAGCTGGACAGTCATGAGTGGCAGGGTGTGTGGGACTGTATGGGCGAGTATCTTGTCCACTGGGCCCCTCCAGTGCTCTGGAAGCATTGGAGATGGAAGGCAGCTGTATGGAGTCCCCACCGACAAGCTGCAGAAACTGCTGGAGGGATGGATGAATTATTTTGAGCCTGGTGGGCCCATGACACCTCAGGCCATCAGGGCAGAGATGCAGCATACAGATGGACTTATGATCGAGGGGTGGACTTAGCAATGGACACTGTTGCCCAGGTTATTGATGAGTGTGAACACTGCACACAGCCTCTCCTGCTCTGAAAGGCTGTTACAAAAGATGGAGCCTGATATCACGGACTGAATGGACTCAGCAGCTTTATAGGGATTTGTTTATGCACTAAGGGATGATCTCTCTCCCTCTGTATGTGTGTGTCGATGTGTATATATACATGTGATGGTATATTGAAAATGTGGGATCTGAGCATGACGTGAATGGTATGGAATAAGGGGTGGATAATGTCATGGGTTCAGCAGCAGCAGTCATTTTTCTGCTTCTTGGTAGCTGGTGTAGCACTTGTGTTTTTGATTTTGGGCCTGGGAACAGTGCTGATAACACCAGTGTTTCGGTTACTGCTTAGTGATGTTTTGGTCTGGCCAAGGACTTTCTGAGCCTCATGCTCTGCCAGGGAGGAGGGAAGCCGGGAGGAAGCAGAGACAGGACACCTGACCCAAACTGACCAAAGAGGTTATTCCATACCACAGCACGTCATGCCCAAGATGGAGAACGGAGAGGAGAGACCCAGAAGGGTAGGGGGTGCACTGCGTGGTCGGGCTTGGTATTAGGTGGTGAGAATTGTATTCTTTCCTTGTATTTCTCTTGTCATTAGAGGAGAGACCCAGAAGGGCGGGGGGTGCACTGCGTGGTTGGGCTTGGTATTAGGTGGTGAGAATTGTATTCTTTCCTTGTATTTGCCTTGTTATTATTATTATTGGTGGTAGCAGTAGTGATTTGTGTTATACTTTAGTTACTAAACTGTTCTTATCTCAACCTGTGGGAGTTGCATTCTTTTCGATTCTCCTTCCCATCCCTCCGGGAGCGGAGGGAAGAAAAAGGGGGAAGTGAGGGGAGAACGGGCTGCGTGGCTTAGAGAGGCTTAAACCACGACACTTCCCCCCACTTTAAAACCAGGAAGTCCAGCCATCACCCCAGGATTGCCCAGACCACCACTAAATCATGTCACTAAGGGCCTCATCTACATGATTTTTCAACACTTCCAGGGATAGTAATTCCACTATTTCCCTGTAAAGCCTGTTCCAACTACCCGCTCAGTGAAGAAATTTTTCCTAATACCCAGTATAAACTGTCCCAGAGCTTTAGCAACTTGACTTGCTTGACATTTCTTCTATCTTACTCCTGGAGTTTTCCCATGTCCCTCCTAATTGCATTCTCCCAAATCACTCCTTACCAACAATCCATGCTATTACAATCCAGTACTTTCATGAAGCAAAAGAAAGTAATGTGCTCAGTGAGAGAGCTGAAAGAGCTCATTCCACAGTTTCATCGTATCCTACAGTAAACGTACTTTCTCGAGGAGAGTGACATTGCAATATAACAAGAACGTAAAAGAAAGTGAAACCTTCCCAGCACAAAGGTCTTAATTTCCTGTCCAGGTGAAACCCCCACAAAACACAAGAAAGGTCTATTTTAACTGGGTGGTAATTGCTTCATTTGCAAATTACACAGAATTTTCTGGTGAGAAAAAGCACTTGCTGTCACCTTGGAAATATATTGCATGGTATGGAAAAAAAGAATACAGAATTAAAACTCTCAGATAAAGAAAGCAATCTTCGTGTAAACTTTAAACACAGAAACAGTACTTTAAAAGGTAAGCCATGCTCAAACAAAAACATTCTCACATTCAGAGATCTAATTTCTTTCTTCACAGACCTCAAAGGCACAGTGACGCCCTGATCCAGAAGCCATCATTTACTTCTTCAGTCTAACAGATACACACCTTAACTCAATAGCAACAGTTAAAGTGGTGCAAACATGAGAAACGGATTCAAATTGCTAAACACAACAATGGTTTGGGGAAAAAGCTGCAGGCTTTCCATTATACAAAAGTAATGCCAAAGCACGCCAGCACTTTACATAGTATTTTAAATAGCCAAGATCTCACTGAGTAGGAGAAAAGTGTTTTAGATGAAACTATTTAAACTGCAGTATCCCATTTCTGACTTAAGTTGGAAAGCAAACCAAAACGTGACTTACATTCCTACATAACTTTTCCATTTACACAATGATGGAGACTAATATTCAGACCCCTTTTCAAAATATTTTACTGTCTTTGACAAACGCAACATTAAGTTTATTCATGCCAGTCACTTCTATCATACTCATTAGCTCTACTTGAAGACATCACGGCTTTAATAGACACCAAAACTGCTTCATAAATTTCAATTACCTTATACAAATCGTTATTAGTATTATTTTATTAACTCTTGTGTAATTGCCTGTTGTGCATACAATTACAAAGTTAATATATGTAAATCCCATTGTAGAAGTTCTTTCTGTACCTTTTATCTGCATACCTAGCAGATGTGTGTGCTTACAGAATTTTCTCATTAGCTGTAAAATCTCCATCCTGAAATTTTCACTGTGTTTATACATCCTGCTGCGATTTAGACATTAAAGCATGGCTTTTTTTGTGATAGTGCTTACTTCCAAAGCAGCCATTTGTGTCACTGGAAGAAATAAATCATCTTACCATTTTGATATATACAGAAATACCTATATTCACAGGAAATCTTGAAAGGGAGGATCACATCATTATTGCTTTGATTTTTTTAATGAGAGGAAAACAAAGACAGCTACCTAGTTGTGTCTTAGGTATAATTAACATATCAAGATCCCAAATTATTAATCAACAGCTTTCACTCAGCTGTTGCCTATGGAGGGCAATGGTCTGCTTTTATAGAACACCAGAGGACTTAAAATATACACTTGTGAGAAGGCAGCATTCAGTTCTGAGCATTATTCCAAAGAACGTTATTAATTGGTAAAATAACTATGTGTTCCCTGAGGCAGGGATCAGAACTCTGGGCTCCCAGAGTGACTCAAATACTTCCTGTGGGAGCCAAATTTCCTTTTTCCCATGTATTACTTTCTGCATGATGACAGCTTCAATAACACGGGTAACAAGTACTCTGCCTCTCTCCCAGTAAGCTACGGGCTTAAAGTATTCCTGGGTGTAGAGAGATGTGACTTTGAAAGTCATAAGGCTGCAAAGAAAACAATCTCTCACTTTCTGCATGGTTTCTCTGACAAGGCGATACATGCCATGATGACACCTCCATCTCTTCTACAATGAGGATAGAGTTAAGGAAAAAGTAAAAGCTGTTTTCTTTTTATAGGCATCTCTCTCAATGAAGAGCTACAGATGATATCCCAAATGTTTCCAAATTAAACAATTGAACTCTAAAGAGAGGCAAGATAGATGATAAACCCTTCCACTCCATATTTCCTACCTTTTCCTAGGTTAGCGCTGTCCTGTGTTCAAAACACTGCTCTGGAAGTCATTTTTATGTACCTAGCTTTTCCTATACCTTATTCAAGGAGTGCAAGTGGAATTTGATACAGGTTTCAGATTTAACTCCAGGGACAAGTGATTAAACAATAAAACATTCTGGCATTTAAAGTGCCATACTTCATGGTACTGAATTGTTTTGGTATCTAGCTCTTAGAAACGGATATAATGAAGCTGAACTTACTTGCTGCCTCACAATTAAGAAGCATCTGAAGGTAAGTGCAGCAAGTAGTTTGTTTGTTTTGTTGGTTTGGGGTCTTTTTT
Source organism: Ara ararauna (assembly GCA_028858755.1). NCBI lineage: Eukaryota > Metazoa > Chordata > Aves > Psittaciformes > Psittacidae > Ara > Ara ararauna. The sequence goes on from CM054379.1 coordinate 103,859,075, forward strand.
TTTTTGTTTTTGTTTTTGTTTTTTTTTTTTAAAGTGGGGGACAAAAATAGTGCAAAACTAAATTTATGGAAATCAGAAGACCTGTAATATTAGAATAACAGAAGATATTGCAGGTAAGACTACAGTAGATTTACCTATACAAGGGTGAGCAGATCCTGTTCAGACCCATACTCTTCCCAAACAAGTGAATACCGTGGGAGCCACGATGCATGGCAGTCCTTAAGAATTAGGTGGGAAATTACAAACCCATGATTGGAAAAGTAAGGAAAACAACACATAAAAATGAACAAATCACAGTGCATCTCTTCTAAATAAACACGATGACAATGGAATTACTGTCAAATCAAATTACATAAATTGCAGACCATACGCTGTAGCTGCAAAGCTGCCCGAGTATTCAACACGAGCCGAGAAGCAGGCAGAGGACATCTCCAGCATATTAAGCAGCTCCTCACCCCACAGCTGTGGCTCCAGCAGCACGGCTAGGCCCAGGAGCGAGCTGGGGGATGAGCCACCCCGGAGGCAGCTCCATGTAACAGACAAGGTGCTACCTTCAGGTCTTGTTTCTCCGCAGGGCGGTGCAGCCCTTGGCTATGGATGGGATTACTCTGTTGGGAAAGCATTGACAAAGATAATGCGTGAAGCAAAGGGCATAGGCAGTGACAATGCCAGCGACCGATGCCTGCCTACCGCTGCCTTGGTGGAGCAGCTTAGGCTAAGCAAAAACCTCAAGAAAGCCGCTCATTTAACCGAGTCAAAACAAGGCAAAAAACGGAGACCCGGCACCACCTCCTCAGTCCGACGGCTCCGCCTTACCTCAGCCGCGGGGCCGCCGGTCTCCGGCTCCCTCTGCCGGGGCCGCAGCAGCCGCGGAAGCGCCGCCGCGCCCAGCGTCACAGCGGCAGCCCCTCGGTGCGCTCGCTGTCCCTGGCGCGATAGTTGGGGCCACCGTTAAACGGCCGTTGGAGCTGCCTCGAGCAGCTTCCCGGGGTTCTGGGTGGCGGAGGGAGGGGAAGCGGGGAAGTGCAGGGTGAGGCCCGGTGAGCCCCTCGGCGGGGATGGCGGCCTCTGGACGTCTGCGGGAGGTGGGAGCGCTCGGGGTGCGGAGCGCGTGGTGGGTTTGGACACGCGGTGGGACAGGGGCTGCACTCCTCGTTTGGAGCTGGGGGCCGGATCGCGGGAGGGTCAGAGCTTGCCGGAGGGCGGATCGGCTGAGGGTGGTACCCCTCCGGCGGCAGTGGCTCTCCAGGCCTATCTGTGCAGGGCCCCGGCGCCGCTGTGGAGCTGCGGGACTTGCAGAAGGTCGGGAGATCTCCTCTCCAAAGAATTGCCTTTCTGCCCGGCCGTCGCTTTGTGAAGGTCTTCTAAGAGGTGCTGCTGTGTTGTGCCTTTCACGGTGATATCTGATCAGAGCAAGACGCCTCTCCCTCGGGTGGATAAACCACCTTTCTTGTAAAAAGTTATCTCGTTTTTAAGTTGAATGGTCTCCTTCAATGGAATAAGTTATTTTTATCATTTATTCTGTCTGTACAAAACGCACCAGATTTGTTGCTAGAGATAAAGCTACAGCAAAGGACAATGTTTAACAAAGATATCAAAAGGTTTATCTCAAAGTGATGCTCAATACACACTTCACATTATTAATACCAAGAAAACAAATAGATGGCCACTGTAGATCATCCATCTCCAGAGAGAAAAGGACTTTCCACAGCAGTTTTTTATGTAAAATTTCATCTGGTGCCCAAAAAGTCCCAATCTGTTCTTTCAGCTGTATTTCCCAAAGGATCTAGAATAAAATAGTAAACCGTTATATAGGTGACTGCATTAATTTCATTATGTCAACCTTAATATGTTACTGTCACCCATCTGGCTTGGTGCGTGGAGATCAGAAAGCATTTAACATTTTGTAGGTTGCTTTCCCCTCTCTCTCTGCTTGCCCAGCAGCTTGGCAGCATTTGCTTGGGAAACTGCAACAAATTATGTGAAAGAAGCAAAACCAAATATTGCCTCAACTTCCGTAACAGCGTGAAACTCGCACTGCATGTCAGTTAAATCTTCCTTTGAGGTCTTGGCCAGATAAACTGTTATTTAACTCACCTACTTTCATTTTTTAATAAAATTGTCTTTAAAATGTATGAGGTGCACTGGAGGGGACAAGGTGTACAAGGACAGAAAGTGCACTGTCAGCCAAATAAGCAGCCAAATGCAGTAAATAAGTAATGAGAGAAAGCAGAAGGCCCTGAAAGATGGGCCCATAAAGATGTGGGAATGCCCAAGAGAGCAGTCTCCTAGAAGAGTGAACAGTACAGCTTTGCTCCCAGACAGACACCAAGCACATAGGATGTGGAAGAGAAAGCTACCACTGCTCGGGGTAGATGCAGTAAGACTCTGAATGCAGGTACAGGCACTTACAAAGCTAGAAATATTACTGCTTTACATAGACATAGTCAGACAGATGCTTACTGCAGGTCACAAGGGAAAGGAGAATCAGTTCTTACTTGCAATGGCAAGTGCCATACGACTGTCCTAGAACGGTGAGTCTGCTGCTTCAGCTCACAAAACATCTATCAGTGATGACTGAAGCCAGTTCAGGGAAATTTGTAATTCTCTCCTCTTCTTCCTTTCCCTTCACTCAAGGTGAGAAAGGCAACACGCACCTTTCCCTAATGCCATGTGTCTGGAAAGTCAGAGATGCTGTGCATGATTTCTAAACCTCTACAGAATAGGCAGTACATGCCCAGGCTGCTTGCTTGTTTATAAGAATTAAGGGGAAGATGGGGATAGAGAGAAGGAAATGATGGGTACCTGCCAGAACTGATACATACAGAAGTACAGGGGAAAAATCCGGACATCCATCTGTTTGAAAGCACGACTGTCACGAAACTGTTAAATCCAAGTTGATGCTATTATTCCCAAGCGTTTCATTGATTTGTTACATCGCCAAAAACATTATTAACAGCCCAGATCACTGTGTGCCCTTGGCTTTGTATTTCTCCCTTTAAATAGATGGAGACTGGGAGAGATATTTTCAAATAGAGGAGCTGTAAATTTAAGCATTATTTGATTTTCAGAGGTGCTGCGATTTCTTAACTGCCAGTGAAATGAATCAGAGGGGTATTTGTTCAGCACTGCTGAAATTTAGGGAGGTTTTGTTCAGGTAGTGCATTGATTTGAAAATAAAAGCCTCGTTTACACATCCAGGTTGGAAATTTTGACCATGACTTTTATCAAGCATCAGTCTAAGGCCAAGTGTAAGATCCGTGTGGCACATGGAAAAAATTCCTCATTTCATTCTTCACATATACTACTTTCTCAGTAGCACATGGTGCTCTGGAGATTAATTAGCCTTCTCTATTATGTTAATACTCATGTTCATTAACTAAGTTGTCCTCTTTGGGGCAAGGTGTGGGTGGGCCCTGAGGTTTGATAGGTAAGTTTTCTGACACGAGTTGTGGAAAGCCCTTTTCTCTGTTCCTTAAGCGTGGAAACCTATAAAAAGATTTGTTTTACCATGAAAATGCAAAAAGAGCCTGTGGTACATTAATTTTTCATATGGGAAAGATAGAAACAGGTTGCAAATTTAAATAATTTACTTAGAAGAGGTAACATCCTCCCTTTTATCTAAAACTCATTCATTTTTCAAATACAGATGTTTCTGAGGAGCAAAATACTACTGGCTCCTGAGCAGTTGGTAGTGGGTGTGGAAATCCCAGGTGATAAGCCAGCCCCTAATAGCAGCTCATCACACCACAGCAGGATCAGGTGTAGTAGTTACCGCACTGCAGTGGTAAGCTCTGCTGTGCCTCAGTCATCCTGCTTTCTAGGCTTAAGCTGTATATAAGGAAGAGGAGCCCATCCCAAACCTTTTATATGATTAATACTATGCAGAGGGTTATGAGTGATAGTGCTAAATAGCAAACAAGAACAGGAAGTGTTTGAAATGCACCAAACTCATTCAGAATACTTCACCAGAGCAGAAAAATTGAGACTATTTACAGGGAGTCCCATCTTTCAGAAATCTCCATCCAAATATCAGTGTTGGAAGCCTTTTTTTGTCAAGAATTCACTTTAGTTAGAGAGTCAGAGAACAAAATCTGCTGCTTTTAACACCTTTCCCAACAAGAGAGAGTGTTACAAGCATACCAGTAAAGTGTGTTTTTTAAGGTATTGCTCTCACATGAGGAAAAACAGCTTGGAAAACGCCAGTACCTCAAGTCTCCCGCCATGATGGCAATGGCATTAATGAAGAAGCTGGCAGAAGATGAACATCTTAATCTCAGCTGAGTGGTATTGGGGTGTAACCATTCACACAGGTCTTTCTACCATGTGGGTCTTCTAATGAGGAATTAGATCAGTGCCTCTCATCTCTCACTACAGAACAGCCTTTTTAAAAGAAGTGTAGAAAAAAATCATTGTTTTCAAAATTCCACATTGCAAAACCATCTGGCAAATGGCAGCTGACAGGGAATGTTGCTGTTTTGACCTAACTTATGTGTCTGAGGAGCAAAGAGCATTCCGCACTTGGGATGGATAGTTAAATCATGCTTATACTATTTGCTAATGGTTAGTTTGTGAGAGCTGATTATATTAGATACTAGCTATTTTCCAACAGCAATATGACATGATGTAATAAGCTCATATCAATCTAATTTTAGATTGCAAACATTGCAGTGCCAAACAGTGAATGCTATGAATGCAGTCCTTCTGCTAAAATTTCTTCACACAAAATACTCAGTGAGTAGCTCTGGGTGTGAGATCCACTTACAAAACTGTTATCTGTTCAGAAACAAAATTCAAACTCAGTGGGTAAATAATTTGCTGCAGATAGCTTGGATAGATTGACAGTGTCAGGCTGGGCATATTGTTGCTGTTCTTCTCTGTACCCTCAAAAAACACTTATAAGGGGAGGTGCTGCAGATCAACATAAAGGACAAGCAGAACATCAAGCATTTTCTTTATGGAAAAAATGACTGTGATGCTTTTGTCGCCTGCTTCCATTAGACAACATGAAACAGTGGGCAAGAAATAGGAAGCTCTAATAGAACAAAGCTTTTCTAAAGGGCAAGTCAAGCAAGCACTCTCTAAATTTTCCAAAAGAACAAGAACACATTTCGCAGGCAAATCTGCTGTCCAGCTGGATCTGTTTACCACCTGCCTTATCTTAGAGACACAGCTGAAATAATAACAAGCATTTTGATGCTATTGAGTTGCTTAAATCAGGCTCATTAAAACCCAGGGTGAATTGGGAATGTGAAATATTTGCTACAAGACACAGTAGTGTCAGTGTCAGGGACTGACATGTATGAATGCCCTCATTGCTGACCATAAGCTGGCCAACAATGAGGGCTTTCTGCTCAGGAGGGTTGGAATATGACTTGGTTTCACTCTGAAGAAGGGGCTTGGGGAGGATACGGGTAAAGGGAGGATAGGTATAAATCCAAGGAGCTGCAGATGGACAGCCTAGTCTACATCTGTATCAGTGTTGCTGTCACATTAGATGGTGGCCAAGATCAGATTTACCCCTCCAGAGCTTTCATAAGGAGCTGGAGCTTCCAGACAGGCTGGAGAGAGAATTCCTGTGGAACTGGGTACAACACAGAACTTTTCCTATTAAAGAACTGTGATTAGCCTATTGCTTACTGTAATACCTCATCTCAGTGATTTGAAACCTATTTCATGCTGACCATCACTGGCTATGATCCCAGTGCACAGGACCTTGACGTGAAGACAAGTTGGCTACCTAGGAGGGATGATTAGTGACGCCCCCTCCCCCCCCCCATCACCCTCACCCAGAAAGGAAAGGAACTTCTTTATTTGACCTCTGCAGAAAATCTGAAGCCTCCAGCAGCCATGGCAGCAAGATGAAGTAGGTGCTTGATCAGTAGGAATCTTGCTACTGGCATCCCTGGCCACTCCTGTCAGCCATTAGAGAACACTTGGCTTTTGCGCCCTCTAATGAAGACTCTCACTTTTCTATCAGTTCCTGAATCATTTTTTGTCATTACAAACATAACACAGCAAGTAAGTATCCACTAAAGCTGGGGACTTCTAACCAGGACTTCTCTATTAACACTCATTCTGAACCCTTATCCACAAAAGTGAACTATTGGGCACATATTGTTTGTTGCTTCATGTTAAGTAAAACAATTGCAAGGTCCTCCACCTGGGTCGGAGCAATCCCAGGCACAGCTACAGGTTGGGCACAGAAGAGATACAGAGCAGTCCTGCAGAGAAGGACTTGGGGGTGTTGGTCGATGAGAAAATGAACATGAGCCAGCAGTGTGCGCTTGCAGCCCAGCAAGCCAACCGTATCCTGGGCTGCATCGAAAGGAGTGTGACCTGCAGGTCGAGGGAGGTGATCCTGCCCCTCTACTCTGCTCTTGTGAGACCTCACTTGGAGTATTGTGTGCAGTTCTGGTGTCCTCAACATAAAAAGGACATGGAACTGTTGGAACAAGTGTAGAGGAGGGCCACGAGGATGATCAGGGGACTGGAGCACCTCCCGTATGAAGATAGGCTGAGAAAGTTGGGGCTGTTGAGCCTGGAGAAGAGAAGGCTGCGTGGAGTCCTCATAGCATCCTTCCAGTATCTGAAGGGGGCCTATAGGGATGCTGGGGAGGGACTTTTCATGAGGAACTGTAGTGAGAGGGCAAGGGGTAATGGGTTCAAACTTAAACAGGGGAAGTTTAGATTGGATATGAGGAAGAAATTCTTTCCTGTAAGGGTGGTGAGGCCCTGGAATGGGTTGCCCAGGGAAGTTGTGAATGCTCCATCACTGGCGGTGTTCAAGGCTGGATTGGACATAGCCTTGGATGGCATGGTTTACTGGGAGATGTCCCTGTCCATGGCAGGGGAGTTGGAACTATATGATCTTAAGGTCATTTCCAACCCTAACTATTCTATGATTCTATGATTCTTCATGGAAGGGAAGTACTGGCACAGAGGTATCAAACAAAATCTTAGTTCTAACCCTCAACTGTGTTACCATGTGGGAACCAGAAGAATGTGTCAAAAGAATCAATGTGCTTTTTTTACCTTTCATTATATAGTAATAAAGAAGAAATCCTGAATCTGTATCTGACTTGCTCTTCTCCATTTTGTCTCTCTGAAGCAGAGCAACAGAACATACATACACCGAGTTACCAAATCTAGCATCTAAGACAGCAGAAAACTGATTATAATACTGTGCTCTGTCAGGTCTCAAGAGATCTGATAACAGTTCATAATTGCTAAATCAGCCTCAGAAACCCCAGTGAGATAGGCTGGAGCCATTTTGAAACATAAGAAAACTGAGACAGAGTGAAAGGCTACGACTTGTGGAGTATTGCTTTAGGAAGACATCTTAGAAACTTGGAATTGCTGCATCAGAGCAGACTAGCTCGTGAAGGCTCAGCCCCCATTTCACTCTGCTCCAGAACAGTGTGCCTGCTTAGCTTAACACAGCTGGTCACACATTGGCAGTTGCTACCACCAAATAAATCAGAGGAAGGTATAAAATCCTGGATCATAAAATCCCATAATTCCAGGCCATACACTAATCACTTTTATTATAAACACTGTCTCCCTCTTTCTTAATTGCTGCATATACCTTATGTTACTAGCTGTCCAGCAGCCAAGCTTTAACAGGCCAGAGAAGGTGCCTTTTTTCTACAGCTTGCTTTATGCCATCTTACGGCACTCTCCTGGAAGATAACTGACGGTCCTTTAGATGAAAAAGCTAGAGCTCAGCTGTCCAGGTTTCTAGACAGGTGCTATAACTTTATCTTTTAAAAAATTAGAGGCATCATCAGAACCACAGCATTTTAATGAATTTATGACTGCAGCGCACAGTGCTGAACCCAGAGCTGGTTTTATGAGTTAGGTACTTATCCTTGGTGTCTTCTACATGGGGCCCTTCACCTGTTGTGTCTGCTTCCTGTTTAACCACTCCAGGCATTATAATTCTCAATATCCTTGAACAGGTAAAATGAAGTCTTCCAGCAGCTTTCTGTGTTCCCAGGTTTGGACAGGCATTGGAAAAGGAGACTGGATTTGCTTTTGTTTTCTGCAACTCTAATGTCAGACTGAGATGCCTGAAGTTATACGCCTAAAAGTCTTTTGCAGTAGCTCATACACACTGAGTCCAAATGAGGAAAGAAAATTGTACTCTACATTCAAGCTCTGTGAAACCAATTAGTCCTTTATTATGGAACTATCCTCCCACCTCTCCTTTTAACTTCAGCTTCTGTTTTTTCCAAAGAACATCTAGAGCTGGAAATTGATCATATTTTGGATCGTTTGCTTTGTCTGAGAGCTACTTATTTTAACTCATCACCCACTAAAATCTTTGGGTCCTTCTCTATCTAAGGGATGAAAAATAAAGTCGTTTGGGCAGGAGAGGAGGAGGCATATGCTGGTGTTCAGTTTTTCTTTACCTATTAGAAAATCAGGATAGTCTATTGCATTGTTGTAGTGAAAATACAACTCTCCCCTAAAGTCTTCAGAATGACAAAGGAGTTGATTTCAGTGGCTGGTTACATATTCAACTTAATTAGATCTGGGCTAACACTGTGCTGGATTAATGAATTGTCTCTCTTGAAGACTGGAGAATGCTAGTGTGACTCCAAGAGCCTACCTAGCTCTGATATGGTCAGATAATAAGCTTGACTGAACTCAGACCTGCACTGGACACAGACATTGGGTATATCATATTGTGTTCTCTGGTGCATCAAATAGTACTTGTATAGGCTTCTCATCTCACAGGTTTCCCCATTAAACCTTTTATAATGGAAATTCTACTGTAGGATCTCTCTATCATCTCTTATCTGATAGTATTTATGTATATGGGAAGAAGAACAAATATGGCAGCTGAGATCTGCAAATTTGCCAAGCAGTGCAACTGCCACAGCTCAGCATGCACGTTTCCATTCTTAGCTGAACGCATTTTGCAAGAGATTCTAAAGATGAAAAACTGTTAAGATATGACTATCAAGCACAGTTTCATTCTTGGCTCATTTTCTGTCTCTGATGCTTTACTTATTTACACACAGATAAGATGGAATCAATCTGGAGTAGTGCCTGTCTTCCATTTCCAAGAGGCTTGAGAATGGCCAGGCAGATTGCCAAGGATGTTTACTGGATAGGCCACCTGACACAGAGAAAAATGAACTGGTTTCTCTAGCAGCGGTGCTAAATTAATTAACTATACTTTGTAATACATTTGATAGCTTGGGCCTTTCAGGTTCAGGAAAAACACCACTTTGCAGGGAAATAACAGTAAATAATTTTTTTGAACTAGCTGATTATGACTACTACTTCTCCAGTTCCAGCTTTACTCCCAAGTCCTTGGCTATCCTTTTCCCCCCATTTATGCACATGATTTCCTTCAAACTGATTTAATAGAAAGCACATTTGCATGCACATTTTGTTTCACTTCAGTTGCTCCTCAAATAAGCTTCTTTGGGATTTTTGGCTTCCTGTATCCGCTTTTTGCCACAGCTGCTCAGTTTTCTCTTTGTTTTGGCTGAAGTACAAAATTTGAGATTCTGAGCAACTTTTCTTATTGAGGTTCCCCCTGCTACAACCATTAGAGTGTGTTTTCTCTTGATCAGAGCACACAAAATTCCTACAGATCTCAGGCTAGCTGGGGGGTTAGTTAGCCTCTTTCTGTCATCAAAAGAAGACTATAGCTTGAATAGAAAGAGGCCATGAACATGGAGAACAGCGCAATTATTTCAAGTTCATACTTTTACCAACTGTTAATCATGCCAGCAGTTTCCTCCCACTCTGCTTCATGTGCTGAGCCTCCTCATTTCCTTTAATCATGAATTAGTGCACTTGTCAAGCAAAAAGATTCTCACAAAGACCAAGGCTCTTCTGAATTTAGGGATTGTCAGATGTGACAGCCTTTCAGCTATGTTTACAGGTGTCATGGGTTCAGCAGTAGCAGTCATTTTTGTCTCCTTCGTAGTAGCTGGTGCAGTGCTGTGTTTTCAACTTTCGGCCTGGGAACAGCGCTGATAACACCGATGTTTATAGTTATGGCTTAGAATGTTTTGGCCTGACCAAGGACTTTCTGAGTCTCATGCTCTGCCAGGGAGGAGGGGAAGCCAGGAGGAAGCAGAGACAGGACACCTGATCCAAACTGACCAAAGAGGTTATTCCATACCACAGCACGTCATGCCCGGGATGTAAAGCAGAGAGCAGAGACCTGGAAGGGTGGGGGGTGCACTGCTTGGTCGGGCTGGGTGAGCAATTGTATTCTTGCCTTGTATTTGCCTTGTCATTATTATTATTGGTGGTAGCAGTAGTGATTTGTGTTATACTTTAGTTACTAAACTGTTCTTATTTCAACCTCTGGGAGTTGCATTCTTTTCTATACTCCTTCCCATCCCTCCAGGAGTGGGGGGAAGAAAGAGGGAAAAGTGAGTGAAAGAGAGACTGCGTGAGTTAGAGAGGCTTAAACCACGACAACAGGGCACATTAAAGCAACTCAATTCATGTTCAAACAGGCTGTCACCAAGCTGAGATATCATATTGATCCTTGCTGGTTATATGGTGGGATAGTCACTGTCATGACACATAGTAGCGTACCAAATCTTGGGGAAAGCCATCCCAGGATGGAATATACTAGCTTCTTTCTCTAGATTTAAAACTGCAATGAAAACAGGATACTGTGTTTTCTACCAAGACTACTGTTCTGTGGTTTACATTTGCATGTAACAGACATTTGGGAAAGATCCTTTAAATTTATAATCCAGTCTCTGTTATATAAAAATCAACTTCTTTTTCATTTGCTTGCACAGACTTAAGTTTTTTTGCCACAGATCTGTCTGTTATTTTGCTATCTTACCTGTTATTTTGTCATTGAAATTAGACTTCAAGTTCCTTGAGACAGGAATCCCATAATGTATTTTGCACTGCAGAGGTGTTAAAAATACATTGAGATGACTTTAAAAAACACATAAAAAAGAAGAAAACAAGACATGGCAATGATTCTCAATTTCATGGGCCTTCATTAATGCACATGTCTACCAGTTTTACTTCTAATATAAAGGATGCTGGGTTTGACTTAAAGATTGCAGGTGGGTGAACTGTTAGGAAATCCTATAAACATAATACTTTTACAATATTTTATTTATATGGGTCTGCTAGTAGGCTGTCACCCATATAAGTAGAGAGTATTTAAAGATCCCTTTGTTCTGTTACACTCTTAACTCACCAGGCCAATCTAACCTTGCTAGGCACAGACAGTGCTCCTTCCTGTAGTACCCAAGTGCCCCGGCAGAAAACTTAACCGTTTCCATGAAGAGTAAATAGAGTAAACCAGGCAATTGTGCCTGGTTTGAGATCAAAAGTCTCTCTGAAATGTGCCTAGAATCTGCACTGGCTGTGCCACTCTGTTGACTGCTTAAGCCAGAGTCCATTTTCCAGGTGACCCAGGCCAGCATGAAGCAGAAGCAATTTCTGAGAAATCACTGCATTCTCAATCTCTGGGCAGTGACAACAGCAGCACAAACTGACCTTATCTATTACTGATGAACACTTCCCATAAATACAAACAATGCAGGAAAGCAGCTGATACTGCAAGTTCTTTGGTAAAACTCTGATTTAGTACGTAATACTGGTGCTTACTGAATAATGTCACTACAGAACTCCAGGATTTGCAGCCATTCACACTACACTAAAACATTGCCAAACACTGTGATTTATGCAAGGCAGAATTGAAAGACTTGAATCCTGGATAAATATAATACATTGTCTTTGCTTATTTTAGCTACTTTGTTTGAGCTTTGGTATGTATTTGCAAGTTAGCTTAGAGACTGGGGGAGCTGGACAGAAGAAAGTATTCATGTGTGCTCCTGCACTTTTTCATATATACATGTACATATATTCATATATCCATAGGCTTTTTATCCAGAAAAGCAGGTGAAGAGTTAGGTTTATACAGTAGTAGTTGTACAATCAATATCTATAACCAGTTTCTTATTCTCAGAAAAAAACTCTGAACCCTAACCCTAACCCTAACTCTGAAGGGTTTTTTGTATTATTTTTTTCATTACTCTACTATTCCTATTTTTGTTATCTTAACGCTACCATATATCCAATGCTTTAAAGGTGTGAAGTACTAATAGTGTATAGGCAATATCTATAAATACTGCATATGCCACAGACTTTAGGCTATACCTTTTCTTGATTTATAGCCTTTGGGAACCCCCCATCTGCCTGATTTTGACTAACAGGAGGAGGGAGAAAGGAAGAAAAGTGGATTTGGGTGGGTGAGGGACAGAACATGACAGCTGTTTACACATTTTCTGTTTTGAAACCATATGGAAGATAATCCAAAGGCAGTTAAGGTAATAAACTTCTCTCACTGACGTTGTTTGTTACAATTAATTCATCTTTGTTGACGATATGCATACACCGTGCCTCTCAAAATCATGGTGATGTTTTCACAGTGTTGCTTTCCAACATCTGATGCCATTGTAATAAGATGTTATATGAAACTCCTTTATTACTATGGCTAAGAATAGAAAAATCAAATAGATGTCCTAATGCAATAAATCATACTATGTTGCACTGAGCCATGTCTACTAGGAACTGGCTAAAACAACATCTACTTTGGGGATTTTTCTGTGTTTTGGTTTTTTGTTTGGGTTTTGTTTTGGGTTTTTCGTTGGGGTGGATTTTGGGGGTTTTGTTTTTTTTTTTTTTTTTGGTGGGTTTTTTTCATCTGGTCTGAATTGGTTCTTAGGACAAGGGGTGTGGTATTAAACTGACAGAGTTGATTTAAACTGGATATTAGGAAGAAATTCTTTTCTGTGAGGGTGGTGCAACATTGGAAGAACAGGTTGTCCTGAGAAACTGTCTATGCGCCATCCCTGGAAATGTTCAAGGCCAGGTTGGATGACGCTTTGAGCAACCTGGTCTAGTGGAAGGTATGTGCCTGTGGCCGGGGGGTTGGAACTAGATGGTGTTTAAGGACCCTTCCAACCCAAACCATTCTATGCTTCTATGATTCTTCAGCAGTGGAAACCATTGCATAGGAGCAGAGTGTTGCTCTTATGCTGAAGCATCTCACTTAGTTTGTGTTTCTTTGGACTCCTTTTTAGGATTTGTTGTCAGCGTGACTTTCTGGCTTTGATTCCTGTTTCCCACAGCAAGATGAGCCTTAAGCATGCCGATGAACTACTTCTGATCACTTCAGGGAAAGGGGAGGTGTCTTTACTGTGATTCCCTGAGTTTTGCTATGGAAATCATGGTACAGACAGCTGCAGTTAGTAGGAAGTCAAAGCTGCCTGCTTGCAATAGCTCCCCAATCCTTGAACGCTCCTGTTCAATATATGATGCCTTCTGTTCACTCCTCGGTGTTTCTACAGCTTTCAGTATTCAGAAATTCAACTTTAAAAGCCTTCCCCAACTTAACATAGAGTCCTGATGCATCTCTAACTAGGGAGAACAATAAGATGAACCAGGCACACAACAGTGTTCCACTAAGGACAGTCTCTGTGGCAAACCTTTGAAAAGCAAAAAATAAACTCCCACTGGGAATACACAAAGAAGCAGTAACCATATGGGGATTGTGATGTTGAATATATCAGAGAAATAAAGAAAAATATATCTAAGGATAAGTCAGCATATGGCAGGCATCAGCAAGGCTCAGACACTCTCAGCTTGGGTTGTGTGTTTCTTACACAGGTCACAGAAAAAATGCTAATGCCAGGAAAATATATGAAAGATTGAAGTCTGCACATGAGTTAAAAGCATCTCAACATGTGGGAACAGCAAGTAATCTATGGAGCAAAATGAGCAGCATAATATATTGCAAGATGACGCTTCTAACACCTCATGTACCACAGGGGTACAGCCACCTCAGCTTCTCCAGCCTGGTCTTCTGGCCACCGGGATTTGCATCATGAAGAAAAAAACAATCAGATCTCATATGGCAGGACAATCAGTCATCACATGAAGGAATAATTAGAATTTCCCTTTGTTTTATACCATGCTGATCACCATGGCTCCTTAAAATGTACTTTGAACAAAAATTAAACTGTTGGCTTTTAATCATTCCCTCTTTAATCCCAGAATCACTTCCTGACTCTTCTTTTCTGTTCAGGACCACTCAACAAGTTGTGTACGTTTTAGAGAACACTTTCATTCAACTGAAGCATTGGACACTAGTCTCTGCCTGCAGCAATACAACTGATTTGACAGAGCAACACATGAGTGACATCATCTACGCTAGGAAGAGTTTCCTGTCTTTCTGGAAGCAGTTCATACCTTCACAAACCGGTCAAATTTGTTTTGTCTATTAGTCAGTGAAAGTGAGTTAGCAATTTCCAAGGTAATTCCCCCTATTTCGCTGCCAACAGCTTTGACAGGAGCCCCTGGGGAAATAACCATTAAGCAAACATCTGTGTACTTCCTATCTATCAGCATCTCAACAGCTTCAGAATTGTGAGCTGACATGAAGGACCTGCTAGCTTTACCAGAGCCCAAATTCGGAGGCAGCTCAGATTAGCAGAAACTCTGACTCAACAGCGATAAAGACCCAGAGATATACTGAAGTGCGCAAAGCAGCAAATTGCTGTTTTCCTAAACGTGTTATGTTCACCTTGATACAATATATGTCAATTTTCACAATAAAAATCTCCCTCGAGAACCTGCTGCAGGATTAGTATTGTCATCTGTCTAGTGTCATCTGTCTGGTGATGATACATCATATTGTCATCTTGTCAAAATGATTAAGTGAGCTAAAAAGCTGAAATTTTAGCACTTCCATGTCAAATAGAATGCATGACGGGTTGTTTCTCTTTGCTGGTATCTGCTGTATTTTAGTAATTTGGCTCTGAAGAAGGAGGGAAAAGGAAAAACATGATGGGGAGAAATACAGGTAAGGAAAACCATAAATCTTGAGAAAAATAAGACTGCGATCTGCCCATCAACCTTAAGATTAAATTCAGTCAAATAGCAACTGGCATTTTTATTTTCACTTAACAAGAAAATGAAAAATCAACTTGCTACTTCACTTTCTCAGGAGTAAAATCTAACCAATAGCTGTAGCCTAGTAGTTTGTACAATAAATTCAGGGGAACAGAATACGTTAGTATTTTCCTTACCATAAAATGGGTCAGCCAACACTTCCAAACTACACCTGAAATACATCTTTGCATAGCACTTAGCAGAGAATATTGTCTTCAGTTAGACCAGTAGTGAAACTGCGATCTTATGTCACCCTTAATACTTATTAACAACAGGGAGTCATTGCAAGTGACATTTGTGATGGAGGCTGTACTGTAGTTATCCTGATATGAACTTGTAATCAAGTTGAAAACATTTGATATTTTGGATTTAGATATTACACAAACACATCAATTGAATAAAAGTCAACCATTAAATTTGATGTAGGACTACTAGAGAGGACTGTGGGGTATTCTCTATGGCATCTTAAACTTCTGCGCTTACTGCTATGTCTCACCCACAACAGCTTGGTTTGTTTGGCGTTCCCACTACAGCAGTCAGCAAAGAGAGATCATATTCAATACACATAATACAGGTATCTACCAACTTCAGTGTTCAGCCTACTTCCCTCTGACTAAATAGTGAACGAGGATTTTGCAGCCTTGGAAAGCAGATGATATAAAGTATTTTGCCATCCTCTGCTCTTGAAAACTCATACAGACACTACACTTCCTTGTAGGTCAGTTGGTTGATGTGGCATCTCCTTGATTATAGATCATGATAGTGTAAAGTGAAGTACCAGGCCCTTTCATGAGACCCTTCATATATCCATTGCTGAGGTGACTGTCTCGAGAGGGGACGCCTGCAGCGCGCCTGATCAGGGCGAGGCTCGGCGTCCAGGAGCTTCCACTCGGAGCAGCAACAGGCACCAAGGGAGCCTCAAGTTCTCCACAGGGCTTACCCGGGAGCTGGCAGCTCAGCGGATGCAAGCAGCTGACTCAGAGGGGGCGGTGCCAGGAGGAGCGGTACCAGCCCTGAGTGGGTAAAAACCTGCCCAGGGAGCACGAGCGACCAGGGGCGCGGCGAACAGGGCGGGTTCAAGGCACTTCGCATGGCAGTTCACGCGGGCAGGCCAGTGGGATGGTGAGCGGAATGGTGAGCACTCGCCGTATGACCAGGGCTCGATCTGGGAGCTCTGCTCTGGCTGTCCCGACGGTGGCCAGTGTAGGCACCCAGACACAGCCGATGGGAGGGGAGGCTGCAGTGCAGAGCTCGGGGTGTAGAGAGTGCCTGTACTGCTCTCCTGAGGAGAGGGTGTGCAATGGGCAGGGCGGCACTGTGCTACCTGGTGGAGGTCCTCCTGCAGCAGGTGGCTGAGCTGCGGGACGCTGTTACTAGGCTGAAAGATGTCAGGGAAGCTGAGGGGAAGCAGCACTGTTTGCTCCAGGACCAGACTGTGCAGGGGCCTCGAGAGTCTACTGTCGCTCATGAGGGAAAGGAGGCCGCTAACCCAGGAAGCTGGGAAACGGTAACAGAAAAAAACAACAAGAAAAGGAGGAAGAGGACAATCAAAAGCAAGGGGCTTCCTCCTAAATCTGTTGTCCCCAGCCAGAACCGCTTTGCTGTCCTGCAGGGGGCTGATGAGGAACCACACTCCCACCAGGAACAACTGGCTGATACACTGGTAAAGAAGATCACTACTGGTGCTGCCAGGAAAAAGCAGCGGGCTGTAGCAGTAGGGGAATCTACTCGGAAAGGAACAGAGGCACCCATCAGTCGGCCTGACCCAGGCTCAAGGGAGGTGTGTTGCCTACCAGGGGCTCGGATCAGGGATGTTGCAGAGAAGCTGCCTGCTCTAGTCGGTCCCACTGACTATTACCCACTTCTAGTGATCCATGTGGGTGCTACTGATATAGATAGCAGTAGCCCGGAGAACATAAAGAAGGACTACAGAGCTCTGGGAGAGGTGGTTAGGGGCTCTGGAGCTCAGATTGTCTTTTCATCAATTCTCCAGGATACAGGGCAGGACCTTAAAAAGGCTAGGAGGATTGGCCAGGTTAATAAATGGTTAGAAGGGTGGTGCTATAGTCAGGGGTTTGGGTACCTTGAACATGGGACTCAATTTAGGAGGCCAGGTCTGCTGGGGGCTGGTGGAGCTGGCCTGACAAAGAAAGGGAAGAGTGGATTTGGGAGGAGGCTTGCCAGACTGGTTGTCATGGGTTCAGCAGCAGCAGTCATTTTTCTCCTCCTTGGTAGCTGGTGCAGTGTTGTGGTTTTGATTTTGGGCCTGGTAACAGTGCTGATAACACGAGTGTTTCAGTTACTGCTCAGTGATGTTTTGGTCTGACCAAGGACTTCGTGAGTCTCATGCTCTGCCAGGGAGGAGGGGAAGCCGGGAGGAAGCAGAGACAGGACACCTGACCCAAACTGACCAAAGAGGTTATTCCATACCACAGCACGTCATGCCCAGGATGGAAAGCAGAGAGCAGAGACCAGGAAGGGTGGGGGAGCACTGCGTGGTCGGGCTGGGTGTTAGGTGGTGAGAAATTGTATTCTTTCCTTGTATTTGCCTTGTCATTATTATTATTGGTGGTAGCAGTAGTGATTTGTGTTATACTTTAGTTACTAAACTGTTCTTATCTCAACCGGTGGGAGTTGCATTCTTTTCGATTCTCCTTCCCATCCCTCCGGGAGCGGGGGAAGAAAGAGGGGGAAGTGAGTGAGAGAACGGGCTGTGTGGCTGAGAGGCTTAAACCACGACACTGGTCAAGGATGCTTTAAACTAGATGTGTTGGGGGAGGGGGGCATCATTCCATCCCAACACACCCAGTCAGTTGCCAGCACCTATAGTAAACATTCAGAGCTATGTAGAGATATTGCAGCTGCTCCAGCCAATGAGCTGGCTTCAACTGGAGCTCAGCTCAGATGCCTCTATACAAATGCCTGTAGCATGGGGAACAAACAAGAGGAATTAGAGATGTGTGCACGTCTACGGGGGTATGATATCATAGGCGTCACAGAAACATGGTGGGATGGCTCCTATGACTGGAGTGTTGGAATGGAAGGTTACAGGCTCTTTAGGAAAGACAGGCCCGGAAGGCAGGCAGGGGAAGTTGCTATTTATGTTAGGGATAGGCTGGAGAATATGGAACTGTGCCTGGGGGCAGGTGAGCAGTTGACAGAGAGTTTGTGGGTCAGGCTTAAAGGGAGAACAGCAATGGGAGATATTATTGTGGGGATCTGTTACAGACCGCCTGACCAAGAGGACTCTGTGGATGAAGCGCTCAATAGACAGATAGGAACATCCTCACGCTCGCAGGCCCTTGCTCTCATGGGCGACTTCAACCACTCTGATATCTGTTGGAGGGATGGTACGGCCCAGCACAAGCAATCCAGGAAGTTCCTCGACTGTGTGGAAGACAACTTCCTTCTGCAAGTAATAGAGGAGCCGACAAAGAGAGGTGCCATGCTTGACCTCATCCTCACCAACAGGGAAGGGCTGGTTGGAAATGTGACACTCCAGGGCAACCTTGATTGCAGCAATCATGAGATGGTCAAATTCAAGATCCTCAGGACAGTGAGAAGAGCGTGCAGCAAACTTACTGCTCTGGACTTCAAGAGAGCAGACTTTGGCCTCTTCAGGAACTTGCTCAGTAAGATTCTATGGGATATAGCCCAAGAGGGAAGGGGGGCCCAAGACTCTTGGTTGATATTCAGGGATCACCTGCTGCAAGCTCAGGAGCGATACATCCCTACTAAAAGGAAGTGCTGCAGGAGGGCCAGGAGACCTCTGTGGATGGATAAGGAGCTGCTGAGGAAAATTCGATGGAAAAAAGAGGTTTATAAAAGGTGGAAGCAAGGACAGGCAGCCTGGGAACAATACAGGAATGTTGTCTGGGAAGCTAGGGACCAGGTTAGGAAAGCTAAGGCCCAGTTAGAATTAAACTTGGCTAGGGATGTTAAGGATAACAGGAAGGGATTCTATAGGTACATTGCAAATAAAAGGCAGACTAGGGACAATGTGGGCCCTCTCCAGAAGCTATTGGGAGAACTGGCTACCCTGGATTTGGAAAAGGCTGAGGTTCTTAATGACTTCTTTGCCTCAGTCTTCACTGGAAAATGCTCTGACCATACCACCCAAGTCTTGGAAGGCAGAGTCAGGGACTGTGAGAATGAAGACCCTGGGCCCACTGTAGGAGAGGATCTGGTTCGAGACCATCTTAAGAACCTGAACGTATACAAGTCCATGGGACCTGATGAAATCCATCCGCGGGTCCTGAAGGAGCTGGCAAATGAAGTTGCTAAGCCACTGTCCATCATATTTGAAAAATCATGGCAGTCAGGTGAAGTTCCTGACAACTGGAAAAAGGGAAATATAACCCCCATTTTCAAGAAGGGGAAAATGGATGAGCCGGGGAACTACAGACCAGTCAGCCTCACCTCTGTGCCTGGGAAAATCTTGGAGCAGATTCTCCTGGAAGGCATGCTGAGGCACATGAAAACCAACAAGGTGGTTGGTGACAGCCAGCATGGCTTCACTAAGGGGAAATCCTGCCTGACCAATCTGGTGGCCTTCTATGATGGGGCTATGGAACTGATGGACAGGGGTAGAGCAGTTGATGCCATCTACCTGGACTTGTGCAAAGTGTTTGACACTGTCTCACATGACATCCTTATCTGTAAGTTGGAGAGACATCAATTTGATAGGTGGACCACTCGGTGGATAAAGAACTGGCTGGATGGCCACACGCCAAGAGTGTGCTCAATGGCTCAATGTCCAGCTGGAGACCAGTAACGAGTGGTGTCCCTCAGGGATCGGTGTTGGGACTGGTCTTGTTCATCATCTTTGTCAGTGACATGGACAGTGGGATTGAGTGTGTCCTCAGCAAGTTTGCCGATGACACCAAGCTGTGTGGTTCGGTTGATACGCTGGACCTCATAGCATCCTTCCAGTATCTGAAGGGGGCCTATAGGGATGCTGGGGAGGGACATTTCAGGAGGAACTGTAGTGAGAGAACAAGGGGGTAACGGGTTCAAACTTAAGCAGGCGAAGTTTAGACTGGATATGAGGAAGAAATTCTTTACTGTGAGGGTGGTGAGGCACTGGAATGGGTTACCCAGGGAAGTTGTGAATGCTCCATCACTGGCGGTGTTCAAGGCTGGATTGGAGATAGCCTTGGGTGACATGGTTTAGTGGGAGGTGTCCCTGCCCCTGGCAGTGGGGTTGGAACTAGATGATCTTAAGGTCCTTTCCAATCCTAACTATTCTATGATTCTATGATATATACAACCAGCCAAAGGATCATTTTCTGAAGATGAATATTTCTTGCCTTTTCTTCTTTCCTTCTCCCACTGAAAGAATATCTGAAATGCGTAATAGTTAAGGTTAGAAATCATTGTGTTTAAGTTATTGGGGCAACCATTTCCCTAAACAGCTACCACTGGAAACTGTTCAGAGTTAATGCTTGGAAAACAAGAAAGGAAATGCCCTGGATTATTAAGAAACTTACAGTTTGTGTTTCTGTGGTTGCCAGTATTAATGACGACATTAAAGCTATAGCAGCATCCTTTTTGAGCAGGTGTTTTCATCACCCTAGTCATGTACTGGAACCCTAAATGTTGGCCAATCACCCAGACAGATTATGTGCAAGTGCAAGAGACAGCAGAAGTTCTTAAACACACCATCAGTCAAACCTGAACCTGGCAAATGCCAGATTACAGGATTTGTTGGCTGTAAGCTGTGGGTCCTAGTCTAGTTTAAATCATAAAGAAATGTCAGTTTAATGAATTCAGATCTTATAAAATACGCAGGATAATGTATGTATGCTTATACTATTGCTTTCAATTCCAGAAAAAATGGAAAGAATACTGGAGCTTGCTGGTTGTTCTAATCACGGACTAATACTGATTCATTATTGTCACAAAAATTTCCCCAGTTAGTTTTTAAGACTTCGAAATTCCCAACTCTGTATGCAGTGTTCTCTGCCCAAATACTTCTACAGGTCTGCAGTTGGGAACAATCCTTTTGACAAGAGAGCTACCTATATTACCTTCCATTCAAATAAACCTTTTCACCAGTCCTGTATGAGAACATGGCCAAAGAAAATGTTTGTGCAGTAATGACACACTTTATGTCCCTTTCAGCAGATTGAACTTGGGAGTCAGAGAACAGAGCTGTCATCAGTAGAAAGCCCTCCACCCTGGGGTTACAACAGCACAAAGAGAATGAAAGCTGCTGGGACCAGGGCAAGAAAGCAGTACCATTAAACACACAGGAATGAGTTAAGTGTACATATTAACTGGAAAGCTGTTGACTGGGAAAATTTGTATACTCCTACTGTTATCTCCTGTGTTTTTGCTGAAAAGCACATTTCTTCTAACAGCCTCAATTGCAAAGGCAGTGCTTTTTTATCCTCCTGGTAGGTTTTAACCAAGACGACTCTACGACAGCATCAAAAGCATAGGTAATTCCTTTTGTCTTTCCATTAACTTCCAAGGATAGCTGTTTCCATCTGATATTATCATTAATAAGCAATCAAAATATAACTATAATGTAAGCTGATATATTTGCAGCAAGCTTCTACTGATGCTGTATAGCTTAAAACATGGCTAAAATAGCATCATGACAAATTTCACTTACATTAATAAATCCCCATTTATCAGTTCATTAATATTGAAACTCTTAGCTTAAAAACGCATCTGTAAAAGAGTCACTTCTGTTATTTGATGCTGAAGTCTGAAAAGTGCAAATAGCAACAAAACTACACTACGTCAGCACCTTCACAAAAATATCTTTTCACCCAGCAGTTGATAACAGAAGGTGATAATGTGATGTCTGAATTAAAACAAGGATATTTATATTGTGGTCTAATACAGAGCATGTAGCACAAAGACCACACCTGTCAAAAATAGATCTATTTGTACCAAATTCTCATTTCTTAAAATATTCATCTTCAGTGTTCATTTCATTAGACTTGTTAAAAAACAAGACCTTTTGAACAGTGTGAGTTTGAGACATTGCAATGATGGATCAATAGTGAATTGCCTTGTTAAACAGAATAGACTTGTAGAACTGCACCAGGAAGCCTCAGGTGCACCTTAAGCAAATTTCTAATACTCTTACCATGCCCCTCATTGACATCAAGTATATTTGCTTGTGTGTGATCTCTTCATACATGTTGTGCCTAATGAAACCATGAAATCAGGCTGCAAAGTGGCTATTCAACAAAAATAAATACATCTGAACAGAGCTCAGAGTTGGTCTCGTGCAGTCTCCAAGACAAGAGCAATTAGGAGTAATTGTTGCTAGAACAATTTTGATTTTTTATATGGTTTCAAGCAGCAATCCTGGACTCTGCAGCAAAGCTTTCTATCTAAGAATACAACAGCCCACATTTTCAAAGCTCACAAATTCACTGAATCAAATTAGGGATCTTTCATTAGCAAAGCGTGTGCATGAACACAGCTGATTTGCTTGTACCCTTTTGTGTACTTCAACTATGCAGAAATATGTGCAAGTATGCATGACCTATAGGCAAAGGCAACAGCTAAGGCATGCAATTTGAGAATAACGAAGGTGCAAGGCAGTAGCTAAGGGTAGACAAGATAGATGGATGCTCTGGAGAGCAGCTACCTCTCCGTAAGGATCAGTAAACCCCTTGGCTATTCCACAGCTACACTTCCCTGGCTGGGGCATGTGGATTACCTGCATACAGCACATGCAGGCAGCAAGCAGCAGGTCCAGTCTTCTAAACACCAGACTATAAGTAGCCATGAAAGACTGAGTGAAACTGAGGACAGACAAGCAAGTTGCAGGTAAAAGTGTATGTATGACCTGACGGATCTGAAAATGTAAAAGCTATTTCACAGTGCACAGAGGCATGGGTCATCTGTTTATTCCTCTAGAAACAATGGGAAAACTCAGGATGGCTTTGTAAAGGAAATAATTACCTCACAAATACACTTGGGCCCTTGAAAAGGTCACTGAGCACAAGGATGCCAATTATCTAGTTTGTATATTTAGGTTTCCAAGAAGCTTTTGATAAGTTTCTTCACAGAATCTCACTCTGCTATGAGCTACCATCAGACAGGATACCAGAACAGGGAGACTGCTGCTCAGCAAAGGCTCCAAGAAACTGAGCTGTCATAGGATGCAGAATGTCCTCTCATAAAGAAATAACTGTTAAAATAGGAACCCAAATACACTTTTTATATTCTAACAGTACCTCCTTTTGCCAATTTGATTTTAACACAGAAATGGTGGTATTTCAGTGCTAAGCAATACTACTCTCTCCCTCTCACACGTGCTGCAAAACTTCACATTCAAAAAGCACAGGGAGATGTTTGATCAAACAGAGCTACAGAAGGGAGCATTTCCACTGACACATCAGTAACAACCACCCTGCATCCTCTTTGCAAGCCAGTAGGGAACCTGTGCAGCAGTCAGTTTGCTGCTGAGGGGAGCAAAGAGTTGTGAGTATTTCAGTTTCTTCCCAAGTTCTGCAGTCTTCAAGAAAAAACCTTAACAATTTAAACATCAACATTCAAAAGTAACATCTTAAAAAGCAGACAACAAGGTGTCACTCTTAAGCAGGACTAAAGTGGTCGCTGCATAGACCAGGCACATGCAACTTCCCAATGACTCAGCTGCATTAAGGGATATTTTTGTGATGCATCCACTCTTATTAAATGGGATATATTTTTTTCTATACACCTTAGTAGTCCTCATGCATTTGAGACAAACCCCACACTTTTCCAGCTATAGAAGGCTGGCATATTACTGGGGAGGAAAAGGGAAAGAGAATGGCAAAGCACAAAAATACAGAGACTCAAGTAAGGTCCTACATGATTAGTTCTTTTTTGCCTTAAGCAACAAGGCAATCACTGCCTACTTTCCAGATTTAATTTGCTTAGTGCAGCCTACAAGAATATTTAAGCAGCAGTTATTAGAGGGTAAATTACAAAATGTGTAAGTAACAAAAATGTCCTGTTTATGTGCATTTTGCTCCATATAGTGAACGTAAAATGACTGCGATTTGATATATATCTGGCCTTTCCACCTCATACTCAAACAATGTGTCATGGTGTTTTAAGCTTCAATTGGCATTGCTCTGTAACAAGCGAGTCCATCACTTAGAATTAGAAATGACCTTGAAATAAATCCTCAGGCTTTACCATTCAAACTGACTCTGTACTCTGCTACTGTTTGGAGAGGAAGCTGTGTTTCCACTTCAGTCTGTACACCCTTCATGATCCCTGCCTGTTACTGGTGATTTTACAAGCCTACGCACAAAGATAAACTGGAATCTTACCACAGCAAGGAGAAAGAGTGTTTATTCTTAGCTTTGTTTTCGTCCAACTTTTTATTCTCCTCGCTGTGCTTTTAAGTGTATTTTTTCTTCTAGTAAATGAGAAACAACACTTGCTATGAATAGCATTATCTTGAACACAATCAAAATTTTGCCTGAGGGCTGCAATGGAAATTCCCAAAAAAACTTAGGAGGGCTCAATTCATCAAGACAGAGCAAAAAAATCATTTACCTTTTTTTTCAGCGTGGACACATGGCCTGGGAATGCAGATGGCTTCAGCTTGTGCTACTTCTCAGTGCCTGGATTGTACACTTTTCTGGCTTACATTCAGTCTGTACTCTATTAGGCGAACAATATTTCCAAAGTGAGGCTTCCTTGCATCAGTATTCCCACACCTTCAAGTGTCACAATTTAGTAATCGAGGTGAGTGGCAGCTTGTGTGCCAAGACCCACATATCCATTTTTTTTAATGGAACAGCAGGATCCAACACTTTAAAATCCCATTTTACTCTAAAAATCTATTAATAACTGCCAAACTTATTAACTAATGTATGGCTAATCAACACAAAAAAAAGAAATTACATCTAACTTTACATTTAATTATATTATGGCATTGTATGGTTTGCTGTGGTACCTCAGCTTCATCTTACAACCTGGTATCAACTTCCATCTTTTGAGTTTGACCTCTCAACTTTCTAGGTAACAAAGGTTATATACAATACATGAAAGGAACAGCATGACATACCTACCTCTGCTTAAAAGATTACATAATAGACGAATGTATTGTTACTGGAGAACAGTCACTGCTTTAGGGCATGAAGTTCTGAAACCCAGGCAGGGCTTACAAAAATACTGTTCAATATGAGAGGCTGATAAGCCAGGCAGATAAATGCCTAATACTAACAAATCAAATCCTTAGTGCTCCCACCTTTCATGGCAGTCCAATGGAAATGAAGTGTTAAACACCTCTGAAGAATCAATCTTTTTTTGGTTTGTTTAAAAATAGATTACCAAGTCTCAAAATATTTGCCCCTTTTTTATTGAAATAAAGTGAAATACTCAACGCCTCTCCAGAGAGCACACTGGCACATGCTGGTAGCAACCTCTGGCAGCTTTTGGTTCTCCACATTCACATTGCCTCATGGATGCAAACTAGCCTGAAAGTCACTGTGAAAATCACCAGTGTTTTCTACGTTGACATTAAAATCACAGAATTATGAGTTAACATATAATTGATGATGATATTCATTGCCTCACCATGCTGGAAAAAACACTCCAGTTCTGCCAAAACTCTTCTATTCACACATGCAGTATGTGAGCAGCACCAGATAGGCTCTACCATTATTTTAACAGAACTACAGACAAACAGTTACACACAAAGGATCACTTTATTTCTCACATCACACCCCTCTTATTCATGAAAAGGTGCACTTCTAATTGTCACTATTTTAAATATATTCTATATTTTCCTGTGAAGTTAAATACTTTAAAGTCCCCCAAGAAATAAATACAAAGCACAACAGTTTCACTTTATGATTTGCTTTGAGCATTGTCTGATCCTGCAACTGCTCTGGTGAGTTTTACTGCTCTTTGAAACCCTTAAAAAAGAAATCCAGAGCCAGCCTTCCTTGCTTTCCAGAACTCTCTGCTTATCAGCTGTTTATACAATATTAGAGCATGCATATAGTTGTTTGATAATTCTATAACTTTTATTACACATGCAGACATTGTTATGAAGGACATAATTGCGATGCTTCTCTTTTTAGATGCTCATAGAAAACTCTAAGTTACAAAATACTCGTTTGATGATGTGCACGTCTGCTGGTGAAAAAGAAATTGGTACTAACAAGGTTTGCCAGGTTGTTCAGTGGATAGCTTAAAAAACCAGACAATTCCCAAAGTTACTGATCAGATCACTGCAGCACAACCTGCAATCATCATTTTACCTGAAACCTCATTAGCCCAAATGGTTGGCAATGCTTATCCGTTGTTGAATAAAATGTTACCAAGGTCATCAGAACATGCCACGTGGAGTTTATTCTCCTATGAAGAGCACAGTCCAATACAATAGCTCAGCTCCGGCTAACAGCCAGGAACAGAGTTCTGACAATGCAATTTTTATGAGGGCTGTTATGGCAAAAGAGAGGTGAAAGTAGTCCAGTGCAGGCAGTATCATGTTCCTTCAAGGAGCTGAGAACAGAAAGTTGAAGCACTTCCCATATCAGAAGTTGTGCTCCTGAAAAGGTTTTCTTGAAAGAGATATCAGTATGAGCCTGAACGGGCACAGCTGCGAATTCTTCCAAGTTACACACCTCACTGAGACGGTATTCCTGAAAATGCAGCCAGGGTCTGGCAGGTTGATTTTGCTACATACACATGCACCTAAACAACATTCAAAGACTACAACAGTCCGAAAACTTTAGCTGAAACTCGTGCCTGTTCACAACAATGTCTGAGGTAGTTTAGAACCACTCTATGTTTAGGAAATAAGAGAAAGAAGGAAAGGGATGTAATGCACAAAACTTTCAAGGTGCAATGATAATTGCTACAGAAAATGGGAATGCAACTGTATAGTTTTAAACTACTGTTTGTCAAGAAAGGGAAGCACTGAGATAAATGAGTGAGAAAGTTCATTAAATGCTGAACTTTTAGCCTGGCTCCTTCTATTTAATTTATGACCTCTGACGGAACAACAGTAACATTCACTTTGGAAAGAAACCCAGTGATAATAATGAAATTGAGCAAAGTAGGAAGGAAAGAAAAATTTACAAGATATTGGAGGTTAATGGACATGGGTTCCGAATTTATATTTAAACTTAACTTACGTATGCCTGCACAAAGCCTGACCAACTACTTAACTCAAAACCTCTTACTGATTTTTCTCTCCAGGGTAACAAACAGACTGCAAAGAGATTATAGAAGCACAAGCTCCAAAAGGACTAGTATTTCCCATATCCACAGACAGCCAAATTTAAATTTTGCTCACCAGCACTTGACAAGTCTAGTGGTTGTTGCCTTTAAAGTCTGATGTGAATGAATGGGGATGAGGATATTTTATTCAGCATATGACAGAGGTAAAAATAAACTGAACCCAAATCCTTAATAAATTATAATTTGGAGGAAAGTTCCAGGGAACACCACAGCAACAGTGCTATGATGCTAGGTAGAGAGGAAAAGAAAGGAAATAACAAGAAGATTGGAGGAAGCATGTAGCAAAAACTAAGAGCTGTGAAGACTGGAGACAAACAGAACTAGCTCAGACCCCAAGAATAATTTTTTTGTGTTGCTCTTCCTATAAAAACCACTAAAGCCTTGCTCCCTACTTCTCTTCCTTTTTCTTTTTTTTTTTTTTTTAGCTCTTCCCATTCAGATGAGTGATAGATTTCTTAACAAAATTTCCTGCATTAAAAAAAAAGGCAGGTAGAAATACACCGCTGCAAACAGTCACTTCAATTCAGGTAATGTACATTTTGACACACTGAGTCTTTCACCCGAATGGTTCCTTGCAACTACAGCTCTTCCTGTAATACATTTCTAATCTAATCTTCTAAGTTCCATAAACATTATATTATTGCATAAAAGCATTCACTCAAAGTATTTGCCTCTCAAAATCAGCGACATAACTCCTGAAATACATCCAAACCATGCAACACCAATGCCCTTGTTATTAAAAATGGCATAAACAAACTTACAGAATGACCAAAACAGGATCGTGACCTGCAGAAAGCAGAAATCTGCCCCTATTCTCCAGCAATGAACACAATTTGATTGTTTCAAAATCTGTTTCTCAGCGTGACAAATCTCCATGAGAAATTGCTGTGAAGAATTCTATCTCTTAGCAGCTGAAAATAAGTAAAAACCCCTTACGGACAGCTACAGAAGATGCCAAAATCCCAATTCTGTGGCCTGACCATGCTTCAAAAGCACAATCTAAAATTTTTATGTACAGACTTAACATCTACTGTTAAACACATTTATCGCATTATAGGTATTAACCATAGATCACCTGGTAACTATAGCTCAGAAGCACAGAGACAAGAGATGTGACAAAGTGATACAGACCAAAAGTGATTTCCTGTGTGTTTCTGGCAGGTGTGCAAGCTCCCTGCTTCCTCTACAGAAAGAAGCTGTGGTAACTATTCACTTGGATTACATGGCACATAGTTTTAGATGCACAAACACCCATCTGCACAGTAATACTGCCCAACTTACTTGGTATTACAGGAGTCACCTGGTATTTTTTGGATACATAGCATTTGCTGTAAAAGACCATACAGGTCAGTTTTATAAATTCCTCAGACTACTTAATATAGACTGGAGTGGTTGATGTGTATCTGCCAGTTTTCAGGAGTCACTGAGTAATTCTGAAAATCATGAGAAAGTAGGTTACTTTCTTTTAACTAAAGGATGAGTATCTGCATGAATAGATATGCCAAGATGATAAATAGGAAATATGTGAGTAAAAGTTCTAATGAGGAAAAGTATTTAAGTTGTACCAACAGTGCAGCTCTCCTCTACAATAGCCCGGGGCCTGAAGTAGGTGGAGGCACTGGAGAGGCATGTTTACACCTTTGTAGGGTGGAGCTGCCACTCATTCAGATTTTAGCCAAAGTGATCTGAACTTCCATGATGTTTGGGTAATGGATCAATTACAGTTTTTTTCAGAACACTCAGCTGAACTCTTCTATTAGGCTGGAAGGAAAAGGAAAAGAAGTAATGCTCTGATGTCTGGCTGGGTAATAATGTCTGATGCCAAGCGTGTGCAGAGCTGATTCTTCACTTTCACCATTTGTACACATCATAGCAACTAAACACAGTATTATAAAACTGGTATATAGTTGTACTGGAAGTTACTCTATTGGTAAATACCTGCGGTTCCCTTTTATTATTCTACTGTTTTTAATTTGGGCTTGCTTTATTTAAGAAAAGTTGCAGGGTGACTTTAAAACTATTTTTCTAGTAAACATTTTCAAAATTAAACACAGACCCAGATCCCATCATAGAATATGGGTGGGACTTTGACATAACTTCAGCCAAAGCTTTGCAATGAAAACTTGTGAAGGGCCAACAAAAAGTCTGCAGGTTTTTTTCAGCAGTTAACAAAAATCCTATGAAGGCTCACTTCGTAAGCACTGCAAGCCATAGCATACAAAGTAGCTAGGACTAATACAGGTATGTTCTTCGGACTTGCATCTCTTTGAGATGAGCATTTAACTTGCTCTATTTTATACACCTCTTTATAGTCAAGTAACAACTGGGCAAAACCAGCTTTGGACCTGCTCACCCATACCTTGTTTAGACATTTGCATTTTTTAAGCAACCATCAAATACAGTCAGCATTCCACAACAGCAGCACTGCACACTTGCCTGCATGGAATTTTTTATTTTTATTATTTTTTTTCAGTTTTGGAGCCTTAGAAGCCATTCTAAATTCAAGCCAAATAATTAGCTGCTAGCTTAATTTAACATAGGTATATATGAACATGTAGGTACACCTAAAACTTGACATGGGACTTTTTTCTGTATCCTGAACAAAGCTTTGTGGAGCTTATATATATACATACGTATGTATATATATATTTCTGATTTAACTAGTTCAACTGACAACAACAAACAATTCAAAAAGAACTAAGGATTCTAACCTAAATACACCATTAACTGAAATGGGAACCATGCCTCAAGCATCCTCTGGGATCCAGAAATTATTATTTCTGAAGCATGGTTTAGTCCTGTGGCAACTGGTATCGTGGCATAAAATGTTTACTCTTGAACACATTAACTCTTTCTGGCTCTGATTATTTGCTGACTACAAACAGTAAAATTACCAATGCATTCACTTGTCCATTTGACAGTGTATTTACACACCTGCCAAAATCTAAGCCAATTAATACTTTCATAGGGAAATGCAAGGTCTACTTTCTGTGAAATCACATGTAAGTTCTAGTTCTTTATTGAGCATCTCTGAGTGAGCATCACTGTATAACCAGAACCACTAACACAAAACAATCAGACAAGAATGGCATTAACTTTGACTTGTAATTCTCATACTGACTCTTCTAAATGCACAATACATCAGTGAATAATGAGTAGATGCTCGTAGTCATTTAGTTGAAAAACTTAGTTTACTTAGAGTGGGACAATTATGGACATCTCTCACTTTCTTTCATGGAAACCAGCTCATCAAATCAGATACTAAACTGAAAACTCTCTAATTTAATGTTATCATTAGTAAAGCTGAAGATGCATTAAATTAATTTGAATTTTTCAGCAGTGTGAAGCACTGAGCTTATCATGATAAACAAGAAAAACTGTTAAGCTCTGAAAGAAGAGGATGGCAACAAAGAACCGTTCCTTCTCTATAAAAATGAGTGATTCCTCCTCTGTATTGTCTTTTACATTAGACATGGATTAACTTCTCTCATAACTCTATTTAACATGCCATTTGAATTTGTTCTAGAGCTGATTGGCAATGGCTGCACAGTTTTTGCTCACTTCAGAAATTAATTTTCCCAGATATGTTTGGCTGTACATTTCCATGAATAAAAATCTTTTAAATGCACTTGGAATAAGTTAATTAAATAAAGATACTTTAGAAAGAGCTTTACTGAGCTGCATTAGTTGAGCCTGTCTGAATTCAACCTATGGAAGAAAAACTGAGAAAACGAGGCCAGGGGAATTTAAAGATACTAAAGTATTAAATAGAAATAATGGCTCAATAGTGACAATATAGTTAGCTCCATTATGCAGAAATCTAACAGTAGGTCTACTTTATAGTTTCTGACTAGAAAGCAATGAATACCTGGTCAGTTCTGCTCTACGCCTGTTGAAATAAAACATGAATGATAACAGTGCTGAATAATTACAGTATTTCATCACTCTGATAAACTCTGATATTAAGCTGTAACAGCACAACTCCCACTGAAGGAAAAAAAAAATATTTCAGAAGAATATACAAGAACTAAATATGAAATTAGGAGTCAGTAAAATACAGACAATAATTAGGAAGAATGAAAACATTCACATCAAACCACTAATCAGTTCTGTGTGGAATCTTCCTCTGCCACTAGTAAAATGCTGCTGACACAATGTTTAAGACAGAGAACTGTATTAGGCAATACAGATATTAGGGGTGTTTGTTGGAGGATAGTCTTAGAAGACCGAGCACAGTTCAGGTCCCTTAAACATTTCAACATTATTTCTCTGAATAAAAAGGTAAAGGATTCCCACTAGAAAATATGAAGTTTGTCTTAAATGCCTGGGAGCTCTATGATCACACTGGACTCACCCCAGTTACATATTCTGAGAAGAAGAGAAGAAAATAAAGACATTAAGAAACGCCATGTGTGACAGAATCAGTCTAATACTAAAAATTTATATTCACCTGTATGAAGGGACAATGCAAAGTTTTTAAGTTGTGATTGATTCTGTAGGGACTGGAAGGTCTGCAGCACTTGATAGCTTTTGCTTTGGGAATTGCTCAGACCTGTTCACGCAAAATTCTAAGCAGAAGGTGAACATCATGGGAAATAGACATTTCAGTTCAACAGTGAGTCATATGACAAGATGAAAAAGATGTGCAGTAGGTTATAGGCTACAAGACTTATTTTTATAATAAATATTAATTCTGCAAAAAGATTACAAGCTGAAAATCCTGTTCTTTCTCCAAAAGCCTGGACTCAGAACAGCTGGCACTAACTTATTAAAATCTTATTTATTTTTTTAAGCAGGTCTATAATGGTGACTACTAAAGACTCAGAGATGGGAAGTTATGCCCTTTGCTAAAACGGCAAAGAAATGCCACCACTGACATGGAAGAACTTATCTACCAATGACAAGACATGCTCCATGTTTCTTAGTACTTTTAGCATGGATTACAGCCAGAACTGAAAAGTAAAGCAGTAAAGCCAGAAAGCTTTTCTAAGGAAAAAAAAAAAAAAAAAAAAGAAATCCAATTTTTTTTGACCCCCACTTAAACAAGAGTTGTGCCTCCTGTAACTGGTCTCAATTATTTCATGCTCTAAAGGCTGTGAAGCCATAAGGTAATCATCGCCCTAGACTAGGAGCTAGCTGGCACGAGCAGTATCCTGCCTCAGAACTCGAGTGCCTGAGGCAGGTGTGGCAAATATTCTAAGCTATCTGTAATGCAATGGGCATGCATCTTTACCGACAGACATTCACAAGTCAGAAGACAGCAATGGGGAGGGGACGGCATGCAAATGTTAGAACTCAACTGCGATTTGGCAATGAGAAATAGTACATTATTATCGATAAAGCCTAATCAATTTTATTTGAATCATGAAAAAGGAAGCTTTTCTCCTCTGAAGTTTCTACTGATTCACTGCTACCACTTGTTACATTTCTTTCTGGTTTTGCACAACAAGTATCCAACAGGGAAGTTCTTTCAAATTAACTAGTGTGATAAATTAACATACTATTTCCTATGTTGATATAATTCACTTTATCACTATGGTTATAAAAAGGAAAACCATATTTATCCTACACGAGCTTTATTTTCTTCTGATAAGGCTATTTATCACCACAAGAAATTCCAAGTTCATAAAACTGGACAGCTGACATTTCCAATATAATATACTTTGTGAGGAGTAACAACCCCCCTAATCAATTTAGCCAATTATATCAGTGTTTGTCTTAACACAAAATCACTTTATCCCATACTGAAAGACTGGAATGGAGCTCTTCCGAAAAGCCATGTAGATCTGGAGAGTAAGAGACTGCAGAAAGCCATGTGGATCTGGAGAGTAGGAGACTGTTTCAATGTGGAAACACTTAGAACAAGCAAAGTAGCAGGCAATGTAATCCAGACAGACATAGATGGATAACAAATTCTGTAATTGCAAAGTAAGAGCCAGATCTTTTACAATGCTGTGTAAAGCATCATATTTTATGGAGATTATGTGAAAGGTTTATGCACACACAGCCTTTGAATTTTTAGCTGCAGATTGTACAACAATTTTTACTTGGAAAAAAAAGTATCTGCAAATTCTTCTTTTTATGTTCGCACAACTGCTTGTCAGTGACCAGTTGCAGTTCTGCTTTTCTAAACCATTTCTGATGATCTGTTGCAAGTTTTCTTAGAAATACAGGTAAAATTTAACTAATCATCTTCAGAAACGGAAAATGCATTTTTCTTCAAGGTGGATGCTTGATTTAGGAATTTCCTTTTTGAGTCTAATAAATGACAATTTTGTACTTTGAAAAGTCAACTAAGGTCAAGACTAATATAGCATTCATTAATTAGTTCGGTGATATCATGAAGGCTTTTCTTGTCATCCCACTGATGAATGAGGGAATTTTCATCTCAGCAGGTAAACATGTTTGATACTTCCTTAATCTACTGCACAGCATTTGCTACAGCCAAAAATAAGAGGCATAGTGGAATACAGAGTCAAAACAATTTAGAAAACAGATGACTAGTTACAAAGAATGTGAATGAAGAATAACTTTTTAAAATGACATATATTCTGGACTTCTGAGTTCCAAAACATTCTCTTTGCTAATAGAAGCCTTCAGGGAACAAATACTTATTTCATATACCTTTCATTCTGCTTGAGTAATTTTTGATTTCCACTGTAGCTCTCCTTTTTTCTTTCTTCTGTTCTCCTTGCCTTGGTTAGATTAGAGAGGTAGGGTGTTAATGGGGTACTTCATGAAGATTGAAGACCTATTTTCTTCCTCCTCGGAGACCAGCCTGATTTGAACAAATTGAGGAGAATGAAGCAAACACTTCATGTCCTTGGGAAAAGCCTTTTCCATTTCAGCGTTTCCAGCTTTCAGACATGGTCCCCTTTGTTCAAAGAGAGGAAGAAAGAAAAGGTGCCAGCACAAGAAGGTTCCAAGTATCATTTTATGTAACATCAGCAGGGGTGCTAAAACCCCCTTTCAATCTCCTTTACGGTTGGTGAGCATGTGAACGCGAGGTGGATCCAGGAGGGGAATGCAGAGAACTAGTGCTTGCAGCTCGAACAGGGCGAGAAACAAGCTGTTGTCCACCAGTCCCCACCTCTGTTGTTGCCACTTCCTTGCTACTCTCATCCTTGTGGGTACCGTTTTGTGCTGGGCACTCAAAATGCACACAGTGAAACACCTGGAGAGAACAAAGAAATGAAGATAAGGCAAAACAATTAAATGCTGGCAAAAGCATGATCAAAGTAAGACAAAGTGTATATGGAAGTATGCAGGCCAGATCAGTGTCAAAGTACTTAGTCAAATTGCAATGTTTCACCATGCGGTCAAAAACAACTATCCATGGGCCATAAACATATTAAAAGAGATACAAATGGAGTAAGAGAAAGCTTTCAAAGAATACCAACTCTTACATATGGCACCAAAATTCAGAAAGACGGTTACAAAGCATACAGAGATTTTGTAAATGATTTTTTTTCTTTGCCAAGTAGCATAAATATCTACTACGTGGGATTGGATAACAACAACTATTATATTGTTTTAAGCGTTTCTTATGATCTAATTACTTCCTCAAAAGACTGAATATTCATGCATACTAGAAATGAAATTTAAATCATTATGAATATGATTCTATTTCAAGATTGCCCTCTGCTGTAACAGCAGAAGTAGCTCTACAGACATATCTTGGAGTATGTAGAAAGGCATTCAGAGCATCCAAGAAGGCTGCTGCTTCATCAGATGAAATACTCCATTTCAAACAGTGATCATTTTCTGATTTTTCAAACAATACCTGGGACCACTGTACAGGTGACTGTGTCTTAGAGTAAAAGGACCATATGTTAAGCAATTTTTCCAGTTTATTTTCTACTTTACTTGCTCTTACTTCTACTTGCTCTTGAAGTGCTTGAGAGAAGAAGGGGAAGGAACTCTTCAAAATTGCTACAAAACTTCTTTCCATGTGAATTGTTGTTGCTATGAATTGCACAGCTTTGCCATGTACTAAACAAATAAATGTTTTCTTATACTAATTTAAAATCTGCTATTTTCTCATGCATAGTAGTTTTATAGCTAAAGCTAAATGAATATTAAATCCTGAATTTTAAACATATTGTTTTAACTTAATTTTGTATGCTTTTAGACATTTTCTATTATTCTTCCTGCAAGTAGATCATGTCTTCAAAGCTATTCTCACAAAGGTAATCTTTTAATCTGAACTGCCCTTTCCCAGACCCTTTCAAATTAATGTGTGCAAAAATCAAATACCATAAGCAAGACAGGGGTATACTACATATTCATACAAGACTACAGAATTTTATATTTTCTATCCTTTCTGCAATACAACTGAAACCCCTATTATTCTTTCTGACCATCTCCACTCCCGTGCACATTGAATAGACTGCAGCAACACATCCGCAAGAGCCTCAGGGTCTTTTCTGTGAAGGTAGCTAGTTAATTCCAATTCTGGCAGCATACATGAAATGAATGAAAAATCATATTTAATCACT
Organism: Ara ararauna; assembly: GCA_028858755.1. Lineage (NCBI taxonomy): Eukaryota > Metazoa > Chordata > Aves > Psittaciformes > Psittacidae > Ara > Ara ararauna. The sequence continues at coordinate 103,894,753 of CM054379.1, forward strand.
GTTTTTTTTAACCCTATTATATTGTCTTGTGCCCCTCTGTGTAAGAATTCTTGCAAGTTTTTATATTTTATATACAGATACATAGCAATGCACATTTATATTTCTATATATAAATACATGCTCAAATAAAGATGTATTGCTATGCCTTTACATATCCATATATGAAGAGATTATAAATCTACACCCATACCCACACATAGACATATGTGCACAAATGGTTTTTCTCTGCCTTTTTTCTGATGAGTTTTTTTCTGAAGCTGAACTAATTTCTACAGTGGCATGAATTCTCTCCATCTATTTACAGTTTTTGAGAAGCCAATTTTTGCATTCAGTTATGCTTCTTCAGAAGCCCCTTTTATATGCATTCCACTCCCACGTAAAGTGGGATGTAAACAGCTTTAAAGTAACAGCTATTTTTTCAGCTGTTTGTATCAGCATGAGGATGTGAAGAAAACAGTATTATTTCATCAGTGACACTTCAGTAAGACACTGCTGTCCTTTAAAGGCAGCACTGCCTAATAAATGTGATGGAGATCTCCAAGTCACAAGATTCTATGTTTCTATTGTATTCCACACCAGCAGTGTTTTTTATTTAAAACATCACTTTACAAAGAAATGAATGCTTTTTAAAATACAGTATGGATATGACTGCAGTTTAGCTAACACTAGTCTACAAAATCTGAAGTTCCTGATTCTTAAATTGTAACTGTTCTTTTTACTGATTTTTTAATACTTAATGCTCAACTCAACATTTGGTACATTAACAAGCACGTGAATTTACAACACTGTTTGCAATTACTCTGCCACTTCAATAAGCAGAGAGTACTGCTTGTGAAAGAAGCAGAGAGCACAGAAATACAATTGAGCTCATCTGATTCATCTAGTATCAGAATTACCTATTTCAGAACTATATTACTAAAACAAACAATCCTGCATGTGTTTCTCTCAAAAGGCAGAGATGACAGTTCAGTATCATCTTGTGGTCAACGGCATGGTATACGTCTCATGGAGATCTTAAGAAAGGTCTAACAAATAAAGCAGGAAGGCCAAGTACATATACACTGGTGCAGTAATTTGTAAGATAAAGCTCTCACATCAGCAACTATGTGTCCTTTCCAGTCAGTAATACTGAAGAGGAACAACAAGATAAAACTTCAACAGTTGAAGTATTAGATGACCTTTCTGACAAATAAATGATGGCAAGGACTAAGGAAAAATTATCCTTTTCTTTATAAAAGCAGGATGTCTGGAAGCCAGGTCAAAAGAAAAAAAAAACCCTAAAAAAAAAAAAAAAAACCCAAAACCAAAAAAACCCACCAAAATCCGTGAACAACATGTCTTTCAAAACTGGGAAAAGCTGGCATATGAAACAGCAAGTTTAAAGGATGAAATAATTCATAAAATAGAGAAATTTTATGGGATTTGTTTTCGATTCCAAAGATCAGCTCTTCCCTTTGGAAGAGTACAGATTGTGCTTCAAGGTTCAAAGGTATATATTAGTAAAATAAATAGGGACTATTTTTGTACCTATTACAGTAAAACTCCTTGATGAGAATATGCTGCCATTAGCATCTACTGCTTAAAACGAGAGTGGTTTGACATAAAATAAATGCATCCAGCTGCGGGTAAGTAAATCTGGAAACTGCTTGTGTTCCTACTGAAGAGACTACTGAGACTTTAGATTCCAGAACAAACCAAGAATTTGGCTACACTGTTATTAGTTAAATTGGAAGTATGAAAAATATCTTGATACCTGATTTGGAAAGCAAAAATTTATGACAAAATGTTACAGAGCATCTGTTTAATACAAATCAGAAATGTTAACTTCTACTATTTGCTGTGGCTTTACAAAACAAAAGGTCATTTTAAACTTTCCCCCTGAAGCAAGATTATTTATTGTCCTAACAAGTGATAGGACAAGAGGAAATGGCCTCAAGCTGTGCCAGAGGAGGTTTAGATTGGATATTAGGAACACAGAGAGGGTGGTCAGGTATTAAAACAGCCTGCCCAGGGCAGTGGTGGAGTCACTGTCCCTGGCAGCGTTCAAAAACTGTGTAGATAAGGACCTTAGTGACATGGTTTAGTGGTGACCTTGGCAGTGCTGGGGTAACAGCTGGACTTAATGATCTTGCAGGTCTTTTCCAACCTGGTTGATTCTGTGATTCTGTAAATCAGTAATAGGTACATGCTGACCATGTTCCTCCTCTACAATCTTTGGGAGAAATAGTAAAAAAAAGTGTTGCGTACAGATTTTAAAGACAAAAGAGCAAAAGACCTAGAACAGCAGCATCTGTTTATAGTTCCACTGAGCCTCTACAAGAACAGCTGTAACCTCAGTTTGCACATACCGATCTTCACTACAGTTATGCAATGCTCCATATAAATAACTACACAGGATATTATATTCATTGGAAATAATAACCAATTTGAAATCAGAATTGTGTTTAAAAGCCAATTACTCTTCAGGGCTTAAGGCTACCTTTGTGAATCAAAAGTTGGAGGTAATGTTTCCCACAGCCTGATTTTCTCAGTTTAAACGCTGCACCTCATTCTTTTTTAATAGAGATGAGAACTTACAGAGACTGGCATGAGAGCAAACAAGACACTCTGTATGAATCTGAAATGGAAAAGGCCTTCTTCATGCATGAACAACAACCCTGGAGGCAGCTTCTGATTCTGTAGTTTTAAGAACTCACTGATTACGACTGAAGTGTACACTGCAAAAGACAGTGCTTAGGAAAAAAACAGAACTGCTTTCCCAGTTCAGTTGATTGGTCAGCTTCTTTCCAACTGTCTGCTGAGAACTAATGTTCACATCTGGTGGGGCATACGTTTGCCAAAATTGCTCTAAAATTGGACATAAGCAATGCTATTTGATAATTCTTCCAATGCTTAAGAATCAGCAACCCCATAATGCTGAATATGACTAGAAATTGTGACTCCTAAAGTTGACAACCTCTAATTACTACAAATTCAATAGTGTCACCCACAGTTTATTGTAAAGTGTGAAAATACAATTATTTGTGGTGAACTACATGTATGTGATGTAGAGATGCATGCATACACACAGAAGCAGCAGCTTTTGGTGCCTCTTGTAAGCTCAGCATATAAGGTCCTAATTTCACAAAGACTTACATATATTCTTAAATTCACATATTGTAAATTGTTATACTGAAGTAATCTGTAAAATCTGGACTTCATCTGACACAATACACAACAACTACAAAAGACAGAAGCACAAGTAAACAACAAAAGGATGATACTGCACTCGGTCAGTTAGGGCAAAATATTTTTTTCTGTATAAAATGAATTGAAAAGAGTATTTTGGCTTGGCGACTACTGGTAAATGATTTACCAGATATGAAAATTAACTATAAGAGAATCTTGTACAAATAAGATGTTCTTATGAAGACTGAGATGCTTCTTATGATTTATTCATTACAAAGAAAATATAAAGGTGAAAGAAACCAATAATCAGAGACTATACACCTTTCTCTAGTGCACTAAAATGGTATTTTCATCATCCATCAAGTAAGGATTAATTTAAAACCAAACCAACAGTAATGTTTGAAGGCACTATGGAAAAGGCAAAGCCAGAAACACTTTACTTTGTAAACTCCAGAATAGCAACAATCCTTCAGATCTGTAGGAAAGACGATAACACAGTTCACAAATACTCCCATACAAAAGGCATTCTTATTTTGCTAGATTGCCAGAGAAAGAAAAATGAAGCGAGTACATTTTAGAATGCATTATCAATTTCATTGAAAGATATGTAAAACTGTGCTACTGCATATTCATGAAGAATACAGGTTTTCTTAAAAGTTCCTTACCTCATTAGCTGTGTTGTGTGTTCCGACTATTCTGATAAAAGATGCAGGCTGTTTATCAAAAGTGATTGTTTGCCAGGATCTTCAAAAAAAATCCAGAAAGACATACCAATATTAAACACAGTCAGAACAGCTTGCAGTAAAATATACAGAGAATCCATTCAAGTGACATTACGTACAATTATCACTTAATAGGGTAAATAGAGAAACACTTTTTATCACCCAAATTTCCAGCATTACTTCTTCTTTTTATTTTTAAAGTGCTTTGACTCTGCTTATATGTTTTCATACATACTGTATGCTACTAAAATTTGTATGCAGGAATAATACCCATACTATTGCTCATAGGTAAAAAAATGGTAAAAGAAAAAAAGCCTGAACCAAAGCCTAAAATCCTTGACTAATACTGACTCATTACATAAACAAAAGATCAGATAAATAAAAGTTAATGCATTCACCCGTTAACTATTCATGAAAATTCATCAGAGCTTGGTTAAAGAAATTACAGCTCTAGGGAAAGAAAACCCCACACACCCAAAACCTCAAATAAACTCCTTCTACTCTAAGTGGAACAGTCAAGGCAGAGGAGCCAAGCTTCCCTTGTGCAGGCCAAGGTCCTTCCAGTAAATTATAGGTGACATACACCATTCTTTGCAGTTCAGGCTGTGAGGATTTCCCCATCCTGACACAGAAGAGTGGGGAGAACAGACCAACCCCCAGAGCTGGAGTATAACTTTTTGGGCTAGACTGAGAGCACCAGGAGTAGATTGGGACCACTATAATCTTCCTTCCTCATTCATACTCTTCCGATCTGGGTGAGTTACACCACCTCAATCAGCCTAATATACAGCAGAAAAACAGCAATTCTTACCATACCTTTGTGTATGGTATTCATGTAGTACCTTTACAGAGTACACTAAGAATTAAAACAGAGGAAACAAAAAGCGTAGTGGGAACTAGAGGCTTCAGTTTGATGCCAGTCTTCCACTACACTAGATTAGTACTTGAAAACATTAGAATTAAAATAATTTTGTATTAATTAAACATGAAAGCAGTATATATAATTTAACGTTTTTAGCAAAACTAGACTGTCACAGAAGGCTTCAGAAATAAAATGGATAACTTGATTAACTCATTACACAAGAAGAATATGGGATAGTTTTCCTGAATGCGTTCAGAACACCTTTGGAAGTGTTCATGTAAGAAATAAGGGACCGAAGTAAAACTGGAATAAAACAACACTTGCCACTAGCAGACTACACCAAAGCCTGGCAGGATGAACTGCTTGGTTTCTGACTATTTGTCAAGAACTTGAATTTTCCCTTAGTAGGAAAACCTCTGTCACAAACACAGCATTTCTGGGTTTAATTTAGCAGACTATTACTTTTATCACTGCTGTCAGGTTACATTTGCTTAAAGAAGATTATGAGCCCAATCAAGACCTAATTTCAAGTAGTTTACTGGTATTACTGCATGAAGTAATGGATGTAATTAGTGTTACTCATCATAATAGAAAGGTGCAGTCTGTGTCAGGCCTCAGAGGTACAGCAGTTATCTGCAGTTATCTACCTAACAGCATCTTTTATTTACACCCCTTATGTGGCTATGTCCTTCTTATTTTAAATTTCAGGTTGTTTCTTCAAGCTCTAAATAAAATATAAAATAAGAATGAACTATTCTGTTGACAGTCTCAAGACCTGAAAGACTTCTATGCTTTAAACATTTTTTTCTTAAACATGGGAAAATCTCTCCTTGAGTTTCCTACTAATATTACAGCCATGCAGTTTCTCTTCATGGCTAAAGGTGAGTGGCTGGGACCACGAGATGATTGCAACACTACTTCTCAAAGTATTGCAATAGTGTGTATTACACATATGCTTTCACATTTACACACACGCACTTTATGCAAGGAGAGTGGTGATGTAAAAATCAGATTTCCCTATTTATTGATTTGGAAAATATTCTGAAGCTATTCTGAATAAAAGAGTTTAAAATCATACAGAAGCCGGGGTTGTTCAGTCTGGAGAAAAGGAGGTTCAGGGTGGACCTTATTCCTCACTACAACTACCTGAAAGGAGGATGGAGAGGGGGGATAGCTGGTCTCTTCTCCCAGGTAACAAGTGATAGGACAAGAGGTAACAGCCTCAAGCTGTGCCAGGGCAGGCTTAAACTGGATATCATGAAAAACTTCTTTACCAAGAGGGTGATCAGGTATTGGAACAGGCTGCCCAAGGAAGTGGTGGAATCACCATCCCTGGAAGTGTTCAAAAATTGTGTAGATGAGGCCCTCAGTGACATGGTTTAGTGGTGGACTTGGGAATCCTGGGGTAATAGTTGGACTTGATTATCTTAAAGGTCTTTTCTAACCCAGCTGATTCTATGATCCCATGACATGGTCATGAAGAAGCTACCAGAACTTACTTCTCCCATAAACTAATATTGTTGGGTTTGGACTTTCTGTATCTCTGTGATAAAGAAATACTCCTTATTAGTGAAACTGTAACAAATTTTTCAGGTTTAACTTTTTTAGGTATTCAGGCAGTGTTGATCTTTTTCTTGGCTTTCACACCTGTCTTGCTGTTTGATTCCTTTTAGATTTGCTGCTCAATCTGAAGCAGCCCTGGTCATCGCTTTCACAAAAGAAATAATCACTACCTCAAGCTGAGGTTTACATCTCTCAAAGACTTTGGACTACCAGCCTACTCAGATTTATACCAGGGTCCTCAAGCTGAAATGCAGCACGAGCTGCTTGGCTAGTAGAGGTCTCCTGATACCACAGCTCCATTTCCCAAAAGAAATTACCCTTGTTACAGTCCTATGGTGCTTTATTTAACACTCGACATCTCACCTCAGCCACCAGACTTCTCTCTTATTCTGCCTGACACCCCTAAGGAGAAGCAGTAATGGATGATTAGCATTCCACAGCCATACTTGCATCCTGTGAGCCTGTCATATTTAATTGCACTTTAACTATATTCATCTTCTATAATAGCCTGAACATAATTCAGATAATTATCTTTTGCTCTCTTATTCTCTGACTCTGCCTGTCTCACTTAGAGCTCCTCGCAATAAAAATCACTTTCTCTGCTCAAAAACAAACAGACTCTTGGGCCAAGTGCTTTCATCTCTCCAACAGCAGCAGCTGTCACTGAAAACTCAATGGCTTTGTACATTCCACAATCTCTTCACCATATTCTATTCAGAGGAAGAAGAAAATCATTAGAAACCGCTTCACTTTCATGTTTCTCCCTGTCTTTTTCCTTTATTAGGCTACTGCAAGAAGAATGCAAGGAATACTCATGTCCAGGTAAATTGTAACAATAACTTGCTATTGCTTAAGCTACTGTAGCTCCAAAATAGCAATTCACCTCTTAAAAAATTTAATGGATTTTCTCAGCATTTGGAATCCTTGCCTAGTTAGTTCTATGAAAAAGCTGCTATCTTTCTAAAGATTTGTTACATATAATAGGCTATAAATAGCAACCCTTCCCTGTTATTTCCTTATCTTCCAAAAAGAATAAATTAAGAAAGAAATGGAAGCTTATATTTTATTGAGGTTTTCCCATGAGCCACTGGCGCTACAGAATAGTTCCATGCTGTGAGATCACCACAGCATCACTGATTATAGCTGAAACCAAATTCAGATGTAAGATGAAAGAGAAAGCCACTACATGTAACTAATACTCAACAAGCTGCAACTGTTCATTCAACAATTTTAATTGCTTCAGACTAAGCATGTATTTCTTACGTGTGCACATTCTGTGTCCTCACATTCCAAGGTGACATATAACCTCCATTTTCTGTTCCCCACTCCAAGAAGAAAAGCAAAGCAGAGTTGGAAACAAATGTGGAAATGAACACCACACCCTAAAAAATGTCAAATATCAACAAGTAACCTCTAATTTACTTTCTAATATTTGTCCACATATGCCTCATTCTATACAGTGACAAAATACTTCTTAGCTTATTTGGATATGAACTTCTTCAACTTGAAACATATATAATATATTTTAAAGAAACACAGCATTTATTATAAATAGCAGTAGCCTGGAGAACATAAAGAAGGACTACAGAGCCCTGGGTGAGGTGGTTAGGGGCTCTGGAGCGCAGATTGTCTTTTCATCAATTCTCCATGATACACGGGAGGACCTTAAAAAGGCTAGGAGTGGCCAGGTTAATAAAAGGTTAGAAGGGTGGCACTATAGTCAGGGGTTTGGGTATCTTGAACAGGCGGCTCAATTTAGTAAGCCAGGTCTACAAGAGGCTAGTGGAGCTGGTCTGACAAAGAAGGGAAAGAGCAGTTTTGGTAGGAGGCTTGCCAGACTGGTCAAGGATGCATTAAACTAGATGTGTTGGGGGAGGGGGGCATCATTCCATCCCAACACACACACCCAGTTGCCAGCACCTATAATAAATGCTTGGAGCAATGCAGAGATATTCCAGCCGCTCCAGCCAATGAGCTGGCTTCATTTGGAGCACGGCTCAGATGCCTCTATACAAACGCCCTTAGCATGGGGAACAAACAAGAGGAATTAGAGATGTGTGCACGTCTACGGGGTATGATATCACAGGCATCACAGAAACATGGTGGGATGGCTCCTATGACTGGTGTGTTAGAATGGAAGGTTACAGGCTCTTTAGGAAAGACAGGCTCGGAAGGCAGGGAGGGGGAGTTCCTGTTTATGTTAGGGATAGGCTGGAGAGTATGGAACTGTGCCTGGGGGCAGGTGAGCAGTCAATAGAGAGTTTGTGGGTCAGGATTAAAGGGAGAGCAGTGATGGGAGATATTATTGTGGGGATCTGTTACAGACCGACTGACCAAGAGGACTCGGTGAATGAAGCGCTCTACAGACAAGATAGGAACAGCCTCACGCTCGCAGGCCCTTGTTCTCATGGGGGACTTCAACCACCCTGATATCTGTTGGAGGGATGGTACAGCCTGGCACAAGCAATCCAGGAGGTTCCTCAGCTGTGTGGAAGACAACTTCCTTCTGCAAGTAATAGAGGAGCCGACAAGGAGAGGTGCCATGCTTGACCTCGTGCTCACCAACAGGAAAGGGCTGGTTAGAAATGTGATGCTCCAGGGCAGCCTTGATTGCAGCGATCATGAGATGGTCGAATTCAAGATCCGCAGGGCAGTGAGAAGAGCGTGCAGCAAGCTCACTGCTCTGGACTTCAAGGGAGCAGACACTGGCCTCTTCAGAAACCTGCTCAGTAAGATTCTATGGGATATAGCCCAAGAGGGAAGGGGGGACCAAGACTCTTGGTTGATATTCAAGGATCACCTACTACAAGCTAAGGAGTGTTGCATCCCTACTAGAAGGAAGTGCTGTAGGAGGGCCAGGAGACCTCCGTGGATGGATAAGGAGCTGCTGAGGAAAATTCGATGGAAAAAAGAGGTTTATAAAAGGTGGAAGCAAGGACAGGCAGCCTGGGAACAATACAGGAATGTTGTCCGGGAAGCTAGAGACCAGGTTAGGAAAGCTAAGTCCCACTTAGAATTAAACTTGGCTAGGGATGTGAAAGATAACAGGAAGGGATTCCATAGGTACATTGCAAATAAAAGGCAGACTAGGGACAACGTGGGCCCTCTCCAGAAGCTATTGGGAGAACTGGCTACCCTGGATTTGGAAAAGGCTGAGGTTCTTAATGACTTCTTTGCCTCAGTCTTCACTGGCAAATGCTCTGACCACACCACCCACATCTTGGAAGGCAGACGCAGGGACAGTGAGAATGAAGACCCTGGGCCCACTGTAGGAGAGGATCTGGTTTGAGACCATCTTAAGGACCTGAACATGCACAAGTCCGTGGGACCTGATGAAATCCATCCGTGGGTCCTGAAGGAACTGGCACATGAAGTTGCTGAGCCACTGTCCATCATATTTGAAAAATCATGGCAGTCAGGTGAAGTTCCTGACAACTGGAAAAAGGGGAATATAACCCCCATTTTCAAGAAGGGGAAAATGGATGAGCCGGGGAACTACAGACCAGTCAGTCTCACCTCTGTGCCTGGCAAAATCTTGCAGAAGATTGCCCTGGCAGGCATGCTAAGGCACATGAAAAACAACAAGGTGGTTAGTGACAGCCAGCATGGCTTCACTAAAGGGAAATCCTGCCTGAACCAATCTGGTGGCCTTCTAGGATGGGGCTATGGAACTGATGGACAGGGTGTCGTGGTTTAAGCCTCTATAACTCACACAGTCATTCTCTCACTCACTCCCCCCTCTTTCTTCGTCCTGGTCCCGGAGGAATGGGAAGGAGAATCAAAAGAATGCAACTCCCACAGGTTGAGATAAGAACAGTTTAGTAACTAAGGTATAACACAAATCACTACTGCTACCACCAATAATAATAATGACAAGGCAAATACAAGGAAAGAATACAATCGCTCACCACCTATACCCAGACCAACCACGCAGTGCGCCCACACCCTTCCGGGTCTCTGCTCTTTGTCTTTACATCCTGGGCATGATGTGCTGTGGCATGGAATAATTCTTTGGCTAGTTTGAGTCAGGTGTCCCGTCTCTGCTTCCTCATGGCTCCCCCTCCTTCCTGGCAGAGCATGAGACTCAGAAAGTCCTTGGTCAGGCCAAAACATCACTAAGCAGTAACCGAAACACTGGTGTTATCAGCGCTGTTCCCAGGCCGAAAGTCAAAACACAGCGCTGCACCAGCTACCAAGAAGGAGAAAAAAATGACTGCTACTGCTGAATTCATGACACAGGGGTAGAGCAGTTGATGTCATCTACCTGGACTTGTGCAAAGCGTTCGACAATGTCCCACATGATATCCTTGTCTCTAAGTTGGAGAGACATCAATTTGATTGATGGACCACTCGGTGGATAAAGAACTGGCTGGATGGTTGCACACAAAGATTTGTGCTCAGTGGCTCAATGTCCAGCTGGAGACCAGTAACGAGTGGTGCCCCTCAGGGATTGGTGTTGGGACCGGTCTTGTTCAACATCTTTGTCAGTGACATGGACAGTGGGATTGAGTGTGCCCCCAGCAAGTTTGCTGATGACACCAAGCTGTGTGGTTCAGTTGATACGCTGGAGGGAAGGAATGCCATCCAGAGGGACCTTGACACGCTTGTGAGGTGGGCTGATGCCAACCTGATGAAGTTTAACCATGCCAAGTGCAAGGTCCTCCACCTGGGTCGGAGCAATCCCAGGCACAGCTACAGGTTGGGCAGAGAAGAGGTTCAGAGCAGCCCTGCAGAGAAGGACTTGGGGGTAGTGGTCGATGAGAAAATGAACATGAGCCGGCAGTGTGTGCTTGCAGCCCAGCAAGCCAAATGTATCCTGGGCTGCATCAAAAGGAGTGTGACCAGCAGGTCAAAGGAGGTGATCCTGCCCCTCTACTCTGCTCTCGTGAGACCTCACTTGGAGTATTGTGTGCAGTTCTGGTGTCCTCAACATAAAAAGGACATGGAACTGTTGGAACAAGTCCAAAGAAGGGCCACGAGGATGATCAGGGGACTGGAGCACCTCCCTTATGAAGATAGGCTGAGAAAGTTGGGGCTGTTCAGCCTGGAGAAGAGAAGGCTGCATGGAGACCTCATAGCAGCCTTCCAGTATCTGAAGGGGGCCTATAGGGATGCTGGGGAAGGACTCTTCATAAGGGACTGTAGTGACAGGACGAGGCGTTACAGGTTCAAACTTAAACAGGGGGAGTTTTGATTGGATATGAGGAAGAAATTCTTTCCTGTAAGGGTGGTGAGGCACTGGAATGGGTTGCCCAGGGAAGTTGTGAATGCTCCATCGCTGGCGGTGTTCAAGGCTGGATTGGACAGAGCCTTGGGTGACATGGTTTAGTGGGAGGTGTCCCTGCCCATGGCAGGGGGGTTGGAACTAGATGATCTTCAGGTCCTTTCCAACCCTAACTATTCTATGATTCTATGATTATGATGGAATAGTGAGGAGATGCTTGTAAAAACTGATGACAGGAAAAGAAGAATTGTGTTGTGTTTCCATACATCAGTCTACTAGTGTACTGATGTAAACAAGGCAGGAAGTAACTAGCAAGTGATGCTGCCAAACAAAAAATTGCATGCACTGATATACAAGCCAAGAGAGACTCAAGAAGTACCATAGTATGTTCTGCATGATGCGCATGATGCTACACCCCTTGGTTTATGAGCACAGAAACGTGCACTAAAAATGCTATAACAGTTATTGTTATACAGGCATTTTTCTTTGTAAAATAACAAAAAGGTCTATAGCTACCTTATAAATTGCCTATAAAAAACGTTTTCCACCATAACAGGACTAAACAATAAAGCGAAGCAGTACTCCCTCTCCTATTAAAGCTGTAATTTAACAATTCATTCAGAATCAGACCCATAAAGCACAGAAGTGAAACTGGGTAGCTGGCTCAGCCTCCACTGCCTTTCCATCCCAACCCGGAGGGCGAAAATAAAGCATAAGGAGGAAAATATTACACGGAATCAATCTATATTTTGGGTTCTAAATTAAGAAAAATTAAATGCAGTCCTACCCCTGGTCTACTCAACTCAAAACTGAGACCTAAGATTGAATTTCCATCAATTTTGCTGTCACCGTAACAGCACTCTAAAAAGGTGGTCCATCAAATGTGGCACTTCCAAAGAAGCAAGAAAGGTGCAAGCTAGAAGTATCAGCTTTTTCTCTGCAGCTCTCAGAGACAGAGGTAAAACTTGTGGTTATATTTTATGCATCTTGGTTATATTTATGCAAGAGTCCATTGATGAGATAGCACTATATTTTATCCAGTCTCATTAGGAAAAAAAAAACCAAGCCAAAAAGTACTTGAAGTACTAATGGCAGAGGTAATAAAAAATGGTTAAGAGAAATACGCTGAGAATCTAGGATAAATGCGAGAATAAATAACACTAAAAATCACCTGTCACAACATTTGTTACATAACAGCTTTATATATAGACAAGCAAAAATCTGCATTCCCACCTTCTCGGAAAATTCCCCTCAAGTTTCTATCCTAAAACCAGTTCCCATAGGGAACACATAATTCTGAAAGCACCTGAACAAAATCAGTAGTTATTTCTGCCCTACGATTGGCCCCTCCCGCCAATTTAAACAAAATACCTGTCCTCTAGAAGAACATTTACTAAACTGCTATGAATATTTTATTGCATATGATTTATTGTAGAAGCCAAATGTGGGCTTGATAAAGCAGACCTATCAGAATAAAAACTCTGACATAAAGAAGATTTAATGAAGTCTATACTGACTTTCTGACATCTTTATGAAGCTTATAGTGTAAAAGACAACTTTTAGTAACCCCTGCTTCATAGCTTCAGTACTGACACTTTTGCCCCTTTAGAAAAAATACTACATAAAGAAAATATTAAAAAATAGTCAAACTGAGCAATGGTAAAACTCAATGTAGTAATTATTTTTCTAACTAAATGTAGTAACCAATTTTCAAATACATCCATATCCTAATGTAGGCAATCAGAAGCATTTTCATACTGCATAAGCTCATATAATTTAGCTTGCTCATACACTTTTTCAAGTTCAAGAGGTGGGTTTTTATGCTTCCAGAAATATAGTTTATATTTAAATATCTTACACAAAATGAAATAGCAGTTTGCTTGCTAACACCATAAGCCAAATTTCTATGCTGCGGCAAGAACTGTTCATGTAGTATCTCCACATACATCCTTGGGGGACAGCAGTGGTGGCAGATGAAGGCTGTCAACTTAAGTAACTTGACCTCTGAGTTCATGTTACATGCTTTTGTGTATACCACAGCACACATGCAGAAGACAAGCCTGCATAATCCTAGAGGTTGAATTGGTTCTGTTATGCTTATTCATTACCAATAGTTATCGCTCCTGATGTCCACAGAGATAGCAAAGATAGGAAAATCCATCCAATGCATTGACATACTCAGCAATACAACTTAGTAGGATGCTTTTAACTTTGAAAACTTCTCCCCCCCCATTATGCTACAACAGATTGTAAGCTATTTTGTTATACAACTTTTCCTACAAATGCAGTAGTTGATTAACAGCAAATATATAAACAATATTTTTAGAGAGATGAGACAGAATCATGCTCCCTATTAATCAGTTCCTTTGTAGCATGTAGTCTAACACTGTATTTATCACACTTTTCTTTTACATTCCCTTGGGTGTGATTTCATGGCCCAATCGTAAAAGCTTCACATTTACAGCAACTGCCCTTCTATTACTGTCGATAACATCTAATTGACATATCAAACCTCCAAGGAATGCAGTAAATTGAACCACAGCCTCTAAGAAGAATAAAACAGTGAAAAAAGTAAATCAGCAAGTGCCTTCTCGTAACAGCAATACAAGCATACAGAGGTTTGCTAACGGAAGAGAGGAAAACTTACCCTTTCTGCTACCACGCTGAATTACCTATTAACCTCAAAGGTCACAAAAAAAAGCCTTGTGACCTCAGATTGAAATTCGCCTAGAAAAAAACCTGAACCTGCATCCATGACAGCAGTAATTTTAGACATGAGACTAAAGTGAACTAAGACAAAAATAACAAATACAACTTTTTGTTACAGTGTTATAGAACGGAAAAGATGTATCTCCCCTCATAATAGCTCCTGGTAAACTAAATTTTACCATTTAATTTGTAACTCTCTACCTTAAATATTTGTAGACAATATGCTGGGTAAAATTCACAAACAATATCTTAAAAACAGAGGAAACTGGACTCATGATGAAAAAGCACAAAATAAAGTCAGCCATAACTTGTCTAAATAGCAACCAATGTACCAGGAAAAAGGCAGAATGACTTTTTAAATATGTAGTTGAAATGTATGAAAGACATTAAGACAGAAAAATTGTTGGATACAAGAAAAGTAATGGAATGAAATTGGGCAATATGATGTTCAGTACTGGTATTGAGAAAAAAAATTCTTATTGTGGGAACTCATTGTGACAAAAAAGCAAAGAGCAGAATGGAAGCACCATCCCTTCAACTACATGGAACAAACTGACAGAGCACTATTCTAAAAAAATACACCACATAACCACATAGTGCAGAAATCCCCAAACCTAAAGATATAATAATTCTTCCATTTTGTGATACATGGGATATAATCTGTCCTGGTAAAAACATTACTGTGAGAAAATCAATGGCTTAAAACTGCATCTATCTCAATGCAGGATATTTATGACACTAAAGACTGTATCTGCTTTGGCCAGCGCAAGCAAATGTGTTCTTTTCAGAGTTTTAATGAAACTAGATGCTGAACATCAAAAATGTAATTAGGCAAAATCTCAAGATTTGATGCATTAACATCTGATTGACCTCTTGACTATACAAGAAGATGTCAACAGTTGCTATATTTAACAGCTTTGCCTGTAGGAAAGGGCTACAGACAAAATAGTAACTTCCCATCTAGTCCATGTACATTTGGGCATCTGTTTTTCACTGGGTTATTAGATAATCTTATGCAACAATGAATTTCAAAGCAAACAAACATAACTGCAAAACAACAGTTCAAGTACCTGGCATTCCTTTCTTATCTCAAGCAGATAAATGGGCCAGTTTCCCCTGAGACATCTAGAATTTGGATAACCTGTTTTGTAGCAACATTTACTTATAAACATGCTGAGAATGTGCATGTGTGTGGGTGCCCGTATACATGTGAGTATGTGCATGTATGCACAGACATTTTCAAAAGAGAGAATATTACGACTCTGTGGAGGTAATCCAACATATTGCCAAAGAATCTTTCCATAATATAAAAGCAGCGATCCTCACCGCTGAGTCCTTAACCAAAAGCTGCGAATTGATTCCTATGCTGAATGGAAAAAAATCTTTGCTTAACAGGATGCAAGAGAGTAGCATTCTTCTCCTAGTAAGAAAATAAGGATTTGTGTTACAGTTGGAAATAGTGAAGACCTCTTAAGATGACAGGCTTTTCCAGGATTACCCTAAATGGGACACAAATGTTTATGGGAGGGAATATTTAAGTATTCTTAGCCTGCATGAGCAATCAATCACAGAAGGAAGACAACAGAATATACAAGTACCTCAGGGAAAAGATACACTGAGGTAAAGATGGAGAACAGAATGAAGTTAAGAGAGGAATGAACCTACTGAAAGCAAGTTTTCTTGCATTATCTAAGAGCTTCTCTACGGCAAACAACAGAAGCCAGAACAAGTTGCCTATTTAAGTGAGGCTGAGCACTGTAAACAATGGTGTTTGTTGTAAGACAGAGAAACAGCCAAGATTGTGACTACTGTTTATTTTATAAGACAAAATCAATGTTTACTCATAAAGCAAAATTTAATCCTGTCAAGGCATTACCTATCAGGTTGAAAAGACACAGTGATAATTTCCTATCATCTTTACCTTTAGCATGCATCTCCAAAGTAGAATTATATACTAATAAAAATTGCAATGTGTAAATCCCCAACTTACTAATCATCTTTAATATTAAAAAGTGGCCACAGTACCATCCAGCAAAATACAGAAATGTAGTCACGCTATAACTCTCAAGGAATACATGCATTTCTTGTACCTCGTCACTAGAAGGAAGACTTACAGATTCAAGATGCTGCTGCAGAAACAGGCTGCTCAGTTATCTCAGTGTCTCAAAATCTTACATTCTTCAATCTCAGCAAGCATTTCTTATAATTAATTATCTTCTTTTCAGATTTTTTTCTACACCCTTAAACTCTTCAAAAGGCAAAAGGTTTCACCTTTCACTAACCCACCCAGTGTTTATCTCTTCTACTTTTTTTTTTTTTTTTAGCCTAGCAGAGATGACAGATTAAGTCAAAAAGAATGGGTACAAAAAGGAGAGGGCAAAGTTTTAGGACTGATCTCAAAAATAAGAAAATGCAAAAAATCAGATCTGACAATTTCTGACATATTAAAGAAAAAAACGAAGACTGAGAAAGTCACTGGACATTGAAGTTCATCTGAATCTATTCAATACGTGTGTGAAACACGCAACAAAAAGCCAGTGAAATGGCTGCTGTCTCAGAATGACAGATTTGACTTTAAGAAGAGAAGAGAAACCACAACAAAAAGTCTTATTGAAAAGCTCTAGAAACTGGGTACTCAAACAAATCTCAAATATGTGCGCAAGAAAGCCTTTAGCCCATTGCTTAGTGTACAGGGAGTGAGAAAAATCTCTGTGTCAGAGAGGAAGGCAATTCTGAGCACTATATGTATGTAAATATTGCAAAGGACACCACTGATCATTCAACCCATGACTTTGCATTGATGACTTCTAAACTAAATGTGGTCAATGAATGCAAATTTGACAAAACAACTGTAACTGCATGCTGGATTAGTATGTTCCTATAAGTCACAGGCATGAAAACAGGGAATAAGAAATCTACAGGGAGGCCACATCTCAAACAGATAAATGACAGCAACAGCTTGTGATGAAAGCACCATGGCACATCAACATGGTGATTTACACAACTTACAAGGTAGTACAAAATCGCTGATTCTGGCAGCAGCTGGTCTTGCTCCGATTCAGTTGCTATAAGCAGTTGCAGAGATGAAAACACAGATGAAAGAATGCTAGTGGGGAATATGCCAGAATGATTGCAGCAGCCAGGAACCAGATAAACCATATTCCACACTGTCATGGGTTCAGCAGCAGCAGTCATTTTTCTGCTTCTTGGTAGCTGGTGCAGCGCTATGTTTTTGATTTTGGGCCTGGGAACAGCGCTGATAACACCAGTGTTTCGGTTACTGCTTAGTGATGTTTTGGTCTGGCCAAGGACTTTCTGAGTTTCATGCTCTGCCAAGGAGGAGGGGGAGCCAGGAGGAAGCAGAGACAGGACACCTGACCCAAACTGACCAAAGAGGTTATTCCATACCACAGCACATCATGCCCAAGATGGAGGACGGAGAGGAGAGACCCAGAAGGGTGGGGGGTGCACTGCGTGGTCGGGCTTGGTTTTAGGTGGTGAGAAATTGTATTCTTTCCTTGTATTTCTCTTGTCATTATTATTATTGGTGGTAGCAGTAGTGGTCTGTGTTATACTTTAGTTACTAAACTGTTCTTATCTCAACCTGTGAGAGCTGCATTCTTTTCAATTCTCCTTCCCATCCCTCCGGGAGTGGGGGGCAAGAAAGAGGGGGGAGTGAGTGAGCAAAATTGTGTGAGTTATAGAGGCTCAAACCACGACAGTTCTTTTTGGCGCCCAACCAATAGCCACTCGTCACAATGCTGATTTATTGGCTCTTAAAGTTGTCGCTTTTGGTTCTCTTGCGTTCATGGTTTCAGCCTGTTGTACCTTACTTACAGCCGGTATTTGTTATCTTAGCATGTTTCAGATATGGGTTTTGGTTTAAGGTTCTTGTTTTATTGTACTTTATTGGAATGGCTTGTGATACGGGCGGGCTCCAGAAGCCGTGGGGGGCGAATGTGTACCTGGCAGTTCGGCTGCTCTTCACCGTCCTGGCGAGGCTGTGGAGAGCCGAGGGGGGGCTGCCTCGGGAGCCGCCGGCTGCCGAAACGGCCCAGGGGAGCGGACCCGGGGAGCAGGAGCCGAGCCCCCCCACCGAGCCCAGCCCGACGGCTGCCGAGCAGAGGAAGGAGGTAGCAAAAGGGGTGAGCCCCCCGACTGAGCCCAGCCCGGCGGCTGCCGAGCCGCGGGAGGGGGAGGCTACCGAGCGGCAGGAGGAGACGGCAGAGAAGCCGGGCCCCGAGGCTGAACAGAGTCCCGTGGCCGAGC
The DNA here is from genome assembly GCA_028858755.1 of Ara ararauna. Lineage (NCBI taxonomy): Eukaryota > Metazoa > Chordata > Aves > Psittaciformes > Psittacidae > Ara > Ara ararauna. Next base: position 103,913,270 of record CM054379.1, read on the forward strand.
CCAGCCTCGTGGCGGCCGAGAGCATTCCCCGGCAGCTGCCCGCGGAGCCGCATGAGAACGCAGGAGACCCCGCAGCACTTCCCAGCAAGGCAGAGAAGGAAGCTCTGGACTCAGACAAAGAGCAGCTGCTGGTGAGAGAGCCGGCAAGCACAGCAGCTACACCAGCCCCAGTGACAAGCACAGCAGCCTCATTTGAGAGCTCTGAAGGGTTTGAATGGCCTTTGGGTACCCTTGAGACCTGCCTGCTGATTGTGATGGGGATCAGCATGGTGGCATGCATACACAGTGTGTTTTACCCACAACCATTTTGTCTGGTCCCCAGAGTTAAGCAGAGTGGGGTGTGGGCATTGTCTGGGGTTAGTCTGCAATCTAGGATGACCCAGAGATTTTCCCTGCAGCTGGACAGTCATGAGTGGCAGGGTGTGTGGGACAATACGGGCGACTATCTAGTCTACTGGGCCCCTCCAGTGCTTTGGAAGCGTCGCAGATGGAAGGCAGCTGTATGGAGTCACCACCGACAAGCTGCAGGAACTGCTGGAGGGGAGAGTGAATTACTTTGAGCCTGGTGGGCCCATGACACCTCAGGCCATCAGGGCAGAGATGCAGCACACAGATGGACTTATGATCGAGGGGTGGACTTAGCAATGGACACTGTTGCCCAGGTTATTGACGAGTGTGAACTCTGCACACAGCCTCTCCTGCTCTGAAAGGCTGTTACAAAAGATGGAGCTTGACATCATGGACTGGATGGACTCAGCAGCTTTGTAGGGATTGGTCTATGCACTGAGGGATGATCTCTCTCCCTCTCTCTGTGTGTGTGTGGATGTATACATATACATGTGATGGTATATTGAAAATGTGGGATCTGAGCATGACGTGAATGGTATGGAATAAGGGGTGGATAATGTCATGGGTTCAGCAGCAGCAGTCATTTTTCTGCTTCTTGGTGGCTGGTGCAGCGCTGTGTTTTTGATTTTGGGCCTGGGAACAGTGCTGATAACACCAGTGTTTCAGTTACTGCTTAGTGATGTTTTGGTCTGGCCAAGGACTTTCTGAGTTTCATGCTCTGCCAGGTAGGAGGGGAGCCGGGAAGAAGCAGAGACAGGACACCTGACCCAAACTGACCAAAGAGGTTATTCCATACCACAGCACGTCATGCCCAAGATGGAGGACGGAGAGGAGAGACCCAGAAGGGTGGGGGGGTGCACTGCATGGTCGGGCTTGGTTTTAGGTGGTGAGAAATTGTATTCTTTCCTTGTATTTGCCTTGTCATTATTATTATTGGTGGTAGCAGTAGTGGTCTGTGTTATACTTTAGTTACTAAACTGTTCTTATCTCAACCTGTGAGAGCTGCATTCTTTTTGATTCTCCTTCCCATCCCTCCGGGAGTGGGGGGCAAGAAAGAGGGGGGAGTGAGTGAGCAAAACTGTGTGAGTTATAGAGGCTTAAACCACGACACACACACTTTCACAATATGGGAAAAAAAAAATCCCCTCCTGGCAAAACCAAAGATGCTTTATGACTACTGACCGAGGAAGTAAGAAAATCAGAGAAAGAATGAATGAACACACAAATAATAAATGTCTGAAAATCAGGCATACTTGGGGGTTGATAAAACAATTAAGGCAGCCACTCTCTCCTGCAGTAATCTTTTAACTCTTCAAAGAAGAATGAAAATACGTTGACCAAAACCCCTGCCTGTGCCTAGCACTCACAGTAGAAGCAGTGGTTATCCATAGTGAGAACTAGCTTATATTTAAATTTTAATCAATGTAATCTCCTCTAAGAAGTACAACTTGAAATTTTTCTATTTTATCGCAGAAGCTTTAGAAATTCATCTGACAAGAATCAAAAAGGCAAAGCCATTCACCATTCAGGTGAAGTTCCTGACAACTGGAAATAGGGTAATATAACCCCCATTTTCAAGAAGGGGATGGAAAATGCATGACCCGGGGAACTACAGACCAGTCAGCCTCACCTCTGTGCCTGGCAAAATCTTGGAGCGGATTCTCCTGGAAGGCATGCTGAGGCACATGAAAAACAAGGTGGTTGGTGACAGCCAGCATGGCTTCACTAAGGGAAAATCCTGCCTGAACAATCTGGTGGCCTTCTATGATGGGGCTACGGAACTGACGGAAAGGGGTAGAGCAGTTGACATCATCTACCTGGACTTAGGCAAAGCATTCAACACTGTCCCACATGAAATCCTTGTCTCTAAATTGGAGAGACATCATTTTGATAGGTGGACCTCTTGGTGAATAAAGAACTGGATGGTTGGGACCAGTCTTGTTCGACATCTTTGTCAGTGACATGGACAGTGGGATTGAGTGTGCCCTTAGCAAGTCTGACGATGACACCAAGCTGTGTGGTTCGGTTGATACGCTGGAGGGAAGGAATGTCATCCAGAGGGACCTTGAGACGCTTGTGAGGTGGGCTGATGCCAACCTGATGAAGTTAAACCATGCCAAGTGCAAGGTCCTACACCTGGGTTGGAGCAATCCCAGGCACAGCTACAGGTTGGGCAGAGAAGAGATTCAGAGCAGTCCTGGACAGAAGGACTTGGGGGTAGTGGTCGATGAGAAAATGAACATGAGCCGGCAGTGTGTGCTTGCAGCCCAGCAAGCCAACTGTATCCTGGGCTGCATCAAACGGACCGTGACCAGCAGGTCAAAGGAGGTGATCCTGCCCCTCTACTCTGCTCTTGTGTGACCTCACCTGGAGTATTGTGTGCAGTTCTGGTGTCCTCAACTTAAAAAGGACATGGAACTGTTGGAACAAGTGTAGAGGAGGGCCATGAGGATGATCAGGGGACTGGAGCACCTCCTGTATGAAGACAGGATGAGAAAGTTGGGGCTGTTCAGCCTGGAGGAGAGAAGGCTGCATGGAGACCTCATAGCAGCCTTCCAGTATCTGAAGGGGGCCTATAGGGATGCTGGGGAGGGATTCTTCATAAGGGACTGTAGGGAGAGAACAAGGGGTTACAGGTTCAAACTTAAACAGGGGAAGTTTAGATCAGATATGAGGAAGAAATTCTTTCCTGTAAGGGTGGTGAGGCACTGGAATGGGCTGCCCAGGGAAGTTGTGAATGCTCCATCGCTGGCGGTGTTCAAGGGTGGGTTGGACAGAGCCTTGGGTGGCATGGTTTAGTGGGAGGTGTCCCTGCCCATGGCAGAGGGGTTGGAACTAGATGATCTTCAGGTCCTTTCCAACCCTAACTATTTTATGATTCTATGATTCTATGTGAGAAAAATCCAATACCTAGAAGAAACAGGTACTGGTAATATGGGTATTATTTGGTATTGCTTATTTTCTCTAAGGCAGAACTGAGCTAACATCCAAACTGATGTAAATTACTTTGATGTTTTCTACACTCTCCTTACAGTAACGTGCATGAGGAAGAGCTGAGAACATCCCAGCCGTATTGCAAAAAGAGCAAAGCAAAACAGAGCAAAGCAAAACTTCAGTGAGTATGGCACACACGGCCCTGAAAGGAAATAAATGCATGGCAAAACATTCAAGGGAGCCTAAGACACTGCACTTTGCAAGTCCTTACTACTCTCTTCAAGGGTCATTCAAAAGATCCATGCATATTTGTGGCTGAAAAGCAACCACAAGAAACTGAAGGTAGAAGCATGGGGGGAGGGGGGGGGGAGACAAATTAATAGCTTGAAAACCTTCTTGTTATCCTGAATTATGATTAAGAAACATAACTTAAAAGAAGCTAGATCTTTCTTCAATCAATTTAGACCCAGCTAAAATAAAAGCTACCAAATGAAATGTTAGATGCAGAGTTTCCACATTTCTGAGAGGCACCTAACACTTTGAAATGGAATACAAATCTGGTTCCTCTCTGTGAAATCTTAATTCTTCATGCTTAATAAGGCAGGCCTGTGAAGCTGAAGCCCCCTTCTTCTTTGCATTATTAGAATCTTTCAAAATACGAGCATATAAACACAAGGAAAAACATGCACTTGAATGCCTGTATCGTTCAGGGATTAATAATTACACAATAATTACATAAAATGACCCTTCATATCTGTCTGACTTAGTCCAGTAAAGCATTACTAGCGGCATAATGAGCAGATTAATGAAAACCCTCAGCTTGTTTTTGCAAAGCGAGACTTGAAATTGAGCTTAACAATGTAGTAATTTCCCAGACATCTTGCTCGTATATGTTTCATCTTTGTATTGTACCACTGTGGATACAGTGAGTTCAGCAACTCTGGAGAAGGCATTTGGATTTCAGAGTTGCTGTGAAATTCGCTTCATGTAAAATAGGATGAACTATGGTTGAAATACACTGTTTGACAGAAGCGGTACACGAAAAGTTTTGCTGTGAAATTAACTTCATGTAAAACAGGATGAAGTGTGCCATGTGCAGTTACAAGCAAAGGAATTCACACACTTCAAATATTATCTCTATAGAGAGAGAAATAGTCACATTATGATAGGTATTAGCCTGATTTCACAAAAGTATACGCATAAAAAAAATTTCCAAATTGAGTTTGCCTACACTAGCATGGTGTAAAGCAGAAGTATTTTTCTCACTTGAAATCCTTGGACAACATGGGAAACAGTTTTCTGTACATCTGAAAAGTGATCTAGAACTTTTCAGATGCATGACCTAGATCTCTTTAGGCTTTCTTTGATTTATTATCAAAGCAAATATAGCAGTGCTTTAAAACTGGAAATGCACATAGTACATCATAGGATGGAAATATGAAACTGTGGACAAGAGTAGTAAACCTCAAAGTTGAAAATTGTTCTTGAAAAATCAGAAGACATCCACACCCCACAGGGATTTTCATGTGAAAGTACTAATTACAATCCTACAAAAACTATATAAAAAAACTTGAGGGGAACTGAGTTGAGAATTTAGGATTTGGAATAGCTATTATATGATAGAAAGAGAATAAGCAGTGGAAACATGAAATTCAGTTTGGAAGTTTGTAAGCATTTATCATGTCAGCAGAATACTCTGAATAACAAACAGTGAGTCCATCAGTGGAAGAAAAAGAAGATACAATGCAATATGTTATAAAACTTCTGAAAATTAAATCATGCCCTTCGTAAAATTGTTCCATACAGTTAATACCAACTCCTGTAAAACTGCCCACCAATAAACAACATACATTTTCTCCCGAAGTCTACCAGCTTTAAATCCTTTTTTACTGTTGGGAATTGAACATGGTGTGTCTGCTGCCAATGACTTAGATCCATTTCACAGTAAGTACACAAGAGAACTTTAAGGAATGATACTGAGTTGATTAACTGTTGTGATAGCCAGTTTCATATTTGTCTTTACATGGCTTATTTTATCAAAAGTGTTATTAACTCTGAGGTCTAATTCCTTCTTGGCCTTTTGTATCTTCTGTTTTTCATTTGACTTTCACACTCTATGTCAGCAAATTCCGGTAACAAGTTCAGGTCTCTACTGTTTAATGCTAACATGCTCGAGCCTACTTATCATAAATGTTTTAAAAAATAGAAGGGAATATGACTGTTTTTCATTACTGTCATACTGTGTGGAGAAAAACAGCTTACTGTGGAAAGAAAAAAAAATAGCCTCTGTAGAGCATTTGAAAATTGACAATTACACAACCAGCATGCATTAATTGCCTCTCACTTAGGGAAGGTATGCAAGCTTTCCCTGTGAAGATAACAGACATCCAGTTTCTGTTCTCAGCCTTTTAAAACTGGGAGAAGAGGAGGTTAGGAGTAGCCTGTCAGTTCCTGTCTTTGAGCACTGAATTATTAATTTACACAAAATACTACATTGAAAATACCATTAAAACAATCCAAAGCAGCATACTGATAGTTTAAAGGGGAAGTTCATGCTTCAGTAGATTGTCAAAACCAACATATAATACTCAAGCATAATTTAATTTTCTTTCTCATTATTTTGTTTGCCATTTAATGATCATCAAAGGCATCTGTTGAGGTTTGTGTTTGCTACCTTTACGGTCTGTCCTACCCCTTGTGACAAGGATTCAGCAAAATGATTTGGAGACCTCACAGGACATTTGCGAGACAGCACACAAATGACTTTCACAGAGGACTGTAACTCTACTGAAAGACTGGGTAGACAGAAAGCCAGGCAGCAAACAGCAAAGGAAACAACTCTTACCCACATGTCTTTGAAGACAGGAAAGTGAACAGAGAATATTACTGGCAAAGTAAATGTCATTGCAAGTATTCTACCTTTACAAATGTGGACCCCAGTGAAATTCTCTGTATTTTAACTCAATTCACTTTCATTTGCTACTGCAGCATATTAAACACAGAAAAGCAAGTGAGTTATTTTTCTGGAGTCTACTGCAGCATATTAAACACAGAACTAATACCAGAAAAGGTAAAACTGCTATTTAACACCTTATTGACCACTTAAGACTGTACTCACATCTTGAAAATTCATAAGAGAAACAGACATAATTCAGAATATATGTTTTGGAAAGTATTAATTTTAAACTGACACAAATACAAGTAACATGATTCTTAACTGACTACTGCTGAGAGGTACTTGTAATGAAACCAGCAATCATAGTCCCACGCAAGCACATGTGGTCTTCTCATTTTCTTTAAACAAAGACACACAAGCCTAAGACAATTTTTATACTTTTGTAGGATAAGACCCTTTTAGGCTGCAATGTCCAAGCATTCATCAAAAAATTAGAATTTGGCCAAGAGAAAAAACAGTTGCAAACTCTGACCACATTAGCAAAGTATTTGGTTTGTTTCTTCCAGGTGAGAGAGGGATGCAATATCCCTTAACATACAGGAAACAAAGGTTAGTGTAGCTTCCACTTCATTATGATGTAGTCTGGTTAAGGCAAATTGATGAACGCAGGAAATCTTTAACTGTTTGCCTTAATCTAATGGTGAGTCAAATACAGACACAGTGCATGAGTTTGATTCTTGCTTTTCTTTGGGGAGTGCCTGAATGACTTGACTAAAAGGTATTCATTTGCAGATTTCTCTCTGTTGAAGCTGTTTGCATAAAATACCATTGTAATCATGGTAAGAGGAGGGACAGAGACAGGAACCCAGCACTCAGCAGAAGTATCTTTACCATTTTACTATGACAGCAAATTAGACAAACTGCACCACCTCTGCCTTACTACAGCATCTTTTAATTTTGGTTAAAATCCACCTCTTCAACTCCTCTGCTTGCTGTTGATGTTAAAATTACATAAAATAAAAATAAAAATAAATTGCTTTTTTTCTTGGCAAACGCCTACATTTTCAATTTGCTTTGAGCTGGGTTTTTCATAAAATTATAGAAACTAAATAAAAAAAGTCAGTTCTTCACATATTCCTACCAGTGACTGGTTCAATTTTCTTCTCTCGTCTCCATCATCATATCGAAACCTTGCCCAACAATTTTAAATGAGGGTCTTCACACTCAGTGCATGAGTCACTGAACGATGATGTCTCTTCCATTCTACATTCAACTGGTTTTGAGCACTAATAGCATGGCTTTTTAGGTCCTAGTACAACATTTCTGTATTTTTTGTAAAATAAAAGTGGTCCAGCTCTGATGGTATGCAATTATGATCCTCTGTTACTTTACAGACGAGTCCTAACATTTGTAACATTTGGAAGTTATACAGTATTTTTTATATATCTAATTTACATAATTAACATTTAAATATACATATATTATTGTATATATTTTTTATATGATACATATACTTATTTATTTAGTATCTACCTGCCATTACAATTCAAGAAATTTCTGGGCTGAAGTCATTTCAGCACTTCTGCAAATTGAACATATTTAAAACATTTTCTTTTTTTTGTGGTGGTCTGACTGAAAAAATACTCCATCCAATCTGCTGATCATAAAGGGCAAGAGATTTAAATTAGACATGAAAAAGTGCTGTTGAATGCAAAGAAATCACCTGAAAACTGGGAGATGCGATAAGGGAGTATGGCACAAACTTTTTTACTTATCTCAGTTACAGATGAGACAGTATTGAAATGTAACTGCAGAGGACAGAAAACTTTCAAAGAGGAGTAAGATTTTTTACAAATTGCTGCCTTTTCTTTAAATTTTTCTAGTCTTTGTTAAATTGAATTGTTCTGGAGTCCACTGAGCTTTTGTAATTGTAAGCTTCAGGACCAGGTCTCTGTATTTGTTTAGAGCTGGCAGTTACAGACAGCGCTGGGACACTGAAAATATGTAGACTTCAAGATGAAAGACTGGCTTTCTGCCAACTGGATGCATGTCTGTCAGAGCCAGAAATTAGGCAAAATACAATTCTATGACACACATGAAAATAGTCCTTGAAGCCACAGCTTAGAGAACTTCCAGAGCACCTGTTTTGAACCAAAATACTGAAGTATACTATGAGAAGGTATCTATCTTTATTTCAGGGATGCACCTATACTTTTCCAAAGTTTTTCTTTAAAAAAATGTGTTTTGAACATGGTGAGTAGATATTTGAACTGGGCAGTCAATCAGCAATTCCACCTGCACTGTACATACTTAAGCAAGTGCTCCTTTTGACTGCTACAGCCTGTTAGTATCAAAATATACAAGGAAAATGTGCAGAAAGATTCTGATTCTGAGTCTCTCTCTTTTGTGGCTTCAACCTTTCAGTGCTCTCACTGCTGTAGGCAGACAAAAAGATGAAATACATCTACTACGCTGAGTTGCCTCTGAGAATGATTAAATCTTTACTCTTTCTCCATACCTGCAGGCAGAACCCAGGTTTTCTGCTCATCAATACCCTGCCCTTTACAGACAGTGAAAGGACATGTCAAGTTCTTCACCAACTTGTCTAGACAGCATTGTAACCCCTTTTTGAATTGTATTATTTCTTAAGAGAAGGAATATCAACTTTAGAAAAATGAGTACCAGCAGCATCGCTAGAAAGGACTGAATAACTCTCTTGCTCTATGTGACAAACTGAGCTACGTCTCTGAATTTGTGAAATAATTTTTTTTTTGTTAGCACAAATACAGGATGGGTGGAGATGTCCCCAAATGAGCTGATGACTTCAGTTTTGTCCCAGGAAGGAAAGCATATGCTATGGAAAATTGACTGAGGGAAAAAGAGGGAAATAAGATTTTTGTAAGTCTGACTTCCCTGGGGACCAGCCAGGAGATCATATCCTATCAACATTCACTAACTGCTGAGCATACCTGTCTTCGGGATACTTGATTTTTAAATTTGCAGACTATCTTTTCAGTCCCATGAGAATGCGATTTAAGTTTCTGGGTAATTCTTTACTTGTAATTTAAACTATCAAATCGTCCAAGACAACTATCAACACTGAATTATTCTTCCATACTAGAAGAATAGGTTTTATCAGCACACCAAATAATTGCAGAAAAGCCAATAGAGAGAACACATGTGAAGAGTATTCACTCATTATTTCTTCTGATTTAAGTATACAAATGAAAATAAAACAATTTTTCACTTTAATTGCTTTTTAAGAAGCATTTTTTCTGAGGAAGGGCTCTGTTCAAAAGTAGAGTGGTCAGTGCATGCAAGTCAGGTACTCTGTTTTTGAACAGAGACAAGGTCAAGCTTAGGTAACCGTTTAATCTGTTATGATTTGGTCCCTACCCTCACTCTGCCTATCCCTTCAATTATCCTACAATACATTTATGTGCTTTGACAAGGGAGAAAGGCATTTGAACAAGAAAATCTTTTACCAAGCATACTCTATTTCCTCTCCTACCAGGTTTCTCAAGGCAGGGTATTTGACCCCAAGGTCACAATAAACATGTGAACTTCAGAGAAACATGGTTTAATTTCCAGTGATCACAAAACCAAGGACATGGGAGGCAGACTGCTTCTGAGAATGAACAATCAAACCGATTGTTTGAAGATCCAGTACTGATGTGGATCTTCAGAACTTGATTCTGATCTGAAAGTCTCGATACTCAACCACACTAGAAGCTGTTACCTCTTACAAGTTCTATTCAAGGGTCTAAAGTTCATGATCTACAGGTCATCTAATGATCATCCTTTTCACAGTCAAAAAGTCATCTATGTAAGTACTGAACAAAAGGATAAATAAAAAACCCCAAAGACCCAAACCCAGTAACAGTTTTCAGTTCTTTGTGCAAATAAGTGGAAAAAATTAAACTTACTTGCAGGAAATTTTTGTGCGATCGGCCACCATAGTCCACTGCTGCTGATTTGTCGAAACCTCAATGTAGTAGCTGTAGCTCCGATCATCACAGTCCCAAAGAAGCAACCTAAATATGACGAAGTTGAGTGATAAGTAAAATAAGCATTAAACCAAGCTGCTTAAGTTATCCAGTTATTTACTTCCTCCTCTTAAAACTTAGCTGTTTCTTTTTTTGAATATGCCTCTAACACTCAACAAGGTCTTTACTGTTTCTGTCATCTGAAACCTGAATGTCTCTATTCTTATTAAGCTAAGGCTAGTAACAGACTTCAGCTTTATAATAACTACCTTACTAACATTAAACTATTACATTAATCCAATTACTTTTCATTTACTTGAAAGACAATAACGAACTAGTTTATTTGGCATGTGGCATTGCCTGCTTTAAACCTGAATCAAAGATCTGTTTGGAAACGGCAACTTAAGCAGGGAAAGAAAAAAGTTTTGGGTGACTAAAAAGATTACAATGTCTTTTTAACTGCATTCTCTTTCCTTTTTTAAATATAGCAGAAATATTGAACAAAAATGACAAGTAGGAAAATCGGAATTCCCAGTCCTGGTTCATCATAATATGAGGAAAAAGACAATGAACTGTTGACCAAACTGCTAGAAAGACAGAGGAAAAAGGAAGAAAATACGAGGCCTCAAGGACTCATTCCACACGCATTTTAACAAACACGCAGCTCTTCGGGAAAGTCACTAACTGACGTATTGAACAGTCTTCAGTTTTCATACTTGTCTCTCAGAGAGAAAGATCTAAAGCATCAGGGATGCGATTTAAGTGTATAATTCTCAAAAAGCACATCTGGCAAATGTTGTATCTTCCGCTCCTTTTCTCTTTACATGGTGATTATCTCCCTTGTAAGAGATAATCACCATGTAAGAGATGTTTGAAACCTCAACATTATTCCTCAATTTAATTTTCTTTCTAAGGATAAGAATTAAAGCACAACCAAGAACCTTGCCTCTTCCCCTCAGTGGGTGGGACTGAGATATGTGTACTTAAGAACAATATCCAGCACAGAATGCCTTCATTGGCAAAAGCCATAAAAAATTCTATCCAGCATGTTTGCAAATCAATATGGAGCATCCTTTTTTCCAGTAACGCACCCAGAAATGAAAAGAGGGTTTTTACAGGGGCAACGAACTGGCCTGAACAGTGTCAGACACTTCTACAATTTGTTTTTTAGAAGCAGTTAAATGTTATCCATATTTTGATCGATAGGGATTTGCCTACATTTTATGTAAACCACTGGTAACTCCACTGATCAGCAGAGTACAGTTCAGAAAAACCTAAGTACTGTTCTTATTGTTATCATATAAACTCAATGACAAATGTGATATCAAAACAAAAATCTGAAAAATATTTTCTATTTAAATTAGAGGTGACTAGAGGAAAAAACCCAGCATGCTGCATTTGCCATCATCTGAAATAATGCTCTCCCTCCAGCCTACCCAAAGTTTTGGAATTGCAACATTCTAACTGAACTATCCAGACGAAGCCTGTTCTGGAAAATTAAGGTTTGCTGATTTTTTTTTTCTTTTGTTAAAACTCTTATTCTCTGAACCCTTACTCAATACAACAATGAAGAATAAATATTTCACTGCAACTTACTGTCTGTTACCAACTGCTTGATCCTGAGCAGTTGGTGAAAGTTAGCTAACGTTTACTAAGATTGCTGATTAAGTCTGGCTATTTGTTACAGAAGCAAATGAACCTGCTGCAATTAAATAACCGAAGCATGGCTACCCAAAACAGCTATAACCGCAACGATGACCTAAATTAGAGTAACTACAGCCACACATGAACACAGAATTGCGATCGTCAGGTAATACAGCTAAGCTAGGCTCTTTCTCCAGCAGTGAGGAAGAACTACCACAGATCTGCATTTTTCAAAGTGCAACAAATAAACGCGCACTGATTGTCAATGAAAATAGCTGAGATACACTACAGACATTTCCATGCCATAGAGTTTCAAACTGTCTCTCTTTAATTGTCTTACAGAAGAATATCTAAGTCCTATATTATAAATTCCTTTCTTCTAGCTGAGAAAGTCTTTCCTGCTTTCAGCTGCTACCTCTTCTGGGAGGAATACAACTGCAAAATAAGATTGCTCACTTTTAACTTCAGAAAAACCCAACATGGGAAAAATGACCTAGCCAGTTGTCGAATGCAGAATCCTTCCTCTTACAGATAGAATGATTTTCAGCTGTCCCAGGCAGCAGCTGGACCACGTTCAGAATTTGGTTATTAAGGACACATATGTCTACATCTGTCGTGGTTTAAGCCTCTATAACTCACGCAGTCACTCTCTCACTCACTCCTCCCTCTTTCTTCCCCATGCTCATGGAGGGATGGGAAGGAGAATCAAAAGAATGCACTTCCCACAGGTTGAGATAAGAACAGTTTAGTAACTAAAGTATAACACAAATCACTACTGCTACCATCAATAATAATAATGACAAGGCAAATATAAGGAAAGAATACAATTGCTCACTACCTATACCCAGACCGACCACGCAGTGCCCCCACACCCGTCCGGGTCTCTGCTCTTTGTCTTTACATCCTGGGTATGACGTGCTGTGGCATGGAATAATTCTTTGGCTAGTTTGGGTCAGGCGTCCTGTCTCTGCTTCCTCCCGGCTCCCCCTCCTCCCTGGCAGAGCATGAGACTCAGAAAGTCCTTGGTCAGACCAAAACATTACCAAGCAGTAACTGAAAACACTGGTGTTATGAGCGCTGTTCCCAGCCCCAAAATCAAAACCACAGCGCTCCACCCGCTACCAAGAAGGAGAAAAATGACTGCTACTGCTGAACCCATGACAACATCTTTGCCCTCAAAAAACAATGCTATTACCTTTTTATCAAAACAATCTGGTTCAGCTCTTTTTCTTTAGGTTTTGGAATCCCAGCATTCAAGGAATTTGGAAATGCTTTGAATGCATTCAATGTTTCAAATGCATTCAAATCCCAGCATCTGGAATCAGGTTTACTGGACATGCTGATTTAAAATAAATTCCTTTGATGCTCTCAACTGAACCCAACTCATTATCAAAAGCAATACGCTCTCAAAAATAGCTATAAGAAGCAAAAATAAAACTTAAGCCTTTTAGCACATATTCATAGTGTCTATTTGCAAATTAGAAACTTCAGAGCTAAGTAAACAATAATTGCCCATAGTGTCATGAATGACTTAATAAGAAAAAAACTCCACACCACAAAACAAACCCACACAACTTCAACTCATCTTCCCTGCTTCATCAGATCTTCCCTGTTATGCTTTTCTATTGCTTGAAGATCTCTAAATACTAGACGAAATGAAGTAATATTTTCTGTTAAAAAATAATACAAAAAAGTTTATGGATTAAAATCCTTAATTTGTTAAGTACCAGTAATCAACAAATCCCAAATCAATTTAATAACTATATATAAACAAAATCTTTTAAATGATAAAAAGAAGGAAATGAAAAACATATGCAAATTTGTTTTATTTTTAAAAGGCTATTAAAATGTAACTAATTACATTTTTCGATAGGATTCTTTTCATCATGGGGCTCAATGTTGTTTCCTTGATGCATGTTTTCAAAGCTATGATCAAGAGTTTGAATATCAGAAGCACACTAATGACTGTAATTTCAACCAACGATACTGTAATTAAAACACAACTGGCTTGGCTTTAGAGCAAAAGGCTAACAGGACATATGTGCTCCTTTTCAGAATGTGAATAATTGCACTCTCCCAAAACAACCTAGTCCAAGTTAAATAGGTTTAAAAAAACATATGGCTTAGAATAATTATGAACCAAACAATGAGTGAATTAAAGTCAGCGAAGTCTTTCCCAAAGTGATTTCACGTGAATGCTAAATGTAGATTTTGTTTCTTTGGGGCTTTTCAAAAAAAACAAAAAGTTCTTTCTTCACCTCCCTGCAGTAGCTTTCTTAGGAGAGACTGGGGAGAAAGGCTGGTGACAGAACCTATTTGGTATTTACTCTGCATGAAATGCCTTTCTGGATAAGCAGTGAAAAACTTTCAGGTGATTACATGAATATTCACCAGTGCACACTGAGCACAAAAGCCACTTTTCATGCCAGCTAGAGTAATCTTTGAAACAAATTCCAGGCAAACTACCAGGCTAAGCTTTTGTAAAGAAGCAATATTTTGCTAATATGGATACTAAATGAGAGGAAGGAGAATATTCCACTTAAAAAGTCTGAACTAAAGTCATTGGAAAGGCACCTGTCTATAGCAAAATCGCCCAGGTTCCTAGGGCTTTCAATATTAGAATAAAAAGCTAAATTAGCTCTTGTTAGTAAATCATGCCCTCAGGATTGAGAAAGAAAAGCAGAACAAAGCTTTTTCCAGCTCATTCCTTGCAACTTTGTTAAACGTATTTCTCTCAGAATCATTGAATAGTTTGGGCTAGAAGGGACCTTCAGAGGTCATCTAGTCCACCACCTCTGCAATAAGCAGGGGCATATTTAGTTAGATCAGGTTCCTCAGAACCATATCCAGCCTGATCTTGAAAATATCCAGGAATTGTACATCCACCACCTCTCTGGGCAACCTGTGCCAGTATTTTACCACCCTCATTGTAAAGAATTTCTTCCTCATGTCTGGTCTGAATCTCACATGCCACTTCTTTGCTTGAAGTCTGAGCATGTTAATCATTTAAGATGGTACTGCTACTTGTATCACATGTTGACAATACCTCATTACATAAAATCAAAGCTTTTCAAATAAAAATAGAATTTCATATTACAGGTGTGGAACACTGATTATATTGGCTGTTACCTCAAAAGAAGCTATACTACTTTTTTACCAATATTTCCCTAAATGTCATGTGTTGATTGTTTTGAGAATGACTGGATTGTTCTGTATTGAGAAAAGCATTTTATGCTGTTTCTGCTTGCTTTTTATTCCTTAAAAAAGATTTCTGCAAAAGAAGATTGTCACTGTTTAGTTCAGACTGCTATATAACTACATATACTCAAGGTGTTAGCAGAATACAAAACAATAACAGCCCTACACCTGACAGGATGATACCTGCTTCCTGACTACTTCAAGACAGTAGTTACCACATACAGTATAAATATTTCATAACACTGTGTTCATAATCCACTTACATACTTATAGAAATCAAAAAGACAGAAATTAAAACATAAGTAGCATCACTTGTGGAAAGATGAGGAAACAAATAAACCCCCAAACTGTATGGAATAAGGTTTTTTTTTTTTGGACAATTCTTTACATTTTTGCCTCTGGTTGTCTATAATCCCCTTTCATTTCCTGCAGATATTTATGTTTCAGTAGCTATCTTGCAGGAAACCAATCTCTCTTCAAGATACTACAAAGGAGACAAAAGTCCTGCATAGCTGCTATGTGCTTATATGATCATTTATTCTGACTTATGATTTCACTGTCAAGCACAGAAAATGAGCAGCAAAGAAAAACTTCATAAGCAGAAGTGGTATGGAAAATTAGAAAGCATAAGAGATGTATATGATGATGGCATAAGCAAACAGAAAACACATTAAAGCTAATTGATATCATTTGTAATTTAAGAATTACTCTGAATATGAACAATAAAACAGTTGACTATCATGTATTCATATTAGTAATAGTCTCCAAATAGATGAAATGGGCTAAGTGGTTAATCACTTTTATAAAATGCAAAATATTTCTATTTATTCTAACATGAAAACAACTATGGTACAGAAAAATTCTGTCTCCCTCCACCAAATATATTATAACCAACCTTGTCCTATTTTTTTTTGTTTGGGGTTGGTTGGTTGGGTTTTTTTTTCCCCTTTCTTTTTTTGATATTTATGGGAAAAAAACAACCCAATGAAGTTACCAGTCAAAGATAGTATTCCACTTCTATTGCAACTAAATGCAGGGTGACTTAGACAGCTATAGTGATATGGCAGCCTTTTCAATATTACAGTTGTAGCCATTTAGAAGTTAAATTATGTTTGCTATGCTAAATATACCAATTGCTGTTCTTTCTGATCCTAATTAAATATAATAGGTTTTCTGTCACTGATAAGGGCCTTTTCAGAGGGGAAAAATGTGGAAAAACTACCTAAAGTAACGGTTTCTCTGTTAACCGTTCCAAGCAGGAGTCTTAATAAAACAAACCTCTTAAACAGAAAAAATGGTTTAATTTCTAAATTGTCTAAAAGACAGTATTCAGTTACACCTCTTTTAAAATAAAATCATAGAATAGTTTGGGTTGGAAGGGACCTTTAAAGGTCATCTAGTCCAAACCCCATTTTTTTCGTGTCTTTTCTATTAGGAAATACTACTGAGCACAGCCTATCATCACATCTGTTCCAGAATTTCTGAGTAAATGCTGGTGTGGAAGATCATGCTCCAAATTCATATACAAATACCTGAAGAAGTATTAGACATTAACATTTCAATATGGCCTCCTATAGCATTCCTGTATCCAAGTGGGGATTTTACAGTTTAGATATATAGACTACAACACAGGTAAAAATTAGCCTGCTTGTTTAGTTCAGCAGATAATGGTCGACAGTACATCATCCACACACTGCATGGAAAAGGAGTTCCTCCAGAGTCTATTCTGGGACCTATCCTGTTTAATATCTTTATCAATGACCTGGACAAGGAGATGAAATGGGCCCTCACAAAGCTTGCAGACAACAGCAAAATGCAGGATGCAACTGATAAATTCCAGAGCATGGCTGCCATTCAGAGACTGACTACCAGCCTCTGCGAACACTAATGGCACAGGCAAACAAGAATCTCACTAAATTCAGAAAGATCAAAAGCCAAATCCTATACCTCATACAGGCTAATACACTGTAATAGTAAATGCTCCAGTCTGACTGGATACACTGAAAAGGACATCTCATTATGCTCCATGCCTGGCAGTGTTTAAGGCCAGGTTGGACAGAGCCTTGGGTGGCATAGTTTAGTGGGAGGTGTCCTTGCCCACGGCAGGGGGGTTGGAACTAGATGATCTTCAGGTCCTTTCCAACCCTAACTATTCTATGATTCTATGACATGGGAGTCATACTAAGCAGAAGATGCTATTAGTTGCCTGTCTACCTTCTCAGCAGTGAAGGCTAGCAGCACCTGGAGGTATAGCAACAGGAAATGAACCAGCAGAGTAAGGGAAACAGACTATTCTCCTCTACTTGACACCTGCTAGATCACATCTGGTATACTGCATCTCATTTTGGACCCAAATACAACATTGATATATCTGAGGAAGTCCATCAGAGGACAATCAAGATGGTCAGGAGGTTGGAGCACATGCACTGTACAAGAGGCTGAGGAAATTGGCTTGTTTGGCCTAAGAAGGGTTGGGGTTGGAGAGGAACCTAACAGCTCTTTTCAATACCTGAAAAGCACGTTATCAAAAAGACTGAGTCAGGCTCTTTACTGAGGTGCAGAATGGGAAAAACAAGACAGTGGTCAAAAATTGAAACAGGACGTTTCAGATGGACTAGAGGCATAGGAAAAGAGGAACACCATGAAAAAGAAAAAAAACTCCAAAAGTACACTGTCAAGATAATTAAACATTGGAACAGGCCACTCAGAGAAGTTCAGAAATTTCCTTCCTTGGAGGTTTTCAAGACCTGAGTGAATAAAGCCTTCAGTAGGATGGTCTTTCTTCATAGCTGACCCTCCTCAGAGGAACAGGTTGGACTTCCTCAAATCCCTTCCCACCTAAATGGTTCTAAGATTTGAAGACAATGGGATGACTTCTGCAGAAAACATGCATACAGTAAGATACACTCCTGAAACAGCAAGTTCTTTATGTAGTTCTAACGCATCTTTGAGTACCAAGAGTTCTTCTGGTTTTTTTATATTTGGAATTTAGTTGCCATGGTAACACATTCTGACTTGGAGGCTTTCCCCAGAAGTATTTTGAATTCTACAGACTAAAAGCAGCTACTACCCTTTTTTCAAAGCTTGTATATTTACTCTGTCTGCTACAAATATATTCCATGGCACACTCATGTCCCTGAACGTAAAAGATACGTATTTTAATTCTTAATTATTGATTTATAATCCAAACCCACAGGTGAAATGACTCAGTTTCTGGGGATAGAGCAATTTATGTCATTCTGCAGTCACGTACAGCCAGCCTAAAGAAAATGCTCCTGGAAATTTTTTTCTATCAGGTGGGTTGGTGAGATCAAGGGAATTTTAAAGCAAGCAAACCACAGGAAAACAGTCAATGAATATATTTCAATCAGTTGTAGAAGACACTCAGATCAAAAAAATCTTCTTTCATTAAGATAAAATATTGAAGACTTTTTGCCCTAATCTATGTTTATATAATTAGATTTCTGTTCCAGTCACAGATTTCCTGGTGCTAAATAGTCACCACTCTTAGCATTGCACAGTACAGGACATGCTCTAGACACTTGACAAAGCTGTAGCTGCCACATACTGAAACCTTCACTTCCACTCTCAAAGGGGCATCTTTCCCTTGGCTGCTTTTGATACGCTTGTGATATAGCAAAAGATGTGGCTGCAACTCAAACCACTAATTCTTCTAGGTTGAACACAAGAAGGAAAAGATGAGATAGCGTTAGCATTTCCATCTCTAGGCAATACAGGTAATCTCCTCTGTCAGAAGATATCCTAGGTGATAACATTTCATATTGCTAGATTTTATGGCAAGGTATTAATCTTGTTTGTACTATACATGCAGGAAAGCTCACAAAGATAAATGAGATTCTGACTGTATATCAGTACAATACAATACCACACATCACTAAATGCCTATTAGTTTAAAATTATGTAATATTTGGGTTTTTTAATTGGCCCTACACACTGGCCAATTATGCAATTATCTTTACGTGGTAACTAAAAGTTTAGCTCACCTAACACACTATTTAATAATGAGACTTAATAAAAATCTTCTGAATAAACAGTAGCATAGCTTTTTATATAGGAAAGTAAATATTTTTGCACTGACCAGAAAATGACTCACCAATTGAAAGACAGCGGAAAAGGGTAAGATAGGAAGACAGAGACTATGACCTAAGTAACTATCCATTTTAGTTAACATGTTTTCCTCTTGCTCCTTCCTGTGGCCAACAACTTCTGCTGCTACTTAAGTTTTACAACCATCATAATAATGACACAAGCCAAAACCAAAACACCAAGACAGAAATTGGCAGTTATAAAAGAGCTTTCCAGTCTCACTTGCTTATCAGTTGGTTTGAAGAGACAACTCTAACAAGTGGATGACACCAAGCTCATTCCTAGCAAAATGTACCCACGTCCTCAGTCTTCCGCTGCGAGTCAGTACTCACTGGGGTTTAAACCTTTGCTTCCTGGTACCCTAACTTCAGAAACCTTTCTTTTTTTACCCCATCATCACAGAGAATACAAATTAAGTCCCTGACAACATACTCTAAATTTACAAAGAACAAGAAGTCATTAAGATAAGGTTTTGTATGTTTAGACTTTAAGAAACAAACCCCCCACATTTACAGTCAGATAATCTGAACTTGGCAAGGACATTTTTGTCTTCACGTCTGAACAATTCTGCTCTCTAATCTATTTTCAAGGTTTCTACATTAGCCAAAAGTTTCTTCTTCATATGCATACAGCCATTTACTGGAGAAATAGCACAATGAACTCAAACCAGATTTAAACACATTCATTAATCCAGCATTGTAAAGCAATGTTCATATTACTGTGCCTTTATTATACACTCCATATTCAAGGAAGAACTGGTGCTAATCGTATAGTGAAAAGTAAACCTATCACGAGATGATAGCTTTCTTCAATAAATAGGTCTATTTTCACAATGAGGCAGATACAAGAAACTGCACCTACTTTGACCACAAGTGAGGCTGCAATTAAATTTCTATTTTAATATAAGTATATGCCTTTAATCTTACAATTCGACTGTTACTATGCCTCTGGAATGTAATATTTTCTGGAATTGCACTGCTGTATCTTGACATATAATTCACACATTTAATTTTTAACATGCCCATAACATTGAATAAAGAAACCAAACGACAACTACTAAACTAGTTCCCTAATTACCATTATTTCCAAATGTCATATTCTGAAGAAAGTAACACAGCAGAAATTTCACTACTGCCCTTAATCTACAGAAAAATAAACCAACTTACCGTATTGATCCAATCATGTAGGGCTGTGCCAGCTGTACTACAATTGCTCCACTCCCAAGCTGATGGCACGTGTACCCAGAGTCCCAATCATAGTTTTTTGTGTCTCCATTCAGTAAGGCGTTGCGACTGCGACTTACACCCTCAATCACACTTGCACAGTCTGCAATTGTTGCAACATTTTCAGTGGGAACTGTAAATTAAAACCACAAAGACAACAGACATACAGTCAGAAAACAGTCAGGCTAACACTGGTCTTTATTTCTGGCAAAGAAGTGGGAAAACAAACAAAAAAAACCCCAGATGAAAGTATGATCCAGACAAGGAAATTTAACTCTTAATTTAACATGAACTATGAAGCAGAATCAAATGGTATGGATATTTTTTATAGCATTGATCCCAGAATAGCTTGGCAAATGAACAGATGCATTTGTCTTAGTGATATGAAAGCACCCTTTTAATACAGCTGGGGGTGAGGGGGGATGGGGTGGAGGGGAAATAATCTTGACCAGCAAAACTTTTAAAGTTTTCTGAAACTTTCTTCCTGTTTTCACGATGAACAATCCCACCCCCAACCCATCCCCCCTCCCCCCCCCCAAAAAAAAAAAAAAAAGTTTAGAGAAATAAGTCTAAAACAGTTTAAAGCACTGTTCTGGACTGTGGGAAGTCAGGGCTCAAAGTCTTTTGAAACCAGGGCTTTAAATCTCAGAGCTCAGAAGATTATTCTAACACATACCTATTGGTACTTCTGACAGTCCCTCTGACTGTGATCAGAAACCGCACCCCAGAATTTAGAAAATGAAAAAGCTTTTTAATACTTAGAAAATCCTTCAATACAAGTATTGGTCTACAGGAGGGAAGAAGAGACAAATAGGTCTGCCAAACAAATGGAATAGCAAGCACAGAAGTAATTCTCATTCAGCAAGAGAGGAAAAAGGTATGACTGAATGCTGCAAAAAAGAAATTATAACATCCTGATAACAAAAGAAAAGAAGCTACTTAGAACCCACCCTCTTGAAAAAAGGAAGGTTTTCCCCTTCCCCTTAAAGTAGTCTCCCCTCTTCCCTTCAAATCAAATGGAATTCATGGTATAGCTTGAACTTAACATAATTTTAGCAATTTCATCAAAGAGCAAGAAACCAGCAGCTTTGGGAGCATGCTGTAAGAAGGAGGTGCTTTTTCTTGTGCATAGTTACTTTTCCAGTGCTGTTTTTTGCAAGGGCTTCAACAGTTATTTTTGGAATTACCTATTAATTCCCTTTGTTAGCATGTAATCAAATATGGTACTTTCTTTCTGTTTGTAATTCAGAGAGAATCCAAAACTTTCAGAACTTCATGTTCCAGCAAGATGACAGATGAACATGAAAAAAAAAAGCTATTTAAGATGTCCTAGTCAGGTCCAGCATTTTCCCAAAAACCTCAGTTTTTAGCTAACCTCCTCAACTTTTCAAACTCTCTTTACTCTTTATTGTCATCAAAAATTAATATTAACAAGTCTGAAAAATTATGCTCTTTGAACATGTAAAAATCAAGGTTTCCTCTTGAGCCATTTTTTTTGGGGGGGGAATGTTAAAAGCACTGAGGGCTTTATCTAAATGATAACAAAAATTCTTTCAGCACAGGCTGTATTAAAAAAAGCTGAGATTTTGTGTCAAGCTCTAATAAAGGACAATCAACCTCTGTGGTACTGCAACTTCAAAGAGAGAAGAAGAAATAAGTTATCAAAAATTATCTGACAGTGACTAATTTCCAAATTCACAATATCTCATACCAAACATTCCTGAAAATCAGAAAAAGAATAAATAAGCCAAAACAAGGATGGCACAAACCCCTTAGAAACAGAGAAACCAGCCCTGTGAATATTCACAAGAAAACAAATGACGTATAGTACGGGTGCAAATGTACCATTTTAAGCCCACAGCACAATGATAACTTAATTACATACTTTAACAGTTGCTTGTAAAATACACATAACATATGAAAATGGCTGACGTACAGCTAAGTGAAATTTCAGAGCTACTTGTGAGAGACTTCAGCACCCAAAAAGGAGACAATTCTTCCATAAAGGGCTTCAATTTTAAGCATGCTAGTGGTGTCAGGTGGTTAAGAAAACCACCAACCAACTCACCATAAAACACAGAGAGGGAAAAAAGTGCAAGCACATTGCCAAGAAATAATCAAAGTCAGTGGAAAAGCAACAGTCTCTGAGAAATCTACTGCACTATCAAACGTACTATCATCTCAGTTTGCTCATTAAAAAAATTACTAAAGAGACACATTATTATTCTAGAAACCTCTTGATTCCTAATTACTGAAAAAGAGGCATTCAGAAATTCCCATATTCTTATGGGGGAGCAGGTGGTAGACATTAAGATATCTCACTTGGAATGTTCTGACTAAAGTGAAGACTAACAACACAAACTAAGAGTACTGGCACAAAAATGAAGTTTGCCTTGGTTTCCTTTTCTCCCCCTCTTCCATGGCACTACAGGAACTTCCTTGAGTATCCATTTTATATAGGCATTAAAGCATCTTCAATATATGGCACTTTATTTTTTGCTGTTTTTTTTGTTTGTTTGTTTGTTTTTGTTTTTTGTTTAAGAAGTGGAAGCTACTTAAATCTTGGATAAAAGAACAAGTAAAAGATGAAGTGTCAAAATCAACATTCATGCTGAGGCTCTGTGGCATGTTCTGGACAGTCTCTGAACTATGTGAGGCATTAATTGAACACAGTACAGCTCAGTTCATCCAATATCATACCTGCATGCCCTCTGATCATCATCCTGCTCCTTCTCACATTTAGATTTCTGCACTAATTCATGACCTCCTAAGAAGATGTTACCCTGATTAGTCAAATTCCTTAACAACCACCAGAAACTGCATTAGTATGTTTTTAATATAATTCTGCGGTCTTCCATACAGTGGTTAATTAGAATGTCATTCTAACTAATTGCAGTGTGCAGAAGGTGCCATACTGTTTCTTCTCTCTAAGGGGGGTCTGCCACTCCCTGTTTTGAATGTTCATTATCATCTTTTATATCCACTTGATAAATTTATTAAAAATACCATCTGGTAGGAACTCTGCTCTGTTCTGTATTTTCAAGTCTTCTGGTTCTCTTCATTTCTCCCGCTAGGATTTCTGCTTCAATTTAGTTCACATGCTTACAAAAACACACTTCCAAAACCAACTTTCTTGTCCTTATTTTTGCCTGCCTTTTTTTTTTAATTCCACCAGCTATTCAGCTTTTCCAGTAACCAATGTTGTAAGAGAAAACAGAAGAGGGGATTACAAATTCAGAAATTCTTTTTACCACATACAGCAGTTTTACTGTGATAAATTTGATTTGCTTTTATGGAACAGAAAAGATGTGCATTAGCAAAGCATACACATTCTGCAAGCAAACAAAAGAAGATGACTGAGGTTACAGGACAGCAGCATCAAAATATTTATTAAAACTTTCTTTCTTGTCTCCTAGTCTTATACCACAATATGAAGCATTCAACAACTTGGCAGTATATTTAATTCTAGGGATAGTATTTTTATAAAGGATTGTCTTTTTCAAGGCATGGCCCAAGGGCCAACAATACTGGTGGTATTTAAAGATAAGACAGATATGTTATTCAACTGTTCTTAGACATCCTGCTGGAGAAAAATGCACTAGGTGTGTGCAGTAGTCTCAGTCATATTTACTTATCACTCATTAAGCTTTTTTTAATTTTTTCTTCTCCTTAATTTTTAGCATACCTGATTTCCATGGAAGCTTTGTTTCCCCTGAAGTACTCATTAAAAAAAAAAAAAAATTAATGCAGCCACAGTTTGGTGGCCTCAATTTCTGACTGTACTGTACTTCATCTCCCAGTCTGCACAAGACAGGTTTCGCTTTCTGCCCATTCCCTTTAACTTCACTGTAATCAACTGATTAACATGGCAGAGTCAGAGGTGGGAATTACAGAAAATCCTCAAATAACATTTTGTTACACAGAAATGCAAAAAATGGAGTGGATTCCTGCACCAGCTCCTAAAACCCGCCTTAATGCACCTTAATTCAATTACTAAAATAAACACACAGAGAAAAAGCAGATCTACTATGTAGTTTTATATTATAGGAAGGCAGCAACTTAAAGCATTATGGACTGTTTATACTGCACTCTATGCAACAGTCAGTCAAAGGTTCTCAGCTCAAATGTAATCATTGCAAAGCAACTGTTCTTTTTACTGAATTCTCTTAAGGCACTTACAAAATCCCCACCATAAGGAAATACATTTTCTTTATTATTTAATTTACTATGTTTAATAAGTATGAAGAAGTGATTTTTCTCTCATGCTGACATCTGTTGAATGCTCAGCTTTCAAATGCTCCATTTTTAATGGTAAAATCACATTCCTTCTCTATCTGAACATCTACTGAGCTGACAAAAGTTTCCTGTCTAGAAAATAACAATTAGAAAAAAGCAAGCAGAGAGAAAAAAAAAAAAAAGGCAACAAACCCAAACACAAAAAACCCTTCCCACAACAAAAAGACTTAAGTAAGTCAGACACATCCCAGGGTTTGCTTTTATTGTATTAAATACTTTAAAGAATGTTGGGCATTCTGCTTTCATTATTTTTCAAATGCCAAAAGATTTGTTAAGTCTAATCTTTAATCAATATATGAATTAGCACTTGTTTATTTGCTACATGGTAGAAAATACTAAGTTTACATACTTTTCAGTTAACTAAAAGTACAGTCACAAAGTCCTGTCTCCTCATCCCCATACTCTTTATTTTCTTGAGCTGAAACTTGCTGATGATATTGCTATATTTTATTTGAATCTTCAGTCAAGAAATCAATCATGAACTCAAGAAATATCAAATTCAAGCAAATATTGACAGCATTTCCACCTGTTTCAGTGAAAAGTTTTCTGCAAGCCATATTTAGCTGGAAAAGAAAACCCATTTATCTACGTCCAATTGTTAGTTTGGAATCGAATAACTTCAGAGAAGGCTGACTTTTCAAGTTGATATCTGCTAGAGTTCGTGATTTCTGATCCAATAACTTAGAACAAAGGCATTCAAATCATAAGAATTGGCCATACTTTTAATTGCCAACCAATTGGTTAGCTACAGGGCTCTTCCATTAAACATTCTGCCTGAAGAATGCTCTCAGAAATAGTGGTTGTTTCAGAAGAGTCCTAGGAAGTAGGCAGCCCTCATTGCAGCACTGGAAATGGGAAGAAAAGGTAAAGGGGGGGGGTGGGGAGTGGGGTAAGTAACTGGAACGATATAAACAGATCTCAGTTGAAGAATGGGTAGCAGTAACTAAACCAATCATGTGGCTGTCCTTTCCCACAGAAAGAGGAAAAGAAAAAATCCCTGCAGTATTTAGATCGTCTTCAAATTTTCATATTCTCCTAAGGCTATGCTTGCAGCAGAGCTGACTTACATTGCTGGGTAAACCTACATGGTTTCAAAAGGAGGCTAACCTTTAAAAAAAGAAAAGAAACAAATTATGATAGCTTTATGTGGCATCAACATTAAACTAGACACAAAAACAGCATCTCTAACTGCTTCCTTGGAGAGACATAGAACAGTTTTTTACAAAGCTGAATCACACACTAGGAAACTGATAGGACTGATTTCTCTCTTATATATTTTATTACTTTTTTTAAATAACTGCCAGAGGTAAAAAAAAAGTGAATGATTATTTATTCAGTTCATTTTTTCCCTTTTAAAACAAGTTCCAAGGCATTGGACAGCACACAAATGAAGGTTCATAATGATTCATAACTGCTAAACAGCATTCCCTGGAGGATGACCAAGGACATTCCAGTGTTTTATATCAATCTCCTGCTCTTCAGTCATTATTCACTGTTCTCCCTTTCATATGCAATGTACAAGATAGTCTGATACACTGAGCCAGACTACAGATAAACACAACTGCATATAAAAGCTTTTCAAACTGCACTCCCTATGACCTTAACCAGGCTCAAAATAGGATGGTAGGCTGGTCAAGCGACACGCCTGCATAGTCCTTGACTGCTCCACAGCACCAAGTACTGATTAAAGGACTAAGCAAGGTTATATTTTTTTTTCCTTTTGAGGCAGAAAAGCAGGAATCGGTTCCTATATTTAGGTAAAAAAAAAGAAAACAAACCCAAACCAAACCAAATTACAAACCCCTTCCCACCCGCAAAACCCCTCCCCAAACCAGAAGTGGTATTACACAGAAGCAGCCCCTGACTCACTGCTGTAGCTTCTTGTCACTGGGTAGATTAGATGCTTTTACAAAACAGCACATCACACCAGGTACTGCTTCAGCTTCCAAAGGAGTAAGTCTCTAGCTTGTGAAAATCTTCATTTCTTTTGGATTCTAGATTAAATACTAATGACTAAAGGCCATTCAAAATTTCAGGAGTGGAAGTTCACTAAAAGCAAACACTATGCTTTTGAGATTTAAAAAATATTTACATCCCTGGAAAGTATAATGGTTACATCAATCTCATGAAACTAGTAAGTTATCAGTGCTACATACTTACACATTTAGAGATATTACTATGCTGAAAGGAAAATGACATCTCAACCCCAACACCTGTGTTAGGGAATAATTTCATAGGACTGAATTAATTTCTGTAACCTCATTTTACAAGACCACCAAGGGTAAACCAACACTAGAACACCAGACAGTGCTAGAAAGAGCACTTCCTGCTATGTTTACTTCAAAACTGCTTCTCAACTATCAGTGGGTCATGTCAATACTGCATGCAGAATTGTATACAGTAACTATAAATCATCTTCCGTATTAACCTTTAAATGTAATACATCAAGAACTAGATGATCTTAAGGTCCTTTCCAACCCTAACTATTCTATGATTCTAAGTCAACAACTTGTCATGAAAACCTTATACGCAAAACCACAGCAACATAAAATTGCTGTTATCAGGAAACTGTACTTCATTTTTATTATTTGTATCCCAGCCTTCTAATCTTCACTTTACAGTGACAGCTATTACATAGATAGTAAGTATCAGTAGTAATATATCTGATAAATTACCCTCTTTGTATATACAGCTTTCTGACCAAGTTGAAAAGGTTTCACAAAAATTAAATAAATAACTACCCTTAAATCTCCACATAAGATCCCTAAACATATCTGTAGCCTTATTTTTTTGAAATGAGGTTTCAAATTACAAACTCTTTGCATGTTATCTTCAGCGTTGCTCTGGCAGAACTAGAGGTCACCAAGTCCTTCTGAAAGGACCATATGGCCTTCAAGGGCTTACCAACATTTCATTTGCTTAATAAAACAGGTTACAGATACAGCAGCTGTGTTTCTTCCAACCTAAGCTAATATCACATGTGATACCATCCAGGACAAAGACAGAACTAATAGTTTTACCTAAGACTGCTTTTCATGAGTTGAGGATGAAAGCTTCTACACACAGTTAAGCTTAATAACAACCAACTCTGATTACTGCATTTTGACATATTTTGTGGAGCTTTCCTAAGTGCTTTCAGTTCACTTTACCCTATCTGATCAGCGCAGAAATACAAACAAACATTGCAAATCCTCATTACAGCAACAAAATAGATCTGTGCCAACCACCCCATTGATAGTCATTAAGATTTTTTTGCAGAAGTGGCACTGGGACAGCCTGCTTGTTCAAGGGAGCCAGACAACATGCTATCTTATAGTAACAACCACAGCTATTTAAAACAAAGTACTACATGGATGTAAGGTCACTTGCTTTTATCAGAGCTGCTGAGAATATTTCTGAATAGGTAATATTGATGGCCATAAATTCTGGTGGAACATCCCTTGTGCCCCTGCACCATCACACAACTGGACTGCCCTCAACTAGCCCCCAGATCTTTCAATTTGCCCGTTTCTCACCATAAATTCTGCAGTGCCATACATATATATCCAACTGTTGCTGCTTTACTTACTATTTGAAGTTGGCCCACACCCCTCTTTCAATTAACTACTCACTGAATTCTCTTTTAATTTCCTATTAATTGCATTGGCTACCATCCCTTCAATATAAAAAGCTGTAGAGCCCTAAAGGCTCACTTTGCTTACTATAGATCACTTCAAATGACTCACAGATACAAAAGCTTGACTGACCCACACTGAATGACAGCATAATTCCACTGATCACCATGAACAACAATGGATACTTATTATTATGTAGTCCAAACCCTACTTCCCTGCAAGATTCTATAACTACAAAAAAAAAAAAATTCATAAATGCAGAAATTTTAATTAAGCCATACAAAGTGTCCATCCCCAGATTATCTTTAAAACACATGAAATGCTGAAACAGATCAAACAGTTTGCCTCAACAAAATGCTCACTAAGCCACAAAATATCATTGAGCATCTGAGACACAAGTCAATTACGGTACAAGTACACCTCATGAACATACACAGATTCACTACCTTTGCCTACTGTTATGACCAAACAAGCAAATATATTACTTGTGTCCTAAATTAAGTATTTGGTAAGTAAGACTGATAATCTTAAATCAAATACATACAGATCCATGCACCACTTATTTGCTCACGGGAGATCTGGTTTTGTACAAAGTTTTTAAAAATTCATAGCTGGCATTGATATATATGAAATTTAGCTCAAAGGTTTTAATAAACTTGAATATTTTGTTTCTGCACTAGTTACCTCACTAAGGTAGATGCTTTCTTTAAACACAGTTCTTCCTTAATGCTTATTCTATTTTCTTGTCAATAGCAGCTGCAATACTAGCAAAATCCCTAGAAGAAAAGGAAAACTTTCTATTTGCATTATGGGACAGCTTGACATTTTGGGACTATATAACATAAAAACTAGTCAAGTGTGATTTGTCAGGCTACTTATTCAATCCTTTTTTAAAAAAAAAATCATTACATTACACAGCAAACCTCATGATAGCAGCTGTAACCATACGATGCCTTTGTATAACACAGGGGGCATGGGTTGAAGGAGTTGGTCCCCAGTTTTTCACACCTAATATCACAGTTTTATCAGGGAAAAAATAAAAATAAAAATAAAATGAAGAGAAGAGAAGAGGAAAAGAAAAAAGAAAAGAAAGAAAAGAAAAGAAAAGAGAAAAGAAAAGGAAATGTCTTACTCATATCTCCTCTTTCATTCTTTTTTTGAAAACTGTTTTCTTTTCCAGCTATTATATGTGCAAAATTAAAATCTAAATACATGTTTAAAACCAGCATGAACTTAGAATTTTGCTGAAATTTTCAATTTCATGCCAGAAACTGTGGGAAACCCTCAACTAGACAACTACTGAAAGGGGCACAAAACTCTCCCCAATGAATTTCAGGATCTCAGTTGCATGAGTTTGTATGGAAGAATGTACAGAAATCACTCTGTCTGGACTAGTAAAAAGAAGATATTAAACCTTACTTTGACATAGTTCATTGTTCAGGATTGTTGGTCTGTTGGGGATTTCTACCTTAAGTAATGCAGCACTATGTAGTGGTACTTAAACAGTATTATATAAACTGTTCAGATCTCTAGAGGTAACAAAGCTCCATCAATGTGGTGCTCTGAGAACACAGGCAGCCAATATAACGTTCTGCCATGGTTAAGTGTGTCTATGACTCTTTGGGGGAAAATCAACACCTGAGAGTTTACTTTCAGCAGCTGAAACTAGGCTGTATAGGAGTTTCTAAATGCTCAAATCCATCTTCACTGTAATAAATAGCTCTGGTTCTCCATCCTCACTACAGAACTCAGGCTAACCTAGTGGCAGGCAAGAGCAATGACATGCAAAGAAAAACTGGATTAGCAGCACAGTGTCTCAATTATGAGTGACTTTGTCAGCAGTAGGTGATTTAATTTGAACTTCAGCATTCCTGCAGCATCACTAATTAATCCACATAACTGGAATTTCAAAGAAGACACAAGAACTAGCCAACCAATTCTATGCTTACAGCATCATTTAACTTAAGTTAGGGATTTCTGTGCGGGACCAGCAGGAGAGTAAGAGTACAGTGATGACCAGTCTTAAAAGGCAAGCATATGCAACATTTCATGTAAAAGGAGAACAGTTTTATCTCTTACCTATCAGACCTTTCTCAAGAGTAAAGGTTTTGTTTGTGAACATGCATTCAAATGCCACAATGTGGAAAACTTTGTTCACTGTGTTGTGGGTCCCAACAATTCGAATATACCTACAAAGGAAAAAAAAAAAAAAGTGTAAATAGCACAAGTTAAGCCTGGCAAAATTCCATGCACTAAAATACAAACGATTCAATTGGACTGTATTGTGCAGACCTCTGGAACTGAGTAACTGTTAAAAATAAATGAAAAAAGGAGTTAAAAGCATAGAAATTTCACAGCAAACCTCTATCTATTAAGGATGCTGGTTCCAGTATGATTTAAGAAAAAAAAAATAATTAAAGAGTTGTTACATCTATCAGAAATATTTTTCTGGACTACTTTGCCAAGAAAAGCAAAATGAGGGACCTTCTGGTTCAGAAATGGTCTGTTAGTGCAAATGTGCGCTCATGGAAGCTTTAAATAACAACAATTCCCTGTATCAACTACTCTGCACAAGAGTGAAAGATTTCACACAGGCAGAACAAACCCAACAAATCAGTGAGGCTTCTCTGCAGAAGCCAAAAATTAGTTCCATTTCAACATGACTGTTTCTAATTCTAACACTGGCTGTAGAGGGTATCAATGTCTTTGCTGGGGTAGCCTTTATTAATAACAAAAAAATAATTCTGAACAGTCAAGTGTTATGAAACAGAGCTAGCTCTGGGTTCCATTTCTGGTTATATACTTATACTTCTAGACTCTAATTGAAAATCCAATAGAGTTGCTCTTGAACACCTGTTCACCTTCAGTATTACACTGGAGGCTCCACCTTCTATAAACAGCCATTAGTCTCTGATTTAGTCTGATTCACCCAATTTCTGAAGAGATCCAACAGTTCTTACTATACATTTTAAAAAATCCTAAATAGAATATTGTACACCATCTCAATAAATGTTGAACAAGCAACACAGAAAACTACCTAAACCAAATATCACTACCCCATAAAATGGGCTACCCACAATGCAGAAGGTTTTGTATTAATTCATTTCAATTAAGAAGTATTAGGATGTATGAATCTTAATCAATATCCTCAGTCTGCTGTATAAAACAACCTTTCAGTTATGTAATATAATTATAGTTCCAACATAATATGCATTCAACAACAGCATCATTTTGGCTTGTGTCTTTCATCATACCAAGTTGAAAAGATGCAGAGCTTTCACCTGAGTTTTTTTAAGGCAATAAAAAACCTCATACCTCTTTACTAATGTTCAACCTCCTCCTAAACTTCACTTTAGTGCCTTATGAAAGAGCTCTTATAAGCAAGCCTCAATGACTGTTATTACTGACATTTGTTTGTCTTTACCATGCATAGAAAAAATTCCATCTATTACATGCAAATGACTGCAAGAGACAACTAAGCTACCTGAGTATCACCACTAAAACTGCCAATGTTTTTGACCTCTGCTCCTTTTAGCTTATGTAATAGCTTAATTTAAAAAAAAAAACTTACTAGATATTTGGAATGAAATTATGAAACTATGTTTTATAATATATAATATTATATATGATTATAAAATTATGTTTTTCAAAATTCCAGTTAAAATATTTTAATTATCATGACTGAAACAAAGAAGAATGATAAGCTATCACAGTAGCAAATTTCCTGCAAGTAGGAATGTAGAAAAATTTCTATGTAGAAAAATTAAAAATGGCAAAACTGGAGAAAATACTAATTTTTCATAAAGAAGGTGAAGCTATATTTTAGGGGTAAACCAGAACTTTTCCCTCACTATGTAACTGTGACAAGTGCCTGCAAAGAGCATCGCAGCAATCTTTGCTGAAGGTCAGGGAAACAGCATATTTTTTCCCAGACCTGCCCATGTGAGCTGCGGCAGAAGGTTGTATATGAAATACGACATTTTGGGATTCACATTATGAAGGCAAAACTCTATCAGCCTCAGTTCATCATAGCATGCTGAGGTCATTTTGCACGGCTTTTCAAGTGGCACACAGCCAGGTACAGCCATAGCAGAAGCACAGTGGACACACAGGAGCAAGACCCCAAGGTTTCTGCTCACAAAGCCAACCTAGCAAAACTGGCACTGAAAATCCATTGACAAGTTTATAATCAATTATTCAGGGGACTAACAGTTTGTTGCCCAGAGACAGTTAACCTGAAATTAGAAAGAACCTTTTAGTTTTAGGAGATCTACCAGACATCTTCAGCTGATGTATGCCTCCTCCTTAAAGTTACAGGCACAGACGTGTTTCATTCAGTCTTTTCAGGTTATCTTCTTTTTGGCAATTCACAAGTACAGTAGGAACCCTAAATACACAGGCAACAACCAGGATTCAACAACAGCAAATGTTCTTGTTCTATCCAATATTAAAAGCACAGAATTCCACTAAACACAGGAACAATACTGAACATTTCTAAGCGCATGTGGAGGCTGGCTTGCCACCGAGACTCCCTCGTCTTCCTCAGACAAGAAAGGTATTGACTGAGTTGTGCTGCTTGGACAAAACCGGCTCCAGGCCGACCAACAGAGCATTACTAATGGAGGTACTCTGACATACTTCAGTTACGCTTCCTTGCTTTACAGAGTTTTGAGAATAAAGAAAATAGCAATATTAATACAAACACAGGAAACTGCTTCGTAATTACTTTTAAAGGCTAATATATTGAGGGGTTTGTGTGTGTGTGTGTGTGTGTGTGTGTGTGTGTTATGAAATTGTAACACAATTGGTGCAAAGCTCTGGATTGTTTTCGGCTTTTATAGTTTGGGTTTACTTGAAATATATTGAGAAGGTGAAAGACAAGACTGGAATAGTTTGCCATGGGAAAAAGTGTCTTTATCATACCACACACTTAGGTTAAATAACATATCGCTCACAGGTTAGCAAAGTTCTCTGCCAACAAGTAGAAAGGTACAAAGCTTATTCTTGTATGCTAAATAACCTACCAGTTATTCTGAACAACAGGTGACAATGTTTCACATTGCTGGAAAGCTGAAATTTTGTGGCAATATAAAACAAAATCCCACCCATTAAAATAATAACGTATATATCACTCTTCTGAAGTATATTATTTCCATGTAATATTATTGCAAAGTAGAACATAATGATATGACAAACCTCATCCTTTCTCCCCAGTATGATACATATATTTTATTCTTTCCTTATCTCTCTCAAGGTGAATGATCAGCATGATTTCCTGTCTGAATCTTTCATTCTTCCACTTGGTGGAAATTAAAATAATGCAATCTTCAAAATTACTTTAAACACCGTAACTTCTAAAATCTCATGCTCAGATTTTGCACAAGAATCGTAGTTTATTATCCCATTTAATGCAAGCTACTAAAGCCTCCATAGCCTGAGACTGTAGAGATAAGGCAGAATTTATTGGAAATGCCTAGTACCACCAAGTAAACAAGCTATATCTGAACTTCGAGTATCACCAATGAAGAGCAACACTGAATGTACAAAACCTGTTTCAGAAAAGTTAAAATGAAGACATTGCAAATACTGTAGTAGTACATCTTAAGAACACTAAACAACAGGCTGAAAAAAAAGAGTTGGCTCAGAAATAAGATTGTGAGGAAAAACTGCAATGTGGAGAACTTCAATATGAGCAACAGAGTCTCAAAGCATACAGATTTCAGAAATTTAAAATGCCTGTTATAGCTCACAACATGCTTGAAAATGTGCAGACTTTCCTAAGCAGTTTTCAGACAGACAGAAATGCAACTGAGTCATGATTAAAAATAAAAGTATCCTTCAGGCAATCAAGACTATGTGCACCATATTTTTTCTTTTGAGTGTTTTGTTAGCTGGAATGTAAGAGTACAGACAACAAAATTAATATGAACAGTTACTCAGCACACACAACTTTCATAAATGCTTAAAATGAATGAAATGTTCTGTGTGATCACTCCAGTTTTTAGAACAAACTGTAATGGTTTTGGCTGTGATACTGTTCCATTTCTTCACAATACCTTGTAAGGTGCTGTTTTGTATTTGTGCTGAAAACTATGTGGATAACACCGGAACATTTCAGTTATCCTTCTGTCAACTTGGAGTCCAAAGCTGGGACCCTTTTCGGCAGAACTGCTGTAAATACCAGGGCTGATAATCCCTCTTTATGTATCTGTTCTTTAAGGCATTTGATCAGAAAGAGGTTGAAATTCAACTCCCTTTTTAGTAGGACTTTAGGGAACGGTCCCCAGCCATATGGAGCAAGGCTAGACCGTGACACAACATTCTCTGTTGCCATGCCATGCATGGCAGACAAGATGTGAGGTGATTAGGTGGATCAGAAAAATGTATGTAACAGCTCTTTTTTCACCCAGAAATCACAGATCATGTCCCATACATTAAAATAGTTGTAGACTGAACACCCTATTCCCTCCCAAAGCCTTATTATGAAATCACTAGAAGACATCATTATGAAATCAATGGATCTTAAGATGGCAGAAGCGAACAATTTCAGTAACCGTGTATCTTTCAGAGTCCAACTTTAGCAGTTTAGCTGCCTTAACATTTGCTTTCTATTTATATATTTATGCATTTTAAAGTACTAAAATCTGAATGAACTACCTGGGTTGATTAATTAGG
Source organism: Ara ararauna (assembly GCA_028858755.1). Taxonomy (NCBI): domain Eukaryota; kingdom Metazoa; phylum Chordata; class Aves; order Psittaciformes; family Psittacidae; genus Ara; species Ara ararauna. The sequence goes on from CM054379.1 coordinate 103,948,191, forward strand.
CACACATGTGGCAACAGCCCTTGTCCATCCCTATTTTTCTCCAGAGTAATTCTTCACCTTTGCATGAAACTATGACTTGAGCACTGGTTCTGACAACAAACAGACTTCTAAAAAACTACATTAGGTTTTACTTCTCTGTAGATTTGTACAGCTGACATATTTAATTTGGATAACAGCTGCTGCTGAGCATACCACTAATTCAGCTGTGGATACCCTGACCTGGAGGACTACCAATACCAAAGTTTGGCTGCCTGCCTCAGAACAGTATGTAGGACATATGACTCATGCATAAAAATATGCATACTGTGGGATCCATTGTAATCCTTCATTATAATAACACCACAGATATACAAACTCTGGAATATATTATGCACAGATTCAAATCCCTGGTGGATATTAAGAAAGAAGACTAAATGAGTAGACGTACAGGAAATTAACTGATATTTTGCACTGATATCCACTCCAAGTTACTATTAAAGCAACTCAGAAGAGCAACAGTGAACTAAAATAACTAAATCTAGTATGTGCAAGCCCAGCTCTAAAGAATTTGGCATTTAATGTTCCTTTGTGGAGCATTTGGTACCATCCACCACTGCTAGTCCTACATACTTGTATCTCCTCTAACTGTTTGGAAACTGCTAACATTCACATTCTGATCACTGCCACCGAGATAAATGAGATACAGCCCCCCACACAAGGGCATTAGAAGACGTTCTGTTTTCCTTTTAGTGGAAAAGGAAACACTGCTATTCACCAGTTTAGATGGATAAACTCCATTTATTGACAACTCCCGAGAATATATAATCCTTCAGACTCACACAGCTGAATCAACAGATGCATGGCAACAGGACAAAAAAATAAAAATTAAAAAAAAAATCAAGGAGGGAAAAAATCAGATTTATTAAATCATGTAGAAAAACAGTGGCCCTAAGTAAATGGATAAACTAAACAATTAAACCAGAACAAACATGGAAAGCATTTCTTTTGACAGGAGACAAATTTTCCTGCATTTAGATGAGAAAGTCTAATAGAGTTTATTTCATACCCAAGGAATCCATGCTGCAAATATAGAAAACAGTGATAAATCAAACAAAACACACAAGACAAGATCATAGACTGATGTGGGTTGGAAGTGATCTTAGAGATCATCTAGCTCCAATCCCCCTGCAACAGGCAGGGACACCTTCCACCAGACCAGGTGGCTCAAAGCCCTGTCCAACCTGGGTTTTAACACTGCCAAAGATGGGGAAGCATCTCCAGGCAACCTGTGCCAGTGCCTCACTGTACTCGTGGTGAGCAATTTCTTCCTGATGTGTGATCTGAATTTGCCCTCTTTCAGTTTAAAGCCACTCCCCCATGTCCTATCACTACATGCCCCTGTAGAAAGTCTCCCTCCAGATTTCCTGTAAGCTCTCTTTAGGTACTGGAAGACTGTTACAAGGCTCTCCCTGGAGCCTTCTCTTCTCCAGCTGAGGAAGCCCAGCTCTTACTGACCTCTAATAGGAAAAGCATACACCTGCAAATCTTGTAGACCTTTGCAATTCATGCAAATACAAGAAACAGTGTAGCAGTTTGACAGCAAAACCTTTGTAATTTCTAAAATGTGTATCCAGGTATTCTATGCTGCAGCATTCAAGAAGTTAAAACTATAGATATACAATAATTACACAGTATATATGATTGCTTGTGTACTGTATATAAGCAACACACCAACCAAGCAATCAATGTTTCTGAACATATTTAACCAAATTAACACTGATGTGCATGGGAACATAAGTAACATTTGTATGACGTGATAAAATATTTTGTATTCCATATGCATGAATGAGTTTAAAAATTGTAAGTTTTTTCATTCCTGCTTTTTTATTCCCTCCCCCCCCTTTTTTTTCCCCCTAGAAAACCCCAAATTTGAGAAAAACTTCCTTGAATCTGAATCTTTGTATTATGTGCCTATAGTTCCATTCAATTTCTCAAATCTGAACTGGGCTCTACAGGTTTTGTTTCAGGTCAGATCTCAACCCCAGCCAGACCAGACTATGGGCAGGAATCTGTAATTTCACTTGATCTCATAATAGACTTCCACCACACAAATTCAATACCTGTTAGAAGAAGATAGTAAGATTTTGATGCTATGGAATCTGTACTAACCCTCTCTCTGATTCTATTTTGCAGCCAAACCCAACTTAAATATCACCTTTATTTATCTTTATGCTATCTCTGTTGAATACACAACATCGGACCCTAATAAATTAAATATAAAAAAAATAGAAAATATAGTTCTTTAAAATAGAGAAAAAAGCACTGTTCTTCAGGAAGTCTGGTTCTAGCACAAAGTGCACACAGGATGTAGAAAGCAGACATGAGTTTGCCCTCATACCTTCCAGGCTGGTGTGACATGAAGCCACATTCTTTTCAAAATGCACATAATCTTCAACGGGACTTGTTTCCTTTGAATCACAGCAAACTCAGATGTGGTTTCATTGCATTGGGTAAATTTAGCTTAGGATTCATTATATAGATACATTGTAGCTTCCACATTTTTAAACACATTGAATAAAAGAAAATAGAGAAAAGTTGTGTTCAGTGAAATCCAAGAACACTTTCCATTTCCCCCAGTTTCTTACATTCCACCAGCCTGTGAATTTAACATGCAGTAATTACTTCTTGGTCCAAGGACACCTCAGTAAGAGCTGTGCAAAACTAGGCTGGAATCAGACTATATGTAATATGACAAAGGACCACTTGAGAAGTATTAGAAGAATGTTGTCCTGGGATCTAGAAGCAAGTGTGTGTGCTCAAGATATCAACCTTCATCGAGGTATCTCAGCAAAGAAATAACTGGTGTTTTGACCTACGATTTAAAAACCAAGGAATTTCATTTTTTTCCTATAAAACTGTATTGAAGATATGTACAGAAAATTGTACTTAGCTTTGCTGTCTCAGTTTCTGACACAGTGTTAAAGAAGGGTGAATTTTTTAAAAGAGGATGAAAATGATAAAAAAATTGAGAGGGCAGTTACTGAAAGAACCCTTTTTACATAAGGTTTCTTTGGATGAATCATTATTAATCAGAAGTATAGCAGCTCTAGGTATTTGAGCATATAAGCTGAAGAGAATAAGAGAAGACCTCCAGGGCTCATAAAACGGAGTCACATATGCACATGAAGAATGCCAAGGTTAAAATGAATAAACAAACAAACAAGAACAACAACAAAACAACCAAACACCCTATCCTCTCCCAGTATAACTTTTTACTTATTGAGAAATATATCTGAGGATATCCTGGGCTGCATCAAGAGGAGTGTGACCAGCAGGTTGAGGAAGGTGATCCTGCCCCTCTACTCTGCTCTCGTGAGACCTCACTTGGAGTATTGTGTGCAGTTCTGGTGTCCTCAAAAGGACATAGAAGTGTTGGAACAAGTCCACAGGAGGGCCACGAGGATGATCAGGGGACTGGAGCACTCCCTGTATGAAGGTAGGCTGAGAAAGTTGGGGCTGTTGAGCCTGGAGAAGAGAAGGCTGCGTGGAGACCTCATAGCAGCCTTCCAGTATCTGAAGGGGGCCTATGGGGATGCTGGGGAGGGACTCTTCATGAGGGACTGTAGTGAGAGGACAAGGGGTAATGGGTTCAAACTTAAACAGGGGAAGTTTAGATTGGATATGAGGAAGAAATTCTTTAGTGTAAGGGTGGTGAGGCACTGGAATGGGTTGCCCAGGGAAGTTGTGAATGCTCCATCCCTGGCGGTATTCAAGGCTAGGTTGGACATAGCCTTGGGTGGCATGGTTTAGTGTGAGGTGTCCCTGCCCCTGGCAGGGGGGTTGGAACTAGATGATCTTCAGGTCATTTCCAACCCTAACTATTCTATGATTCTATGATTTTTTATGTTAAAATTGTACCAGAAAAGTGCTAAGCGATACCCAAGTGGAACTAGCTATGTACTAGTAACGTAAAAATGACCAGATAAATCTTTTCATCAACATTTTTATGATTTGCAAATTTGTACCTAAGAAAACAACTCCCTATAGCTGGAGGTGGTTAGAAAATCGATGCGAAGTATTGATGGCCCAATTTTAATTTGCTGTATGAACAATTTTGAAATGCTGAAATGTGGGCTGAGAGTGCCTTAGACATTTAAAACATTTATGATAAAACATTTACTGTTAATATTCAAGTGTTTAATATCTGAGTCAAGGATGGCTTTGTTAAGTGATATCTTAATTGAAGATATGATCATACAGTTATTAAGATCCACACAGTATTCAATGGAGCATGTTTGTGGAGAAAACTCTCTAAAAAATAAAGAACAAAAGTAATGCCCTACCTAAACTAGCGGAACGTCGGTTCTCATGGCTTTGGTGTTTTTTTTCTAACTCAATTAAAGTGTGCAACACCTGTACTGCTCCTGACAACACACAGTTTAACCAAACTCTTACTCACGATCACTTGTTAGATGCATTTTAGACTTTATGCAGTGAAGACTGAGATTCTCATGCCAATCAGATACTACAAAATGGAGAAGAAGTCTCACTGGAAAACATAAGATGTTTTTCATATTGGTGAAATAAATGCCTGATGTGAGACCGATCACTGAAAGACCAATTTCTAAATTCACTAAGTTCTACATTTTATGGGAAAAATCTGACATGATATCAACTGGCAATATCACATGCTGCACACATATATATAGTTGCTACCCCAGCTGTTACTTTCCAGCATATTCAAGCCCTAACTGCTAAGTACTGCAGGTTTGAACTGAGCTATAAAACAAAGGAGAAAAGAAATATTTACGGAATTGTTCATCAGTAATGGACAGTGCAACAGATTCAGTCTTGTAGGCTTCATAGGTGTAGTTATTTTTAATTTTGTTTTATGGGAAATAACATGGTGAAAACAGATCATAAATTTGGATTACAAGTAGGTCTACATTTCACCTGCACAAACACCCCTACATAGCTCAGCAGCAGTGAGGTGGTAGACAAGACTTCCAATATTTGTATACAGATAATAAAGATTCCAGAAACTCAAGTTCCTGTACGAAGAGCTGAATTTTGGTTATTTTAAAGACAGAGCATTTAAGAGAGACAACTACTCTAACATATTTTTTGTTTCTGCTGCTTCTCTTTTTCTACTTTCTTTTTTTGTGATTTGTTTTAGCTGTAAAGTAGAACCACATTTATCATACAAATTTGCCACAATTCTCTTGCTGATTGATTTAATAAGCAATCAGGAGAACTGTTTGATTAATTCCAAACAGCGCTTTGCAACACTGCACCAATTCAACTGATTACAATGGATATTAGCTCTCTGAAACACTACCATCAGGCTGAGGCAGTAGATTGGGTGCCACAGCCCCGAGAAAATTTTATCATTTTGTTAGAATATAGTTCTTGATCTCCTACAATATGAACATAATTTATGTTTGACATGTCTATGAACTATGCCACTAAAACGTGTGAGCAGAGGAGCAGACCTGCAGAAGTCAGAAATATATTTACTGAGCTATTGAATCCAGGTCTCTTCAACTGGTTCTTTAACCACAGAACAATTTCATTTAATAACCAGTCATTTAATTCCCTTCACATGGTAAAACATCTAACAATAAGAAACTGTTTTAAATCTAATGTCATAAACCCTAAAATAAATTTGGAGGCAATGGAAGAACAGAATAAATGGTAACCAGAAAAATAAAATAAGACTTTTCTTCCAAACCTTATTTCTTTTATTTTAAGTATCAAAAATTCACTCAACACTGAGCCGCAGACAGGTTCCTTCCAGGGGATACTTATCCATCATAGTAAATAAGCACCTGAAAATTATCCATGAAGTTTCATTCTGTTGAAACACACTAAGTCTAACAGCTGGAGTTGCAATGCTTTTCATAAAATGATCAAAATGATTACATTTCTGGAAATCAGCTTGGTTTTGTGGGCTCTTTGGCCCACACCTTTACTGCACTGGCATAGTTTGCTAATGATTCTGGCTCAGATTAAAGACAACTGAACATCTTTATCAATACCTGAAATAAAATCAAGGTGCAATAAATCAAACTTTTGCATGCATTTCTATATTACCATTAACTCCTTCAACCATTTATCACAAGGCTTCCACTATTTCTGCCAATATATCTGCAGCTCAAGCTATGTAAGACAAGCTGATGCCAGAAGTACTTAGGGAAGAGAGCTGAATAAAGGAATTACCTTTTGCTTTGTCTCAAGATATTACATATTTCCACTGAAAAACTAAGAAGTTAGGATGCATTTAGGTGCAAACAATGTTTCCAGTTATTGGATTTTTACAGGAAAACCAAACCAGATTGTCACCCCTTATCACCTGTATCAGTGAAAGAAGTCTCTCTTGCTGGGGTAAATGAAGCAATTTTTCATTTATACACCACCTTCAGGTCACCACAGCTTAATGTAACAAAACACCAACAACACAATACACTCAGACTGCTTTGCAGTGAAGGGCATTACCACTGTGAACACATCTACAGAGAGAGTGCTATGAAAGTAATGAGCACTGATAGAGAGGATCATATCGAGTATTTGTATCAGCAGCAACAAATCTGCCTTGATCTTCCTTTGTAATATCGTTCAAATACTTAACAACAGATGCCACAGCATTGAAAGAACATGAAAAGTCAGTACTTGCCCATGCACAAATATTTCTAACAGGTGCAGGATGACTACTTCTGCAGTGAAAGTAGTTTTATGACCACAGGAAAAAACCCTAGAGTAATAACTTCCATCACCATGAACAAAGAATCTTTTATTTGGGAATCAAATAGAGTTCTGTCTGGATACCTACTTAGAGACAGAATGCATTAAGGCATCATCCTTTTAGCTATCTATTTATTAAGGAGTGCCAGAGAAGGTTTCACCAACTGTTTCAGAAAAGTAACAAACTCACTGCATATAAAAATTGTACTGAAATTGCTGCAAGTTGCAAACTGATATGCTTGGAGCCAAGTTATGACAAAATAAAGGCTCTTTTAATAACTTTAATAATCTACATAGGATCCTCAAATATAACAAACTTATTTCTTTTCCATAAACGTCTTTCTTTTCCAGTACAGAAGACAGGTAATACTCAGAAAGGATAAGCCTTCCTTTATCAGTGTAATGCCATCACTGAAATATTTCCGTTACCCATGAAGGTATTGTATTAGGCTCCAATTTGGGGGGGGGGGGGGGGGGAGAAGTCTTTTCAATAGTCCCTATCCTGCATAGCAGGTGACATAGTGAGAATAAAATCAGTGATTTAGGATATTGGCTCTCACAACCCATCATAAACCTGCAGTTACACATTTGTGCTGGAAAAAGAAGTGCTTAGCTGGTGTATTCATGTGCTTGTTTCACCATACCTACAATGTGATATCAGACAGCTCTCGATTGTTAATATCTTGTACCTAGCCTTCCCAAAGTGGCTATGAACATACACAACTCTCTCATATTCAAAATCCAGTTAGATCATTACACCATTACATTGGAACAACTGCCATCAGCTTGTATCTTCAAGAGGATTTTGTCCTCTAAATAATATGAATCTTGCCTCAGCAGTGACAAGAATGCTTTGTGGTAAAAAGTATCCTTCAATAGAATCATACCATGCAGTTATGTAAATCTTGATTCTGTAGACATAACCTTTATTAGCATATCAGTTCAATTTATCTGATTGTGCTATATTACCTTTTAAACCATCTATTTCACTTTATTAACTTGATAATTTAAACTCAGTACTGCATTATTTTGATAAAAAGTAGTTTATGCATTTTATTCTTATGTACTAATGTAGTAAAAACATGTTTCAGGAGGCAGCTCTTCATTATACTTCAGTGCATTATTCCTAACTGTAACTGATGTCTGTTATGACCAGGAAGCTATTATCAGGCTAATACTATCTTTTCCTTCATAATGTTATTATTATTCTCAGTATAATGACATAAATATCTGTTTGGAAATAGAAGCAATCAATATTATTTATTGTTGTATTTTCATTAACTAGAAATTTATAGGGAATACAGGACTGTGACTCATTTTTGTCCTTCATAGAGTAGAACTTTGAACTTCAGAACTAAGGTTCCTCTGTCGCATGCTCCCCTGGTCTTCCTTACCTATGCCCAAAATCAAATTTTCATATTTCATTTTCATCTCTTTTATTATGCCTCCTCCTCTCAGCTCATGCCCACTTTCCTTCACCTTGGCAGAGCACTCAATGAGCTATTTCCCTTCTAGGCCATGTATCCTCAAATAGATGATATATTTTATATATTCAGAATGAATCTTTATATACTTAGAATATCACCTCCAAATTTTAGTTGAAATCAATATCTACCCAATGTACCTCTCACCATAAAATGTTCAAGAACACTACTGCCTCCATATTTAGCAGGTAATTGTGTTATTGATTAATGTGATGTATAACTTTCGTGTATACCCTATCCATCTATTTCATACATGATTGTAGAGCTTTCTTGACTTCCTACAACTCCCAATGGCTCAGCTATATCAACACCAGACTCAAAACTTCCTGATCATCATTTTTATATTATTTTATATTGCCTTTTTTTTTTTTAATATTACTCCAGAGAAGGCTGCTCAGTGTTTCTACCTAAACATATAGAGCTGACTCTCAATATCTCACTTCCAGATTCTTAATACCAACTCAGGAAAAGAATGGATAAGACAAAAGGAAGTGGTGCCAAAATGTTAGTGAAACATTGTTTTATAATGATCTTTTAAATTAGTTTCTGGGAAAAGAGTCTAGGAGCACGCTTGCAAAAGTGCCTGAAGCATAGGGAAACAAAGTCATGGTAACTTTAATGCCACAGTACCATTGGTTTTACCTCACCTATTGTGGATTAAAGTACCTACAAGTCTTACAAAGAACCTCCAGAATCTCAGTAGCTGAAACCTGCATCAGTATGACTTACCTGCTATTATTATCTACAGTAGCTAAAGTTAAAATGTGCATGCCCAACTGTACGACACGCACACCCCATAGAAAAAGATTTCTATGTGATCAAAATGCATTTAAAATTATCTCTTATACTCAGGGATTCTACTATACTTACTGGTTTTCCACAAATGAGTAAGTGAAACAAAAATACTGTGGTTGGACACAAACAAATTTCAGTTCTAATAATTTTATTAGGTGGAATACTAAAAATCATTTGCCCAAAGTCTGATTCCATTTTCTATATGCAATAATCACATCCATATATTAACCACTATGTGAAAGCATTACAATTAGATACTATTTAAAGATGCATGTCTGTACATGACAAGCAACTTGGGCAACAAACATAAGAAAATGGGGTTTGCTAAGAGAAGATCAACTAGTATTAGAGACTTGACATTTACTTCTGTTTCAGGAAAGGTATTTAAGACATAAAGCATGAGTATAACTAAGGAGTAGAAATAGTAGGAAGAGTGAGAAAAAAAGAAAAGAGAAAATGCAGTGAAAATAAACAGGCAGTTCCATCTTATCCATACTTCATCTTTCAAAGGAACTTGCTTTAAAGTAGTATTTAACAATACAGCAAAAATAACACACAAAAAATTTTCCCCTACAAATGAGATCTCTTAGCAAATGACACCTTTTAGCATATTTAGCTTCAGACTTTAAAATATTCACCATGTACTGTGAAGGGCAAAAACCTCCAAAACCAAAGACCTTTCAGCAGAATCAGTTATCTCCCTAGCACAACAATCTCATGTTCGAGTTTACCTGGTTGGGACCTACCTGTGCCCCACCAGGCCATTATGAAAAGCATACAGGAGCATTATTACACTTCTTGTATTTCTTACGATACAAAACTTTGGTCTCCTTCACAAATGCAGCATAATTTTGAAAACATCAGGTGTGCATTGCCAATGTTAATTTGCAAGAATTCAAAGACTATTTTTATGACAAATAATACTTCTGTTGTAGAATGTCAGTATTCTAAAAGTGCATACGCTTTTAGTTCCACACCTACAGCTTTGGCTTTCCACCTCTGTTTGAAAGCAATGATGTTGCACATGCAAAAAGATAAAAGGACATGTACAATGAATAGATAAAGTGCAAAAGTATGTTTTATTACACTGCAAAAGGATAGTGCTGTAGCTGCACTCATACCATGGCCATGTTTTTTTTGCATTCGTGAACTCTATGAACACGCTTATGCTACACCAAAAAATTCTACCTCAGAATGACTCACATTCTCATAAATACTAATGCTAAAGGCCTGAGACACATTTAAATTAGAACTAAAAGTTAAAACTTCATGACTTTTCAAATATTAAACCATCATCATCATCAAAAATACATTCTTAGAGGTATTACATAAATTTTGTGCTGTGATGCCCCTTTCCACAAAAGAAATATTCAACAAAAGGTTTGGACTATAGACTGAAATTAATTCAAATAAAAGGCTGAGACTGAAAACCTGGTGAACCTTTGGCCTGGAAAAAGCAGCCTTGTTTTTGCAAGAAACATAGCTTCACACACACACAGAATCATGCAGAAGTTTGAGCTGGAAGGGACCTTAAAGATCATCTCATTCCAACCCCCCTGCCCTGGGCAGGGACACCTTTCACTAGATCAGGTTGCTCAAAGCCCCATCCAACCTGGTCTTGAACACTGCCAGGGATGGGGCAGCCACAGCTTCTCTGGGCAGCCTGCGCCAGATCCCACAGGGATGAAAGTCGTCCCAGTATCTAATCTAAATCTACCCTCTTTCAGTTTAAAGCTAGTCATTCCCCTTTGTCCTATCTGTACATGCCCTTGCGAAAAAACCCTTGCAACTACTAATTTTTGACAGTGAGCTCATATGTGGCTATCATACCCTTTTTCCTTCAAAAAAGAAAGATTACTAGAAATATTCTGCTACAGATTTTTTTCTATATTTATACACAAAATATTCTTTGTGCCATAGGATCACAATTCAGCTCTGCACCAGGAGATCAAGATAAGAAAGCCTGGTTTTCCTTACTGTTAATAGATTCATGTTAATGGATTAGAGGGACTCTTCACTAGCAACTGTAGTGATAGGACAAGGGGTAACGGGTTCAAACTTAAACAGGGGAAGTTTAGACTGGATATAAGAAAGAAGTTCTTTACTGTGGGGGTGGTGAGGCACTGGAATGGGTTGCCCAGAGAAGTTGTGAATGCTCCATCCCTGGTGGTGTTCAAGGCCAGGTTGGATAAAGCCTTGGGTGACACGGTTTAGTGTGAGGTGTCCCTGCCCATGGCAGGGGGGTTGGAACTAGATGATCTTAAGGTCCTTTCCAGCCCTAACTGTTCTATGATTCTATATGATTCTAATACTCTTCTCATAGCAGCCTTCCAATATCTGAAGGGGGCCTATAGGGATGCTGGGGAGGGACTCTTCATGAAGAACTGTAGCGACAGGACAAGGGGTAATGGGTTCAAACTTAAACAGGGGAAGTTTAGATTGGATATGAGGAAGAAATTCTTTACTGTAAGGGTGGTGAGGCACTGGAATGGGTTGCCCAGGAAAGTTATGAATGCTCCATCGCTAGATTGGACATAGCCTTGGGTGACATGGTTTAGTTGGAGGTGTCCCTGTCCATGGCAGGGGTGTTGGAACTAGATGATCTTAAGGTCCTTTCCAGCCCTAACTATTCTATGATTCTATGATTCTTCGGCTTTAAAAACAAACAAAAACCCAACAACGAACCTGTCTCACACTGCATGACCACGTAGCTAGCAAGAAAACCCCAAAACCCTTGCTGTATCAGTGAAGATAAAAATGATGATACATCATAAAACATGCTATATTTGGGACAGAAGTCACTAGCACTAGCCATCATTAGCATGCTCCCTATACAGAAGGCAGAAATGTAACAATTCTAACAACCACCTTTGAAGTCCCCACACTTGATTTTTTTTTTTAAGTAGAAAGAGTTTGTACAACTTCATGTGAAAACTAACTGCTGGAGATTCCTGAAGAAGAAACAATAATGCCAAGAAAGTCGCATCAGGATATATAATCATATTCCCGGGGTTCCCTAAAGAAAATTAAATGGTGTATATATACACGTATATGTACTTGTATGCATCTATGCCTAAAATCACTAAAGTGGTCAGCACAAATCTAGTTAACAGCTAGAATGGACTTCACATGTTAGCTCATGAGTTTCAAATTCCAAAATAAGTTGTTTTAACACAGCACTCAATTTCAAATATCCAATAAAAATGCTTTAAAAGCTTGAAAGAGTAGGATCATGCACCTCATCTGCTCAAGGGCAAGCATAAGCTAAAGGATGCTCATGAGATGAAGGTTAAAATGACAACATACAATTCATAATTATAGGAACTTTATATATACTCAGGCTCTCTGATGTTTTTGAGGTGGATAGAAGGGAAGGCTAACCTTCACAGAAATGTGGGTCAATAAAGTAAAACTAAGAATATCAGATACAAAGATAAATAGCACTTCGTGGATTTTTTATTATTAATTTTTTTTTTACAGAAATATCTTGACTCAGAGTAGGTTCATCCTATAAAACAATGCATTACCCTCTTTCAAGCATAAAAGAGGTGTAGAAGGGACATCTGGCATGTAATTAAATATCAATAATATTGTCAGTTAATGTTCACATTCATTAAATATGTAAGTTAAAATATGGAGCAGGCAACCCTCCTAACACTTCATGAAAGATAAGTCCAACTTGCCAAATATATTGGTCTTGATAAGGCCAAAACTGTTATTGTAAAGAAATTCTTTCCCTATTAAGGACATATACTCAAGGAAATAAGAGATCTGACAGAATCATAAAAACTCCATCTTATTTAAATCTTTAAGCATATGTCAAACTTTCTAAACCTACCAGTTGACAAGAACTATGTATTACGATTATTTACTACAGGCTTGTGTTTTTTTAATCCTCCTCAGTTGGAATGAATCGTTATATGAAGGTAGGCAGCCTATGACCTTAATAGCACAGAATACAATAGACAGATTAATTTCAAAGCAAACTGCCTCCTCCAAATACCTACATTACATTGTGCAGAAATCCTCAGACACAGAAGCAGCACCAGAAATTACCCAATTTAAAGGACAAATTAGAGCAATCTTGTCATTCTCCATCACATGCAAAAAAGAACATGATAAAGATTTAATACTTTTTAACCTTACAGAGCTGGGTTTTATTTTTTTTCAATCTTAAAATATCAATGTAGCTCTTATTCAATTCAAAGTCTTCAGCTCTTTCTCCTCCCACCCCCTTTATAATCCTTGCTCTGCTGATTTTAACTGCTTTGGCAATGCCAGAACACTGCCTGATGCTAACAGGTCATCATTGATTGCTTTAAACCAATTGGTTCCTTCATTACAGAGAAAATGAAGTAAAGCAGAAAGGCAGGCGTGCTCTTGCACAGTCAGCTGGACTTCAGCTTCTCTTGCTCCTCTTCTCCTTCATTAACTAGCAACCAATCGATCAGGATCCTGCTCAGAAACCACAAAACCTATTCATCACTTCTGGAATGGTTTTAACAGGTTGCTAAAGTAAAGAATATTTGAGGTATCTATCTTTAGAGCCTTTAGAGCTCATATGGTTTTAAACTGACATCCAAGAGAAAGGAAAATTGAAACGTTACACTCCTATATAGTTCTAGTTTAAACCTTGAATCCAAAATAAAATCTCGGTTAGTTATTTGCCCAAGACAAGAATCCGTGGTGTAGGTTACCTAATTTTAAACGTTCTCTACTGTGAAGAACTTTGATGGTTTGACAGAAAGACCACAGCTGGGAGAAAGAGAGCAGTGGGCCCCACTCCTTGCTTCCAGATAATTCGCTTTTGCACTTCCATGGTCTTTAAACAAATTCAAAATGCCAGCAAATGTTCATCCTAAAGCTTTACACATCATTTTTACCTTCACCTTTTCAAATATTTGAACACTGCTTGTATTTCCAACCATTTCATATCACTTTTTCCTAAAAGTCCCTTTCCTATCAAACTCCACACTTCATTTGCCCATACAATGGCAACAGAACCCCTTTACCTTATTTTCCAAACATTACTATGTGTCGTGGTTTAAGTCCCGTCAGCCACGCAGTTTTGCTCACCCACTCCCCCCTCTATCTTGCCCCCCACTCCCGGAGGGATGGGAAGGAGAATAGAAAAGAATGCAACTCCCACAGGTTGAGATAAGAACAGTTTAGTAACTAAAATATAACACAAATCACTACTGCTACCACCAATAATAATAATGACAAGGCGAATACAAGGAAAGAATACAATTTCTCACCACCTAAAACCAAGCCCGACCACGCAGTGCACCCCCCACCCTTCTGGGTCTCTCCTCTCCGTCCTCCATCTTGGGCATGACGTGCTGTGGTATGGAATAACCTCTTTGGTCAGTTTGGGTCAGGTGTCCTGTCTCTGCTTCCTCCCGGCTCCCCTCCTCCCTGGCAGAGCATGAAACTCAGAAAGGCCTTGGCCAGACCAAAACATCACTAAGCAGTAACCGAAACACTGGTGTCATCAGTGCTGTTCCCAGGCCCAAAATCAAAAAACACAGCGTTACACCAGCTACCAAGGAGGAGAAAAATGACTGCTGCTGCTGAACCCATGACATTATCCACCCCTTATTCCATACCATTCACGTCATGATCAGATTCCACATTGTCAATATACCATCACATGTATATGTATACATCCCCATACACAGAGAAAGGGAGAGAGATCATCCCTTAGTGCATAAACCAATCCCTACAAAGCTGCTGAGTCCACCCAGTCCATGATGTCAAGCTCCATCTCTTGTAACAGCCTTTCAGAGCAGGAGAGGCTGTGTGCAGTGTTCGCACTCGTCAATAACCTGGGCCACAGTGTCCATTGCTAAGTCCACCCCTCGATCATGAGTCCATCTGTATGCTGCATCTCTGCCCTGATGGCCTGAAGTGTCATGGGCCCACCAGGCTCAAAGTAATTCATCCACCCCTCCAGCAGTTCCTGCAGCTTGTCGGTGGGGACTCCATACAGCTGCCTTCCATCTGCGACGCTTCCAAAGCACTGGAGGGGCCCAGTGGACTAAATACTCACCCATACTGTCCCACACACCCTGCCACTCCTGGCTGTCCAGGCTTGGGGAAACTCTCTTGGTCATCATACATCGTAGTCTAACCCCAGGCAAGGCCCACACCCCACTCTGCTTAACTCTTGGGACCACACAAAATGGTTGTGGGTAAAACACATTCTGTATGCATGCCACCATGCTGATCCCCATCACAATCAGCAGGCAGGTCTCAAGGGTACCCAAAGGCCATTCAAACCCTTCAGAGCTCTCAAATGAGGCTGCTGTGCTTGCCACTGGGGCTGGTGTAGCTGCCGTGCTTGCCGGCTCTCTCACCAGCAGCTGCTCTTTGTCTGAGTCCAGAGCTTCCTTCTCTGCCTTGCTGGGAAGTGCTGCGGGGTCTCCTGCGTTCTCCTGCGGCTCCGCGGGCAGCTGCCGGGGAATGCTCTCGGCCGCCACGAGGCTGGGCTCGGCCACGGGACTCTGTTCAGCCTCGGGGCCCGGCTTCTCTGCCGTCTCCTCCTGCCGCTCGGTAGCCTCCCCCTCCCGCGGCTCGGCAGCCGCCGGGCTGGGCTCAGTCGGGGGGCTCACCCCTTTTGCTACCTCCTTCCTCTGCTCGGCAGCCGTCGGGCTGGGCTCGGTGGGGGGGCTCGGCTCCTGCTCCCCGGGTCCGCTCCCCCGGGCCGTTTCGGCAGCCGGCGGCTCCCGAGGCAGCCCCCCCTCGGCTCTCCACAGCCTCGCCAGGACGGTGAAGAGCAGCCGAACTGCCAGGTACACATTCGCCCCCCACGGCTTCTGGAGCCCGCCCGTATCACAAGCCATTCCAATAAAGTACAATGCAACAAGAACCTTAAACCAAAACCCATATCTGAAACATGCTAAGATAACAAATACCGGCTGTAAGTAAGGTACAACAGGCTGAAACCATGAACGCAAGAGAACCAAAAGCAACAACTTTAAGAGCCAATAAATCAGCATTGTGACGAGTGGCTATTAATCCTGTCGTTATCTCAACCCTTCGTGCCCCACGTTGGGCGCCAAAAAGAACTGTCGTGGTTTAAGTCCAGTCAGCCACGCAGTTTTGCTCACCCACTCCCCCCTCTATCTTGCCCCCCACTCCCGGAGGGATGGGAAGGAGAATAGAAAAGAATGCAACTCCCACAGGTTGAGATAAGAACAGTTTAGTAACTAAAATATAACACAAATCACTACTGCTACCACCAATAATAATAATGACAAGGCGAATACAAGGAAAGAATACAATTTCTCACCACCTAAAACCAAGCCCGACCACGCAGTGCACCCCCCACCCTTCTGGGTCTCTCCTCTCCGTCCTCCATCTTGGGCATGACGTGCTGTGGGATGGAATAACCTCTTTGGTCAGTTTGGGTCAGGTGTCCTGTCTCTGCTTCCTCCCGGCTTCCCTCCTCCCTGGCAGAGCACGAAACTCAGAAAGTCCTTGGCCAGACCAAAACATCACTAAGCAGTAACCAAAACACTGGTGTCATCAGCGCTGTTCCCAGGCCCAAAATCAAAAAACACAGCGTTACACCAGCCACCAAGGAGGAGAAAAATGACTGCTGCTGCTGAACCCATGACACTATGTAATATAACTGCTCAAATTACTCTTAAAAATCATTCTTCTTCAAAAGTTATCTGTACTGATTAGCTCTTATTCTAGTCAGTTTATTCATGTTGTTTTTTTTCTTTCTCCAATATTAAACTCTAGGGAATAGGCCTAGATTAGATTCCCTGGATTAGATTCCCTAGATCTAGGGAATAGGCCTAGCCTTATGCTTTGTTCACTAAAACAGGTATGTAATTTCACATTCCTATCAGTTCACAACACTGACACCAAGGCAATTCAGGGGAAGAAATCAAAGAGATGCTGTAATAAATACATAAGCAGGGAACAAGACATTAGAAAGGGCAGAAAAAAATCCCACAAACAAAACACCTCAAGAACAGAAATAAAGAGAGCATACCGGAACAAGAAATTAACAAAGGGATGAGACAGCAGACAACCAGACAACAAACAAATTGGGTGAAGAAAGAAACAAGAGTGGCACTGTTTTGATCAGGAAAAAGAAAATTCCTGTGAAAGATACTGCATAAAACATGGCACACACCCTACTAAAAGAACCAGAAAAGAAAAGCAGAGAAACAGTATGTCAATTTATGGTACACAGAATGGGAGGAAAAAATTAAGAGGGCAGCAGAATACAGAGATGCAATCCTTCTATTTGCAAATCAGGTTAAGAGCCATGTCTCTCCAGTTGTCTCCCATCTCACAAATTAAACAGTTTAGATTATTATTTTGAACAAGTCCATGGAAATGAATGAATCCACTGAACATCATAAGGAAAATCAGGTATTTCATCTGTGTTCTGTGTTTTGTCCTGTGCAGCATGTCGATTTACCAATACAGGACACTAAGTCAGCAATTTAGATTCTCCTGAGCTCCAGAGGATGTTTTGAACTCCTCGGGTCTTGCAGGGTCATCCTTTGTCACTGAATCACACACACACACTCATGAAACATGACACATGTCACTGGACAAAAATTAGATTATTATATCTGCTGCAACTATCTGGCAACACATAGTCATACAGATGTCAAGAGAGAAGTATGAACATGTTCAACAACTATTTTAATGACAGTATGATACGGGAACTTAACTGATCACTCCCATAAATAACCAGAAAATATCTCCTAATGGTAAAAACACATCGCAGCAGATTTGTGGCAGTCTTACTTTAAAAATAAAAAAAAAAAAAAAAGAATTTGACATCCTACTGCAGGACCATTTTTCCTTTGGCAGTTTAGAAGTCAGTTAAATCAAGGGTTTCCAAATTCTTTGGACAAGATGATAGTGGCAAATCCTCCACACCTGCTTTTTGACTGATGTGTGTCACAGACTTAATTGGTTTTGACACATGCAAACTCCAAATTAGGTTTCTCCAAAGCTAGGGTATTTTTAAAGCTTTTTGCTGTCTCTGTCTGACACTTTTCTGAAGATCCTACGATGTCTCGATAATACTTAGGCGTTTTTCTAGAGGAGGCATTAACAAAATCTGTCCTACAATTGGTGTCTGCCAGTATAGACTTAATTTCTACATGGAACCAGGCACGTACACTACAAAAGGAATGTGCCTCACCATACTGTATCCCCACAAACAGTAATCAATAAATTACAGTTTATATACCATAGGGCTAGATTAATCCATGAATCACTCCCTACTCATGATACATGTGCTGACAACCAGAATGCAGAAGGAATATCAGCTTTTAAGAAAGAATCCTGTATAGGCACTATTGGTCATTATGCTGCTTTTACTCACATTACCAACTGGTGCCACACATAATCTAGAAATAGAGTCCAGAACTTATAGAAAAGAGGCTTAAAAGAGAATTTAAGGTGTCATTTAGCCCATCCCTCCTGTCAGAGTCACAAAGGAAGATCAAATCACATTTACTACACTCCAGACAAATATCTAACCCCTTGTTAAAATTCTCCACTGAGGAAGCTTTCACATCTTCACAGACAACCTGTATTTAGCCAGTGTGAGAGGGTTTCTTAGTGCCAAATCTGTTGCTCTAATTTATGCCTACTACTTCTTGTCTTACTCCTTACAAAGATGAAAAACATGTTAATTTCTTGTTTTACACAAGTTTTTTTACCTGGAGGTTTTTTATGCGTCCCTTCTAACCTCTCTAAACCAGACAGTTGCAAACTCGCCCACCTTTTATTCTAGGTCTAACTGTGCTGGCTCTTGGTGTTCCCTTCTAGACTCTTCCCACAGTGCTTCTTCCAGTATGAAATGGTAATTTCCTCAAGGGTCCAAAATTAGAAATTCAGATATGACTGAACTGAATGAATGATGTAGTTTCATATTAAATTCTATCCTCCTGTATATAGATTCAAATATTATCTTTTGCAACAGCCAATACTGTCACATGTCCAGTTTAGCATCCACTAAAAATTGCAGACCCTTCTGATGCTGAAGGGCTATTCAGCCATCAGCTCCTCACTCTCATTCTTTACATCATTATTTTTCTGCACATGCATAGATTCTTGCACTTATTCTTAGGAAACCACGTTCTATTTATTTAGAGTGTATCTCCAATGTATCATGACCCTTTTAACGCAAATTTACCCTTTCACATAACTGCATCTCTTCTCACAGTTTCATGCTATCCTCAAATTTTAAGAAAATATGGTGGGGTTTTTACCATCCAAAATATTACACATGTGCCGAGTAGCATGGAACCCAAGAAAGACCCCATAAAATCCCATTTCTTATATATTTCAATTTTCCATTTCCATATATCTATGATTACAACAGGTGCTACTTCAGTTTTATGCCCACTTTACTATATTTTCATTTGGACTATGCTCCCCTTGCTTGCATGCTGAAATACCATGGTAGTGTCAAAAGCTTTACTGAGGACAAAGTATAACATGTCCTGATTTATTTCTTATCCATACCCTGTTTTTCTGCCTCAGAAGGAAGGTAAACTGACTATCTGTTTTGGTCAAATCCAGTTTAGCTGACAGTAATTTTTTTTATCTTCTAGTATCTACAAACAATTTGGTTCAATTACTCTCTCCAGTATTTTTCTGGAAACTGAAGTCGTGCTGTGTGGCACAATTCCTCAGCTCCCTCTTTCTGCTCCTTTTTTTAAAGATAGGTAAAGAAAAAATTTGGTGCCCATTACCTATTTTCCATAAGTTCACAAAATCAATATTTTTTCCAAGGTAGTAAGTATAAATTACAACTACTACTTCAAAAGCTGCTTTCTAGGGATTAGTAAGCAAGTTATATATTTACATAAAGAAATAAAATTGGAATTAGAATATAAATTACAGGTACCAGCAGAACAACTTTATTTCTTCTTTTACATTTACTAATTGTTATCTGCAGCTATTACTGCCTAGAAATTGGGGGATTACATGATGTAAATTCTCAAGGACAATATCTGATTATTAAAGTTCAGCTTATTAGCCATATTTCCTAATTTGCATAAACTTTTATGAAAGACAGAACAAACATTTCCCAACCCCTAACACTGTGATTGCTCCATACAGATTCACGGTAAAATAAATGTGGAATTGTGCATGTCATGATACTGTGTATAGAAATAAACAAACTTCAAAATAGAAGAGGAAATTTATCCCCTACTAAGTAATATTCTCTAAGGGGTGCAAATCAAGAGCATATACAAAAAGAGGCAAACAGCAACAATACATTTTAATCTATTTATTTATCAAATAATTTGAAAACATTTTTCAAGAAAGACGTTTGTTGAGAATAGTCAGCTCTAGTGGTAAAAGGTGAACATAAACCATAGATGCCAATAGCTCTGATCTCTAATTTAGTATCATGCAATAGTGTCCATAATGATACACCACCAAGAGCCTTGCAGAGACCTCCACTGGAAGGAAGAGGAGGAAAATCTTAAGTGAGGCACTGATTTATCCTAATCTAGCCTTCCAACAGAGAGAACTCAAGATACCTTTATTATTATTCTCCCCTCCTCCCCGCAACCAAGAGATAAAGGTCTCCCTGATACCTACTCCATGGAGGGGAAAAAAAAACAACCAACCAAAAAAAATCCCCAAGAAGAAATACCACAGCTTTCTGACTTCTTGAGAAGATTCCACTCGAGAAAATCCTCTGCAGGTGAGAGCTCATCTTACCAGAAAAGAACAAAAACTACTATTCCACACACCATGACCTAAGTTTTATACTTTTGAAAAGCAAACCTAACTTATGTTTTAATTGAATGACTTAAATCACTAAAAATGGATATCTGATCTGCTGGTATCCACAAAGTGTCCCTAAGGATTATCCATTGTTTTCTACCAAAAGTCTTGTCTAAGCGCTATAGAAAACTGTCTTTCAAAGCCTGTCTCAGCATACTGTATATGGAGGTTAAAATAAAATTAAGAAAATTATTAAGAGGGGAATTACTTAAAAGAATTTTTTTTCCCTAAATGTAAATTGGGATGGCATAACAAACCAAAAGAAGGCAATTAGCTCTGTCTTGTTCTTCCACTGTATATAAAAAAATAATGTTGAAGCAAAATGATGTGGAGTTTTTCTTTGAAATAACTGTTTTGTAACTTGGCTAAATGGGAAGCAAAGAGGGATAATCTACTGTGTTTGCTTCATGCAAATATCTGCATGTTTTGTATACAATTGTTTCAAAATTCAAGGGCCCAAGGTATGTGAGTAAATAGCTCAGCTGTGTAAATAACAACCCCTCACATGCTTTGCAACAAAGACCTGAGAACAGCCTTCTCACTTTAAGTAAGTGGTTGCCTGTTTTAAAATGTTTTTTACCCTTCAGTAACACCAGCCTATGGTGTTGGTAACAGATCAGCATATTTCATGTTAGCATTCTTAAGATTATTTAGATGCAGTAATCTTTGGGTAGAAGAACAAAACTCCAATCTGTGAGACATTCTTACCCTTCTTATAGCATGTGAGCCCTTCTGGGTGCATTAAGTGGTTATTTCCCATTCCGATTCAAAACAGGAAGAGATGGCTATATCTCACCTTTGATATTACACAGCTTTTAGCCAGCAAGGGGATAGACTCCAATCAGCTCATGCCAAGGCACCATGATCCTGACAATATGCCAACAATTGAGGATAAGAAAGATCCTCTCTTTCTCATCTACCTCCTGTTAGAGGTAAGACAGCGCATTTGGCACTTGTGATCTATCTCACTGGTTTATGTCACAGGACAATTCAGACAATTGCAGGACACTTGGCCATTACTGATACAACAGGGTATAGAACAAGAAAATGCTTTAGAGCAGGCTTGTGCCCTGAAGAGTCTCCACAAGATGCTGAGCATCTTCTGCAGGGGGGCTGTAATTTCCATCAGAACTAATAGTTCTTGAGGGTGCTCCTCAGTGTCATTTGTGTGTCCAAAGAAAAGGCGTTGTTCCATGTTTCCTTCTGAATGCAGTAGACAGCAGAATTATTGCATGAGATCTCTCCAGGTGGTGAGGGTTTTTCCTAGTGTCTGTGCTTCCTAAGAAAGGGCTAGAGGTAGAGGTATTGTTTGGGAGAAGACTGAGCACAGCTTTTGCACTGGGACTTTCCCATTTTTGTAGCCATTTAGGACCTGGGTGTTAATTTTCCTCTCAGGAAATTTTGTATGGGGTATTTTCTTCTCTCTGAAGTAACAATTTCACTCGTGTCCTGGGTTTTTAGATATTTGACAGTAAGGAGTATGATTCTCATGAGACCTCACTTGGAGTATTGTGTGCAGTTCTGGTGTCAACATAAAAAGGACATGGAAGTGTTGGAACAAGTCCAAAGGAGGGCCATGAGGATGATCAGGGGACTGGAGCACCTCCCGTATGAAGACAGGCTGAGAAAGCTGGGGCTGTTCAGCCTGGAGAAGAGAAGGCTGTGTGGAGACCTCATAGCAGCCCTCCAGTATCTGAAGGGTGCCTGTAAGGATGCTGGGGAGGGACTCTTCATTAGGGACTGTAGTGATAGGACAAGGGGTAATGGGTTCAAAATTAAACAGGGGAAATTTAGATTCGATGTAAGGAAGAAATTCTTTCCTGTAAGGGTGGTGAGGCACTGGAATGGGTTGCCCAGGGAAGTTGTGAATGCTCCATCCCTCGCAGTTTCAAGGCCAGTTTGGACAGAGCCTTGGGTGACATAGTTTAGTGTGAAGTGTCCCTGCCCTCTTAAGGTCCTTTCCAACCCTAACTATTCCATGATTCTATGATTCTTATATTATGAGTAGAGAGCTACTTATAATCCTGTTGGGGCAGCTAAAGTTACTGCCCCCCAAGCAAGTTAGACAAGATTGAGACAATAAAGTACATATGTTTAGTATGTAGGTGCAAAGTAAAGTAAACTACGTTTGCTCCTTTAGACACACTTATATATTTCCTGACAACAGCTTCACAAATAGCAAGAGGCTACATAAAATCTAATAATACACCTCAGGAAAAAAAGCTGAGTGCTTTAATAATTAAATTTTTAAAATTATTATATCATACTTTTATGACCATGATCACTTAAAAGAAAAATAAGCAGTATTCCACATGAGACATTAATTACCATCTCTTCTTTTTTAAAGCTCTGTTATTTTACATTTCATTTTCCTCTTTGTGACCCATAAATCTTAAAAGAAACCAACAAAGCATACGATGATTTTAAAGTACTATTTCAAAAACTGTCAGTCTGAAAAAACAGAATCCAAAAATAGATGAAGCTAGAATTGTGCTGAAAACATTTCTATGTTCTGATCTCATGACCTCAAAGATACCTCATGTTCTCCTCTTGGCATTGAATGATGGGCCTGCCACAGACACAGTGCTTGGGTATTATTTTCTTTGAGGTATTCCAGTCCTCCTAATAAGGAAGGATAGTAGGAGAGAAACAGTAACAGAATGAGAGTGTAAGTTTTCAAAGACGACAGGAGGAAGAGGAACAGTTTCCTTTTCCACCTAAATTAAATGCATCATCTCAAATTTCAATAAATATTTTATATAAATTATGTGCTGATAACTGTGGATCATACTGAATAAGTATTAAGCTAAGCCTTAAAAATAATCTTGAAGCACACTTCAGTTCTTAATTTTTTAATATTAGATCTCTCAACAGCAGTCATACATCATAGTTTCTATTAATACCCACATATCAAAAATATAACTACACATTACAGATTTTTTTCTCTTATTATTAAATTGCATTATAGCAAACCACGGCTTAGATAAAATCAAGAAATACATATTCTATGATTTACTTATATGGAATACCAACCTATGCATAAACATTTTGCTCTTCAATTACTTTTCCAGTAACTTGGTGAACATGGTCAAGAAGCATCAGGAAAACTCCCAGCCAAAACTTTAACAAGCATGGAAACAAGCATTTCTAACTAGGGAGGAGAACT
Organism: Ara ararauna; assembly: GCA_028858755.1. Classification (NCBI taxonomy): domain Eukaryota; kingdom Metazoa; phylum Chordata; class Aves; order Psittaciformes; family Psittacidae; genus Ara; species Ara ararauna. Next base: position 103,972,146 of record CM054379.1, read on the forward strand.
TGAATGTAGTGTTTGGAAAGCATGGGTTTCTTTACTGAAAGACCACTAGTATCCTTACTTTAGAGAAAAGGCAAATTCTTTCAGTAGTTGTATAATTAATATCATTTTCAGCATTAAAAAAGATAAGGAAGCAAGGATATCTGTATCTTTTATTACATTCATTCCCATGTTGTTTTTTTAGGGAATCACCCCTCACCTGAAAATTTTGCTTGTAGCAGCTATTAGCTGTTTCTAATTTAAAGTAACTTATTGTCTCTCAAAACAAGAACACCATAGTGTAAAATGACCAATGGCTATTCTGGGGCCTAGCCTAGATGCAACTCATGCTAAAGAAAAACTGTTTGCAAAACCCTTCCCAAACCCCAATATTACTACTGGATCAAGAACCAGTATTGCTGAATGAATGACACAATTCTGATTTTAAATAAAAGAAATGAAGTAAAAATATTAAAAATCAGAAGTAGTACTCAACTCTCAGTAACTTCTGTTCCCCATCTTCCACCAAGCAGATTAGCCATACTTCAGATTTAAACACTACTAACCCACTTCTCTGTGCTGCTTATTGAATCTAACAGTTTGTTCAATTCAAGTACCCCAACACATAAAAGCTACTATATAGCTTGCATACACTTGTGTCTTCCTGATACTGAGTCCCAAATAAAAGTCCCAAACCTAATTCTGCACGCAGTGTCTTGGCATTGCAATTCTGGAATTGTGACCAGGAGAAACTACAATGTGGGAAGAGCAGTACTTCCATGCAGACTTAACTCAAGTCCATGTAGACTGTTCAGCCGATATCCAGGCTAACTTCTGCAGGGCTGCTCAACCCTTTCCCACCCAACTTTATTACACTGGAACAAGCTCAACATATTATAAACAAAGCGAAACAGAAAAAGATCTCTAACGCAGCAAAAGCAGATTAAAATACAGGCACTAAAGAATGTTATCCATAATATTACTGCACCTCCTATTTTCCTAACTGATAACTGCACTGTAATTGTAAGCCAAGGTAAGGGCATATTTGAACTCTCAAAGGAAAAAATGATGTCTGTCTCTTTCTCTGTACTGGTGTACTTTAATTCACCGTAAAAAATGAAGTCTGCACATTGTTAGTTAGACATAACAGCTTTCCTTGCCAACAGGCTCTTCAAACTGTAAAGTTATAGTAACAGTTTTCTAGCTTCAAGGTTTCACCTTCCTTCATTTTAGACAGACTGTTAATAAAGTTTAGTACTAGAATTTCAAAGACTGAAAATAGCCATATCCCATTGAGGAATTTATGGGATCTATTTTTCAGGTCATTACGGAGAAGAACACTGAAATGAAAGTCAAGACACTTTTCCATACACAATTTTCACCCTGGGATCACACTTTCTTTTGTAGGAAATCTCTTCCCTACGAATTCAACCAAATCAGCCATACGCATCTACTTATCTTACTAACCTGCTATTAGTTCATTCTCTGTTTTTAGTACATAAATATACATTTTTCTGAAAGTAGCATGCTGTTTCCCTGTTGCCCTGGGTTCAGCAGTTGCAGTCATTTTTCTCCTTCTTAGTAGCTGGTGCAGTGCTGTGTTTTTGACTTTCAGCCTGGGAACAGCGCTGATAACACTGATGCTTATAGTTACGGCTTAGAATGTTTGGTTTGACCAAGGACTTTCTGAGTCTCATGCTTTGCCAGGCAGGAGGGGAAGCCAGGAGGAAGCAGAGACAGGACACCTGACCCAAACTGACCAAAGAGGTATTCCATGCCACAGCATGTCATGCCCAGGATGTAAAAACGGAGAGCAGAGACCCGGAATGGTGGGGGTGCACTGCGTGGTTGGGCTGGGTATAGGTGGTGAGCAATTGTATTCTTTTCCCTTGTATTTCTCTTGTCATTATTATTATTGGTGGTAGCAGTAGTGGTTTGTGTTATGCCTTAGTTACTAAACTGTTCTTATCTCAACCTGTGGGAGTTGCATTCTTTTGATTCTCCTCCTCATCCCCTTGGGAGCTGGGGGAAAGAAAGAGGGGGGAGTAGGTGAGCAAACTGCATGGCTGACTGGACTTAAACCATGACACCTGTGAAATAAAGATGAGCTCTTGCCTTTGATTGCAGTTTACCAGTTGACAGTCCAGCCAATTGAGTTAAAATACAAAAGACTAGCTAGGCTGTTGTTGAACTTTGAGACATTCAGTGCACTCTGGACATTACAAAAGGGTCCCGACCATCAAAGCTTCAGTGACGCTAGCTTCTTTCGTGACTTTAATTAAGAAAAAAAGAAAGTAAAAAAAGACACACAAAAACCCCTGGCATTACAAAAATAAGAATAAAAAAATGCTGTGAAAAATCAGCTGTAACTTATTCTTTTTTTCTACTTCATTGATTTTTTTAGAGATTACCAAGAGACAGCAATCCAACAAAACTGCCCAATTTAAAGAAAAAAAACCCCTTTGATTTCAAAGTCAGCATTAGCTCATTTTTTTCTTAATATTTCAATAAAAAAATGCAAATTACACCAAGTGAAGCATATTTGCTTTAAACAAAATGAGAATTAGTTATATTTTTTTTACGACTCCATTGAGTACATTTCTAAGGCCTTCTCTGCTGCTGCTCCCATCACCCCACCACCTTCAAAGGGTGGTAGAAAAGACATCAGCAGCAGATTCAGTATTGCTTTGCTAGTTACAATACTGCCCTTCTGTTTGAAACACAGACTCTGGGTTTGATGTGATAAAGAGACCATGTAACAATTAATCAGTTCAATCTTTGCTTATCTCAAAGATTAATCTATTCTGCCCATTAAAATACTATCTTACTGATCATATAGATGCAAGAATAAAATCAGAGCTAATAAAACTCGTTCTGCAGTTTCCAGTCACAGTACTTTATCTCCACAAGTACTATTTCCAATTAGCTGGATTTTTTCTGAGACAGTAGAAAAGAAGCTGGTGGGCAAAAAATTTTTCCAATCAAGCCTGTTATTGACACTTTATACATCTAATGTATTTCCAGATCCAAAAAACGTGGTTTCCAAGTTCATTCAATGGAATGTTATCATTCCAACTTTCAATATGTTTATTTTATCTCCAAAAGACAAGGATTCAGAGCAATCACCTCAAATACATCACTTTCCTTATCATACAGTCCTCAGCTTGGAGTCAATTTTGGTGATGACATAAAAGTAAAACATGATGTTCTAGCAGCCTCAGACACTACTGACTTACCAGGAATGACAATTACTCCAGTATACTGGCTTCTCGGAAGAAGAAGATAAAGGTTAAAAGCAGAGATGCAAAGAACACACCAGCATCGCTACCTGACTCAGAGAAGTAACATGGCTAAAAGGTTTGCCCACTAAGCATAAATGCCTAGCTTTGAAAATATATTTAAACAGTTTTATTTTTAAGCTGAAATGGATGCATTCTGGCAAGATATAAAGTCTATTTTCAATTAAATTCTCTATTCACCACATGGTTACTGAACCAGGAATATCACATGGAAAGAATATTTTTCATAGAATACATTAGATTCTGAAAGTATCAATTCCAATCAGAAAGCCAAAAAAAAACCCCTCTACCAGTATCTGTCAGAAAAAAAGGTAAGACTTTGCTAAAATGATTTATCTTTTTCTAAAGAAACTGGATGCTCCAGCAGACATGGCAATAGTCTGCAATACACACAAAAAAAATCCCCAATTCACCACATTTAATATTATTTTTGACATATTTACATTTCTGCTCTCAATGTCAACTATACAAGAAACTAAACTCTTACTATTCAAAGTGTAAAGCTTAAAAATGTGTTAAAAATACATCATTATTCACATTGCTAACAAAAATTTCCAATTAAAACTATTTCCTTTAAACTGTACAGTACTCCATTTACAAAGAATATAGGAAAATTTAAAATAATCCTCTGAAAGGGAATGGAGTATCCTTTTTTTGTTTTATTGTTTGTTTTAATGTTTGCTAGAACATTAGCCTGACCAGCACATCAGTACTTCAGAACATATCTTATGTATGTCTGCATACAGAAAAGAAGAAAATCAAACCCAAACTACACTTCTGACCAACATGTCTATACCAGGGAATAACTGCAGAATAGATGTAGCTGCACCAGCAAAATATTGTTAGGAAATTAGTATAATATGCAGAAAACAAATATTTGCTTACAAACCTGTGATGGTGGTATGTTTACCGCACAAACTGTTAAAGACCTAAACCACTAAAATTTACTTGTAGGGTTAAGCAAGAGTGATGGCTACTTGATTTCTGTATGACAGAATCATCACAGTGATTTAAGATTCTTATCTAATATTTACCACTCTCTCACACTTATATTGATTCATTATGCAGTACTCCTGGGCCATTCCCATGTTTGTGCAGCCTGAGCAGGAGCTTTTTACACCCATCATAAAGGTTACTTTACTATACCACATCCTACCACCTGTCACTTAAATTCTGATAATTTTCCAGCAGCCTTACACTCTCTTTTCCTCTTCTTTTGCACAAAAGAAGGTCCTGCTATTGCCAATGCTATTTCTAATATACTGCTCATACATAGCTGTCATTCATGTTGAGATTTAAATCATGAAGACAAGACATATTAGCAATGTTATGTCATTTTATTTGCTATTTCTTCTGGCTCAACGGATTCACAGTGGGCTCTTCCAATGTGCTACGTTATATGAAAGTTAGCTTAAGCCACAACAAATTACCAGTTGGTATCTTTACTGTGAAAATCGTGTACAGGCCTGGTTTAATTAAAGCTGTGAAAAACTAATTTCTGCTGTCCTTAGCACCACCTTAGCCTGCAAATAAAGGTGAAGAGAAGTGTTAAATACTGCATTGCACATAAAAATCCTTGAAGTCCTTCATCCTTACCTGAAAGATTCCTGTGCATCTAATGCCCACATACCTTGTCATATTCAAGTAAAACTCATTCCTATGTGTTCCACATTCCAGGGGTTATGTACATCCAAATTCCCCATTCCTGTCCCATCAGGTTACTCATTTATCTTCTTCCATGGAGTCTCAAGGGCTTCCACTTCTTCTCAATAACCCTCTTCCTAAGCCACATGGTGCTTGTACTTCAACCATTTGCTTCTGAACTAAGAGGGGTAAAGTAGTACTCTAAAGGGCTCAGAGTTCATTCCCATCTTTTCCCATACATTTATTCATGTTTATGCCTCCCTAGAAACTGGGCATATCCTTGCATATATATGAAACTTAGCCTTTTTAGATGTTGTCATGGGTTCAGTTGTAACAGTTTTCTTCTTCTTAGTAGCTGGTGCATTGCTGTGGTTTTGGCTTTAGTCTGAGAACAATGCTAATAACCGATGTTTTAGTTGTTGCTAAATAATGCTTACCCTGATCAAGGACTTTTCAGTCTCTCATGCTCTGACAGTGAGGAGGGGCACAGGAAGCTGGGAGGGAGCAAAGACAGGACACCTGACCCAAACTAGCAAAAGGGGTATTCCATACCACAGCATGTCATGGCCAGTATATGAACTGGGGGGAGTCACCTGGAAGGTTCAGATCACTGCTTGGGTCAGGCTGGGTATCAGTAAGAGGGTAATGAGCAATTGTATTCTCACCCCTTGTTATTTCCCTTACTGTTATTATTATTGGTGGTAGTAGTAGTGGTTTTGTGTTATACCTTAGTTACTGGACTTTTCTTATCTCAACCTGTGGGAGTTACATTCTACCGATTTTCCTCCTCATCCCTCCAGGAGCAGGGCAGCGGAAGAAGGGATGAATAAGCGAGCAGCTGCATGGTTCTGAGTTACCGGCTGGGCTTAAACCACAACAGATGTATAAGCTAGATGGTCTGAATGTTCGAGACCATCACCTGGACGATAGGCTACTGGACGTTGTTTTAACTTGCATACAGAATTTCACAGAAAAACTGAAGATGGAAATACGAGTGATTCAAAATTCTGCAAAAACTCCAGCAGCACAGACAAAGCTAAGCTAATATTAGCATCAAACCGTGCCAGTATGATTCTTCCTCCCTTATTGAAGTTTTTAGAAGTACTTATAGCTCTTCTGAAAAGCTCCAACTCAAGAAACCCAGCTAAAATGTCAGTGGACAACAATTTGAAATCCAAACTGAAAAGACATTAAAGTCGTATTTAGTTACATAATTCATTGCTGTTGCTTCAGTATGCAATGAACATGGCAGTAAATTGGAAAACACATCTACAATTTGTAATTTCTTTTTAGAGAAGCTTTATAACAAGAACAAAGAAAAAAGCTACATATTCTACTGAAACTTGTGAGACATTAACAACAGAGTTTTATCCTATAAAAAGGCAATTGCACATCAGTTGTAGGGTTTAGAAACTTTCATGGCATCTGCATAAAAGAAAATACCTAGCAAAAGTGCTAACAAAATGTTAAAGTTGTACTTTTAACTGAATGAAGCCTGGAGTATTTAATTTGGAATCCTCTTAATAATGGCAACTAATTTTCTTTATATGGACTATTCATTTCACTTACGAAGATATTCCATAAAGCTTTGGGGACTCATAACACTAGACATACACTCACACAAAAATCAGTAAATACCGTATTCTCAGCTATGCCTTAACCTCAAACATACTTTCAAAATTAAAAAGAGTCTTCAAAAAAAAGATTCAAGTCTCTAATGTATTTAATGCTACAAAATGCAGGACTTTTTTCCCTAGCTAGAAGGGCTAATTTGATGCTTGCAGCGTTATTTTGAGCCTGCTAGGTTACCTAAGTTTATCCCAAGAAGAGGACCATTCATTTGTCAAAATGCGATATACGCTCCCTGGCTCCACAAAGCAAAATATAGCCAGCAAATAATGTATGCATACAGTTAAGGCTGAGAAATCAGGCCAGGACATTAAAAGAAGTGTAAGATTGACTGCAAGACACCTGCTCCATTATTGCTGAAGACAGAAGTACAGAGTACAAGGTGAACAAGAGTAAAGGAAATAATAGAGGAAAGTTGATTGTTTCAGGGACTTGAATGTTGTACTGCTGAATGGGGCACATTCTCTTCACAGCGTTCTGATGTGATGCCCAAAACGTCAAATACAACAGGCTTTTCTCAAGTACCCATCAAGTAGGTCTCCCCATTATTTGAGGCCTGTGGCTTCACTTGACATTCAGAATTGTAAACTGAGATCAAGAGAATAATATGAAATGGCAACTACAGTAAATACAATCCTGTATTATAAACAAATTCAAGGAGCACAAGTAAGGTTATATACATCTGTCTATCATATATACCATATGACATAACACTGATTTGTCATGCAGGCTTGTTAACTGTGGTTAACTAAGAGCAATGAAGAACAGCAACAGATACTTCTTCTCCACCCTCATCTTCAGTACAAATGAACGGTATACTCAGCAAGTCACATAGACATTTGCTGTCAAAAGAGGAATGCCAACATTCAAGAATTCTTGGTGCTATTTTAAAATCAACCGGATGAGGGAGACAGGAAACAAATCAGTCACATGCATCTTGGGTCTACTCCTACTGAACCTTTTCCAGACAAACACCTTACTTGATTAAAGATTTTGCTTCTACTTCATTTACTTATGCGTATACATAGAATCATAGAATCATAGAATAGTTAGGGTTGGAAAGGACCTTAAGATCATCTAGTTCCAAACCCCCTGCCAGGGGCAGGGACACCTCCCACGAAACCATGCCACCCAAGGCTATGTCCAACCCAGCCTTGAATACCGCCAGCGATGGAGCATACACAATTTCCCTGGGCAACCCGTTCCAGTGCCTCACCACCCTTACAGGAAAGAATTTATTCCTCATATCCAGCCTAAACTTCGCCTGTTTAAGTTTGAACCCATTACTCCTTGTCCTCTCACTACAGTTCCTCATGAAAAGTCCCTCCCCAGCATCCCTATACGCTCCCTTCAGATATTGGAAGGATGATGCTTCAGATTTGGAAAGGTGAGATCTTTTTAGTCTGATTTTTTAAGTTTTCTTTGTGTTTTTTAAATACTTCTTTGTGTATTTTAAATTAATATACATGCCTGGGAGGATATCATCAAGAAAACTACCATTAAACCAATTAAGATACACATTATCCATGTTGCTAATTTTAAACTGCAAACTAAAGGTAAAAAAATACCACCACCCCTGAAATACAAATATCTGAACATCATACTGAACTCCTTACATCTGCTGTGTCAGGGGCAATAGATAATGGTCTGTGGTGAAACACACGACGATCGAAAAGTACTGTTTGTCTGCTTTGGCTCCTCCCCAGAGAGTCCTGTTTTGGCTGCTCCCTGGAAAGTCCAGGTTTGGCTCCTACCTGGCAAGTTCTGCTTTAAAACTCCCTGGAAAAGTCTCGACCCTTGTAGACCTTTCCAGATATTGCTGGCCATTTCTTCTGACGTAGGCTGGCCCCCTGCATCAGAATGAGTGCGCATTTTTGTCAGTATAAAAGCCCAAGCCTCATGTGATGTGGGGGAGGCAGAACCTCATACCACCCAGGTCAACGTTGCCTCCACGGGGACGCCCGCTAAGGTTGAACCTGACAACTCGCACTGCGATGATGATTCTCAGAGCTGGTTTCCTGATCGCCTTCACAGGATCCTTGGGGTTGGTAATATATCCACTATACAGAAATATCCTTTACTGTATCCTTTACTATCTCTATATTTCTTATACTAATAAACTAGTTGAGAGTTCTCTATTTGTCTTTTGTTTTCTCTCACCTGGAATCCTCGAACTCTGGAACATCTGCTCATTGTGTTATTAGGCTTTTGAATTACTAAGAACCAGAATGAAACAGTGAATGATACTAAACATTAGGATCAACTGCATTACGTACATCTTCATCTGATAACAAAAGATGAAGTCAGGACAGTTGACAGATAAAATATTTTAAGACAACTAAAGATGAAATACAGTAAATTTGTTCACACTATCAATACAAAACAAATTCTAGAAATCTTAATAAAATACCCTTTTAAATAATATTGATTAAAACAGGCAAAAGCCTAAGTTGCTGTTCACACGTCGATGCATATCCTGACCCCTAGGGGATAACAGGAAAAAAAATAACCCAAACTATCAGTAGCTTATTGCACAGCTAAGTACAGTGTATAATTTTTGTGTTACCTTCCAATACCTAATTTCCAACCCATCACTCAGAGACAGGATATTGCCTGGCTACACAGAGCAAAAGCAGTTGCTCTTCACTTAGAAACAGCACAGGAAGTGTAAAAACAGATGAAGAGGATGGAAGTATCTGTGACTTGTTTAATCTGAACAAAGCTTTAAGCTTCAGAAGCTTGTCCTAGAGAAAATTTTTCTCTTAGTGCCACTCTTATGAAGTCATATTATACTGCAAAATGAGAAAGCAGACAAATAAGGAGAGTATGGTTAATGAAAAGTCCTCCATCAGCTTCTTAATCTACAACATCACAAGGAAGCTAAACAGCAGAAGAGCTGCTTTCTTAAGAAAAAGGCTCTCATGGTAGGCTCTTAGGTGGAGCCAAGACCATGAAACAGGCCCAGAGAAACATCTTAGATGTGCACTGTGAACTTAACTTCTAAAAACTTGTATGCAATACACCTGTGTAGTTCTTACGAATCATGTAATGAAAAAGAAGAAAGAAAACGTATGTGAAGTTACCTGAAGAGGTAACAGAACTTTCTACTGCTGACACTCTGAATTATCCTGGTCATAAATTCTCATCTGCTACTCTCAGAAAAAAAACATTAGAACAATTGAGCTGATATAACAACTTCTTTACCAACTAAACGGGGAGATATTACTCCATTTCCAATTTTATTATTTTAAGCTTCCCATCACTTTTTCTACTTTCAGACAAGGAGTCCCACCTCTTTCTTTGCAACACTTCTCATGCTTACTCACTTAATCAACTCAACTCACTAAGAAGTAGAAAACTATCCTGTCATGAATAACTGAGTTGAAGCTGTTCACGCAAAGCCCAGGCATATGCCAGAGCCAGCACAACAGGGAGAGGTGACTATGTTCACCCAAGAATGAGGAAAAACTTCTCCTATCCTCTTCAACCTTCCCAATATCCAGCTAAAGATTATATTTGCACATACAGCTAACCTATCTTATGAACCAATTAGTCTCCTAAATAGCTTTAAAGTAGCAGGAAACAAACATTTCCTCACTACTGAGAAGAATAACTCCAACAGTCAGCATCTAAGGAGTTTAAGCGAGGAGACGCTATTCACCTCACCAACTTCATGTACTTCTCACAGCATCACTTTGAAGCAGAGAATGAGCAGAATTCATACAGTGAAGCTGCTATACCAATATATCTGAATGATAAATGACATACTTGAAATCACATCAAGCCCCTGAAGCAGAGAACTGTACCCAAGACACTTAACTCCCCTGTTAGCACTTCAAGCACAATAATTTGGCATCTTCCTAATGAATATGAAGGCAAAGAGTCATCAACTGAGACCTCACAGATGCAACAACATGACTATCAGAAGCCAGGCAGCTGTCCTTCCAAAACCACCTTACTTAGGCCACCAGGTCATACTAAACTGCAGAACAGCTGTCCTGGAAGGAACATCACATGCATGTTACATGCCTTCCAATATTTAAGCTACCCTAGCTATTTCCACACATCCCTATGAAGATTAACCCACATAACCCCCATTAATGAAATTTAATAAAATGATACATGACTTTGCAAAATCCAAGTAAACATCAGAATCCTTAATACAAACATTGTTTTTCAGATATATTTTACGTCCTTTCCCTTTTTCTTAGAAAGGGAAAAAAGTATGCATTTCCTTCCAAAATTGCTAAAATATAAGAAAAATTACAACATAAACGTACCTGAAGCAATGAAACACATACAAGGCATTAAAATATATTACTAAAGAGATGTTTAGCTAAGAAAATTATCCGTTGCCAAAAATCTAGTAGCAACATCCATTAGTTTTTTCCTGAGCCACAGTTGTTCTTATTCATACTATGCTATTTCAGGTCTGAGTAAAATATAAAATCTCTTTAGGAAACGACATCACGATTTTATTACACCACAATTTACAGCTTATCTGTCAAACTGTGATAACACTGTATTTCTTATCAAACAACCTGTATGTCATCTATTATGATGTATGAAAACTCACCCTAAAATAACTTCACAGCTGTCAAAGATAATTATAAAATTAAGGAAGTCCATGGTTCAGTAAGAAATGCATTCAATACATATAACAGGTTGTACTGAGCTGTATCATGTACCTGTTTATAAGAAGACATATGGCAACATTCACTCTTACTTCTATGTGACAAGAAAAACAGAAGAGTGTTGCAGTGCCCCGAGCACCTGAAAAATGGAGTCAGGTGCCTGTACCATCACTACTGCTCCTAATTATACTAAAGATTATAGTGATGACTCTAAAAGGAGCTTCAGTAAAGAGGAATTTGAAAGAATTCTCATTACCACAACTTCGAAAGTAATTAAAATTGAAACAACAGACCCTATGCAAAGGCTTATATCAACATTTCTAAAAGGGCAAACAAAACAGGATAACTACTTTTAAGGTCACTTTCATGATCTGGTTGAAGAGGCTAGAAATCTGAGGACATGTAGCATACAGGCATTTGACCACTGAGGGAAATGCTTAAAGTGGGAAGAAAAGGGGAGTCCGGGCTGACACACTGTACTTTAAAAAACACATATCAAACTTTCACTTCACTAAAAGAGATAACTAGTTTTCATTTTTATTCATGGGCACGCCCATGTGAGGCATCCGAAAGCTACTCAAACTGAAGTGATGAAACATGCTATTATTTCTACCCCTCCCCAAAAAAATAAAATGATCAATATTTTTCTGGCTGTACCTTCATTGGCAATAATGAGGTTGGGGAGCATTTTTTTCCCTTCCAACTGTTATAGCTACGGACTCCTGGTAACAAACTACTTGTGAGCACTCACACAATGTAAGATTGACTTCCAAGCAAGAAAAGCAGCCAAGACTCTTAAAGTATTCTAGCAGTTGTTTAATTTCAGTAAACCCAAACCTTTAAAAACTGCACAATAAAGTAGTTCTGTAAACCTTTATTAGCTGAAGCTACACCAAATAGCAAGATCATCCCTGATGAGATTTCTGGGTGTGAATGTTGAGGTTTTAACTTCAGCAATGGCAGACAGGAATTCAAGTGCTACCACTGTGCTAGGTAAGTCAACATTTTAGTCCCTTGTTTGGCAATTATACTGATTTTAATTTTTCAGCAAATGCAACATTCACTTCTGCGCAATGGAAGAATCATAGGAATTAAAAAAGCCATTAGAATTGGTCTGCAAAATCAAGATTTAGCAGAAATAGCATTACATTGAATCAGCACTTGCTTCAGATCATGCCTATGAGCTAACTAAAAAAAGAAACACTGGAAGATATATGAAGAAATATGAAACTGAAGAGAAGAAAGGAAACAAAAGACCCATTGTAAGAAAATACTAATTTTAAAAAAGAAAACCCTCTCTTCAAAACTATGTTTACCTTCAAACTTTCCTTCCAAGTAACTTCTCATGAACCCGACTGCAAAATATGAATTGGAAATCCTTATTTTAAGGGCTTAGGGTGTTGCTTTTCTTTCGTGTTTTTCGTTTCTTGCTTTGTTTTTTGTTTTTTCTTTTAAAACACACACAATAGAATTAATGCTAAAAATGTCAAGCAGCATCTTGTTTTGATCTAGTCAAATAAGAATTACATCAATTTGAGTACATAATCTCAAAAATCTAAATAGAATCATAGAACCATAGAATAGTTAGTGTTGGAAAGGACCTTAAGATCATCTAGTTCCAACCCCTCTGCCAGGGGCAGGACACTTCACACTAAATCATGTCACCCAAGGCTCAGTCCAAAGTGGCCTTGAACACCACCAGCGATGGAGCATTCACAACTTCCCTGGGTAACCCAGTCCAGTGCCTCACCACCCTTATACTAAAGAAATTCCTCCTTATATCTGATCTAAACTTCCCCTGTTTAAGTATGAACCCATTACCCCTAGTCCTAATCACTACAGTCCCTCATGAAGAGCCCCTCCCCAGCATCCCTATAGGCCCCCTTCAGATACTGGAAGATGCTGTGAGGTCCCCACTCAGCCTTCTCTTCTCCAGGCTCAACAGCTGCAGTTTTCTCAGCCTGTCTTCATACGGGAGGTGCTCCAACTCCCTGATCATCCTCGTGGCCCTCCTTTGGACTTTTTCCAACAGTTCCATGTCCTTTTTATGTTGAGGACACCAGAACTGCACACAATACTCCAAGCGTGGTCTCACGAGAGCAGAGTAGAGGGGCAGGATCACAACCTTCAACCTGCTGGTCACGCTCCTTTTGATGCAGCCCAGGATACGGTTGGCTTGTTGGGCTGCAAGTGCACACTGATGGCTCATGTTAAGTTTCACATCAACCAAAACCCCCAAGTCCTTCTCTCCAGGACTGCTCTGAATCTCTTCTCTGCCCAACCTGTAGCTGTGCCTGGGATTGCTCTGACCCAGGTGGAGGACCTTGCACTTGGCATGGTTAAACTTCATCAGGCTGGCATCAGCCCACCTCACAAGCGTGTCAAGGTCCCTCTGGATGGCATTCCTTCCCTCCAGCGTATCAACTGAATCACACAGCTTGGTGTCATTGGCAAACTTGCTGAGGACACACTCAATCCCACTGTCCATGTCACCGACAAAGATGTTGAACAAGACCGGTCCCAACACTGATCCCTGAGGGACACCACTCGTTACTGGTCTCCAGCTGGACACTGAGCCATTGAGCACAATTCTTTCCGTGCGGCCATCCAGTCAATTTTTTATCCACTGAGTGGTTCACCTATCAAATTGATGTCTCTCCAACTTACAGACAAGGATGTCATGTGGGACAGTGTCAAACGCTTTGCACAAGTCCAGGTAGATGACATCAACTGCTCTACCCCTGTCCATCAGTTCCGTAGCCCCATCAGAGAAGGCCACCAGATTGGTCAGACAGGATTTCCCCTTAGTGAAGCCATGCTGGCTGTCACTAACCACCTCGTTGGTTTTCATGTGCCTTAGCATGCCTTCCAGGAGAATCCGCTCCAAGATTTTGCCAGGCACAGAGGTGAGGCTGACTGGTCTGTAGTTCCCCCGCTCATCCATTTTACCCTTCTTGAATATGGCAGTTATATTTCCCTTTTTCCAGTCATCAGAAACTTCACCTGACTGCCATGATTTTTCAAATATGATGGACAGTGGCTTAACAACTTCATTTGCCAGCTCCTTCAGGACCCGCAGATGGATTTCATCAGGTCCCATGGACTTGTATACATTCAGGTTCTTAAGATGGTCTCGAACCAGATCCTCTCCTACAGTGGGCCTAGGGTCTTCATTCTCACAGTCCTTGCGTCTGCCTTCCAAGACTCAGGTGATGTGGTCAGAGCATTTTCCGGTGAAGACCGAGGCAAAGAAGTCGTGAAGAACCTCAGCCTTCTCCAAATCCAGGGTAGCCAGTTCTCCCGATAGCTTCTGGTGAGGGCCCACATTGTCCCTAGTCTGTCTTATTTGCAATATACCTACAGAATCCCTTCCTGTTATCTTCCACATTCCTAGCCAAGTTTAATTGTAACTGGGCCTCAGCTTTGCTAACCTGGTCTCTAGCTTCCCGGACAACATCCCTGTATTCTTCCCAGGCTACCTGTCCTTGCTTCCACCTTTTATAAGCCTCTTTTTTCCTTCGAATTTTCCTCAGCAGCTCCTTATCCGTCCAAGGAGGTCTCCTGGCCCTCCTGCAGCACTTCCTTCTAGTTGGGAAGCAACACTACTTAGCTTGTAGTAGGTGATCCTTGAATATCAACTAACAGCCTTGGGCACCCCTGCCCTCTAGGGCTATATCCCATGGAACCTTACTATAAATAACTTACAATAATTGTAAATATTGTAAATAACTTACAATAAAACCATTACTGTCATTCAAACAAGTTTCTACAGTTAAGTAGCATGTTAAGTGCAAACTAATCTGCCTTTTGAAGAATATCAATCATTTATCTGTTTAATGTGAAGAAGGAAAGATGCAATTGGAGAACTTTTTCCTCTCAAGAAAAAATTTGAGTTATTACGTAGCACTCTCTAGTGGCAAAAGGTGTTCAAGTCAACTAAGTCTTTGCAGCAACTCTGACTAAAGAATTTACCATTTAAATTATAGTACAGTTTTATGTGAAAATATACATCCATGCTTCTTACTTTGGAGGTAAAAAATATGGTTATTTGGGAAAAGTGCTTGGGTTTGTGGTGGTTTTTTGTTAGTTGTGTGTTTTGGGTGGCTTTTTAACTACTTTACTATCTCACACTCAAGTTTTTGCACAGCAGTGTTTCAAATATCTCCATGAAGACTACTGAAGCTGAATCTAGTAACATTTCAAGCTTTCTTTAAATTATGTTCTTTAATTCATATCTTTGCAGAATATTCCATGAACAACAAAATAGGAAGTGTTCGCATAACTACCCATTTACATTCTCCGACTTCATGCATAGCCCGCAAGTACAAAAGACTCGAAACTGCTTGAGCGGTTTCTACAATCTGCATGTATATTTCTTGAAGAAGTGTATTTGCACTAGGTTGATGACAAACAGATGACAAAGAGAGATCTGGATACCCACACATGTAATCGAGTTGCATTTTATATATAATAAATTGCACCTAATGCATATAAAGACACAAGTAACCTATTTCCACCAACCTGCACAAAAATTACATGTTGTAAAAATTACAAATGATAATATCTTATACTTTTTAAAGTAAGTGGCTTCATTTTAAGATAAATATTAGTTTTGCACATGTCAACACACATTTACTTACCTTTCACCTGGGAACAAAGCCATAAGGTTTGTATCTACAAGAAGCCCAAAGGCACTTAGCGGTCATTCAATCAGCTCTCTTCCCACCTCTTCTTCTAACAGCAAATTTTCAATACGATCCTTATGCTCAACAATGCAGATTTCCCATTATATTTGTGATATAATATTATAATTTTTCAAACGCAAGATAAACTCATTTCCATGTTCATTAAATTCATCTGAAACTCAACTGTTTGAAATGGAACAAACCACACCTTATTATTTAATAACTCAGGAAAGGCTGGTTCATAAACTTTCACTGTATTCTAGAACTTCAGCACAAATCTATTTTAGCTTTCCTTTCAGGGAAAAAAGCATTTTTTTCTGACAGATTAGTAAAACACTAACTTCCTGCTAGCAATAGAACAAGCACATAAGCACAACAAGCACCTAAGACTGGCTAATCCATTTTCATGACAAAATGATAGAGATTGTTAATAACTGTCCATAACAATCCTGAGCAATTAAAAGTGAAGTTACATTGTACATAAAAAGAAATCATTAGAAATACAAATATTGTGAGCAACTGACTTACAATATACTTTGTTATAAAAGAAACTGCAAATCAAGATTAAACCCCTGAAGACAGAGGTTTTTTCTTTTCCTTTTTTTTTAAACAAGATGTAGGGATTAGTTTAGAATAGATTAGAATTATGCTCAGAGCCTAGGGGCTGTAGCAATTTAACATGTTTGCTAATCTGTTGGTGTTTAAAGGGTCCATTCTAAAGTATAATCACACGCAAAATTATGCTTTCTAAACATGACTTTTACAAAATAAAACAAGTTTTAACACACTTTAATCATTCAAGTATATTTGGCCCTACTTTCTATCTCATACCCAAATCTCCAAACAGAAAATCAGGGATCTGCTGGTTTGGCGTGGCATGTTCCTGGACAGGCTCACCAGTATTTCCATCAGCTGGGAGGAAACAGCGCACTGCAACTGCTGGCAGCAAGGGGCCAGGCTGGCTTTCATTAAAGCTAACACAAGCCTTCTAGACAGAAAGAACGATTTTACTAAGTCTTGCATTATGAAAGCATTTGTTTTAAAAAATTATTACATGTGGCATCTAGCTAATTAGACATTCAATATTCCCAGTTTGACCTTAATTGTAAGCAACTTCCTGAATTGTGTTGGATTACATGTATAAGCTAAGTATTACACTACCATACAACATGAGTTTAAAAAAAATATCAATTATATTTGTAAAGGACCTTTATTTAATCTTCCCAGGAGTAGTATTAAAATCCTTCTGTACGGATTATGTGTGCGTCTTCATGTATAAACATACATAAATGTGTGTGCGCATGTGTGTGTAGGTGCTTTATACTGCCACGAGAAATGCTGTGAAATACTGTCAAAATCCTAAGGGCACAACCAATTATGCATTTGCTATACATTATCTTATTACAAGACAGCAACAGAGAAAAGAGTAAGGGAATCGGCTGTTTATGTAAGAAAATTAGTTTTATTCAACTCCTACTTTATCTTACGTCAGTAAGAAGGCTTGAAATTAGAATTCAGTACCCGACGTGGGGTTAAATGCATCAGACAGTTTTGTTTGCTACTCAAAGAAAGATATGACTATGTACCTTCCACATTAAATGTTCTAATTACTGTAAGGATGGAATAAATAGTTTTTCACATGCATATTGGCTTTTGCTATGAAAACACACCATACATATAATACAGTTCATATACGCTTACTTCTCCAATATAGTGTCTGGAACTACTGTGCAGACTAAAATGTCCAATTTCTTGCTTCCAAGAGCAGCTCTTACAGGATTTTGAAAGGAATAGGAATTTGAAGTGTTAGCATGGTGTCTAGGAACTGTTGACTAAATGTAGTATTTTGCTGACATCTTTCCTTAGCATCAAACAAATTGACATTCTGCATATAAACTGTCAGAACAAAAATAACTTGAGATTTCCTGCTTAGATACCCATCTTAAAGCTGATCTGCCTCTGCACTGCAAATTTTAGTGTAACACTAAAGCCTAAAGAGCTGCATTTTTCCAGTCTGGCATAATCATTGTTATCAAGAGGCAAGCAATATAAACGTAACAGTTTTCATCCTCTATCCCTTGCACTCCTTCCATGTGAGAATGCAAATGGCCTCAGTTCAACAGAAAACAAAAAAGTGGCCAACAGTGGAAACAGAAACCCCTTTTTGGGCCCTTAATGAGGTCTCCAGAGCCCAAGACAAACCAATAACAAATTGTACTTTCCACGCAGTGGGAAGTGGGAGCTGTGAAGGAGGAGAGGAAGAAAACCCTGGTGCTTGTCATCTGAAATTAATTGAACTTAGCCATGCTGGGAAAACACTGGTTATAAACCCTGCCCATCTAAATAAAGGTTTTACAGCACACACACGCAAAAAAAAAAAAAAAAAAAAAAAAAAAGGGGGCAGTAATTTCATCTTGTTTTTTTTTAAGAAGAGCTGGATGTTTTTCTTGCATTCAGTAGAAAAATCCCAGAGGAGCAATGCAGGCAGCAATAAGTCAGACTTCTAAAAAGATACCACTTAATTTCTCACTTCTTCCCTTGCACTATTGCTCCTCTTCCACTTTTATTTAACTTGAGTATTAACTCTATCACTGCAATATGCTACCACAGGGTTTCTCATTCTGTAAAGGTAGTAACACTCATGCTCCACCATCCCCCTGAGAGGGTATGAGATCTCTGCAGGTTCATCACTCGTTCCATCATCCTAAAAGCAAGCCAGAGATGCAGAACAATATGGGAATATCAAAATGCCATCAAAGACCAAAACAGAAAAGATTTCAAAATATTAAATCTCAACTTGGGCCAGAGAGTAACTTTCTATGCAAGAGTAACTAACATTGCACTTTTTATTCCCTACATACTGCAGAAACAAAGCGATCCTGGATTTGGCAATTGCTGAATACATTTTGCTTCACTCACTTACGTATTTTACATCCTATCAAAAATCCAGCAACTAATATCCATTGTATCTATTCAACATCCAGCATCAAAACCTTCATTGAAGCAGTAAAAATAAAACTCTGCAATTCTAGTTTGTTCTGCAAACAAAAGCAGATTAGCCAATTTTTTTAACTTTATTTTTCTCATTTGTAAAAGGAAGATAACTACAAGCAAAAGGATTTTTTAAGACAACCTATATTAAAAAATATATAATCCATGCACTCTACAAAACCTAAAGAAATTACCAGTGACATCCTTTACTGCTCCACTCTGTATCATAACAAACCAAAAATATCGATACAGCTCCCACATATTGTGTCACTGAACCACTTACACTGAGATACTTCTGGCATGTCAGAAAAATGACGACGGAAGCTCTCCAAATCAATCATTTAACAAGTTAAACCTCACACAAAGAGTTTTCACACTCTCTGTTTTAGAGAGTGTTCAAGCAAACTGAAGCCAAGCCTTTAATGAACCCATCATAGGTCTGCTACCTCCAAGCTATTCCTCTGTTCTGCACAGCAGTGATTGTGCATAAAAGCACAGGAAAAACTCTCCAGAATTCAGTCTTGAGATTATTCTGGCTATACCGTTCACTTTTAAGGCCATCTGAAAATGGAAGCAGACATTCTGTCTACACTGTGACAAGTGTTAGACCTGTCCCTGGCACGAATCCAGTCTAGAACAACTAGCAGTCCCTTCTCAAGCAATGCTTGATGGAGGGTGCACATGGGTAGAAGCTATTCCTCCCGGGGGCAAAAAGGATGATCAATCCATTCTGGAAGCTGAAAGGAGTTTAATAGGATGGATGTGACCAAAGTGTGACAGTTCATTACAGGACTAAAGAATGGATATAGGAACTATTTAGTTCATTAACTTTCAGATGCTGCTGTAGGCTACTTGAAAAGGTTTCAAAAGTTTGTTACAGTAGTTATTAGAAACAAACACATTTTTCAGGCAGAATTATCAATTCTTTAACTTTTTTCAGCATTCCTAAGCATTCTTTAGGCTTGTCTCACATGGCGGTGGTTCTACAATTCTGCACATGATGTGCTCAAAATCCTGCCTTCCTTATACAGCTTACTTGCCCTTCGGCTAATACCTTCAGTTTAATAGGCTTTCTTTACTTTAAAAGCTTATCCTCCCATTCCCCTCTTCTGTCCGGGCTTTCTAAACCACTCCAATCTCTTCTGAGACTCTCAAGCTACACAATTCTAAAGATCTTATTTAATCCCCTTGTCAGGCTAATACTGTATTTTTGGAATCATAGAATCATGGAATAGTTAGGGTTGGAAAGGACCTTAAGATCATATAGTTCCAACCCCCCTGCCAGGGGCAGGGACACCTCACACTAAACCATGTCACCCAAGGCTATGTCCAATCCAGACTTGAACACTGCCAGCAATGGAGCATTCACAACTTCCTTGGGCAACCCGTTCCAGTGCCTCACCACCCTCACAGTAAAGAAATTCCTCCTTACATCCAATCTAAACTTCCCCTGTTTAAGTTTTAACCCGTTACCCCTTGTCCTATCACTACAGCCCCTAATGAAGAGTTCCTCCCCAGCATCCCTACTGGCCCCCTTCAGATATTGGAAGGCTGCTATGAGGTCTCCAAGCAGCCTTCTCTTCTCCAGGCTCAACAGCCCTGACTTTCTCAGCCTATCTTCATACGGGAGGTGCTCTAGCCCCCTGATCATCCTCGTGGCCCTCCTCTGGACTTGTTCCAATAGCTCCATGTCATTTTTATGTTGAGAACACCAAACTGCACACAATACTCCAAGTGAGGTCTCACGAGAGCAGAGTAGAGGGCAGGATCACCTCCTTCGACCTGCTGGTCGTGCTCCTTTTGATGCAGCTCAGGATATGGGCTTTTAAAGAAAGTCTGGAGAAAGCTGCCATTACCTAGGATGAAATAACCATTTTGTTATTTCAAGTAAGAGCCATAAAATTGGGATCAAAGCAAAAATAGTGTAGTATTTGTTTTCCTTCAAAAATAGTAATTACAAGACTGATTTTCCGATAATACCCTTAAGAACTACATTATCCCGCATTTATGTATTAATCCAATTATCCAAAGATGTAAGAGATCCAAAACAACTTTACAAATATTCTCCACTGCCTGCCGTGCATAGCTGTCATTCATTTACTGAAACCATTCCAAATCCTATCGAGCACAAATATCACATCATTTTCACATCTACAAAACTTCCTTCCCAATTCTGTGGACACCATTTGACCCATTTTACCTTAAGTTAACACAGTACAAGCTGTTGTATCATGGGTGACAACAGAATTCACCTAGCTGTCCAAATTTTTCTAAGCATCTTCCAACTCAGGACAGCAACATGCTGCCGGGGTAACAACAACCAGTTCCAGGGAGGGATTAAGCCCGTCCCACGCCAAGTATGAAAATTTTACTCTTCATTCCTCCCTCCCTCTTTCCTGAGTATGACCAGGTTTCAGTTTTACTAAGAGAAATTAACGATGAGCTCTGGTTGCCTTTATCACCTTTGCCTATATGTAAGAACATGTTAAGCAATTAAACCATGCAAGGTAAACTAAAAACAAAGGGAAAGTACAGATATGAGATAGCTTTAAGGTGTTACTATCTGACATTAGCTCAGCAGAGAATTAACATCAAAAACACAGAAGAAAAAAGACTGATGTGGAAGGAAGACAGCGGTTTAGCAAAATGCGGGCTCAGTCTGTTCCACGGACTGACCTGACCAGCACTTTCCAGCTTGCCCAACGACTGGCTTGTAGACAGTCACTATGGGACTGAGCTGAGGATGAGAAGCATATTCATGTTTAGCCTAAGAGTGTGCTTTCCTCAGTTAATTACGAAGCATATGAACAAGAACTGTTCTTCACTCATAAGCGGGGCATGATTCTGCTGACAAGCATCCACAGGCAGTGGAAGATACCTAACAGCAATCCAAAGTTTCGATGACTGCACCATGTATTTCTACCACTGTGAAGAAAGAGGGGTAAAGGCAAAAGGGAATCTCAAGCTTGATCCTTAGAGCGCCTGTCTGTATCTAATTCAACAAATCATTTTTCTTTCAGTAAGAAGCTGGAGGTTTCCACACATACTCAACACAGGAATATCAACTCCCAGTCCAAGCATAAGAGATTAAGAGAGGAAAGTGAGAGTCTCAGCCTCAAAAGGTCCACCTCAGTGCTAACATTTTGCTTAGAGCTGAGGACAATCAGCAGAAACCACCCATCAACATCCAATAAAGCCTTATGAGAGAAGATGATATAGGGACAGCATAGCATAAGGGAGTTGTCTGTTAGTCACTAATCCAAGAAATCACCTGTATTAACCAAAATGAATCACCTGCAATTCAGCCCCAGTCTGGAAAGAAATTTAAAGCTTTAAAAAAGGAATTAGAGGTTTGTCTATCTATAAAGACCTCAAAAAAGAGGAGAAATGTGAAATGAAAACATTGTTAATGTGCAGGTGAAAGCTGAAGTTAACTTGCTAAACAGAAATTGCAAAGAGGAAAGCAGACTGAAAAATAAAAATATCTTTTAGCTGCAGTTGATCAAGTATGCCATAACAGGCACTTGCTCCATTTGCACTTTTGGAACTTGTCAGAAACTGTGTTCCAGAAAACAGGCTGCAAAAATTACTCCAGTGAGAATAATTTACTCAGACCCTGGAGTAAATTATTCTTCATCAAAGGTGCAATGTTAAAGTAACTACAAATGACAGTTCTTCTAACACTAACGTGTGGCCATAAATCTACAAAGAGTAAAATTTTCAACTTAAAAATTTTCAATTTTTAAGATCAGCAAATTTTCAATTTTTAAGACCATCCTCCCCCCATACCTCCAAGTATGGCACAGCATATTTTGATAACATGATGTCAAACAAGCTCACAGTATTTCTTGCATATTTCCCTACAACATCTTAAAAGAAAAAAAAAAATCTACTCAAAGCAAAAAGCACAAATGTATTTCAGAATATCTGGATAACAATACCCCATTTTTGTTCTTGATATTGGGGCTTATTGTTTTATTTTAGCTACCCACTGTAACTCCCACATCTAATAACTCTTATGTAGAACTTTAAAAACATCTGTTTATAATTATTATGTAAGAAGTCCACTCTAAACCACCACATCTGAACAACACCTGAAACATCATGAACAAGAAAATGTAAAACACAAAAAAAATTTCCTTCCTTCCCCACAGTGCTGCCAATTTATACATATTCCTCATTTATAACAAGTCTTACATCATTAAGATGAGACACACTATTCCATCTTCATGGAACTTTTGCTTGCTCAGTGCAAGAGTATTTTAGCCTGCTTCTATGAAACCACTGTATTACCTACACTGGAGCTTACTAATAGCTGAAGAACTGACATGACTGTTCATAACCTTCTTGACCCATAAATCAAGATAACTACAAAGTCAATATAAAAGTTCTCCTTAAAGGACTAGGTTGGTAGGAAAGCTGACAGTACCATCAAATCACTTCCTCTAGCCAACCTCAGAAGTAGCACTGCCTGATTCTGAAAACCATAAGCTGGAAGGAGAAGGAGCAAAGTGTAGAAGGAAGCAAACCAGAAGACTTTCAGAAGACCCCAGAAAAAAACTCTTTTCTCTCCTTTAAAAAGGCCACTAGAAGTAGAAAAAACACTGCAGAGAGAACTAAAAAAGTTCAGTCCCTTCCTATCAGCCTGATCTGACGCACCCTGTATAAAAGCACTCTCCATTGTTTGCGACCCCTGTGGTAACCTCTGCTTTCACTTAAGTACTGCAACTACGTCAAGTAATTTCCATGGTAACCACATACAGCTCCCGATTTTAACCAAACACAAATTCTTATTAGAATGAATGAAATAAAATACATTATTTAGCTCCTTATGCAGACATAATTCACCAGAATCTAAAATGAACAAAGATATTCAAGTGCAGTTATGCCTGAAAAATAAAAGAATCTAATTTTCCAGTTTTACATCTGCTTTCAGAATTCTGCCTGAAGAATTACACTTGGCAATTACTCAGCTGCAAATATGACTTTTATTCCATAGATTCTGAATACAAACTATTAAATCTATTAGATCAATAGTAATTCCTCCCACCTGCACTTAAGAAATTGATATAACGACCACAACATTTCCATACTGAAACATTTCCTTTTCAGGTAATAAAGAACAAATATATTCAACTTTTTAAACAGCATTACAGCAGTTGCATACAATGTAAGACATGAAGCTACATAACAAAGATTAGATTACTACTTTCACCAAATTGACAATTTAAAATCATGTACCACCAAGCCCAAGCTAACTTTAAAATAAAATGGGATAACAGATGTTATTCAGTGCCAAGATGCCTCCTTCCCCCTGCAATTATTTCATTTTATTTTTAAATGTAACCACTGAATAAACTCGGTGGTTTGTTTCAGAACAGCTCAAACACTGGTCATCTGCAGTACAAAGTGTGTCAACTAAATTCAAACAGAGTGAATAGTCAGAGAAGACATATTTTAAAATCAGTTATATTTTAAACATTTTTTTAAAGATACACCAATGAAGTCCTCCAAATGCTCAAGAGGCTGGTCAAGAAAAACACTTCTCACTCTCCCCACCTTCCACAAAAAGTGTTTAAATGCCATCATTCCAAAACACACAGAAAAATGCATCATATTTTTAACTGAGGTCAAATAGTTGCTTAAGCTAATGGAAGAAACAGGCTAACCTGGGCAGACACTCAGTTTGCATTCTGTGCATTGCTTTAAGCAATTTTCCTTAGCCTATGATTTGAAGGTTTCACTAAACAAGCTCATAGCACAGAATAAAATCTTCAGTCAACTTTTCAGTTGCGAAATGCCTTTTCAGATTAATTCTAGACAAAAACTAATAATGTGTCTAAAATGCATGTTTTGAGAATTCCCACTTAGAAATTTTTATCTAATTCAACAAGCCCAAACATTTCATTAAAACTCAGTCAAAATTCAGCAACTTGTCATTAAAAAATACACAAAAACCAGATTCTCTCCAAAATTCAAGTCCCTGGTCTCAGGCACCTTAGTTGTTGCAATGACAAATACAAAACAACCAAAATACAGAAAAAAATGCCAGTAAAATATAGACTGTCCACTGCCCCTTGAATAAGAAGTATAGAATCATTAGCATTTAAAAGATGAATTCCCATTATCTCCCCAGTTTACTAAATACAAAGCTCTTTTGTCAAAGCACTCATGTTTTCTTTCACACTTGCCTTATCTAGTGTTGATGTTTCATGTATAGAAATGCTAGATTATCTAAGCAGACAAGCCATGTCATCTATCTCCTCACCTACATCCTCTCTACTTCATTTATACCATTTCTGTGCCCCTCAAAAGTTTTAAGTGATGCATATCTAATTAAACCCAGAGCACTGTTTCTGAAAATACCTTCCAGCAGTACTTTTTCTGCAGAAATCAAATCCAGTAGTAATTTCCTGAGCATTGGCCATACCTGCACCCTGTCCTTATATTAAGATTGATCCAAAATTAGTATTAATCGCTTCCATCGCATGCATATCTCCATAACATGAACGCACCCAAAAAGAAACAATTCCCAAAGAATTGTGAACCTTTCAAGGATGTCTCATCCTCTACAAAATGCCAACAGACTGTCGGTCAGTTATGGAAACAAGTTATCCTAAATATGTTGCTAACACCAAACCTTATTAGATTTATTTCCAGACACCTACGGGGAAGACCAGTTAGATGCTGGATGTGATGGTGCCAACACATGCCCACATGCCAGAGGATCAGCATGTTCCCATAAATCAGGTGATGACAGACTACACAGATGACGCACAGGTAACTAAAAATTTTCCATAATACAAAGGATAGAGAGGGTTTAAGAAGTCTGAAAAAATAAATTTTCTAACAGTGAACAGCAAACTTCTGTTAAAATGATGAATTATACACTCTTCTGTGTAAATTACATGAGTGCACAGTGACCCCCTTTTTCTTGACTGTAATTCAGTGCTCATCAATGTGTCTGACTACTGTTGATGATACAAGGAACATTCTCTTATTACTAATCTACATTATGTCAATCCACACCAAGAGGATAAAATATATTTATAGTTTCTAGTTTCACCCAAGAGTGAATTATTTCAATTTCATTCATTTTCACTCCAAAGAAATAACATAGATTTCCCATACTGAAACAATTTGTTTCCCTTTCATTTACGCACTTATCTATGAAGGCAAGATGAAATACAGCACAGGAAGTCATCTCTCTTTACAGCTGTTATAGATGCTTTATAATTTACTACAAAGTGGAATCATCAGCGCTGTCATCCAGCCCTTCGCCCTATTTTGATCAACTGAAGTTTTCACGTCAGTTTTCATCTAAATATATATTAAATCTTTCCCTTCAAAAAAAAAAGGGTGGATGAAATATAAGCTGTATGGGGAGAGTGTCTATGCATACACATATACACAATGTTTTACTCAGATTTAGTTTTCCTACCTATTAAAGCAAAATAAAGAATACTCTGCAAAGAAAGAAAAAAAAAAGAAACTGCAAGAATATCCCTCACCAAACAAAACATTACTATTGCTATTTTAACCAGAAAATAATTACAATTGTTTGACATTGATTAAAATCTTCATAAATACTCATTTACACAGAAAAGTACTCTTCTACTGAAATGGTAATAAAAAAAAAAATCCCACCAAGCTCAGTAGTTCTAAGACTTTTATCAGATAAGGAGCTTATTAATATACACTGAAGAATTTAACTGCTGTATGAAAACACTCTAAAGCACAGTTAAGATTGACTGCATGCCTTAATACTACGTACTCCTAATTTACTCCTAATTTTTTCAAATGTCCAAACATGTGACACTTAAACTCCTAATTTTTAGACTCTAAAAAGACTTTTACAGAAACCGTAATACATTACTCCAAGTTATTTGCTCTTCTAAATAGTTACTTTCAAATTCTATTATCCAAAGTTTGATGGCATAAAAAGAGGACGGGTGTCTGGTAAGTTAATATGAAAATGTACATGTAATGTCAAGTCACATGGAAAGTTAGTATAAATTCTCCCCCCACCCTGAACCTACACATTTGAAAAATCAAGTCTCTCAGGAAAAAAATTAAATCAAGTTCTTCAAATTCATAAGAGCTTTTTGGGATTTTTCCAAGTCAATTTAATTGTAACCATTTAAAAATACATCTGCAAAACAACCACAATGTCCCTGCCCCAACCCTACACAGGAGGATGTGAAAGAAAATACTGGTGGTTTTTTTTTTGTTTCACTCATTTTAAAAGATAGTATTTCTAGTCAATCTTTCACATCCCTAGCCAAGTTTAATTCTAAATGGGCCTTAGCTTTCCTAACCTGGTCTCTAGCTTCCTGAACAACATCCCTGTCTTCTTCCCAGGATGCCTGTCCTTGCTTCCACCTTTTATAAACCTCTTTTTTCCTTCGAATTTTCCTCAGCAGCTACTTATCCATCCAAGGAGGTCTCCTGGCCCTCCTGCAGCACTTCCTTCTAGTTGGGATGCAACACTCCTGTGCTTGCAGCACGTGATCCTTGAATATCAACCAACAGTCTTGGGCCCCCCTGCCTTCTAGGGCTATATACTAAGCAGGTTCCTGAAGGGGCCGAAGTCTGCTCTCTTGAAGTCCAGAGCAGTGAGCTTGCTGCACGCTCTTCTCATTGTCCTGAGGATCTCAAATTCGATCATCTCATGATCGCTACAACCAAGGCTGCCCTGGAGCGTCACATTTCCAACCAGCCCTTCCCTGTTGATGAGGACAAGGTCAAGCATGGCAACAATTCCTTGTCGGCTCCTCTATTACTTGCAGAAGGAAGTTGTCTTCCACACAGCTGAGGAACCTCCTGGATTGCTTGTGCCGGGCCGTACCATCCCTCCAATAGATATCAGGGTGGTTGAAGTCCCCCATGAGAACAAGGGCCTGCGAGCGTGAGGCTGTTCCTATCTGTCTGTAGAGCGCTTCATTCACCGAGTCCTCTTGGTCAGGCGGTCTGTAACAGATCCCCACAATAATGTCTCCCATCACTGCTCTCCCTTTAACCCTGACCCACAAACTCTCTATTGACTGCTCACCTGTCTCCAGACAAAGTTCCATGCTCTCCAGCCTATCCCTAACATAAACAGCAACTCACCCTGCCTGCCTTCCAGGCCTGTCTTTTCTAAAGAGCCTGTAACCTTCCATTCTAACACACCAGTCATAGGAGCCATGCCACCATGTTTCTGTGATGCCTATGATATCATACCCCCGTAGACGCGCACACATCTCTAATTCCTTTTGTTTGCTCCCCATGCTACGGGCGTTGTATAGAGGCATCTGAGCTGAGCTCCAGTTGAAGCCAGCTCATTGGCTGGAGCAGCTGGAATATCACTACATTGCTCTGAGCATTTATTATAGGTGCTGGCAACTGGGTGTGTTGGGATGGAATGATGCCCCCCTTCCTCAAGGAGTACATAGTAGGTACAGAAGGTACTGAGAAGATCACCTAAAATCATAAAAGCAACAGAGTAGATGGATCCAAAGAGAAGATGGTTGAGGGTGCTATGCCTGCCTTCACAAAATCTTAATAGGAGCAGAAAAGGTGAATGCAGTGTTGTTATTCATCAGATCCCACAATACTGGAACTGGAAGACACAAATTAGTAAAAGAAACAGATAAAACTATTTGCTGCTACTAGAAGCTGGGAAAGCAGTTGGTAACAGCCCAATCACAGAAGTACCTTAGATAAATGAATGGACAAGGAATCTATGAGTATACTAGCAGACTCAGATGAACATAAGGAGAATGGAACACACAGGATGGCTCATCACGCAGGCTCTCCCTGACAAGCACTTCCTGCTCTTGAGGTCAGAGACAGGACACAGGGCAAGGTGCCCGCTGATCTGACTCAAAAGGGCACTTAGGTTGTTAATGAGAATGCAGCTCGATTAGTCAACTTTGCAATTTGCCATTAAAGGAGAGAGGATAATTGAATTGAACAGAATACCGATTTAGAAATCAATACTTAATACACCTTCCATCACTGCTATTATCCCCCAATACAAACAACAAAGAAAATGGTGTGGAGAAGAGTAATGAAGCCACTAGTTTACTGATCACTAATGATGTTAGTTAAAATTTCCAAGATCTTTATCACATCTCCAGTGAAGTACAGAAATATTTGCCCCAATCTTACAAATGAAAAAACAAGCATGAAAGTATAAAGCTGCAAAAATTGCTTTGTGATGAAAATCAAAACCTAAATGCAAGATCTGGTGCTTTACAAAGATTCCTCTTTCTCTCATTTAGAAGACATTACAAATAATAAAGTAACTGCTTCCACTAGCAGCCTGAAAATGATAAATCACATGTGGCTGTCCTGTAATTATCCCTACTATAAAGAAAAAAAAACAAAACAAAAAACTACCTTTTAAAACATTTTTCAGTAGCACTGATTTTTTTTCCAAACATGTTGTATTTCCTTTGCATCATCTCTCTTCCATTGCTTGCTTTCCTTCACTCACTCATTTCTGTCAGTTAAAGATACTTATGCATGCTTTCACATATCTTATTTCCCATAGATTTGATCTGCCACAGCACCTAATTTGTTTATTTTTATTTATAGGCCTTTTCAGCTTGATTATTCATTTTCAGCTGTTTGTGCCTATCTTCTTCCACATTATGGGGTGAACATTCCTTTTGTGGAGCAGAAAACAGTTCAAAAGCTGCACCAAACGGAACCATTAGCCTAATCCTTCTGAGTGAAACTGAGACGAGAAGGAGCAAAGTACAGTTCAAGCTCAAGAATCATTCATCAGCTCAATAAGTTCAACACCAGTTCCACTACCTTCTTTTGAGGAGAAAAAGGATACTGAATAAAAAAATCTACTTTAGGCTTCCCCACTCATACACTGATGTATACCTTTACGAAGTGCTACACAGAAGACAACTTGATGTTTGTGAACGAAGAATGAAGTTTAACCACTAAAAATCCTGCTTTACTATAAAATTTTTAATGTAATCCAAATTATTCCACAACTGAGATTGGCCTAGTGTTGTTGGTTGATAGATCGCTTGATAAACTTAGAAACTGAAAAATGAACCCATGGAAGTGTATTACTTGGGTTTATGTATACAATTTGAATATTTATCATGTGCAACTGTAAGTGTGATACAGTGTTTCAGATAACATCAACAAAGCATGCCCATTATCTGCTGAGAAGCAGGGAAAAAGAGAAATAATTTACACAATGGCATCCAACAACTTCAACAGATGGCCATCAATCATAGAATCATAGAATAGTTAGGGTTGGAAAGGACCTTAAGATCATCTAGTTCCAACCCCCCTGTCATGGGCAGGGACACCTCACACTAAACCATGCCACCCAAGGCTCTGTCCAACCTGGCCTTGAACAATGATCAACAAACTAAAATAAATCATAATTCTTACAAATCTGGCAAAACAAGATTTCTTTTTGCAAAAGCCTGTCTTTGTAAATATATATGGCAAGTTTTCAGTTAATTCTAGCACTTGGAGTGTAACAGAACTCACAGAAGAGGATTTAAAGAGTTCTGAAGATGCTTTTTAAACACAGATTTGTCTTATGCAACATTAACTTTAAATACAGCTTGCTGTAGAATTATTACGAATAATTTGGTAATTTAGTGTTTAGGTGCGTCAAGCTGAATAATTACAGAAAGTTTTCATTTATGTCAGATCTCTTTTATAAGGTGAAACCACTTGAAAACAAACCTAGAAACAATTTTCACTTTAAGAAACTCAGAATCAATAAAGTTCTTAACACAGAAATTCTATCCATACTACAAAACCAAAAATGCTTATGATTATGTCAAACATAAGGAATATGTAATCTAGATCTCTTAAATGTTTCTTCTAAACTATAAACGAAAAAATAAGAAAAAATTGTACTATACTTTCTTATGATTCATATCCAACAAAATGGACTGGAAGGTACTCTCTCACACTTAGGTATTTCTATACAAGCCACACTGACCCCTCTACACACACTTCTTAAGAGAAATACTCATTTTCAGAGGATGAGCTTTCTGTCAGGTTATCATCCACAGTGTAAAGGCACACTAGCTTTTCTGCCTTTCCTGAAGTGTAAGTTAGGTTAAGTTGTTAGGACAACTTAAATTGCTATGGCAAAGACAGAGAAGGAATTAGAGAATAAAAAAGCTGCCTTGATAAAGTTCTTGGCAAAAAATGTTATTGATTATGCCTGTAGAGAAATGAGTTTCTATATCACTAGGACCACATCTGGAGCTGAAATTAGAAGCGTTAAGCTTAAGATCAAAAGTATACATACTATGAAATAAAGAAAGGGATCTTTTAAATCAATAAACACTCCATCCCAGACAAGGCAATAGCCTTCTCGATCCCTTGCAGATGACCTGCATTGTTTGAAAAATCCAAGACTATCACTTTATCTTAGGAAAACTAAAAAATACAGATTGAACACACACTGGAAAAAAAAAACCAAAACACGGATAGAGGAAAAGATAATCAAGCAGCATCTAAAATGGAGACCTCAGGAAAATTTTCTGTATTTAACAAAGTTAAAGAGGAAACACGCCAATAAAAACTCTTCAATGTGGTCACCTTCTTCTAGAAAGAGTGATAAACTCTTCACCCCACTCCCCCAAAAAACCAAAAACCTGCATGCCTGCAGTGAAAAATGAGTTGTGAAAATAATGTCAGTGAAAACTCTCAAAGGTCTGAGTGACATTTCAAAATTGCTTTCTTTTAATAATATGTTTCTGCAATACAAACCAAGACAATTTTTGCTTATCTCTGGAATTATGTTATCACTGTATTACATACAGTATTAGAATTTGGAAAAGATTTTAAGATTTCAGTGATAGACTAATGAAGAAAAGCTTATTTGTATTGTGCAGCAAAGTGTTGGGTTTTTTTCCTAATCTCTGAAACATCAGCATATCTGCACTGTTAGAAATAAAATATTTACACAACAGTCAATGCTTCCCAAAGCACAGTGCAAATATAACTAATCAACGTCTTGCTTATGTAACCACTCGTATTTCTCATGCGCAGTAACTAAGGTAAAGATGCTTTCAGTTGCCCAAGTCTAATCATTCCATTATCGAGAAGTCCTCTTACAAGGTTAGTAATGACTTTGCAGTGAAAAATTTTTCAAATCCTTTTCAGCCTTACCAGAGCTCCTGCCAGCAACTCTATGTTTTTCATTTAGCTCAGTGACATAGAAAGGTTGCATTTTAAGTCAGAACAATGCTCAAAAGCTTCTTTAGGATGTCTGTGAACTTTTTCTGATTACCACAATTCTCTGCTGGGGGAGGAGAGTGAATCTAGAACTTCTCGCTTAAAAAAGCCAGTGCTAACTTAGATCTGCAGACACTGCTTTCTTTTCAGTTTATTTCAACTGGGACCATGCTCCTTCTGCTTCTTCCTCTAGAGTCAACTCCTCACTTGTTTTAACATCTTCATAAATTTAACCATATCTGGAATGATTTTTGGCAAATTATTATCTACTAAGTTTCCATCAAACACAGGAAAACTGTAAAACAGGTATCTATTATTCCTACATGAAGACTGACTGAGCAAGTTGGGCCTGGAGAAGAGAAGGCTCCCAGGAGAGCTTTATAGCAGCCTTCCAGGATCTAAAGAGGGCTACAGAAAAAGTTGGAGAGGGATTTTTTACAAGGGCCTTTAGGGATAAGACAAGGAGTAAAGGCTTCCAGCTGAAAGAGGGCAGCTTTAGATTAAAGAAGTTCTTCACTACAAGGGTGGTGAGGCACTGGTACAGGTTGCCCCCAGAAGTAGTGCATGCCTGTTGTGGTTTCAGCCCAGCCATAAATCAGCCATGTAGTCGTTAACTCACTCCCCCCATTCCTCCCCCACCCCGCTCCCAGAGGGATGGGAAGGAGAATCGAAAGAAAGTAACTCCCATGGGTTGAGATAAGAACAGTCCAGTAACTAAGGTATAACACAAACCACTGCTGCTACCACCAATAATAATAATGACAAGGGAAACAACAAGGGAAGAGAATACAACTGCTCACCATCCACTGACCGATACCCAGCCTGACCCCAGCAGTGATCTAACCCTTCCGGGTAACTGCCCCCAGTTTATATACCGGCCATGACGTGCTGTGGTGTGGAATACCCTCTTTGGTCAGTTTGGGTCAGGTGTCCTGTTTCTGCTTCCTCCCGGCTTCCCCTCCTCCCTTGGCAGAGCATGAGATTCAGAAAGTCCTTGGTCAGAATAAACATTACTGAGCAGCAACTAAAAACATTGGTGTTAGCAGCGCTGTTCCCAGGCTGAAAGTCAAAAAGACAGCACTGTACCAGCTACTAAGAAGGAGAAAAATGACTGCTACTGCTGAACCCAGGACAATGCCCCATCCCTGGCAGTGCTGAAGGCCAGGCTGGACAGGGCTTTGAGCAATCTGGTCTAGTGGAAGGTGTCCCTGCCCATGACAGTGGGCTGGAACTAGATGATTGATAAGGCCCCTTCCAACAAAACCATTCTATGATTCTATGATGGTTCCATGTCAGAGACCTACTGGTAAGGCTGAAAGTGAGACATTGGTGCTTAATCAGTAGCTACTTTCAATGAACGACTCGCCCAAGTGGAAAATATGATGATTGCACCATCACCAGTATAATGCACAGGTATCTGAGGCTGCCTGATCAAGAACAGAATTAAAGAAAAAAGTTTTGTCTAGCCTATATATTAAAATCACATATCTTCACATGTCACTACCTGAAAAATAATTATGCACAGCTACCAACATTTCTTAGTTTAGAACTGTGTTAGTCCTGAAACATTTATTCTTTTTACATTTTGTGTTTTTCAACACTCAGGAGACTGGATGTACAATTTAATTTGTCTGCACTCAGGCAGAGGATTACAAATGGCGTAATCATTAGTAGCAAAAACTATTGGAGCACTGAACAAAAAAACCCACCCCATATAATCAATGTTTAATAAAAGGAGAGGCAAGAAATTGTCTCTGCACTGATAAATACATTTAATACACAAGTACGCCTTCTAAAGTGATTTCTACACCATGCTTTCTATAGCAGCCAAGTAGTTTAAGGGAAACATGGAGCACTTTACCATTACTAATACAACCTATCAGTATCAGAAAACCTCAACATTTTTCAATTTAGAACAAATTAAAAAACAGGAGAAAGTGTATGTTTAAAACATTTCCCACATTTACAGCATTATTCTATGGGCATCTATCAGCTCATTTAATAGAAACACGCTTAAGGACAAAAAAATTATGCAGTAATAATTAATTAATATTTCCCTTTGATTAGTCACCTTATAATATC
The DNA here is from genome assembly GCA_028858755.1 of Ara ararauna. Taxonomy (NCBI): domain Eukaryota; kingdom Metazoa; phylum Chordata; class Aves; order Psittaciformes; family Psittacidae; genus Ara; species Ara ararauna. The sequence goes on from CM054379.1 coordinate 104,006,304, forward strand.
TAAAGAGGAGATAAAATAAAACAGTAGCAAATGCAGATTAAAAAAAATGACCTCTGCCCTCTCATTATAATTTTCAAATTCTGGTATGGTTGGCAAAACAGCATTACATTTCAAACTATAAATTGGTCTGGTTAGGTAAATATTCCCTCAGTTAAAATTCCACATCATCCTATGTCAGATAAAACATGGAAAATTAGTTGAGAGTTTCCTTCTGATTTAATGTATAACCTCTGTACCTGCTCTCTGTAGCATAACCAGCAAAGAGAATGATTCCGTAAATCTGGGAAGCTTAGTACACCAGTACAACACACACTAGGAATAACAGTTTTACTAAAGGAGTTTAAACAGAAAAAAAATCGTAGATGATCTTAAGGTCCTTTCCAACCCTAACTATCCTATGAGTCTATGAAATTCAGTCTTTTAAACTTTTGCTATAGTGACACCTTGTGGCTACACCTGACTTACTTTGATGTCTCAAGATTTTTCATTTTCTTGTAATTGCTTTAATGAAGTTCTTCAAATTTGTGGTCTAGGAAAAAGTAAAATGATGAAGCCCCAAAACAAAAATGAAAGGATGAAAAAAGAGAGACGGATAAAACAGAAAACAGCCTTTCTGTCCTGGGTTCAGCCATAGCAGTCATTTTTCTCCTTAGTAGCTGGTGCAAGGCTTTGGTTTTGACTTTCAGCCTGGGAACAGCGCTGACAACCCCGATGTTTCTGGTTGTTGCTAAGTAATGCTTACTCCAACCAAGGACTTTCTCAATCTCATGCTTTGAGAGGGAGGAGGGAAAGCAGGGAGGAAGCAGAGACAGGACACCTGACCCAAACTAGCCAAAGGGGTGTTCCCCACCACAGCATGTCATGCCCACTATATAAACTGGGGGTGGGGAAACATCCAGTGAATTCAGTTGTATGCTTTTGCCTGCTGTATAACACTTTTATAGCCCACCAACTAGATGTCTTCAGGTCACCAGCCACTGACCTGACTTCCCTTTGATCATCACCCCAGCAAAGAATGAACTTTGACAAAACCAGATGAGCTCAGCAGTGGCCAGAGGAGTTCAGCAGTGTCATCAGCGGGCAACAGTCTAACCCTACACACCATCCCTCTTGCCCTGAAAGACTGTTACAAGAGATGGAGCCAGACATCATGGACCAGATGAACTCAGCAGCTTTATAGGGATTGGTCCGTGGACTAAGGAATGATCTCTCTCTCTTTGTGCGTGTGTGTGCATGTAGATGTGTATATATATATATATATATATATATATATGAGACAAAAGCAATGGTATATTGAAAAATGTGGGATCTGAGCATGGTGTGAATGGTACGGAATAAGGGGTGGATACTGTGCTGGGTTCAGCAGTAGCAGTCATTTTTCTCCTTCTTAGTAGCTGGCGCAGTGCTGTGGTTTTGACTTTCAGCGATAACACCGATGGTTTTAGCTGCTACTCCAATCTAGGACTTTAGTTGTTTACTCCAACCTAGGACTTTCTCAGCCTCATGCTCTGCCAAGGGAGGAGGGGAAGCCGGGAGGAAGCAGAGACAGGACACCTGACCCAAACTGACCAAAGAGGGTATTCCACACCACAGCACGTCATGGCCGGTATATAAACTGGGGGCAGTTACCCGGAAGGGTTAGATCACTGCTGGGGTCAGGTTGGGTATCGGTCGGCGGGTGGTGAGCAGTTGTATTCTCTTCCCTTGTTATTTCCCTTATCATTATTATTATTGGTGGTAGCAGCAGTGGTTTGTGTTATACCTTAGTTACTGGACTGTTCTTATCTCAACCCATGGGAGTTACATTCTTTCGATTCTCCTCCCCATCCCTCTGGGAGAAGGGAGAGGAAGATGGGGAGAAGGTAGAGAGCATCTGTGTGGTTCTGAGTTGCTGGTGAGGCTTAAACCACGACGCTTGCCTATTCAAATGCTTTTAAAGGCATTAACATTCACTTAATGTATTTGCACTTTTTTACCCACCCAGAAAGTGCTGTGGCTTAGAATCAAAACTCTGACTGCTATATCAATATGAAAATCTAGTTTTGTGGGTTTGTTTTTGGTTTGTTTTTTTTTAATGAACTATTGTTGCTTCTGCATATTAAATCTGTTATCCATATTAGTTAGGAAAAATACCATATAAGCAGCTCTCTTACAGTTTTTATCACTTATTTGTTGAAACACATGACAGTCCAAATCTTCAGGACTATGGACTAACTGCTACATAGGACAGAGCTACTTTCTTAATATAATCAAGAAGATTATATTCATTTTGGCTTATTTAACAGGTACATATTGAAAATACTCAGAAATAGGAAAGAAAAATATTCACTTCAAAAATTAGTAACAAACCGTAAAAGGAAAACAAATACACAAGCATTCTCTTCCACATAGCCACACTGTTAAGGAGGAAGGTGGTATAACTATGAACCTGATACTTGCTTCTAACTTTCGCAGGGACCTGCTTACATGACTATTTTCTGTCTGCTATCTTCTCTCTAAAGAAAGCCTTCATCTTTACATGAGAATTGCTATGTAAATGCAGTGAAACCAGCACCAAAAGAGACACTAAAAAAAAACACACCAAACCATATTAAAAAAGAAACATTACCCTATAATTGTCTCTTACTTGCTTTTTCTGCATAGTATATAGCAGTTGAATGTTTAAAGGTGATGGACTCATGTCTGCTAAAAGCATTTAAAACAAAAAATAAAAATCTAAAATACAACTACGGCAATAAAAAGCCGAGTTATTATACCTAGCATTTTCTCTCACTAAAAGAAACCCAAGCAAAATCAAACACCGAACCACACACACACACAACACCCCCCTAAAAAAAAAAAAAAAAACCAAAAGAAAAAACCCACAACCCCTCAACCCATTAAAAAACAAAACAAAAAAAAAAGAAAAAGAAAAAGAAAAAAAAAACCAAAACCCCCAACTCAAAATATTGCTACCCCGTCATCTGTTAGGCTTAAATTCAATGCCTAAGACATAATCTTCCTTGTACAAATTAGCTTGTATATTTAAATCAGGGATTACATTCTACAGATAACAAATAAATTATCTCCGTGTGTGAGACAGCATAAATAATCTTCTCATTTCCTATTTATCATAAAATTTCAGAAGTTTTTGGCTGCTGCCCTTCCATTTTCCATCGACTTATCTAGAAAAAGGTTATGGCTCAGAAAAGTTACTCTGAACCCATGAGACATAAGCTGGAGCATACCAGTAAGTAACAGGAAGAAGAGTGTAAAGAAGAATGTAAGTCATCTTTGCACACTACTTAATTGATTCTGCTTAATCAGTTTGGATGGCTTTGCACATGCTTTGCCAAGTACATATTATCTTTCAGGGGAAGCACAATAATGCCCCTAACTCTAACACTATTGTGAATATTCAACAATGCTCCATATATCAAAAAAACTCCAAACTCATGATAAGACTATGACATATAATACAAGAAATGACTTGTTAAAAAGACTGAATAGGTCTTAATTCATTGGGGTATAAATTACTTCTTTTATTTAACAACTAACTTCCAGAAGATTGCATTTTTTCCATTCAGATAATGTGAAAGAGGCATTGAGTGTAGATTTGAAAATGGATATATTTAAAAGGGAAAGGTTTTCAAAAAACAAATAAACCAACCTACATACATGCAAATAAAATACACTCCCATCAATTTTTATGTCCATGAAAATGGTTGAATGGCTTCTTAAAAATCAGGTGAACACATTAATTCAGCCCTTGACAGCTCTCACCTTGCACAACTAATATTTATGTGAAAGGTAACTAAAAAAGGCAACTAACCTTGTCTAATGTTACAGGGCTCACATTCCCTTTATAATCTACATATGAACAATTGCTCTACTGTATCAGATACAAACAGGCTGTCCTTCAACAATGTGTACAGAATCTGGTACATTCTACTTCCTTGCTTTGAAAAAAGGTGTCTAAATAAAAAAAGCTAATAGCCCTTGTCTCCAATTCCTTGTTGCTCATCAAAATGTCATCCTATACACTGATGCCATAAAGCCCTTTGAGCTAAAATATTCTTTTTAAGAAATAAAAACCCCCAAACATCACCTGTCTCAAACCTACACCAGTAAAAAACTGCATTGAGAAAGATACTTAGTCTACCATCTTCTGCTGAAAATGCATGCAAACCTTTAAAAAATTTCTGCCTGGTTCCCGAAGTGGTTGCTTGCAAAGAGATTATGATCTTCATTAGGAAGACAAAATGGGAATAAATGATAAAACTAATGGCAAGAAGACAGAGCAAAGCATGATGCTTGCAACACACTCCCCTCTACAGTTGCCCATGAACAGAAAAATTCTGGCACCAGGACTGGTCGCACTGACTCTAGAGTACAACAGCAGCAGTGCTGAGTAATATGAAAACAGCTAGCTTTGAATGTAAAGAACATAGTGATTAACCTAGTGCTGGCAAATGTAAGTGATCTGCTGAGTTACGTTATAGTCTTCCTTTACAAACAGGGCAGGCCTTTACATTTTCAAATTAAATAAATAGGGTTTTTTTTAAGTTATCTGCTGATAATCTGATAATTTATTTCTAAATGGCATACAAAACACTTAAATCTGTCTGCCCTTAGATAAGCATGCATAACTTATCTGTAAAAACTAAATATTAAATATTAGAAGAATACATTCTGACATAATTTCATATTAGTGCATAGCAGTACTCACAACACTGGAAATCATCTCTTTTTTAGATGACAAAAACTGCTATGTAATTTAGGATTTCTGTTTTGAGTAGGTCAGTACCTTACAGATAACTAGTTTAATTCACTAAAGTAAATAAAACTACTTTAAATACGTAATTGCAACCCCCCCAATTTAAAGACAGAAAAAAATTATACTCCTTGTTTATTTTTAAACAGAATATTAATTAAAGCCAGATAAACAAAAGTCTCAAATACTAATATGGATGTGTGCAAAGCCTCCCCGCACTCAAAGCCTCTCTTCTGGAGGTCACCTGGTTCATACCCCTAATCAAAGCAGAGCCAACCTTCGTTAGACCTATTTATATTCATATAAATAAAAAAATACAAAGTTCCTGAAATGGAACTGCTCAAAAAATTGTCTGCAATGTTAGGTTTCTTATCACATTTAAAATAGCCTTTTCTTCTTATTTGCAAGAAAAGAATACATAAAGAGCAGTAGTAAATTATAGCCATGGTACTTTTACTTCTGACTAGCAAATGCACTCTTACTGTAATGTAGGCTTCAATTCACTGATGTAAAGACAGATTACAGAACAACCTTATCTAAACTACCCTGAATTATCATGATGGCTCAGAACTGAGAATTCATACTGCCTTAAGGTTACTGCTGTTTATTAAGAACTCATAAATTTAAGCTGCTACATGACTTTCTCTTTAGCTCCTTCACCCACTCTTTCAAAGTAGCTGCATCTCCAGGGAATTCCCCACCACTCAATGGATATAACAAGGAACAGAATTTACAGAAAATAACAGGCTTACTGGGGATCATTGAGCAGAACTGGAAAAATCAGAGGCATGAGGACTACTTGATAAGGAAGTCTCTGCTGTAGCTACCTGGACAACTGTATACTTCAAATACCTGCTAAAAGAAAATTGCAAGGGGAAGGCTTCCAGGTGTGTGTGCGTGCGTGTAAGTAGAAAATATATAGGTATGTATACAAAATCACCACATGAAATAAGCTCACTCCTGTGCTCCTCCAACAGAGGGCAAGTCACCTACAGAGGATTAAGAGATCACCGGAGTGCTAGAATGCACAAGATTTCCTTCTGTGACAAAAAATTAGTAAGCTACCACCTAAATCTCTGGAATAATGTACTCCCCACCACTCTTCTTTCTGAGCACTTTCAGGCAAGGCTACAAAGAGCTGTCACCAATATAGAACAAAGATGTTCCCAAAATGTAGCAGACACACACACAGATGAAGACAGCTGAAGGATTTATGACAAACATAAACTGGTGTTGAAGCAGAAAAATCACATTTGGACAAGTCTTTGGAAGAGGCCAAAGAATGGCTGCCCTTTTGAAAAAAAGATTCAGGAAGTCCCACCATAACACCCTAGACCTCTTCAAATCTTCTTGTTAACATGACAGAAGTAAAAAAGAGCTGTGCTCACTAGCAATCCATCCACTTTGCACCAAGTTAAGGTCATACACACAAAAAATAACTCCAGGAAATGTAAAACAAACCAACAGACTCCATGAGGCATTTCATCATTGCTAGGTGATTTATCATAGACAACAAAATTTGTCAGATATACACACAAAGTAAGGTGCAGTGCCAACCATTTCAGAAAGAGTAAAATCAGAACAAAACCACTTTTGTGGAAAAGGTGATAATGTATTTGTTTGTATCAGGAAAAATAAATTTCAAGTCAGTTACATTCAGTATGACCTTACTAAAAGACAGGAAGCCTGACATAGAGTTATCTGAGGACAGACACACACGTGACCCATCAGACTTATCACAGAGACTACAACTGCTTGCCAGCAAGCTCATGTTGTAGAGCAGTAAAGATCAGAGACAAAGGCCATTCTTCGGAAAAAAGAAAGCACTTCCCCTCCTTGGGGATTTCAAGTGTTGCTGTGCCAAATAAAAAGTTTGTTTCTAAAGAAGATAATTATCACAACACAGGGCATTTTTTTTTCCTTTTAGGGTCTATGACCCAAAACCTAATGATGGTAACATCTTGGAATCTACAGATTATGACCTCTCTACCAACAAGCTTCATTCAGTTTTTGGGTAAGACAGGTTCAGTGTGATTATAAGCTATTTCCACAATTCCCAGCATCTACAGTAAAAAGACATCATCACCTTAATAATGATTGAACCCATCTAGCTGCTTTGGTTTACACAAAGCATTGCTCAGACCTGTTTAGCCCTAACGCTCCCCTTTCACAACTACCTAAAACACTTTTTTGATACAACAGTAGAAAACATATAAAATACATTAAAATACATTTCCAAATTCTATAGCAAGTATGTAAACACATTTTAAACATTTTGAAAGCCAAGCAATTATGTTTACTACTGAGTGAAATACACATCAGCTGCAATAAGAAAAGTGAGCATGACTAAAAAAAAAAAGGAAAGAAAGCAGAAAGAGATACGTAGTTAGACATGGAAGCACCCAATTTTGGAAACAGGATGCTTGCAATTTATCACCTATATTTATATTTAAAAAGCATCCATGAAAATAGACACATTTATTTTAAGATACCTGAAGAAAGTAGTGTATCATACATTTTGAGATATACATAATACAGTAGGAAAATCCAGCAACTTATTCTTGCATCTACATTATTTAATGATAGCTATGCAACATTTGAGTGATGAACTAACCTGCAGACACGGGCAGGAAAATACAGGTTCTGCCAGGACCGACAAAGGTATTTAGAGTGATCGATAACCCGAATCCAGTCTAACTCATCCATGGACACCTCAATGTAGTAGGAATAAGACCTATGGATTGTCAAAAAACACTGGTGAGAATGCAAGCAGCCACATTTCAGGCATTACATTTCACACTTTCTTCTACACTTCCAGCTGTGCTGAAAAGAAGTCTATCTGTTCCTATCCACAGACCTGTACCTAAGATATCCAAAAGAAATCCCTGTTTTACTGATGGAGAGGGGTAGAGCAGTTGATGTCATCTACCTGGACGTGTGCAAAGCGTTTGACACTGTTCCACACGACATCCTTGTCTCTAAGTTGGAGAGACATCAATTTGATAGGTGGACCACTCAGTGGATAAAGAACTGGCTGGATGGCCGCACGCAAAGAGTTGTGTTCAATGGCTCAATGTCCAGCTGGAGACCAGTAACGAGTGGTGTCCTTCAGGGACTGGTGTTGGGACCGGTCTTGTTCCGTCGGTGACATGGACAGTGGGATTGAGTGCACCCTCAGCAAGTTTGCCAATGACACCAAGCTGTCTGGTTCAGTTGATACGTTGGAGGGAAGAATGCCACCCAAAGGGACCTTGACATGCTTGTGAGGTGGGCTGATGCCAACCTGATGAAGTTTAACCATGCCAAGTGCAAGGTCCTACACCTGGGTTGGAGCAATCTCAGGCACAGCTACAGGTTGGGCAGAGAAGAGATTCAGAGCAGCCCTGCAGAGAAGGACTTGGGGGTGTTGGTTGATGAAAAAATGAACATGAGCCGACTGCAGTGTGTACTGCAGCCCAGAAAGCCAACTGTATCCTGGGCTGCATCAAAAGGAGCATGACCAGCAGGTCGAGGGAGGTGATCCTGCTCCTCCACTCTGCTCTCGTGAGACCTCACTTGGAGTATTGTGTGCAGTTCTGGTGTCCTCAACATAAAAAGGACATGGAACTGTTGGAACAAGTCCACAGGAGGGCCACGAGGATGATCAGGGGACTGGAGCATCTCCTGTATGAAGATAGGCTGAGAAAATTGGGGCTGTTGAGCCTGGAGAAGAGAAGGCTGCGTGGAGACCTCATCGCATCCTTCCAGTATCTGAAGGAGGGCTATAGGGATGCTGGGGAGGGACTCTTCATTAGGGACTGTAGTGAGAGGACAAGCAGCAAAGGGTTCAAACTTAAACAGGGGAAGTTTAGACTGGATATGAGGAAGAAATTCTTTACTGTGAGGGTGGTGAGGCACTGGAATGGGTTGCCCAGGGAAGTTGTGAATGCTCCATCGCTGGCAGTGTTCAAGGCTGGGTTGGGCATAGCCTTGGGTGGCATGGTTTAGTGGGAGGTATCCCTGCCCCTGGCAGGGGGGTTGGAACTAGATGATCTTAAGGTCCTTTCCAACCCTAACTATTCTATGATTCTATGATTTTCAAAATAGCTTTGAAAATAAATTAACATGCAGTTTATGTTAAGGGATGTTTTCAGAATAACTTAAAACATCCTAACACTCACAATCCGCATTAATTAGATGAGACTATGCAATGAAGACTTTCAACTCAGTCATAAAAATAATCATTTGTATTCCTTCTGCATGGAATAAATCCAAAACACCAGTGATACAGTTATTATTGCTACTGCCATATCAATAAAGAAAAACCAGATAACATTTAGCAGATCAAAAACATAAATTCAAAACCTTCACTTGAAAAAAATTTACTTTATGATCATTTGATCATTGATATTGTTCTAGGCTGAGAAAGTTGGGGCTGTTCAGCCTGGAGAAGAGAAGGCTGCATGGAGACCTCATAGCAGCCTTCCAGTATCTGAAGGGGGCCTATAGGGATGCTGGGGAGGGACTCTTCATGAGGAACTGTAGTGAGAGGACAAGCAGCAAAGGGTTCAAACTTAAACAGGGGAAGTTTAGATTGGATATGAGGAAGAAATTCTTTACTGTGAGGGTGGTGAGGCACTGGAATGGGTCACCCAGGGAAGTTGTGAATGCTCCATCGCTGGCAGTGTTCAAGGCTGGGTTAGGCATAGCCTTGGGTGGCATGGTTTAGTGTGAGGTGTCCCTGCCCCTGGCAGGGGGGTTGGAACTAGATGATCTTAAGGTCCTTTCCAACCCTAACTATTCTATGATTCTATGATTCTCTTCTGACTTTCAGTTGTTTATGATGCTTTGTTAAGCCTTAAGCACCCCAAAATTACCCTATTAAAAGCTAAAACAAAAACAAAACAAAAAAAATCACCAATAGAATCTGTGTCTTCCTCTCACTTATCAATTATGTTTAGCTTATAGTTTGCTGTTAGGAGAAAACAAACTCAAACTAAAACTTAAAAGCCACAGCTATTTTCATATTATACTTACAACAGTGCTATTTAAAATGAAGTGGCAACTTCACTTGTGTATCAGCAAATCGTGGAATATGTGTTTCAGAGTATTTTCTTTCTCTCAGTGCATTAGCCTGCAAAGTTCATAGGCATTTCAACAGCACCATGTTTGCATTTATCCCCCTTTCACACTCATTTCTAAGAGTTACTCTTCCAGAGTTTTTCATCTACATTTTTTGTTTAACATTAATGCCTTTGTCAATATTTCCAGCTTTCTGCTAACTACTTAAGAGGAGTAGATGTCTGAAGTAGTATTTTTTCAAAATTCTTAACATTGTTAACACCAATTTGTGCACTTAGAAAGGCAATGCAGAGTCTTTAAGATGTCAATTGCATAATCAGCTTCCACATTCACAGCAACCAGACATGCAGTATTCACAACCCATATAAATACAGTGTTTTATCAGCATTATTATTACTAGCCTAAGCATATTTGACCAAGCTAGGCTCCAGCATTTTAGCGTTTGAGCAGTTTAATGCAAAAGATACTGTCTGTCTTCTGTGTGGTGCGAATTTAGGGATTCTCACACCACCATTGCTAGACTGATGTAAATCAGTAACCAATATAAAACATGCTATTTTTTTTGTTTCTGAAGGTACCAAGCAAGGAAAAAATGTCTCAGAAATACAATCCCATTATCATACACAACACTACGCCTTTTATTTTTCTTAAGGATCTTTCTTAGGGAAAAGCATCTTTTTCACAGAGGTAAATTGGACACCTAGACTCCTTAGGACTTTTGTATCTAAATTTCATCTGTTAATGAACGCCTCTAAACTAGAGGTACAAAACCACACCTATTAGTTTGTATCTGGTTTTTTAAGAATGCAAATTCTGAAGAATCCAACAGACCAGAGCATCAGTTAAAATTAATTAGCAGTTTAAAAAGATGTTCAAAAAGAAGCCACTATGTGTTTGTACAGTTGCTAAAACATCTCTTTTGGAGATGTTATTCATGTATCCCACAAGAAAGATACAGGTAAGCGGTAGGCAGTTCTTAGACTAAAAGATTATATAGGTTGGAAAAGATCTCTTGGCAAAAGTGAGGACGATTTTAGAGAAAGTTCCTTAAGGTTTTGGCAGGTGAAATTCTGCACACCTCTAAGGGCTGAAATGCAGAACCACTCTGGGTAAACTCTTCCCAAGTTCAACTACCCCATTACGAATTCTTTTCCTAATATTTAATATGAATTTAACTTGTTGCTTGTGTCCATTGCTCTTTGCCCTCTCAGAACGCATTCGTAAGAGGAGTCTGGCCCTGTATTCTCTATACACATCCGCTAAACTGGTGAAGACAGCAATAACTTCCCTTTCTAAGCTTTCTCCTCTTAAAACAGGAATTTCTCTCAGCATCACATTGTAAATTGTGTGCTCAAGCCCTCATCATCAGTGTCCTGCTGAACTCACTCCAATATGTCAGTATCTTATAGGGAGGAGCCCACAACTGGACTAAGTACTCCAAATGCTTCCTTTTCCATTTCTCTTAAGACAATTACTATACAGGGGGAAAAAACTTGACATTTCAGGTACTATACTTGATAAGAAGCAAAATAAAGTCCAACAGTAAACTTTCGTACAAAAACAAAAAATTCAAGATGACACAGAAACTACATCCTAAATCACTGTACCCTCAGTATTCTACGAGGACAAGAAAAACCTCTAGAGGTCCATCTTGTCTGACATTCTGCCTGCAACAACAGTTTGTTCGACAAATTTCCAAAGAATGCTGTAGGACACCAAGCAACAGATAATTTTCTTAGCTAGTTGTCCCAAGCAGAAGGGTTTTTCCTGAGTTTCAGCAGCTGCTGATTTATGCCTTGCAGATGAGGGGCATTTTACCAGACACAAGCTATCTCAAAATTGCTAGAGAACTCCACATTATTAATATCTAATACTTTCTCAAATTTTATAAAATTGGTTGATCTTCGGAGATAAGTTGTATAATATTGTATCAAGTACTTCCTTGTACCTTCAAAGTTTTACTTTTCAATCTTTCTAAAAGGAATAGAGAAACATAAGTTTCACTTGAACTGAATCAGGAGAACTTAGTTGAAACAAATAGCTAAAAAATCATGCAGTTTGGTTTGAATGATTAATAACTGTAATTTATATTTTAAAAATAATGAATTTACAAAAAAACCCCAATAAAACATTAGTACACCCTGTTCTAAAATAACACAGCTCACTTAAGAAAAAAAATACAATTGATTTGCAATTTTTAACTGTTAGTCTGGAAGTAATATAAAATGAATCTTTTATCAGAAAGGTAATAATGTGCTAAAAGTATAAGTAGCTTGTTTTGTTGTATTTATTTGAAAATTCCTTATGTATACCTGCATAAGATGTCAACTACATTGTAAGATTTTTGTCATGGCAAGTTATAAAATTAATATATTCAATTTGCCAGGTAAAACAAGCCTTGCAATTTTCCTACTTAAGCAGTCATTATACTGTTCAAAAAGGCATACTTTGAGCTTCTGTGCATTCCAGAATAATCTCAAGTAGCTGAACATAAACTGGCTGAGGCATCCATGATAGTTCATGCTTCACCATGAAGTGGCTTCTAATAACTACTACTGTTAGTTGGTAATTCGTATTCTAAATAAATTTTAGGATCTCTGAACTACTGTCATTATTTTTATAAGTGTGTTATTTCTTAGAAATTTTGATATATTGAAAAAGTCTGAACATTCCTTCAGTGTTTGGAATGTAAATATGTAAAAAACCTGGTTTGTGCTTAAGAACTAAAATATTGTTCTTCAAACTAAAATAAAAGCCATTGAAAAGTAAGTGGCAAATAGAAAGCAATTAAAACAATTTCAGTTATGTAAGCTTTCAATGGTAATATAAACTTATTTTGTGAAGACACAGAAAATTCACTGAAATATTACGAGGTCGTCCAGTATCACAAAGTATGGCCTGGCGTGTAATTAACCAAACTACATTTAAAAAATAGTTTGCTTTAAAATAAAACTTGTCATTGCCATCTCCAATACCGCATCATGCTGTTTCTATAAAATATTTAATGAATATATCAATGTGAAATATTATCACCAGTACAAAATGCACTACCTTTCCTTTTTACGTCTACTTCGCACCTACCGGCTATCTCTGTCCCACAGGAGTATTCGTATGTGGTTGATTATTGATGGTTGGCCTAATTTAATTTCAATTCCAGAACGACAGTCGTCATCGATTGGGTGTCGAGAGAAGCCATGATCCAAATCATAGTTCTGAGTATCCCCATCTAACAAAGCAGACTTCAGCTCCCCTTTTACAACTTGTGCTCCATACTTCATTGTTGCAATATTCTCCCCTGGTACTAAGAAGAAAAGGAAATAATTGCTTAATTTTTTACACTTCTACACTGCAAATAAGTACATCAACCATATTAGGTCAGAACAAAGAATTATTGCCAGTATCCTTTCTTGGCCACAAACAAATGCTCAAGGGGAAAAAGAAATATATACAAAAAGAGAGGTATTTGAGGACTTGTCCTTCTTCCACTTCATTTGGTAATGATGGTCTTTTATGGCATAAAAATAAGTAATGATAATTTACACATATGTTGTACCTATATTCTCAGTCCTCCTCATGATTTTACAGAATTCTATTGCACCTTCCTCATTCAATCACTGCTTTCGTCCTGGTTTTAAAGTTTTGATCTACTTAGTATCTTTTTTTTTTTCTAATTAAAATTTAATTTTTTTTTTTTTTATTTGAGGGAAAATAAAAACCCCATTAAATGTTCAAGATGTGGATGCATCACAAATTTGCAGAGTGGTACAGCTATACAAGCTATTTTAATAGCTGCGTGGGCTTCCAGTACTCTGCTAAGCTAAATGAACCTGTGCAAAATAGGAAACTTTGGACTACAGATCCCGCCCCTCTACTCTGCTCTTGTGAGACCTCACTTGGAGTATTGTGTGCAGTTCTGGTGTCCTCAACATAAAAAGGACATGGAACTGTTGGAACAAGTCCAAAGGAGGGCCACGAGGATGATCAGGGGACTGGAGCACCTCCCATATGAAGACAGGCTGAAAAAATTGGGGCTGTTGAGCCTGGAGAAGAGAAGGCTGCATGGAGACCTCATAGCAGCCTTCCAGTATCTGAAGGGGGCCTATAGGGATGGCTGGCGAGGGACTCATCATTAGGGACTGTAGTGAGAGGACAAGGGGTAATGGGTTCAAATGTAAACAGGGGAAGTTTAGATTGGATAAGAGGAAGAAATGCTTTACTGTGAGGGTGGTGAGGCACTGGAATGGGTTACCCAGGGAAGTTGTGAATGCTCCATCACTGGTGGCGTTCAAGTCTGGGTTGGACAGAGCTTTGGGTGGCATGGTTTAGTGGGAGGTGTCCCTGCCCATGGCAGAGGGGTTGGAACTAGATGATCTTAATTTCCTTTCCAACCCTACTATTCTATGATTCTATGATTCTACTTGGGCTTTGAACCAACAGGCTCAAGCAAGTTTTTTACGTCACCATTTCACAGTAATAAACATGTTACATCCTAGGAACAGATCCTCTTTTAAGATACCTGGGGACAATGATCCCTAACTCCAACTACAAAACAATACATTGATGAACCACCCTGTTAAAAATACATTTTTAACAGTCTTGTTTGAGAAGAGACCCCACTAAACATGATCTGAAAGCTGAATGATGAAAAGCTGCCCATGAACTCTTCATGCATGTTGGCAAAAGAAGTGTGAATTTTAACAGGATGTTAAACTTAACAGCTGAAGAACAGAATTTGAAGCAGTACAATTTTAACTGCACTGTAGTACTACTACAAAAAAAAGTCAAACGCACAACTATGAAGTTCAAGTGGTCATCAATATCTCCACAAACACAGAAAGTCGCAAGAGCATGAACCAGTACTAAAACAACACAAAAGTTAAATTATCTAAAAATCTCGGATTTGGAGAAATCTAGGAATTTTGAGATTAGAAGCATATTATTATTGAGACAAAAATATCCAGAAAAAGAATACAAAAAACACCATTTAAATTTGTCAAATATTTCTACTGCACTGTCAACAGAATGTCTTGCATGACCCAACTTTTTCAATATCCTAATATTAAACTCATGTTTAAATATTAATATCTGTAACGTCTAAGACAGAACAAACGGGAGATATGGTTCTGAGAAAGCAGTTATTTTCAGGGCTCATCATGCGTGACTGAGGCTACAGTGCAAGCTCTCAAAGAGCATTTAGCTTTATTCTTTGCTGTGAGGCAAATACCCTTTATAAATCACACAACAAACAATAGACAACAAACTAACAGTATCTTTCTAAAGCTCAGTGTTAGATATTCTTGTTTAATTAACAGAGAGCACAGACAAAAGGCTTCTCACGCTTTTTAGGCTTCCACTAGTACAGTTCTGGAAGACTTGTTTATACTATTTGAGCAAATATGAAGAAGAATATGTTGACTGATACCGAGGAACAGAAATGGCAAGAATGGTACATAACAAGATATTTTACTATTATTATGCCTTTTAAAACATGCAATAATAGACAAAACCTCAAAGCACAAATTAAACACATCCTCCAGAGAACTACAGCCACTAAATGAGAAAAAAACAGCCACATAAAAAACGTAACACTCACTTAACATGCCCCTGTAGTTGAGGTCCATGTCCCGACTCTCTGAACGAATCTTAATGGCATCTAGGATGGCATCAGGTGACAACAATCCAGAAGGTCTTACAACATTTAGTAGTTCTGTTAGGCTCATTAGTGGTAAACGTACTGCTTGCATGATTTCAGCATGGTTTTCCTTGGGGTTATGTTTACACCAATTCATCAAAGCTTGGAAAATGTCCTTCTCAGGAGCTGCAAAGGAGTCCCTCAGTACAATACTTAAAAGAGCAGCCTGGAAAAGAAAAACAAAACAAAAAACCCAAACAGAAATAAAATTTATTTTAAAAAAGGAAATTAAAATAGGAAAAAAATAAATGGCTATGTTAACTTGTTAAAAATAATCTTCAATGGAGTGACTACCTGAAACTGTAGCTTGTTTTAGTTTCATATGCAAGAATAACTGGATCTATCATGTAAATAATAGGTAATATTACAGAACCATAAGGAGAAGTAAGTCAGAAATGAAAAGTGGAAAACTATTGAAATCAATGTAATTCCAGTTGCTATTTCAAATTTACTCTGGAATATAAGAAGTGATTTAGGGATTTGACAGTATAGTTCAAAGCATTCCTTTAAAATTATAGTGGTATAACAACGCTGATGGGAACAATGAAGTGTGGCTTGGAATCACCTTTTTAAACCACTTCTAACTACTTGGGATGCCCTCCCTTCCCTGACATTCCCCTCTCTTTTAGTACCAACTGAGAATCACCAGGTGAAAACTTCAGTGGTTCTTATTCACGCAGAAAACCCCCTGACTGTAAAAAGGGAACAAAAAGAACTGAACAGCTGCTTGATTTTCACTTAGCTAGCAGAATAATTAGGAGTTTGCCTAAAAAAAGGATAAATCTCATATATACCAAGACTGGCTATACCAAAGATGTCAAAGTATGTGCTTCCTGATGACTAATGTCAGCTAATTTCCTTATCGCTAATACGCTCTCAGAACACAGCTTTAACAAGCTGCATGTGACAAGATTAGATTGCCTGCTCCCATCCTAGTAGAATACTCCACCAGACTTAACTATATTTAGCTATAGTGACTGGTCAAAATTGAATACCTAAAAAATTCAGAGTGGATCACCAGGATTTTAAGTTAAGCTTGGCTTGAACATTTCCAACTGTCACAGTTTCACTAGTTTAAAATGAGACCTGTTAACTAACATATAAACTTGTACTCGGTGCCCCCATTAGCATTTTGTCATGAAGTGGTACACATATCAAACTACATTCCTGGTGAAAAAAGTGCAAACAAAAAGATGTACCTTAGAAAGTGACAAGAAGCCTTCGCTGGAGAGCACCTCTTGGGCATTTCTATCCATGAACATACAGCACATACAAGTTAATTTAGGAAGGGAATAAAGACTGGCAACATCAAACGTCATACAGACATTCTGAATATTAAGTATTGTGCAAAGATACTCAGACGTTGAATCCTCCAGTTCTGGGAACCCGTATTTATGTGCTAGGCTGAGGAAGTCAAGGAGAACCTCCTCTTTCTCATCTCGTAGTGTAGCACGACCAGTGTAAATATATTTCAACAGCATGGTAAATGCTTCTGCAGTGGTGTCCTGAAGAGGAATTTCTGCTTCAGGCTGAGATTCTCTCATTCCACCATACAATAATGCTCTATGAGGAAGACAAAATTTGAGAAATTTCTACCTTGATATAAACCAGGCAAAAAATAGAAAGAGAAAAGATTAAATTACTATTTACAGCAAGAGCAATACAAAGAGAATACGGTTTAAGAACTTACAAAATAAAACCCCTTATATTTAGCATTTGAAGTACAGCTCTGCTCTGAAAGCAACTGCAGAATAATATTCTAACGCATCATGTTTTCATCCTACACAACTACTCCATCTCCAATTTGAACAATAGCCTGCAAAGCAGAAATTGAGATATGATTCTCATGCCTTTCTTTTTAAAAAAAACATGGTGCTATCAGCAAGGAAGAAAAAAAAAGGAATTTTTTCACAAAGGAAATGAAACAAGTCGTTGGCCACTATAACAGCAGTTGCAGAATAGCAAATCTCAGGATTCTTGTTCATCTGCTCCTTAATTCTAAACCTAGCACACGGCAACTCTGATGAAATCCTGAATCTTGAGAAAATCTAAGTACTCATAATGATTTTTTAAAATATGATGGACAGCTTGAACACAATTTGCATTCAGAGTTTAATTATTAGCTTATCACTCTGACAAAAAAAATTGGAAGAATATTATCACAAATTTCTGCTAATTAAATTTAAAATGGAAAATGTGCATCTGTTAAAAAGGTGGATTAGTATTATTCCTAGTTTTAAAATATATATTCTAACCTGTATTGGCCAGACATCGTTTAATATTTAATTCCAACACATCAAAATTAAACTTTCTAATTGAGCATATTCCATAGAAGCACACTATACATACTCCAGAAAAAATCAAAACAATTTTACAGCAGAACTTTTCTGTTCTGAAGTTCTTTTTCTCTTGAACCTGTGAAAATACCTTCAAAATCCAATTTAATGAAGGTCAAAAGAATAACATTGTGACATGGTATTTATCTTTTTATATTTGGACACAATGATTTGATGTGCTGGGAAACATTCTCACAGAAAAGGTCACACTCAATGGACAGATGATTACACTCTGAAAAGTTCATAGAGAAACAATGTTTATCTTATCTGCATGAAAATTTCCTGTGAGCCTGACACAAAGCTATACTTCACCTGAAATACTGGCACCTAGCAGCCAGGATCACTCTGTGTGCCGGAAAACGTTTCTTTTCTACAATAAAGGTAACATCACTGTACTCTTCCCCATTCATTAGAGCACCAATATGCTCTGACAGAATGTGAACGTGGTCAATCTCACCCACAGCTGTGTAAGGACGAAGGGGGTGGCTGTTACTCATCTTGGAGGGATGGTGATACTGGTAGCCTACAGGGAAAAAGAAAATAACCAGCATTTTAAAGGGCACAAATATAAAAAAATTGCTAAGATCAAGCTGTGATTACGAAAAAAGCGACTGTGCAAGTTACCATATGTAACAAGAAAAATTAATCCAAGAGACTTTCTATGAAGGTTCATTTACAACAGGACTCAATGCTGCTTGCATTAAACAATTCCAGCCAGCAGAAAAAAAAAAATTAGAGAACTCCATCACCCAGTTGTTCTGTAAATTCATTTAAAGTAAAAATCTTCCAATAAAAGGAATTAAAAATTAAACAACTGAAGTTACCATTAGAAAACAATTTTGTCTGAATTAAAATGCACATAAATTATAAAGACATAAATAATTTGACTAATTAAGTATAGTCTTAACACCCAAGTCCCTACTAAAATCAGTAAAAAACATCAGTGCTTCTGCAGAATTCCAATCAGCTGTCCAGAACTGGGAGAAAATAAACAATCAGAAAAGCTTTTAATAAATAACAGACAAAGAGCAAAGCTTTGAAATATACAGTTCAGTTTTCTTATCCTTTCCACTCAGTTTCTTTGATGCCTTCTTGCTCCCTAATACCTTCTCAGTCATAAAAGTAGGAGTCTGCACATTAATGGACAATATAGATGCATGTGTTAGTTATACCTTCTATGGAATTATTTTGTTATTTCTTAACTCACAAGAGGTTTTAGTTTCCTTGGGTTTGGCTTACTTCAGAAACAGAGGTTTTCTGCAGCCTCAGTGGCAAAAGCATCCACAGGGAAGTTTCAGTTTCTATTGTTACACTTTGGTTTGTTTTTAAATAAAAAGAGTCTGTTTCAGGTCATGACCATCCATATTTTCAGAGACACCTTCTGAACCCCAATGACTAGCCACTTTTCAAAACAGGCACATACTTAGTGCTGAAGAATCATGGTGTACCACAAGAAGCAGGAAAATTAGGAGGTCATACCCTGAATGTGGTTAATACATTAATCTTTCAAATGACAATCTTTCATGACATGAACACATATTAAAGCTACACTTAAAAAGTATTATAAGAAAACATGCATATGTTCCCAGCCATTTCTACCCCATCAAAGAAAACAAAATGCACATGAGGTGAAAGTATTATTTCCACTTGTGTAGGGCCCGGAAACAACCCAAAATCAAGATACTGTAGAAACATGGTCCCAAAAAACTTTAAACTAAACTAGAAAAAGTGACAAAAATAGAATATAAGATTTGAGAAAAATACACCTTACTAAATTGGCAATACAAATCACAGCACAACTGGGAACAAAAATGCAGCTTTCCTCAGGCTCTCTCCCATCCTTGATTTAGAAGCTGTGTGCCCATGTAGCCATTACAGCGTGGAACAAGCAATACTGGCCAAGATACTGGAGACAGCCTAACCATGGGAACATAGAACACTGTAAAGGCATTCTTCTACCCTGGCACATGTGTTAATGGCAGCTGTCCTGGGTTCAGCAGTAGCAGTCATTTTTCTCCTTAGTAGCTGGTGCAGTGCTGTCTTTTTGACTTTCAGCCTGGGAACAGTGCTGATAACACCGATGGTTTTAGTTGCTGCTCAGTAATGTTTAGTTTGACCTAGGACTTTCTCAGCCTCATGCTCTGCCAGGGAGGAGGGGAAGCCATGAGGAAGCAGAGACAGGACACCTGACCCAAACTAACCAAAGAGGTATTCCATACCACAGCACATCATGCCCACTATATAAACTGGTGGCAGTTACCCAGAACAGTTAGATCACTGCTCAGGTCGGGCTGCGTATCACTCAGTGGGTGGTGAGCAGTTGTATTCTCTTCCCGTGTTATTTCCCTTATCATTAGTATTATTGGTGGTAGCAGCAGTGGTTTGTGTTATACCTTAGTTACTGGACTGTTCTTACCTCAACCCATGGGAGTTACATTCTTTCAATTCTCCTCCCCATCCCTCTGGGAGCCTGGGGGGGGGGGGGGGGGAAGGGGTGGGGGAGAGTGAGCAAGCAGCTGCGTGGCTGATTTCCTGACTGGGCTTAAACCACAACAGTTCCTTTTGGCACCCAATGTGGGTCACGAAGGGTTGAGATAATGACAGATCTGACCACAGTGTGTCTAATCGTATTTATGATAACCATTCATTGTTTCAGATTAATAGTCACACGTCACAATGCTGATTTATTGGCTCTCAAAGTTGTTGTTCTTGATCTCACGGTTTAAGCATGTCATACCTTACTTACAGCTGGTATTTGCTGTGTTAGTGTTTATCGGCTGGGGTCTTGGGCTAAAGCTCTTGCTTCATTGTACTTTATGGTAATGACTTATAATACAATAGAATCATTGATCATGAACCTGATCTGGCTTGCGTTCCCAGTGTGGTCACCACCTCTGTACTTTGGGAGGTATATAATAGAAGCGTTTAGCAATTGACGTCTTTTTTCGCCTCCTCGGGTGGTCAACCCGTGAAGGAGACATTCCCTTATCTTCCCAGCCCCCCCACCAGATTGTTTACAGCATCATTTGAGAGTTCTGAAGGTTTTTAATGGCCTTTAGATACCCTTGAGACCTGCCTGCTGATTGTGATGGGGATCACCATGTTGGCATGCATACAGAGCGTGTTTTACCCACGACCATTTTGTCTGATCTCGAAAGTTAAGCAGAATCGGGTTTGGGCCTTGTCTAGGGTTAGATGACAATATAGGAGGACCAAGAGATTTTCCCCGAGGCTGGACAGTCATGAGTGGCAGGGTGTGTGGGACAGTATGGGCAAGTATCTAGGCCAGTGGACCTCTCCAGTGCTTTGGAACTTCACCACTGAACAAGCGCAAAATCCAGAAAAATTAGTAAAACACTTAAATGAGGTGTGTTGTCATTATGGTCATACCAGAGAGGGACAAATCATGGCAATATGCTGGGCCTTGGCCTATGCTTACAGAGCCCTGCTCAAAACCATCCAGCACCTTCAAATGGAAAAAAATGTTCCTGGATCTGCTGCCAAAGCATCAGACAGCGCAGCTATGCCAGCTCCAAGCACAGTAGCTACACCAGCCCCAGCAACAAGTACAGTAGCTACTCAGACTTCGACCACAACAGACAGCGCAGCTATTCCAGCTCCAAGCACAGTAGCTACAGCGGCCCCAGCAACAAGTACAGAAGCTACTCAGACTTCGACCACAACAGACAGCGCAGCTATTCCAGCTCCAAGCACAGTAGCTACAGCAGCCCCAGCGACAAGTACAGAAGCTACTCAAACTTCGACTGCAACAGACAGTGCAGCTACTCCAGCTCCAAGCACAGCAGCTACACCAACCCCAGCAACAAGTACAGCAGTTACCCAAAACCCAATAACAGATACTGCAGTGTCATGGGTTCAGCAGTAACAGTCATTTTTCTCCTTCTTGGTAGCTGATGCAGCACTGTGTTCTTGATTTTGGGTCTGGGAACAGCGCTCATAACACCAGCATTTTCAGTTACTGCTTGGTAATGTTTTGGTCTGGCCAAGGACTTTCTGAGTTTCATGCTCTGCCAGGGAGGAGGGGAAGCCGGGAGGAAAGAGAAACAGGACACCTGACCCAAACTGACCAAAGAGGTATTCCATGCCACAGCACGTCATGCCCAGGATGCAAAAGACAGAGAGCAGAGACCTGGAAGGGTGGGGGGTGTACTGCTTGGTCGAGCTGGGTATAGGTGGTGAGCGACTGTATTCTTTCCTTGTATTTGCCTTGTCATTATTATTATTGGTGGTAGCAGTAGTGATTTGTGTTATACTTTAGTTACTGAACTGTTCTTATCTCAACCTGTGGGAGTTGCATTCTTTTGATTCTCCTCCCCATCCACCCGGGAGCGGGGGGAAGAAAGAGAGGGGAGTGAGTGAGAGAACAGGCTGCGTGACTTACAGCTTAAACCACGACATGCAGCCACTCCAACCACAATGATAATCATTGCAGCTAAACCAGAGGACTGATGCATGCCAATATCGGTTGCCTCTGTACACAAGGGGAAAAGCAAAAAAAAAAAAAAGACAAGAAAGATGAATAAACAAGATGAAGAAGGAATGGCAATGCACTTACTACCTGGGACAGCATCTGATCAGGAGTCATCATCACATGAATCAGAGGAAGAAGAAGAAGAAGAAGAGATGACTTCCTGACCTCAGACCTCAACCGAGCTATGGAATATACGAAAAGATTTTACCCGTCATCCAGGGGAGCACATCATCACCTGGTTGCTCCGATGCTGGGACAAGGGGGCCAACGGTCACGAACTACAAGGTAGGGAAGTCAAGCAGCTGGGATCACTTGCTAGGGAAGGGGCAATTGACAAAGCAATTGAAAGAGAGAAACAGTCCCTCAGCCTTTGGAGGCAGCTCTTGGCAGCTATGAAAGAAAGGTTTCCAGACAAGGATGACGTTATGACTCGTTCAGCCAAGTGGACTACTCTAGAGAAAGGCATCCAGCCTCTGAGGGAATCAGCCATTATAGAGATAATCTATCACATCAAAGCCAAATGCCAGGGATGCACCCATAGATCCAGATGAAGTCAAATGTACATGACCCATGCGGCGGAAATTTACACGGAATGCACCTCATCATATCCCCATTCATGCAACAGTAACCTGGAATGACATAGTACCACTAACAGTGGATGAAATGATTTGTCAACTCTGAGAGTTTGAAGACAATCTCACCCCTTTCATCATTTCAACTGTGGAAAAACTGCCCCAGGACCTCAAACAATTGACAGATGATCTATCTGATCTATCCAGCTCCTCATGTGTACCAACACACATCTCAGCTATTAACAAAAGGCATCCTACTGCTCGAGAGAGAAGGTATAGAAGGTACACACCACAGGCCACCCTATGGTTTTACCCAAGGGATCACGGAGAAGACATAAGGAAGTGGGATGGAAAACCTACCTCAGCTCTGGAGGAATGGGTGTGTGAACTGAAGAGGAGAACAAAGGTCAAGGATGCTCATCCCATTAAAGCTGCAGCTTCAGTCTCTGGTGAGCAGGTTCCCAGATGGAGTGGAAGAGCCGATTTTACTCCAGCTCCTGTGATAAAGAAGACTAATCCCTTTCTACAAGACTTAAGTGTCTAATGTTGTGACGACTATTAGAGGGGCCCCACCTCCAGCCAGGTGGAGGTAGGGCATAGTTGGATTTGCTGGACTGTGTGGACCAGTTGGCCTGGCACATCAGTCCCACAGAAGTATAAGTCTCTCGTAGACACCGGTGCACAGTGTACTCTGATGCCATCAAGCTGTCAAGAGGTAAAACCCATTTCTATTTCTGGAGTGACAGAAGGATCCCAAGAGTTGACTGTACTGGAGGCTGAAATCAGCCTGACTGGGAGGAAGTGGCAAAAGCACCCCATTTGACCGATCCAGAGGCTCCATGCATCCTTGGCACAGACTACCTCAGGAGAGGGTACTTCAAAGACCCAAAAGGGTACCAATGGGCTTTTGGTATTGCTGCTTTGGAGACAGAGGAAATTGAGCAGCTGTCCACCTTGCCTGGTTTCTCAGAGGATCCTTCTGTTGTGGGGTTGCTGAAGGTTGAAGAACAAGTGCCAATCGCGACCACAACAGTGCACCGGCAGCAATACTGCACCAACTGAGACTCCCTGATTCCCATCCATAAGCGGATCCGCAGACTGGAGAGTCAAGGAGTGATCAGCAAGACCTGCTCACCCTTTAATAGCCCCATATGGCCAGTGCGAAAGTCTAACGGAGAGTGGAGACTAACAGTAGACTATCGTGGCCTGAACGAAGTCACACCACCCTTGAGTGCTGCCATACAGGACATGCTAGAACTTCAGTATGAACTGGAGTCAAAGGCAGCTAAGTGGTACCCCACGATTGATATTGCCAATGCATTTTTCTCAATTCTTTTGGCAGCAGAGTGCAGGCCACAGTTCGCTTTTACTTGCGGGGGGGGGTCCAGTACACTTGGAACTGACTGCCCCAGGGGTGGAAACACAGCCCTACCATCTGTCATGGACTGATCCACACTGCACTGGAACAGGGGCAAGCTTCAGAACACCTGCAATACATTGATGACATTATCGTGTGGGGCAATACAGTGGAAGAAGTCTTTGAGAAAGGGAGGAAAATAATCCAAATCCTGCTGAAAGCTGGTTTTGCCATAAAACAGAGTAAGGTCAAGGGACCTGCCCAGGAGATTCAATTTTAGGGAATAAAATGGCAAGA
Source organism: Ara ararauna (assembly GCA_028858755.1). Taxonomy (NCBI): domain Eukaryota; kingdom Metazoa; phylum Chordata; class Aves; order Psittaciformes; family Psittacidae; genus Ara; species Ara ararauna. The sequence continues at coordinate 104,030,864 of CM054379.1, forward strand.
TGGACGTTGCCAGATCCCCACAGATGTGATCAACAAAATAACAGCAATGTCGCCACCAACTAACAAGAAAGAAACACAAGCTGTCTTGGATGTTGTGGGGTTCTGGAGAATGCACAACCCAAATTAACAGTTTGATTGTAAACCCTCTCTATCATGTGACCCGGAAGAAGAATGATATCAAATGGGGCCCTGAGCAACAACAAGCCTTTGAGCAAATTAAATGATAGTTCATGCAGTAGCCCTTGGACCAGTCCAGATTGGGTCAGATGTGAAAAATGTACTTTACGCTTCAGCTGGGGAGAATGGTCCTACCTGGAGCCTCGGGCAGAAAGCTCCAGGGGACACTCGAGGTCAACCCCTCGGCTTTTGGGAGTCAAAGATACAGAGGATCTGAGGCCAGCTATACCCCAACTGAAAAAGAGATACTGGCAGCCTATGAAGGGGTTTGAGCTGCTTCAGAAGTGATTGGCACTGAAGCACAGCTCCTCCTAGCACCCCAGCTGCCCATGCTGGGCTGGATGTTCAAAGGCAGGGTCTCCTCTACACATCATGCAACTGATGCTACATGGAGTAAGTGGGCTGCACTAATTACACAACAAGCTCAAACAGGAAATCCCAGTCGTCCAGGAATTCTAGAAGTCATCATGGACTGGCCAGAGGGATTTTGGAATGTCACCAGAGGAGGAGGTGATGTGTGCTGAAGAGGCCCCACTGTATAATAAAATGTCAGAAAGTGAAGAACAGTATGCCTTGTTTACTGATGGGTCCTGTCATATTGTGGGAAAGCATTGGAGGTGGAAGGCAGCTGTATGGAGTCCTTGATGACAAGTTGCAGAAGCTCCTGAAGGAGAGGGTGAGTCAAGTCAGTTTGCTGAGGTGAAAGCCATCCAGCTGGCCTTCAACATTGCTGAATGAGAGAAGTGGCCAGTACTTTATCTCTATACTGACTCATGGATGGTGGCAAATGCCCTGTGGGGGTGGTTGCAGCAATGGAAGCAGAGCAACTGGCAACGCAGAGGTAAACCCATCTGGGCTGCTGCACTGTGGCAAGATCTCGCCGCCCGGGTGCAGAACCTGGTGGTGAAGGTATGCCATGTAGATGCTCATGTACCCAAGAGTTGAGCCACTGAGGAACACCAGAACAACCAACAAGTGGATAAAGCTGCTAAGATTGAAGTGACTCAGATGGACTTAGATTGGCAACATAAGGGTGAATTACTTTTGGCCCAGTGGGCCCATGACACTTCAGGCCATCAGGGCAGAGATGCAACATACAGATGGGCTTGTGACAGAGGGGTGGACTTAACAATGCACACTATTGCCCAGGTTATCCATGACTGTGAAACATGCTGCAATTAAGCAAGCCAAATGGTTAAAGCCTCTTTGGTATGGAGGACGATGGCTGGAGTACGAATATGGAGAGGCCTGGCAGATTGATTATATCACACTCCCATCAACCCACCAAGGCAAGCGCCATGTGCTTACCATGGTGGAGACAATCACCAGATGGCTGGAAACATACGCTGTGCCTCACACCACTGCCCGGAACACTATCCTGGACCTTGAGAAACAGATTTTGTGGCGACATGGCATCCCAGAGAGAACTGAGTCAGACAGTGGGACTCATTTCCGGAACAACCTTATAGACATTTGGGCCGAAGAGCAAGGCATTGAGTGGGTATATCACATTCCCTACCATGCACCAGCCTCTGGGAAAATCAAATGGTACAATGGGCTATTAAAAACTACACTGAGAGCAATGGGTGGTGGGACTTTCAAACATTGGGATACACATTTACCAAAAGCCACCTGGTTGGTCAACACCAGAGTATCAGCCAAAAGGGCTGGCCCACTGTCGTGGTTTAAGTCCAGTCAGCCACACAGTTTCGCTCTCTCACTCCCCCCCTCTTTCTTCCCCCCGCTCCCGGAGGGATGGGAAGGAGAATCAAAAGAATGCAGCTCCCATGGGTTGAGATAAGAACAGTTTAGTAACTAAAGTATAACACAGATCACTACTGCTACCACCAATAATAATAATGACAAGAGAAATACAATGAAAGAGTACAATTCTCACCACCTAATACCAAGCCCGACCACGCAGTGCACCCCCACCCTTCCGGGTCTCTGCCCTCTGCTCTCCATCCTGGGCATGATGTGCTGTGGTATGGAATACCTCTTTGGTCAGTTTGGGTCAGGTGTCCTGTCTCTGCTTCCACTATATAAACTGTGGGCAGTTACCCGGAAGGGTTAGATCACTGCTTGGGTCAGGCTGGGTATCAGTCAGCAGGTGGTGGGCAGTTGTATTCTCTTCCTTTGTTACTTCCCTTATCATTATTATTATTGGTGGTAGCAGCAGTGGTTTGTGTTGTACCTTAATTACTGGACTGTTCTTATCTCAACCCATGGGAGTTACGATTCCTTCGATTCTCCTTCCCATCCCTCTGGGAGCAGGGGGGGAAGAAAGGAGGGGGGAAAGTGAGCAAGCAGCTGCACAGCTGAGTTGCCGACTGGGATGAAACCACAACAACAGCACATTAATTTTTATTGGTTTTCGTAATAATAGACTGTTTCTTCTATTTTCACTGGTTAATTTACAATTAGCTAAGACAACTCTGCAATGAACACATTTATGTAACATACATCCTAATATCTACTTTATAACAAGCAAGATTAACTTAACTCACATCAGTCCTATTTATACTAGCAATAATATTTATCACAACATAATTATTTGAGCCTTTATAGACAATAGTAAAATTCAAATGCCCTCAAAATACAAAACCTTTCATCACCCCAAAGGAGCAAACAAAGGATGTATTTGCTACTCAGCTGCAAATCTGAACCCCCGATACTCCTTCCAGACTTTGGTACCTTACAAGTCTGTAATTGCTGTTGCTGATCTTCGTTCAAAATAGTGAGGCAATCCAACCATGTGCAAGTTACATGCAGATTATCAAGCAACTCTGCATTACTTCTCTTCTGCTAGTTCTGATTTTTATTAATTAGGGAAGTTTATTTATGATACCTCATACCTGTACAAGTACAGGCACATTTTGGCTTTAAAATCTATTTTTAATTCAATTTTTTCTACATTCTACTTGTTTCTTTCATCCACTCTCACCTTTAAAAGATAGGAACAGTTACTGTCTACATAAAACTGACAGACTCTAACAATGCTAAAGATAAAGGAATGATATGAGCTGTACACTTTTTTTGCTTCCAGTAGCTGTGGATGTTGTCATGTGCCAATAAGGTGAAAAGTTCAAGGGAAAATTGTTTCCATTTCAGGTTAAATAAATAAACAAAATCAAAAGAACACTTCCCTCTCCCTCTCTAAACAAGAATCTGTGTACAGGAAAGGGTAAAGCCTGAACTGGTGACATGTGCTAATAAGTTGATGACACCAGTCCTTTTTGACTGACACAGATACCAACGAGACCTTGAATGACAGCAAACAATGAAAGCAGAAGTTTAGAAATCCCTGTGTTTAAGATGCAAGACAAATTTGTTTCAATATCTAATGCTCTTCAAATTGCTGGCACAATGTACTACTCTAAATTGTCAGCTTCAAACACAGATAGGTTGAACACTGGGAATACAGGATGGCTACAAGCCTCTGGCTGAGGAGCTTTTTAAATGTTGAATGACATGAAGTGTTGGAAACCAGCAACTTCATGAACCCATGTACGTACCTTACATGCTTTCTGTGGGCAACACTAGCATTGTAATACTACTACACTGTAATACGGTGGGAAACTACTGAAGAAGCATTCAAACCCATTCACTTGTTCAGTACTACATACTTCTGATGCGAGTTTTGTCTGTATTGTGGATTTTCCATGCAAAGCAGCCCAGTGAGAGCAGCAACACCTTCAAAATATAGAACCAAATAACATGACTTCCGATCTTTCTAGGCTGAATTCATTAATGGTATGAATTCAGTCAACCCATAAAGTGATCTGCATAGTTTTTGTTTGAGGAAGTAAAAAGTACTTTACTGCTTTAGCTGTGGCAAATTGCTAGGAGTTCACAATTTCCCTGAATAGCTAAACATGTATTTTTCTAATTGCAACTCAAACTATTACTTATCATAAAAAAGACATCTTCTATCACCTTTCAGAGAATACAGGTGTTTATTCTTCCTGGCAAAGAACACTCAACCATGTTCAGAATAAAAGACCAGGCTGTTTACGAGCCTCTTGCCAGCACCATAACCTACTTCCAGGAGGTGTTCAGAGCTAATTAACTGCTTCAGGAGTCACCTGCTGCAACTTTGCTCATGACACAGAAATAAATAGAACACTCTTCTCGGTGAGTCTGAGGCACCATTAAAGCTGCAACAAACTCAAAAGGCATCTGTTAAGTCAGAAGGCCTACAGATCACTTCTAAGATCACACTGGAAGACACGCTTCTTAGTGGCCATCTTCAACACTGAGCATGTGAAAAACATGGCCTGGTATTTATTACATAAGGTAACATGCAATATTACACAATGTGTCATGGCGTCAAAAACAATCACACATCCCCCTGCCCCAGTTCTTAGATTGCTATATTTCTTTTTAGTAAGTAATCTGTAACATGTTACAGTGTATAAAAACATGAAATGCAGCAACAACAGCAAAACCCCAATGACATCTTTACTAAGCAACTCTCAAACCAGACCCGCAATAAAGGCCGGCATTCAGTCACTTCCCTCCTTCCCACTTTTGGGCTATCACTAAAGACTCCTCTGAAAAGCAGTGCTGTTTCAATGAAACATGCAAGAGTTGTTTTTATACCAGGTGCTGAAAAAAGAATTTAAGAAATTGTTCATGAATAATTTGTTGGGGTTTGTTTTCATATAAACTGAGTGAAAAATGTTTACATAACTGATAAGCCAATTGAAACTTTAGAAATAAATGTAAATAAACAGACAACGGCTAGAATTAAAAATTTTATGATTTCATACTCTTGAAAGACTTAATTCCCTCATCATCTAGCTTGTACTTTGCAAGATAATACAGATTCTCTTACATGGTTATTTTATCTAGAAATAGGAATTTGTCCTCAGCTGATTGGAGGGGATTTGAGCAGTATTTCATAGAATCATAGAATAGTTACGGTTGGAAAAGACCTTAAGATCATCTAGTTCCAACACCCCTGCCAGGGGCAGGGACACCTCCCACTAAACCATGCCACCCAAGGCTATGTCCAACCCAGACTTGAACACTGCCAGCGATGGAGCATTCACAACTTCCCTGGGTAACCCGTTCCAGTGCCTCACCACCCTCACAGGAAAGAATTTCTTCCTCATATCTGATCTAAACTCCCCCTGTTTAAGTTTGAACCCATTACCCCTTGTCCTCTCACTAGAGTCTCTCATGAAAAGTCCCTCCCCAGCATCCCTATAGGCCACCTTCAGATACTGGAAGGATGCGATGAGGTCTCCATGCAGCCTTCTCTTCTCCAGGCTCAACAGCCCTGACTTTCTCAGCCTACCTTCATACAGGAGGTGCTCCAGTCCCTTGATCATCCTCGTGGCCCTCCTTTGGACTTGTTCCAACAGTTCCATGTCCTTTTTATGTTGAGGACACCAGAACTGCACACAATACTCCAAGTGAGGTCTCACAAGAGCAGAGTAGAGGGGCAGGATCACCTCCCTCGACCTGCTGCTCATGCTCCTTTTGATGCAGCCCAGGATACGGTTGGCTTTCTGGGCTGCAGTACACACTGCAGTCGGCTCATGTTCATTTTTTCATCAATTATTTTGCAATTCATTCCTTCATATAATATTTTGCTTCAAATAAATTTCAGCAAAATATTACTTTAATTACAATTTCTGTTAACATATATTTGAACATGGTAAGTGTGACAGTAAAGCTACTGTACAAACTTAACATTGTTTTAAATAATATGGGGGTTTTGATTTTGGGGTTTTTGTAATGGACATACATGTCTTTTTATACAAAAATATTTTGTGCTCATACGTTCTGGTACAATAAGCTGACATATTACGAAATAGAAATTTTTAGTAAACATTTTAACATACACAGAGTATAACCCAAGTAAATACTTTGATTGTGTCGGAACCCTCATTACAGAAGCTCTTTTGTACATCTAAATAACAATAACAAAGTTGACTATGAGTGAAAACTGTTACAGAAAGGGAAAAAAAAAAATGTTCCGGCACTTATTATCCTATAAAAAGTAACACTATCAATGTAGTACAAATTTATAGACACAGAATATGAAAGATCAAGTGAATTAAATTCACAGAACTTTTCCGTCTCATCTCCAACCCTTCTGCTGTGAAGGGATTAAAAGAAAAGCAGATGTTAACTCTCATTAATGATAAATAACCACACCATTCAATTGCAGCATTCTAAACAATAATTTAGTACCAAAAATGGTTTGACTTAAAGCATACGGGAAGTTATGCACTGCTCATCTTCAAAAACATTCTCCTTACTTAAGTGCTGCAGTGCTAACGTTTCACGTTCTGCTCAGAGATATATCCCTCTGACAGCAGAGAAGGAATAAGTCTGGCTAAGTACAAAGAACAATATATTAACTGCAGCTTGTTTATTAACACATCCATAAAATAGGTATTAAGGCACTCAATACAACCCAGTTAAACTGGCATACTACTAAACTCTCAAGTCAGAATCTCAAGGAAATGCATTGGTCCACTCACCAGTAAAGCTGTCTGAAGATCTGCAGTGGACATAGCCTGTAGGCAGATGGCCAGCTTCCTGAAAATTAGGGTTCTTTGCCATGCTGAACAGACAGATGGAACTGCAAGCTCACAGAAACATGATTCAGTGACATCCAGCTGCACAGCAACAACAGTATCATTTCCTGAAACAATGCATGAAATAATTACCATGAGAAACTGGGGACATGTAGCCTAAGGCAAAAGTGAGCAAGATGCATATTTCTCAGTTAAAATTTTTGTGGAAATAAATTCTTAAAAAAATCCCTCAATTCTACAGGAAAACTCCTCATAGCATTAAATGATAGCACTACAATTTCTTTTTTTTTTTTTTTTTTTTGAGCCGTCTTCAGGGACTGCAGCAATAAGACAAGGGGGAATGGGTTTAAACTTAAACACTGGAAGTTCAGGTAAGACATGAGGAAGTTCTTTATTGTGGGGGTGGTGAGGCACTGGAACAGGTTGCCCAAAGAAGTGATAAATGTTCCGTCCCTGGGCAGTGCCCACGGCCAGGTTGGACAGAGCCTTGGGTGACATGGTCTAGTGTGAGGTGTCCCTGCCCATGGTGGGAGGGGGCTGTGTGTGGGGGGTGTGGGGGGTGTGGAACTAAATGATCTTAAAGTCCTTTCCAACCCAAACCATTCTGTGATTCTATGAATTATAATGATTCTATTTTTTAACCGTCAAAGAAGGTAGTGACGCACTGCCATTCATCTGTTCATTATAAGCCACAAAAAAATTCATCCTGAAAATTTCTTACTACAGCATTAACATTCTCAAGAACACCATTTTCCCACATGGGTGTCCTAGTTAAACTAGGTCTATACAAAGCACACCACACACATTTTATTCCCTACACATCCAAAATGTTCTTGTCTAGCTAAAGGATATAGGGGTTTTGTCTGTGTTTTGGTTGTGGGGTTTTATTTAAGGCAGTTGCAGATCTTTCTCCTGTGCAAGCTTTTAATTTTACAAACAAGAAAACAAAACTGTAAGGAGAGGAAATACAGGAATATAGAGACTTGATTTGTTTAAATACATAGCTAACATAATGAGTCTCTCTCAACAAGTGCAAATTATTGTTATTCTTCCCATCATATATGCCAGCAGGAAAAATAAACTGTGTTTAATTTACTAAATAGATGATACCTTCATCTATGAATTCTCTCCTAAAAGACAATCTAACCTTCTTTAAAATATATGTTTAAAGGAGCAATGGAGGAGAAGAAAATATTTTTAGGTAGTTTCATGGACTGGAAAGTAACCACATCCCAATCCAGCAAAGAAGAGCTCTTTGTTTTGGAGAATAACATGTAATAAATAAATATTTGCTCCTACAAGTGATGTAGATTATCAAATTGACTTGTATTATCAAAATCTAATCAAAAGCCATTTATGAAAATTCCTGTGGTTTTGGTTGTGGTTTTTTTTTTTTTTTTTTTGATAAACATGAGTGAATAGACCCCAACAGGACGCTATACTTCAAGTGCCTAATTTAGAGTTGTAACAGGAAACGTGCAAAATACACCTGCTTTATGAGCAGGCTCAAATTGAATCTTAAAACACATACAGAATTAAGTGGTCCCAGCACCGGGCTTTGGAAGGTGTCTGTGTGCTGAGCTTTAATAATAACACAAACGAAGAACATTGCTGGCAAGCAAGATTACAGGCATATTGCTAATAAGTTAACATCGGTTGTTTGAGGGTCTTTTAAGCCTGATAATATGATAGCTTCTTCAGAGTCAAAAGGAATTCCAGTGAATCACAGCAGTATGGAACTTGCAAGAGTAGTTAAGTACTAAGACCCTGTGAAAATATTGTGTGTACTACCAAAGCGTCAAAATATTGACTACTAAAAAACAAAACAAAATAAAACCAACTAAACAAAAGCAAACCACAAAACCCCAGCACACTACCAGAACGAGCAGGCAACGGGATGGGCGAGGAGGTGAAACAGGGACATCGCCCCCTCGGCACAGAAGAGAGAGAGGCCGGGAGCGAGCGAGCCGCCCAAGGTCGCGCCCAGGAAACCGGGCCCTGGGCCGCCGCATCCCTAGATCCAAGTGCCGAGACGAGAGGCACCCCCCCCCCCCCCCCCCCGGCCCAGCCGCCCCCTCCCCGGCCTCCACAGAAAGGCATTTCAGGTGCGGCCCCTTCGCCGCCGGGAGAGCTCAGCTGCTCCCCGCAGCGCTTCCTCGGCCCGCTCCCTGTTCAACCTGCCCTCACACGGTGGCAGCCACCGCCGGCCCGCCGAGGCCCCAGAGCTCACCGAGGAGAAGCCACACGACCCGCTCCGCGAGGGCAGAGGGCGCACAGCCACCGCACAGCACTCACGACCCCCCCACCACACTCACCAGCCCGGCCGCCGACAAGGCCTCCACCCCCTGCCCCGCCGCCGTAGCTACGCCAACCGGCGCGCTGACGTCACCTAGCAACCGCAGCCGTCCTCCTGCGTGCTGACGAGCGGGTCAGGGTGGCGGCGCGCGCGGTCAGCAGGCTCCGCCGTCCCGGGCGCTCGGTGCCGGGTTTCCTTTTCCGGCCACAGAGCAGAGGCGGCTGGCGGCAGAGCAGCACCCGCCGGGCGGGAGGGGCGATGCGCCCGGTGAGTCGGGAGAGCGGCCGTGGCGGCGGCGCCAACACCCGCAGAGCGTCTCCGCTCGGGGGGTGAAGTCGCGGTGCGCCCGCGAGGCTGACGGGGATCTCATAGTCGCATCTGTGCCACGGGCAACAGCTGGCCTGGCGTGGGGGCTTTAGCACTCTATTCGGTGCTGAAGTACCCGGCCCTTCTCAAACAGCGGCTGATGTTTGACCTTCCCGCGCTCCCACCTGCTGTTGCTCGGCTACATTCAAAACGCACGTTTTCTTTGATTAAGCGTAGCGGGGTGCTTGCCCGACTCTTGCCATTCCTTGGGTATTCTGCTGTCCTGTGTAATGGAGCCTCTTACTGGCTGTAAGGAGAACATGGGCTCCTCTCTGCGTGACCATTAGATTAATTTCTACTGTATTGCACATCACTAAATTTAGGCTCTCACAGTGGTAAAGCAGTACATGCTATATAATTCCACACTTTATTTGTCAGACACGTTACCTTGGAAGAAGTAAAAATAGCGTCTGTAGTCGGTAAAAACATTGAAGAGTTTACAGCTAAAATCTTTAACATCTGTTGCAGGCTGAAAGAATAATCAGTAAGTGTTTTTCTTTACTAGTTTATTGTTGGATTTTGTAACTGGTAGTACCGGGGGTTAATTAGTTCTCAGTATGGCTAGCAGCAGTAACTTTAAAAACAAAGTAACACCAAACAACCTAAACCCATAGCTCACCCACTTCATGATACTGCTGTAATTAGTTTGTAGATGACAGTGGTTTTTTTTCTAGTTTCCTTTTTATTGCTTCATCATCTATCACAATGGCTATGCTTAGCCAAGCACTTAAATCCAGGGACCATTCCAAGATTCGAAAAAATGTTTAGAGTGCTTTTATTTTAATACTAACGGGAACCTTTGGCATAGCCTGCTTCCCCTCGTGTAGTTATCCACTGACCTATGGACCTATGTATGCACACCCTTTGACTTAATCATCGGATTTCCAAACTATGCCGGTTTAAATTACTGGATTCCATAATGTCATGGGTTCAGCAGCAGCAGTCATTTTTTCTGCTTCTTGGTAGCTGGTGCAGCACTGTGTTTTTGATTTTGGGCCTAGGAACAGCGCTGATAACACCAGTGTTTCGGTTACTGCTTAGTGATGTTTTGGTCTGGCCAAGGACTTTCTGAGTTTCATGCTCTGCCAAGGAGGAGGGGAGCCGGGAGGAAGCAGAGACAGGACACCTGACCCAAACTGACCAAAGAGGTTATTCCATACCACAGCACATCATGCCCAAGATGGAGGACGGAGAGGAGAGACCCAGAAGGGTGGGGGGTGCACTGCGTGGTCGGGCTTGGTTTTAGGTGGTGAGAAATTGTATTCTTTCCTTGTATTCGCCTTGTCATTATTATTATTGGTGGTAGCAGTAGTGATTTGTGTTATACTTTAGTTACTAAACTGTTCTTATCTCAACCTGTGGGAGTTGCATTCTTTTCGGTTCTCCTTCCCATCCCTCCGGGAGTGGGGGGCAAGATAGAGGGGGGAGTGGGTGAGCAAAACTGCGTGGCTGACTGGACTTAAACCACGACAGTTCTTTTTGGCGCCCAACGTGGGGCCTCTTCAGCACGCATCATCTCCTCCTCCTCTGGTGACATTCTAAAATCTTTACCCTCTGGCCAGTCCATGATGACTTCTAGAATTCCTGGACGACTGGGATTTCCTATTCGAGCTCGTTGTGTAATTAGTGCAGCCCATTTACTCCATGTAGCATCAGTTGCATGATGGGTAGAGGAGACCCTTCCTTTGAACATCCAGCCCAGCACTGGCAACCGGGGTGCTAGGAGGAGCTGTGCTTCTGTGCCAATCACTTCCGAAGCAGCTCGAACCCCTTCATAGGCTGCCAGTATCTCTTTTTCAGTTGGGGTATAGCTGGCCTCAGATCCTCTGTATCCCCGACTCCAAAAGCCGAGGGGTCGGCCTCGAGTCTCCCCTGGAGCTTTCTGCCAGAGGCTCCAGGTAGGACCATTCTCCCCGGCTGCAGTGTACAGTACATTTTTTCTGCTTCTTGGTAGCTGGTGCAGCACTGTGTTTTTGATTTTGGGCCTAGGAACAGCGCTGATAACACCAGTGTTTCGGTTACTGCTTAGTGATGTTTTGGTCTGGCCAAGGACTTTCTGAGTTTCATGCTCTGCCAAGGAGGAGGGGAGCCGGGAGGAAGCAGAGACAGGACACCTGACCCAAACTGACCAAAGAGGTTATTCCATACCACAGCACATCATGCCCAAGATGGAGGACGGAGAGGAGAGACCCAGAAGGGTGGGGGGTGCACTGCGTGGTCGGGCTTGGTTTTAGGTGGTGAGAAATTGTATTCTTTCCTTGTATTCGCCTTGTCATTATTATTATTGGTGGTAGCAGTAGTGATTTGTGTTATACTTTAGTTACTAAACTGTTCTTATCTCAACCTGTGGGAGTTGCATTCTTTTCGGTTCTCCTTCCCATCCCTCCGGGAGTGGGGGGCAAGATAGAGGGGGGAGTGGGTGAGCAAAACTGCGTGGCTGACTGGACTTAAACCACGACACATACAATTGGGTCAATAGCTTTTCCAGTCACACCTGTGCTTTTAAGTATAGTGAAACAATTCTGAATGGAACACTAGGTTGTTAAAATAAGAATCACCAAGTTAAATGTAAAAAACCCTGATATTTTCCTTGCTAACCCCTTGGTCACAAAGCTTTAGATGACACACGTACTGACTGAAATAAAACTCAATTTTAGACAACTTCATTTAGAGTTTTCCTTATTCCAACACCTAAGGCTCCAATAAAGTATATAATCTATTTCACTCATTTTCTAAGGGTAAACATCTTTGATTAACTTTTATGAATTACTTTTTATGTGGAGCTCTAAAATTACTGAGTTCATATATGCTATCTAGTTCAGACAAAGCAGACAGAATTAAGGATTTTTCAGATGAGACAGGACAGCAACACTCAGTATTTAAGTCATTAACATCTATGTTAGCATAGTAGAAATCAAATGCAGTACTTTCTACATTTCTGGTTTAATTTATAAGCCAGGGAGTTATTGACTGTTATTAATTCTGCACATTACCATTAACTTAATAAAGCATCTTGCTAAGGAAGTCACAGAGTTATTTTCAGTACCATACTCCCAATTTTTTCTTTTATAACCAGATTTCTTCTCAAGTAAGAATCCACAAAACAAACCAACTTTTCAGTTATCTAGGATTCCAACGATTAGCAAAGCAACAGGTCATACTGCTTTAAAGTGATTTTGTAGTTTTCACCAATGCTTTATTTGGAAGTGAATTGCAATGCCATTACACTAATTAGTCACATAACCTGTTCAAGCCGTAGTAAGACAGGGCAAAGGGTTTTTTTTCCCTTGAAGGAAGGAACAGGATTTCAAAACCTGAGATGGTCTACATTGGTCATAACAGGAGGAATAGCATTAATTCAAATATTCTGTGCAACATATGTAAATGTTACATGTTTTCCTACTGTTTACAGGTACCATTTCAGTAACCATCATTCCTTTTAGAGGGCACTACTGGTAGGAAGCTGTTTTTTCAGACACTTTTTTCATTTCTTAATGCAGAATGCACACAGCATTTAAATTAAATATAGCTCCAGACTTTCACTGAAATAAAAATTATGAGCAAGTTCTGTCTAGCATTGGAAGAGACAAGAAGGAGCAAGGGACAAGAAGTTAGCAACTATAAGACCTCATATCTTGGCTGTCAATCAGCAGTCAGAAGCTGAAAGACTGAATTTTTTCTGCTGGACTGATTTATTGCCTCCACGGGGTTTCTTGTTCCAGGCAAGGCTGCTTAAGGCTGCTCCAGAAATAGTTCTGCCTGACATAATGCAAGTAAGATAACGAGTTTCATAAACATACTAGTACTTGAGTCAAAGTTAGTCTGACATTTTATTTCCACATTTTATATTTCTACATTTTATATTCTACAATATAGTGCATGAAGCCTTCAGGATCTGCTGACTTCATTAAAAAAAAAGATTCTGAACATGGATTTTTTTTTTCTTTCTTGTTGAAGCTCATCAGTAGCAACAAAGGATTTTTTGTTTTGTTGCTAGTTTAAGGGTGTGAGAGACAGTGAATTTCTGGTCATGTATCTTTTGATGGGGCTTGGTGAAATATTAACGTAATCAATGTTCAAGAAGAGAACCTGTGTAAGAGCTTTTCCAAAAAAAATGGTTGAGTATGTGTAATTGGGAACAAATTGCAGTGGCATCACAGGACAGGAAGAAAAGAATCCAAGTACAGCAAGGTCCCAGGGGATGGTTTTAGGAGATTCTGAACACAACTGATTCCGCTCCATTGAGTGAGAATTTCATAAACACTGCTACCGATTTTCTGCAGGGGACTGAGAGTCTGATATAATATACTTCATTAGAACTAAGTGAGAGTCACCATGTGATTGGGATTCAAAATTTCAATCCAGTAGCCATCAGGATCCTGAACAAATGCAAGTCCTTTCATTTTACCTGTTAGAGGGAAAAGAAAAAGGCAACGAGATGAAGTTAAGACTACATGACTAGTTCGTAATGTCAAATATGACTACTTTGGAAAAAATTTTTTCCTTTTTTTTTCCTTTTTTTTTCTCCTTTTGCATAAAAATTAGTTCAAATTTAGACAGCTAAGTCTGAAATCAGTTTTTAATCAGCAATAGATCTTTGTGTGCTAAACTGTCAATCCACAAAGCTGTAGTTTAAAGTCACTCTGAAATTCTTTTATCGATTTCCCTTGTAAGTATTCATCCTCTAAACAGCATTTTTGTTCTCCAGGATGTTTTGACATAATTTTCTTGAACTGGCTTTGCCAGTATAAAAACCTGTGTTCCTCTGCCCTGTTCATCTCCCACCATCCCTGATCCACACTGAAGTTCTGTTTCTGGTTTTTGTTTGTTCCCCCTCCCTCCCCAGTGTGGCTTATAGTACACAGTTGCATCACTTCATGAAACAGAGAAATGCAGGACAGGAATGCTTTAAGTTTTACTGTTTGGAAAAAATATCACAGATTAAAACAGGGTCCCCCAAAATTGTTCGTCAACAGTAGATCAGGATAGCACAGCTTAAGATGTTATCTTAAAGTGTTAACCACACACTTTCAATTATGCTTGTTCTATTAGGCTCTTTACTGTAATAGAACCAACCTAACTCTCAATATATTCTAACTACAAAAACTTCTGAGAACAGTAGATGTTTGGTTCAGTAATGTTGGGGAAAAAAATAACATTAGGTCTCTTAGCCTGCTCCACAATGAATGTGAATTCCAAAACTTCTTCCTCCTCGGCATTTGCTGTTTTGATTTTATTTCTTTGTATTAAAACACAGCTTTTGCTTTGGCCCCCCTTGACTGACTTAAGAGTGCTTTCCTGTGATTTATTCCATTCACAGTGTAAGCTTCCCCTCCTATGTACTTAGAGCTGTGCAGAAATACAGAATCAAAATCAGGATCTTTCATGCCAACTTTCCCAGGGTTCAGCAGGTGCTGAACAAATTACAAAGGGCTCAGAAACTTTAAAATGCTGGCAATATGAAGTTCAATTTTTATATCAAGAAACATGTGTTCAAGTTAAGTTTTCATCTATGCTTGTAATATTTGCTTCAGCTGAGGACACAGTGAATAAGATGAAAATTGCTTTACTCATTCTTATTCCTCTAGCAAGGAATCTAGATCAATTCCAATACATGTGAACTGAAGCTTCATGTACTAATGCTACTTTCAATCTATAAGCAAAACAAAAACAAACAAGAGCCAAACAAAACCCATCACAACCCACCTTTACTACAGGCAAATGTCTAGTTTCTATAACCAGAGAGAAGTATTTAAGATTTATGCATGCTGCTAAGTACTAAATGTCCATTTTGGAATACTCAGTCCTGAAACTCTCATAAGGTCTCTTCATGAAGGAGAACCCAGTTGAAAAATGCAACTTCTCACTACTAATTTCTGCAGTTTAGGCTTTTGAAATAGACATTCTTTGTTTATGCACTCTCTAGACATTTGAGCTAAACATTATGCATTTTTTACTAAAAAGTTGTACAAGTCAAATATGATATAGACTAATGAGGCTATTTCTATGAAAGTTGACAGAACAGTTAAAATGCTAATAGCTAGTAAGTGGCATTAAATAAAAATAGGTAGAAAAGTCATGAATTACTCAATTTTAATAGTGGGAGTAACTACATCTTCCAAGTCATCTTATTTTCATATCATAATTACCAAACAGATGTGATGTGTGAATCTGGTCCATGGTAAATTGTGTAGTTACTCTAGGCAGGAGTATAAACTATCAACTATTTTACTGAAGGTCAGACTAGATGCAGAAGGCACACAGCTATACCTATCACAATTCTTACCAAGATGGACCTATTGTCAAGTTTTGCCCAGTGTGTAAGAGTGCCAGGCTAACTTGTTCTAGCACCTAAGAGTGACAACAAGTGAAAATATATTACCCTGTTTTCAAGGAAGATATTCTAGACGTAACATATTAAAAACAAAGGAAAAAAAAATTTACTTGAATTTCTGATCAAGACTTACCATCATCTGGTTTCTTCACAAATTTCACTCCTAGTTCTTCAAACCTCTTACAAGCTTTATTGACATCAGGAACAGCAATTCCAATGTGTCCTGTGCAACAAGATAAAAAGAGAGAAGTTCACTGTAAGTGTTGCTGGATGTTCCAGGAAAACAGTCCACTCACCATTTCACCTTCTGCAAAAAGTTTACATGCTGTAGTTCACATAAGATACAGAAAACGGAGCATTTAGGATATTAATATTATACAACTTCAGAAAGTCATATTTTTGATAATGACTTTTAAAATAGGAACTTTAGAGTTCAAGTAGCTCATATTGTTTAGATGAGGTTATCTAGAGTAGAAAAAAATAAGGTTCTTGATCACTGGTTTATCTGTATTTCCTTTTCCAAAGCATGACCACATAACAGGATTTTGTTGTATTTACTTAGTTCAACAGGACAAGGAGTCTATCTTTAATGCTGTATTTGTAGAGACTAACACTATGCAAGGCCTAAGCTTACAAATCGATTCAGAAGCTTTAAATGTCAAGTGGCTAGATGGAGTACCAAACTTATTTCACAAGCCAGTGACCTTTCAAACACTCAAAATATCAAATTGAGCCATACAAATACTATCCTCACTGCTACAAGCAAATGGAATTCTCCTTTCAGATTAAAATGGGTAACTAGTGGATTATAAAATAGAAAACCAAATGTAAATCAGCCTAAACACCATGATACTCTGACAAGAAAAGAGCAATTACTATTCTTCATTTTATAGTTACTATTAGCATGGTTTGCTTGCCAAAGGATTAGATTCTTTATAAAAAGTGTAACTGTGGCTTATTACTCTGAAACATATTTTTCCTCTTTCACAATCTTTCACAGCATACGTGCGGGAAGAAGAGAGATAAAGGATAAGATGCAAGTCACCTTCTTTCTTTGTGCTGGTATGTTTTCTTTAAAGTAACCTACTAGTAGTGTGTTCATCCATACAAGCTTAGAATATTTTCTCTATAGATCTCTTAAAAAAAAAAAAAAAAAAAGCTACAGCATGCACAGAATTTATGCAATTCTAAAAATCATTTGAAGTTACATTTTTCCCCAATGCACAAGAGAAAAAAACGTAATCACAATAAACCAAAGCTTAAAAAACTACAAACACAAAACTAACGACCTACCGAATCCTCGGGGATCTGAATTTCCATTGTGGTAAGACTGATTTTCATCATTTTCAGTACCCCAGTTGCTGTAAGAAATTATTAATTATAAGAAGTAATTATTACACACTGAAGAAAAGCATCAAAATTAACAAATCCTAAATGTTCAGTTTCCTCAGGAGGGTAAGTTGTTTCTCCTAAGAAACCAGAGAATTTCAGCTGTTGGCTACATTCATTAAACTATCAAGATTTGCCCTGGTCACAGGTCCTAGGGATCCAGTCCTAATCTAATCATGTTCACAGCCCTAATATTCAGGTTCTATACCTGAATGAGTCAGAAACTCTCCTGTCTCATTCAGAGTAGAGAGCAGGTTGCACTGCATGACTCAGTTTATCTAGCCGTTGCTGGGGAACAAACAGTGAGGGCAGGTGGTCCTGAGGTTAAGCAAGACCATGGAGTATTTGGGAGATTCTTCCTACACAATTACAATGATTAATAATATTAACCAAATTGTCCCCTTTATGGGAAGGGTATGTTTTGACTTAACACCTCTCTTGGTTAAATTCTGTGACTTCCCTACACAGATAGTATGTATACTCAAAACATAGCAAGCTCATATTTATGTACCACTCTTCACCCAGCAGTTTGAAAGAGCTCTGAAAAGGTAGATTAAGCTTGCCAAGCATCGAAGATCTCAGCCATACGTTAAAGCTACACAACAGTGAAGATGTTTCCACAGTAATGATTACACTTTTTATTCACTCCAACAGGATTTACACTCATACACTTCTATTTAATCACTGTTAGCTAAATGTTATCTCCCACTATACTAATACTTACTGTGTCAATTCAAGTGTAGCTTTTCTAGAGAAGGTCCAAGCTGTTCTCGCAGTTTTGTCTTTTGGAATATCATTTTTATCTTCATATCCCAAGAAATAGAGTGAGAACTTCATAGTAGGAAAGTCAAATTTTTGAAGCAGTCTAAATAGCAAAAAAATATTTTGAAATAGTGACTTAAAAAGGCAATCAGATAGCTTGCAAATATACCAAGGTGCTTCCCCCATGGAACAATTTTACCATGGTTTTTTTTTGGTTTTTTTTTGTTTTCTTTGTTTTGTTTTTGGTTTTTTTTGTTTGGTGGTTTTTTTTTGTCTTTCTGACTGTAATCCACATCTTAAAATAGCTACATTTTTAACTATAAAATAGAAACAATCCAAAACATACTATAAACCTATTAAAAAAAAGTAAAAAAAAAAAAAAAATTGGATGCTTAAAAGCAAAGCTATCAGTAACTGAATCTCAAAGCCAATACAAAAGCTCATATCTTGAGGTTGCCACTCTGTTACTTGCCTTTACTTCCTCAGGAAGATCTTTGGTTTTCCCCTTTAAAATGCTACCAAGGAATAAAAATATTTACTTTGAAACTGATTGAGTCTCAGGAATGGACTGGCATCAGACAAAGTTTAAGAACACAGCAGGATTAAAACACAAACATACCTTTAAATTAATTATTTTTACAATTTCAATAGCTAGGTATAATGATAAAATACATTTCTTATGTGACAATTTTATCAACTAAAAAATACGTGTAAACATCTTTTATGTAGGATATTTAGCCAGAACAAGTAGACATGCAAAATTAATCTTTATTTTTTAGCTTCATTTTTATTTTCTCACACTCACATCTTCACTAAAGCGGAAACAGATTCTTTAATCTGGACTCATTTCAGGATGGTTAAAAATATGCTAAAGTTTTGATTTGAAATAGCTCATTTCAATTGTCAAAACTGTGCAAAGATGAGCCTAGTTTAAACGTATTAGGGTACTGCAGGGCATCTGCCTCCCAACAGCCTTCTTCAAAAGACTGAGTTTGGACCTTGTCTCTAGCTTCCACTGCCTTACTGTCTTATGACCAGAGGTGATCATAAACCACCTGAGAATGAGCATAAAACTTAATTCCAGGATTTTTATAGCAGTGATTGCAATTGTAAGAACTGTCATAAAAGTTACCAGTTAGCTGCAGGTTCAGTGAGGAGAAAGTAATCAAGTTGTACACTGATAATTAGTGACTTATTTAAGAAATTTCTTGTCAAGGCCAATATTAGTTCATCTGCAGCTTACGCATTGAACTGTGCTGTGCTCAGAGATTGCCAGAATGTCCAACTGAGCATCAGCTGATAGGCACCATTGTTTACATAGTGAGACCAGTTAGTATAATTACATCAACATAACAAAAGCTTCTCAGAAGAACAGTAGGAAAACCCAAGCTTCTTGGGGCATACCGCTTCTACTCACGTCATTCCAAGAATTCTTGTATAAAAATCTAGTGACTTCTTAGGATCCTTTACTCTTAACATTGTTTGCTGGAATAAAAAATCCTGGGGAAAAAAGTATTTATTATTTATACATCAACCAGAATTTATGTATGGGCATTAACAAGGTGCTAATTAATAATGAATCTAAACCTAGCAGGTTTAGAAGTAACAAACAGAGTGCCACATTAGGTGTAAATAAAACCTTTTGTCCTGACCCTAGGCATATAGGTTTGTCTTTAAGAGATATGCATTTGTAAAATAATGCTTAAAACAAAACTACTAGTGATATCACTCAATGTATATTATCACTGTTATAAAAAAAAAGTATAATTCTTTACTATTCTTTCATGGAGCTGTACTGCACATGAACCACTTTATGCAAGCACAGCTGGCACATGCATATTTGACACTGGGCCTCACTACAGACATAGCATTTAAATAAATGCTAAACTCCTGAACTCAGCATTTGTATTATATCATTGCACAGATGTTGAATTTCTGTCAAGCCTGATGGCAGCCTCAGCCTCAAAACCTGCCTGCAATTCTGTGAGGGTATTTTCCTCAAGCTATAGGATAACTTTATGCACAAGGGCTAACAAACAATTTAAGTGTATGTAAAGCAAATGGTAGCATAGCTAGAGAGATGTATTTAAAACAAACAAACAAGACAGATGCAGAACACCTTAAATGCAATTACAAGGTATCCTAGTAAAAAATGTAAATGTTGGTGTACGCTTTTAGTTGGGCCGGCAAGCCGCGGCCCCCCCTTTCGCTCCCCCATGCCGCCTCCCATCCACCGCACGTCCGCCGAGCAAAGCGCAGGGCAACGGGACGGACGGGCACCGGCGGCACCGCCGCAAGGCCAGGCGTCGGCAACCACGGGGTACTCTGATTCCCTCCCTCCCATTCACCCCACCTTCGTACTGGCATCCGGCTCCGAGCAGGCGGCGTAGGCTGCCTCTTCGCTGAGGCCGCCGAGCTCGGCCGGCACCGCCATGTCGGAAGAGTAGAAAGAGGAGATGGCTCTCTCGGAAAGGCGGTGCTCTGGTTCGCTCCGCCCGCCTACATTTCATCGCTGCCAGGCGCGGATGTGTCCGGTCAGGTCTACCCCTGTACGTTCGTTTCCGTAAGCGTCAAGGGGAAGGAGCGTCCCTGGCTGAGGAAATAACTAGGTGGAGAGTGGATTGAAACCATGTGTTGTCCCGGGCTGGCTTGATGAGGGGTACTCGCAGGCTGAGGGTGGGGAACCTGGTCCAGCTCCGATGAAGCGGAGATTTGTGGATGTGTTGGTTGGAAACTCGGCCCGGCGCATACAGTCCCCCTTGTGCGCTCGTTTTGATGGCGCTTGGTATAAACAATTACTCCCTGCCTAAAGAATCTTTCAGAAAACGCCACCAGAAAAACGGGATTGAACACGGGGTTGGGGGGAATAAATAAAAGTACACTTTCCTCTAATAATTGAGGCGAAACCACCTCTGCAATGCAGAATGTGGAATGCGTTTCTCGGTAACAGGCGCATCTAAAAAAACCCTGCCGACAGGATTCACAGCACCGGGCTGCGCTAAGCTCTTCGCTGCCCGGCACGGCCAGCGGGTTGAGGTTTGGCAGGGCCGGGTCCAGTGGTTAGAGGCCTCGAGCCGCGCACCCGGCCCAGCGCCGACACCTCCCGGGGGCGGCGGCCGCGAGCTCTGCCATGGCCGTTACGGGCTCCTGTTAACGGCATCCGCGCTAACGGTATCTCATCTGGCCAGAGCCCCGCGGCAGGCGTTGGACCGCATGCCCTGCCCTCGAAAGGGACAGCGGCCGGCGGGTATGCTGTTGGGGGGTTGTCCCCTCTCCCGCGTTGTGAGGCATAGCTCTAGCCAGGTCGGTGCCTCTCCCCGCCTGCATATCTCTACCAAAGCCGGTTAAGGCGCCTCGGCTTTTCAGAAGAGAGCCAGAAGTCCGTGTCCCTCATGCTCCATGCTTAGAAATTTTCCACTTTCCCTCCTGATCCTCCTTCTAAGACTTATCCTGGAAACCAGACTGACTTTTTTTGCATAAACAGGTCCTGGAGGCACATCTGCTGTTACAACTGGGATAGGGAGCCAGCTGGAGTGCATGCTGGTTTTTGGAAAGTGTGAAAACCTCATATGAGGCATCTTGAGTACAGGTGTTTAGAGAGTCAAGGAGGATACCAGTATACAATGTAGTCTTTGTTTTTAATGAAAGCCATTTGTTTTTACTGAGAGTCCCACCTCTCTCACCTTGGGCTGTAGGAGAAAGTGTCAGCTGCCAAGAGAACCAGTTAAAATGCAAGGAGATTAGTAACCAACGTATTCCAGGTTGAATGTTGAGGTGGAAAGTGCCCCTGCCAACCTTAGAGATGACTAAGCCAGTCAGATAAACATGAAGGAAACAAAAGGAATAAATTAATTTAATTTTAGATTTTCCCTTTTTTGTGACTTTGCTAAGGTTTGTTGGGTTTTTTCCTTAGTATTTTTACTTCAAGAAACAGATTAAAATTTTCTGTAACAGGTGTTTGCATGCCAGAGTTGAGAGAACCATGCCCACTTAGCTAATTATGGGCAAGAATAAGGAGCTAATAGTGCAGCACCTGAGCAGCCTTTTCATGTCTACCTCACTTCTGATTTTCTGTTTCCTGAATCAGGCAATAGCATCTAAGAGAATATAGAACACAGTTACATGTATATTAGGCTGCCTTAAGGCTTCTTAAGAACTACTTGGTAGTTCTTGATGGTTGTTTTAATCCTTATGGTAATAGTACTCTGAATAGAATAGCAATTTCTGTGGTTTTGTTTGAGCTGTTATCCTAGGTATGACCTTAATAGTATATCTCAACATTTGTTTTATAAAATGGTTTTCCCTTATGACATCCCTGTGAAACAGAACAAGCTACTTTTTGAGGAAAAATTAGACCTGAAGTAGGGACTTCAGGTATCGCTGTAGTGATTACAATGCTTAAAGACTAGTCTCTCAATCTGTGTGTAGATTTGAGCACACTGAATAACACATTTAAGTTTAGATAGATAGTTAGATAGATAGATAGATAGACAGACTTGAAAAATCTGGATTGTTGTAAATGGTTTGGTTTGTTGTTTTTATTTTGTATTTCAGATTTCAAGATGGAGGGGGCACAAAAAAGATACAGAGAAAGTTTAAACACTGGAGAAGGGGCTAGGCCTATTCCCAGTGCAGAGAGTTTTATGCTAGAAGATACTACAGCCAGATCTCTTCGCCTTAGTCGAAACCTAGCAAGCTTTTCCTCTTCCCTAGACTCTTTTTCTGCTGCAAGCCGAAAGTTGTCTAGATTTTGCCGGGGCACTGGTGGATCTCTGTCCTTGCAAGAAATTTTAAAAGAAAAACAGGTTTAGTATTCAACCATAGGTCTTTAAATAAATTTCTGGTTCTTTTCTCGGATGACTAAATTCAGTTTGTATTTGTTTTTTCTTCTTTTTCTTTTTTTTTTTTTCTTCTTTTGTTTATACTCAGTTCTTTTATTAAATTATTTCTGGTAGAAAATGAGTCTTTGTTTCCAGTGTCTGTAGTATTTTGAGGTTTTATTTTAAAATAACAGAGAAAGGAAACAGGAGATATTAACTGAATAATTTACCCTGAAGCAAAGCTGTACCCAGGTTAGTTCCTGCAAATATTTACCTACTCTAGATGCTTTGTTTTTAAATTGATGTTGCGACCTTTCTGGATTAGTATAATAAATCGAAATACTGATTGTGAAAAACAAAACTAGTTAATATTTCACAAAAATATCTTAAAATCTAGTTGTAGTATATTCAATGTTTGCTTTTCTTTGACATACCTTCAGAATTGACTTTACATTTTATAATAATTCTTAATAATTCATTCTTATATTAATCTCTGAAAATTTAGAAATTTTTTAAGAGCAGGGCAGTTAAGTAGTCTACAAGATAGATTTTAGCGTTAGTTACAAGTTACGTAGCAGGTCGTTCTTGTGGTCACTTTGTGTATTTTTAACTTGAAAGCTGTTTTTAATGCTTTAGGCTCAATACAAAGAAGCAAGAGAAAATCGAAAAGCAAAAGTTGATGCTTCCTATAAATACATATTTGAAGTTCTCAGTATCAGGCTAGGTTTAGACTTAGAAACTGTGGAAGAAATGATTTTGGATGCCCCTTCGGTGAGTCTGTCCTATATGTTTGTTGGTATGCTTACACAACGTAGAGATGCTTTAAGTGTTGACAATCAACTAGCATTTCCTTTTTTAACAGTTGCTAAATGGTATATAGTTTTAGATCACCTTAACTTCATGTAAAATTGCAGTTCTATGCAGGTTGACTAATTCAAACACTTGAGAATCTTCGGGTTCTTAGGCCATTTTTTTCTTTTCTTTTGGGTTTAGGTGTCTTTTTTTTTTCTCCTGTCCTGTCACCAGGACCATCTGAAAACTTTTTATGGTTGGAAATTTTCCAGTTTCCAGTTTTACTTTATTCATAATCAGTTTAGGCTGCTGAGGCTGTGTCAACATTGTCCTTTAACAAATTGTCATTTAGTAAATTCCCAAATACATGTCATGTCTTTGACATCCATGAGTTAAGTTTTACTCTTTAGAGCATTAGCCTGTCTGTGTATTCAGACAGTGAATGTTTGTACCATGTGGACTGAAAGCTATTTGCAGAGGCAGTAGACACAGGAACAGCTCATGTCTTGCATCCTGTGTAAAATCATATAAGGCCAAAAGTTACTGTTCACTTTCTCTTCCTCTCAAGTTGGAGTGCTTTTTGTAGTAGTGAATCTTTTTCTGATTTTTATCACTGCCATTTCAGCAGTTTACCAATTCTTCTTTTCTTTAGTTTGGGAGGATTTTTTCTGTACTTTTCTCAGCTTTAATCCTGTTATTCACTACTGCCTATTAACCAAAGTGAAATCACAGCATGCATATCTATAGCTGGCTTGCTTTTAATTCTTTTATATTCACATAACATTGTCTTCTCAAAAGAATAAGTTTAAATACTGTCCCACTTGGGTGTTGCTCATTTTCCTAACACCATTCATGTTTCCACACTAAAATCCCTAAGTGTGATGTTACTCCTCTTTTACAAATTCATCCTTTACATTTAGGGGTAGAGTAGCAGTAGCAGGGTATATCAAGTCCTGCAAATCTGCTGTGTGTATTTCTAAGTCTCTTACGACTAGTTAACTTTCATTTGATACTTGAGACTTACAGATCTCTGTGAGTGACAGAATATCCTTCAGTGCCTCTGTACTACTGGAGAAGACCATAAACATTAGAGTTACTAGGGGCTAAGCCATCTTTGTGAGCAAGATCGCTACTTGAAAGCAATATTTGAAATAGCTATTATGTTGTTTTGTAACTCCTCGCAATAATTGAGGATAAACATTACATGTCACTAAAACTTTTAACATTGGAATCGTCAAATTACTTTCGCTTGTCATAAAGGCACATAAAAATATTTTGAGTAACAAGTATTCGCTTTTTGATTTAACAGTTGGAAGCCTTTAGTTCTTTTTTTGCCAAGAAAGGAAGTAAAGCATTAAAAATTTTCTATCAAGAAGGAGAAGCACCAGGAATAGGTAAATTTTTAATGATGCTAACACAGGCAGATATAATTTTGTGTAACGTTTCCCAGAATAAAACCTGTTTTTCGCTTGTTTGTAATTTTTCAGCCTTTTGCAATGAGGACCGACAATTCATATTTTAAATGTTTGCTTCAAGTCAAATTGTTTAAAAAAAATTCAGTCAATTTTAGCCATTCTTGGAAAGAATACTATGAAAAGAAAAGGTCTTCTAAAATTTTAAATTTATTGTAACTTTTTCTTACAAGAGATATGCCCCCGTTCATTAGAAAGCAATTTGATAGAACCTGTATGAATTTGCATTTATCATAAAAAATATTTGAAATAAAAATTTGAATTTTTTTCATTTTCACATGATCAGTAGAGAATTAGAATGTAATGTCTAAAAACCCTAATGATTATCAAAGCAATTAACGTGCTGTTCCCTTACCTATTTGTATAAAATGATCAAATTGTATACAATGATCCCCAGAGGCTATGAGGTATTTCATATTCTCTTATTTTCTTGCTTAGGCATGACATCTTGTGTCATAGGGTGCATGTGAATAAACAAAGTACCTCAGTCACCAGCAAGTTAACTCAGAATGATGGGCCTGAGCAAATTCCCATTTCAGTGCAGTACAGTGCACGAGATTTGCTTTGTAAGATGTTACATGTTTGGTGTAGATTTTTAAATGTGTGGTTGGTTACTGCCATGAATTCTGCTGGTTTTGGCTCTCTTAGAAAAGAAGAAAATGAATTATTTCTATGTTGAATTTTATTTCACTCTGCTGATCTAATAATTTTATAGTATCCTTGCTTTTAAAAGTAGTAACATATATTAAATGCTTTTCAGAATGTGGTCGTACAATTCCAGGAGTTGCAAAAGGAAGTAAAATGATGCAATTGTATGTGGATGATACACCAGACAAATTCATAGGGAAATGCTTTTTTTTTGTTCGTTTCAAGAATGACAACCCTATAAATGTAAAAACTATACAGGAGGTATTTTTTCATACATTTAATAAATCTAAATACTTTAAAGGTAGCTATTTTGTTTCATTATTTGTTTCACTATTGTCATATAACTGAAGTTTCTGGTAACTGTATTTTTTGACTGTTAAGCTATTATCATGCTCTTTGCTTTTCTTTTTGGGTAGACAGTGAATAGCTTTATTACTTCAGAAAATTCTCAGGCTATCTTGTGAATTCAGTGTTTTACAGGACTCTTGCTAAAGAAGTCAGCATTTAGGTTAATTTCTCCTTGCTGTTTTTGAAGAGTTTAATGCTGCTAAGTACATTTTAGATGTGATCAAAATCTTTAAGGTAGAAGGACTCACTGAGAAGACTTTATTGCAAACACCAGGAGAGGAAAAGTTTACTTGTCCCTTTTTATTTTATGTGTTTTTGAATGTGTGAAATGCACATTTATCATATGCAGATTATGTAGCATGAGTTTTTCTGCTTTACAAAACAAATTCTTAGATGAGCATGGGCTTTGTTCTCAGTTATAGCTACGCATCATAATACTTGTGCTGAAGGGATTGTAAATTGATTAGAATCAGTCCTGTATATGTATCTTCTAATTAATATAATTTTAAATTCTTCAGACAGAAAAGCCATTATTAATTTATATACTTTATATTTTATATTAAAAATATTTTATTCCTTTTGGAAGCTAAGAAAATAGTAAAGCACTATTAGAAGTAAGAGATAAGATCTGTCTTTATCAAGATTCTCAATATTGGTCATAAATATTACTCTTCCATTAAATTCGTTGTTGAAGTGATGAGTATATGTTTAGGAAGTTTGTTATATGAAGTATGTTAAGATTTGCTGACTTGAAGGACAGTTAAAATGTTGGAATATTAAATAGAGTCAGAACTTGTAAAATTTAGTTTTGGAGAGTAGACAATAATTTAATCTGATCCGTAGCAGTATACCTTCAATTACATAATAGCTTCTAATATACTTTCAGATATGTACATTCAGAGCATTTTTGCTACTTATATCTCATTACTCAGTTCCTAATGGTAGATGGGGGCATTTAAAATATTTTTAATTGTTGTGTACTATTTTAAAATTTCTAAACTTCTGTGTGATAGGGAAATAACTAAAATTATGACATAATAATGAAATGATGAAAATGTAACCTGACAGCATTTTATAACTGTATTAAATTATTGTTGGCTTGCTTTTTTTTTACTGAAAACAGAATCTTATGGTCATGTGGCAGGTATCACTATTTTGAAAAGATTTTGTCACCTTAAGTTAGAGTTTTCATTGGCATGTTGGAGTGCCTTTATAAAAAAAGAATACACAGATTTTATATGACTCTTTCAATCCTAAATTACTGCATTACTAACAATCATTTGGTTACAATGCAGGATATATTCTTTGGTGTTTTGGATGCCACTGAAGGACTCCTACGTGGAGTTAAGAATATGATACAAAAGATTTTTCTCCCTGCCATCCTCAAAGCAAGTAATTGGGGCGCTTTAAGTCAGAGCAAACAGGATACAAAAACCAAACAGAACTTTGTGGAAACAATTAAGAGATGCATTTCATTTCTAGAGGGTAAGCATTGCATTTAGGAAGTAGCCAAACTAGAGGAATTCTGCTTAAGAAATTCCATTTAAAGGCTGTAGCACATAGGTATGGAACTTTTCACATTCTGCAAGGAAGAATTAAATGGTCAATTACTTGCATAATAAATACACGGGTAGATTATTTACTGAAGAAAATAGTAATATATTGCTTTTAGGAGAAACCACTAAATATATAGTAATTTTCTGCTTTATATGAGTCCAGTAAAATGGCTGTTATGCTGAAATAACAGTGACTGCAGAATACTCCCAAATTTCAGTTGCTTACACAGGTAGAAAATAATTTTGAAGTCTTATTTGGTTTGGCATTGCAGTCACCTTTTTTTTTTTTTTTTGTTTCCCCAGGGGCTATGATAAGCATTGAAGGAACTGTTGAGTTGGAAATAATAGATTACGTTAATTTTTCTAAACTCCAGTCCTTTGAGAAAGTAGCTGCAGCAGCTAATAATCCTGATGAGGTTCACCAGCTAGAGGAAGTACTTATGATATGGTATAGACAAATTGAGCAGGTAGGTTGTTATTTTAACACTTCAATCCAGTATGAATAGAGATAGGTATTTATATGAGACTTGCCTGAAGTTAGATGAAGGCTTCAGCTGCATTACCACCTGAGTAAGACAAGTACTTCACTTCTGTGCGTAAGTAGGTAGTCCATAAGCCCTACAAACTTACAGTCTAGCAAGAATAAGAGTCTCTGAACAGCTGATACACAAATAGTAAGAAGAAGAGAACAGGAGGATGCAGGAGTTATAATACTGGTGAGGACCACACTGTATGCAGTTGGGTATACTCTACACATATTACCTGTTAATTTTCTGCTGCCAGTCATGGTATGCGATACTACTCTTAAGAAGATCTTTGACCAGGCCCAGTAGGGCTTTTATCCTGTGTAAATCTTCCAGTGAGTTAATGTCTCAGAAATTCTTGTCTGAGACTTCTGTGGTAAAGCACAATACCCTTTGTCAAAGTACGCAGTCTGTGTAGACTGGGACATACTCTGCTTATAAAGGTATACTATGTTTAGTGTTTTTAGCTCACGAGAATAAAAATGTAAAAGACATATAATGCATTTCTCAACATACAAAAGAATACGGTTTTGACTTTGATATGTAATGTTTTTGTTAAAATAGTTCAAGTTTTTTACATGTGAAGTTATATTTAGAGCATTTCATCCATATATTCTGATTAAAGAAAAATATGGGTATATGTGGAGATTCACCCTGCTAATGACATCAGTTAAACATGCGTATTAGTTTCCTTCTTTTCAGTTTTAGAATATAATTAAGTGCAATTCAGACTTTGGTTCCAATTTGGAGAAAGTATCCTTTTTCATGTGTCTGTAACTGCAAATATGTTCCTTTTTAGCATCCTCAGTGTTTCATTTCTTCTTTGTAATGATTTCTCTGTTATCTATAGTAGACATTTGGATTTTTTTTATTTTTCCAAATTGGTTATAGGTTCTGATTGAGAGTAAGCAGATGAGGAGAGAAGCTGATGATTCAGGTCCACTGACTGAACTACAGAACTGGAAATGTGTGTCTGCTAAGTTAAATTCTATTATTGAACAGATCAAAGGACAAAACTGCAAAGCTGTCATTAATGTGCTGAATGTTGGACATTCTAAAATACTAAGGGTAATTTTTTTTAATGTTTTTTTTTGCTGTAGAGGACAAAGCTTGCATTATTTATTTTGTTTCATTGCATCCTAGAGGGGTTTCCTGAGAAGAATTGAGGGGAAAATTTAGGTATGATGCTGGTGTGCATAATATACTAAGAGAAAGAACAAGACATTCAGACAAAATTATCATAAATGAAAGTAACTTTTATTGCCTGGTTTGACAATGCATTTTAAAAATTAATTTACCAAGATTTACTTCTGGCAAAACAGTGCAAGTTAAAGATATAGTTTGAGGTTTTTTACAGTACTATTTTCCCTTTAGATGTGGCGAGAGTTAGAAGCCAGAATCACAGATGCAGCAAATGAAGCAAAAGATAATGTGAAATACTTAGGCATACTTGAAAAAGTTTGTCAGCCCCTTTATAACTATGACCTTGTAAGTATGTCTTTCATCATTTTTCAAGCATAGTTTAGGTATTTGCATAGAATGCCCCGAGCAAAAGAGATCTTGTTTGTATTTGCTTGAATTTTTCTCCTGTCACTTTCTATTTTTTCTGATTTTTTTCCAAGCACCTGGCAAGCTAAATGTTACAGCATTAGTTTATTGTGCATTACATAAAATATGATATTTTAAAATATGTATTAAATGTAAACCCATATGATTTCCTAGTAAGTCAGTCCTGCTGCCAGTATTATTTTTAATATGAGCTAAAACAGGTACGTATTTTATAGTACAAGAGTCTCAAAATATGTCTTTCAATGAAAATTCCATAAGTCAATGGATAATCACCCAGCTGTAACCAAAGTAGCAAAAATTCGGTATGTAGAAAATAATGAACCTAATGAGGTCCCAAATGAGTAAAATAATATTTTGATATTAAAAACAGTATTAGGTGCTTCTATTTGCAGAAGAACCAGCTAGTCAGAAATTAAATAATTGGTTGCCCATGTGTATTAACAATTATTATAAGAAATATAAATTTCTAATGATTGTTGCAGAATAGGATGGAAGGAGGAAATAGCCTAGGAAAAGTTGCATGTTCTGCTTTAGTTTTTAGTACTCCATGTTTTGTCCTGTATGCCTCCTGTCCTTTGTCAGGAAGTGTTGAATTTCTTCTGTATTTCTGGCAGTTTAGGATCCTACTACAGAATTTTAACTGGGGGGAAGCAAAAAAAACTGTGATACTATATGACATGAAGCTGATACTGCATGGAATAGTAGAAGAGGAGAGAAAAAGGAGTAGTATTACTAAGCTGTTTACCTTCAGCTTTTTAGAGTATCACTAGAGGGTGCCAGGTACCAGGCCATTGTGATGAGCTGCTTTGTAGGTGTTGTGAAGATAAAACTTATCTTAAACATAGACAGACATTTGAAAATGCATTAAAAAGTTCATTATGTTACTAATACAGGATAGTTAACTATAGTTCTTGATTTAATTGGGGAAAATGTTGATACATTTGTATTTCTGTTTCATCTCCTATAACATTGTTCCCAAGATCAAGACAATTTAGGTAGGATTTTCTTTGGTATTCAACTTGAAAATAATTATATACAAGTTAAATATATTCTGTTTTAATAAAGAACTACATTTTGGATCGAGTTGAGTTTAATATCTGATGTTGAAAAGTATTTTAAATATTAGGGGTTTGGAAATGGATTAAATGCAGATTTAATATGATATTTAGTATGTGCATAAATACAGTATTTAATGAATAAAGTATCACACATAGTCACATTTGTAGCTGAAGTGGTTACTATATGAAAATTTTGACAGGATGTTTTAAGTTGTGGCTTTGAATCCCTATACAGTCCACTATGCAGGAGTTTGGGTTGGTTTGGTTTTTTTGGTGAAGAATTAAAAAAGAAAATCAGTAGACTCAGACTTTCCTGATTCCATTTTGGGAAGTGGGGTGATGGACACTGAGGGTTGTTTTTATACCTTTCTTTCACACTCTTCTGCCAAATACAAATGCCTGCTGTATCTATACGTAGTACTAGCATGCTTTATGCAGCCAAAAGTTAATTCTAGAAGCTTGGCTTCTGTGAGGGGTGACAATCAAAATTACTTTTTCTTGATGTGAGAATTGCAACTCGGATAAGTCCCTCATAAGTAATGAGTTATAATTTTTAACTCTATGTTCCTCTTCCAAAATACTTAGGAAGTGGTCAAATTATGCAATGCTTCTAATACTGTGGTTTGATTTTAATAATGTGAACAATTATTTCATGAATTGTGTGAAAGATTTAGGTGTTTCATATGTTGACTGCATTAGGTACTCTAGTGAAATTAACATTGTGACAATTACTTCATGAGTTCTGTGAAATGTTTGAATGAAACATTTTATGTTATGATTGCTATCACAATGTGATAGCATAGAGTATATTTAACAGCTGTTCTTGAAGTAAAATAAAAGTGTTAATCACAACCACTGTCATCTGCCAGAAGAATACTTCTTTTATAACAAAAAATGCAATGTGTACTTTTTGAATCAGTTTGATTTTGATCATCAAAATAGCACATTAAAATATTACTAGCAATGCCTTTTTATTTGATTTCTCACCAAATCATCAATGAGTTATATTTTTCTTATTAGTTGAAGTTTAAAAATATATTGAGTGTGATTAGCTGCTGGTTTTTGGGTTGTTTATTTATTTATTTTTTAAAAACAAAACCTTTTGGTAAGATGCCATGGCATTTTGAAGATTGGTTCATGTGATTTAGGGAAAAATGTGATTTAGAAGTTGTCAATAGAGTAGAAATATAGTTGCTAAGACTAGAAAATAATTTTTTTTTTCTAAAAACTCCACTTTAAGGTGTCAATGACACATGCAATACCAAACTTGGTAAATGCTATACGAATGATTCACCGTGTTTCAAGATATTACAATACTTCTGAGCGAATGACATCATTGTTTATAAAGGTAAACATATTAGGCATAATATTCATTATAAAAATGTTGTGATTTTTTCAGGAAACAAACTCATTTTGTTTCAATCAGTAGGACATTTGTTAAAAAATGGTAAAAAATAGGGGGTGTCTGCATGGGAAATGAAGTATGTTGGTCAGGAGAAGATTGAACTTGGATCAGAGACTTGTCTTCTGGAAGGAACTTTGGTGTTATTCTTGGTTCAGCAAAATTAATTTTTTTTTTTTTTATCTTCTGGATTAATCTTTGGATCTGAATTAATCTGCTCAGTTGTTTCCTGAATCACTGAATCAAAAAAGATTCTTTCATTATCTGCCTTGAAGACTTAACTGGGCCATCAGTCTGTCTAGGCTATTACTCCAAAAGGTGTGAAAGACAAAAGGTTCCTGTTTCCAGAAGCAAGTCATACTTGAATAGTTAATTAAATCTCAGATCATAAACTTTGCCACCTTAAACAGAAAATTAAGACTATCTAGGTATTTATACCAGTGTCTTTTGTGGAATCCAGGTATTCATTGCAGGAAAAGATTGTTTTTGTAATGGTTTTAGAGCAAAGAAATCCTACATAACTGAAAGACTCCGGTAAACACAGAGGGGAAATTCATAGTAGACCCTCATTACACCACTTTTTTATGGGCTTTTGTGAGGCTATATTTATGTGTGGCTTTGGCTGGTTTGCTTGTCATCAGATCTTAGTTATGGATTATGCAGCAATATTTATATTTGTTTTTAATTGTTTTTATGTTTGTGTATTGAAGCATGCTATAGTCTATGTAATAGTCTAAGGCATTGAGCATTTTACTACAGAAGCTAATAACAAGCTACTTACATGAAGCTGTAGAAAAGAAATAGCAAAGGAAAAGCTCTATTCTAATCCAGTGGCTTGAGGTCCCCCTTAGTGATTGCTTCCATTTAAAGATCATGAGAGGTGATGCTGGAGGTCCTATCTGCAACTTCACCAGTTCTTGTATTACAGTGTGAGGCTGCCTTTGGTGCGGTAGTTTTCAGTCATTATTCAGTTAGGAATTCTTAAGACCTGCTTACAATAATCTCACGTGTCAGAAGAACTGTTTTGAATTGTTCACATTATTTAGTAGCCAAAGTAGATTATCTACCTGTAGCTATTCTCTGAAGTATGTTTTCTGTATCTGCATTCACTCCTCTCTTTCTCTCTCTGTCGTTACAAACTTTGGATTTTTGTGGTTAAGTAGAATGTTCTCTCCTTAGGGTGCTTGTCATGTATATTACATATATTAGCCACTCTTATTGCCATTATTGAAATTTATCCAAACTCTGATAGTACTAAGACAGGCATGTGGGAATTTTGTTAGATTTTGCAAAACAGGCATACCTGCTTGTAAACTTTAGACCAACTTGTTTTCGTTTGTCTGTGTTAGGTTACAAATCAAATGGTAACATCTTGTAGAGCATATATTACAAATAGTGACTTGACTCGTGTCTGGGATCAGGAGACATCAACAGTCATTGGAAAAATTAAGGTTTGTATTTTGGTATTTTATTATTTACCTCTCAAACCTATTGATTATCTATCAATATGCACAAGGAAGTCCATATCAATATGTATCAAGTATTTCACATCTCTTTGCTGTTTTATTTTGTGATGCTTTGAGTGTTTTCCCATTTTTTAGCCCACTAGCATTTTTTGAAATTCAATGGCCTCATCTATACCAGGGTCGTCTTTCACTGACCTTGAAATTGTCATCTTCACCATATGTGTCACCAAGGAATTTTGTCATCCTGCATAATCCACATTCCTTCCTCTTTGTGGTATCTGATGTAGTACCATCTTCCTCTTCCATGGGGAACCTGGTATCTGAATAGATCCCCATTTGTTTAGTAGTAGCTCCTTTCAAGTTTTCTTTAGTATACCATGAAAGCTCAGTGCAAAGAGATTCTTCCTTTTCTTCAGCTGATGGTGACATATTAAGAACAAATTAAGCATATGCACTACACCATGGCAAAATATTTCTAACTATGGGGTTATTGATTGCTAATGCTGACCCAGTTTCCACCTTTTCCTTTCTTAGACCTCGGCTACTGACTTCCTATCTTATCCAGAAAGGCGTAGAATTTCAGTCCTTTAAAATTTATGTCCAGAGGTACGGAAGAAAATGTATAGAATGTATCATAGAATCATAGAATAGTTAGGGTTGGAAAGGACCTTAAGATCATCTAGTTCCAACCCCCCTGCCAGGGGCAGGGACACCTCCCACTAAACCATGCCACCCAAGGTTCTGTCCAATCTGGCCTTGAACACTGCCAGCAATGGAGCATTCACAACTTCCCTGGGCAACCCATTCCAGTGCCTCACCACCCTCACAGTAAAGAATTTCTTCCTTATATCCAGTCTAAACTTCCCCTGTTTAAGTTTGAACCCATTGCCCCTTGTCCTCTCACTACAGTTCCTAATGGAGAGTCCCTCTCCAGCATCCCTATAGGTCCCCTTCAGATACTAGAAGTCTGCTATGAGGTCTTCACGCAAAGTTGTCTTCCACACAATTGAGGATCTTCCTGGATTGCTTGTGCCGGGCCATACCGTCCCTCCAACAGATATCTTCTCTGACCTTACAGGATGATATGATTCTGATAATTTGTCTATTTTATTGTCATCTTGTTATGCAGCAAATAAACCCTCATTATTCTATGAGAGAAATATAAGCCCAGTTTGTAATCATGGTGATCAGTCTTTGTTCTGGTATATTAAATATATATACATAAAATACATATATTCTTGAAGATCTGAAAATTCCTTTCAATTAGGACCTTTTTTCATTTCCTGTAATTCATAAGCAATTGTTGTATATACCTATATATTCAGACAATCTGATGACTGCCAGTATATTGTGGTAGAATCTGCTTTCTGTTTTCCAAGAGCTGACAGAAGATTTTGTATCCCAATGATTATAGAGTTAGAGTTTACACTTCTTATCATTTATTATTTTTACATCTCATAAAGTCTTAGTAATTTAAGTCAGTAATCAACTGAAAAAGAGTATTTTTCAATCTCACTTTAACTCTTGTCAACATACACAAAGTTGTATAACCAATTTCCTTGAAGTCCCCTGTGAGTTCTAAGCAGACTACACTGTTATGCCTAATTCCATTCTTACCCAGGGGACAGCCTGTCTGACCATTCTTAATTAAGCTAATGGCTTTTCTTGATATTTAAATGTCTCCTTTAGAGCTCTTTGCTGGCCTTTAAACCACTCTTTACTTTAAGAAGAGCTAAAATTTTCCTGTTTATTTGTTTGTGACTTACTTCCTAGTGTTGAATCTTTCACTGTACTGTACTGTTCTATGTTGATAAGTTGCAAATATTTGTAACACATACTGAAAGAAAACCACTGTATGTAAGTCCTTATCCGCTGTTGACTGAAACTAGATTCAGTGCTAGTTAACCACTTTGGAAAGACAGTAGGTTTGAGTTCTGCAGTCTTTTACACATAAACATAGCATAATGAATATGGTATTTATTCCCTCACTTTTTAGGACTGCACGTTTCTATTGAAAGAATATCAGAAATGCTTTCATGAAACAAAGCAAGAGATTTTGGAAACTCTAGGAGAAAAGTCATTTGAAGTATCAGAAATGTACATTTTTGGACAATCTGAAGCTTTTTGTAGAAGATTAGAAAAAGTGAGTATATTATGTGCTGTTATCAGTAAAGAAAGGCCTCTCCAACAGCAGTTTACAAGGTGGATACCTGTCAACGTACATGCTCTTAATCATCCTGTGAAGGAGTTTGTAACTCTTTATTGAGAGAAATTAGGCACTTATACAGAGTAAGTCATTCCAATACTCTAGGCAATTATGTCACAATGTCCTTCTGAAATTGTCAATTTCTTTGTGTTATCAGGGAGAGAAAGAACCTATCTGATCTAGACTTAGATCACTATTTTAGGAGATTTAAAAATATGTGAAAAATAGCACACTTTACTCTTTTGAATGGTGTTCAAAGATATTAATAATCCTGTGTCGTGGTTTAAGTCCAGTAAGCCACGCAGTTTCGCTGTCTCACTCACTCCCCTCTCTTTCTTCCCCTGCTCCCGGGTGGATGGGGAGGAGAATCAAAAGAATGCAACTCCCACAGGTTGAGATAAGAACAGTTTAGTAACTAAAGTATAACACAAGACCACTACTGCTACCACCAATAATAATAATGACAAGGCAAATACAAGGAAAGAATACAAATTGCTCACCACCCAATACCAAGCCCGACCACGCAGTGCACCCCCACCCTTCCGGGTCTCTGCTCTCTTCTCTACATGCTGGACATGACATGCTGTGGTATGGAATAACCTCTTTGGTCAGTTTGGGTCAGGTGTCCTGTCTGTGCTTCCTCCCGGCTTCCCCTCTTCCCTGGCAGAGCATGAGACTCAGAAAGTCCTTGGTCAGACCAAAACATTACCAAGCAGTAGCTGAAAACATTGGTGTTATCAGTGCTGCTCCCAGGCCCAAAATCAAAAACGCAGCACTGCACCGGTGTCGTGGTTTAAGTCCCATCAGCCACGCAGTCTCTCTCTCCCTCACTTCCCCCTCTTTCTTCCCCCCGCTCCCGGAGGGATGGGAAGGAGAATCAAAAAGAATGTAACTCCCACAGGCTGAGATAAGAACAGTTTAGTAACTAAAGTATAACACAAATCACTACTGCTACCACCAATAATAATAATGACAAGAGAAAATACAAGGAAAGAATACAATTTCTCACCACCTAAAACCAAGCCCGACCACGCAGTGCACCCCCCACCCTTCCGGGTCTCTGCTCTCTGCTTTACATCCTGGGCATGACGTGCTGTGGGATGGAATAACCTCTTTGGTCAGTTTGGGTCAGGTGTCCTGTCTCTGCTTCCTCCCGGCTTCCCCTCCTCCCTGGCAGAGCATGAAACTCAGAAAGTCCTTGGCCAGGCCAAAGCATCACTAAGCAGTAACCGAAACACTGGTGTTATCAGCACTGTTCCCAGGCCCAAAATCAAAAACACAGCGCTGCACCAGCCACCAAGAAGCAGAAAAATGACTGCTGCTGCTGAACCCATGACAACCGGCTACCAAGAAGCAGAAAAATGACTGCTGCTGCTGAACCCATGACATCCTGTTATTGCCAAAGACAGTTCTTCACATGATTCTGCTGCTTTGTGTGGTCTTAGCATTTAGCTTGCTAATCCAATGAAAGGATTTTAATCTAGTATTCATAGAGTGAAATAGATAGTAAGTGCTTCTTGGTGCACCATGAGGTCGGACAGGGATAAGAGGATAATGGGGCAGTCATCAGACAGTAGGAATTTTGTGAGTTAATGATGTTTTTCTTTATCATGCAGTATAAATTCTACTCTGTATGCGTGGGGTTTTTTTATTCTCTGAAATCTGTGTCATCAGTGTGCAAATGTCATGTTTTAACTCTTTTTTCATGTTACCGTGTTGAATCTAACAGTCGAATGTAAACCAGAAACCTTTCACTATCAAGAAAAATGAAGATGATTTTACTTTGTATTGGGTTGTAGTGAGAACTGCTGTTGAAAACTGAATTAATCATGCTCTGTTGAAGATACTTGACTGAGAAGCTCAGAAGCAACACATTTCTGAATGCAGTAATTAGAGAAGTGGCTCTTATATATTTTATTTTACTCAGGTTGCAGTTTATAGAGTAAGTAGCAAATAATTCATTCTGAGTATGAATATAATACTTATATTTCAGATTACAGAGATGATAACTATAGTACAAACTTTTAATTCACTGAGTCTGTCCAGCATTGAAGGGGTAGATATTATGGCAGTAGGATTCAAAAATATCTGCCAAAGTGTTCAAAAGAAACAATATGACATTCTCGATCCACGAAAACCAGACTTTGATGTGGATTTTGTGGACTTCCTTGAAAAAGTTGAAGGTTTAGAGGTAAGTAATACTGCTACCTATAACTTATTTAGGGAAGAATGTCATCACAACTTATTTAGTATCTCCCCATCTGTTAGTGAGACTTTGGACTTTGAATAGGTTACACTGATTTTCTTCCAAAGAGCTTAAATTTTGAGGTTTGGTTTTGGTTTTGGTTTGGTTCTGTTTGTTGGGTTTTTTTGTCCAGAGAGCAGCTTTTTCCATTCTTTCTTCTCCTTCCGAAGTCAGATGTAAAATATACAGTCTTCACTGAAAATCATCAATCTATCTGCAGCCAAAATGTCAAAAATTAGAGACCTGACAGAATGATTTATATGGAGGTGGTTTATAAGCCTAGAGACACACGGTTAGATTTTGGGCATAACAAAGCTACAGCTGTTCTCAATATGTTATTCGATTCTTTGCTAAAGTTGTGTAGCGTTTTAAGAGGTTACTTGACTGACACTAGCTATTTATTGATTACATTAAGCATAGACCAGTAAAGGCTGCTGTTTTGTGCTTTAAGCAGTCACAATTTCAAGTGATGCTATGCTAAGAAATTATCAAACATCAAAATACTATTATATGACCATGAAAACTCTACTAAGTTTTATATTTTTAGATGCAGATACAGACATTTATGCATACCTGTTTTGGGAGAATTTTGTCTTCACAACATGCACTTCAGTTACTTCAAAGGTATTGATAATTATGTTTTAAAATATTTTAAAGTAACTACAAAGTATTGATTGGCACAATTATAATAACACAGCTAATTTTAGAACAAAGTGCCTAATAAAGAAATTTTCATTATTGGTGTTCTGCACCGTGTAATCATAATAAAAGATGGTTTTTTAGCTTTCTTATAGGAATCAATATATTCTTCTGTTTCTTAATTTCATTACAGTTTATTTTGTATATACAAGAGGATGCTAAAGTAAAAACCTAAAAAAGCCACATGGGTAACAGCAATAAGAAAACCCACCAGGGCAGAACTTTTCAACTTGCTTAAGTTTTCTCAAAGCAAAAAAAAAACCCAAACATTCCCAGATCCAGAAGCATTTCCTATATTTATGTTTTGATGTTATGCAATGTTCTTGTACTCCAAAACAAAACAAAGAAATTATTTGTGATTTAGAAATATTATTTGGTTACTCATTTTTAATACAGGTTTCAAGAGCTGAAATTGACATGCCTTCAAGAAGAAACAGTACATGCAGTTGGTTGTATTCTTCGACATTATGTAGCAGAACTTGAATCTACTGAAAAGGTATTTAACTTCTTTGCAATAAATTTTAAACATTGTGCCTATTTCTCTAGCTGACTGTCAGTGTTCAATTTATCATACTGCTATTTTCCTGTTACAGAAAGCAGACATGAGTGTAGGCAAATACAATATACATGCATTTGCAGGCCAATGTGTCATCACAATTTTACTTCGAAACCCAAAATCTTTTCTGTTATTCCTCCATCAATTAAAGAAATGAAAGAGTGGTTATTATGTAATGCTGTGATGAAATAGATATAAAATGTAGGTAAATTGCATATATGTTAATTATAAAGTAATTTTCCATGGTTTATGCAGTGTACTGTGACTGTAGCATAAATAAGAATTAACTTCTGGTGACTGTTCATGTCACTTGACTTTAAACCTTCAAAGGGGAATTCTTCTACCCCGACTTTATATGTCTGGAATAAACATCTGCATCAGAACTAGATATCCATACTCCCTTTCTACTCAAAAAAGAAACAAGTATTCTAGGGTCAAGTAAACTGATCTATTTGACATGTTAATCTGAAGATTTAAATCTCTTGAAATGGCCATTTTTCTTCAATAAGAATAAAGAGAACCTGGAAAACCAGAGTGGCGCAAATATTTTATTTAGAGATGTTTACATTTTTCAGATGAATGACGTGTTTACACAAGGAGCCAAACATCTGTAAACTCTGCACTCACTAGAAAGTGATTCTTCCAGTGACTTAAAACTGTAGCTTAGCGTAACTACTCTGAACCAGTCTTTTCCCTGTCTAGTGTATGTGACACTTCCCGAACCTCTGATTACTTGCTTGATTTGATGAATGTATTTCTAGCAGCACTGCATGCTTAAGAAATCAATAACCCCACTGCTGGCTGCTTTTTCCCAGCCAGAAAAATAGGCATGTTTTCTGAGGGGTTTTCATCTAGGTCAGTTTCTCTCTTAAGTTCACCATCAAGCTCCTTAAATTTCTTCTGAGCAGACACTGAAGGGGGATAAAGAGGACATGCCAGTAAGTGAAGTGTCTGCTTAAGCAGTGCTGCTCTTTGTGTTATCATGGCATGAATTTGCATGCCTAAATTTGGGTGGATAAAAATACTCCTTTTTCTTCTCTTGAAGAATGTCACCAATATACTGGCTAGTTGTAACAATTTGTTAGATATTAATGGATTGCTTTTTATCTTTGCCAAGATAGTTATTTCTTATAAAAAATTGCTCCTGCTGCAATACTGGGTCTAAAGTGTTTGAATAATTTGTCAATGCAAATTTGGTATGTGATAATTTTAGGCCAAATTTTTCTTGACTATAATGCAGGCATTTGTCACATTAAAAGGCAAGACAATTTGGCGTAAGATAAACCCCTTGCATTCCAGAGAGTCCTCAGATGTTAGAGGGGGTGGGTGCAGCTAGGCTTAGATTCTGAGCGATGCCCAATTTACCACTATCAGTCTGGTCACGTTTGATATATTGAACAATCACGATTCTGGATGAACTAACACAGCCACACTGAAGGATTTGATTGCGTTCAATGAGAAAACTCATGATTAGCCACTTAAACAGTGCAATTTTTTAAAGTGACAGATACAGGTTCTTATGGATTACGGGTGATAAATACACTGTCTGCAAAATCACGTGCAAATAAGGTACACAAATGTGCAATAAAGTTATGAATAACACAGCCTGGCTTTAAAATATTGAAGTAAAAAATTAAAAGTAACTCTGTATAGAGATTCCAGATTTTCCCAGGGAAGCACTTAACACAGTGCAAGTCTTACCCAAAGGCATCCCTATCAGGGAGGAAGAAAGGTCCAGCCCATCAACCAGTCCCAGGAGTCAACGGAAATCTGCTGATGGAATTTTCCTCAACTCGTCCATGATGATGTCCTCCCCTAGTAATCCCCCTTTGTTGGCCCATTTTATACTATTTTTCATCTTCAAGGTGGAACTTGAGTGTCTCTAGTCATACATACCTTTGTTATTATTGGTGTAAAATTCTCTTGCTTCAATTTTAAAGGTATATACCACAAAGAATTCAAAGAGCATGCTCAAGGAGGGGTGATCTCACTTTGGAGACAGGTAGCATTAGAGATGGAGGTGTGTTTTTGTATTGAAATATATTAAAATGCATTATAATGAAGCAAAGTTTACACAAAGGACAGCACTTTGTCAAAAGATGACAGACTGTTGGCTCAGGGTAGCAGTTATGCAGCTTATCAGTTTCTAGTGCCTCCAAGTTCCCATCTCTGCTGGTGCTAGGACAGAGTGTAGCTGCAGAATCTCCACTCTGCTCCATCGTCCATCAGTGTTGCCACGGGAACCACTGTGGAGTGCACATTCCTGGCACACGAAGTGTAGCTTCATCTTCCCCTGAAAGTCCTTTTTCCCTTTATGTGTGAACAATGCCACATTTTAAATATATATTTAATTTCTAATTGTTCCACACCATTTAGTGAGTAGGGCCTCTTTTTTTCCTCAGCTTGGGCACAGATAAAAGCATGGGATGTATACCCAGGAGTCTCTATGTGTATATTGATGAGAAGTTAGTAAAAAAGAACATATCATAGAATAGTAGATAATCCTGAGTTGGAAGGAACCCACAAGAATCGAGTCCATCTCCTGAAATGTTAGCTATTAGTCAGATGTATGTGTTTGAAGAACAATGTTGACATTTCTTTTCAGGTGAAACTTCTCCATTAACAATAAGCTTAGGCCATTCCTGAGGGGAGTTGCCAAGGAAAGGAGGAAAAGCCGAACAGTTCGTGAAACAGCTTGAGTTCACAGCCCATGGCTCCAAAGCTACGCAGGTGCACCTGTATGGCTTGGCCTTGAATACTGGCTGCTCAGCTACTAGGTTTGCAATCCCTTTTGGTGTACTCAGGGCTCTGTTGTAAGCCAGCTAAGAAATGGTATAAGATAATGAAGACAGGAGACATACCAACAGTGATATCCGTGTGTGCATCTCAGAAGCTTAGCAAAAGGGGGAAACAATACATTTTTCTCACAATGATCTGTTGTGTGACTCTACACAGATTTGAACTGTTTGGGAAGAGGAAGAAACTCTGGTACCAGAGGAAAAAAAGTTTAACATTTCAACAGATTTATTTATTTACTTTTGTACTCCATATGTTTAATGATGATGTTCTTATCGTAGCGTTACCAAATTCAGAAAAATGACCCTCCTCTTGGTCGAAATATGCCACCTGTTGCAGGAAGGATAATGTGGGTGAGACAGCTTTTCAGAAGGATAAATGAACCAATCAATTATTTCCATGTAAGTTGATGTGAGGAAAAATTAGGTGTTTCGTGTAACAGTGAACTGTCTTGCTTCGGTAGAGTGACCGTGATGTTTGTGGCTATGATGGCAGTTTTCATATGCTAGTCAACCTGTTTATTTGTGTATGAATATCTAGTTAAAAAAAAAAAAAACATGCTTTGTAGAAACAGCTGTTGTAGATCCAGGATGTAGTGTAAGAATAGAATAAGTTATTTCAGTTGGAAGGGACCTACAATGACCATCTAGTCCAACTGCTTGAGCAGTTCTGGGCTGACCAAAAGTTAAAGCATGTTACTAAGGGCATTGTCCAAATGCCTCTTGAACACTGACAAGCTTGGGGCATTGACCACCTCTTGAGGAAGCCTGTTTTAGTGTTTGATCATAATCTTAGTAAAGTTATGCTTCCTAATGTCAAACACTTTGCATAAGTCCAGGTAGATGACATCAACTGCTTTGCCACTATCCATCAGTTCTGTAGCCCCATCATAGAAGGCCACCAAATTGATCAGGCAGGATTTCCCCTTAGTGAAGCCATGCTGGCTGTCACCAGCCATCTTGTTGTTTCTTGTGTGCCTTAGAATGTCTTCCAGGAGAATCTGCTCCAAGATTTTCCCAGGCAGAGAGGTGAGACTGACTGGTCTGTAGTTCCCAGGCTCATCCATTTTCCCCTTCTTGAAAATGGGGGTTATATTCCCCTTTTTCCAGTCATTGGGAACTTCACCTGACTGCCATGCTGTTTCAAATATGATGGGCAGTGGCTTAGCAACTTTATTTGCCAGCTCCTTCAGGACCCGCGGATGGATTTCATCAGGTCCCATGGACTTGTGCACATTCTGGTTCTTCAGATGGTCTTGAACCTGATCCTCTCCTGCAGTGGGCCTAAGGTCTTCATTCTCCCAGTCCCTGCATCTGCCTTCCAAGACTTGGGTGGCATGTTCAGAGCATTTGCCAGTGAAGACTGAGGCAAAGAAGTCATTCAGAACTTCAGCCTTTTCCAAATCCAGGGTAGCCAGTTCTCCCGATAGCTTCCGGAGAGGGCCCACATTAACCCTTGTCCATCTTCTGTTTGCAATGTACCTATAGAATCCCTTCTTATTATCTTTTGCACCCCTTGCCAGACTTGATTCTAACTGGGCCTTAGCTTTCCTGGCAAATACAGTCAATAGTTGAATTGAGAAAGCCCCAAATAATTTTCTTCTGATATGATTTTAACTTGAATATACTGTATTTTCATAGAAAAATTCAAATATCTTGGCAAGTCCAGAAGGTAAAGCAGTTGTTCAGTTATACAACAAAATTGCCTATCTGTTGGTGGAATTCGAGGTAGTCTATCATGAGGCATGGAAGAAGGAAATATCACAATTACAGTATCGTAA
The DNA here is from genome assembly GCA_028858755.1 of Ara ararauna. Classification (NCBI taxonomy): domain Eukaryota; kingdom Metazoa; phylum Chordata; class Aves; order Psittaciformes; family Psittacidae; genus Ara; species Ara ararauna. The sequence goes on from CM054379.1 coordinate 104,074,679, forward strand.
GTAATTAAATATGTACAAGGTGCTTTTTCTTAACTGTTAATAAATGCTACCCTTATGCCAATCAGATAATTTTTTAAGCCTCATTTACCCTTAAAATGTGCAAATTAATCATGATCCAATAAGCAGGCCTAAGGATACAAATTTCTGTCCCTTCCGGGCCTTGAACACTGGTTTTGATGCAGAGGATTGTAGACTTGGTACACTGACAGATGACTAGAAACAGTAGTGAAATAAATTTAAGGCACACAGTTGTTCTTTTTTTTGTTGTTGTTGTTGTTGTTTTTCTTTTTTCAGATTGTTTCTGTATATAATTTAATAATTTTCCTGTTTTCTTTCCACTATAATAATTTATATAGCTAAATTATCCCAATGCCTACAAAAAATGTTTGATAATCAAACTTTAACACCTTAAGAGTAAATGAGGGCAGAAGTTTAAAAAAAATCATGTAGACTGTAGGTACTCTGTGGGTTTCAAAACTGAGAGTAGATCTCTAAGAATAGGATGTCATACAGTCAACACAAATTTTTGTGTTGGTGTTTGTGTTTTTATTTTGAATTCTTCCAATATCCCTATTTAAGCATTCATTCTGTGAGTTAACCAGTTCCCGTAAGATACTGGCTATCTCATGAAAGTGTTGTGCTTCCAGATCCTTAGAAAGTGAATTAGAAAATTTTGAAATTCAAGCTAAGAGAAAATATGCCACAAATAAGACCAGATATGATGCTCGTTTAGCTTATGAACAGAAAGGTTAAATGAAAGTAATGAGAAGGTAATATGGTGAAAGTTAGCTGTATATTTTCTTTGACTGAAAACAATGTGAAGCTATTTCACAAGTAACCATGCATATTTAATCACTATCTAGTAATATGAGAAATCTGTGTTCCTTAATACTTTATATAACAGAAACAATTGTTTGTCTTAAAAACTGATATAAAAATGTCTTTACAGCCTTACAAGCCACAATATTTCTGCACCATCCTGGAACTGGGAAGTTCCTGGTTAATTTTGATCCCAAAATTCCAGAGATTGTCCGAGAGACCAAATGTATGATGAAGTTGGGTCTTCAAGTACCAGAGCAAGCAATAAAGATAGTAAAAATAGAAAATAAACTGATGTCCAACAAGTTGCGTTTAGAGGTAAATTGAAAAATTATCATGGCTGCTGTTTAAAAAAAAAAAGTCATTAACCTTAGAAATTTTTCTATGGTTAAATAAAGATTAAAGCTGGGTAAGAGGTAGTTTAAGCTATATTTGTGGAATCCACAGGTGGACATAGAGGCTCTCATTTGAAGAACCTCTGCTAATTGCTGTGTGGACAAATGTATACTTCAATATAACCATATATATTTTTTATACCACATGGTTTGTTAAATATATTTTGGTGATGAAATAATTAAAGCTATCCAAAAAGTCTCTGAAAATCAGTAAAACACATTTTTACAGAATTTTTAAGAAGCAAAGATTGGAATCCTTCTGGATTGGAAGATATGGTGAGCCACAGAAACATCAAGAATTTTGCAGGTTACCTGCCAGAGAAGTCAGATTTCTGATAATCATTGTAGTATTTGCTATTGTTGTTGAATTATGAGAAGCTTATATTTTGAGGATGGGTGTACCATGCAAGATTTTGTCTGTGTTTGTGTGTGCGCGCAAAGCATATGACTAGGAAATATTTTAAAACTGAGTTTATATGTGACTTTAATTATCTAAGGCATATGATAATCAGCTTCAAGAGAGTATTGCAAGTTATGGTCACTAAAGCTCAAGCTGTCTTTAGCTCTTGATAAGGATCATGCTTCATTTAGCTTTGTGTATAAAGCATGTGATGCGCAAAGGCTGCTTTCATTCTTCCTTGTGTAGCATCATACAGGTTTATCACATTCCAGCATTCCAGAAATTATGTATGTAGGTATGTAATGTCTGTGTAAAATTCTACATTTTTTTTCAAATGTAGCCTTGTACTTTCTGGATTTTTTTTGTGATGATTTAATTGTGCAAGAGGTAGCTTGTTTCAATACAGAAAGCACTTAAAAGATACTTCTTGATACTATCCTTTCTAATAAATAACAGGGTCTTCTCCGATGTTATGAAGATTTGTGTCAAAAAACACCAACGAGTTTTGTAAATCTAATGGCACCAAAAATGAATAAGGTTGGTATTGCTAAATGCACTTCAATATGCTTCAGAAGTTAGAATAACTTACCAATAGTTTATAATTTAAAAATATTTAGATGGGTCTTCATATTGGGAACTTAACGAATTTTACTAAAACCTTTAAGACCAAAAATCTGCTCTTTACATCTCTCATACAGTGCTCAAATAATGTGTGCTGCAGTACAGTAATCTTAGTGCTTATGAGATGTAAACCCAGTAGAAGAAAAAAAATTATTTTGTGGGTCTGTTTTTCTATGCAATTCTCTGGCTTTGCCATGGAAGTAAATTATCACTTATTTCAGTTTTAGAGGTTTTCATGGCAAGTTGTGTTTTTCATTTAGCTGAAGTGGTGAATGTCATGATCCTTGTCTTTGCTCAGAGAGAATTATTAGCCTTGTGAATTAAGTCAGTCTTTTCAGTGATGTAGAAAGGCTATATGCTACACTAAAGGTACAGTTTTATTGGAGATGCAGATTGTTTATCCTACAGGCCATTTTGTTTTGCCAGACACTTCCAAGTGTATAAATGTGATTGTTCTACATAATACTTTCCCTTTTGGTTGTATGTGATAATATTAAAAGGTTGCAGAGTTTGTACAACTACTTAGTTGGCATATGCTGAAGTGCGAGAAACAAAAAACTTCTTCTGACTCTCTTAAGATTTTAATAAAAGCAAAGGTGACTGTAGTCTTCACTTTTGTGATACTACTATAAATATGATTATATCATAGATGGAATCATGCACTTCTGTATTTTAGAGGAAACAACTGGCAAAAGAGAAGGATGAGTATTGTACAAACAACAGAAGATGAAAATGTTTTTTGAAGAAGGGAGAGAAGTCTTTGATGTATAGAAAAAAAAAGAGGGGGGGAAAAAAAAAAGAAAAAAGAGAAAAGCAGAAATCCAAAGATGGAATGAGCAAATCTAAACTATGGCTACATTGGTGCCAGAATTTGACAGAAACTCATGTAGAGCCTTAACCTGCTTCTAAATTAGCTGTATTGGTTACCAGGACAGTACCATCCCAGCATTGTGAGGTTAAATATATTCCCTGAAAACATATACATCAAGGTGATAGTAATGGCTGTATTTGCAAATAGCTGTGTATCTGTATAAACTGAGTTCATTATTTTAGTTATTATATAGACATAGCAAATGAAGGATTAGGATGAAGAGAGTACATGAGGTCCAGGCAGTGACTTGGTAAATGTTAGATGACAGCACTGATATGATAGAAGGCTATTTAAAATTAGATATGAGAGGAATCAGTTCAGAGTTTCTCAGCAATTAAGCAAAATTAAAGTTCTGTCACTTCAAGGATGATGGGGATAACAAAATTAAAAATTACGGTGACTGTATATCGGAAATCAGTGACATTAGGCAAAAAAGTCATGTGAGCTCTGTGAGGGAGTCTGGAAAGGCCTGGTGGTAGTATAAGACTTCCTTTTCCTCAGTTCCATCTCCTTTGAACATACAGGATCTGCAATGAAGGAAGGTATTTGGTGTGAATCATACAGTGACAGGGAAATGATTTCAGGTACTTGCTGAAAATCCTCAAATCCAGAAGAGAGACCATGGAGAACCAAGAGTTCAGTAAAGGAAACAGTAGGGAAGAGAGTATTTAAAAAAAGAGCATAGAGGTTATAGCAAAATTTACAGAGGATAGGTGTGATTCAAAAAGGCATGAATGAAAAATGTCATTAGCTAGGTACATGAGGTTGAAAAAGAAGTAATGATGCTGTTGAGAGTGACTGAGGTATATATTAAAAGAGAAATTGTAAGATCAGTAGTGGACTTGATTTAAATTTTAGGAAGCAGTGGACACCACTAAAAGACACTATCCAGGAGAAAAGGAAGGGGAAGATCTTTGCAGTGTATGTGCATTTGACAACTGTAGACAGGCTGTAGTATGCACTACCTCTCTTTTATTGCATAAATTTCTTTGATGTTTCCCTTGAAAACTTGTGACCCTCCTTGAAAAACTTAGACACAGGTCTTCCTTTCATCAAGGACATTAGTGATTACAATAATTGTGCAATTTGCTTTAAATTGTCTATTTATGTTTTTAATTCTATGAAGTTATATTTTTATGTTTAGATGGAAACTGTGTTGAGGCAAGGACTTACCATGTTGACTTGGTCATCTGTGACACTGGAAAGTTTCTTTCGAGAAGCTGATCAAGTTTTGTGTATGTTTAAAGAGTTTTTGAAAAAGGTATACACTTAATCACTATATAAATGAAATTAGAATTTAGAGAAATTATTTCCACTATGTTGCTCTTCATATTGGAAATAAATCTGTGCTTATTTTTATATCACTCAGAATACAAAGAAATTTTGTTTGCTTTTTAAAGTATGTTCTTATTTTGAAGAATGGTGTACTCAATGATTCTCCCATTATTATCCTTAAATTTTTGACCTTTGTTTCTGTTCTTGCAGTAGAATGTATTTCCATTTGTCCTCAGATTCTGTCACTGCCACTCTGATTTTCAATTGATCTCTGCTTCTCTTTGAGTGCTTGTTCATTAGCACAGTTTCACATGATGCCTCCACGTAAACACTGTCCAGTGGAGAATTTTTTAACATTAACTGTATTCATAGCCAGCATACTGTGAAACTGTTTCCAATTCGTCCAGCCGATAAAATAATCAATGGGAGTATGCTTTTCCCTCTGCATGTTGACTGGATCTGGACTTTTTTACTCTCTTAGTGTTTGCCACATATTTTCTGAATTCTTTTCATGTCATTAACATGCTTAAGGACCTGTATTAGTTCTTTTTCTTTTGAAGGTTTTACCTTGATAGTCAGATCATTCAGCTCGACAGTTGAACTGTATGGCTGTGATCTCTCCAATGAATATTTTAAGTTGTGCCTCCTGTTCTAGGGGATTTTTAGCCACTGGTGTGTATATCCACTTATTTTTCTATATGTCAGAAAATTGTAATTACGATCAAATGTTGTTTGCCACCAAAAACCAGATTGGCTATTGAGGAAATTAACAGTTCTCTGAGCCTAAGTTATCTGAAATAACGATGTCTTTTGTAGATACACTTTATTTTCCTTAAATACGTAGGTTGTGTACATTTCTGACTTTCTTACCCCTCCCATATCAATGCAAAAAAGATGTAAACTTAGAATCATAGAACAGAATAGAATATTTAAGGTTGGAAAGGACCTTAAAATCATCTAGTTCCAGGCCCCCTGCCATGGGCAGGGACACCTCTCACTAAACCGTGTCGCTCAAAGCTCTGTCCAACCTGACCTTGAACATTGCCAGGGATGGAGCATTCACAGCTTCCCTGGTCATCTGTTTTCCCCTTCTTGAAAATGGGGGTTATATTCCCCTTTTTCCAGTCATTGGGCACTTCATCTGACTGCCATGCTTTTTCAAATATGATGGGCAGTGGCTTAGCAACTTCATTTGCCAGCTACTTCAAGACCAGTGGATGGATTTCATCAGGTCCCATGGACTTGTGCACATCCTGGTTCTTCAGATGGTCTTGAACCTGATCCTCTCCTGCAGTGGGCCTAAGGTCTTCATTCTCCCAGTCCCTGCATCTGCCTTCCAAGACTTGGGTGGCATGTTCAGAGCATTTGCCAGTGAAGACTGAGGCAAAGAAGTCATTGAGAACCTCAGCAGTTTCCAAATCGAGGGTAGCCAGTTTTCCTTGATCAGACCTTTGATTACTGTGAGTGGGATATTGTAAACAACTACTGAAAATGTGATGTAAAACAGAAGCATGAGTGATATTGTAAGAAACAAGATGGGTTATCACAGATGCAGAATATTTCAGGTAAAAATTTAAAAATTGTACAGAAGTCAGTTTGTTTGGATTTTGCTATGAGAAAGCCCCTTCTCTGTATTTGACTGAATACTAATAATGCTGTAATTTTGAATAAAAACTGGTGAAAAACTATGTTGACTAAAAGAAGGACTGAAGACTAACCCATCAAGCAAGTTATAGCAGACTTCCCCTTGCCTTGCAACTCATGGCCAGTAAGACCATGAACAAGAATCTAAACATATCAACTTGTTTTGTTACTCTTTAACGTAGCAGCAGTGTATTGTGCATAATTGGAATGATTTGGGGTCTGACTTACTGCCTGTCTTCCTAAAACTGTTGTTAAAACAACAAGGATACTTCATGGATAGTATCATGGAGCAAGAGTTCCTTTCTGTTCCATCAATTCCTAAACTTGCAGGAAAGAAGAAAAATAAGTTTAAATAAGCTACTAGTAAGCTAATAAGTCCCTAGTCTTGGGACCGGTTTCCAAATGGATTCTTGGAAAAAGAAGATAATTCTTTCCATTGCCACTCATTCAACCAGTCTCCAAGGCTGATCATCTCAAAAGCTATCAAGAAAAACTCATTTAAAACTTATTAGATCGCTGCTGTTGTGGTGCAAAAGTAGTCTTGGCTTATACTGTCTGTGAATTAATTTCATTTGTGCAGTGAATTTAAAAATATGGTGATGATAATTAGAAATCTGTGAAGAAATAGGTGAAACCAGTAAATTACTATAAAGATTATTTCTCAAGTATTCATATGTCTTGGTGTGCCACCATGGAACCAGAGCAGATACTTAAAAACTGCAAGATCTTTTTTTTTTAAAGGACTGCCTGGAATGAAATTGAGCGTACTACTGATCTTTTCAGATTTTGTTATGCTATGCGAGATTTAAAGACCTACACTCTCAGCAACTGAGTTCCTGTTTTTTGTGGCAATAGTAACTGAATGGTTTCCAGAATTATATCTGGTCTTTCATTGTTCGTGGTCCGCAATGGAACATGTTAACAAAGACTCAATTTTTTATAGGGCACTAGTCTCCCTAAATTCCCTCTGTAGATAGTAGAGAAAGAAGATAATTCACAATAAAAACATACTGAATTTAGCCTTTAAAATATTCACCAAGTTATTGTAACTTGTGAGGCACTTCTGTGCTTATTTGTTTCTTTGTTTCTCTCATCTTGAATTTTTCTGTGTTGGTGCTTTTACTCCTGTTTTTTTTTTTTTTTTTTTCCCCCTGTTGTGATTCACGTTCTTAGAGGATTTTCCACTCTGTAAGGTTCTTCTGTTTTCACTGGGTAGAAAGATACAATTTTTGTTTTTCTGCAAAACATTGCATACCTGTTAGAACTCTATAAAATAGAATATGTTATGCTTTAAAGATAAATGTACAGTATTAATATGATTTTCTCTTTTTAGGTTTCTGATTTAAGTGAAGGGCAGATTTTTTCAATATTAAGAGAGATATCAAATACTCTTCTAATTGTATTACCAGTAGAGGATCCTATTAAAGTAGAGGATATGTTGACCTCCAATGAAGTATGTGCCACTTTACACCTTTGGATTTGAATTCTTGAGCATATTAGAAACAATGCCTTAGTAAATTAATATAAAACTAGGAAAGAGTTTTTCCAACTGTGGAAATATATTTTTTTTTTAATTTTTTTTTAATAGTTAAAATATTTTGGTTGCAATATTTTCTATGAAGATAGATTAGTTCTTGAGTATTTGATATGCTTGAGGTGTAGTATTTCACACATAATTTTTATCTATTTAGCTGCTACACATTTAGATGAGATGTTTTTGTATGAAGGTACTCACACGTATGCAGCCTTTTTTTCTCCTGTTTTTTCCAAACTGTTTTTTTTTAAAGGATAAGGCAAAAAAATACTTTCTAACAAGTATATTTGAGAATGTAAGGATATTCTTGATTCCAAATGAGACTAAAAAAACATTGGTCTTTTTTTTTTGTATCCCTTAAAAACTTCTATTTCCAACAAGCCTACTGTTATCTCTACTCTACTCTTGTGAGACCTCACTTGGAGTATTGTGTGCAGTTCTGGTGTCCTCAACATAAAAAGGACATGGAACTGTTGGAACAAGTCCAGAGGAGGGCCACGAGGATGATCAGGGGGCTGGAGCACCTCCCGTATGAAGATAGGCTGAGAGAGTTGGGTCTGTTCAGCCAGGAGAAGAGAAGGCTGCATGGAGACCTTCTAGTATCTGAAGGGGGCCTATAGGAATGCTGGGGAGGGACTCATCATGAGGGACTCTAGTGAGAGGACAAGGGGTAATGGGTTCAAACTTAAACAGAGGAAGTTTAGATTGGATATGAGGGTGGTGAGGCACTGGAATGGGTTACCCAGGGAAGTTGTGAATGCTCCATCACTGGTGGTGTTCAAGGCCAGGCTGGTCAGAGCCTTGGGTGGCATGGTTTAATGGGAGGTGTCCCTGCCCCTGGCAGTGGGGTTGGAACTAGATGATCTTGAGGTCCTTTCCAACCCTAAGTATTCTATGATTCTATTTAGTTAGCAAATTAGTGCAAGTAAATGAAATTGTTAAGGACAGTTGGAAGAGTATTTGGGTAATTTCAGATTCAGACTATGACCTCTCTTCAATAATCGGGATTTTCTTCTGGCCCTTAAAAATGCAGTTGCATTTCAAAAATGAAAATTTGAAATTCAAAGTGTTAAAAGTGTAGTGATAACAGAAGATATTTATATTTTTGAGTAAAGATTTTTGGTTTGGTTTGGTTTCTCAGTTTTCTTTTTAAAATGTTGCTGTTTCACTGAAACTGTCTCATTATGAAGAATGCAATTTTCAGGGAAATGTTTTGGCTCTCCATGAAGAGAGAAGCAGTAATAAGATAATCAGTGATGCTAAGATAATTCATTGATATTTTTATTTAACAGGCTTATACTAAAGATTGTGCTGAGTTACTGAACCACAAAAGCATGCACATTGAATCTGCTGTTCAAGAGCTAATATCTCTATTTAAACAGAATTATGAAATTGAATATCCTGAGAAAACCTCAGAAAGCCCCATTTTAACAGGTAGATAATGTTGATTATTTAAATAAAAATCTGTCCCTCGTTGTGTCATTTAGCTAGTACGCATCAAAATTTAATTGTTTTAGCTGACTTTCTTCAGAATTCTCTCTCCCAATACGATTTGATCTGTGTCAAAGTTCTGCCTTCAATTGCCACTGTTAAACTAAACCACTCGCCTATGAAATACAGAGGTAATTCAGTGTTTCAGTATTGGGATTTCTAGAATTAAACTCTGTCCTTTTGTTTAGATTACCAAGGTATTTGCTCTAGAGGAAGAGCATTATGGTTCCATTTCTCTTAGTCACTCACAGTATTATACCGCACCTCCCCCCAGTGAAATCCAGTGTTGCTCTTTTCTCAGCTCTATGGGGTATTTGATACTGTCCCTCTTTCTGTGACTTTTCTGTCACAGTAGAAATGTATCTCGAATACCAGTGCTTAACTAGCTGGTCAGTTTAAATTAGTACAGTTTTTTGACTATCAACTGCTAGTATATGAGGCTCACAGCTCATCAATAAGGCTGGTTCCCACTGCTCTGGGATGTGTTACAAAGATTTTAGGAGGTGCTATACCATTATAGGTAAAATAGTTTTTAGCTGAAGAAAATGTTTTTAAGGAAAATGTATTTTGAGGCTTATTCAGTAATGGAGCTCCTTTTCTTACACAGGGTTTTCCCCTTCTGGGTTCAGTTTCTTCCAGATATAGAAGCATAGTTAGGTTCAATGCTCCAGGTATTTCAATACCATGCAATCAGAAAAACACGATGAAGATATACTTCTTTGTATTTTGTTAAATTGTTTGTATTAATATTACACACACACTCCCTCCCCCCCATTTCGAGCTGATATATCCATGTCTGCCTAGCTATCTTTAATAACTTATCTGTAGTGCACGGTGTCTCTTAGGCTGAGGCTTATAGGCTGGGGTATTAACCGGATTCCTGGTGTAAAAAAAAAATTGTGAAATAAAAATAATTAGCTGATCCAGATACTCCTAAAATAAAAATTAGTATTGTTTTGTTTGTAAAGAGAGGGAACATCATGGTTCAAAGCAGAACACAATGTTCAGTTAACAAGGTTTTAGTTTTTGTTTTCTGTTTTTTTAATATTTACAGTAAAAGAAAAGCGTATCGTTTTTGGAGATAAAGAAAATGAGAGTGAAAAGAGTACTTCTGCACCTTGTCATGATAAAGAAGATGAGTTTAAAAAGGTATTTTGTGATCAGAAAGGAATTTTTTTCCGACCAATCATATTAGTAAATAGTATCTTGAGTTTCGGTAGATAGAAATCTGTTACAGAAAGGCATCACATAAAGAATCTCAAATGTAATGTAAAAATTATGAAATAGTTTCCCAACAAAGTGAGTTTAAAATAGATTGTAGCTTTCCAAAATATATTCCATGTTATTCAAGTTATCACCTTTGCTAAACAAATTTTTGATACGTAAGTGGTAAGTGTAAAATTTTGGAGAGAATATTGTGCCTAAGCCATAACACAGGCTTTCCTTCTTGGGTGGGTGGAAACATTCATCCTTTATGTCTTCTTCCAACTTCACCACCTTTGTACTCTTTCCTTAAAGTATGCGATCTCTTCATATTCAGCAAAGAAGTGGAAGTAGAGGACAAACAAACTTGCAAGCACAAATGCAGTAATTTTATAAGATTGCATTCTGTTGCTTTGTGCTAATGATTATTACATATTGCTGTATTTTTGTTCTTCTTCATCCAATACAGTGAGATTTTACTGTTTTTGTTTTATTTGAAAAAAGTACATATATAAGAATATTTTTGTGTAATTCATGGTGATTTTACAGAGAGCTTTTCTGAAGGAGTATGAGACTTCAGCCAAATCTCAGTATTCTGTCTCTGAATAAGCCAAATTGAGTTTCCTCAGATACTATATTATCTTTTTAATGAAGCTTTTATTTATTTACTTACATACAAGCTATTTTCCCCCCAGCTTCTCCCCTTGTATTTTTCATGTAGCTTGCAGTATAAATTCCTTCAGACAAAACCTAATATGTTTGACTTAAAACCTTTTGAAATAATATTCAGGTTCCTGTCTGAATACAATATGGGATAATGTGCATTTTATTTATTACAGAAATCTAAAGAGTTGGTTGCCTATTTCAGTTACCAGCTGCTAGACAGCCTCCAGAAAGCCACCCGACTGTCTTTGGATAGTCTTAAAACAAGAATATTTGTTTCAAAGTAAGTTGCAAATGAAAGGTTCTTTCAATAATATTACCAGAACAGAGTTATTTCTGTATTATTATAATATATTAGATATACATTCTCACATGTAATAATAGATGCACATGTATCATTAGTCAAACAGTCCCAGACCTCTTGGTCTGGGACTTTTTAGCTCAAGCAAAACATGGAGAGCATTCACTTTAGGTTGCAGTGATGCTTTGGGCCACACTTTTATACTTCAGTTCTTTATGTTGCTAATTATAGTCTATGCACTTGTTTTTGTGCAGAAAATGAAGTTTATTTCTGGTATTGTTTCTCCTCTGCCTGCACCCTTTTTTATTCCCATATGTTTTTCTTTGGGATTGCTTTCAAAATGCTGTTAGTACAATTAGTCCAACACAAATTACTAGAGCTTAAATGATCATTCTAGATAATATATTGTAGTGTGCCTATATGTTCATCTCATTTCAAATTATTTCAGCAAGCACTTATTTCAGGCTGTGCACTCAGAATTGTTTCCCATGGGTTAAAGATCATCTATGCACTCTTCATCAATTCTATATGATAACATCAAGATCCATACGATTTTATAATTCTCCCGTACCCAGTATAATTTCTATAGATTCTTCCCTGCTCAAGCAGGCATACACTTCAGAGACAGAATTGCTTCAGTATAATATGTTGTATATTGGAAATTCTACTTAGAATTCTATTAAGAGAATTAATTTTAAGTGGGTGAACTTGATGGTGATTTTTAATTAATGTATGTTGAAGACAGTTCTTTTTCTAAGGACATCTTTCATAGAAAATATATTGAAATCCCTGTCTTATTTAAGTCAACAGGAATTTATATGGGTGCATCCTTTACATTTGTCTGTGATATCATATTGTTGAATTCTCTCTTATTTGGTCACTATGTCATGTCATGGCATTTAGAAATTGTAATTTGCACTTTAGTTTCTAGTTTTGAGTGGGTTCACATCATGTGTTTATAATTTTTCTTTAGCTTATTGTGTTTGAAAGGTTTTTTTTTTCTGTTCTGTTGAATGTTTATCTAAAATGTAACAAAGCAAATTTTACTCATGATAGGTTGTTACATGAAATGGTCAGTAAAACCTTCTTATGTCCTAATCAAAGCACTGGTAGAGTTCCATCATTAAGGCATTAGGTTCTGTTAAATTAAAGCATCAGAATCCAGCATCAGGAAATATTCTGGTTAAAAAAAATATCTGAAAGCAGTGGCTGGATCCAAGGTAACCTCTGTCTGAATGATGGAGCTCTGGGTATTATCATTACCCTTTAAACAAGAAGCTTCTGTAAGTTTTTTCAAGTAGTTCATAACTTAGTATGAAAACTTCATGAGGGTCTGCCCATGAAAGGTAGCTCAAAATTGTATTTCCAAGATAATGTGAGGGGATTTCATGGTGAAGTATTTATGCCATGTTTCAAAATTATTTTCAGCAAAACTACATTTGGGAGAACAAAACTTTCTGCCCATTCAAGCAAATCTCAAGAGGTGGCTTCTCTTCTAAAAGTGGAACTACACCTTGCTGTTCCCAATGTGGTAAGTTATGTGTCATATAGGTAAGGTAAAATACACTGTCTTATAGTTATCTATGTACTTGCCTAAGATCAGCATGTGGGCACACATCTACTGAACTGGCATCCATTCCAACGCAGAGCAATTGCTCAGGCCTTTGAGTGTGCTGAGAGCACTGATGAAACATGCTAACAGTCCACATGTTCCTGATTTCTGTCTTAGTGGTACCTGCAGAACCTGGCCTTTTATTCTTCTTGTGTGTTTCAGCAATTATATTGCAATCTGCCCGTGAGTATTCTTTGCAGAATTATTACAGTTCTCCTTCATGTGTAGCAATTGCATTTCTGGAATAGACTTTTCATGTTTGTTTTTATTTTGACTGTTTAGTTCCTTGCATGATTTAAATACTTAATTGAATTTAAAAAATTAACATTATCTTTGCTCAGATTGGTTTTGGTCGTCTCAATAGGAAGTAAGATGACCAGAAGGAGAAACACTGAACGAGAATGAGGAGATTCAAACCCAAAAAAGCTGTGGATTTCTGTGTACAGAGGACAAAAAGACAGCTTGACTGCAAAGAACTAATGCATGCATTTGTTTGTGTTTTGTAGAGTAAGATAACGCTATGGCAGTGATACGTGTGGTATTTTATTTTATGCTTGAGAAGGTAACTTAATATGTAGTTGCCTTATAAAGACTAAAAGCTTTATATTCCTGAAAATACAATGAAAGAAAGGACTAGTTTTAAGGTGATATTCCTTTGCCATTGAAACAGTGTTCATACTGGCATTCTCTTGTACATTCACACTTTGTGTACACATGGTATATAAGGTCTGCCAAGTGTAGAATTTTTACCTTATTGATACTTGCCTAAGCATAAAGCCCCAAGCTCCACTCACTGCAAAGGGAAGTGCATCTGTCTTTCTTAACCAGTTCTCTGAAACGCTTGACTGATGCAGGGCAGTAATCAAGTAATGCTGGGTAAAATACCGCTTTGCTAATGCTGATAAGATTTTTCAAGATCCTTGCTTTTATGCATGTAACTGCTCAATCCATGAGATTGATTGGTTAGTGTTGGGACCAATCCTGTTCAACATCTTTGTCAGTGACATGGACAGTGGGATTGAGTGTGCCCTCAGCAAGTTTGCCGATGACACCAAGATGTGTGGTTCAGTTGATATGGTGGAGGGAAGGGATGCCTTCCACAGTGACCTTGACACGCTTGAGAGATGGGCCAATGCCAGCCTCATGAAGCTCAACCAAGCCAAGTACAAGGCAAGTACAAGGTCCTACACCTGGGTCAGTGCAATTCCGGCACTCCTATAGGTTGGGCTGGGAAGAGATTTGGAGCAGCCCTGCAGAGAAGGACTTGGGGATGTTGGTCAATGAGAAACTTAACATGAGCCGGCAGTGTGCACTTGCAGCCCAGAAAGCCAACTGTATCCTGGGCTGCATCAAAAGGAGTGTGACCAGCAGGTCGAGGGAGATGATCCTGCCCCTCTACTCTGCTCTCGTGAGACCTCACTTAGAGTATTGTGTGCAGTTCTGGTGTCCTCAACATAAAAAGGACATGGAACTGTTGGAATAAGTCCAGAGGAAGACCACGAGGATGATCAGGTGACTGGAGCACCTCCCATATGAAGATAGGCTGAGCAAGTTGGGGCTGTTGAGCCTGGAGAAGAGAAGGCTGTGTGGAGACCTCATAGCATCCTTCCAGTATCTGAAGGGGGCCTACAAGGATGCCAGAGAGGAAGTCTTCATCAGGGTCTGTAGTTACACGACAAGCAGAGTGGGTTCAAACTTAAACAGGGGAAGTTCAGGTTAGATATGAGGAAGAAGTTCTTTACTGTGAGAGTCATGAAGCACTGGAACAGGTTGCCCAAAGCAGTGATAAATGCTCCATTGCTGGTGGTGTTCAAGGCCAGGTTGGACAGACCCTTTGGTGGTGTGGTCTAGTGTGTGGTGTCCCTGCCCATGGCAGAGGGGTTGGAACTATGTGATCTTCAGGTCTTTTCCAACCCAAACCATTCTATGATTCTGAAACGTTCTATAACTTTCAAGCAGTTTGTATCCCAGTTGTGAACACTCCTGTGGATGACTGCATCCTTTCAGAATGATGGCTTGCACATGAAGGCTATGAGATGATGTTCTAAGGACTACATTTGAGGATTAAGTATATCGCGAGAGTGATCTTTCTTGTAATATTTTAGCAAGAAATGCCGTTTTTCTATTCTTTCCTGAGTCACTCTCAGATAGGCTCTTCCTTCTGCTCAGTATTGAGAAATTGATGTGTGCCTTTACTATACCTTATCCTACATAGAATTATTTTCAGACAAGGACAAGACAGTCATTATTGCTGTAAATACAGTTCAAAAAGTTTTGGGTTCAGGACTTTATGGCCGTTTGTGTAATACTAAATAAAACAGGCTAGAGACTGTTCTTTGACCTGAAAGTCAGCTGATGTGAAATGGTGCGTATCCATTGTAATAAGTGTTTATCTTCCTCACCTCAGAAGTTTGCATTCAAACTGTGTGTTAGGAGCAGCTCCTGTCATTTTTTATGCGCCAAACTGTGCCTGATTTTTTTCTGGAAGATTTTTTTGGGGTTTTTTTGCTATGCTAACTGTATTAGCATTTATGCGGTGGATGATGCCAGACCAGAGCCTGGGGTTTGACCCTATTATGTTAGCTAGTTGTTCTTGATTCAGATCAAGAATTCTTGTTTGCCTTGTGGTTCCTTTTATCATGTACTCCAGTGATTGAATATGAGTTCTCCTTCTCTTCTGACTCGGTATTAGTTTGCTTTCAGAATTACGATACAAAATCCTTGCCAAATATACAAGTTGACATCTTCAGGGCTGCATGGAGTTCCACTACTTTATTAAATACTGTGCTCTTCCAAAAGTTTCTGACATAATGAAACCTGTGGGAGAAAATAAATTATTCAACTAAAACCTGTGGCACTTTGATCCAGATGATTTTGTTTGTCTGAAATTACCCACAGTATGAATACATGTATAGAAAAGCACTTAAAAGGAGAGGTTCTATAGCTGTAGATCTTTAAAAGAAGCTGACTATATGTATTTTTATGACTATTTCTCTTACAGTTCTCTCTCTCAGAATTTAGTGCTTAAGAGCAACAGAAAGGAGGATCTTGGCATCCTTTTCTAATGCTTCTAGAATGCAGGAAACAAGGCTTGCGACAAACTGTAGAAGATCAATAGAAAAATGCTATTTAAAATGTTGTAGGAATTGTAAACATATTGTAAAAAAAACCCAAAACACTAATAAATCCATCTACTTCTACACTTGCTTATCATTTTAACCAAGCTATGACTGTGCAAATAGGTAACAGGTCGCTAGAGTATGTACCAGTTATTTAGAGGCAATTCTGAGCCAAACTGTTACATTTCCCAGCTTGTCTCCTGGGGTAAGTTCCACAATTCACTATGAGTGGTGTAAAACTGAGAACTTAAAAAATGACAGTCAGTTGCATTTATTTAAACAATGTTTTTAATGTTTTAAATAGATAATGGTCCCCAGTTTAGATGATATACAGAAAGCTATCAATCGCATGATTCAGTTAATACTGGAAGTAAATCGTGGAGTTGCTCACTGGGGACAGAAGCATTTGCAAAAATCTAGATTAAAACCGGGAGCAAGCAAACAGCAATTATCCTCAGCAGGATTACCAGGACAAGTGAAAAAAAAAAAGGAAGGTAAGTGGTTTGAGTTTGTTTTTCTTTTACTTAAGTTTTGTTTTTAATTAAAATGTCATGTATAAATATTTCTGAATAAGCTTACTTTCCTTCAAAAAGGCCAACTGTGGATTATCTTGCATTAAATTGTTTGGTTTGTTTTGATTTATTTAGCTGTATTTTCCAGAAATACCTTTTCAGGCTTATGTAAGTGAAACTCTGAGAAACAATAACTGAAGCAATCTTAGAAAAGTTATTACATTCTGAATCTCCTGTTTAATTTGAGGCCCAGTAATCTTGTTAATTTTTTTACCTGCTTACTGTGGAATGTAACCATAATGATGCATTTAAATCATGAACAATGGTTGTAGGTGAGCTTTCATTGGAATATTGAGAATAGAACAACAGCCAGTTTAATAATTAGGTTCCAGTAAAGATTTTAATTGCTGGCTGTATTTTTAGAATGGATTGTAAGACACTTCAAGTCTTTTTTCATGTGAATATTCAGTCTGTAGATAGACCAGCATCCACTTTATTAAGATATTTTTTACCATTATATTATTTCTAAACGTCGCTCTATATGCTTTGCAAGCATCTACAAAGCCCAAATGTATTTTTACCTTGAGGTTCTTTTAGCTGCTTAGCTGAACCATTGATCTGCAATACAGTTGTATCTTTGTTGTGATTCCTTTGGGTAGTCTTTAACTTCTTGGGCAGTTTTATGTTTCCATAGTCCAGAGCTGGGACTTTGTTCTTTTACAAATGTGCTTTGTATGATTTTTAAGGTCTTTTAATGGGCTTCAAGCAGGGTGGTAGGAGACTGTGGTCATCAGTCATAGCCTTTTCCTGCTGTTATCAAAATACAACATCAACAAGTAACCATTTTCATCACCTTTTAACTACTAATCAGCAGCACCTGGAGGTGTATGTTAATGTTTGCTCAATGAGATCTATAGGAGTACATTGGCAAGGATGGATCAATCTGAGACTTTGTTTCCAGTGACCAGATCCCTGAAAAGGTCTTCAGAGTAAAAGAGAACTTGGAGTTGCATTAAATCCCCCATTAAAAAATGTAGGTTGTGGGAAGAGTGGATTTTATTTCTCCATTCTCTTAAATCTGCTTCAGAATGCTCAGACATCATTATGGCAGAATGGACTTATTAGCTCTCAGGGATATCAATGTTTATATTGACCCTGGTTGTCTCAGCCATTCATCGAAGATGGAGGGACATGATTAAGTCCATTTTATTTTCCTTCTATCTGAGCTTAATTCTAGTTCTTAATGGAGACAGAGCTTGTCTTTCAACATCAACAGTGTGACCAGAGCAGCAGCTACCAGTGTCAAAACTGCCTTTGAAAGCATTTGTGGAGGCAAGAGGTTTATGAGATGTAGGAAAATCTCTAGATTGTACTTTTCTATCTCCCTGCTCTCCCTCCCACTTTTTTTTTCTTCATTCAGTTCTACACTCTTTCCAACAAGACTCAAAATACTTTGAAATTAGCAGTTTGCAAGACAAGAGCAGCTTCAACATATGACAAACATTTCTGCACTTATTTACATATGACTTGGAAAAGCTTAGCATCTTTTTTAAAACCACTAAATATAATGACAAGGAGTTATGTATTTGAAGCATGCTAAAGAAACAGTGTTTTAAGGGGGTTATACAATTAAAACTCTCTATATTAATGTTTAAAAACATAAAATAATACAGAATGTTTATGAAGCTTTGTTGTGCTCTGGTTACAATTAAATTACAGTGGAGAAAATTAAATTTGTAAATTAAGAAGACTGTTCTCTTTCCATTTGGAAGCATTCACTCTGGATGGAATTTTCCCTATCTGTATAGAGCCTGGCTGAACTAGCATTTAGTATTGTCATATTTAGCAGTCATACAGACATTTGAAGAAGGATATTCAGCCTTACTGAAGAGTATCATTACTTAACTTGGCATGCATAGGTTTGGAAGAGAATTCTATTCAAACTTTTAATGGTTCATTCATTGACATATAATTTTACTTTACAGAAGGAGCTGAAGGTGTGCTTGCCAGAAAGCTAAGAAATTTTTACTCAGGTGTTTCAGAACATGAAGATGTTTCTAAATTAGTTATGCTTCTCTCTTCTTCTGTGAATTCTCTAAGAGAAGTAGCTAGTGAAGTTCTGACGGACTTTCAGAAATATAAGGTGCTATGGACAGAAGATAGAGATGAGAAAGTTCAGGTGAGTTTAATGATGATCATCTACAGGACTGTTCTTCGTTAATCCTATTTTTTGAAATCAGGAAAAACGAGGGAAAGCAATCAAGGAAAAAGATGTAGAAAACACATTAACAGCTGAAATTTTTATTTTGTTTTTCAATAGTGGTAATGTATTTCCTAAGCAGAAGGAATGTATCTACTTTATTTAACCTGGCATTAATTGAGCTTTCTTTGCTTCTATTTTCTATTTAATAGACTGCATTATATACACACATCACCTATTTACTACAGGAGTACTGGTATGTTTTGACTATTGCAATGCAAGTTGTGCAGTTTACGTAGGCTAGGAAAACCCACTTTATATGCAGAACTGAGAATTTACTGCTAGTCTACTTAAAATTTGAAATCAAATAAATATTTTTTGTTTGATCTAGTTACTACTGAAGAAAACAATACTGCTAGATAGAAAGCCTCAATAATAATGCAGTTTGGTTTTTTACACACATGCTATAGTTTCTGCATTCTTTCTTTAGCACTATGCTAACCCTTCCACTGTCTGCCTGGGTACTCTCAAACAAACGAACGGAAGTGGGAAACAGCTTTCACTATTTATTACTTGTCCATGCCACACAGGCATATTGAGTACAACTCTTGCATAACATTTCTGAACTGCATCTTTTCAGAATCACAAAACTTTTCTAGACTTTGAGTTCTGCTTATGGGAGGAAAATGTGTTTTATTGTGATTGTTTCCCATATGATTGCTCTAACAGGGTAATCTTTCTGTAAGTGTGGGCATGTATTTTTTGGTCTCTGTTTCATCATCTGTTTTCACAAAACTGTTAGGCTTTTTACATGTCTTGGATATCTGTTTTTCTGCTAAATTTGATTGGAACTTCCCAACAAACTTGAGAGTAACTGACACAGAAATTAATAAACATGACTGCCTCGTCACATGCATTTTACTCTGTCAGCAAGGTTACAGAGGCTAAAACCAGTTTTATAAATTTTCAGTAATTCCTGAATAACTGTTGATACTTGTTTTATGAAAAATATGAAAAAGGATGTTTGCTGATTGACACTTTAAACTACACACAGCAATTTTTTGCTAGCTGTCCATCTCTGACTGAAATTAAAGAAGAAATACTTCGCTATGCAAAGTTGGAAGAAGAGATGAAAAATTTAAACCCTACTATTCCTCTTGGTCCAATTGAATTGCATACAGGTATGACATTTTCTTATCTTTGCATATACAGTAGGATAATGAATGTAACAGTCACGTTATTTTTTTTATTCTTGGAAATAAATGCTTACAACATGAATAGAGATTACTGAAGACACCTCCCTGACTGATCAGTCAGGCCTCACTCAGACCCATCTGAGAAATCTATCTTGAAAAAAATCTTCCATTCCCCTTCCTTGCTCCTCTTTGGTGTAGCGAAATTAAATTCTGTCATGGCTGTGAAGTTTTCATGGAGGCTAGATCATCCCTGGCACTCATTTCTGGCACCAAGTCAGCCAGTGATTATGAAGTGCGTTGGAACCATAAATCACTTTCTTTGGTATTGGCATAAGATTAGCACATTGCTGCATCAGGGTTTCTTTTTTCAGTATCAGTTTTTGGCTTAACGGGAGATATGGCTACTTAGCCATTCCCATGTTTAGCACCCATAGCTCTCAGAATATCAAGTGTTTTCCTGTCCACCTCTAGTGTCTTTAAAGGTAGAGAAGCTGGCACTAAAACCTGGATTTGGAATGCATTCCCTCAGTTCTATACTGCACCATGCTTCAGTACCTGGCCTTCTGTGGTCCTTACAACCTGGTACTCATTGATCAGGTTACTCTGAAGAACACTCAGATGCGACTGATGTTAATGACAAATGCATTCTCTCTAGGCAACTGCTAATTAATTAATTAAGCTGTGTGTTCTATGACAGAGAAGCTAACGTCTTCTCAGGACCAGTGTAACTGTTTTATGTTGTTGTTTGTTTGTTTGTTTGTTTGTTTGTTTTACTTTGTGGCCAATATTGTCGTAGTTGCTATCTAGGTACAAGTTGTAATTGTATCCCTTTCTAAATATTAAAATATTAGTAAGGCCATGTTTCTAATGAGCAGCACCCATCTTCTGAGATATTAAATTGATTAGGTTGAGAAATTATCTCTGTACAATTTGTCTTCCTTGTACATCAGAGAAGACAGAAGCTGCACCCTTTGATGACTAGAGTTCATTGCAGAATCTTGGTGGCGTTTTATCCCTAGCTTTCTTTCAGTGAATAAACAAAAATGCCAGACTGCTAATTGCATATCCTCATTCCTTAATGCAACTTCTTGTTAACGGAACCACTCTGGAACCAAGTATTTCACTCTGAATAACTCTTGCTGTCTATTATTAACATATAATAGACATGGAATATAAGAATATGGAGTTTGTTGGTCTTCACACTACTCCCTCATCTGTCACCACTGCACCAGAGGGAGCCATGTCCTTTAAATTCAAGATCAAGAATATTAAATGTTTTTGTGATCTGTGCCAGCAGGTGTTTTTCTTGGGCTCAATTTAGTTTTTGGAATTGATTTATTATCATTTACATATTCTAGCTTCTGGACAGTGTACAATACTTTTCTTGAATTACCTCTGACTTTCAGGAATCATTTTAATGATAACATTATTAAAGAAGAAA
The DNA here is from genome assembly GCA_028858755.1 of Ara ararauna. Taxonomy (NCBI): domain Eukaryota; kingdom Metazoa; phylum Chordata; class Aves; order Psittaciformes; family Psittacidae; genus Ara; species Ara ararauna. The sequence continues at coordinate 104,095,976 of CM054379.1, forward strand.
CTATATCTGCTGTAAACCAGGTTATATGCTGCCACCAGAGTACAAAATACTGCCTATTAAAACCTTAATTTATTCTGATAAGAAATTAGAATGCAAATGATTGCCTTTTGTATCTCCTCACTCTTCATTTGTGTTTATATATTAACTGTAAATGATATGATGAGACACCTTACAGTTTTACTTATGAAGTATTCAAAATCCCAATATTGAAACCCCAAGATGCTATTTCAGGTATAAACCATTTGCACAACACTGATCTTACATATATATATTAACATTTGGTTAATATCTGAAAATCAACATTAATAAGTAGGCATTTCCTTCCTCTTTTGTCTTCTTTATATATTTTATTAGGTAAGCTTACCAATATGTTTTACAGATACCATAATATGCAGTGCAAGAACAGAAATATTTTTAAGTATAAATTGTTTCAAAATGCAGTAGTTGGATTGCCTGTCTGCTTTTCCTAATTACTGTTAAAAAATCGTGATGATGTGGGTTTTATTTTTACAGGAAAAAAAATCTTTTTTTTTTTTTTTTAATATTTTAAATCAGGACCACTGCAAACAGCTTTAGCAATTGAAGCCAAAACCTGGAAGATGCTCCTCTGTCATTATTTAAATGAGAAATATAAAAAGAAAATGACAGACATGATGTCGTTCATAACTGAATACTTAAAGAAAATGTCTCGACCTCTGCGTGACTTAGATGATGTCAGATTTGCAATGGAAGCTTTATCTGTCATACGTGATACAGAAATAGAAGTAGATATGACTCTGGGACCTATTGAAGTAAGATGGCTTTTTTATCTTGATTTTTAATAGTATCCAATAAGAGTCTTCAAAATCCTGAGAACCCAAGTGATGAGTTTACTGTCCTAAAGGACATACAGTGAAGATGGGAAATGAAGTACTATTTTTATTGTTATTTTTATTATGAATTACTAATTAGTATTACTTAGGTAGACACTCTATAAATGCAGAACAAAAAAATATTCTCAAATTATAATATAAATACAATGTAGGAGACAATGTGCAGAAATAAGCAGATGAGAGCACAAGATAAGGGAGCAATAGTCTCCCTCTTGCTGCATGCTTGGCCATTAGTCTAAATCCTCTTAACTTTTCTGTATCTATCAACAAACATCTTGATCATGTGACCTCTTAAATATAGCCAAAAGATACTCATGGAGCCACATATCATTGTATGCTGTCAGTAACTTGCAGCATTCTTTAAGTTTTTCCTATAAGAAAGAAGCTAAAAGAAGCTCATTATTCTGTTATGTACTTGGTATTTATTATCACACTTTGAAATGGTCAGCTTAATAGAACACATTTGTGTTAAATTGTCATCCACCTTTTGGAGGAGGAGTTGTATTGCTGTAGAGTAACATTTTCTTTTTTGAAGACTGTTAGCAGAAAGAACTTCCAGAGGATTGTTGTCATTATCATCATACTTATGTTAAATAAAATGAGCAAGAGGAACTGAGTTCAGCACTATCTATTTGTTAGCTTTTAGATGTGTAGAAAATTATGCAAAATTTATAAATAAATAAAAGATATAAGAATATGAAGTATTAACATTTGTTGGTTATTTACAACTGCTCCTGGCACCTTGATATCAATATTGAGTTAAAGGTTCTTTCCCAAACCACTCACATTCTATATAGCTTGCAAACATTTACTCCTTTTCTATATTAAGATAATAAATTCCATTAATATCAGTAGGGCTAGTGATGTTACCAAGTAAGTCTTAGGTATTTTTAATGAGATTTGCTTACATGATGAAAGAATATAGGTCTGATAAAATAAAGATATATCTATGAGTATAGAACAATGGCAACTGATTGGTAATTTCAGTGTTGGTTTTTTGTTCTTGGCAGATTTAATTAGAACTTTGTTGATGGGGTCATTAGTCTTTATATTTCTTACTAGAACATGATTGAAGGAAAGAGAGCTTGATGCAAGGAAAAGTATGACACAAAGGGGATTGAACATAGTCAGTGTTGATTAATCAAGGGAGAATCATGCCTAATCTACTTGACAAGGCAATCTCCAGAGGCCCATTTCAACTTCAGTGGTTCAGGGAAACTATAAAATATGAAAATGATCTTATTTTTAAATAATGCCATGAGTGTCGGAGGAGAATAATAAGCCGAAGACAGGCAAACACATTGTTAATGAGAACAAGTGTTAAAAAAGTTTCATTCTGTAACAGATACATAGGCAGGCATTTGATAGCTTGGCAAACAGTAATAAATATTTTATTGGTGATACGGCAAAATATTTAAAAATGTATAGTTTAGTGAGCATAATTATTCAGAGTTAGGAAAAAATAATCAACTTGTACATTCAGGTGGAATAAAAGTACCATTGAGATGATAAAATTTTATGTATTTCTAATATTAAATTTATGGTGTTTGTATATTATTTTCTGGTATTTCAACCAAGGCATCTTTGAAGAAATATTTTTGCTGTTGTTCCCTAGTTCTTCGGTCATCATCCGTACTTAAAAAGAAACAAATAAATATTTTATGCCTAAATTACGTGACCAGACTTTCTTTGAAATGTTTCTTACAAACTTGTTCTATGTTCCTGCAAATGAATTTGAAATACATTCCTAAGGCTTTTTACTTTTTTTATCTAGGAAGCCTATGCCATTTTAAATACATGTGAAATTAAGGTTACAAAAGAAGAATTGGAAGGAGTTGACTCACTCAGATATTCTTTTAAGAAATTACAGAAAAAAGCTGTAAGTGTATAAACTATGTTATTTTCCATTTGTCTTCACATGCTTCTTTCAGAGTACAAATGACAATGTGGGACCAATTGTCACTCCACTCTATCTTCTCTCTTGGCCTCAGTTGCATACTAGCATCTATGCCTTTTATTAGTATGTTAATTTTCTAATTTTACTTTTATAGAACTCTTTAATACTTAGATATTACTATCGCTTTTAGATATATGCTTATAACCTGCAAGAAAATGAGAAATGTATTATGTCTCTCTGCTCTTCCTGCTCTCCTTTATTTCCAGGTTTTGTATCATTCTTGTCTGATTAGGAAGTTTACTACCTTTAGATTACCTGGGGTTTAAGAACTGCATACCCTGCTACTGCCCCTACCCTGAAGTGGTGATTGCACATTTGCCTTTATTGTTTAAGACAGCCTTATATCCCACAAAAGCTCAACATTCATTGAGTATTGAGAAGGTTAGATGGAAATATGTAGACACTTTGTTGGAGCAATTAAGTTAGAACCTGTCCCACAGATTAATCACTCTGAAAAGGACTCAAGAGTATATTTTACATTTGCATTTCATACAGTTCTTGGTTCATCTCAAACTTTTGAACAAAGAATGAAACATTTTTTAAAGAGAAATCTGAGCCATCTGTGAGGAAGAGGACACTAACACTTTGGCTTTTAAGTTTTTTTGGTGGGAGGGAATGAAGATAATAGCATCTTTTCCCCCCTTTTCTGTGTCCTTTTGTTCCTTCACCCACTTATAATGAAACATGTTCATGTAAAGGTGGTGAAGAGATTTAGTTATGTTTTTGTTTTTTCGCCACTTTTCATGCGAAAAATCAAACAGGGAGTGCCATGAAAGGAAAAATATCTACTTAGCTTTAATTTCTGTTCAGTATTTTCATACATTTTTTTATAATTTTGGTTTCTATGTAATTCAGATATCTGTTCCTGATTTCAAAAGGAATAATTTTGATTTTAATCTTTTGCATATCAGACCAGAGTTCAAGATGAGTTGCTTCAAGTTCAGCCCAAATTTAAGACTAATTTGCTAGAATCAGTGACAGTTTTTCAGGAGGATGTGTCAAACTTTGAAATATCATATGAAACAGTAAGTGAATTTAGTAGTTACGTATAACACTTGTCTTAGTTTTCCAATATTTTTGGTTTGCGGCTGTTGGTTGCTGGTATTTTATACTGCTCAGCTACTGGATGTTCAATGCCATGGTTGCCAAAGCAGTCAGCATTGTAGGTCAAACTTTTCAGTATGAAGAAGGAGCAATGCACACAACTCTGTAGCGGAAGAAAAGAATCCCTGTGGTACAACTTGCCATGAAATATTAACTTACAAATTAACTAACTTAGAAATTAACTTATGAATTGTAGCACATGTGGCATCTTTGCTCACACATCAACATTAGAAAACATGGTCTTGGGCCACTCAGTGTTTTATTTTCAGAAGAACAAAATATGAAAAATGAAAGTCTAGTTCTATTAAGTTTAATTAAGCTAAAGAATTTTTAATTTCATTAAAGTTATCTTTTCTTAGATTTGCCATTGTAAGTATTGCATTACCAAGAAACATAACTTTATTAGATTTTGATTATCAAAAAAATGTGCATTTTGTGATGACCTGTAAATATACAATGTCCTTCAGTCACTTTGAGAATTGATATTCAGTTTTTGTTAACTGCTTGTTTAAAAGGAAGGACCTATGGTTCCAAATATTCCACCTCAGGAAGCCAGTAATAGACTGCAGATCTTTCAGGTAAGAAAATAAACTATTGAGTTTCCAAATAATTAAAATTTGATCTGCTGTTGCTTATCCCAGCTGAACCCAGGACAGACACATTTACAATTTTTGGTAAATGTGCTTTTTGGTGGTTATTCTCTGTATTATGTCAACTGTACTTTAGTTTCTATCAGGCAGTATTTTCCTTAATGTGGAAGGATTGATTGATTGATTGATTGATTGATTGATTGATTTATGTGTAACCTTGCTTCACTTTGTGTTTTATGAGCAAAAATTGTTGACTTAATAAGAGTAATAAAAGCAGTAGAAGAGGGAAGTCAAGTATGACAACTCAATAATGGCTGAAAAGAAGCAAAGTTACATCAGTCACATAACCCAATCTTTTAGTCTTTTAAAGGTCATCTTTTCCATTAGATAACTGTCTTTCAACTTAACATTTGTTTGTTATGATCTGTAGTTTATGGGTCCAAAACCAGTTGTTAGTCTATTTTTCTGCAAGCTATAGGAACTTGAAGATTTTTTTCAACAGGACTTCTGTCAATCTCTTACATATTGTATAGACTTGTAAAAAATAAATTCAGAATTTCTGAACAGCAAGTTTCTGAAAGTAAATTAGAGAAGGTCCTTACACCTTCTAATGCATCTGATATGTACTGAAAGTTGAATGATTTTGGTTGAATTTGCAGTGTTTTGTCAAAAGAATGCTTTGTACTTATGGGTACTAACTGGCAAAATCATTTATCATTCCATTTTTCTATGATGATCATATCCTTTGGACAGTAGTTATACTTTGAAAGTAACTTTATTTTTTGGTCCTCTTCAGAGCTTTTTTTTCAGGCTGTATATTTTGCCATCTGATAATTTTTTTTTTTCCCTTGATGATGTGGAATTCATTTCACATCCCATTTTTAATAAAATGCTTCTTCAAATTATTTGCTTCTTATATGAGCTTTCACTATTTGAATTCAATATATGGGTTTGAGTATTACATTACATGAGAACTGTTCAAAATTTTAGGTCTAAAATATTTTCTATTACATGCACTTCTAATGAAATTATTTTAAGACAAATTTAGAACTGTTAAATGATGTATTATTAGACAAGATTAAATTAAAACATCTTGCAAACATTTTTTCATTTTGTCTGTATTAAATCTAATTTTATCAGGCTAACTTTGATGACCTGTGGAGAAAGTTTATCACATACTCATCTGGCGAACACTTGTTTGGATTGCCTGTCACAGAGTATCCAGTTTTGCGTAAAGTGAGGTAAATGTGGAAATACAGCTGTCTTAGGTGTTTATTAAGTGTGTTAAAAAGGCTTAGGGTACACCAAAGAGGGAAATATAACAATATGGAATGTTTCCATTGCCTTCAGTTAAAAAAAAAGAATAATATTTTAGATGTCTAATTAATTTGCCAATAAAAAATAATTTTGTTTATTATGGTAACAGAACCATCGTGAATATTTTACTACATGTAAATATTATACAAAGGAGCAGAATACTATGTCCTAGAAATGTATAAATATAAATAGATATAAGTACATGAATATAGTATTCAGTATTAAGTTACAGAACAAAGAACAAACAAGGAAAAGACAAGGACAAGTCAATGTATCACTTTATGAAAGACTACATTTTTTGAAAAGCTGTACAAATGACAATCAGATTCTAAAGTTTTTGCGACAATCAGATTCTAAAGTTTTTGCAACAACCATTTCAGTTATTTAATGGTGATTCACAGCAGATTAGGATATAACCCTTTCTGGATGTTTTTAGATCAGCATTTTAATTTAGATTCAGAGAGCAGTGCCTCCAAGTACTCCCCCCTTGCCATGCTCTGCTTTGCACTGCAGAGCCAGCTCAGAATATATAAACTAGGTTCCTTTTGGATGAATGGCAGTTTTATAGAACTAGACTAAAGCAAAACTTCTCCCTGATTTATTTAGAGTGGTATTAGGTCCTTAGTACAACTACCTGCTCTTTTTTGTGGATTTTATTCATAAAGTGTTCTTGTCTACATTAAGAAATATTATTATTTCTTAATTATTATTATTTTTTGTAGTACTATTGCATATACCTTTTATTTAACTGTTGTGAGATATCTGAATTACTGACTAACATTATTGGAGTGTTTTGGGTGTTTTTTTTCCAGGAAGGAGTTAGGCTTGCTTCAGAAATTGTATGGGTTATATGATTCTGTAATGAATAGTATCAAAGGTTATTATGAGATACTTTGGACGGATGTAGATATTGAAAAAATTAATGCTGAACTTCTAGATTTTCAAAACAGGTATGTTCATAATATTAATTATAACTGATGTTAGGCGCATAAAAATTCAGGTGACTTCAGTAAAGCTATTAGATCTATTTAAAATACGAAACTTCCATGAATAAGATTTATCATAATGTAATAAGATTCTTCAAGGTAGAGTGGAATAACACTAGATTTTTAGTTAATCATCCTTTTGCCTGTAGTTCTGATAACTGAAGGGCATATGATCATTTGAAGAGTCAGTTGTCTTGGCTAAATCAGCCAAGGGGCTAGGAGAGCTGAAAGTTTATTTGTAAGTGGTATGTCCTTCAACTAGGAGGATTAATCCATTAATCTTTAAGTCCTGAATGCAAGAGCAGCATTTCTGAGTTTTTTAGACTATTTTAACCTTTTTAAAAATAACTTTTCTGCCATTTCCAATATTTTAACAATGCTGAGTGTCTTAAATAATATGGATTTGTAAAAAGTTGAATATTGCAGTAATCATAGAATCATAGAATAGTTAGGGTTGGAAAGGACCTTAAGATCATCTAGTTCCAACCCCCCTGCCAGGGGCAGGGACACCTCCCACTAAACCATGCCACCCAAGGCTATGTCCAACCCAGACTTGAACACCACCAGCGATGGAGCATTCACAACTTCCTTGGGCAACCCATTCCAGTGCCTCACCACCCTCACAGTAAAGAAATTCCTCCTTACATCCAATCTAAACTTCCCCTGTTTAAGTTTGAACCCGTTACCCCTTGTCCTGTCACTACAGTCCCTAATGAAGAGTCCCTCCCCAGCATCCTTATAGGCCCCCTTCAGATACTGGAAGGTTGCTATGAGGTCTCCACGCAGCCTTCTCTTCTCCAGGCTCAACAGCCCCAACTTTCTCAGCCTATCTTCATAAGGGAGGTGCTCCAGTCCCCTGATCATCCTCGTGGCCCTCCTTTGGACCTGTTCCAGCAGTTCCATGTCCTTTTTATGTTGAGGACACCAGAACTGCACACAATACTCCAAGTGAGGTCTCACAAGAGCAGAGTAGAGGGGCAGGATCACCTCCCTCGACCTGCTGGTCACACTCCTTTCGATGCAGCCCAGGATACGGTTGGCTTTCTGGGCTGCAAGCGCACACTGCCGGTTCGTGTTCATTTTCTCATCATCCAACACCCCCAAGTCCTTCTCCACAGGACTGCTCTGAATCTCTTCTCTGCCCAACCTGTAGCTGTGCCTGGGATTGCTCCGACCCAGGTGTAGGACCTTGCACTTGGCGTGGTTAAACTTCATCAGGTTGGCATCAGCCCACCTCACAAGTGTGTCAAGGTCCCTCTGGATAGCATTCCTTCCTTCCAACGTATCAACTGAACCACACATCTTGGTGTCATCAGCAAGCTTGCTGGGGGCACACTCAATCCCACTGTCCATGTCTCCGACAAAGATGTTGAACTAGACTGGTCCCAACACTGATCCCTGAGGGACTCCACTTGTTGCTGGTCTCCAGCTGGACATTGAGCCGTTGACGACTGTTTGCATGCAGCCATCCAGCCAGTTCTTTATCCACCGAGTGGTTCACCTGTCAAATTGATGTCTCTTCAATTTAGAGGCAAGGGTGTCATGTGGGACAGTGTTGAATACTTTGCACAAGTGCTGACAAAACGCTGAGCCCTTATTGGCAGTATCTTTGTTTAAAATTATATCTCCTGATGCACTAGACTCAGTAACAGGGCTCCTGGCTCTGGAGCCTACAGCATGTCATTCAAAATCTTCCTCTTTGCTGTGTGTGATTACTGTGTCACAAATCATTGAACCTGACATTAGCTTTTTACTAATGAATGAAAAGAATGGCTGCAAACAGAAAAGAAGGCCTATGAGTTTTATAAAAGTCAAAACTTCACAGTAGTCCAACATCAGACGCAAAGTACTTTTCCCTCTCAGGGAAAGCAAGGCAAGTATTGCACACTCTGTTTGGCAGCAACCAGGGAGCTAATCAGCATGAGTCTGTTGGCAACCACACAGCCCCAGCATAGTTTGAAACCAGGCACTGACTGCTGTATTGTACATGATATGAAGAAAATATGAAATTATATCAGTGGTAGGTAGAGACTAAGTGACAATGGATCCACACCCAGGGGAAATGTGAGCCAGGCTTTATTACTTTTCCTCCAAAGAATATAATTAGTAATTTACATTCATTATATACGTATAAGTACGTATAAATTGCATAAAGGACATTCTTGTGATGGGTCAACTGCTTCGAAATTGCTTTTTAGTGTTGTCGTGGTTTAAGCCGTAAATCACGCAGTCGCTCTCTCACTCACTCCCCTCTCTTTCTTCCACCTGCTCCCGGGTAGATGGGGAGGAGAATCAAAGGAATGCAACTCCCACAGATTGAGACAAGAACTATATAATGTTCATTTTCTTAGACAATAGTTTCAGGACCACTAACAAAAGTAGACAAGGTGGTCATGTCTTTCTTATTTTTACATGTATCTCCAAAGTATGTTAATATGTGTTATATATTATATGTTATATATATATAATATTATATATATAATATTTTATATATTAACATATATATGTAAATATATGCCATGTATATTACTGGAATTGTAAATTGAAGTATTAGATTTGCACAAGGATTGCATATGTGAAATTTAACTGATTTTGCTTTGGTTTTTTGTTTGCCCATCAAGAGTTTGTGATGAAAAGCAGCAGGTAAGCTATGTTTTAATGCAAGCTGTTATTTGGAAAGAACATATCAGTGTCTGAAACTGTTAAATATTATGTTCTGTTAGTAGGGCATTTGTATTATTTTTTCATAAAAAGGTAGGCTAATTGACACAAGTTGGAATTTTACATAGAAACTGTTGACCTCAATACAAACTACTTCATTATCTCCTTGACTTTTTTAAAAATGTTTAAGCAATTCTGATTTTGATAAAAGAGACATTTACTCCTGTATCAATTAAACTTAACTGCAGGTGTCATAGACTGCCTAAAGGACTGAAACACTGGCAAGCATTTTTAGATCTCAAGGATAAAATTGATAGTTTTAATGAGTCTTGTCCTTTGTTGGAAATGATGACCAACAAAGCAATGAAGCAAAGACACTGGGATCGTATTGCTGAAACAACAGGACATCAATTTGATGTAGAATCTGATACCTTTTGCCTTCGAAACATCATGGAAGCACCAATTCTTAAAAATAAAGATGATATTGAGGTAGGTACATACATTTTTACCTCCTTGTTCATTTTCTATTGTCAGTAAAAATAGCTTGAATACTTATAAAATTATCACCTTTTTAAAAAATATATTTTACTTTGTTAAAGTTCTTGACAGTCAGGCCACAGTAGTTTAAAATAATTTGTAATTTATGTAGAAGTTCTTATCCATATGAGCGACAGAGGCAGCAACTGGAATCTTTGGACTGTTATTTCTACATGATCTTTTCACATTCTTCCTGGCCCTATTTTCTATGAGATTTTTCACCCTTTTAAAAGGGAGGGTGGGGGGGAACAACCAAACCAAAACCCAAAAAACATCAAACAAAATTTCCAGTGATCCTGGTCACCTATTTTTTTAACTCTGTGGTTGCTTTAACAATTTGTAAAAAAATCATAAATTTTAGAGGAAGTTTCCATGCTTATTAATATGTAATATGATTACTTTTCCATATCTTTATTTACTTTTCCAACACAAACTATTCTTGGATTCTGTGATTCTGTAAATTGAAATGTGATTAAGACTGAGAGCTCATCTGGTGATGAGTCTACATGACTAGTCTAAACCTTGTAGAAATGATGATTCAGAAATCTCATTACACGGAAATAACAAAATAAGAAGCCAAAGAAATGGTATGTCCATGCATTTCCAAGTGTGCTTTTTTCAGTTACTAAAAAAATGTAATTTAGTAGTAAAATTAGTAGTGTGTGTCTGTAGTTGTGTAACACATTTCTGTACTATTTAATAAAATTAGTATATTGCTTTAGATACTCTATTACTAGTTGTGTAATAATAGGAAATATTTAATTTCTGAAGACTGAAGGTTGTAAAAAATGGTTTTCTCTTTACAGGATATATGCATATCTGCTACAAAGGAAAAGGATATAGAAGCAAAACTGTCTCAAGTAGCTGAGATTTGGGGAAGCCAAGTTCTGAGCTTTTCACAATTCAAAGGGAGAGGAGAGTTAATGTTGAGGGGAACTGAATCATCAGAAATTATAATGTTGATGGAGGATAGTTTAATGATTCTTGGCTCTTTACTGACCAATAGGTACTTTTACATTTATTGTGCATGGTATTTTCAGAACTACACTGGTGTAGCAACTGTACTATTATTAGGCTAAATTAGCAGTAATGTTTTGAATAAAACGTTATTTTTTAATGAAAAGAATGTTATGTCTAATGAAAAACTTACTCAAGTGGAAGACTTCCATGTGTTGGTAGCAAACTATTGTCTCAACAGGCTTGAATGTAATCAAGCTGGTAGAAGCTTTCCGTGAGATTTTTCTTGCTCTAAGTGAAACAAGTGTTGTTTGGATTTGGTGTTTTCACAATTGTAAGTATTTGTAATAGCTTTATTTAGAATTAAATAATTTCTGCTTTTCTTCCTGCTTTAGATACAATGCTCCATTTAAAAAGGACATTCAGAGCTGGGTTTATAAACTAAGCAGCTCTACAGACATAATTGAAGAATGGCTTGTTGTGCAGAACCTCTGGGTTTATCTTGAAGCTGTTTTTGTAGGAGGAGATATTGCAAAACAGTTACCCCAGGTAAACTTTACAATGTTTGCCTATTACTGTGTATTAAAAGCTATCTGTGTAATAATTTCCAGCAGGCTGTGCTGTGAAAGTGCTCATTTTTTTTGCTATGTATAGGAAGCAAAGCGGTTTCAGAATGTTGACAAATCATGGATAAGAATAATGCAACGAGCTCATGAAATCCCAAATGTAGTAGAATGCTGTGTTGGAGATGAGACTATGGAGCAGCTTCTGCCTTATTTACATGAACAGTTGGAAGTATGTCAGAAATCACTTACAGGGTATGAATTGCTTAATTTTTAATGCGTTATTATATTGGAAATAGTTTATATGAAATATAATTGTATTTCAATCTTTCACCCTTATGTAGAAAAAAATTGAAGACCTGAAATATTCTAATAAAAATCTTGTTCTATTTTAAAGATATTTAGAGAAGAAAAGACTACTGTTTCCTAGATTCTTTTTTGTTTCTGACCCTGTACTTCTTGAAATTCTTGGACAAGCAAGTGATTCTCATAGAATTCAGGTATGACTTAGTGATCTCTTCTGCTTATAACAAAAAAAAGAAAAAAAAGTGAAACCATTTAATAAATTAAAATGTTACCCCATTTTCTTTGTATAAACTGCTTGAGAAAATTTTTCACTGCTTCCTCTTTAGGCTTTAGCAAAATGTGAAATCGATATTTGTAATTTAAAAAAATCTTCAGAATTCAGAACACTTAGAATATGGTTCCATCAAGTGCTTTTCTGTTGATTCCTTTCACAACTAAATAAGAGAAGGGGCCCTATGAGCCTTTTCTGCTTTGCATATTGGAAAATTTGTCTAGCTAGTCTGGATTGTAACTGAGGGTTGATTGAGATAAAATAGTTGATCTCACACAATAGATGATCTCTGTTCTGCTAGATCACCTCTGGAAACCATAGAAAACTGCAATGAAGATAAAATCCTACACAGCCATTACTGCAATACTGCCATTGTTACGAATAGATGACCTGAAATCCATCTGTAGATTCAGATGAATCTTTGCAGGATAACCTTGTCTGCAATTTTTTTGTTTGTTTGCTAATTTTATGTATTTACATTGAATGACTTCTGAATTATCCTTACAGCTGCATCTTCATTCCATATCTGACAATATAAATGAAGTAGAATTTCACAAAAAGGATTATGATCGCATGCTGGCAGTCATATCAAGAGAAGGAGAAAAAATTCCAGTAATTCTTTGAATGTTTTTTCCAGAAATTCTATTATTGTACATAGAAGTATATATTAAATTCAGTTATTCTTAATTGCAAATTAGCATTTTAAAGATTAGTGTAACAAAACTGTAATAGTTCTTCATTAAATAAATTTCTAGTATTTTTATGAAATCTGTGATTATCTTGAAAAGATATTTAGTGACTATTATGTAACTAACATTCTTTCTTAGTTTGGTACCTATGTTCTAGTTTGTACTTTTTACTTCTATTAACTTTTTAGCTGGACACTCCAGTGATTGCAAGAGGACCCGTAGAACTTTGGTTGCAGGATTTATTGTGTGTGCAGCAGATGTCATTGCATGGCATAATTAGGACGGCATTTTACCAAATTAGTGACCCGGGATATCACTTGCTGAATTTTATTAATCAATTCCCAGCACAGGTGAGATTACAGGATGTATATTTGTACGCAGTCTAGGTTTGTGTGTGTTGGGAGGTGAGATGTACAGAGCATATAGGTTTGTCTATATGAGGAAGTTTTCATAATGGAAACAAGGTTAAGGATCTACTCAGTAGAAGGCCAATCCTTAATTACTTTAGTATTGGTACCTTATGTATAGCATAGTATTTTTCTTGTAATCTACTTTAAAATTACCTTTTCCTTCTCATGAAGAATATAAAGTAGAGCTTATATTTTCTGTTCTATTCTGGATATTGAACCGCTTTCAAATGCAAATCAAATTTCATGTGCAGACTGATTTAGTTCTCATAACTTCAGATTGCAAGAGCTATGATTATGATTGTTTGTCTCATCAAGTACAAGGTTTACCTTGTAGTTCATATATTTGTCACTATGAAAATGCAGTCTTGTAGAAGCCTATCATCTTGAGGGATTCTAGTTTGCCTAGAAACACCTCCATCTTCTTGATAATTCATAAATTTCATTAACAAGTAATAAATTATTACCCATCCTGTACAAATTCTGACCGTAATTTGCTTATAAATATAGTAGTGGGTGTAAATTTTTTCAATAAAAATTCTGCAAATATTAAAACTGGCCAATATATTGCCAATTAAAATTCCCCAACTGTCATGGGTTCAGCAGCAGCATTCATTTTTCTCCTTCTTGGTAGCTGGTGCAGCGCTGTGTTTTTGATTTTGGGCCTGGGAACAGCGCTGATAACACCAGTGTTTCGGTTACTGCTTAGTGATGTTTTGGTCTGGCCAAGGACTTTCTGAGTCTCATGCTCTGCCAGGGAGGAGGGGAGCCAGGAGGAAGCAGAGACAGGACACCTGACCCAAACTGACCAAAGAGGTTATTCCATCCCACAGCACATCATGCCCAGGATGGAAAGCAGAGAGCAGAGACCCGGGAGGGTGGGGGTGCACTGCGTGGTCGGGCTTGGTTTTAGGTGGTGAGAAATTGTATTCTTTCCTTGTATTTGCCTTGTCATTATTATTATTGGTGGTAGCAGTAGTGATTTGTGTTATACTTTAGTTACTAAACTGTTCTTATCTCAACCTGTGGGAGTTGTATTCTTTTCTATTCTCCTTCCCATCCCTCCGGGAGTGGGGGGCAAGAAAGAGGGGGGAGTGAGTGAGAGAGAGTCTGCGTGAGTTAGGCTTAAACCACGACACCAACAAAACAGTACACTTAAATATTTAATAGAATTATCTTAAATTCCAAATTATAAATACATAAATTATATGTATTTGTGACATAATTATGTATAATCTCAGAAGTATTCATAGAAAGTCTACTACTTTTCTTTAAACAGCAAAGGACTGTCTTGTTTGCATGTCAGGCATTTTGAAGTGGCTTTATTACCATCTGCAAAGATTTTCTTTCCCATGTCTTGCTAATCCAGATGTTTCTATTTTCAAAGCGTTGAGTTAGAAGGGAGGGGGTTTGGGGAAAAAAGAAGAAAATGGACTTTGGGCAAGAAATTTAGAGTACGCAGAAAGAAGAGCTACGTTATAAGACAGAAAAGAAATTGGGCTAAATACTGACAAATATTTTAAATGTTTTCTTTCATTCAAAAGGTCTTTTCCTGTCTCAGAAGCTTCTGTTACAGGTAGCATGAAAAGACATATCCAAAGATTAATTTTTTCCCTCTTACTAATCAGTCATTCTAAAATAGTTTAGAATCTACTGACTACAAGTATGGGGAGATAGAAAAGTAGAAAGAGTGGGTGAGTCAAATTTTTAGGTCTTAGTGCTTTGTCAATGCAGAAGTGTGGGGGAAAAAAGTTATTGATACAGTTGTCATTGATTTGTTTTGTCATGGGTATTGTAAATTAAAATCAATCTGAGGCTGTAGTTTACATGCAACATCCTTTAACTCTAGATTTATTTGGAGGTCAAATAACTTGAGTTCAATGTGCTCTAGACTGCTCTGCAGCCATGACATGTTAGAAAGATAGCAATCCATCCCATATTCAGTAGAAATGGTTGCCATATTTTTTAAAAATGTTCTTTAATTAGCTACAAATTGGCAATGGGAAATTTTCAGAAGGGCTTCTCCCTACAATTTAGCACCTGTTTATGTTTGTGATGCTGCAGTATACTTCGGGATTTTAAGTGAAACTGAGACTCATCCTTAATTTGTGTGTATCTCAATATATGACAAATTTTCTTAAAAGTATTTTAATGTTTTCTCAGGAGTTTCCATTATCACAGCAGAGCCAATTAACTCAGACACAGTATTCTGGTGAAATAGCATCATGCTGGATGTAGTGATAGTTTAGGACTCTCTACACTGTTATTTATTATTATTTATATAACTTCCTGTTACACAGAAGTCTTCTGTAATAAGGCTATTGTTCAAGAAGTGATTCCTGTGGGCTTTGTTTTTTTTGTTTTGTTTTTCCACATACTATATTTGTAGGTTGGGTTACTGGGAATTCAAATGCTGTGGACAAATGATTCAGAAGAAGCTCTACAGAATGCTAAAGAGGACAGAAAAATCATGCAAATAACCAACATGAGATTTCTAGAGATTCTGAATATGTTGATTAGCCAGACAACACTTGATCTTTCTAAGTATGACAGAGTGAAATATGAAACGCTTATTACCATTCATGTGCATCAGCGTGATATTTTTGATGATTTGGTAAAGTATCGATTTTGATTTCTGTTGTAATAATTTCTCTTAGGGTAACTTCAGTTACACTTCAGTTACACAAATACGCATGTGTTTGTAAGACGGAGATGTCAATAATCTCACCACACTAAAAAGAGTGCATTTTTACTTAAACTAGAATAAAATCCATTAATTCTGCCATATAAGTATTTGCTCCAAATTTTTACACTTTTCTTAGAAGATTTCAGTTTTCCACTTCTTCCTACACAATTGTTTTGATAGACAAAGGAAGAAAAACTTTTTAGTATTCCTTTTCTTTGAAAAACTGTAATATTGCTTTGACTTGCATAACTAAAAGTCTGCTGAGGGTTTTGTAGCTTTCTTATCATAGATAATTTCCTCATGACTTGTTAAATCTCAGTAGATGGCACTAGGCTGTACTTTATCTCTACCTATTCTAGAGTTACAGCAATGATAGGAGCATTGATCCATATCTCCTAGTTTATTCTTTCTGTCTCCTCTGCTTCTTCAAGGAGCAAGATATTGTGATTACTCTTCTGGTTCCTAATGAGAATACGTAGAAGACACAAAAGCATAATACCCTGATAATGCCAATCCCGTACTTGAACTTTTTAGACTGTGCTAAATTGTTTATGTTCCCTTATTCTATGAAGAATGCCTTACCTCAACACTACCTCTCTCATATTTTTACTGCTGATGACACAAGATGATGAGATCCTACACCTTTTGCTTTCCATGCCGCAGTCATTTCGTTCCTTCATCATGCACTTTGTTCCAATGTGTTTGGTGGAGTTAGCAATGTGCTGTTTGTTAATTTAACTTGGAGGGTGAGCTGCACTACCAAAGCAGTGTAAGATTTATTTGAGTTACAAAACCAGATATTGTGATGATCAGGTTAAGTGATCAGGATGCTTTTTAAAACCAGTTTACTGTACATCTGAAAATGTTATGAGATGCTTTTATGTGTTTCAGTTGCCTTATGTTGGAACTTTAACCTGAGTAATGTTATTCTTCATTCATTATTTTCATGCAGTTATCTAACACAATAAACATGGATGCTCAGTTCTAACATAAATGTTTATTTACTTTCTTTTAAGGTAAAAATGCACATCAGATCACCAACTGATTTTGAATGGTTAAAGCAGTCTAGATTCTACTTTAAGGAGGATTTTGATCACGTCATAGTATCCATTACAGATGTTGATTTTGTTTACCAAAATGAATTTCTGGGTTGCACTGATCGTCTGGTTATAACACCTCTTACAGACAGGTTAGAAAAACAATTACAAAAGATGAATACTTTTAAAATATGTAGTGCATATTTAACATATATCTTCAATCACACAGGTACATT
Organism: Ara ararauna; assembly: GCA_028858755.1. Taxonomy (NCBI): domain Eukaryota; kingdom Metazoa; phylum Chordata; class Aves; order Psittaciformes; family Psittacidae; genus Ara; species Ara ararauna. The sequence goes on from CM054379.1 coordinate 104,113,152, forward strand.
CTGAATTATGTCCTATGTGGGCTAGGTCATTCATGAAAATCTCATATGTTTGCTTAATCATTCTCTTTTAGAAAAGGTAAAATAGACTGCCACTAATTTGTGCACTTAGTCATTCCTAGAAAAGTTTTATGACTGCCCGGTTTTAAAAAAGTTATAGTAACAGAAATGAACAATTTTAAAGTTACGTAATAATATATAGTTTAGCAGTATTTCTATACTGAATAAAAGATCAGCTCAAATATTTCAAATTTTGCAATAAAGGATTCTATAAATATAGTAATGTTTTTGAAAATCTTAGACAACTAGTCAGTGTCTGCTGTCTTAATAACACTTGGAAAGAGTTTCAATTTGTCCATACAAATGTAGATATTGATAAAGTCCCAGATGCATGCATTCACCTGCCATTCTTCTGCAGTTAAGCAAGGAAACAACCATTAATTTTGCTTCAAATATAGCTTAACAGTAAGAATTATTTTTCATTTTTCCTCTTGGGAATTTCTTGGCTCCTTTCTAGTCAAAATGCTTCCTCCATTTATTCTTTTCTTGAGGTGTCACTTTTGACCAAATGAGAAAATAGAAGGTCAAAAGATAATTCGCTTGCAAACAGATCCCCTCAAGAACCAGAAATCATTTACTTTGATACCTATACGTAATAGGTATATATACAGCTTATTGAACACCTTTATTTCTCCAGAAGAGGTAGGACTGCTACTGGGACATTATGGAAAGTTCAGTACATTTCTGCAGTGAGCTGTACTGCCCTCAACTATTTTTTTTATGCAAAATGTTAATTTCCACCCCAAAATTTGCCTTGACCCCAACTGAACTGTAGAACTGAAAGCTTTATGTCACTTTAAAATTTCTTATTGGTTAGAAAACATCAAGGTCCCTGCAGTGCAAGTTTGGCATAATGTAATGATTCAAGCTAAACTGAATGAACTAGTTAGTTATTAAACTCTGTTCAGTTATAGATTTAAACCCAGAAATACTTCAGTTAGAAATGCATTCAGTGTATGTTGAGTGATGAGAGTGTAGATACTCTATCATTTGTATAGAAACTTTGTCATTGAATTCCTTTAGCACTACTCTACCATATCTTACTATGAATGAAAACCATAGCTAAGACCACGTAACTAAAACAGTAGTCTACACATTTTAAGACTTAAAAAAAAAAGTCAAAATATTTTTTCTCTTAGAATTGTAAACATCTTTTACTCGTAATTGCAAAGAGTCCATATATCCTTATTCTTTCAGACTTGATGATTTAGAGAAAGGTAGCTAACCTGATAAAATGTATGCATATTAAAATAATACAGAATATGTTGAGGTGGCAGAATTCAACAGTAGCATCTGCTCTTTATAGCTGCTAAAATAGTTAATGACAATTAAATTCTGGTGGCCTTCTATGATGGGGCTACGGAACTGATGGACAGCGGTAGAGCAGTTGATGTCATCTACCTGGACTTGTGCAAAGAGTTTGACACTGTCTCATATGACATCCTTGTCTCTAAGTTGGAGAGACATCAATTTGATAGGTGGACCACTCGGTGGATAAAGAACTGGCTAGATGGCTGCACGCAAACAGTTGTGTTCAATGGCACAATGTCCAGCTGGAGACCAGTAACGAGTGGTGTCCCTCAGGGATCAGTGTTGGGACTGGTCTTGTTCAACATCTTAGTTGGTGACATGGACAGTGGGATTGAGTGCGCCCTCAGCAAGTTTGCTGGTGACACCAAGCTGTGTGGTTCAGTTGATACGTTGGAAGGAAGGAATGCCATCCAGAGGGACCTTGACATGCTTGTGAGGTGGGCTGATGCCAACCTGATGAAGTTTAACCATGCCAAGTGCAAGGTCCTCCACCTGGGTCAGAGCAATCCCAGGCACAGCTACAGGTTGGGCAGAGGAGAGATTCAGAGCAGTCCTGCAGAGAAGGACTTGGGGGTTTTGGTCAATGAGAAACTTAACATGAGCCGACTGCAGTGTGTGCTTGCAGCCCAGAAAGCCAACCGTATCCTGGGCTGCATCAAAAGGAGTGTGACCAGCAGGTCGAGGGAGGTGATCCTGCCCTTCTAATCTGCTCTTGTGAGACCTCACTTGGAGTATTGTGTGCAGTTCTGGTGTCCTCAACATAAAAAGGACATGGAACTGTTGGAACAAGTGTAGAGGAGGGCCACGAGGATGATCAAGGGACTGGAGCACCTCCCGTATGAAGGCAGGCTGAGAAAGTTGGGTCTGTTGAGCCTGGAGAAGAGAAGGCTGCGTGGAGACCTCATAGCATCCTTCCAGTATCTGAAGGGGGCCTATAAGGATGCTGGGGAGGGACTTTTCATGAGGAACTGTAGTGATAGGACAAGGGGTAACGGATTCAAACTTAAACAGGGGAAGTTTAGACTGGATATGAGGAAGAAATTCTTTACTGTGAGGGCGGTGAGGCACTGGAATGGGTTACCCAGAGAAGTTGTGAATGCTCCATCGCTGGCGATGTTCAAAGCTGGATTGGACAGAGCCTTGGGTGGCATGGTTTAGTGGGAGGTGTTGCTGCCCCTGGCAAGGGGGTTGGAACTAGATGATCTTGAGGTCCTTTCCAACCCTAACTATTCTATGATTCTATGAAATTCCTTTACCTGTTGTGCATTTATTTTTTAGCTTATGTAATGTTCACAATTCATAACAAAATAGATTAACAGCAGATAAGTTTTCTTGCTTTTGGAAATAATATTTAAATGCTGTATTTTGTGACCTTTGCTTCTCTTAACTTTCCACACTTATGGAAATCAATTGAACTGCTTTATGAAGAAGTAATGTTACAACCTAAGAGCTGTAGTATCTGTTGATAACTCTTTTTTATGTCATATATGCACACATATATCTTTCATATGATTTAATAAATTAATGTAAATTAACATTTATAGGTGCTATATAACGTTGGCACAGGCTTTGGGAATGAACATGGGAGGAGCTCCAGCAGGGCCAGCTGGAACTGGTAAAACAGAAACAACGAAAGACATGGGAAAAGCTCTGGGAAAATACGTAGTAGTCTTTAACTGCTCTGATCAAATGGACTTCAGAGGTTTGGGTAGGATTTTCAAAGGTAAGCCTTATTCACATAGGATAGAAGAGACCTCCACAAGTGATTTAGCAGGTACAGTTAGAGCAGGTTGCTCAGGACCTTATACATGTTGGGTTTTGAAAACCTCTAGGAATGGTTGTTACACAACATCTTCGGGCCCCTGTTCATGTTGGACTATCCTCATGGTTACATATTTTGTATTTCCAGTGACTTGGAATATCCTGCGTTGAAACATGTGTCCATGGTCTTCTTCTAGTGTAACTCTGAGAAGAGCCTGGCTCCAATTTTTCAGTGCCTCCTATTAGATAGTTATGAATATTTGGCTTTCCCCTTAGCTTTCTCTTCTGGCTCAACAAATTATGTTATCTCAGCCCCTTCCTCTATGTCATGTCCTTCAGCCACTGACTATGATGTCAGCCATCTGCTAGACTCATGCAAGTATATCAATGTCTGTCTTCTATTGGTAAGCCCCTAACTGAATACCATACTCCAGCTGCTATCTCACAAGTACAGAGAAGAAGCAAAAAATGGTTTTCCTCAACCTGCTGCCTACATTCTTGTCCAAAATGCACCTGGCTTCCTTTGCTAGAAGACCAGAATTCTGATTCATTCTCAGTTAGTTGTCAAGCAGGACACCAGGTCATTTTCTGCAAAACTATGTAGCTAGTCAGCACTGAACCTTTGCTGCTGCATGGAGTTAATCTGTTCAAGATAAGGGACTTGAACTTTATGATGTTTCTGTCAGCTGATTTTGCAGATTTATGGTATTGTATGTACTGAGAAGCAAGGGATGAAACTATTAATTTAGTTTTTTAGCAAGCAAATAAAAGTGCCTTAAAGTATGGGTTTATGAGCATACTGTCCGTTTGAAAGTCAAGTTGTTAAAATAGTAAAAAAATCTTTTGAGTATGTGACAGAATCCCTTTAAAGTGATTTAGCATTAACTGTGTAACAAAACCATACCCTGAGTGGTTTGAATAAATTTTTCATTTTTAAATAGCTATCTTTCAGTTACATGAAAGAAAACTACTGTCTACTGGTACTTTAATATAATTGGGAGAAAAAATGCTGCAACAGATTTTCTCATAAAATGGTGCTAAAGGAGCAACAATTCTCTTGGCTATTACTAAATACATGTTACTTTTCCAAACTGAAATCAGGCAACTCTGAAATCAATCCTTTATAAAAATGTCATTGTTACTAATATAGTACTTCTAGATATCTTTTTTGATTTCATTTTCTTTCTTTGTCTTCCTGTCTTTCCTTCATAGACAAGTTCACACAGAGCATTATTCACACTTTTCATGTTGTTAATATGCTGTACCATACATGAAAAACTTGTAGTTTAGTGTGGACTTACAATGGTAGTGCTTATGTGTAGAGATATATGCTCTAAAATTAATATTTTATGCCTTCTGAGATTAAAAATTTTATTGAATCCACTTGTTAGTGCAAAAATAATTTCAATTTTGAATTTGTCCTTTTTACTTGTAAGAGGCAAGTAAAAAGTAATTTAAAAGCATTTTGAAAACTGGAATACCCAAATGGAAATAAAAAAAGTGGATTTTGTTGTTGTTGTTGTAACCTCTAGGGCTAGTCTTTTGTAGCTCTAAGTCACTTATTTTTAATTTTTTTTTAGACTAACAGTACAGCTTTTTGCAAATAATTAAATTGCTGCTTTACACTAAAGTCTACATTCACAGAAAGATCTGGACGAAATATATACCAAAAGCTCTAAGTTATCAAAATATTATTTTCCAATTTTGACTCACTTTTAAGTATTCTGTATAAATCAACTGTTAATTCAGATTGATATGGAAATGGTAACATGAATGAAGGAATATAGGCCTTGGCCACAGGGCAATAAATAAAACTAATGTTGCTTAATTATTTGAAGGAAAAGTAATCTAGTTCAGATATCTCAACTATGCATGAATAATAATATAATAAATTTTTCTGTGCCTGTTTTAGGTCTTGCACAGTCTGGATCTTGGGGATGTTTTGATGAATTCAACCGAATTGAGTTGCCTGTCTTGTCAGTAGCAGCACAACAAATCTTTATTATTTTAACAGCAAGAAAATTTAAAAAAAAGCAGTTCATTTTTTCGGATGGAGACTGTGTGGATTTAAATCCAGAATTTGGAATTTTCCTAACAATGGTAATAATTCGAGGGAAGTGGCGAATTACACTAAATGCAAGTTAATTAAATGGCAAGGTGAAAATAACTGATTTTATTAAGTGATGCTGTTGCTATAGAATTATACTAAACTACTGGAACATAAATAATCTGATTATTCATGAGCTGCATGTCTTCAGTTTTACTTTAAGATTACTGGAAAAGTTCATAATTATGTCCTTTCATTATTGTATTGCAATTCATTATATAAACTAAGAGTTTGGCCGAACTTCAAGAATTCTCTGTGCACACTGAGAGGACTGAAATACTAATATGCTTTAATACCTTAGCTTGAAATGCTTCAACAGTATTAGTAAGAAAGATACTGTAGGAATCAAAAAAAACCCAAAAACAAACAACCCTGAACATTCACTTAAAGCAGGAGATACGGGAAAGATATTTTGCTAGGGCATATGTCTTGTCTAATGAGTACTTTACATTGATATAGAAAAAGAATTTTTCACGCTGATTTACAGAAGACAAGTGTGGTGATTCTGGAATAAACCACTCTCCTTGCACTGTGGTGACAGCAGGTCTTTTCAAAACCTGTGCAAAAAATTATCACATTCTGTTTGTTGATACAGTATGTTTCTAAACTGCTAAATGCGATGCTGGATGTCTACTTCTGGCTTTCTGTGGCAAAGAGGCCCATTCTGCTGTGTGTCAAATCTGGAATCGGAGCAGGCATTAAGACAGAACTGTGCTGCTTATCTCTTGAAGTTCTCATGGGTGGTATTTGAGCTACATTGTTGTCTTTCTTATAATGACTACTTGTGGAAAAAAACTTGCAGTACATATACATCAAAGTTAGGTTCCGCAAATGAATGGATAATCTGTACAAAAAAGATATGCAAGGCAGTGTGCTGGCCGTTAACAACCATTGTCCAAGGGAGAAACACAAGTCCTGGATTTGGAATATTAACTTCCAGAGTTAATGCTGTCTTGTTGCCTAGGGTTCCTGAGGCTTCATAGCACTAATTCCTATAATCTCAGGGGCAGGGAATTTTGTAGTCTGTTTCATAATGCCAAGGCACATGGCAATCCAAAATGATTTATGCGAAATTAAAACCTTCATCTGCATGTTCAAGTGCAGGATAACAACTGCAGAGGTCATAAATATCTTTTGACTACTTCTAATTTCTTAAACATCAGCTGTTTGATGTCAGAACTATTTCCCATATTTGCAGCAATTTTCTAGAAATCTTCTATTAATCAAACTCTCTTGTTTTAATTTTGTCTGTTATTTTTACTGTACTTCTGTTCTTTAATGTAAGCCTTTTAGGTACAAGAAATAGAGAAAGGCATCCTAATATTATTGTTGTTGTTACTGTATTTTGGCTCTTGCTGGCCACTGAATTTTTAATATGTTACAAAACCTACCTCTTCTGCAAAATGATGATGAAAACTTTATTTGCATTGGGAATGCACTAGAAGAAATAAACCAACTAGATTGTATTCCATGACATTTTGAAATTCTGATTGCAGGCTTGTTAGGATAAAGAAATTAAGTTACTACTCTGACAATTATTAAATTCATAGTTATGGTTGAACATTTTTCTTCACGTTTTAACCATTAGTATACAAAAGTTAAAACTCTGAAGAAATCTAGGTATTTATACATAAATTTATTTTTATTGAACTTTTATTAAAAGGATGTTATTTTGACTTTTGTAAATAATGCATTATGTTTTCTCTACACAGAATCCTGGGTATGCTGGACGTCAAGAACTACCAGAAAATCTCAAAATGCAGTTTAGAAGTGTTGCTATGATGGTTCCAGATAGACAGGTTACTGACTGAACTGAAGGAAAAAAATGTATTTTATTTTTTCACCTATCTTCCAAAAAACTAATGAAATTTCTAAAAAAATGTATTTCAGATAATTATAAGAGTTAAGCTAGCAAGCTATGGATTTATTGATAATGTGGTCTTGTCTCAGAAATTCTTTGTTCTTTATAAACTTTGCGAGGAGCAGCTCACTAAGCAGGTAGTGTTATGTATTCCCTTCATCTTTGTCTTCATATTTACACAATACCATCCCTTAGGTTTTTGGTTGTGCAGCTTGTTTTTTATGTTTTTTACAAAATATTGAAGTAGTTTAAATATAATTTGAACAAATATCTCTAAAATTTTGGAATAAATAACCATGATAATTCGTGTTTGTGTAGTCACGTCCAAACATTTATTTGTTAAGGAATGATAGCTTGTATTGTAATTGCATGAGGGTCTCTGCCTAAACATGACAGTCGGTTAGAAATTAACTGGGTGATTTAGTTTTCCTGTAGGAATTATCTGTGGCTTAAAAAGTAGTTGGAAATTGGAAACCACAGGAGGAATGTCTCAAGTTTGATTTAAGTTGCCCTTCTTCCCAAAGCACTGCTTTAATATGAAGTCTCAGCTTTAAGATGCCTTTGTTGGAAATTCCAATGGAATGGAACCATTATTTTTTTTAGAACCCTGCTATACAGGGTTCTAAACACATGCTGCAAAAAAAATCTTATATGGCATTATAAATGGTGAAGACAATTAAATTTAAATTGGAAATGAAAGCCCTTCTTTGCCCTCCCTTTCCTGAAAATAACCTCACTATCTTTCACTAATTTTCATGGAATAATTCCTAAACAATAGCAACAATAAGCCTTTTCCCACACTCTAGGTCCATTATGACTTTGGTCTGAGGAATGTCCTTTCAGTACTGAGGACTCTTGGAGCTCAAAAGAGGGCCAGGCCAAATGAAAGTGAACTAAGTATTGTTATGAGAGGACTAAGAGATATGAATCTTTCTAAACTGGTAAGAATCTAATTTGATATTTAAGTAACACGTAGACTATTTCATGGAGTTTCATAAAAGAATATAAAAAAATCTCAAACATCCTTTTCTTTAAGAATGGCAACAGTAATCGTTATCATTAAACAGCAATGGGAATTTATAAACAGTGCTCAGGGTGCAAAGATTCAAATAGGTTAATAATGGCTTAGTTGTATCATATTTTATATACTAACTTTTGTACAGACTGACTACTGTACTATATGTAAACTGAATAATTTGAGTATCTAATAAATTAGATTTTGAATATTTCTTTCCAAGTAGGATGTTCTTTCCAATACATGCTGTAATGTTTTACAAACCATTTTTAGAAAAAGATTCCAGTGTCTTCTCAGTGGGAAATTCCTTTCAATTTTAAATGTATTTCTCGCATGGCATATATGTGACATTTTCAAAATGCTGTTTTTATAGTGACCTGTATCTGGCTGTGTTTATGAATGTAAGCTTCTGTATTTAGAAAATACAACCCTACTCTTTAGTACTTTAAAACAGGGATTAATTTTGGTTTGAGAACATTCTTTGATAACCATGCTTTATGCACTTACTTCACTTTTTTTGTTTCTTTCAGATAGATGAAGATGAGCCTTTGTTTCTCAGTCTTATCAGTGATCTCTTTCCGGGCTTACAGTTGGACAGTAGTACCTATGTTGAGCTTCAGGCAGCAGTGGCAAATCAGGTTGAAGAGGCAGGATTGATTAACCATCCACCATGGAATCTTAAACTTATTCAGGTAAAACTTTTTTTCCAAAACATTTTTAACAAACAGGAGTCAGAACACCATGTTAGTAGTTAAACCACTGTTTCACTCAAGGACCTGTGCTTCCAATATGGGAAAAAAACCAAGGGTTGTATGTACACCACATTAAGGAAGACCAATCCAAGGGACTTAAGTTTTTACTTCTTTAAATAATACAGAAGAAGAAAGGAAAAAAGAAAACCAAACCGACCAAGCAAGCAAACAAAAGACCAAAACAAATAAAAAATACCCAAAGAAAAACCACAAATAAAAAAAACAAACCACCAAAACCCAAACAAAACCAAACAAGAAAACAAACAAACAAGCAAACAAAAAACCCAACCCACAAAATCCCATAAGAAAACCCAAACCTTAAAACATGCTCTTAACCCCACCTTTTCCAGATATGGTGGTGCACTTCCAAGTGCATCTATGTTATCTGAATGAAGCAGCAAAGCACCTACATGGTTCTCTAACATGAGTTTCTTCGGCTACGGATTGGGAGGCATTCTGAAGGTCAAAGCAGTAAATAAAGAGTGAGAAGAAACACAGTCTTGGCACAACTCCTACTAAGTAGGAGGAAAGAGCTAGAAGAGCTTTTTAAGGGCAAAGAGAAATGTAACGGGTATGTATTTATGACTTAAATATGTTCCTCTAATGAAGAGTCCTCATGACAGGTTTGAGCAGACATAATTAATTGTTTTCATTTTTTCATTTTTTTCATATAAGTTTTGAGAACCTATACACTGATTGGGTAATCATCCAGCTTACCTGTATTGAGTTGAAAGAGTTAAAGTATAAGGATGTATAGAGCATATATGTTTTAGCATATGCTATGGCAAGCTTATGGAAACCTATAACAAGGCTAAGCATGCCAGTAAACATGCATGTAGGCACTGTAAAATGAAAGAACAAAAAATTAGTGTCAGTAGCAAGAATGGCACTGCCATACACTGGGAATTGTTTCTCTCAAGGGTGTGTGTGATTGAAGATTTAAGCTATAAAGAGATTTAAAAGCTTTCTAGACTACAACAATGTGAGCAAACCCACCTACTGTCAATTTGTAGTGTTCAAAGCTAGCATCTTTCTGAAGTGCATGGCCCCCTGAATACTGTGGGAAGGCCTGACCTACATGGAATATGTATCCCTCTGTTACCTTCACACAAGAGTTCTAGTAAAAATGAGTAAGAAAATAGGCAGAATCGGAATGAATGTGTAGCAGAAAGTTGTTACAGCGTTGTCTGCATAAAACCAAAAAGTTGCCTACTTTTGACATGAAAAAAGCTTGGTTCTTCGCACTGGAGAAATAGCATGGAGCCTGGCGGGCTGCAGCTTGCAAGGAGTGTAGTATGTTTTGTTTAGTTTGTTGCAAGATTTTTAGACCTAAGCGTGCTCTAACTGAAAAGTAAAAGAGATGAAATTGTTAAGGTGTTGCAAGAAATTATTTTAGCTTCAGAATATTTGTAAGACATTATGTTTAGTAAACTAATGATTTAATGACTGTAATTTTGGGTTATGGAAATTTGTGTTTAGTGACAGATAATCTTTGTGACATGTTGTTGATTAATGATTATGTAGTTATTTAATACAAAGAAAAAAAGATGGTTGAATGGCCTTTTGGACCTTTACTCCAATTAACATTTAAATGGGTAACAGTTGTATTTCTGACATGAAATCATGTTTGAAACTATCTTTGAATTGATTATTAAAGACAGTTAACTCATGTTCTGATAATCTTTATGCCAACATACTTGCCTATACACAACCTTCTTTAAGGAGCAAACTTAGCAAATGCAGCAGCCTAGCAAATAATGAGACAATCATTAAACAATTATAAGTTGACAAACTAGAGAGGTAACTAGAGCATTGTTGCACTTTTATCTTACTGTTCTACTCTTTTCTTTTGAGCACACACTTGAATGAAGACAGACTGAGAAAACTGAGGCTGTTCAGCCTGGAGAAGAGAAGGCTGCGTGAAGACCTCATAGCAGCCTTCCAGTATCTGAAGGGGGCCTACAAGGATGCTGGGGAGGAACTCTTCATTAGGGACTGTAGTGGCAGGACAAGGGGTAATGGATTCAAAGTTAAACAGGGGAAGTTCAGGTTAGATCTAAGGAAGAAGTTCTTTACTGTGAGGGTGTTTAGGTACTGGAGTGGGTTGCCCAAGGAAGTCGTGAATGCTCCATCCCTGGCAGTGTTCGAGGCCAGGTTGGACAGAGCCTTGGGTGACATGTTTTAGTATGAGGTGTTGTGGGTTCAGCAGTGGCAGTTATTTTTCTCCTTCTTGGTGGCTGGTGCAGCACTGTGTTTTTGACTTTTGGCCTGGGGGCAGCGCTGATACCACCAGTGTTTTCAGTTACTGCTTGGTAATGTTTTGATCTGGCCAGGGACTTTCTGAGTCTCGTGCTCTGCCAGGGAGGAGGGGAAGCCAGGAGGAAACAAAGACAGGACACCTGACCCAAATTAGCCAAAGAGGTTATTCCATACATGCCCAGGATGTAAAAACAGAAAGCAGAGACCCGGGACTGGGGGGGTTCGCTGTGGTTGGGCTTGGTATCAGGTGGTGAGCAGTTGTATTATCTTTCCTTGTATTTCTCTTATTATTATTATTGGTGGTAGCAGTAGTGATTTGTGTTATACCTTAGTTACTAAACTGCTCTTATCTCAACCTGTGGGAGTTGCATTCTTTCGATTCTCCTTCCCATCCATCCAAGAGTGGGGGGAAGATAGAGGGGGGAGTGAGTGAGCAAACTGCTTGAGGGGCTTAAACCACGACAGGTGTCCCTGCCCATGGCAGAGGATATGGAACTAGAGGATCTTAAGGTCCTTTCCAACCCTAACTATTCTATGATTCTATGATTGTTGATAATGATGTTTTTAAACTTATGACCTTGTTAGTTTCCCATGTTTTCTGATTCTTTATTTCTTCTGCATACAGGCAACAAAGCCTGTTTCTTGGTACACCATGCTGTTTAGTGATCAACTTTAACTTATTAGCTGTATTATTCATTAAGATTGAGCTTGCGGCTCAATTTTTTTTAGTGAAATTGATTAATTCTTTTTTAATTCCCTTAATTGATGAAACTGAATTTTGCTTTGTAAAATTTGTCAGCCAGAAAATAATTATGCTGGCTTCTAATTTTCATATTTTGCTTATCCCCACTTTTTGAATAATCGTTAAACACTGTTAAAGGTGAAGACTAATAACCCTTGGCATTCCTAATGGCTGAAAACCGCATCTCTCTAGAAGCATATATTTGTAATTTTGCTGATTGTCAAATTGAGAGTATAACTATAACAACTGACATTTAAGGATATTTTACCTATGGAAATATGTTTTCCTTGAGCACAACATCAGAATAGAGATTATCTGAAACTAAAGTTCTTTAAGTGCTAGGCTTGTTCATTGGCTGTGCAGTCTTAAATTAGAAACTACATCATTGCCTCTTATGAACTATCTTAAAAGAAGCTAGGCATCAATCAAGAAAGGCACACTGACTTTTATGCTTATTTCTGAAAATGTCCAAACTTGTCTATCTTAAAAAACAAAAAACAAGACTGGTGATTTGTTGAATGAGAGTGAAAGAAACAGTGCATTAGAGTATTCCACAAAGGATAACATTCTGCCTTATGTTACTTCACAGCAACTAAAATATCATTCCTCTGCCATCAAACCAGAGGTATATTTATGGCTTTGCTCAAACTCCACCTAATTTATATAAGATTTTGTTCCACATTGTGCAGGCTGGATCCATATTGTCCTTCACACATCTTCAGAGTGATGACCAGCAGAATTTTTGTGTGGGAGAAAATGCTTTTGACCATCTTGCTTAAAATCATGTTCACTATTTTATTCACGGTTCAATATTTCTGGTTGCCAAACTGCTTATAGGAGGATTGCTTGTAACTTAACAAATTTCACCTTCCGCTGGGAATAAGAAGTTTGAAATTTTCAAGTTCATGGTTCACTTGATCTTAGTTTAGATTTGCTGTGCCTGTAGATCTTCCTTCTGGACTGATGCAGGCCTTTATTCAGCTTGCAGAGGAAGGAGCTAAACATGCTTCTCCTTGTAAGGTTGTGTCACTCAGGAGACCTATCACTCTTATGTTCCTTTCAGTTGCTACTTGTGTAGGCAGACCCTGCCACTTCCATAGCAAGCCAAAAGCTAACATTAAAAGAAAAATAGAAAATGCACTAAAGAGCTTTCCTGAACCTAAACCGATCTGCAATCCTGGGGGATGTGTGGCCCCTATGTTTATTTCATGTACTCAGCTATTTTAGTAGTCTAGTGCTTAGTCATTCTTCTGTTGCATTAGTGTTTTGCTACTATTCATTTTTCCTTTTGGATAATATAGAAAATACTTTTTAAAATCCGGTAAAACTATTTTCGGTTGCTTTAAAAAATTTGGGCAATATTTAGTTTTCTAAACTCTTTTGTAGTGTATTTCCTTGGTGCTTAGAAGATTAAAATGTTATGTACTATTCCACAAAACACTCAAAATCCCTAAACGCCTGCTGATTTCAATTCTGAGCATGTAATTCATGTGTCTTAACAAATTTATAATCACTGACTGTTAAAAAGAAGCAAAAATCTTTCAAAAGCATATATTCCTTAATTATTTTTTTTTTTTTATAGTTGTATGAAGCTTCTCTAGTACGTCATGGGTTGATGACACTTGGACCAAGTGGATCTGGAAAAACAATGGTCATAACTATATTAATGAAAGCATTGACAGAATGTGGCCAGCCTCATAGAGAAATGCGTATGAACCCCAAAGCTATAACGGCTCCTCAAATGTTTGGAAAACTAGATGCTGCAACTAATGATTGGACAGATGGAATCTTTTCTACACTGTGGAGGAAAACACTGAAGGCTAAAAAGGGTATGTAATCACTTTGTGTGTGGCATCATAAAAATACTTCCTGAATGCTCTGTTGAAGAAAGCATCTTGAATTTGCAAATGTGGTAATGTTCCCTCTTGGGGGAAGCTATAGAGAACATAGATGAGTATACAGTTCACTTCTTAAGAAAAGTAATATATCTGCATAAAAATGGTGCTAATTTCTTTGCTACTTCAGCTCTACTGTGCAGATGTGTTATTTGGAAATTAATAAATTATAAATTAGATTTGCTTGTACTAATTGTACTAGCTTTAAAATCATGTCTTTTCTGTAGTTTTTCATCTGTTGATTTCCCATATTTATACTTTAGTATTTTAGGATTGGAATACTGAAATTCCTATTCACAGTGATTCATCTGTATCTGAAAAAAAAAATTATTAAAGGGAATTCTAGAGAACCTTCCTAGAAGGAGGTTCTTTTTAAAAGAAAGCTGAATTTTCTCAATTAAAAGTCCTATACTTTCTCTATTGGAAAATTTCTATATTGAAGATAAAGAGAGAATTAAAAATTTGATTGCAAAAAATTTTAAATTTAAAATTTCATTTTAAACTATATTTATGTTTCAAAATAAAAGAAAAAAGTGAAACAAGAAGATCTTCAGAATTGGTGAGTGATAGTTTTCCTTAACTTAAATGGGATCTGTGAATATTCAATGCCTTTTTTTAGTTGCCCAAAGAACCCTTCTTTTAGCAACAAAATGCTAAATTTTCCATCCCCTTTGTGCCTCTTAGGAATGGTGGGGGAGCAGGGGGAGGAAGAGTTAGATTAGGTTGGTGTCACAAAAGTTTGGAAGGAAGAAGCTGAGTCTGGAGAAATAAAAGTGGGTAAGGAAAATGTAGTTTAGGTTTTTGCCTTTGTTTCTCATCATCCCAGTCTGTTAATTTGCAATCAATTAATTTTCCCAAAGTCCAGTCTGTTTTGCCCATAACAGTAGTTAAGTGATCTCCTTGTTACCTCAACCCACAAACATTTTTACCTTATTTTCTCCCTCTATCCTGTTGAGGATAGGGAGGGTGAGAGTGGCACAGTGTCTGTCTGGTATCCAGCCAAGGTAATCTCACCACAGTTATTGAAAATTGTAAAGATATACTTGTGCCCTCATTTGCTACTGATTGTTTCAAAAGTAGTTCATTAACTAAGTATGCCATTTAGACAGTAATGAGTATCTCTGGACATATCAGAAATTGCAATAAATTAAATATATTTTTATGTATTACCCAAGTTCTAGACCATCTTTTGTAAATTTATTTTCTTGCTCTTTCAGTGCAGTGATATGAACTATATCTCTTTTAATTATTTTTCCAGGTGAAAATGTGTTTCTGATTTTAGATGGTCCTGTAGATGCAATCTGGATTGAGAATCTAAATTCAGTTTTGGATGATAACAAGACCCTGACTCTAGCAAATGGAGATCGAATTCCTATGTCTCCTACATGTAAACTGTTATTTGAGGTTCACAACATTGATAATGCCTCTCCGGCAACAGTTTCTCGAATGGGTATGGTCTATATCAGTTCTTCTACTCTCAGCTGGAGGCCAATATTGCAAGTAAGATTATAATTGCTGGCTACTCCTAACTTTACCGTGTTATACGTTTTATACAGAAAAGTAATGTGGATGTTTTACAGGCATGGCTGAAAAAACGTTCTTCTCAAGAAAATGAAGTTTTACAAAGTT
Source organism: Ara ararauna (assembly GCA_028858755.1). NCBI lineage: Eukaryota > Metazoa > Chordata > Aves > Psittaciformes > Psittacidae > Ara > Ara ararauna. Next base: position 104,128,541 of record CM054379.1, read on the forward strand.
TGTATGACAGAGTCTTTGAACCAGTGTATGCATACATGAAACTAAACCTTAATCCAAAAATGGAGCTTCTGGAATGTAACTACATTATGCAGGTAAAGCAGATACTGTGTAAGCCTGTATGAGTTGACTGACTATAGTACACATCCAGAAATAGCAAAGAGAACATTTGATAGCAATAAAATTTAATTTGAAAAGATTGTTTCCTGGTAAAGAAAACCTCAAACTGAATATTTGTTCCTCAGGCAATATAAGAGGAACTATTACAGATGTGCAGAAGAAACTTTTACTTCTCTTTATTGCTTCATATGTAGGTTAGTCTTCTGTTCACTGGAATTTACAGGCTTCAGAAAGTTCAGAAGCATATATTTAATAAGCTAGTGGTCTTATTGAGATTCTTTTAATATCAAGCAAATTGTGGTGAGTCAATCTAACCCTATGGGTAGTGTCAGCAGAGAAAAGAATCATTCTAATTATCTTTTTATCCTCAAATGTAATAGCTGTGTTTGTGTCAGCCAACTCTGTCAAGGTCAATGTGCCTGTCCCTTCCTATCAGTTGGAATTCTAGCTTGAATGAAGTCCAATCTTTATCAGTGATTTCTTAATAATAGAATTATGTCTTTGGCAGATTTTGCAAGACTGTCAGTCCTACACTACAGGGCTCTAGCTGATTTGTTTATGAGTCTTTTGTCATCTGTGGATTATAAGTCTCCAGACTTTCCATTTGTCTATGTAATCTCAGTTTTATATTGAATAAGAGGCTAGACAAGATAATGTTTTGGATAACACCTCAGTTTAATATTAAACTAGTCAATTTGCACCCAGTATCTCTTTACTGTTCATTAGGGATTTAGCTTCAGATTTTCAGTAGCTTGAATATTTTGCTGCAAATTAATAGCCACAGTAAATACTGTGAAGTTAAGTATGCAGTACTAGATGAAATTAAGACACCTATAGAATTGAAATATGCAGGCAAGAACTGTGTAACTTGCCGATTTATGATGATAAACAAGATGGACATGCTATACACAAATTTTTTTTTAGAAAGGTAATATTTTTTTCTTCTACATTTGCTATCTGTGAAACCTCTGGCTGAATTGATGTCTTCATGGAAAACTTTTATTGGGATGTGTAGTTTTCTATGTTATTTCTGAAGAGGGCTTGTTAGGAAGCGTGAGCAAATGAGCGTTCTGCTCATACTGCTTGGTCTGGGAAGTATTTACCTGATTTAACCTATATTGAGTCTTTCTTTCTGTGAATGAGCATCACTAATAAGTTTCTGTCACAGGTGTGACAGAGTAATTACCCCTTAGTGGATCTCCATGCTGAGGTTTAACTAAAAATCAGTGAGACCAGAGCTTTTACTGTACTTCATCAATTCACAGATTCAGTTCCTCACTTGCTTCCCTCCCCCAGTGTTACTTTCACTTAGCCTTGATTTCTCTTCCCAGCATGTATTTCTTTCTCTGTGTGGGAAGATAGGGCAAAAAGATGTGTTTGTTTCTGTGCTGTTCAGCTTCTTACAGCTGCCAGGATTGGGCATTACTTGATAAGGTTTCTTGGAATCATCTAGCATTCTTCTACATGCATCTCTCTGATCTCCAGGATCTTACCCCATTTTCAGGATCATTCCTCTAACTAGGATCTTCACCTCCTTCTTTCAGAGGCCTTTTTTTTTTTTTTCCTAAGACCACTGCTTTCCAGAACCCTTTTTTCCATGCAATCTTTTCTTTCCGGAACTTGTTTGTCACAGTTTAAGCCCAGCTGATAACTCACAACCACACAGCCGCTCACTCACTCCCCCCACCCCCACCCCCACCTTCCTCCCCCCGCTCCCGGGGAGATGGGGAGGAGAATTGAAAGAATGTAACTCCCATGGGTTGAGATAAGAACAGTCCAGTAACTAAGGTATAACAAAAACCACTGCTGCTACCACCAATAATAATAATGATAACGGAAATAACAAGGGAAGAGAATAAAACCGCTCACCACCTGCTGACCGATACCCAGCCAAGACTGAGCAGCAATCTGGGCCTTCCCTGTAACTCCCCCCAGTTTATATACTGGGTAATGATGTACTATGGTATGGAATACCCCTTTGGCTAGTCTGGGTCAGATGTCCTGTCTCTGCTTCCTCCCGGCTTCCCCTGCTCCCTGGCAGAGCATGAGATTCAGAAAGTCCTTACTCAGAGTAAACATTAGCAACAACTAAAAACATCGGTGTTACCAGCGCTGTTCCCAGGCTGAAAGTCAAAACCACAGCACTGCACCAGCTAGTAAGAGGGAGAAAAATGACTGCTACTGCTGAACCCAGGACTACCCTAAGATTCCAGTTTTGCTGAAATACTCTACATGCAGAAGCACTGTATCTTACCAGCCTCCTGACTGAGGGCTCTGTCTTACATCTCTTTATTGTGGGACTCAAGATGTGCTGCTTTTGTTTAGTTCAGGCATTTTCAAAATTTACAACAACCTCAAACCAGTGGTGTTGAGCAGATAGCAGACTTGTACTTGAGCGCTAAAGTTCAGATTTGGATATTCACCCAAACATGCACACATACCCAAATATCTGCTATTTGTTAGTGTTTGCAATTTCATCTGTTTTTTGTATCTACAACAGCTTGGCAATGATTTTATATAAAAAATGATCTCACCTTTGCTTTCCTCCTTGTAATTTCCTCTGACTTTTTAATTGTTTACTATTCTCTGGACCACCTCATTAGGTAGATGAATGTAGTTTGCTTCAAGAGATTCAACACAACTTCTGTTTAGGGTTATCCTGCCTTGTAAACCTATTGGAAAAGTTAATAACCTTGTAGCTAAAGGACATCTGGTTGATATGGTCTGCATGAAGAAACAAAGGTGTTTGCCAAAGTTCTTTACCAGGGATTTACATGGAAGCTAAGCAGTCATAGCAGAAGATAGGAGGTTCATTTCTAGATAAATAATTAGAAGGTAGGAAGTGTGTGACTAGCGTATCAGTTGTTAGAAAAGACTGCTCCTGAGGTGCCCTTGCTGGGACAATGCTGTTTAAAATATTCATAACCAATTTCGAAAAGTTTTAGGTGAAGTCTACTGATGCTACTAAATTACTCAGGATGGTAAGGACAAAAGAACTAACCATGAAAAACTGTAGACGGACTTTACAAGACTGAAAGTAATAGGTAATAAAATGGCTAATGAAAATCAGTGAAGATAAGCATGAACAGATTCACACAGCTGAAAAAAAACTGTGCAATGCTATGGATGGCAGACCTATAGAACATCTCACCAAAGGGTGTTATAGACAATAGAAGTCTATGTTGGTTCAAGACTAGTCTTGATTTTCTCAGAGTGAAAAAATTCTTAGAGGATTCCTAAACCCAGAAAAAGTGTATTTGGTTCAGAAAGGTCCAAGATGAAAAAAGTACCTGCAGAAAGTACCACCCCTAGTACCACCATAAGCCAAGAGTTTTTTCTTTTTTTTACTCTTCTCTAAGTGTTCACTTTTGCTCACTATTGCAGATTAGATGCTGGACAAACTGAAGTTTTCATCTGATTTGCTGCAAACATTTGCATAGTTTATTACTCATTTTATTTTTTTTCTGTTTTCATTCTTCAAAAACTCGTTACAGAATATTGCCAAGACAAAGAGCACCATTCTATGGGAAATGTTAAACTTGAGCTTGTATTTGAGGGAACAAAAAGATTTTATTCAGATAAACTGTGACACAGCCTTTCCTGGAAATAATTAAATACATCAATTCTCTTCCAAAGAAAATAATTGACATTATTATAACATTATGAATTGTAATTAATGCTGTCTAATCATTTTTTAACTGAATTCTGAAGTAATCAAAAGTATTATATTTATGTCCTATAGGCTGCATAAAAATATATGTTACTGCATTACTTCCCACTTCAACCATGAGATGCAAGACAACATAAAGAATACCAATTTCAAGATGATTGCACATGTGCTTCACTATTAAAAAGACATATTTCTAAACAATATGTTTGACACTACCTCGTACAGAAAGAGAATATGAGTGATGTTATGTAAGACAGTCAAATATCTGGCTTCATGAGTGCCCTGGTTTCAGCAGTAGCAGTCATTTTTCTCCCTCTTACTAGCTGGTGCAGTGCTGTCTTTTTGACTTTCAGCCTGGGAACAGCACTGATAACACCGATGTTTTTAGTTGCTGCTCAGTAATGTTTACTCTGATCAAGGACTTTCTGAGTCTCATGGTCTGCCAGGGAGGAGGGGAAGCCGGGAAGCAGCAGAGACAGTACATCTGACCCAAACTAGCCAAAGGGGCTTTCCATACCACAGCACGTCATGCCCAGGATATAAACTGGTGGCAGTTACCTGGAAGGATTAGATCGCTGCTCAGATCAGGCTGGGTATTGGTTGTCAGGTGGTGAGCGGTTGTGTTCTCTTCCCTTGTTATTTCCTCTATCATTATTATTATTGGTGGTAGCAGTAGTGGTTTGTGTTATACCTTGGTTACTGGACTGTTCTTACCTCAACCCATGGGAGTTACATTCTTTTGATTCTCCTCCTCATCCCTCTGGGAGTGGGGGGAAGAAGGGGTGAGGAATGAGCTAGCGGCTGCTTGGTTCTGAGTTACCGCTGGGTGTAAACCATGACAATGAGCAATATCACCAAATTGTCAATAGCCAGTTACTAGATTTCTGGAATACATTTTATTAGAAACAGAGCAAATCAATAATAAAATAGTATATTTTAATCTAGTTTTTAAAACACAAAATAGAATTTCATGTGCTACATGCATTAACTGACCAGAATTGAAATAAATATATCAGACAGATGATGAGAATTCTTCCATGCTTAAAGATGGAAATGGCTAGGCCCCACCTGCTTTTAGAGTTGTGAATATCTCTCTAGATAGTATAAAATGCCTTAAAAAGCTGTTCTGTTATCCTAGCTCTTAAATTACATTTTTATATAGGCATAATTTAAAAGGACAGTTGATGATCAGATTACTCAAGTAGTTTTGAAAAATTTATCCAGTTTCATATAGATATCTTGAATCCATTTTCTTGTGTTTGTCATTCTAAATTTTATTTTAGTCTTCAGTAACCTGTATTCAGATTATGATTTAAAGTTTGAATACGTGTAAGTAATGCATGTGCATATATGTATAAAAATAAAAGGTGATTATGTAATATTTTCTTAATGTATAGTATTTGAAAATCTTTTCAGTCTATTAATCTTCTGGAGGGTTTGATTCCATCGAAGGAAGAAGGTGGTTTATCAGCTATATCTCATCTGCATAAATTGTTCTGCTTCGCAATAATGTGGAGTTTAGGTGCCCTTCTGGAGTTGGAAAGTAGAAGTAAACTTGAAGCCTTCATTAGAGCTCATGATAACAAATTAGACTTGCCAGAAATCTCGCCTGGTACCAGTCAAACGATGTATGAGTTTTATGTTTCTGGTCATGGTAAGAAAAAGCATTAACATCCTTTTTTATAATGGCATTTTAAAACTGAGTATGGCTTCTTTGAAACTTAAAATTATTCTAATAGTCCTTCTTCTACAGTGATATGAACAGAGCTTTTTGACAACAGTGTAGTGCTAACACAGATTCTATATGCAGCAGCTCTGTGGAGTGAGAAGTCAGAAACAAGGGATAATGTGTTCATTTGTAACATTTTCTTATTTCTTTTGTTTTTTAAGTTAATTCTTATGGATTTCTTTTGTATTAATTTAACCAACCTACAGTTTTAGATAATTTATGCTTAGGCTGTATTAGTCTACATTAATATAATTTTATATTGAATTTCCTCACACCTAGTATTTTTTGTTTAAAAATATATGATTTTAATTCCTCTTATTATTTGTATTTTATAATCAATGATAAATCTTAATATTTTATAAACTGTAAGAATACTGTTATTTTGAATATTGCAACTATTAGTATTTTGAATACTGTAAAGTTTTCTGCAATTAATAGTTTAAATAATACATGCAACCACTGTCACAAAGAACTTACTCTTCTTTCAGAGTATATCTTCACATGAATACATCTATTTTTCATGTATTCAAATTCATAATTTTTTGACCAGCAATATTGATTTAGTGTAACACATACACAGTCCATATTGTCACATTCTATACTTCATCAGCAGTGTGAGAATGAGTTTCTAGGTAAACATTCTTTGAATTTTTTATTTAGATAGCTACATACAAATGTAAAAAATATGTATATATTTGGTAGGACTGTAGACTACTTAAAGGTCATGACTACATATATCTTTTGTTACATGTGATTTATCTAGATTTGAGAAAATGTATGCCTCTTTTTTTGTCATTTCAGGTCACTGGGAGCATTGGAGTAAAAGAGTTCAGGAGTATGTTTATCCAACAGATAGTATCCCAGACTATGCATCTATTCTGGTTCCAAATGTTGACAATGTCACAACTCAGTTTTTGATAAACACAATTGCAAAACAACAGAAAGTAAGTACAGGATTAGTTATTTAAGTATATGCCTACTATATGAAATAAATAGAAAAATATAATGTATCTGGGGGTTGCAATCATTCTGCATCTTCTCGGTTTCTACTTACTGCTTGCCAGGTGCATTATTATTTGCATATTGCTCTATTTTGATTTTGTTAACATGAATACTCTGTAATTACTTCTGTGCTTGGGCAAAATGTTTAAAATACCCTTTTTAGATTTTTTTTTTTTTTTGGTCATTAAAGTATTATCTTTCTCAGAGAAAAAGAGATAAAACCTTGTGCTTAGTCTTTGCACCATATTGATTTTTCTGATTTGTGCTTTCTGGAAAAAAGAAGCGAGGAAAATAAATTTCACAAGGTTCTTCAATAAAACCATTAATGTCCTAACTTTTTTTTTTTCCTCTTATTAGGAAAGCAGTAATTAATAGCAACTATTAAAAACAAGAAAGCACTACTCGTAGAGCTTTAACCAGTAAGGACCAATCTGGCGTCATGGCTTTTGACTCAGGCATCATTGAACAAGAGTTATTTAAATATATATATAGGCTTGTTTTCAAATAGTTGAAGATCTGAAAAATACACATTTTGCTTTAGTACAAAGCTTTTAATAACCTTAGCAACTTCCAATGGAAATTTGTGCCAGCTTGTCAAATATATGTCAGTGTGTACTCCTTTTTTAGTAGATGGAGACAGTGCTGCAACTTGTTTGTCGTGGTTTGAGCCCAGATGGTAACTTAGAAGCATGCAGCCACTTGCTCACTCCCCCCACTTTTTTCCCCCTGCTCCCAGAGGGATGGGGAAGGGAATCAAAAGAATGTAAATCCCACAGGTTGAGATAAGAATAGTCCAGTAACTAAGGAATAACACAAACCACTGCTGCTACCACCAATAATAATAATGATAAGGGAAATAACGGGGAGAGAATATAAAACTTTAAGGGGAAAAGGAAAACAATAAACACAAGTGATGCACAATATAATTGCTCACCACCCGCCAACCGATACCCAACCGGACCCTGGGCCTTCCGGGTAACTCCCTTCAGTTTATATACTGGGCATGACATACTGTGGTACGGAATACCCATTTAGCTAGTTTGGGTCAGGTGTCCTGTCTCTCCTTCCTCCCGGTTTCCTGTGCTCCTCCTCACTGGCAGAGCATGACACTGAAAAGTCCTTGATCAGAGTAAGCATTACTTAGCAACAACTAAAAACATTGGTGTGTTATCAGCGTTGTTCTCAGTCTAAAGTAGAAAACGCAGCACTGCACCAGCTGCTAAGAAGGAGGAAAATGACTGCTGTGGCCAAGCTCAGGACACTCTTTTTTCTGTAAAGGTCTAGGATTTTGACAAAAAGTCTGTTGGGTGTGATGGAACTGTCCAGAAGCCATAACGTGGCTGTGCCTTTGATGTATCTTACTCAAATTGTGGAAACATGCAATGTCCTTATATTTAGATACTGTTTAGCTATTTAAAAATCTGTTCCAGGCAGTTTTGCTCATAGGAGAACAGGGCAGTGCAAAGACAGTTATGATTAAGGCATATATGAAGAAATACAACCCAGAAGAGCATTTGTCGAAAAGTTTAAACTTTTCATCTGCCACAGAACCATTTATGTTTCAGGTAAAAGTATAGATTTTAAGTAATTTTTGCATATAATTTACTTGATAAGTATTTAAAATGTACTTAATTCTGATGATAAAAGAAGTGATTTATAAATAGTCTAGAGGACTTTTTTTTCTCTAAGTCACCTAAACACTTCAGAAAACTCCATTAAAAATAACCTTGTAGATCAGAATAAAATATAGTCACTCACATAGAGATACATATATTCATGATTGCTCTGTGCTTTTTCATTATGGAATTCTAAGAATCCATTTACTGCTGAAGACCTTTCCTTTTCATTCTAGATTAATGAAAATTTCTAGTTACACTTCAGTTTTTTCTTGATTCTTTAGTTTATACCCAAAATGTTAATTTTTCTTATATAAAAAGCAGATTTCAACTTTTAGATCCTGTAAATTCAATTGGATTAATTACCAATTCAGAGCAATGACTTCATGGTGACAGTCTTCCAGTAGGATAAAATAATCATCTTGGGATATTTCTTGATTGAAAAGTGTGCTCAATGGAGAAGGTGTTACAAACTCAATCGCAAAGTCAAGCATCTTTTTAAGAAGCTAATGTAAATGTTATTAAGAAAATGGTGAAAAGTCATGGCTTAAACATCTATTTTTTAAAGTTCCAAACACACAGAATATCTGCTGAGATTTTATGTTATGCGTAAGATTTCTGGCCATGGTTTATATCAAACGAGAGATAGAATAAGGCAAGCATCCTTAACTGATTAACTGTTCAATCAGTATATCTGTCTCAGTATCCTTTACTTAGTGTATTATAGGTCCCTAGAACTTTACTGTCCTGAAAGCAAAACACAGGCTTCCTTGTCCCTGGTACAGAGTCTGTAAAAGATCTTACCATGACTTGTCTCTGCTGCACTCCCACAGTACCTTGGAAGAAAAGCTCTTTCTCTTCCTCCAGCTAGCTGAATGCATAGCTCACACTGCTGATTTCTAAGAGAGAAATGTAGCAGAGAAACAATTTAAATGCTTCTAAACACTTGATAGAACCACACTCAAAATAGTCTTTTCAGTCTCCATTCTGAGGATATGTGAAAGATTGTGTAATTTTCAATGTGTTAGATATGCTACAAAGTTCTTGATTGCTTATGTAATTGCTTTCTCTTACCAGTTTCATTTTTTTTTAAATTTTCATTACATATATTCTACATGTTTTACCTTAGAACACTCAGCTAATTGTTTTCTCTTGTGGAAAAAAAAAAAAAAGGACAAAAACACTGGATAAAACTTGTATGTTTTCTGTTTCAAAAATGCTATTAACTCTTTGATCTTTGTGACAGCATATGCTACATTACTCATGCAGGATGATATCATGCTTGTAAAACAGAAAACTAATTTCTCTAGGGAAAATATTTGCTACCATCTTGTAAGATTTTTTTTCTGTCGTAGTTTATGTTCCAGATATCTTTGAAAGACTGCAGAGCTGTAGAATTTTGAGGATACATTTCAATTTATTTGTCTATTGCACCCTGATTCTTATTTAGTTAAAAACAGTCTTAAAAGATTATTGACACCAAAATGTTAAAATGCTGCATTTCTGAGCTTACGAGACATATAGAAAATAACAGGAAAAGAATCTAAGTGGTTTGCTGTTCTAAGAATCTATGGTTTGCTGTTCTACAGCAATATATAAATTTATATTTAATATAAAACAACTGAGCTTAGCTAGGGAAATCCAAATCATAATCTTCAAGACTGTGCATGAAAAACTCTCTGAAATCAGATTCCTTTCCTCTCAAGAGCTACCCTTTGGAGGAGTGATTGTTAAACGCCTTTCTAAATAAGTCCCGTATGTATAAAAATTATGCTATAGATAAAGAAAATACTATTTGTGCTTGTTGATATTCTAATTATTGCTCATAATTAATGCAGTTTTTATTAATCTTTCATTTCTCAAATTGTGCATGCTAACTTACCACTCTCACTGATTTGAGAAGCAAGAGGAAAAAAAGTAGTAATGCAACAGAATTCAAAACTTCTGATCTATTTTCTTTTCTTTTAGCAGTTTCTCTTGCATTAATCTTGATGTATTTGAAGACTAAAATATAATTCACAAGAAGATGTAATATTTCATATGGGCATAATGCATCATACCAAAATTAATGTCATTTCAGTTTGATGACTTCATGATAATAATCTGCTTCAATGCAGATAATTAAGTAATAATTTCCACATCTGAAAACTTTATAAAAATTTCTCTGGTAGCAGAGACATAGTCCTAAGGCCAGGGAATTGCGTGGGAATAAGTGTCATGAACAGGACAATTCATCATTCCTTAATGATGAATCAAAGATGAAACTGCTAACAAAAAGAGGAACTCATTGGAGAAGTACTTTAGCAGAAATCAATAAGTAGTACATTTTTTAGCAATACATTTTTAATATTGTTGCTTTAGATGCAAAACAAGAATCCTCTTTACTTTTTAGAGGACAATAGAGAGTTATGTGGACAAACGTGCTGGAAGTACTTATGGACCTCCTGGGGGCAGAAAAATGACTGTTTTTATTGATGATATCAGTATGCCATTTATCAATGAATGGGGAGATCAGGTAAAATATTTTTATCTAATATGACTTATTCTCAAATTGTGGTACTTTTTTTTTATATACATGGGAATCAGTGGACTTCCTCAACAGTATAATTAAGTATTAATTATTGGAAATGCTTTCTAATATGGTACACTGATGAAGAAAAAAAGAGAGTAAACTAGATTTACTGTAGAAATATGTATGATAAAGTTGTCACATATTACATTATCTCCACTTTCTCATATTTTTATAAGACTAAAAAGTGTCACTGTACTAAAGTACCATATTGTTGATTTCAAGATTGACATTAATTTGAGAGCACCAGTAAACAAACTTTTTGCAAAATGTAAATGTGACACCTTGGAAAAAGTAATAGACTATGTCCAAATTCAAGGGTAACACATAGGCTTGAATACTTGATTAAAGATTTTTGCCTCTTGATAAGCCCATGTACAGTTTGGGTGTGTAACGTTCATATGTCTATACAGACCCAAAATCAGGCAAAAATACCTCACAATTCCTTCCCATAGTAGGTCTGAAGAATTTCCACTTGGCATGTATTTAAGTGGCATTATGGATACAAGTGAGTCTATATAAACTCAACAGTTCCTTCTGTTCACTTTAGAAAGCAGTTTTTGTCAAAATGCAAGCCACGCATGTGTTCTCAATGTCTGAAGTGGAACATGGCCTTCTACCAAAATGCTGTATGTCAGTGGTGGTTTGCATCATTTGCTCTCACTTGAGATTGAGATAATTGAACGGTGAATAACCCACAACACTGAGCTGCTTGTTCACAGCCTAGAACATATGAAGTTGTCTTTGAGGAAAAGCCCTCACAGGCCAAGGCAGTGTTCAATAATAGGAAGGTTCTCCCCTATGGAAGGACCTCCAATAGGTCATCCATTATAGCCTGAAGACAGTGCTGAAATGTTTTTAATGGGAGGATGGTTTGTGATCAGTGCCTTGTTTTGTGTCTTTGTAATGACTGCACGCAAAGAGTTGTGGTCAATGGCTCAATGTCCAGCTGGAGACCAGTAACGAGTGGTGTCCCTCAGGGATCGGTGTTGGGACCGGTCTTGTTCAACATCTTTGTCAGTGACATAGACAGTGGGATTGAGTGCGCCCTCAGCAAGTTTGCTGATGACACCAAGCTGTGTGGTTTGGTTGATATGGTGGAGGGAAGGAATGCCATCCAGACGGACCTTGACATGCTTGTGAGGTGGGCTGATACCAACCTGATGAAGTTTAACCATGACAAGTGCAAGGTCCTACACCTGGGTTGGAGCAATCCCAGGCACAGCTACAGGTTGGGCAGAGAAGAGATTCAGAGCAGTCCTGCAGAGAAGGACTTGGGGGTTTTGGATGATGAGAAAATGAACATGAGCCAGCAGTGTGCGCCCGCAGCCCAGAAAGCCAACCGTATCCTGGGCTGCATCAAAAGGAGCATGACCAGCAGGTCGAGGGAGGTGGTCCTGCCCCTCTACTCTGCTCTTGTGAGACCTCACTTGGAGTATTGTGTGCAGTTCTGGTGTCCTCAACATAAAAAGGACATGGAACTGTTGGAACAAGTGCAGATGAGGGCCACGAGGATGATCAGGGGACTGGAGCACCTCCCGTATGAAGATAGGCTGAGAAAGTTGGGTCTGTTGAGCCTGGAGAAGAGAAGGCTGCATGGAGACCTCATAGCATCCTTCCAGTATCTGAAGGGGGCCTATAGGGATGCTGGGGAAGGACTGTTCATGAGGAACTGTAGTGAGAGGACAAGGGGTAACAGGTTCAAACTTAAACAGGGGAAGTTTAGACTGGATATGAGGAGAAATTCTTTCCTGTGAGGGTGGTGAGGCACTAGAATGGGTTACCCAGGGAAGTTGTGAATGCTCCATCACTGGCAGTGTTCAAGTCTGGGTTGGACAAAGCCTTGGGTGGCATGGTTTAGTGGGAGGTGTCCCTGCCCCTGGCAGGGGTGTTGGAACTAGATGATCTTGAGGTCCTTTCCAACCCTAACTATTCTATGGTTCTATGATTCTATGTGACCACATAAGGTTTGCTGAATATCATTGGAGTAGTCACTGTGGGGGCAAACTCTGGTGCCTCCTGACTTGTACAGGTACTATAGAGTGGAATGTGGAATCATTAACTTTTTCAGCATAAACAGCTTCCTGTTTCGGAAAAGAATTAGTTGTTCCTTTTCAAAGGAGGCCCAAGGGAGAACTGAAAAGCACAGTTTGAACATCTGGAGCTGAATATCCAGCAGCAAAATATGGAACTTTTTTTTTTTCAGTTCATTGCCTTAACTTTACATAGTTTAAAGGAATATCAAGCACATTCTGTTGGTATTGGATGGTAGCACAGCCTGAAAGTTTAATCTGAGTTTAGATTAAAGTGAAAACCTCTCTCTAGGGATTGGTGGTAGAGTTACAAGATTTTCTTTTTTTCCTGTTTGAATTTCTAATTTGTACAAGTCATGTAAACTTGCAGGTAACAAATGAAATCGTTCGTCAGATGATGGAAATGAAAGGAATGTACAGTTTGGATAAACCTGGAGACTTCACTACAGTTGTAGATGTTCAGTTAATAGCTGCAATGATACATCCTGGAGGAGGTCGTAATGATATTCCCCAGCGTTTAAAAAGACAGTTTTCTGTATTCAATTGTACATTGCCATCCAATGCATCCATTGACAAAATTTTTGGTACTTCTTCCTTGTTTTGATACTTTTTTTTGTTGGGTTTTTTTTCATAAATGATTTAAAATGTGTAATAATTTGTTCTCTTTCCTACTTTCACTATGTAAACTAGAGTACTTTCTATGAGACAGCTGAAGCTGTATTACAGCAAAAATAGTGCTGTGGGGGAGAAGTTAGCCCCTTTAAATGCTTGTCTTTCTAATTTTGAATAAGCAAGATAATAAGAAAGTAATGGCATATTCTGGAATTAGATGAGCACTGCTACTATTATGTAGGTTACCATTCTACCTCTGTACTGTCTGAAATGGCCTCTGTTGGTAAAGTTTTCAGTATTTCAGTTTGCCATTTTTTTCTATACCAGTTTAGAAAAGCCATGAACAGGAGAGACAAAATAATTTCATCTGTAATTTACAAGCAAATTAATGTTTTAAATAAGTACTTACATATCTTGCTCACTACCTACCTTATTATAGCCTACAACTTGAGATCATTTGTATATTGAATTTTATCTTTTCAGGTATTATTGGCTGTGGATACTTTCATTCCTGTAGAAATTTCAAACCTGAAGTATGTGATATGGTGAAAAAATTGGTCCCAACAAGTAGAATATTGTGGCAGTGGACAAAGGTATAAATTACAGGGAAAGTTTTATTACAACAAACCAGGGGAAAGATGGGCTAAAAAGATTTGGAGCTACAATCTGGTAAATATCTGATTTTGGTATACAAGACAGATGAATGCAACTGTCAGACCATTTATTCATCTAGGTTTATTCATGTTACTCAAAGTTTTAGTCACTATAGCTAATGAACTGGGAGTGAAATTCTTTATTAATTATAATTTTTAATTTACAAAGCCCAGAACAACATATGAAATAATTACATGTCATAAGAGTTGGGGCTTTTGATTTAGTGTTAGATCCTGCTTCTAAACAAATAAGATATTTTTGATGACTTCTTAGAAAGAGTTTGACCACAGCATTATGCATGAAAACTAGTAGTTTTGTTATTTTTATATTTTATGTGTGATATTAATTATAATTTTATATTATTCTTGAGTCCTTCTAAATATTACCTATTTTAGTATGAGCAATATTTTTCTTTAGGCAAAGATGCTGCCTACACCATCTAAATTCCACTATATCTTCAACCTTCGAGACCTTTCTAGAATTTGGCAAGGAATGTTAAATATAAAGGCAGAAGAATGCAACAGCACCAGTGTTCTTGTAACACTTTTTAAACATGAATGTACCAGAGTGATTGCTGACAGGTATATTAACTATAGAATTCTATATTTAACCAGTTTAGCAATTTACTGCATTTATGCTTATACATTTGTATAACTTATCATGATTAACCTTATTAGGCTGATATATAACATTTTGTCTTATTTTACATGCAGTCTGCATTGTGATATTATCCCAAGAAATGCTGTGCTATATACTGATAGATTACTCAGTAATTGGATGGGCATCTCCAAAATATATTCTGTGTTCTAATCCATGTTTTTTTTCACTTAACTTTGGCTACACTCAGCCAGTTCTTCTGTAAAAAAAGTGGATTGTATAATGTCCTAAATTTATACACAGAAAATAATCTAACATTGCTTTGAATTCCTCACAGAAAAATGTTTCTCATGCTTGTGATTAAAAAATGGCCGATCTCTTCTAAATCTTCTTTAAAATATCATAAAAGATATAGCTATGAACTGTATGTATTAAAGATTCACTAATATTTTTGTACTTAGAGTGTTAAAGTGCTGAAACTATAGACAAAACAACTATTATAATTTCATTACCATTTCAGGTAAATGTTAGAAACAGTTCCAAACAAAACATAGACAATTGTCAACCAGGTTTGTTTACCATCCCTACCTGTATTTATAGAATCACTCATTTTCTTCCATGTAAGCCCTGAATCAGCTGGCAGTTGCCTTGTCATTTTCCCCAGGAAGGTGCAGTAACAAGCTTGAGTGAAGAGCCAAGAAAGTGAGA
Source organism: Ara ararauna (assembly GCA_028858755.1). Lineage (NCBI taxonomy): Eukaryota > Metazoa > Chordata > Aves > Psittaciformes > Psittacidae > Ara > Ara ararauna. The sequence goes on from CM054379.1 coordinate 104,143,848, forward strand.
TTGCTATTATGACCAGTTCCAATATTCCAGAGGAACTCCAATTTGAAAATCATGCACCCTTTCTGCTCTCCCTGTAAATACGTATGCTGAGTTCAGAAGATGCATGCTGGAAATCTAAAAAGAAATCTTATCCAGCAGATGTCAAAGATATATAAATGAAGCACAGGCTTTTCTGATGGCTTTAATATTTATTTCTCTATAATCTGAGAAAGCTTTCTCAGCGGAAATCCGCTACTAACAGTGCTGATATTTCTAAATGCCTGAACTACTGTATATCATAGATACTTTCAAATTGCCAGAAACTGATGTATATGTATTTATATGTGCACTAGAGAACTCTTGATATAAAAAGGGGAAAAATGTTTAATTTTAATTTGAAGTTAGGATCATACCCACAATTCAAAAGTGTCATATAGCCTTGAGTGTATTATTTTCTGCTTTCAAGTTTCACCCTTCTCTTCTCCAGGTTGAACAGCCTCAACTTTCTCAGCCTCTCTGTGTATGGGAGGTGCTCCATCCCCATTATCATTCTAGTGGCCCTCCTCTGGACTTGCTCCAGCAGCTACATATCCTTCTTATGTTGAGGACACCAGAACTGCACACAATACTCCAAGTGAGGTCTCACAGGAGCAGAGTAGAGGGGCAGGATCACCTCCCTTGACCTGCTGGTCATGCTCCTTTTGATGCAGCCCAGGATATGGTTGGCTTTCTGTGCTGAGAGCATGCACTGCCGGCTCATGTTAAGTTTCTCGTTGACCAACACTCCCAATGTTTTTTCATCAACTAATACCCCCAAGTGCTTCTCCATAGGGCTGCTCTGAATCTCTTCTCTGCCCAACCTGTAGCTGTGCCTGGGATTGCTCCGACCCAGGTGGAGGACCTTGCACTTGTCATGGTTAAACTTCATCAGGTTGGCATCAGCCCACCTCACAAGTATGTCAAGGTCCCTCTGGATGGTATTCCTTCCTTCCAACGTATCAACCGAACCACACAGCTTGGTGTCATCAGCAAACTTGCTGAGGGCGCACTCAATCCTACTGTCCATGTTGCTGACAAAGATGTTGAACAGGATCGGTCCCAACACTGGCCCTTTGGGTACGCCACTCGTTACTGGTCTCCAGTTGGACCTTGAGCTGTTGACCACAGCTCTTTGCGTGTGGCCATCCAGCCAGTTCTTTATCCACCGAGTGGTCCATCTGCCAAACTGATGTCTCTTTAGAGACAAGGATGTTGTGCGGGACAGCGTCAAATGTTTTGCACAAGGCCATGTAGATGCAGTTATCTGCTCTACCTCTGTCTATCACTTCTGTAGCCCCATCATAGGAGGTCACCAAATCTGTCAGGCATGATTTCCCTTGTTGGTTTTCATGTGCCTTAGCATGTTTTCCAGGAGAATCTGCTCCATGATCTTGCCAGGCACAGAGGTCAGATTGACTGGTGTTTACTTTCCCAGGTTTTCCATTTTCCCCTTCTTGAAAATAGGGGTTATATTTCCCTTTTTCCAGTTGTTGGGAACTTCACCTGAGTGCCATGACTTTTCAAGTATGATGGTCAGTGGCTTAGCAACTTAATTTGCCAGCTCCTCCAGTACCTGTGAATGGATTTCGTCAGGTTCCATGGACTTGTGCACATTCAGGTTCTTAAGATGATCTTGAAGCTGATCCTCCCGTACAATGAGCATTGTATCACTGGAGGAAAAAAGTAAAGATGAAAATTATTTTTTTATTTCTGACAGTTGGCATTCCTTTTTTCTGTGGTTAAGGTGGTTCTTGTGTTTTATGTTTACTAGTTGCTACTGAGTATCATCCTGGATTGCTTCTCAGTTAATCACAACAACAGATTATCAGAGTAGCCAAAGATCTTGATCTGTATTAAAACCATCTTGAAAGTATCAAGGGAAGCAGATACAATTGTTTAAACAATAAAATGTAGTCATTAGTATTTGTGTTTGTAGACTTCATTTTATTTCAACCTGCATGACTCCCTCTGTCCCTCCTGCCCCCTGCAGTGTTTTTCTCCCTATGTTAATTACAAGTTTTGGAGTAAGAGGGATTGAGAGTTAAGTCAGGTTGTAGTGACATATACTATCTTTCTTTCACTATTCCTTATATCATTGCACTTTCATAGGCAGTACTGTGATAACTAGATTGTGATATTCTGTTTTAGGTTGAAGGATGGAAGGGTCATTTAGTAACGGTTATTTGGGAAATCATTCAGCTTTGTTCATCTGAGATATTAAGTGGTCTGTCATTGCCTAGTTCTAAGTGAAATTCGGGAAGTCAAATTGTATTTTAACTATTATGCTTTTGAGTATGGAAGCATTTAATTTCTGTGAATACTGCCTAATCCATTTTTGTGATTGTCTAGTATGTGTTGCCTAATATTTATTATTCTTTGAAATGTTACAAGGGATTTTTCTCATATTTAATGATCTGATTTTCTTCCTATGCAATTTTTTTTTTTTTTTGCCTGTACTCATCTATGATTTTTAGATTTATTACTCCTGAAGATACAGCCTGGTTTGATAAAACTATTATTAAAGCAGTTGAGGAAAATGTAGATACAAACATAACAGAAGATCTCCAAGCTGAACAATATTTTGTAGATTTTTTAAGGGATATTCCCGAACCAACTGGTGATGAACCTGATGATTTTGTGTTTGAAGCACCAAAAATTTATGAGAAGGTATTTAATTTTACACCTGAAATACTAGACACTGAAGTTTTACTTTAAGTGTGTTATATTGCTTAACTCATATCTTAGAGGAAGTTTTGTTGAATACCTATCACGTTTTTTGTAAAGATATAGCTATATTTTTCTGGTTTGTATGCAATAAATTGGTTTAGTGATATTAAAGTTACTAATCCCATCAAAATGTAGTTTATTCATTCCTATTCTCCTTGCACCTTTTTTTCCCCCTTAGCAGAAATTTTCTGATTAAACACAACTAACTCACTACAGTGAATTAACAAGGTAATCTCATTATGCATGGCAAATACGCAAACTCAAGTTTGTGTAAAAATGTCAGTGCAATTTTGAACTGTGAAGGAACATGCTAGTATTGTTACTGATTTTTATTTTTTTTTTCCAGGTTCCAAGCTTTGAATTTCTTTGTGAAAAATTGCAAATGTATCAGAGACAATACAATGAATTTATTAGAGGATCATCTCTTGATTTGGTGTTTTTTAAGGATGCAGTGACACATCTTGTTAAGGTCTGGGGTTTGTTACTTTCTTTATTTGTTTGAGTTTCTGTGTATTCAGGTGTATGAAGATTTTCCTTGATAGAAAAGGTGGGGTCATAAAGCAGTGCATTTATATATTGTATATAGAATGATTTAATTATTTTTTTAATTCTCAAGAATTCAGAGAACATTTCAGAGGTATCTGTAAATGAAAGATGGCCAAAACAGCATGAAGTAGGATCTGAATGGATAAGAGACATGAAATATAAATCAGGGCTGCAGTAGAATCAATCAGTATGTAGGGTAGAGGAAAGTCTCAGTTTACAGTCAGTTGTACCCCTAGTCATAAACTAATATATAAGGAAAGAATTAATCCAAAGTCAGAAATTGACTCATGGAGGGGTGGGGAGGAAGGCTAAGCATGTGATTTGTTTGAAGTGCTGTGTCTCAGATTTAAGAAGTTGTGTTAATTATCTAACAAATTACTTTAACTTGATGATATGTTCACTGAAATACACATAGAAGCCACAGTGAAATCAAAACAGCAGATGTTTGCTTTTTCTTTAGTTGACCTCAGCTGAAGTAAATGATTGTTTGCTTTGCATTTAAACACAAGGAAATATATATTTTTTAAATATAGTTCATGTGATCTGTTGAGGTTTAAGCCCAGCCAGTAACTCAGAAACATGCAGCTGCTTGCTCACTCCCTCTCCTTCTCCCCTGCTCCCAGAGAGATAGGGAGGAGAATTGAAAGAATGTAAATACCACAGATTGAGATGAGAACAGTCCAGTAAATAAGGTATAATACAAAACCACTACCTACTACCACCAATAATAATAATTATAAGGGAAATAACAAATGGAGAGGATATAAAACTAAAAGGGGAAAAGTAAAAGAAAACAATAAACACAAGTGATGCACAATGCAATTGTTCACCACCTGCTGACCAATACCCAGCCCAACCCGAGCAGTGATCTGTTCCTTCTAGGTAACTCCCCCCAGTTTATATACTGGGCATGACATGCTGTGGTATGGAGTACCCATTTGGCTAGTTTGGGTCAGGTGTCTTGTCTCTGCTCCCTCCTGGCTTCTCGCGCCCCTCCTCACTGGAGAGCATGAGATTGAAAAGTCCTTGATCAGGATAAACATTACTTAGCAACAACTGAAAACATCAGTGTGTTACCAGCATTGTTCTCAGACTAAAGTTGAAAACACAGCACTGCACCAGCTACTAGGAAGGAGAAAAATAACTGTTACAGCTGAACCAAGGACATGATGCTAGGTGAATTTCAGAAGACCTTGAGAGTCTCTCATACTCCATTTCCGTTAGCAAGATTAAGCAGAATATCTAGATAAAATGTGTTTTTATTTTATGTTTTCAAGCATGTTCAGGAAACATAAAATAGTGCTCAAAATGCCTCCCTTTATGTATTTAAATCCCATTTGTAGCTGATTATAAATATCCTATATATATGTGAATATATATGTATGTGCAGATTCTTCATTAGATACCCAAAATTCCTAAAGAATGTACATGTGTTCTTTCGAGAGGAAAAATTTTCTGCAAGCAACCTTTTAATAACCTTTATGTTGTGCTATAGTAAATAAAGTGTAGAGTATGATATTTTAATTTTCTAATTGAGATTTTAATTTAAATTTATTAATGAGCTTTTCTTCCATTTTTCCCATATAGATTTCCCGAATAATTCGGACAGCATATGGAAATGCTTTACTTGTTGGAGTTGGTGGTTCTGGAAAACAAAGTCTTTCAAGGTTGGCCTCCTTAATTGCTGGCTATAATATATTTCAGATCACCTTAACCAGGTAAGAAATGCAAGAAATATATAAACCCAATTAATGTTATTGCTTTCTCTTTCCACAGTCATAACCATATGTTTTAGCAGCTTTATTTATGGGGTTTTTGTTTCTTTGGTTTTGTGGGTTTTTTTGGTTTTTCTTTTTTTTACCTCTTCTTTCTGTCACCATAAAAAATGTGGAAAACAATAAATTCTTATCTGGTTGGTATACAACATTGGATTAAGTTTGAGCTGAAAAAGCTGGATTGTGTGTTACATATTCCTGAGCCAAAATATGTGTGTTTACAGAGGATATTTGCACCATCTATCTTTTACAAAACTGTAATCCAAATATAAGGGTAGTTCCAGTTGTTTTGAATTCACAGGTAATGTTTATTATTCCTCCTAGAGCCTATAATGTAACCAATCTTTTAGAAGATTTAAAATTTTTATATAGAACAGCTGGAGTGGAAGCACAAGGTATCACTTTTATTTTCACTGATAATGAAATAAAAGAGGAGTCATTTTTGGAATATATAAATAATCTGCTGTCTTCAGGTGAGGTAAGAGTCTTAATATGACAAGAAATGTACTTTAGAAGCAGGAAACTGTAAAATTTGCTACCACTAGTTCATTTCTATTTATTTTGATAATAAATTGTAGAAACAGTAATGATAACTCTAAAATATCTCAACTTTTGAAATAAAAAAGTGCTCTTGGTATGGAGTTCTTTTATCTCTGTTTCAGTGTAAGTCAGGAAAAGATAAGGAGCTGTAATGGGTACTTTGGTAGTTTTTATTAAATGAAGATTCACTGGCCAGTCAAGATCTGGACTCTTCCTGGGTTAGACTTCCTAGTTTTTAATGCTGTTACATAAGTCTAAATCATAGATAAAATTGTTTTTTTAATCTGTCTAAACAGTGTCTGTGCAGAGAGAGGTACAGTTGTAAACAGACAAATATTTATAAGCTCTGTAATAATTACACCCATGCTATTTATTTTCTTATCCATCTTAATTTTATAAAAAGATTTCAAATTTAATTCCTCGGGATGAAATGGATGAAATCACCCAAGGATTAATAGCTGAGATGAAAAAAGAGATGCCTCGGTGTCCTCCTACCTATGATAATCTTTATGAATATTTTTTAAGTCGGGTAAAGAAGAACTTGCATGTTATCCTCTGCTTTTCTCCAGTAAGTTTTTCTTCATATCTGTCTTATATCCATTAGTAAACTATCCTATAAGGTATGACAGGATTATTCACGCTTTATGTTTTTAAGGAGATTTGCAGACGCATAAAAATTTACTTGCAACAAGAATTTAATGAAAATTAAAATAATTGAATTTTTTAAATATTAAGAAACATTATATTTTTCATTAACTTGTTTTTTCAAATTTCATAAAATACAGAATGTTGGAAATTTAGCAAAACACATAAAAAAATTGGGCAGGATGTTCTGAGAAGAAAATTAGCAATAAAAAAATTTACTATTTAGTTGTTTATATGAATTAAACATTTTGATCAACCTAATTAAATATCATATTGTAAATTGACAGTGTTGCTCTCTTTAGGTTGGTGAGAAGTTCCGTACACGTTCTTTGAAATTTCCCGGTCTCATATCAGGGTGCACAATGGATTGGTTCAGCCGATGGCCCAGGGAAGCTCTTGTAGCTGTATCCAGTTACTTTCTTTCAGAATTTAATATGGTCTGCTCTGCATCAGTTAAAACAGAAGTGGTGGAAACCATGGGTCTCTTTCATGATATGGTTTCAGAAAGCTGTGAGGATTATTTCCAAAGGTAATATTTTATACAAATGTAATAATTAATCCCAAAAGTGTTGCTACTGATACTGTTTCTTGAACTCATTCTGTTATATGAAGCAATAAGTGCTTTGAAAGGCTAATAGATCTGCTATATCAAGATACACAAAGGCCATGAAAAGTAATTACTATTATGTTGCGAAGTCATAATTTTCATTCGCACTGTTCAATAATATGCATAAAAGCAATGTAATTGGAAATAAGGATTTGCATTATGAAGACGTTTGATTTTGACTGAATTTGAAACTTGATTTATGTAATCTCCTGTTTCATGGAAACTAATGAAATGGCTGTACCTATCAAAAATGTGTACTAAATTGATGTTGCCAATATACTATGTTTTAGGTTTCGAAGAAGAACCTATGTAACACCTAAATCCTATCTCTCTTTCATCAATGGCTACAAAGAAATTTATGCTGAAAAGTTGGAGAGTATTAATGAACAAGCAGAACGTATGCAAATTGGTAAGCAATATAGGGAGAAATGTGTATTTCCATGTGTGGTCTCAAATGATCTTTATTTTTAATATTAGACTTCTTATCCATGATCGCTTAAAATCAGATCTGTTGGATCACAGTCCGAAACTGGTAGCATATAAGGACCATTTCCAAGCACTCCAGATAATACAAATTCATAATGATTCTCTTACAAAAATGACTTGAAGCTACCAGCTTAATTGTTCATCTCAGTGTTTTTAATTTTATACTTTTATATTCCCAATTAGCACTGATAACAGAAAGTAGCACCAGGAAATCATAGAATCAGAGTGGTTAGGGTTGGAATGGACCTTAAGATCATCTAATTCCAACCACCCTGCCAGGGGAGAGACACAGCACACTAGACCGTGTCACACAAGGCTCTGTTTGGACATGGACTTGAAATGTCCAGAGAGAACTTTGATTTACTAGTGTAAAGAGAGGTAGCTCTAAACACAGTTACTAATTTATTTCTGGACTTGTCTATGGAAATTCTTGCTGAAAATGTGAGTGCTTCACAATTGATTTGTTTCTGATTTCTGCTTTAGAATAAGTAGCTGTTACTTGTAATAATTTTCTAGCTAGGAATCTGAAATATATAATAGTATAATTGAAATGTCCTTCCAAATTTGGATATCTTTTTCAAATTACCTAATTTTTAGCATTATATTAGTTCTTAATGTTCTTAATGTTTCAGAGTACATTTGAAGTTTTCTTCCGTTAGCATTTAGACATGCTTTTGTAAATTTACAAAGGCATCTTAACAGCTTAGGAAACTTTGTCTTTATGGGAAAAGATCTTGTATATCAAACTAACAGAATAGAGAATCCTGTGACTTCATGACACAACATATCCTTGACATACCCCTTTTTTAATTTTTTTCCTTTTTTCTTTTTTCTTTCCATTTTTACTTTTGTTTTTACTTTTATACTTCTGCCTTTTTTTAAACTTTTTAAACTTTTTTTACCTTTTAAACTTTTTTTTTTTGCTTTTCTTTCTTTTTTAAAAATGAAGTCTGTATAAGCATGGAATCGTAAAATAGTTAGGGTTGGAAAGGACCTTGAGATGATATAGCTAAAACCTCCCTGCAATGGGCAGGGTCACCTCACACTAGACCATGTTACCCAAGACTCTGTCATACCTGACCTTGAATACTGCCTGGGATAGGGCATATATGTAGAGAATATATTTTATTCTGGGTAATATTCCAGCTATAAACCTTAGCTACTGTTTACACCTATAACAAAATAAACCCAAAAATATGGACTTTTCTTTTGACGAATCAAGCTTGTTTAGAATAATTTTGCACATTGTGAAATTATTTGTATCCAGCGTTTGACACTGTCCCACACGACATCCTTGTCTCTAAATTAGAGAGACATCAGTTTGATAGGTGGACCACTCGGTGGATAAAGAACTGGTTGGATGGCCACACACAAAGAATAGCGCTCAACGGCTGAATGTCCAGCTGGAGACCAGTAATGAGTGGTGTCCCTCAGGGATTGGTGTTGGGACTGGTCTTGTTCAACATCTTAGTTGGTGACATGGACAGTGGGATTGAGTGCGCCCTCAGCAAGTTTGCCGATGAAACCAAAATGTGTGGTTCAGTTGATACGCTGGAGGGAAGGAATGCCATCCAGACGGACCTTGACACGCTTGTGAGGTGGGCTGATGCCAACCTGATGAAGTTTAACCATGCCAAGTGCAAGGTCCTCCACCTGGGTCAGAGCAATCCCAGGCACAGCTACAGGTTGGGCAGAGGAGAGATTCAGAGCAGTCCTGTGGAGAAGGACTTGGGGGTGTTGGTTGATGAAAAAATGAACATGAGCCAACTGCAGTGTGCGCTTGCAGCCCAGCAAGCCAACCATATCCTGGGCTGCATCAAAAGGAGTGTGACCAGCAGGTCGAGAGAGGTGATCCTACCCCTCTACTCTGCTCTTGTGAGACCTCACTTGGAGTATTGTGTGCAGTTCTGGTGTCCTCAACATAAAAAGGACATGGAACTGTTGGAACAAGTCCAGAGGAGGGCCACAAGGATGATTAGGGGACTGGAGCACCTCCCGTGTGAAGATAGGCTGAGAAAGTTGGGGCTGTTGAGCCTGGAGAAGAGAAGGCTGCGTGGAGACCTCATAGCAGCCTTCTAGTATCTGAAGGGGCCTATAGGGATGCTGGGGAGGGACTCTTCATTAGGGACTGTAGTGAGCGAACAAGGCGCAATGGGTTCAAACTTAAACAGGTGAAGTTTAGATCGGACATGAGGAAGAAATTCTTTACTGTGAGGGTGGTGAGGCCCTGGAATGGGTTGCCCAGGGAAGTTGTGAATGCTCCATCACTGGTGGTGTTCAAGTCTGGGTTGGACAGAGCCTTGGGTGGCATGGTTTAGTGGGAGGTGCCCCTGCCTGTGGCAGGGGGGTTGGAACTAGATGATCTTAAGGTCCTTTCCAACCCTAACTATTCTATGACTTTATGATTCTATGAAAAGTGATAGTAGGAACAAGCATGATACTGTGACTGCTTACACCCACATTCTTTCCTTTACACAAATTAAAATAGGAACACAACGTACAAAGCATTTGGGCTATAGAGCTAGACTGTATTATAGAATCAGGAAAAAACAGTTTTAATTTTTCTGAATTTTATCTTTTATTTAATAGGTCTGTCTAAGCTGATGGAGGCCAGTGCGTCTGTTGCTGAACTCTCTAAGGAGTTGGTACTTAAGGAGAAGGAACTAGCTGTGGCATCTGTTAAGGCAGATGAGGTAAGTATTTGAGTGTTAAATAGCAAAAGGCAGAGGTTAGCACCAAGATATTTAATGGCTTAGAGTGCTATTGCACAATTTTCTCATAATTTGTACAAGCCAAAAAATGTGCATAGTGGTCTAAAATGAGATTTCAGTGCTTTCTCTTTAGCATGTTGATTCAGCTTTTGCTTCTGAAAGTGAGGCACTTTAAGACTACTTCAGAGGTTCAGTGCCTTCCTTGTTCTCCTCCCATTTCTTACCCACACCTATAAGAATCAGGTTGCATTTTTTGTTTCATTGTTTTTTTGTTGACATTAGTAAATTTTAGGGTACGGATGCACTTATTTGCAGATAGAAAGTTAACATGATAATGGGACTTTACCGTTTCAAAATTGCTTTAGATGAAGTTCATCACAGTTCAGTTTCATATTTTGTCTTTTACATTAACAATGTGTCTGTGTGTTCACGAGTTTGGTTGTCTGGTAGAAATCTAGTTTCCAAAATGGCTTACTGGAAAGGTATGTTAGGGAACGTATTAATATAGGCATTCTGTTTTCTGAAAGATGCCATAATGCTATGGTGGTGCGCATTTAATATGCATGGGAAAGCAAACTTTGGGCCAATGACGGCTATGGTACTGCCTGCATTCTTCAAAGCCTTTAATCTGATGAGAGAGAAAATTATGACAGAAAGGAATGAATTGCACTTCTGGCATGTCTGGAGTATAATAGATAAATTGGTAGAGTTCACTTTGTTTAAAATTTATGTTTTCTTTGCATTTTGAAATAGCTCTTTGGCAACCATTCACATAGCCTCTTAGTTGTCAACTTTTTAATAGGGCAGTACTAATGTGCCACCAAAAATAAAAGACATGGACAAATAATAAAAGAACAGATATTTATTTAAACTACATGTAGTATTGTTCATATATTTCTTTCTTTACTTTAATACTGCATCCTATAGAAATCAGAATTGAATCTCAGAAAAAAAAAAAAGATTTGGGGATTTTATATGTGGTTGTTTTCTTCATGGGTATTTGAGAGCACTATTTATGTTCTTGTAAATGTGTACAGACTGCCTTGATCCTATAGCTGATACTGGTCAAAAAGCTAATGGTATGTTACACATTCACAAGAGATTTGAAAATATATATACTGAAGAACCAGACATAAATGCATAACTTCATTCTGTGAATATATTTATATAATGCCATATATCGTTTGGTTTAGCTTTTTATTTTTCTGTATAACAGCCTCTACATATCTGTTGTGTCTGATAAACATTTGTTCCACCATTTTGCTATATATTTTTAATGGTTTATTATCAATTCCAGGTGCTAGCAGAAGTCACAGTAAGTGCTGAAGCTGCATCTAAAGTAAAAAATGAAGTCCAAGGTGTGAAAGATAAAGCACAAAAAATCGTAGGTGAAATTGATGTAGAAAAAATTAAAGCAGAGACTACACTGGAGGCTGCTAGACCAGCATTAGAAGAAGCAGGAGCTGCACTGAATGTGAGTAGAATTCTTACATTTTGATTAATTTAGTACTATTTCAGTCACCTGTGAAAGAAAGGCTAGAGGCACCATCATGCAGTTGTCACTTGGTTTTGACTGCTGTCACCAGCTCTTCACAGTTAGTGCTCATAGCTTTGAATATTTATGGAGCTCATGTTTTGCCTTAAACACACGGAGATTATTTTATAGGAGTTATTCTGCTTCCACTCTAATACTTGATCATTATAAAGGTGTAAATCTTTCAAAAAATTACACATGCTTTTGGAATATCTTTTCTTTTTAAATCAAGAGAATACTTCTTGTGCTAAAAGAATGGCTTTATTTTCATATTTAAATAGCAATATCTTTTTTTTTAAGATGACTAAGAGGATATCTCTTCCTTCAGCAAAAAAATGTTTAATTTGGAAAGAAACAGGAACCAAAAGGGATTCAGGGCAATCAGAATCAGAGTTAAGGAATTTGGAGGCATTACTATATTCTACGTAATTTCATTATTCTGCTCTGAGCAATTAAAAAGTAAAGAAAAAAAAATCTGAATTAGAAATCAGTGATGTATTATATTTTTAATACTTAATGTTCAGTTACCAGAACTTATGTGACAAAAAATAAATACTGAGTGGAAAAGACCAGAAAAGAAGCATTGTTTGCTCTTACACTGACATTTAGATAAAATAAATGAAACTTCCGAAAACGGTCACAAAAATCACTTATAAAATATATAGACTCACACATTATCCTGTGGTGTAACCACTCCTTCTAGACAATTAGTGGCATGCATGTGTTTTGTAGGCACAAATTAATATGTTAGTTTTGATGATTGCAATAATTTATAATTTTTGTATTGGTTATTAAGGTAAGCGAAGTGTCAGTGATGCTGCTAGAAAATGAAGTAGTAGTACCTTGTCCCTATAATAAATTAAAATCCAACAAAACCAACCAAAACCATCTTAGAATAAGTAATGACACTTAAGCCTTAAAAATCCAAAATAGTATTTTACCAAGAAAACTGCTTTTAATTAATTCCTATGCAATTTTATGATATAATTATCTTCATTGAGTTAATGCTGCTGTTCCATGTATTTAAATTTGATTTTTGAGTGATGTCTTTAAAATTGGGAAAATATTCTTATCTAATAGATATTAATTAAAGTTATTATATTTCATGAAACTATGACATTTATTAAAGCCGTATTAGTCACTTTTTTGTATGTACTTAGTACAAATTTACCTCAGAGAAAAGTATGACAAATAAACATTAAAATCAAGATATTAAATGGGAAAATAGAATAATGGTATTGATGCAGGATTCTGTTACATTTTTCTTCAATTAGACCATCAAACCAGCAGATATTGCTACTGTTAGAAAACTTGCAAAGCCTCCTCATCTAATTATGAGGGTCATGGACTGTTGTCTGCTACTATTCCAAAAGCCAGTAGATCCAGTTACCATGGATCCAGAAAAGCCTTGCTGCAAGCCATCGTGGGGAGAATCATTAAAAGTAAGTAGAGTTTTCTGTGTTTCTCAAACATCAGAAATAGCAACTTGAATATCAGAGAATTTTTGATGTTGTTTACTTAAAACAGGATAGAATTTTGCAAAAGGCAAACATAGGGTTTTAAGATAGGCATAGTATATAAATAGAGTTTATTTCATAGCAAGTAGTATGTGAATTGTTTAGAGACTTTTGCAGTAGGGGCCCTAGATTTTCCTTGGTCCTGGCATATGACCTGATGGCAAATAAATAAATAATAGCGATTCTTGTTAACCATACATGAGGTAAGGGAAAAGATATTCTGGAAAAGACCTCTTCCTCTTTGGGAGCTTGTAGGTCCATATCTAAACAGTCTTTCCGGATCCTCCCAGACTCCTTGATTGAAAGATTATTTGACTGACTGAGACATAGTAGCTTTTCCCATTCTGCATTTCAGTATCTCTGGCTGAAATTTATTGGTTGGTAAACCATCTCTGCCTTCTGGACTTTGATCGTCTCTCAGAATGCTCTTATTTTCCTACCTTCTCCTGCCATTCTTTAAATTCTGTTCTACCTCTATTAGTGTATTAATTTGCCAATAGGATTGCCTTAATATTTTTGTTATGCAAAAAACAAAAAATAAGGTATTTTTGGATATGAATAGAGCTCTTGCTTTTTATTTAAGCTTTTTCAGAAATTAAGAAGTCATCAAAACTTTATTTTCCACCAACATTATGAAAATGGGATAAGCAGTTACTCCATGAGTTCCCTTTAATGCGTTAAACATTTCTTAGAAAAAAAATTTAAAACCAATAATTTCCCTTTCCAGAAGAATTTAGGTCAGATTTCATATATGCATAAGCCATTTTCTTGGCATTCTTTAGGTAAGTTACAAATGTATCTCTGAGGCTTTATCTTAGTTAATTTCTTTCACGAAATGCTGCTTCTCAAATGTTTTTTACATGGCAACATGGGAATATGGAAGATGAAAAGTACATCAATAACTTTGAAGCCTAGTTATTGGAGTGTAACTGCTTAAAACTCCAGGCATGTAGGAGTTACATACTAAAATAGCATACTTACAATATTAACTGTATGAATTATCTCTTACTTCAGAAGAATTTTAGGAACATATTTTAACATAGTCATCTATGAACAAGCTTTTGAATGTAAAATGTGCAAATAGCTTATAAACATCCTGTATTGTTTTTTGCAGTTTATGAGTGGCCCATTCTTGCAGAGTCTACAGCAGTTTACAAAGGATTCAATGAATGAAGAGACAATAGAATTACTCCAGCCTTACTTTAACATGGAAGACTATACACTAGAGCATGGTGAAAAGGTGTGTGGTAATGTGGCAGGACTTCTGTATTGGACACAAGCCATGGCAAGATTTTATGCTGTTAACAAAGAAGTCTTACCTCTTAAGGTAATACATTATCACTTGCTTTGTGTTTTCTATTTATGTAATTCAATTCCATTTACCTTAGTAGTAGGATCTTAAAAATATATTTAGATAGCTTTATTCAGAAATAATTGCCTGTAGACTTTAGTTGCTAAGAATGATAAAAGCAGAAAACACCCATATCCTTGTCTTGATTCTAGATAGAACACTAGACACATAATTAGTCTAAATAAATTTTATTTTCTCTGGTTTATTGTATGCAGTGGATGGTGTTTTCAGTCTTTGTATTTGTTATAACTACCTTATAATTGTTTTAAAAAAGTTATACCAGGGTCTTTATTCTCCCTCTAAAGAGTCTTGCAAACAGAAGTTTGCGGCTATTTTACCTTCTTTGTTTTCACATGATAACTTTGTGGAAGTAAAGGATTAATATCTTGCCCAAATCCTGGCATTATGGAGAAACTGAGGGCTCACTTCAATAAAGAAATCATGTTGCAATAGCGTGAACCAAACTGAGTAAAACATTTTTAAGACTCATATTTAACTTTGTGTTGCTGTTCTTTTTGATCTTTGTGAACATTTAAATAAAAAAATTAGATGTAAAAATCATTTAGAATCTCAAAGGCATTGATTGTTGCTTTTTGGATTCAAAACAGAGTATTTAATCCCTACATTTAGCACAGTTTACAAAAGAAAGAAAAAAAAAGAAGGAAAAAACTCAAAGGGGAAAGTGTCTGAATGGTGCTTCCAAATCTCCTCCACATTTTTTTGTCACTGGTAGAACTGCTACTTACAAAAGTAACAGTAATGCAAGTGGATTATTTAAAGAAAAAAAATATTTCCTGTGTTCAGCATACATATCAGTTTAGGAGCAACGGAGAAATTCACTAGTTTAGGACCATGATTTTCTACTGGATAAAAACTATATTGTTAGTTAATAAAGGACCAATATCGTGGTGTTGTGATTGTTGGTTGCCACAGAATGTGCAAATAAAAAAGAAATAATAAAGCATATATTAAGCAAGAATATGGAATGATTTTTCCTCTAGGGTTTTGGTTGATGAAAAAATTACCATGAGCCAACTGCAGTGTGCATTTGCAGCCCAGAAAGCCAACCGTATCCTGG
Source organism: Ara ararauna (assembly GCA_028858755.1). NCBI lineage: Eukaryota > Metazoa > Chordata > Aves > Psittaciformes > Psittacidae > Ara > Ara ararauna. The sequence continues at coordinate 104,159,383 of CM054379.1, forward strand.
GCTGCATCAAAAGGACCGTGACCAGCAGGTCGAGGGAGGTGATCCTGCCCCTCTACTCTGCTCTTGTGAGACCCAACTTGGATATTGTGTGCAGTTCTGGTGTCCTCAACATAAAAAAGACATGGAACTGTTAGAACAAGTCCAAAGGAGGGCCACAAGGATGATCAGGGGACTGGAGCACCTCCCGTATGAAGATAGGCTGAGAAAGCTGGGGCTGTTGAGCCTGGAGAAGAGAAGGCTGCATGGAGACCTCATAGCAGCCTTCTAGTATCTGAAGAGGGCCTATAGGGATGCTGGGGAGGGACTCTTCATTAGGGACTGTAGTGACAGGACAAGGGGTAACGGGTTCAAACTTAAACAGGGGAAGTTTAGATCGGACATGAGGAAGAAATTCTTTACTGTGAGGGTGGTGAGGCACTGGAATGGGTTGCCCAGGGGAGTTGTGAATGCTCCATCGCTGGTGGTGTTCAAGTCTGGGTTGGACAGAGCCTTGGGTGGCCTGCTTTAGTGGGAGGTGTCCCTGCCCCTGGCAGGGGTGTTGGAACTAGATGATCTTCAGGTCCTTTCCAACCCTAACTATTCTATTATTCTATGATTTTATGATATGTACATACAGATCAGAAACCTGACTTCCTTAACGAGTTTCTTCAAATGTTAATTTTTTTTTAAATAATAAATTTGACAATATATAGTAGGAACCTTGAGTACTACATTCTTCTTTAATTAAAAAGTAATATTTTTAGTATGTGATAGTATTCAGATTAAATATTTTAAATATTTTTGTAAATATTAATATGGAAGTTATTTTATGTATTATTGTCTCATGATTACCAGCTAACAAGCCTTAAAATAATTCATCAAATTATATTCAGATCTTGTATGATTATTGTCTTAATATTTCTTTTCTTTGCAGGCTAACTTGGCAAAACAGGAAGGCCGCCTGAAAGTAGCTAATGCAGAATTAGCAGAGGCTCAGGCGGTTTTAGATGAAAAACAAGCTGAATTGGATAAAGTGCAAGCAAAGTTTGATGCAGCAATGAAGAAGAAAATGGTGAGATCAGTCTTTTAGTTTTATGAAAAATGTTTCCATACAATGATGTTACGTAATCATGAATTGATGCAAACACGCATTTAGGACCTGCTACCTTGAATGACATGGAAGGGGTTCAGGTATAAAAAGAAGATATTTGAATCTATGTTCCCTCATATTTCTTTCTTTATTGTGAATAGGAGCATGTTAGACAATAAGTGCACCTTGAGTTCTCAAGAGTGATTTTCAAATAAATAGAATAGTCATAATAAATACAATAGAATGAAAAAATATATAAATTAACTCTCTATTTTTTTGCATTTGGTTATTTAATTATGTAAGACATTTTTCCAATCTTAGGACTTACTGAATGATGCAGAAACATGTAGAAGAAAGATGCAAGCAGCCTCTACTCTAATAGATGGACTAAGTGGAGAGAGAGTTAGGTGGACTCAGCAAAGTAAAGGATTTAAATCTCAGATTAACAGGTACGAAATTCATCAGAGAAAAAAAGCCAACCAAAGAACAAACCCAAAACAACAAAAAACCTCACAACAAACAAAAACCCCAAATAAAACAACACTAATTATGTGTAACACCTGAATAGCTAGTAAGCAATTTAGTGGCTTTAGTACTTGTACTTTTTCCTCCTGGAGATATTTATATAGTTAGACAATTAACTGAAGTATCCTGAAATAAGTGAATACATAAGTGACTACCTGTGTGTTGCTTGCTTGTATTTAAGTTCAGACTAATACTTCTGCTTTTGGGATTTATTTCCAAAGGAATTATTTCCAGTGCAGTTATATGCCTCTATTACAGCTTTTCCTGTCCTTCTTAATGCTGCATCTTGTTCCAGTGTTACCTGGAAAAGTGAAACCTTCAGGTATGCAGGAGGTAGAGATGATCTAAGCCTAATCTGGGAAGGAAAAAGGAAGAATTCCTAGCTTAATCATAGAATCATAGAATCATAGAATAGTTAGGGTTGGAAAGGACCTTAAGATCATCTAGTTCCAACACCCCTGCCAGGGGCAGGGACACCTCCCACTAAACCATGCCACCCAAGGCTCTGTCCAACCCAGACTTGAACACCACCAGCGATGGAGCATTCACAACTTCCCTGAGCAACCCATTCCAGTGCCTCACCACCCTCACATTAAAGAATTTCTTCCTCATGTCCAATCTAAACTTCCCCTGTTTAAGTTTGAACCTGTTACCCCTTGTCCTCTCACTATAGTCCCTAATGAAGAGTCCCTCCCCAGCATCCCTATAGGCCCTCTTCAGTTAACTAGAAGGCTGCTATGAGGTCTCCATGCAGCCTTCTCTTCTCCAGGCTCAACAGCCCCAACTTTCTCAGCCTATCTTCATACGGGAGGTGCTCCAGTCCCCTGATCATCCTCGTGGCCCTCCTCTACACTTGTTCCAACAGTTCCATGTCCTTTTTATGTTGAGGACACCAGAACTGCACACAATACTCCAAGTGAGGTCTCACAAGAGCAGAGTAGAGGGGCAGGATCACCTCCCTCGACCTGCTGGTCACACTCCTTTCGATGCAGCCCAGGATACGGTTGGCTTTCTGGGCTGCGAGCGCACACTGCAGTCGGCTCATGTTCATTTTCTCATCAACCAAAACCCCCAAGTCCTTCTCTGCAGGGCTGCTCTGAATCTCTCCTCTGCCCAACCTGTAGCTGTGCCTGAGATTGCTCCGACCCAGGTGTAGGACCTTGCACTTGGCATGGTTAAACTTCATCAGGTTGGCATCAGCCCACCTCACAAGTGTGTCAAGGTCCGTCTGGATGGCATTCCTTCCCTCCAACGTATCAACTGAACCACACAGCTTGGTGTCATCAGCAAATTTACTGAGGGCGCACTCAACCCCACTGTCCATGTCACTGACAAAGATGTTGAACAAGACCGGTCCCAACACTGGTCCCTGAGGGACACCACTCATTTCTGGTCTCCAGCTGGACATTGAGCCACTGAGCACAACTGTTTGCATGCAGCCATCCAGCCAGTTCTTTATCCATCGAGAGGTCCACCTATCAAATTGATGTCTCTCCAACTTAGAGACAAGGATGTCATATGAGACAGTGTCAAACTCTTTGCACAAGTCCAGGTAGATGACATCAACTGCTCTACCCCTGTCCATCAGTTCTGTAGCCCCGTCCTAGAAGGCCACCAGATTGGTCAGGCCGGATTTCCCCTTAGTGAAGCCATGCTGGCTGTCACCAAGCACCTTGTTGGTTTTCATGTGCCTCAGCATGCCTTCCAGGAGAATCTGCTCCAAGATTTTGCCAGGCACAGAGGTGAGACTGACTGGTCTGTAGTTCCCTGGTTCATCCATTTTCCCCTTCTTGAAAATGGGGGTTATATTCCCCTTTTTCCAGTTGTCAGGAGCTTCACCTGACTGTCATGATTTTTCAAATATGATGGACAGTGGCTTAGCAACTTCATTTGCCAGCTCCTTCAGGACCCACAGATGGATTTCATCAGGTCCCATGGACTTGTATACATTCAGGTTCCTAAGATGGTCTTGAACCAGATCCTCTCCTACAGTGGGCCCAGGGTCTTCATTCTCTCAGTCCCTGCATCTGCCTTCCAAGACTTGGGGGGTGTGGTCAGAGCATTTTCCATTGAAGACTGAGGCAAAGAAGTCATTAAGAACCTGAGCCTTCTGCAAATCCACTGGATAGTTTGATATTAGTTATTGTATTTTTAAGTAAAAGTGCCCTCAAGATCAGACAGAAACTTTCATCTTTATAGTCTGTGCGTTGAAACGTGAAATAGAAGGTCTTATTCTAATAAACTTGGAAACTTGAAAGTCTCCATTGTGTTGCTATCCAAATGGCAACATGTTGAGCAGTGTAGGAGCTAGAGGTTCTAGTTGTCTAGAAAATAGGAATGCTGTCAAAATGTTTGTTAGAGGTGAAGAGCCTGTAAATTTAGACTGGGCTTGTATGGAATGCTTCTGTTTCCATAAATTTCATATAGGGAAATTTTACATGTCTATTGAGGTCTGCTCATTCCAAGAGAATTAAGCTTTTAACTTTTTATAAATATTTTATTGCAGACATATTTTAAAAATTAAACTAATTTCTTCCTTCAGTTATGAAAGAAGGAATAGTCATCTGGGCTTTATTATGTTGTAGGGTTGAATATAATGTTTTCATATTATGCTACTCTTTAAGTTTTGTCAAAAAAAAAAGGTTTTTTTTTTTGAAGCATAAAGAAACTATTTGTTGTTCTCAAAAAGCAACAGTTCCCTCCTTGAATTGTCCCCAGAACAGAAATCTTCTGGTGTTTCAAAAGCCTCTTGTCTAAATCTATAGAAATTGAAATTCCATATCACCTTTTAATTTTTATTTTATTCCTTTTCTAGACTTGTGGGAGATGTACTGCTCTGCACAGGTTTTCTTTCATACTGCGGACCTTTTAATCAAAACTTCAGGGATTTTTTGCTTAAAGATTTATGGAAAAGTGAGATGAGAGCCCATAAAATCCCCTTTACTGAAAATTTGAACCTGATTTCTATGCTGGTAGATCTGCCAACAGTAAGTTCTTGGTGCTGGATGGGTTTCATTTCAATGTCAGTTAGTATATTCTGTGACTATTAGCCAGCATTATTCTTGCTTAGAACGGATCTATAATCCCCAGTATTGCTGTGCAGTGTAGTTCTGTGGTTTCCTAACGTTCTTGGCAATTTCCACTAAAGATCTGAGTGCTGAGCAATGTTCAGATACATAAAAATGTTACATATTATAAACAAGTGGCATGCAATTAGACAAATGCTGGTATGACAATGCACTTTCGAGTACCTGTAGATATGTACTAAAACAGTGGGTTTGGTTATTAGCTTTTTTAAGGTTCTGTCAATATTATCTTAGTCTGGTTTCAAAAATAAATTTCATATAAAAATACATTTAAAAAAGAATGCGTAAAGTCTTTTCATTCAACATGAATGAAGGAGAAATCAAACAGAGAATGATGCCAGTGTCCTTCAGTAAATATTAAGCCCCAAAAGCTGTTTTAGCCTGGTTTTCTCTTAATTGGTCCCAATTTTTAATTTGGCTGTCCAAGTGCCTTTTGGCTTTCTTACGCTTTTAAAATATTTTTTTTATCATTAAATACATCAATAAAAATAAAATCCTGGAAATATTTTTCCATCTGCGTTAGTCATTTTTCAGGAGTTTCAGGTATGCATCCATTTGGGCTTGATGTTCCCATTATTTCCTAGAACAATCGTAACTGAAAGATAATGCAGTGAGATTTTATTCCAAACTACTCCCTTTTTTTGTTGTTGTTTCATTTTATATTCTCCAGATTAGTGAGTGGAATCTTCAAGGGCTGCCTGGAGATGATTTCTCAATTCAGAATGGTATCATTGTCACTAAATCAGCTAGATACCCACTTTTGGTAGACCCACAATCTCAAGGAAAAACATGGATTAAAAAGAAAGAAGAGGATAATGACTTACTGGTGAGCAGTGTTTTAAAAAAATTATGTGCTAGCCTATATTCCTTCAAACATCGTTGCTTTAAGTTGTGTCTGCTTTTGAGTCAGTGTAGCTATCATACATTTATGTCTGAGAACTGTAGCTTGTATGGAGACTAATAACAATGTGGATGCATCAGCAGGGAACTTGACAAGAGTCTTTGAATTCCATTTAAGGACTAGGAAAGTATTATATAATTGGAATACTGGTATGAAAACTATCAAGAAGTATGAAAGAGAAGGAGGTAGCCTTATGTTCAAAATTGGCATGTTCTCTATTCATAAAGAGCAAAGTAGTGAAAAGTATAGCATAAGAGTATAATATGAAATTATTTATTGAGAGTGAACTGGGCAAACTATTAGTAAGATTAAAGACAAAGGCAGGATAACTTTGAAAATGTAGGCAAAGTACTTAAACTGATGCAATCCAGAAGTTAGAACTCAAGATGGAATTCATACATGAAGTTATTGCTACAAAAGTAAATTGAAAAAAACTAGTTGAAATGAGATCTAAGACAAATTCGTGTATCCTGATGTCACTGCAATTTTAATAGCTCTTTTATAGCTTAAGCCAATGCGGTTAAATATCTGCTCATGAAATATAATGCAAAGACATTCACATGACACCTGTAATTTGCATCACAAAAAAAATTTTCACAAATAAAGTAGCATGGGAAAAGGAACCTACATTTTAAAACCCTGCGAAAACTCATTTGTCCTCCAGAATCTCAATAACTTTTCAGTCTTTTAGGTTTTCTAGATTTTGAAGATTATAAGTCTTGGAGTAAAGTGAATGTGAAGTTCTTGCTTATCATTCTACCATTAATAAAACAAACTGTCAGAACCACGGAAAAGTTGAGGTTAAAAGGGATGTCTGAAGATCTAGTGCAGCATCCCTGCTCAGAGCAGGATTTACTAAAACAGGTTGCCCAAGACTGTGTTCATTTGGATTTTGAATACCTCCAGGAATGGACACTTCACCACCTCTCTGGGCAGCCAACACCAGCAGTGTTCAACCAGCATCACAATAAAGTTGTGGGATTTTTTTCTTATGTTTAAATTGAATTATCTGTATTTCAAATTGTGCCCATTGCATCTTGTCCTGTTACTGTGTGCCACCAAGAGGGATTTGCCTCCCTATTCTTCGTTCTCACCCACCAGATATTTATGTACATAGGTAAATACCCTCATAAGCCTTCTTGAGGCTAAATAATCCCAGGTCTCATCTTTCCTTATATGTCAAGCACTCCAATCTCTTAATAATCTTGGTGGTCCTTTGCTGGACTCACCTCAGTGTCTTTCTTACACTGGGGAGCCCAGAAGTAGGTAGAGGACTCAAAATACGTGTCTCCAGTACTGAGCAGAGCAGAAGAATTGCCCTCCTCAGCATCCTGGTAATGTTTCTCCTGATGCAGCCCAGAATGCTGTAGGCCTTTGCTGCAAACACAGATTGCTAGCCCATGCTCGTCTTGTCCACCTGGACCACAAGATCCTGCTCTGCAAAGCTGTTTCCCAGTAGAATGGCCCTACTTCATACCTGCAGAGGGAATCTTGAAAATAATATAGGAACTTTTGGAAAGTCAAAATCTAGGAAGCAAAACAACACCAGTTAGTGTTTTATTTATTTACATGTTTTTTATGATTTCATACGTTATGAATTCCATTGAATGATATTTCTAACCTGTGGGTTCATATATTGTAACAGCAATTAATTTGTTACACTGAGTTCAGGTTTCCAGAAAGAATTTCTCAGAACTTCAAAGCTAAAATTAGGAAACTTAGTCCTCAGGACATAGAACAGAAAATTGAAAGTCGGGTGTCTGTGTTTTCAAAAATACATGTAACACATTCAATTCCCAATGAATACTGATAATTGGTACATTATTACTCTCATAATTAAGTTTCTCAGTTTCTATTACAGCCAATCTTTTAATTCACCTTTTTATGGTATTTTTCATTGTATACAAAAGAAGTATTTCTGCATAAATTGCTGCATGGTCAACGTTTATTACTTCATTTGAAATGCAACTATCAAAAACAATGAAAAAAGTTTTAATTGTTATATCTGTGGTTTTCATGTAAGACTTCAAAGAAAAATTTTTGTCCTTACACCGATTTATAATTTACTTTTGAGGTAACAACTTTGAATGACAAGTATTTCCGTACACACCTAGAAGATAGTCTTTCACTGGGACGATCACTCGTGATTGAAAATATAGGTGAAGAGTTGGATCCAGTCCTTGATAATATATTAGAAAAGAATTTCATGAAATCTGGAACTTCTTTTAAGGTTAGTAATCAAAAAAAAGTCTTGGAATAAGTAGTTTGCTTTATTATAGAATCATAGAATAGTTAGGGTTGGAAAGGACCTGAAGATCATCTAGTTCCAACCCCCCTGCCACGGGCAGGGACACCTCCCACTAAACCATGCCACCCAAGGCTATGTCCAACCCAGACTTGAACACCACCAGCGATGGAGCATTCACAACTTCCCTGAGCAACCCATTCCAGTGCCTCACCACCCTCACAGTAAAGAATTTCTTCCTCATGTCCAATCTAAACTTCCCCTGTTTAAGTTTGAACCCATTACCCCTTGTCCTATCACTATAGTCCCTAATGAAGAGTCCCTCCCCAGCATTCCTATAGGCCCCCTTCAGATACTGGAAGGATGCTATGAGGTCTCCACGCAGCCTTCTCTTCTCCAGGCTCAACAGCCCCAACTTTCTCAGCCTATCTTCATAAGGGAGGTGCTCCAGTCCCCTGATCATCCTCGTGGCCCTCATCTGCACTTGTTCCAACAGTTCCATGTCCTTTTTATGTTGAGGACACCAGAACTGCACACAATACTCCAAGTGAGGTCTCACAAGAGCAGAGTAGAGGGGCAGGATCACCTCCCTTGACCTGCTGGTCACGGTCCTTTTGATGCAGCCCAGGATACGGTTGGCTTTCTGGGCTGCAAGCACACTCTGCAGTCGGCTCATATTCATTTTTTCATCGACCAACACCCCCAAGTCCTTCTCCGCAGAGCTTCTCTGAATCTCTTCTCTGCCCAACCTGTAGCTGTGCCTGAGATTGCTCCAACCCAGGTGGAGGACCTTGCACTTGGCATGGTGTCGTGGTTTAAGCCTCTCAGCCACACAGCCCATTCTCTCACTCAATTCCCCCTCTTTCTTCCCCTGCTCCCAGAGGGATGGGAAGGAGAATCGAAAAGAATGCAACTCCCACAGGTTGAGATAAGAACAGTTTAGTAACTAAAGTATAACACAAGACCACTACTGCTACCACCAATAATAATAATGACAAGGCAAATACAAGGAAAGAATACAATTCTCACCACCTAATACCCGTCCCAACCACACAGTGCACCCCCACTCTTTCGGGTCTCTGCTCTCTGCCCTTCCATCCTGGGCATGACGTGCTGTGGTATGGAATAACCTCTTTGGTCAGTTTGGGTCAGGTGTCCTGTCTCTGCTTCCTCCCAGCTTCCCCTCCTCCCTGGCAGAGAATGAGGCTCAGAAAGTCCTTGGCCAGACCAAAACATCCCTAAGCAGTAACCAAAACACTGGTGTTATCAGCGCTGTTCCCAGCCCCAAAATCAAAACCACAGCGCTGCACCAGCTACCAAGAAGCAGAAAAATGACTGCTACTGCTGAACCCATGTCACATGGTTAAACTTCATCAGGTTGGCATCAGCCCACCTCACAAGCGTGTCAAGGTCCCTCTGGATGGCATTCCTGCCTTCCAGCGTATCAACCGAACCACACAGCTTGGTGTCATCGGCAAACTTGCTGAGGGCGCACTCAATCCCACTGTCTATGTCACTGACAAAGATGTTGAACAAGACTGTTCCCAACACCAGTCCCTGAGGGACACCACTCGTTACTGGTCTCCAGCTGGACACTGAGCCATTGAGCACAACTGTTTGCGTGCAGCCATCCAGCCAGTTCTTTATCCATCGAGTGGTCCACCTATCAAATTGATGTCTCTCCAACTTAGAGACAAGGGTGTCATGTGAGACAGTGTCAAACACTTTGCACAAGTCCAGGTAGATGACATCAACTGCTCTACCCCTGTCCATCAGTTCTGTAGCCCCGTCCTAGAAGGCCACCAGATTGGTCTAGCAGGATTTCCCCTTAGTGAAGCCATGCTGGCTGTCACCAAGCACCTTGTTGTTTCTCATGCGCCTCAGCATGCCTTCATTTCATCCTTTTACCCAAACTTCTGATGAATAAGGTAAATCTTATATTCAGTAGAGTAGTTTGAAGAATCGAACTGAAGTAGCTAAATATAGGAGAGAGAGCCCCAGCTGAGTAGTAAGTTCATGAGTCTAAAATTGAATTTAACTACTGAAGTTGCTACTAAAGATTCCAAACTGGAATGAGTTATTTATTATGTTAAATGCTTACAATAATTTCTATTGATTTTTGAGCAATTTCATTTTACACCATTTAAAAGAATTAATAAAATTGAAAGTATCTGTCTTTTCCCAGTGTGGAGCACTGATTTTAGCAACTGCAGGATCTTTACTTTGAAATAGAGCTGTTTTCTGATTGAACTAGCCAAAAAGCTCAAAGTTTTGTTAATAATATTAAGTATATTCACAGTATCGTGGTTTAAGCCTCTATAACTCATGCAGTTTTGCTCACTCACTCCCCCCTCTTTCTTCCCCCCACTCCCGGGTGGATGGGGAGGAGAATCAAAAGAATGCAACTCCCACAGGTTGAGATAAGAACAGTTTAGTAACTAAGGTATAACACAAATCACTACTGCCACCACCAATAATAATAATAATGACAAGGCAAATACAAGGAAAGAATACAATCGCTCACCACGTATACCTGTCCAACCATGCAGTGTACCCCCACTCTTTCGGGTCTCTGCTCTCTCTCTTTACATCCTGGGCATGACATGCTGTGGTATGGAATAACCTCTTTGGTCAGTTTGGGTCAGGTGTCCTGTCTCTGCTTCCTCCCAGCTTCCCCTCTTCCCTGGCAGAGCATGAGACTCAGAAAGTCCTTGGCCAGACCAAAACATTACCAAGCAGTAACTGAAAACACTGGTGTTATCAGCGCTGTTCCTAGACCGAAAGTCAAAAACAGAGCGCTGCACCAGCTACCAAGAGGAAGAAAAATGACTGCTACTGCTGAACCCATGACAGACAGTCATGAAAAATTATGAGTTTTTCTGACCTTCATTAGATAAAGAAATCACTCCCAAATTTAAAAACACCTCTCCTTCAAACATCCTGAAATAAAATGACTGCACATGCTGTATACTTCTGTGTGTATTTTTCTCAAATAACCTTAATTGACTGGCTGGGATATGAGAGACATGGGAGACCAGATTGTTGATGATATTGAAAATAAAATAATTACTGTTTTTGTAGAGTAGTTTCATTTTGAATGTCAGAGCAAACAAGGGAGTCCTTTGGTCCTATTTCTTCTTAAGCCCAGTATTTGAAATGGCCTTTGAGACTCATACACAGTGATCAGATTTCCTTATGCACATGCAGCTTTCAAGTGAGACTGCTGATTTAGAATATTTTAGCTTCTCTAAAAAAAAATCTGTGGAAAACTCTGAATAAATTCCTAGTTCCTTTAGAAAGATTCTTTAAGATCTGCTTAGTCTTAATAAATATAAAAATAATTTCTAACAATTTATGTTCCATTGTTGGATAGAATTTTTGTTTTTTCTTTCGTGAACACACTAGAACAATGATTTCTCAAACATATGTAGTTTTTGCCATCTTCCTTTGAGGTGTGATTAGAAGCACAAAACCTAAACAAAATAGTTCTGAAGACATGAACTAGACCCCACAGTGGAGATTATCCCTGTATTTATCTGGAGGGGAATGCTACTTTTGTAATGTACCCTAACCTCACCTTTGGTCATTGATTGTTATTTTCATAACAAATTTGAGTTGTGAAATACACTTCCTCTCTTTGGCATTTCAAATAACATAAATTTTTTTTCTGATCAATATTATTGAGTCAAATAAAACTCATTTTCCTCTGCTTAATACTATTCTAACTTACTCCACAGGTGAAAGTTGGTGATAAGGAAGTAGATATTATGAATTCATTTAGACTTTACATTACTACAAAGCTACCCAATCCTGCTTTCACACCTGAAATTAATGCAAAAACATCGATTATTGATTTTACTGTTACAATGAAAGGACTTGAGAATCAGTTGCTCAGAAGAGTAGTCCTTACTGAAAAACAGGTAACCTAATGGTACACACAAACCATAGCGATGGGGGTATTTTTTGTTTTTTAATTATTTAACTGGTTTTAGTATGTAGGGAAAAAGAAATGTTCAAATGGAAAAAAGACATCGACCATTTTCTGAAGCTTTATTCAGAGTCAGTATAAAAATTTCCAAATAACAAAAATACATCTAGAGGATCTTCTGCATATGACTGTCAGCATAGCACGAACACTTAAGTACAAGTATTTGGCATTGATAAGATACTTCATAAGAGGCTGAATAAAGACTGCTTTAAAAAAAAAGTTATAAAAATACGTTTTAGATACCTGAATAAGTAAAATGCACATTTCATGGCTGCATCCAAATCTTCACCTGTATCTTCAAATTTCATGAACCTGAAAAATCAGCAATTGAATTTTAAGTATGACTCATAGATACAGACCATAAAATATCATGTCATTTTCTTGGTTTTTAATAATAGGAACTAGAGGCAGAACGAATTGCACTTATGGAAGATGTAACTTCAAATAAGAGGAAGATGAAAGAACTGGAAGACAATCTTCTGTACAAACTAAGTGCAACCAAAGGTTCTGTATCAAAGGATTAAGAGATTAGACAGGTTAAACTGATTCACATAGGAACCTTTCCATGCAGAATTTTATTTATGTATCTAAGATACAATAAGAGAACATCCAATGGTGGAAATCAGAAGTATGGTGATTTACTGGAGCATGAGGGATTTGATACTATAGAATTCCACTATATACAACCGTAGACACTGAGTATTTTTAACACCTGAACAAGTTTTGTGAAAGAAATCAATTTCTTGAGAGCTTTCTGCCCCTCAAATGAGATAAAAGTATCTGATCATGGGCAAATCCTTAACTCACAGAAAATGCAAGATAAAATGGGCTAGTTTAAATGGTGTTGAAAATCTTTTGTAGTGTATTAGGAACCTGCACATGATCAATTACTATCTCTTTGGTGGAAACAGAATGTGGCACCTTCTAGCAAATCAATCATTAAGTACTTGAGATGGGTGAGTACTGTTGTGTGACCATTGCCTTTAGGACCCTAAATCTTTTTGACTTTGAGTGTAACAATCAGTAGACTTTAAAATAATTGAAGTACTGTGTATGCATGTATGTTACGTGCATAAGAAAGTTGACTTCTCCAGTACATGCTGCAAAGCTGGTGGTATAGATACATTCATATTGACATAGGCAGCATGCATTTGTTTAGCATGTTGAATATAAAAATAATTTTAGTATTGCGTATCCTGTTTGTTTGGTCTCCACTTTAAAAGCTTTCTGCAATTCAGTAAATAATTTCCATTTATTATAAATAATTCCTGTAATTTAGCCTTTTGATTTTTACATATATGAAGTAAAAAAGTTGTTATTAGAATGCCTTAAACATAAAATATTTTACTTTTTAGGTTCACTAGTAGATGATGAATCCTTGATTGGTGTTCTGCAAACAACTAAGCTAACAGCTGCTGAAGTAGCTGAAAAGTTGGCTGTGGCAGCAGAAACTGAAGTGAAGATTAATGCTGCTCAGGAGGAATATCGACCTGCTGCTACTCGTGGAAGCATTCTTTATTTTCTTATTACAGCAATGAGCATGGTCAATAATATGTATCAGACTTCACTGGCTCAGTTCTTGAAGTTATTTGATCAATCCATGGCCAAGTAGGAAGGCACAGATTTTTCTAGAATCCAGATATTTGTTTTTCCAATGTATTTGCTGTTATTAACATGCTTTGTTTTTGCTTCATTTCCATTATTCAGATCTGGGAAGTCTCCTGTACCTCATAAAAGAGTCTCAAATATTATTGAGTATCTTACCTTTGAAATTCACTCATATTCTGTTAGAGGCTTGTACAAAAATCACAGATTACTCTTTACCCTTTTAATGACATTAAAAATTGATCTTGAGAGAGAATATGTGAAAACCAAAGAGTTCCATACATTCATTAAGGGTAAGTATAATTTTTTTGGCTACATGGTTTCTACCAATAGTTCTGTGGGAACTACCTCTGTCCTTATCCCTGCTGTGGTCCAGTGAAATTAGATGCCAATCTCTGTTCTACCTCCACCATTTAACCATGCTGTGCTCTATCCTGAGATTAAGATTATAGTTTTGCTTCTCTCCATCAATTTCCTTGATAGTTATATATTTTGTATTATCTGTGTATCTTTATTTTTATAAATTGGGTAACTTCTTGCTCCTTTGCTTCACTGTTGAATAAAGCTATCTTATAAATTACCAGAACAAATGCGTGCAAAGTCCGGGAAGTGATAACAATTTTCTCTTAGTTTAGCTAGATAGGAAAGTATTGCATGTATTGTTCTGGATGCTGGAACTTTTCACATATGCCTATGAATGTCAAAATAAAAACTAATGAAAGGAAAGGCATTGCATATTTAACTCATTAATATAACAAATGACTAACAGTAAGAACTTAGCAGGATTTATCAAAAAATTAGGGATGTATTTTAATAATAAGAATATCAGTGACTCTATGATTCTATTACAATGAGAAACACATTATTTACACTTTTGTAATTCTCATTCTTAATTGAATAAGTCTGCCTCAAAAAATTAAGGTTTTAATTTTTTCCCAAAAGCAAAAGCTTCCCTAAGATCTGTTTACTGTCCACTCATTGGAACTTTTTGCTTTCTTTTGATGTTAATTTTTCTCATTAGAGTACTAATGTCCAGATTCAGCAAGGTGATTCTTGTGTTCCTACTTAAGGATACTCAGGCAGCTAGAGCAGAGATTCTGTTTTGTGAAAATCATCACTGATAAAAAAATGAAATTCTTGCATCCTTGAAGCATGCAGGAGAACATCTCAAAGAATTAACTCTTTCCCTGTAAAGTCAATATTCATTATAACAGTGACCTACATGAATAAATGATCTTAGTTGTGGAGACCGCTGAATAACACCCTCTAGTTTTCCCAAGAAGTGGCATTAATTAATTTGTGAAGGATTGGGAAGAGGCAACTGCAACAAGAAGAAAATTGTGATAAAAAGTTAATTGTAAAAACAAGTTAAAAGTTAATCTGTTAAAAATTGGATTGCAGTCTTATCCCAGAGGTGCTCCTTTGAGTTTCCTCTTCAGTTGCATATCAGCAGACGTGAAATGTATTATATAAGTCCGGAGAGCCATTATATATGCTATTTAAAATCGTTTGTGCTTGATAGGCTGTCTAGGATTGACTGATTCCACCAATCCAGAGTTTCTTTCTTTTCTTCTTGTGAATATGTGAAAAAAGAAATGAGATTATTAAGAATTTTCAATACTTTAAATATAATCAGTATCATTGCATGAACTTTTAACAACAAGCTCTATGGAGCACATGATCTTAGATGAGGGGCTGAGAGAACTGGGCTTGTTCAGCTTGTCAAACACAAGACTTAGGGGAGACTCAATAGTAGTCTTCCATCACCTATGAGAAGGCCATTAAGAATACAGAGCCTGCCTCTTTAGTGGTGCACAAGAAGATGAGAGACAACAGAAATAAACTGGAAAAAAAAAGAGAGATTCAGAGATGGATGTAAGGGTCAGGGTTTTTTTTTCATTACGAGAACAAACAAACATTAGAACTCATTGTTATACAGTCTCCATCCTTGGAGGTTTTTAAGATCAGATGGGATATAGACCTGATTTTATCTCAGCTGACCCTGCTTTGAACAGGTTGGACTACAGACCTCCTGAGATCCCTTCCACACTAAATTATGATCTTATGAAATAAATGCAGAGTACACAGGAGTGCAATTAACACCCCAGTGAAAATTACATGGGCAGAAAACATAATTTAGAAAGAAATACCAAATATACCTTGACCTCTGGAATGCCATGTGTATTTCATCAGAATGTTTGTATCTACAGGAGGTGCAGCACTGGATCTACAGGCTTGCCCACCCAAACCATTCCACTGGATTCTTGACATGACATGGCTAAACCTAGTGGAATTGAGCAAACTTCCACAGTTTGCAGAAATTTTGGATCAGGTGATATCTACTAATTGTTTTTTTAATGTTAATAACCAGTTTCCTAATCATAACTGTGTTCCTATGTTTTACATTTGGAGTGCACAAGAGATGTAGTTGAGAAAAAGGCCAAAGAATACAACATAAAAGCATAGAAATGAACAGCTAGATGGCATGAATGGAGGTGTATTTATTTGCTCTGGGTTTTTTGTATGTTTTATTGTATTTTGTATTATAGCCATTGAGGTAAAAAAAAAGAAGAGAACAGGAGCAAAGAACTGGTAAAAAAGAAAGTCATTGAAAGAGAGACAGAAATAAGGAGAAAAGATTAAAAAGTAGAGGTATCAAAAAGGCTCAGAAAGTTAATCTATGGGTGTCAGGTTTTAAGTTACAATTTTTTATATCTTGAGTCTGGTAGATTTTTACTAGTAAATTGTTTGCTGCTTGTTTTTAAATACTCATTTCCATTCCAAGGTTAACTTTTTATTCAGATATGATGAGCTAGCTTAAAAATGCTATTTATTGATACATATATGAACTTATATGCACATAATCTTGTGACATGTTTACTTTAGTAATTTTCTCTTTTTTTAGTTTAGTTAAAACACTCCCTAAGCAGTTCCCTTTCTGTACCTCCTAAGCACTTCTTGTTATTCAGGCTGATAGCCAGGACATTAAGTTCTTCTTGCTGTTGCAGCACTGGTCATCCAAGTTCATTTTGTGATGGTATTTAGTGCCCTGAAGGGTAGCAGAGATTTTCTCTAATTTTTGTACCTGGAAGTGGTCATGGCTGTTTCTTAACTCTGCATCAAGGCAAGATTTGGATACATACCAGCTGATTTCTTCCATATTTTAGTTTGTGGAATTATCAAAACAGGATATTGAGTCAGGAGAAAGTCGGATGAATTTTAGTTGGGTCTTCATATGGATTAGGGCACCAGAACCCAAAATGCATGCCATATCACACTTGCTAATGCTGTTTAAATTTAGCTCTTTCAATTTAGCTGTGGGGTTATGAATTATGCATTTTCTTTTTAATTTGTAAATTGTAATGGTTCTGTTATAGCACTTTCCTAAAATTGGTGCAAACAAAATTTTAGACTCCAAAATACACAGGTGACCATGTTACCCCAAAAAGGCCTCCTTTTTCACTAATCCTTTAGCACTAGCTTAAAATTTCCATGTATTTGCAAGTTGAAATGTGACAATTAGAGGATTTAGTAATACACAGAGATGAAATCTGGGAGGTTGCCAACTAAGATATCAATTAAAAATGCATATATGGAGGTAACATCTTTTTAGTACTTATCTGCATCCATTAGATATGCTTTTCTATTTGGATCATCATATTAAATACCACAGGATCATTATTCACTTAGAAACAAACAGAAAATTATTTAAAGTAAGAAAAAGAAAGCTTGAAAATGGTATGCTCAGTTTTCAAGACGTTGCCTGTGTTTTTCTTCTTTTCTTGCCAATTACAATTTTTTTCGTCCTCTAAAAATTAAGTCCTCCAGTCCCAGATACCTAATTTAACCTAATAAAGACATATCCCTCTTTAAACATTAGATGACCCTGTTTCTTTTCACACTGCTGCTACTACTTCCACTTGTGGTTGGTGCTGTGGCACAAGCTAAGGCCTGGCGGCCGGAAGATGTCGGGCTGTACGGAAAGACAGGGCCCCTCTCCCAATAGCCAATAGTGTTCGACTTCTGACGTAAGCAGACGGAAGTGACGCTGTAAACCCTGGCTATATAATGCTGTGTCGTTCATCAATAAAGGCCATTTTGCCGTCCACCACATTGGTGTCAGCGTGCTGATGGCCCGCGCGGCCTGAGGGGGTTGGTCGCCTGTGCCATTCCCGAACCAGGCCACTACGCCTCGCATGCAACAGTTGAGAGGTGGTACAAAGAAATACGTAATGACAGCTTAATAATTTCACTGAGTCAGCTAAAGTCCCTTTAGCTCTGGCTGTGGCCTAGCTTTGAAAAGGTACCTCTTCTGAATACACTTCTAGCATGTGCTTAGGTTGATGACTGTTGATGTAGAACTGAGCTATTTGCTCATAAGATTGTTTTTCTCAGACATGGATTATAGTTCAGAAAGGGATATTTGGTGTTTATTGGTCTCTCTGACTTTCATTATAGCAAATATGTTGCTGGAAGATGTCCCTGTATGTTCATTTCTCACTCCTCTCCCAATCCATGATTGGTGTAGGTTGTTTTGAAACTATTATCTGAAACCAAGTCAGTCAATTGGACAGAGCTCCTTGGTTTATAACAGGCATATGGAACTGTATTTCAGAACAGATGATATCCCTGTACTCCTTGTTCTCTTTCCAGTGATCTGAGAACATTGTGGTAGCTGGCTCTTCTCAGTCACTGCATTAGAGGCTCAACTGCATAGCAATTTTCACTATGTTCTGTCCACCAATGTCCTTGTCCTATTAGATCCTTGCTTTTGCAAATGTCGTGGTTTAAGCCTCTATAACTCACGCAGTCGCTCTCTCACTCACTCCCCCCTCTTTCTTCCCCCCTCTCCAGGAGGGATGGGAAGGAGAATCGAAAGAATGCAACTCCCACAGGTTGAGATAAGAACAGTTTAGTAACTAAAGTATAACACAAACCACTACTGCTACCACCAATAATAATAATGACAAGGCAAATACAAGGAAAGAATACAATCGCTCACCACCTATACCCAGCCAGACCAAGCAGTGCACCCCCACCCTTCCGGGTCTCTGCTCTTTGTCTTTACATCCTGGGCATGACGTGCTGTGGCATGGAATACCTCTTTGGTCAGTTTGGGTCAGGTGTCCTGTCTCTGCTTCCTCCCGGCTTCCCCTCTTCCCTGGCAGAGCATGAGACTCAGAAAGTCCTTGGTCAGACCAAAACATTACCAAGCAGTAACTGAAAACACTGGTGTTATCAGCGCTGTTCCCAGCCCCAAAATCAAAACCACAGCGCTGCACCAGCTACCAAGAAGCAGAAAAATGACTGCTACTGCTGAACCCATGACAGCAACGTGCCTGAATAATGATCATATTTGTAGTCAGATTTATTCTTTCACAAGTGAAAAACATACTAGAGTCTGTTATTTTTCATTTGTGATTCTTTGGCTGGCTGGTCAGCACTGGGACAGGTTTTTATGTTCCTCTTAGTACTTTGTGATCAGAAGTAATGAGTTAATCACTGTTATGATCCTCTGTAGTATAGAATCTTTCTGCTAGTTTCTTCTTTTTCTCTAAGTAGCTGCATGTTTTCAGGAGGTGAATCAGTGGATAATTGATTAGCTTAAGAGCCTATGTCTTAATTCTAAAATTTCTGTTTTAAATATCTTAATAGTAATTTACACTGCATATGTCTTAAGTGCTGTAGACTTTTAATGTTATTTGTAACATTACCCTAATATAATAACAGACTCTCATTTAAATGCACATTTACAAAGGGATTTTGCTATGGCTGAAATATATTTATATGTATCTTAATGTGATAAATTTAGGTATCCTCTAATGAGAAACAATGGAAAAGCTGGTATGATAAAGATGCTCCTGAGGAAGAGGTTATACCTGATGGATATAGTGATTCACTTGATATCTTTCACAAGCTTTTGCTCATCAGGTGAGCATCTTCAGAAATTTGGGAAATAACACACATGGTTACATCTCATGTCTTGGCCTATCCAGTGTGCTATTATCATAATAGGGTAATTTTAATTAATTTCTGGGTGACTTGAAATAGTATTTAATTCACACACCTGAAGTATGATTTAATTCACTCACTTCAGAGATACCATTTGAAGAGTCTAAAAAATTTATTTCTAGGAAATATATTTATAGCTTTGCTTTTATGCCATGACAAATGAAAATTTGGAATCACATTGCAGCCTTCTCCAGAAAGTCACTGAAAAAGTAGAATCATTCTGATAGTTTAAAAAATTATTTTATTTCTTCATTTCTTTTAAAATGCACTTAAAAACTTAAAATATGTTATAATAATAATAATTTAAAAAAAAATAGATTTGTGGAAATGCAATACAGGTCCTTCAAAGTCCCACGTGAAAAGTGTGTGATTGTACTGCATCAGCTAAGATCTCTGTGGAAGGGCTGGGCATAGAATGGATTTCCCCAAAGCAGCATTCAGCTGCTTTATGCATGAGATCATATCTTCTTATGTTCATTGTATACTTTCCAAGTGCTGCGACAATTAAATCAGAGGTGCTTTGTTAACAAAAAAAAAAATAATTAAAAAAACCAAACCAGCAACATTAATTACTAGACCAAGATTTTTCTTCAGAGGAGATTCAACCTGTGCAGTAAAAAGGCTAGAATCTCTTGGAAGAAGTACAATATGCCTTTGCATATGAATCTAAAAATCACTTTTGACAAGTGATATCTTTTATCTAAAAGTAACAATTTGGTTTTCTCCATGGGAAAAAGTAAAAGCTCACCTGCAACACAAAAGCAATCCGATGCAAAAAAGTGAAGTCTGTACCCTAGAAGACTAGTAATCCCAATGAAACATCTACAGAATTCTCCTAAAGGACAAAAACAATCTTGCACTTCCTCACTTGTGTTCTCAGATACAAAATCTGTGTTTAAAATTAAGAATGTCCCAGACTGATAAAGGTATCCAGAACAGAAAATCCCAGTGCAAATAGGTTATTTAAGGCAAAATTGTTAGCAACTGAAAAGTACTGAACAGTCATAAGCAGAGGGGAAGACCACCAGCTCTATCTGTAGAGACAAAACTACAAACATATATGTGAATGTGTATACACATATAAATGCATATTATGAAGCAAAAATTTCTGATAAAAATAGAACTTCTAATTTAAGCCTGGTCTTTGCAACAAGGAGAAGCAGTGAATTAGTATCCTGGTATATATGTTAATTTCTAGGTCTTGGTGTCCAGATCGAACCCTTTCCCAAGCCAGGAAGTATATTGCAAATTCCTTGAGTGAGAAATACACAGAGCCATTCATTTTGAATTTAGAAAAAACATGGGGAGAAAGTGACACACGGTCACCTCTCATCTGTTTCTTGTCTATGGGATCTGACCCAAGTATGCAGATTGAATCCTTGGCTAGGAAGCTTAAATTGGGTAAGTAAGCAATTATTCATTGTAATGTGTTAAGATATGGAAGTGTAATGTAAGTAATTTCAGGTTTGGGTTTTTTTTTTCTCTGAAAAGTATTTCTTAAATTATGTTGCATTATTGTTCCTGAACTGACATCTTAGAGATAAAATAATATTTTAAGTAAAAGATGGTATGCTGAGAATCATTCTGTGTGCAGTTGAACAGTAATGTTTTCAGATTTTTTTTCTCCTAAATCGCTATCGTCCTTCTCAGTGGTGATTTTTTTAAACCCTATCTGTAAGATAATATTTACAAATTTTGATTGTTTGGTTTGTTGGGGCTAATTTTTGTTGTTGTTCTGGCATAGTGACAATACTGTTATCTTGTTTTTACTTTTAACTGCTGATAATGTGAAAATCGGTAATCTGCTTACAAAAAAACCTAACCAGAAATACCTACAAGATCAGCATTTTTATATTCTGGATTTTATGTCTGCATCATATGGAAAGCTTGAAGAACTGTGCATATGAACTGAGTTAGAAGTAGGAACATATATTCTTATTATTAGTCACATTAAAATTTTTGAATATATTATATGATTTGCTTGCTTACATGGTTTCATTATCTATATTTAAAGAAAAATCTGGCTTCATATTTCAAATGCTGTAGCTTACTTCATTAAAATTTGCACAGTGTTTCACTTCTACAAACACTGTAAATATTGTGGATGTATATATGAATATTATTTTACAAAGATATAGTGTTTAGGAAAATTACATATAGTAGTATAATATGATGGTAAAGGGATTCTACTTGCATATATTTTTCCATTAAAAATATATGAAAGTATATAATATGTATTTTTGCATTTAAAAGAATATATTTTTTGCATTAAAGTGTGCTTAATTGTGCTGCATTTATATCACTGTTTTGGGGGGCTGAATTGGAATTCTTACTTTCTCTCAAGAACATAAGTTCATTAATCATATGTTGTCAAATATGTTGTAGAATGTGTGACCATCTCTATGGGTCAAGGACAAGAAGTTCATGCACGCAAATTCGTACAGGCATCAGTGCAACAGGTGGGAAAAAACACTGCAATATAAGTTGACTGTTTTAGTATTCTTTTACATGTCAATCATAATGAGGAAATGCTTCTTTAGACTTCTGCAAAGTCCTGTCCTCTTTATCTGATAGACAGAAGTGCTTCAGAGCCATTCCAGGACTTCCTGTCTTTCATGCAGAAAAAAGAAAATGTCAGGCAGTATTAGTTCAGGGAATTCCAATTGTATTATAGAATCATAGAATGGTTTGTTTTGGAAGGGATCTTTTAAGATCATTTTGTCCAACCCCCTTCCACAATGATCAGGGACATCTTCAACTAGGTTGTTGTCTGCTATCTGCAATAGCTTCATTTGAGGAGGGGGAAAAAAGAATCTTGTCAGATGATGTTTATTCATTTGACCAGTGTACAATCTGCTTAATTTGTGGTTTTCTATCATGGACATACATGTATATGTCTGTAGGTATATGGCCTTTACTACACGCTTTCTAGGTACTATTGTATAATCCAAGGCTCTCTAGCTAATGCAGCCTTGGTTATGGAAGTTCTCTATATTGTATCTCTTTTGTGTCCCAATAACCTCTGAATTCCTTCCAAATGTTGTGAATCCAGTACTGGAATATAGATGTACACACTCTGGAAAAAGAAAAAAAAGAAATCCACTGGTAACAAATTCTGAACTAAATGCCTTGGCAGTGCACGCATTTTACAGAAGGGGGTATATGTGAACATTAGATCTGAAAGAACAAAGCAGAATTAATGAAAATGAAGACAAATCTCCATGTTTTTTTCCTACCTCTGGCCAGGAGTACATAATATGATTAAAACTGTGGCGCTGTATTGCATGCAGATAATTTTCAAAAAATGAGTCTGATTCATTTAGAAATGTGATAAACTGATGAAAGATCTTCCTCAAAAAAAGTGGATCCCCATAAAAGAAGAAAAAATCCTCCGTAATTTAATATTTTTTTAACATCCATCAGTTCACCAGAAATATTTCAATTATATTTTGTCACCAAATGTTAATTATTTTTAAATGAGTTAAAACAAAATTGCCAAAATGAAATTACAAGCAGTAATGAAATCCACACATCACTGTTTAGAACTGATTAAATATTATCCCATTTTAATATCAGGCTTCTGATTTATCAGACTTCTAAAGGGATGCTACAAAATCTGGTGAGCTTAAACTCAGAAGCAAAAACACAGAGAGATGACAATCAAAATAAAGCTTTCATGCAATTTTAGAGTTGAATAAGATCAAAATTAACATGCAGAGGTTGCATTTCATGCAAATACATTTATTTCAGATAAACTAGTTGCAGTTTAAAAGTTTTGGAGTCTTGTTACTGTCTCTTTACACTTAATTATTTTATTAAAAAATCAGTTTTTAGAACATATATTCCTTAGATTTCAGCTGTTACTTTTCTGCTCACATTCTTTTGGATCCGATAACAGGATTACTTAATATTGGTGTTTTGCTGCGAGAGGACAGGAATTACTTCTTTTTGCCACTAGGTAGCACTGATACTTAGAATATTGGCTCCGGTTATGTTATTTTCATTGTGAACAATAGGAGGTGGAAATAACTGTTGCACTAACTTTTCCTATTTGCTTTAGCTGTGCCAATATCAAATCAAATGATAATACATATTCAGGAGCAATCCAAAAGTAAAAATATATATATATATAAAAAAAATGCAAGACCAAATTTGATTCTAATATAGACAATTGGTTTTAACATTATAAATAACTTACTCTAAATTTTATAATGTAATAGTCT
Source organism: Ara ararauna (assembly GCA_028858755.1). Taxonomy (NCBI): domain Eukaryota; kingdom Metazoa; phylum Chordata; class Aves; order Psittaciformes; family Psittacidae; genus Ara; species Ara ararauna. The sequence goes on from CM054379.1 coordinate 104,183,037, forward strand.
ATATTTTTATTTAGGGAGGCTGGGTGTTACTTCAGAATTGTCATCTTGGGCTGGATTTCATGGATGAACTACTGGAGACACTTCTTACTGTTGAGATACGGAATGAGACGTTTCGAGTTTGGATAACTACTGAGCCACATCCTAAATTCCCAATTGCACTGCTACAGGTTTGTTTAAATGTGTAATTCCAGTACCTCAAGCCATCAAAATTATGCAAATTAAGTTTGCAAATTGATATTATATTAGTGTGGAAAAAAGGCAAAAAACCCAAACAAACAAAAACAAGACCCAAGAAAAAATGAACTTACCTCACAATGCAAGTAACACTTTAAACAGGAAGGTTACTTACCAGTAACTGGAAGTTCTCAAAGATGCATTATGTATGCGTGAGTTCACACTAATTCACTACACAGAAACACCTGAATCAAAACGATCTCTTTTTCCCAACCCAGCCTTGTGAACAGAGTAATGCCTGAAACTCTTCTTAGACTCTTCCAGATTTCCCTGCCTGAAATAAAGGATAAAGGGGACATAATATCTCAAAGAACATATTCCACCAAGAAGTAACCCATTTTACTTTGGATAAATGATCAGTGGTTGTTCTGTAGATCCCGAGGAGACATTTTCATCAGTTCCAGGAAAATTGTCTAAACTCTGACAAAGTACATTTAAGTTACTTATGATGGTTTCTAGCTCTCTCACAGTGGCTCATAATGCTAGTTAATATCTAGTGTAATAGCTGTGTGTTAACATTTCTGTGTTTATAGACCCCTTTCCTTTAAAAAAAAAACCTGGAAGTCTCCTTAGTGGCTCTCATTGTCTCTAAATAACAATAGATACCATAATTGATACCTAGGATGTGAAGGAAGAGAAGGGTTCCTGTCTGGAATGAATCTAGGAAACAGCCTTCAGTAAAAAATGTATGTCACCATGGAAGAGCATTGTGTATAGACAACTAGTTGTATGGACCTACATTCTCTTGTGTTTTCACAACAGAAAATAAATTCATTCTTCATCTTTAAGGGATTTATGAATTGTGAGGTATCTAAACACACAGTTTGCTAAAAGTGAGACGAGAGAACTGAAGAGGGTTGCTAGATGAATTTCATCACTGCATTTATCTCAAATATCTCACATGTGATTTCCCACTCTATAATATCACACTACACATTAAAATATTAACATATTCAGGGATTCCAGAAGATTATTAACAGAGAAACCAAAAGCCAGCTCCTTCTCAGAAGAGAGAATAATTTCCTCTTTTTATACAGAACATGCATCAGAAACTGAACAGAATATCTTTTGAAATGTGGAAAGACTGGTTAGCAAGTGTTCCCATTCTGTCCAACAGTCTAGTGTGTTTATGTGCAGATAGGTTTTTGCAGAAGACTGGAGCTTATGTCTGAAACAGCATGTCTGGGCTCTGCCGCCCAGAAATAAGTTTGTTAGACTGAAGTTGAAAAGTTGTTCCTTAAAAATAACTGAAGTTTTTTACCACAAGTATGGAGATGGTAAAACTGCCATGTGAAGTACATATTCATGAATGTCTTCCATTAAGTGTCTGTCAGAAGTAGAAAGAGTTCAGAGCCATACTTGCATTCAGCCCAGGGGCAGGCATGTTAGTGTCCTTTCAGTGCATGCTACCATGTTAGCCAAGCCAACCAGCAAAGTATTTACTATGGGAACAGAAAAATACTTAGTTTTTATTTGGGTTCCTCCAGCATTTGAAGGTGTCTCAAGGAATAGTTGGCCAGTAAGGCCAGTCTGTGTCTGACCTAATAGATTCAAGTGTGCCTCATGAATATTACGCAGCATTGGAATGCAGTAGTACATAGCCGTAAGTAATTACAACATTCTCTGACATAAAACCCTGTGCTATTTGTTCTTTCAAATAATTTGCAGCTGTGGTTTGACAATTGAAATTTTGTAGCAACTATTCCTATTAGGCAGTCTGCATGAAACTAAGGGGGTGTATTCTAAGGGACTGTGGCAGTTTACTACCACAAATGCCAATTCCATCCCTGCTGACCAGAGTGCCTAGGAACATTCTCAGGTGAATCTAATTTACTTGCGCAGACTTAGCCTCAGAGTCCTGAGTAGCCACACAAAGATCTGAGGAGAGGTGAGACTTCTTTGTATTTACTGTGAACTCATCGGACCAGAAATACCAGACATTTCATCTACTCTGGATAGTTCTCTTCCATCATTCAGTTGTTGAATTAGGGGTAGAAAACAATATGATGCCTTCTGAAAAGCATGGCAAGTGCTTCTAGGTTGCTGATGAAAATTCTTGGATCTATGGACAAATGTCCATGATGGTTCTTCTGACCAACATAAACCAAAGGTCTATATTCAAAATCTTTCAAGGCCTGATCTTGTATGTGCTCTTTTTATGTAATTTACAGTAAAGCTACATATCAACTTTGTATCTACAATGCTTTAGCTATTTGCGTTTTATTTATAACTAATAGTTGCAACATTTTTGCATGTTGCTGGTTTTTTTTCAGTAAACGAATCCAATTCCTTTATATTTTTCACATGACAGATTGCTATAAAGTTCACAAATGAACCTCCCCATGGTATACGTGCTGGATTGCAAAGAACGTTTTCTGGAATTAATCAGGATCTGTTAGACGTTAGCAACTTGCCTATGTGGAAACCTTTGCTTTACACTCTAGCTTTCCTGCATTCTATTGTTCAGGTACTAGTCATGGAGTTTTCAAATAGTGTTATAATAGATGGAGTCACTTTAACAGGGGTTCCTGAAAGTACACATTCTGAGATTTATTGTAGCATCATGTTGCAAGGCTGAAGCTTTAATTTCTTTTCTCTGTATTTCAAGATTCCTTATTCTTTATCTTTTTTTTTTAATAAATTTTACACAGTTTTTATACTATGGGTATTTAGAATGAGGTTTTTTTTCTCGTCTAACTTTAGCTGTCCAAAAATTGTTTGGTGTAAAGGGGAAAAGCTATCCCTCTAGACAATAGAAATAGATAAGCACTCCAAAAAGAAAATCAGCTTATCTGTCTTAGCTGTCCCTCTATAAAAAAATAAATAATTTTAAAGAGATATATCACTCTTTCTGTCTGTTGATTTTAAAGGCAATCCAGATGCCTAGATTAAAATAGCTGTCTAATTTCTAGATGGCTGAAATTAAATAAAATTCTATCACTTAGTGTCCTGTTTTTATCATATCTTATCTGTGTCAGTGTGTTTTCTACATTAATTCCAATGTGAGCATAATGGCATCTATACTTTGTACTTTAAAGTTATATAGAAATTTCGAGATCACAATAAATACCGACATATTAATCTCTCTGAAAACACCTTCTTTTCATCAAGGATCTCAAAACAGTTATAAAACAGTATTTAAGCTTTAGCCTCTATTGAGCTGCTCACATTTTCAGTGTAGCAAAGATGGTGAGAGGAGGACAGTTTGTTGGATGTCCCCATTAAGATATGGTATTCCATATTATTTTCCTCCTTCTACCTTTTTATAAGCAGTGAGAAAGTTGTTCCATGTATGGCCTCAGGATTATACTGATCTTGTGGAAATAGAAGATCTAAGCTCTTATTTGACCATCAGTTCTTTTAAAAACTATTGGAACTATTCATCTGTTCAGAAAATGTATTTAGGGATTGCCAATCAGCAAGCAATATATATATATGTTGCCCTACCTTTAAACTGACCAATTCTTAATATTCTTGGTGACAAAATCTCCATGATAAATATAGCATAAGAAGTAATTCATAGAATTTGGCAGAAAATCACTATTACTGGTTAATGCTGTCTCATCTGCTTATAAACAAGACTTAATTTTGAAAATATTAAAGGGTTATTTTCAATTCTAATTATTCTTAAATATTGTAGCTAAGGTTCCTAAATGTTGCTAAACTGTGTCTCAAAGACTATTAGTCATTCTTAAATCTTGGTAATTTAAACTCTAATACATATGTTATCATTTAGCTAATTTTAGTTATTAGTAACTTTTAGATTAAACTATTTTTCTCTTACTGCAAGTGTTATAATTTTATTTTCAAATATGTATGCAATAATAAATTCAAATAATGTGGTGGTAGCTTTATATAGTTGTGAATTTTGAAAAATGTTTATTAAAACAATAGAGTGGAACTATAAGACAAAAGCGGAAGCCTAGAAACCTATGGACAACTGTGCATTAATACAGGAGCTTGAAAAACTGAAACTATCATTATTAGACAGTATTTGTATAAAAAAATAGAAAAACTGTAGAACTCTGAACTGAGTGCGCTGAAAATGCAGAGATACAGTAATTCTTTAAGTACTTAATACAAAAAGCTCATCATCCACACAGACAGGAGATATTTCAAACATATGATGATAAATTGATTAGTAAAGGTAACAACAAATGAGTCTGTTGCTTTTTCTGTAAATATTTATCCCTCATGGTATAACTTAAAAATAAACTTTGTCTATTACTGATGTGTATGAGGCATATAGCCATTTTCTAGGCTAGCTTTCTTCTTCAGTTCAATTCTTTACTCCACTGCTGATATTATTAGTGTTGAACTTCAATAATGAAACAAAACAATCTGTTGTTTCATAAACCTCTTTGCTTCTAATTGTATTCCTAAGGAACGACGCAAATTTGGACCTTTGGGTTGGAATATTCCCTATGAATTTAACTCATCAGACTTTAGAGCCAGTGTTCAGTTTATACAAAATCACTTAGATGACTGTGACATCAAGAAGGTGAATACTAAAATTTGCATACAGTGTATTTAATTGCTTTGTTCAGCATCTGTAATTAGTTTTTCTTCCTGTTACTATTTCTAATAGTTTACTCATTGCTTTTCTTTCAGTGCGGCTTCGAATGATCAAAGTATCAGATTCTCTGTAAGATAGTCAAACTGAAATATTTTGTGTGCTATCATCCATATAAAAATATGTAATAGTTAAGAACTTCAGAATTGTATCTTGTTTTTTTTTTTTCAGTACCATATCTAAAATGTTTACATGTCTATACAATATCTATTTTGAAAAGGGAGCCAAAATTTACAGAGTTTGACAGAGCCAATCAAACTTCTTTATCTCTGCCATTTGGTTTACTATTTATCAGAGAATAATGCAACAGAATAGCATTCCTTGCAAAGCAGCACTTCGCCAGTAGAGAAGGATGAGAATCTAGGGAGGAGTGGGAGAGAAGAGGCAGTAGCAGTTGAGAGTGATTTCAGGTCACACACGAAATAATGAGATATGTTTCTAATAGCAGGCAAGCCCAACTCTACTATAAAATTATAGAGCTGAGCTCAGAAAATAGATTCAAAGTAAGCAATTCTTTTTTTTCTTCCTACAATGAACTTCTCAGTTTACATTTCAGAGCCTTATGAGCTTCCAATGATACTGAAATTGCAGGCTGGATACCTTCTCCTTACATGTTACAACTACAATCTTTCATTTACTTTATTGTATACAGGGGATATCATGGAACACAGTATGCTACATGATTGGAGAAGTACAGTATGGAGGCCGAGTCACAGATGACTTTGATAAGCGTCTTCTTAATTGCTTTGCAAAGGTAGAAGACCTTGAAAGTACACTTATTTGTCATTTTTATTGGCAGCTGCAATACAGAAATCAGAAGACCTTTCTACTGAATATGCGCTTCTTCTCCAGTTTGTAAGACTCTTCAGAGTAAAATTAATTTTTCAAAACATCTTTGGCAGTGAGGTTTTCTCTCTTGTTTTCTCTTTAGTGAGGAACAGAAATTATTAAAAAGACTTAGCTGAAGCTCAAACTTAGAAGACACAACTCTTAGCAATTTACTTGTGTATTCAAGTAAAAATAGATGTTGTAGCTAAAATAAGAACTCTAATTTTCCAAGAATAAAAATGAGATTAAAAACAAAACAAAACCCTCAAAGTAACAAAGTAATATTTATTTTTTATTTCCCATAGGTATGGTTTAACGACAAGATGTTTGACAGCACTTTCTGTTTTTACCCTGGATATAAAATTCTAGTGTGCAAAACCCTGGCACAGTATTTGGAATGCATTCAGTTACTCCCTGCAATGGACAGTCCCATGGTCTTTGGTCTTCACGGCAATGCTGATATTATGTAAGTAGTTCCAACATACTGAAAACAGAGACTGTTTCTTTTAGTATTTGGAAACAAGTCCCTGTGAAATGCTTAGGTAAAGCATATTTTTCATAGGACACAGGATTCATGTGAATTTCACTATTGAAATGAAACACTTGGTGTGTATGTATATGGTTATGAATGCAGTATCTTCAGCTCCATTTTACATGTTCTTTTAAAGCAACTGGAAGCCTTATTGCTTACTCCTCATGGTATTAGGGTTCTTTGTCATTTGAAAGAATAATAAAACTTTTATATGAACATATAATGCAAGGTTCTATATAGTTCAACTGGAGAAAGTTTCTAATGTTTGCCTGCTGTTCTGTTGTGGTTTAACCCCAGGCAGCAACTAAGTACCATGCAGTTGCTCCCTCACCCCCTACCTCACGGTGGGGTGAGGAAGAGGGGTATCTAGAAAAAAACAAAGGTAAAACCCACAGGTGGAGATAAGAGCAAATTAATAATTAAAGTACAACGTAATACTAATAATAATGAAAAATGCGATAAGGGGAAAAAGAGAGTGAGAGAGTTAAAACTCAAATTAAAAAATTACAAACAACAGTAATGCATGATACAATTGCTCACCATTTGTTGACTGATGGCCAGCCTCTCCCCAGGTAGTGATCAGTAGCTCTCAGCGAACTCCCTCCAGTTTCTATACTGAGCAGGATGTTCTGTGGTACGGAATATCCCTCTGGCTAGTTCAGGTCATCTGTCCTGCTTGTGTTCCCTCCCAGCTTCTTATGCACTTCCTCACTGGTAGAGCATGATACACTGAAAAGTCCTTGGCTTAGAATAAGCACTGCTTAACAACAACTAAAACATCCGTGGGTTGTCAACATTGTTCTCAGACTAAATCCAAAACACAGCACTGTACCAGCTATTAGGACGAACATTAACTCTATCCCAGCCTAAATCAGGACATATTCCAAGTAGTACATTATATTTCTGTGCATATTTGTTAAATGATACTCTGGATTGTCATTTGGTTTACAAGCATGCCTTTGCATGTAACTACAATCATTTGTTGCCATCAGTCCTGTCATTTCCATTATATAAAAGAAGCTTTCCAACTGCACTAACTCTACTTAAAATTTTATCTTTGACTCAATTCGTTTTTTCATTCCAAACAATGTGTGTAACAGCTTAACTTTTATTTCCTTCTAATGTTATATGCCCTGTGAAAGGATAAGAATCATCATATTGTTTTCACTGATGTCCTTAATAATTCTGCCATGAATTATTGCATTTTCATTATGCCCACATTCATTGTTTCTCAACATAAGGTTTTGTATTTTCAAACAACAAAAATGTTACTCAAATGCCCAACTGCTGTGGAAACCTAATATCTTCCAACATTTTTGGACTAAACAATAATTTCCCACAATTTTTCAGTCTCTGATTTGAAAGATTGATACCCTATCAAAAGCCCAGTATTCTAAGTATGCTGTGAGAACAGTACACAGTTTTATTGTCAGCTCTGCCTAGCACCTACCATTGTAACTGTATATTTCTGAAGAAAAGAGTCTAAGAGTAGATTCTGTTTCAAGTCATTCTCAAAACTTGCAAGGCCTCACTTACAAAATTGATTAAAGAAGAGCTACGATTTAACAGAGAACCAAAGTCCTGAAGAGATACATGCTTCAGATCCAAAATCAGGCTTGTAGGAAGGTTAGTTTATAGGAAGAAATGAAACAGAGTTGGGGGATCTTAGTGAGTAGGAACAGCTCTTTCATTTCTCTCTATTGCCGAGTTTTTCTTCACCTTGGTACATCAGCATATTTCTGCTAGTTAAGTCCTTTTTCTGGAGATTTTCCTTGGTAGTTATTTCTTTACAGTTTGGGGAAAATATTCAACAGCTTCATATTTATCATAACCTGTTATAGGTAACTATGCACATGTGCTTTCTGCCTGAATTTCATCTGTGACATACAGATCAAACATATTAGCATCCCGTACAATGTAAAAAGTTGATTTCAAATTCCTCTGAAGGTATCTCACCAAGTCAAATCCAAGCATGCAGAAGGCTAACTGCTAGAATTGGAACCCTGAGACATCCAGGACCTTTCCACATTACTTTTACTGAGGACAAGAAAGACCTTGATTCTCACTAGTGTAGTGGGAAAGTTTTGTGGTTCAGCCAAAAGCTCAATCCCCTGGTTCCAACTGTAAGACTTCACTGAATGTCAGAACTTTTGTCTACTTGGGGTTAACACCTGAAGTCATTGTGATTGGTTTTAACTTTCTGTATGAATCATAGGTTCTGCAAAAGCAAGGCAGGTACCTGAGCAGGCAAGGAATACTCTTGCAATCTTCTCCAACCCCTTCTCCAATTGGTTGCATACTGAAGCCTTAAATCTAACTGAATTTTGTAATCTACTACAAGCAGTTATTAACCAGCTGAAGACAGAGCAGGATCTCCCATTGTGCCTTGGTGAATGAAAGGTTTTGAATACCACATTGCAGTAGAGACTGCTGTTTTTCACACAAAACTGAGGTAACATTTCTGTCAAACTCCATTTGTTCTTAGTTTTTATTTCCAGTACAGAAAATTCCTGATGGCACAGACTTCAGCTATCAAACTACAATAGGTTGTTGAATCCAAACTCTGTCAGAAAATATTCTTAATATTGCTTTTTGGAGCAAATAAAAATTAATATAAAAATCTTTTCTTCTTATGACTGACATTTGCTTTGCCATACTGCTTCAGGTAAAAACTAATATAAACAGGTATAAACTGCTTTATCTTACATACTCACTTTTAGGCAACATTGACCCTATAAATGAGATTCACTTAATGTTGCTTTAGCTTTCTTTATGTTACTCAATACTTCCTTTACTGTAATAGCAAAAAATAGATCCCTGTAAAATGCAGCTCCTCTGATCACAAACCAGACAAATAAAACACATGAGCTGAATCATGCTTCTTTGCATTACCTGTAAGGGCAATCTAGGCAAACAGCTGTTATGTAGACATCTACACTTAGATGTTTAAATGTGATTAGGGACACCCCATTGCATATACCTGATTTCCTTCCCAGGAGCATGGTGCTTCCTCTGCAAATCTGTACAATCTTTTTTTCTTTATTGTTTGCATCTATATTTCAACATTTTATTTGCAATGTAAAGGAAAGTCAGGTTTTCCAAATTCCAGAAATATTGGAAGAACAGTACTTGCAGTGTCAACAGGAAGGTTCACATCTCTCTTACAAATGAAGCCATAAGTACAAGAGAAATTTGATTTTGTCCAACTTTTCTGCTCATGTGTAGTCTTGAATAGATCTGTCACTCTTTAAATGGGGCCATAAATGGAAATGAGCTTCAGAGTTTTGAATCTAAAGTGAAGGATTATTAAAAACCGTGAAAGTCCCACCATTTCTACATTAAGAAGCAGAAATTAGATCCCCTGAGAAGCAAACTGCCGATAGGATTTCTTCTATTTTTCTGATTTAGTCTTTATAATAGCATTCACAAGCAGTTTATGTTGAAATGCTGCAGTATCTAGCTTCTCTAATCTTATGATACTATGCTTTGGATGCTTTAGGAGTTCACATGTTCTATCCTTCAGCACAATCCTTGGTTTTATGGCTTATATAATTATGTATGACAAAGTAATAGAAAGAGAATGGTGTGATATGAGGTTGAAAACAAAAATGATGTGCAAAATTATGCTTTGAGTCAGGACAAATTTATTTTCTGTGTCAGACTCATGCTGTATGTTCCTTATGTAGCTGATTCTATAAGGTAAAAGTAGGCAACACGTACACTGCTATGTTTTCATTTTTACTGCTATGTTTTCATTCTTACTGCTATGTTTTCATTCTTACTGCTTCTGATACCTTTGTGCCACTAGATAGAATTGTAGCAAAAGTACTTCTGTAATTCTGCTTATGTTGAAGGACTGATGAGGTCTTTTGCTGTCAAATGCCACATGAATGTAATTTACTTTTTTGTATTGACTCAGAACATAAATGTACATTAGCACTGCCAATGCTCTACTATGGAATAGAAGGTTTTAATATCTAACATTGTAAATCTATCAGCTTCTATCATTAACACTAAATAGAGCAGAATGAATTTACTAATTAACAAAAGAGCAGTTTGCAGAGTAATGCCTCCACCTTTTCCTTCTTCTGAATTCCATTTTTAAGAAATAATTGAGTGAAATATTCTTCCTTGTCAAAAAACTTGTGTTGCTTCTTCCCAGCAAATAGCTGTTTAGATGTCCTTAACAGGCGTATGGCATTTTCTCCCTTTCCACAGAATTCCCGGAAATCATATGATAGGTTTTTCTGACACCCCACATTCTCAGCTTGTAGAACTCCTCCTTAACCCCGAATTAGAAAACCAGCAAGTGTATAAAGTGCGTAGAGGGAAGTTCATATTCTTACAATCATGGAAAACCAAAATAAAACTCATGGTCAAAAAAACCCATAAAAACTCATGGTCAGTGTGTTCAACTTGGTGCAGGACACAAAGAAAAAGAAATTATTGGAAATTTTGATTTAATCTGATGACACAGTATGTTTTTTCTCAAGTTTCAAGTTGCATGTTCTCCAAAGTATCATTTAACTATTAAAAAATCCTGTGTAATTTATATGTATTTCTTATCCTCTCAGATACCAAAGTAATACAGGAGCTGATGTTTTAAACACTATTATCAACATTCAGCCTAAAGAAGGTGGTGCAGGAGCTGGAGAAACTCGTGAAGCAATTGTTTATCATTTAGCTGAAGACATGCTCGAGAAACTTCCTCCAGATTACATACCTCATGAGGCAAGTTAATCTTAGTTGTTTCCTTACTGTTCTCTCTGTTGACTTTTCACAGAAGACATTCCAAAAAAGAAACCCTGAATGGTAAAGAAAGATCATATAGCTAGTAGCAGATTCAAGCAAGGAACCAAAATCTTTATAACTATCAGCATGAATTGATATGAGGCTATTTTATTTAAAATAAAGACCTCTAACAATTGATCATGGAGATGTGTCATGGAGACTATTCCTGGACTATCAAAGCTGCATGTGAAAACACAGGAAAAAAGTCAGTCTTAACTTTTTGTGACAGCATTCTCCTGGGCCTTCTGGGTGAAATTCAATTCTAGCAAAGTCATGAGTAATTTGGTAGTATCAGACAAAAAATAAAGATAAAAACTGCAATAGTTTATGGGATAATTGTTAGTTGAAATACATGAAGTACTAGTCTGCTGTTTACTTTTCGGAACACAAGAAAGTAAAGACGTCATATATGACAACATTATTTCAACAATTCAGTTTCAATTAAATTCCTTCTTCTGTGCTCCTATATTTTAGGTAAAAGCTTGTTTAATTAAAATGGGACATCTTAACTCTATGAATATTTTTCTTCGGCAAGAAATTGACCGAATGCAAAAGGTGATCACAATAGTCCGCAACAGTTTGAATGATCTTAAATTAGCCATAGAAGGAACTATTGTTATGAGTGAGGCAAGTAAAGCATGTTTACTAATATTGAATATTGGATTTTAAATTATTACCTTGATTGCTTTAGTTCATGTGTTATAATTTCATTCCTTCAGAATTTGAAAGATGTACTCGATAATATGTTTGATACTCGAATTCCTGAAGGATGGAAAAGAGTAGCTTGGGATTCTTCAACACTTGGCTTCTGGTTTACTGAACTTTTGGAAAGAAATACACAATTCTCTACTTGGATATTTGGAGGAAGACCAAATGTATTTTGGATGACTGGATTCTTTAATCCACAGGGTAAGGATACTGTAAGGATTTGAGTAATAAAGTATTTAATCATAGTTTAATGGGTTTTACTACATATCTAATTTGATATTACACCTAGAAAAGATGTTTTTATCGCTGTCAGAATGTGTCATAGAAGCCAAGATGATAAATGGGTTCAGAAAAAGATTAGATAAAGTCATGGAAAACAGGTCCAATGGCAGCAAGAAAAATTACTGTCCAAATTTAACCTTCAGGTTGGGAGGTCCCTCAGCTCCAGATTGCCAGAAGCTGGAAGAATATAGAAGTGAAAGGATTTATGTGTCATTTTGCCTGTTGTAATATTATTTCACTAAGCATCTGCCTTTGTCTAGTATCAGAGACAGGATGCTTGTACAGGTGTTCTTTTAGTCTGACCTGTAAACACACTTTTTATATTGCAAGAAGGAAAACATGTAGTTAATGAAATGCTTTATCTTGTTGAGATATTGTAGCATGATATGATATATCTTCTAAAGAAAGTACTCTTTTCCTGTTGTCTTGAAGTGTTTAACGCATTCCAAACTGTAAGCTGATAGCATGGAAAAGCTTTAATCTAGAGCAAGATGTTATTTCTATGCTGTACAGTAGCAAAAGAAAGAGTTTTTTTAGTGTTAAAACAGTCATTCACTAGAACAACCTCCCCAGGGACACAGTAGAGTTGTTGGAGGTTTTCAAGATACAACTGGATATGGTGCTAGTTAATCTCATCCAGGCTCCCTTTCTCACAAAAGATGATCTTTCAAGGTCTTTTCCAAGCTGGGCTGTTCTACGATTCTATGAACATGCAGCTATATCAGAATTTATAGCAGCTACCTACGTTTCACTGAATAATCAAACTGTAGTTTCCACAGTGTTGCCATTTCAAAGGTTATTTAATGAACAGTTTGTCTGAATTCATCAAAGATATACTGCAAAGTTCAAGTAAACATTATCCATCATTATCTGTTATAGCTTATGATGTTTTTAGGAAAGAGGAAGAAAACCAAATTGTAACCATCTTTATGAATTACAAAACCAGTTACCTTATTTGGTGCATGTTCATAGAAGAATCTCATTTAGCCTACACAACCGTCCATACAAAATTCTCATGAGAAACTTCTCTTATGTAACAGTTATGATGTTTTTTTCATTAGTATTAACCTCTGAAATCCTTGACTATTTTATGAGTTACTTTTACTTTGTAATGCTTTATTCTTTCTGTCCTTTCTGTGACCAGATCTGTAAAAATTACTAATATCAAAGTCTTTTTTGGAGTTACTTTCAGAAACAGTTGAGGTGCCTGAAGCACATTCGGATTATCATTAAAAGATAGTATTGAGATGCCAGTTAAAACATCATTCAACTTGTATCAAAAATGGTGCAGCTGATCTCTGGTTATTCAAAAGCAGCACTCATGGTGGTGTAAAAGAAGACAATGGACCAGATTCTTTTGACCAAATAAAATATTTAGCCTAACAGTAAATAAACCTGAGACACAGATGTTCTTGAACTTGGTGATTGCTTCAACCTCTGTGTTCCAAAAAAAATAGCCCTGTAGATGGAGAAAGAAGTGTGCTAAGCGCAAAGGTTTGCTATGGCTAGGGGTGAGGTAAGTATAGTTGCTGTATGTGTAATACTGCTCACCAGAAAATTCTGAGTAAATCAAACCATGCTGCAATGTTTAAAAAAATTGGCTGTGAGAAAATCAGAAATCAAAATACCCTGTGCTGCCATTGCAGGAAAGTCTAAACTAATTGCACTAGTGAATCAAGCTCTAAATCTATCATAGAATTGGCATTATAATATTATTTAATATTATTATAATTATTTAATATTATAATACATTATAATATTAAAACACGAGGAATGTATTATATCGGTTCAGTGGAAAAAAATCTATTGATAGTACTTGCTGAGGTGACTAGCTCAAGAGGTGATCCCTTCAGCGCCTGATTGGGGGAAGGCTTGGCGTCCAGGAGCTTCAACTCGGAGCAGCAACAGGCACCAAGGGAGCCTCAAGTCCCCGACAGGACTTGCCCAGGAGCCGGCAGCTCCCTGGTGGAGGTCCTCCTGCAGCAGGTGGCTGAGCTGCAGGATGCTTTTACTAGACTGAAAGATGTCAGGGAAGATGAGAGGAAGCAGCACTGCTTGCTCCAGGACCAGACTGTGCAAGGGCCTCAAGCATCTACTGTCGCTCATGCGGGAAAGGAGGCCACTAACCCAGGAAGCTGGGAAACAGTAATAGAAAAAAACAACAAAAAAAAGGAGGAAGAGGACAATTAAAAGCAAGGGTTTTCCTCCTAAATCTGTTGTTCCCACCCAGAACTGCTTTGCTGTCCTGTGGAGGGCTGATGAGGAACCACACTCCCACCAGGAACAACCGGCTGATGCGCTGGTAAAGAATATCACTACTTGTGCTGCCAGGAAAAAGCGACAGGTCATAATAGTAGGGGACTCTACTCGGAAAGGAACAGAGGCACCCATCTGTCGGCCTGACCCAGGCTCAAGGGAGGTGTGTTGCCTACCAGGGGCCCGGATCAGGGATGGTGAAGAGAAGCTGCCTGCGCTAGTCAGTCCTACTGACTATTACCCACTTCTAGTGATCAATGTGGGTGCTACTGATATAGATAGCAGTAGCCCAGAGAACATAAAGAAGGACTAAAGAGCCCTGGGAGAGGTGGTTAGGGGCTCTGGAGCTCAGATTGTCTTTTCATCAATTCTCCGTGATACAGGGGAAGACCTTAAAGAGGCTAGGAGGATTGGCCAGGTTAATAACTGGTTAGAAGGGTGATGCTATAGTCAGGGGTTTGGGTACCTTGAACATGGGACTCAGTTTAGGAGGCCAGGTCTGCTGGGGGCTGGTGGAGCTGGTCTGACAAAGAAAGGGAAGAGTGGATTTGGGAGAAGGCTTGCCAGACTGGTCAAGGATGCTTTAAACTAGATGTGTTGGGGGAGGGGGGCATCATTCCATCCCAACACACACAGTCACTTGTCAGCACCTATAATAAACATTCAGAGCTATGTAGAGATATTCCAGCTGCTCCAGCCAATGAGCAGGCTTCAATTGAAGCTCGGCTTAGATGCCTCTATACAAACGCCTGTAGCATGGGGAACAAACGAGGAATTAAGAGATGTGTGCACGTCTACGGTGGTATGATATCATAGGCATCACAGAATATGGTAGGATGGCTCCTATGACTGAAGCATTGGAACGGAAGGTTATAGGCTCTTCAGAAAAGACAGGCCTGGTAGGCAGGGAGGGGGAGTTGCTATTTATGTTAGGGATAGGCTGGAGAGTATGGAACTGTGCCTGGGGACAGGTGAGCAGTTGACAGAGAGTTTGTGGGTCAGGCTTAAAAGGGAGAACAATGATGGGAGACATTACTGTGGGGATCTGTTACAGATTGCATGACCAAGAGGACTCGGTGAATGAAGCGCTCTACAGACAGATAGGAACAGCCTCACGCTCGCAGGCCCTTGCTCTCATGGGGGACTTCAACCACCCTGGTATCTGTTGGAGGGATGGTACGGCCCGGCACAAGCAATCCAGGAGGTTCCTCCATTGTGTGAACTTCCTTCAGCAAGTAATAGAGGAGCCAACAAGGAGAGGTGCCATGCTTGACCTTGTCCTCACCAACAGGGAAGGGCTGGTTGGAAAAGTGACACTCCAGGGCAGCCTTGATTGCAGCGATCATGAGATGGTCGAATTCAAGATCCTCAGGACAGTGAGAAGAGCGTGCAGCAAGCTCAGTGCCCAGGACTTCAAGAGAGTAGACTTTGGCCTCTTCAGGAACCTGCTTAGTAAGTTTCCATGGGATATAGGCCTAGAGGGCAGGGGGGCCCAAGACTGTTGGTTGATATTCAAGGATCACGTGCTGCAAGCTCAGGAGCGATACATCCCTACTAGAAGGAAGTGCTGCAGGAGGGCCAGGAGACCTCCTTGGATGGATAAGGAGCTGCTGAGGAAGCTTCAAAGGAAAAAAGAGGCTTATAAAAGGTGGAAGCAAGGACAGGCAGCCTGGGAAGAATACAGGAATGTTGTCTGGGATGCTAGGGTCCAGGCTAGGAAAGCTAAGGCCCATTTAGAATTAAACTTGGCTAGAGATGTTAAGGATAACAGGAAGGGATTCTATAGCTACATTGCAAATAAAAGACAGGCTAGGGACAAGGTGGGCCCCCTCCAGAAGATATCGGGAGAACTGGCTACCCTGGATTTGCAGAAGGCTGAGGTTCTTAATGACTTCTTTGCCTCAGTCTTCACTGGAAAATGCTCTGACCACACCCCCCAAGTCTTGGAAGGCAGATGCAGGGACAGTGAGAATGAAGACCCTGGGCCCACTGTAGGAGAGGATCTGGTTTGAGACCATCTTAGGAACCTGAACGTATACAAGTCCAAGGGACCTGATGAAATCCATCCGTGGGTCCTGAAGGAGCTGGCAAATGAAGTTGCTAAGCCACTGTCCATCATATTTGAAAAAGCATGGCAGTCAGGTGAAGTTCCCGATGACTGGAAAAAGGGAAATATAACCCCCATTTTCAAGAAGGGGAAAATGGATGAGCCAGGGAACTACAGACCAGTCAGCCTCACCTCTGTGCCTGGCGAAATCTAGGAGTGAATTCTCCTGGAAGGCATGCTGAGGCACATGAAAACCAACAAGGTGGTTGGTGACAGCCAGCATGGATTCACTAAGGGGAAATCCTGTGTGACCGATCTGGTGGCCTTCTATGATGGGGCTACAGAACTGATGGACAGGGGTAGAGCAATTGATGTCATCTGCATGGACTTGTGCAAAGCATTCAACACTGTCCCACACGACATCCTTGTCTCTAAGTTGGAGAGACATCAATTTGATAGGTGGACCACTCGATGGATAAAGAACTGGCTGGATGGCCGCACGCAAAGAGTTGTGCTCAATGGCTGAATGTCCAGCTGGAGACCAGTAACAAATGGTGTCCTTCAGGGATCGGTGTTGGGACTGGTCTTGTTCAACATCATTGTCGGTGACATGGACAGTGGGGTTGAGCGTGCCCTCAGCAAGTGTGCCGATGACACCAAGCTGTGTGGTTTGGCTGATACGCTGGAGGGAAGGGATGCCATCCAGAGGGACCTTGACATGCTTGTGAGGTGGGCTGATGCCAACCTGATGAAGTTTAACCATGACAAGTGCAAGGTCCTACACCTGGGTCGGAGCAATCTCAAGCACAGCTACAGGTTGGGCAGAGGAGAGATTCAGAGCAGCCCTGCAGAGAAGGACTTGGGGGTGTTGGTCGATAAAAAAATGAACATGAGCCGGCTTCAGTGTGCGCTTGCAGCCCAGATAGCCAACCATATCCTGGGCTGCATCAAAAGGAGTGTGACCAGCAGGTCGAGGGAGGTGATCCTGCCCCTCTACTCTGCTCTTGTGCGACCTCACTTGGAGTATTGTGTGCAGTTCTGGTGTCCTCAACATAAAAAGGACATGGAACTGTTGGAACAAGTCCAGAGGAGGGCCACAAGGATGATCAGGGAGTTGGAGCACCTCCTGTATGAAGAGAGGCTGAGAAAAGTTGGGGCTATTCTGCCTGAAGAAGAGAAAGTTGCGTGGAGACCTCACAGCATCCTTCCAGTATCTGAAGGGGGCCTCTAGGGATGCTGGGGAGTGACTCTTCATTAGGGACTGTGGTGATAGGACAAGGGGTAACAGGTTTGAACTTAAACAGGGGAAGTTTAGATTGGATATGAGGAAGAAATTCTTTCCTGTAAGGGTGGTGAGGCACTGGAATGGGTTGCCCAGGGAAGTTATGAATGCTCCATCGCTGGCGGTGTTCAAGGCCAGGTTGGACAGAGCCTTGGGTGACATGGTTTAGTGTGAGGTGTCCCTGCCCCTGGCAGGGGGTTGGAACTAGATGATCTTAAGGTCCTTTCCAACCCTAACTGTTCTATGATTCTATAATATAAAGTATCACCAATAATTGTATTTAAACCTCTTTTGATCTTTTAGCATTATCAGTGTTTGTCTCCTATATATATTAAGGAAGAATGTATGCTACTGGTGGAGCAATATTCCATTCAGCAGATATGGCACTTGGAATGAACAGGCTTATGAAAAAACAAATATCATGTTATAGAGATATGAGTAATTTTTAACAAAATTTGAAGCCTAAATAACACTGTTTTATTTTTATCAGAATACATAGTATTTGAGAAATGAATACATTTTCATTTCCAGGGCTATGTTAATTGTATTTACATCTCATATAAATGTTTTAGCTGTGACAAATCTCTTATCTTCTAATTGGCTTTATTCTAATTAGCATGTTAAACCACTCATATCTTGAAATGGTGTCTTCTACTTCATGTCCATGTACTTTCATGATTTCTTCCCTGGCTTGTCAGTATTTTATTAGGTGGCTTCTCTTCCTTGTCGACACTTGACAGCCAACAAAACACTAGTCATATTCTCCTCTATGCCCCATCAAGAAGGAACTGATGCAATTTCATCTTTAAGTCTTTACAGTAATCACAATCCAGTTCTCTATTGTTAATGTTTCACCTAATCTCTCTGACAACTCCAACTACATCTGGTAGCATAAAATAGCAGCTACTGCATTGTCATCTTCTGAGACACTTACAAAGAAGCAACCAGGTATCTGTTAAAATTATTGCATTTTTGTAGCTTTTTCCTTTATAACACATCCAAACCTCTTTGATTCCCAATTATTTGTCATCTTGTGCTTCTACTTTTCAGCTTTTCAGCCTTTTACACAAGAAGACTCATTATGTGCTATTTTATACCCAATCTTTGGGGCAGGGCAGCATCTGGGTGCTCTAAAGTTGACAGGGTGCTCAGCTAATGCTGTGAATTTTACCTCTTAACCCTTTTGATTGCAAACCTACGTAAAGTGTGTTCAAAACAATGTTCAAAAGATCACTGAAGTCACTACTTGATTATGTCATCTTCTACCTTCATTTCTGTCTAGGACTCCCTTTTCTTCACTAACAAAACATAAATTTTCCATCCTTTTTAAGCACTGCGTTATCTAGATTCCACACTCGTATAGTTATTTATCACATTCAGACGCGCCATCACTGAAATCTATCTTATTTTTCTTCTTTCATTAAAAACCACTTTTTTCCTAAGTTGCCTTTACAGAAATATCAGCTTGTGTAAATCACATCTTGTCTGCCTTCAAATTCTTTCTTGAAACACAACTCTACCCTGGATCTTGTAGTTGATTACCTAATGAAAATGTATAAAGTCAGTATCCTGAGAGAATATTTGTTAATTGAATAATTCAGTAGGAGAAAAACAAACAAAAAAAGGTATTTTATTTGCCATATAAAAATATTTTTCCCAGTGTAATGCATTCTAGGCCACTATTGTCATTTGTTCCTGTTTTGGCCCCAAAGCAAAGTTTGCTATTATTAGTCAGGGTGCTCATTTTTAACAGAACTCTGAACATCCATCCATAACATTCAGTGCAGAACCAAGCACATAACCAAACAAGATTTTATATATGTATATATATATATATATATATTTTTTTTTTTTGTCATGTGAGATATATAATAAATCTCTGGCTTAATTTCTCCAGGATTCCTGACAGCGATGACACAAGAAGCAACTCGAGCACATAAAGGCTGGGCTTTAGATACTGTTACAATACATAATGAAGTGCTAAAGCAAAACAAAGAAGAAATCACAGCACCTCCTTCTGTATGTATAACATGCAAAGATGTTTCAGTATTAATTCCAGTATTTAATTTATATAGTGCATCATTCAGCCATTTTGGATTCCTAGAGGCAAAAGGTACTAATGTCTTTACCTCACTGTTTTTGTTCAGCATACAAGATAAATAACAATAAGTATGAAATAAGTATATAACTATACAAATATTTATAAATGTATAAAAGACAGACTAGGGACAATGTAGGCCCTCTCCAGAAGCTGTCGGGAGAACTGGCTACCCTGGATTTGGAGAAGGCTAAGGTTCTTAATGACTTCTTTACATCAGTCTTCACCGGCAGCTGCTCTGACCACACCACCCAAGTCTTGGAAGGCAGACACAGGGACTGTGAGAATGAAGACCCTGGGCCCACTGTAGGAGAGGATCAGGTTCGAGACCATCTGAAGAACCAGAATGTGCACAAGACCATGGGACAGATAAAATCCATCTGTGGGTCCTGAAGGAGCGGGCAGATGAAGATGCTAAGCCACTGTCCATCGGGAAGTTTTGAATGCTTCATCGCTGGCAGTGTTCAAGGCTGGACTGGACAGAGCCTTGGGTGGCATGGTTTAGTGGGAGGTGTCCCTGCTGCTGGCAGGGGGGTTGGAACTAGATGATCTTAAGGTCCTTTCCAACAATAACTATTCTATGATTCTATATTTGAAAAAGCATCGCAGTCATGCGAAGTTCCTGACGACTGGAAAAAGGGAAAAATAACCCCCATTTTCAAGAAGGGGAAAATGGATGAGCCAGGGAACTACAGACCAGTCAGTCTCACCTCTATGCCTGGCAAAATCTTGGAGCGGATTCTCCTCAAAGGCATACTAAGGCACATGAAAAGCAACAAGGTGGTTGGTGATAGCCAGCATGGATTCACTAAGGGGAAATCCTGCCAGACCAATCTGGTGGCCTTCTATGATGGGGCTACAGAACTGATGGACAGGGGTAGAGCCATTGATGTCATCTACCTGGACTTGTGCAAAGCATTCAACACTGTCCCACACGACATCCTTGTCTCTAAGTTGGAGAGACACCAATTTGATAGATGGACCACTCGGTGGATAAAGAACTGGCTGGATGGCCGCACGCAAAGAGTTGTGCTCAATGGCTGAATGTCCAGCTGGAGACCAGAAACAAATGGTGTCCTTCAGGGATTGGTGTTGGGACTGGTCTTGTTCAACATCATTGTCGGTGACATGGACAGTGGGATTGAGCGTGCCCTCAGCAAGTGTGCCGATGACACCAAGCTGTCTGTTTCGATAGATACGCTGGAGGGAAGGGATGCCATCCAGAGGGACCTTGACATGCTTGTGAGGTGGGCTGATGCCAACCTGATGAAGTTTAACCATGCCAAGTGCAAGGTCCTACACCTGGGTCGGAGCAATCTCAGGCACAGCTACAGGTTGGGCAGAGAAGAGATTCAGAGCAGCTCTGCGGAGAAGGACTTGGGGGTGTTGGTCGATGAGAAAATGAACATGAGCCGTCTTCAATGTGCACTCGCAGCCCAGATAGCCAACCATATCCTGGGCTGCATCAAAAGGAGCGTGACCAGCAGGTCGAGGGAGGTGATCCTGCCCCTCTACTCTGCTCTTGTGAGACCTCACTTGGAGTATTGTGTGCAGTTCTGGTGTCCTCAACATAAAAAGGACATGGAACTGTTGGAACAAGTGTAGAGGAGGGCCACGAGGATGATCAGGGAGCTGGAGCACCTCCTGTATGAAGACAGGCTGAGAAAGTTGGGTCTGTTGAGCCTGGAGAAGAGAAGGCTGCATGGAGACCTCACAGCATCCTTCCAGTATCTGAAGGGGGCCTATAGGGATGCTGGGGAGTGACTCTTCATTAGGGACTGTAGGGGTACGGCAAGGGGTAACAGGTTTGAACTTAACCAGGGGAAGTTTAGACTGGATATGAGGAAGAAATTCTTTCCTGTAAGGGTGGTGAGGCACTGGAATGGGTTGCCCAAGGAAGTTGTGAATGCTCCATCGCTGGCGGTGTTCAAGGCTGGATTGGACACACCCTTGGGTGGCATGGTTTAGTGGGAGGTGTCCCTGCCCGTGGCAGGGGGGTTGGAACTAGATGATCTTAAGGTCCTTTCCAACCCTAAGTATTCTATGATTCTATGAAGATACTAATTTTTTATTTTGCAGTTCTGAAAATATTAAAAGAACCATTTCATTGTATCACCTCTCGATTTTTAAAATTTATAGTAAACTTCAGATCACATTTTTTAATGTATGGGCTTCATTAAACAACTTTCATTGCTATTCATTTTAGTAATATCTTCTGAAAAAGGATATTATTTTAAAATTAAGTGGTTTGAAAAGATTCAATGTCAGGTATTACTATTAAACATATATTCTTTTTAATAGTTTAAGACACTCATTTTACAAAAGAGATTTTTTATTTTGTGTGATGTATCTGCTTTTTCTCCACACAGGAAGGAGTATATGTATATGGGCTATACCTGGAAGGTGCAGGCTGGGATAAACGAAATAGCAAACTCATTGAATCTACACCAAAGATTCTTTTTATTCAGCTGCCTGTGTTGCATATATATGCTGTTAATACAACCAGTCCTAAAGATCCCAAGCTCTATGTCTGTCCACTTTACAAGAAGCCCATGAGGACAGATCTGAACTATATTACAGTGATCTACCTAAGGACAACTGTGGCTCCAGACCACTGGATATTGAGAGGAGTGGCTCTCCTTTGTGACATCAAGTAAACTGTTTTTCGTACCACAACTGTAACAGAATATATGCCACATGTAACAAATTACATGCATAATTTGTTCTACTTCTACTGCTACTTTTACTGCTTTTTATATTGGTGGCCACTGGTTATTAAACTAGAAGTTTCATTTTGGCTTAATGATTTTTCCTCTACTTCCAGTAAAGTCAGTTCGTCTCGACTGTTTGCTGATAATTTTAAAGTAAAGTTTTCAAAATAAGTTTGCTGATTGTAGTCTTTGATGTTTCCACTGTATTACTTAAAAAATTAACATTTCCTTTCATAATACAATTTAAAATAAAATGTTCTTAAACCTTATAAAAGAACTTAATTTTTTCACATTATTTTAGCTGGTGTTTCAGTGATGTATGGTGACAGCAGAAGACTATATAGAGCATAAATTTAAGTTCTCATAGATACAAGTTTAAAATATTTCATATATTTAAAATTATGAAAAAACAACCCCCCTGTCATGGGTTCAGCAGCAGCAGTCATTTTTCTGCTTCTTGGTAGCTGGTGCAGCGCTCTGTTTTGACTTTCGGACTGGGAACAGTCCTGATACCACCAGTGTTTTCAGTTACTGCTTGGTAATGTTTTGGTCTGGCCAAGGACTTTCTGAGTCTCATGCTCTGCCAGGGAGGAGGGGGAGCCAGGAGGAAGCAGAGACAGGACACCTGACCCAAACTGACCAAAGAGGTTATTCCATACCACAGCACGTCATGCCCAGGATGTAAAGACAGAGAGGAGAGACCTGGAAGGGTGGGGGTGCACTATGTGGTTGGGGCTTGGTATCGGGTGGTGAGCGATTGTATTCTTTCCTTGTATTTGCCTTGTCATTATTATTATTGGTGGTAGCAGTAGTGATTTGTGTTATACTTTAGTTACTAAACTGTTCTTATCTCAACCTGCGGGAGTTGCAGTCTTTCGATTCTCCTTCCCACGCCCCTGGGAGCAGGGAGAAGAAAGAGAGGGGAGTGAGTGAGAGAATGGGCTGAGTGATCTACAGCTTAAACCACAACACCCCCCAAAAAAAATAAAACAAAACACCAAACAACCAACAAACAACAACAACAACAAAAAAAAACAGGCAAACAAACAAAAAAACCCCAACGTGACTGATTGTCAGATTTTTTGCTCCAAGTAATCAAAACACTGAAGACAGTATTTGTGGTGGGTTGAATATAACAGCAGCTAAGATCTGCCCAGTTGCTTGCTCTCTTCACTTGTCTCAGCAGGATGGGGGAAAGAATTGAAAGTGCAGAAACTGAAAGCACAGAAACTGAAAGCACATGGGCCTAGATGAAGACAGTTTAATAAGTAAAACAAAGCTGCATACACAAGCAAAGCAAATTAAGGAATTTATTTACTGCTTCCTACTGGCAGGCAGATGGAAAGAAGGGGCTCAGCTTGGATAATGATTACTCGGGAAAACAGATGCAATAAGCACAAATGTCTCCTTTCCTTCTGCTTCCCCTATACCTTTGGTGCTTAACAAGACCTCATATGGTATGGAATATCCCTTTGGACAGTTTGGTTCAGCTGTCCTGGCTTTTTCCCCTCCCATGTTCTTGTGCATTCTCGGTCTACCCACTGTGTGGGCAGGGGGAGAAAAAGTTCATATCCAAAAACCAGCACAACAACTGTAGTTTATTCATTCTTCTTTTTCCTAGTCTGGACTTTCAGCTTAATTGCAATGGGGAAACAATGCTTAACCCTGTGAATGCCTCCATGGATGGAACATGTGCACTGCCACATTTACAAGTGAAATTTTATATGGAAAAATACTGGAGAAGGTGCAAATTAATAACATGCTGAGTTAGATAATTTACACCAAAGAAGATTTTTTTTCTCCATCCTGTAAGAACAGAGATGAATAGTATATTGTTGATCTCAACTATTTCATATATTGCATCAGTAACTTGACAGCATCTCTTTTTTCTGTTTGTCAGAGTCCACTATTTCCCATCTTCTCTGAGCCTGTCTAGGGGGTTGTTCTGTTCTTTTTCCTCAATACCATGCATTAGCTCATTACTTCCCATTTAAAATGAATGTTAATTTCCATATAGCTTTCTAGTCAGTTTACTGGAAATAACCTGTTTTGTGACAGCAACAGTCTACCATCTATTCATAAGGCTCCTTTTCTGTCTCTGTGCTTTAAGAATGTTCCATGTATTTTTCTGTCCTAGTCATATGTGGGATAGTATTCTTACAGTTAGTTTGTTTGCAGCCAGCTCTTCAAATGTCTAACAGCATCTTCAAACATCTAATAGAGTTACTTACTTGAATTATAAGTCATTCCTCCCAGCTGACATAATCTATAGGGATTCAAGACCTCAGGACTCCGGGAATGCTCTATACATTGACAATATTGTAACAAGCATTCAACTTCCTACATTAACTCTAGTATAGTTTTTTCAAGTCACTGGACAGGTTACTTTCTGAATACTTTTATGCGCATTTGCTGTGCAAGATCCTGCTATTCAAGTTGTGAGGCACCATGGTACTGCCTGAATTGACAAAGACAAGAATGCCATGTCAGCAAAACACAAATATTTAACAGATGATCAAAAAAAAACAACCCAAAGAATTGAAATAGGACATTTAAGTAGTCTCTGTGAAAGCAAGGCCTTGACTCATGAAGATCTGTGTTTGAGAATGTAAAGAACATGCCCAGAATTAGCTTAGAGGGTGTATCCATAGTCTGTATTATTCTTTCCTCACTCAGAATAATCACCCAGAAGGATTTTCATAGCCATTTCCTCTGCTTTTCAGGGGCAAGTTCAAGCTGGTAAGACAAGGGAAGACATACGCTTTCCCACTGTTTTAGAGTGGACACATTAACTGCAAGTAAACTATCTGCTAGCATGTCAAGATACTTTTCACAAAAGCTTTTGTTCTTAGGTGATGATTCACAAGAAGTCTGGAGCATAGCTGTATGGTGAGCTTTCATATAACGAAGGGTAGAGTTCATAAAAACTGTGGAAAAGAGCTTGCAAATAGGGGGCAGGGAGAAATCTGTTTTCTGGTCAGATTGCTAACCTCACAAAACCACTGATTGGAATGAACTTGTTCCAACCCTAATGTTCCAAGAAGGTAACATTTCAGCTGAACTTTAACTTTGTTAATTCCATAGAATAATTTTCTTCATCCACATCCTCTGTTTCTGCCTCTCGATTCTTGTTGGTTGTAACAAAAATTTGTTCAGCAGAGATTCAAAATATTCACATTTTATGGAATGACCTACAGTTTTCTGTTCAGTCATTTTGTTAACTGGCCATATATATTCTTAATATTTAAACTAATTCATTATTTTTGATAGTCTGGCAGAATATTTGGCAGCAGAATAGTAGTATAATTCTGTTGACACATACTGAAAATGTATAAAATATGCAAGCTAGAGTTTCAAGTATATTGATATTTCTACTGATTTTTTTTAAATGTTTAAGTGTAATTGCACAGCTATGACAAGTGTCTTGATCAGATCTCTTCAGAAGCCTCTGTTTTTATCTATACTAGTAGGGCAGACATCACACAAACTGAACATTGGAAGATCTGTCTGCACCACACAAGCAGGGTATTCCTGAGGCAAGTCTAGATGTATTAAAGCCAAAAGAGAAGCCTTTTCCAGTGATTAATACTGCCTCCAGAGCACAACAGAAACATGCATAGATTAGAAATTAGAAATTCAGGGAAACTCTGGTTTTTTTTTTTTACTTAGCAACAGTCCATGATAAAGGGCAAATCCAGAAACAGACTTTGGAAATAGAAATACCACATAATTCTTACATAGGAGAGATTAGCATGGGGAAATAAACAACTACTAATACGTATGTCTTATTTTTATGCCTCCTTATTTCCATTGCAATTTCTAATTTATTAGTTATAAATATGCAATAATAACATTGTTAGGGATATCTGAACAATCTCTGACTTACTGCCTTGACTATTTAATAAAGGAATGACTCAATCAAGGTATGTGTTAGTTAGATGACTACTAATTAATGGATATTCAGAAATGAAAGATTCCACTTATCTAACTTCAACTATTTTCACATTCCCAGATGTCTAAAAGGATTAGTGATTGTGTTCTGACAGTTAGAAAGTCCATTTAACTGAATTCTTATCTTGCTGATAAATCTATATTTAGTTGTATATTTTGTATTTTTTATTACTAATCAAGACATTATTTACAGCATTCATGTGAGGTTCAATCAATTCAATCAAAAATTATTTTATTTCAATCAAAAAATTATTCTATCATTTTTCATAAATACTGATATCTCATCCAAGATTTATCCTTCATGTCAGTTCCAACATTTACCTTAATTAACATATGGTTATCAGTATTTTCTCCCCCTCCCTCCCCCTACCCCCACCCTGCCAGGCCTCATTCAGCTCCATGGAAATGTGATTCCACTCCCTGGACATTAGGAAAACACTACTTTTTATTCTTTCTGGGACAAAAATGACACATATGAAGATAAAAAAGGCCCTCCTTGGCTGTCGTAGTTTAAATCTCTATAACTCACGCAGTTTTGCTCACTCACTTCCCCCTCTTTCTTCTCCCTGCTCCCAGGGGCGTGGGAAGGAGAATCGAAAGACTGCAACTCCCGCAGGTTGAGATAAGAACAGTTTAGTAACTAAAGTATAACACAAGACCACTACTGCTACCACCAATAATAATAATGACAAGGCAAATACAAGGAAAGAATACAATCGCTACCACCTATACCCAGCCCGACCAAGCAGTGCACCCCCCCCACCCTTCCGGGTCTCTGCTCTCCGTTTTCCCATCCTGGGCATGATGTGCTGTGGCATGGAATACCTCTTTGGTCAGTTTGGGTCAGGTGTCCTGTCTCTGCTTCCTCCCAGCTTCCCCTCCTCCCTGGCAGAGAATGAGACTCAGAAAGTCCTTGGCCAGACCAAAACATTACCAAGCAGTAACTGAAAACACTGGTGGTATCAGGACTGTTCCCAGTCCGAAAGTCAAAACAGAGCGCTGCACCAGCTACCAAGAAGCAGAAAAATGACTGCTACTGCTGAACCCATGACATTAGCCCCTTGCCTTTCTCCCCCCTGGCTTACTCCAACTCCTGGACTTCCTGTATGGATCTGCAGCTTCTAATGTCTTACAATATTAACAGGTTGACTCCTCCAATTCACCTTACACTTCATTTTTCCAATGTAGTCTTGGCATGTCTTAATAGATAAATATCTGCAGCTTCCTGCATATATTTACTAATCAGTAATACCTCCCACCAGTGTTTATATTTGATATTCAGATTAGTTGAGTGGTTGTTCAAAAGGTTAGCTAATTAAAAATCCTAATACTAATTTCTCAAAGTCTGCTGGCTAATCACCAAGGCGGGATTTCTGTGAAATCAGATACTCAAAGGCAGAATGATTATTTGCCTTATAGACACAGCATTTCAGAGAACTGTGTTAAACAGATAATTGCCCTCAATCCTTGCAGCTTCACATGAATTATGAGCAGGCAGCTGTATGGTGATGGAAATGGATGATGGCTAGGGTCACCTTCTCTTTTTGGGGGAATGTTTATGATGCAAAAAGCTATGGCCTCTAAAGACACTGTGATTAACAACAGTTTGTGATCTCACTGGACACATGGGCACAAAAAGTAAAATTAATGTAAATGGCCATGTAAATAGCAAGGATTTAACCTGCACATTTACAAGCTAAAGAATTTAATCCAAACAGTACTCTTATCTCTCCCTTCAGTTGTAGTCATGACAGCACATGGAAAACCTATGAAACAGGTTCCCTGTCTCATTCATCCAGGGAATATTTTTTTGATACAAAATGTTAGACTATAAAATATCACCTCTTTCTGAAATCCTCATTAGATGCTTCAGACAAGCTACTAAATGCTTGTCTTCGCATTTGGGAAGCCTTTTACTGAGGGAATCCATGTCCTACCTACTAGACAGCTAGCAGCAGAGTAGGCAGAAATAATTTCTGTCTCTTTGGAGAAGACCAGTGTTATGATCATTGTACAAGATGTATCTCAAACTGTAAAAGGCAGTTTTCCTTTTCTGTATCAAGGTTTCCCTTGGTGGGAAGTGATTTTCAAGTAATTTCCCCACAGAAAAGAACTACCACTACAGAAGAGGGAAAGAATAATATTTCTGTCAATTTTACTTAGTAAAGAATAATTTGACTAACTTCACTCTTTCCTTCCTTTGTTCTGTGATTCATAGCTTCCTACTTTCTTCAAGCAGAGAAATTGCATGCTTTACCGAGTATTCCGTACCATGATTTCCTTTGTGCTAGCATCTTTTCATTTTGTTCATACTAGCAGCCTTCTGTAGTCCAAAATACAATTCTTGACAAAACATTCTTGAACAGATTTTTAATTAGGAAGTTTGAATATAGGAATCAGAGATTGTAATAAGAAATTAAAATTGTAGTAAAAAGTTGTTTCCTGTTATATTACATGACTACAAATAACCTTTATATTGACACATCTAAGATTTTTAAATATGGGAATGTATGGGTCAGATTCACAAGTTATTCAACACAGCGCCATATGAATCCTTCAACAACATTTTATAGAAAAGACTGAGAGCAATTTCTTCTCTGTAAGTCAGAGAATGTAAGCTTTGTATTGAAATTGAATACCTATCTATCTAAATCATTCCCTCCGTACAATCATTACACAGAATAAATTCCACAAGGCAGCTAGACCCCATAAGCTTTGCACTCATTTATATGTTGTCATCAAAGAATACATAGGCCAAAGTGTACAAGCCATACTACTTTACAGCTGAGAAATGGAGCTGTCTGTTTTGCTCAGGCACTACTTGTTCTTTTCACGTGTTTCCATAAAATAAGCCCTTTTTGTCCGGAACTGCAAACTAGCAACAGCTTCTGTACATTCATTCTGAATATGCATCTACAATACTACACATTATAGAAAAGTGGGTGATTTCAACCCCTGCACTCCAGGACTGGATAGTTACCATGCGATATTTCATGTACTGAGCACATTCTCCTGCATGTGAGCAGGTGACTTCAGTAACAGAACAAATAGCGCTTATGGGCATTAAACTAAAAATAATGCATGTAGCCATGTTCTGATACAAAGCACTGTAAGATCAATTTGAGTATTACCAAGAAGTGTAAATTACCCCCTTCCCAAAATTGAGGTTTCAAGGTACAAGTCAGTTTCTCCAAAGCTATTGAAGTATACATAGCTCCAAGACAAGACGATCTCCCTTCTAAACATCAATGTGCTTGTAATTGCAGTTGTAGCTTATGTGTTTCTAACTCTCATTTGCATAATACTGCTCAGGGCTAGCTACCTTTTCTTTTTTCCCAGGAGGTCTACAGAAGGATTCAGCTTAGATGAACTTTTATTTCAGCTAAGTAGGTATCTATATGAATTAAAATTTTACAAACACCATCCACATTCTCTAGTTCAAGACTTCGATCCTTCTGCTTCTTTTCCTATACACCTCTTTCAAATTTCTAAGTGATTTATTTGGATAACTTCATAGGCTGCTGGTCCTCAACTCAGAGACTTTAGATTTTATTGAGCTTTCCTGACACTTCCTCTTAGCTTTGTGAAGAAAAAATTGAGTCAAAGCAAATTCACTGCTACAGCACACAACAGTTACAAAACACAAGAGCAAATAGCTAACAGCCTTTCAGGCACATGGGCAACTCTTACATAGCCACCATATAGGGCAGCAACTCCCTCCATTTTACATATAAATCACCAGTTTAGTTAAAACACTTCATTCTCCAAATCTCAGCAACCCTGTACCCTGCAACTTCAAAAATACATATACAAGGTAGAAAGGAATAAAATTTCACTGAGTTTAGATCTATTTTCACTTCAATCATTTCCAAGAATTGCACGTCTCTGTCCCATAAAACTTGCTATAAAAGACATTTATAAAAGTGAATAATTACAGGTCATGGAGAAGCATGAAGTGCACAACTTGCACTGAAAACAGTCTTTGGCATTAACTTCTTAATTAGAAGTTAATCATCAGTTTTGAGGCAGCTGAGGAAAATGTCTGTTACTCAGCAAATGTTATGGCAGAACCATGCAGTTTGTCCATGAAACAAAGTTTTAGAGACAAAGCATTCAGTCTTCCATGGGACAGGGATGTTACTTTCTCATATATGAGGTTAATGTCCTAGTTTCAGGTAGCAGTGAGCACAAACCCTTGCGCAGGCTTTGTTTCTCACCCATGGGAACTTCCCATGGTAAGCCACCAGTTACACTGTTCCTGCAGAAATGGATTACCAGGACAGGTTATTAAAAGAGACACCGAGCTTTTCCAAAATGCAGTTTTGTCTTCAAAATATAGTGAATCACTTCAATAATGATCAATGGTCATAAGAGTACAACAATCCCTGTGTTGCAGTGTGACTGCAAGATAGCTTCTCCTTCATGCATCTAAGAGATTTGATCCAGCCTAGAGGTAAAGGAACAAGAGAGAAGTTAGAGTCCTGCCTTTTAAATAGAATTTGCAGTCCTTCAACTACAGGAAAAGAGGTGTTTGCCTCAACAAATTAAATTCTTAAGTTGAACAAAGCTTCAAACTGTTCTTTTCTTACATTAACACTGATAAAAGGTCAAGTTCAGTTTGAGTATTAACAGAACCATTAATAAATATAACAGAAATCCAGCAGCCCCAGGTTTTATAGACAACTTTCATCAGTATTTCCCACAAAAAAGATTTTACTTTCTTGGAAAAATACCTTCCCATCTTTAGGAAAATGACCTCTCTTTTATTACAGTGATTTAAGTCAACAGGATTTGTTCAGTCTGAAATTTTATAATAGCTTCTTAAACGGGCACAATGAAAACATGCCTGTTCAGAGTTCACTGTGATCCATTTTTTTCCCTCCAAAAACATTCATGTATGTAACACTAGTGTATGATATCATTATACCTAAAGAGTTACCCTTGATTATTTATGGAAAGCAGAATTTTCCCAAAGAAATATCTCTGCTTCCAAAGTGACATATGTCACCCTCATAGCCCTGATAAGGCTTTTCAAGAGAGACATGAGCCTATTAAGCTCTTGCAGAAGCAGCTGGCCCTCTGCTGCACACAGGTGCTGGGAGTCATCTTGAGAGCAGAAGTCCTAACTGGAAAACTTAATTAATACGTCTGGTGCAGAGACAGCAAACAGAAAGCAGTAGAGATTTGCATGTGAAGAAGGTGCACCAAGCTAAGGCTGATGGAGCTATCTAGGTGGAAGAAGTTTCTTTCTCTTTATTTAAAGCTTTCCATTTCCTGGCCTAGAGGAAGCTGAAAAATCTCTTGCTCAGTTGCCTGGTGTTTTTGTTGGTTTGTTAAAAACAGATATAACATGCGTAGTCTTCAGGTGCTAGGAGGTAAGGTCAGCCCAGAGGCACTTCCAAATGAGATCAGGTGTTGGGCTTCAAGTGAAACATTCCTGTGAGGGGTAAGCAGGCTTGGGCAGGGGCCTCTCTTAGCCCTTTGGGGGAGTCAAACCACATAATGGTAAGTTAATGGCCAACTGTTAGTTTTCCTAGTCACATACTTCAGCAGTCTGGTATTGCAGGTGCTTTCTGGTTGCTTCCTTCAAGGATGTGTGATAACTGCAGGTAAAGGAAAGGTACGTCTTTTACAGAAGTTTCTTGTATCTATATGTAATTTGTCTTAGCATACACATGCACGAATACAGGTTCAGGCAAAATAAGCAGGCTTTTCTCCTATCTCATTGCCTTCATCGCATTGAGTGAAGCATTAAGCTTGTGTTAAAATCTTTCAAATCCAAGAGATCTTTAATTTCTTTACAGATTACAGTGTCTTTTCATTGTTCCAAATGACGTTGCTGTGGCTAAATGTGCCTTTTCAATTAGATCCTTTCTCATTGCTTCTCAGTTTTCCCTAAGTCCTCAGCAATGTCTGTAGCAGGCATAATTATTCTACAGGAACAGAGTATTTATTTTACTGGGATAGTAAAAAAAATCATCTCAATGAGCAACATAAAAAACCATCACCTGAGGTTTCAACTAAATTAGGGTGTTTGGGGATCATCTCTCGTAACAACCCAACACATATGTTCTTCCTCTTCTCTCTGGGAGTACATAACTTTTCTCCTTTAACCTTTGTTTTTCTCACTTTAGAAAAGTTGAAGGAAATATCTTTTTAACTTTCAGTCAACAAAATCCCCGTAGCAAATTCTTTCTGCACGGAGTTCTCTGTTGAGATGTAACTTCTGTCCTGGAAACTTACATGCTGAGGTATTTCATGATCTCACAGCATCAGTGCTCTGACTACTTACATTCCCAAAGCATCAGCCTGATATTGTGTTGTATTTGAAATTAATACATATCATTAATATTTAAGCTATTAACTTCTTTATATTCCTTTAGCTTCTAACAAACCAATATCTTTTTCCCCAATTTAGTTTTGAGCTTTTCTTCTGAATCTGTTAGGTGCTATATGCTTTCTTCTTCAAGGTTCTGGTGTATAATCTTGCCAAATATACGTGATTTGGTGACGGTTTACTAGTAAGTGCAAAGTGAATAAATAAGAACAACAATAAGATTCTAGCACAAAGAAGATTCAGAGACTTCCTCTGCTAGGCAAACAAGTATTCTAAATCCTCCAAATTTACACATCATACTGCTGCTAGGACTGGCTTGTGCCCTGACTTCAACTTAGAAGCCAAGCTCTGATCTAACGTGCAATTCTGCAAATTCATGTTATTGTGTGCAGTTCTGGTGTCCTCAACATAAAAAGGACATGGAACTGTTGGAACAAGTCCAGAGGAGAGTCATGAGGATGACCAGGGGACTGGAGCACCTCCCATATGAAGATAGGCTGAGAAAGTTGGGTCTGTTGAGCCTGGAGAAGAGAAGGCTGCATGGAGACCTCATAGCAGCCTTCCAGTATTTGAAGGGGGCCTATAGGGATGCTGGGGAGAGACTCTTCATGAGGGACTGCAGTGAGAGAACAAGGGGTAATGGGTTCAAACTTAAACAGGGGAAGTTTAGATTGAATATAAGGAAGAAATTCTTTCCTGTAAGGGTGGTGAGGCACTGGAATGGGTTGCCCAGGGAAGTTGTGAATGCTCCATCGCTGGTGGTGTTCAAGGCCAGGTTGGACAGAGCCTTAGGTGACATGGTTTAGTGTGAGGTGTCCCTGCCCCTGGCAGTGGGGTTGGACCTAGATGATCTTAAGGTCCTTTCCAACCCTGAGTATCCTACGATTCTAAATAGGGAGGGAATCGCACATTCTGTTATTAAAAGGTAATAAATCTTGGACACCATGAACAGTGTGAAGGCCACCACCGTGCCCAAGCTTGGATAAAGATTAAAACAAATAAAATTAAAAAAAAAAAGTTGGAAGGATGGGGACAGGATCGCAAAGGCGTTTTCTGCGGTTTATTAGTGGGTTTTCTTTCCCTTCGTGCAGCTGCACCTGGCAAAGAGAACCCCCGCAACCCCGCCGGGCGGCGCGGAGTCGAGCCGCACCGCACCTGGGCCGGCCCCGGCCCGTCCCCGCCTACGCCGCCGCTACAAAAGCGGCGGCTGGAGCGCTAGTGACCTGTGCTACGAAGCCTGACCAGGAGCTGGAGTCTCGTTAGGGCCCCGCGCATGGGGGGCCGCCCCGGACATGCCCTTCTACTCTCCGCTCGGCTTCGCTCTTCTGCTGCTCGCGGCCGCGGGAAGGACCCTCCCCATCAGCCGGGTGAGTGCCAGCGCCGTCCGCCTAACTTACTAAGCTGTAAGCCGCTCTTGCCTGGTGGGTTCTCTCTCTCTAGCCTGTTCCTACCTCTGGCGCCCCGCGGTTGCTCCGCGCTCCCCCGTCAGTGCTGGGGTAGTGAAAGCTGCTGTGCCCCGCGGAGTGGAGATGCGGCTGTGGGAGAAGCTGCCCGTGGTGTCCGGGAGCGCCTCGGGGCGGAGTTAGCAATTAAATCCGTTACTTTTTGGGTGCCCGTGCCAGCACTCGGAGCTGCGGGAGCCGCCGGCGCGGCGGCGGGGTTGGTGCGCGGGGACTTTCCGCGGCAGGGGCCTGGGGCGGCTTCAGCGCCCCCGCGGAGGGTTCCGGGAATAAGTTTGGGGTTGAGGCGGCTGGCCGGGAGAGAGAAGAGGGGAGAAGGGGAGAATGGACTGATACGGGGACATGGCACATGGGGGAGGCTTCCTCGCACCCGCAGGGAGATAACACGGGACAGGCTGGGTGCCGTGGGGAAGTCGGAGCAGGGTCGCGGCGGTGGGCTGTCGTTGTGAATGGGAGCGAGCCGGAGGGGACACGGCAGGCACGGAGTGGGAGAGAATGGAAAACCAAACCAACCCTTCTGCTGACACCGTGGCGGGGGGGGGGGGGGGGGGGGGGGGGGGGGGAAGGGGGCGAGGGCCGGGATCTGCCGGGGCGGCTCGGCTCAACGCCGCTTCCCGGCGCGCTGGGCGAGTTACGGTACCGCGGCCTCTGGCCGCGCCAGGGTGAGGCAGCTGCGGCCGCCTGGTTTTCCTGTTCCATGGGACCCGCGGGTGCGCTGGAACACGGAGCAGCGGGCGCAGGGGTGCAGGAGGAGGCGGTGCAGGCGGGGCCGGGAAGGGGGAAGATAAGTATAATTATTTATGAAGAACAGGGAGAGGTGGTGTGGGTGAGGGAAGGGGTGGTGGATAAAGAAGTCTAACAGCAGTTTGGGGGTATTTGGGGCAGAGAGGGGCAAGCGAGGTGGGTGTACAGCGTTGGAGGTAGCAGGATGATTGCTGCTACTGTAGGGACAAGCAAGGACAGGCTCAAAGCTGGTCTTATGGGCTGCAGAGGTGAAGGAAGGGACAGTGTAGCTGATGATGGGCCAAGTTTACTGTCTGTACAGTTTCTTTTCAGTTGCTAAGGTTTTGAAGCTACTGCTTTATACAGAACAGCACTAGGGTGATCTATTTAGTTCCCATCTAGGTCTGTAGAGCTGTGTTAGGTATTGGATTCTGGGTCTTTTTGCTGGTTTTGTTTTCCTTGCTATGGACATTAGGCCCTTTAAAGTGCAACAAGTGCAAGTTTCATCAGGGGAAATTCCAGTCAGGAAAATCTCTTCATGTGAAGATGATCAAACACTGAAATGGGGGCACAGAGAGGCTGGGGAGTCTCCACCTGTGGAGGTGGTTGTTTGACAGGGTAAGGCATTGAGCAGGTTGAGCTTGTACCACTGAGTAAACTAATGATGAGGCTGGCAGAGGATCGTTCTCAGCAAAGGGGTCTCCCTTAGCTGAATGCAGAACTGCATGGAGGATGGAAGAATAAAAAAGGTTGTGTGGTCATCCTTTGACTTCAGTCTTGCAATAAAATGTGTACCTTTATATCTTCTACTGACACTAGAGGGTCATATCCGACTACTTGTCTAGAGCAGCGATTGTGCTCGTTGTATGCTGAGAAAATGTACAAAATGCTCAGTTGTAAGTATATAAAAACATGGGACTTTTGCTGTCAGTCTTTTCTCAGGTTCATTTCAGAATAGCATTAAAGGTGATATTTAAAGTAAGCTGAAAATAGTATTGCTTAGGAAGGAGTGGGTAGTAAAATCTAGGTAATGGCAATCGGCTGTGAGGTCTTCTGGGCAAGATGGAGAGGAAGGCAGGATGATTTGATACAGAGTTGGGGAAGGAAGTATTTTAGTGGTGCTGTAACTGCTATTCTATTTTGACCTTCCCTTTCTCTCCCTCCTATCCCCAGTCCCTTAAACAAGTGAGAAATGGGAGAGAGAGAAGAGAACCCTGAGCATGTACATAGAAGGAAGAAAAAAAAAAGCCCAGGATTTTTATTTGAGGTGGTGCTGCTTACTTACCATCATCTTAAACACAGCGTCCCTGGAAACTGCTTAATAAGTGTTTAGATCTTCCTTGCTACACTGATGGTAGCAAAATGACCAAGACCTGGTCATGGCTCTTGGTCACATGGCTGCACTGCAGAGCCATATTACTCATGACAAGCCTTGTCCTTTCCCTGCTTGGTCTTTAGCAGCAATGTCCTGCTGCTGACAGAGCTGGCACGCAGCTGGCTGCTGATTCCCTGCCATCTAGTTCTCTCTTGGATTTGTATTTCTACTAGTAGTTATGCTCAAAGTTTTGTTAAGATAATCTTGAAGGAAGTAATTTAAATATCAATGGAGAGCAGAGAGGAGCTGTGCCATAGTTCTTGATTGGGGGTTCTGTTTTTCAAGCTATGCTAGTGCTTTTGTTCCACAGGTGAAAGTATGAATCATACTGGCTCCTGGGTGAAAGTACAAACAATTGAATTCGGTTGGAAGGTTGTAGATATTTTGCTTTCCTCTGCTTTTTTTTTTTTTTTTTTTAATAGGGAAAAATACTTGCATTAATATCAACATGAATTAGACCATATGGTATTTCAGGATGTGAATGGTTTTGATGCTCTTGATTGCTATTGTGTTATTTGGGCTTATTTAGATGCAGTTGTGTCATCTTTAAGCCTAGCCATAACTCAGGAAACTGCACAGTCTCTCTCTCACTCCCCCCTTTTTATTCCCCCTGCTCCCGGAGGGATGGGGAGGAGAATTGAGATAAGAACAGTCCAGTAACTAAGGTATAACACAAACCACTACTGCTACCACCAATAATAATAATGATAAGGTAAATAACAAAGGAAGAGAATACAACTGCTCACCACCCACTGGCCGATACCCAGCTCGACCCAGCAGTGATCTAACCTTTCCAGGTAACTGTCCCCAGTTTATGTACTGGGCATGAGGTGCTGTGGTATGGAATAACCTCTTTGGTCAGTTTGGGTCAGGTGTCCTGTCTCTGCTTCCTCCCGGCTTCCCCTCCTCCCTGGCAGACCATGAGACTGAGAAAGTCCTTGGTAAGACTAAACATTACTGAGCAACAACTAAAAACATTGGTGTTACCAGTGCTGTTCTCAGGCTGAAAGTCAAAAAAGACAGCACTGCACCAGCTAGTAAGAGGGAGAAAAATGACTGCTACTGCTGAACCCAGGACAAGTTGCTAGTCTTTTCTACAAACCAACAGTCAGCATGTCTTCTTAGTTGGGTGTTTTAGGGGTGCATATAGTTACTACTATTTGCTCACACTTTTGAAGCTGCTTCTAGTTCTGCAGCATCTGTTGCTTTACCCATACGTATCTTGGATTGGGTATTTGTCTCCGAGAGTGCTAGCTTTGAGTCCTGGTAAGCTATAATAAAAGATACAATGTGAAGTGGTGGTCTTATTTGTTGGCTATACTCTGCCCTTGACAGCAAGCCCAGAGGTCCCTGTGTGGTTCACAGCACGGGCTTGTGGGACCATGCCTGTTTTGACTTGTCTTCTGTTGTGTACCCTAACACTGAGAGATCTGAGGTAAAGCTCCTCGTTTCCACTGTCCTGTGGATTTATGTTCTTTAGGAGTCATTAAGGTGGGAAAATGGCTACAGAGTTTGGCTGAAAAGCAAATAGAAAAGTAACCTGGAAACTAATGACTCCATGCAAGGATGGGGGCGTGGACTGCATTGTGATTAGCTGGGTCTTCACCTGTGCAAAAGATTGGCTGCAAGTTCCAAGTTACTCTTTTTGTTTCTCCGTTTTCTGCTCCCAAAAGCTTGTGCAGAGCTGGTTTTCTTATTGCCTGCACTCTGAAAATCAAAATGTGCCAGACCAGTTGTCTCGGCAGCACATACTGGCAATGGTATAGAAAGCAGGAGGGGAAAGGGTGAACAGACAAGGTCTGACACTGTGCCATCTTGCTATAACTATTACAAAAGGATACTTGACTGGCTTCTAGGTATTGTATTTCTTTACCAGGAATATGGCCAGGTTCTTTAAAACTTAATATTTATAGGCTACTTAAATTCATGACTATGTTAGTATGGTGTAAACCTTTGAGTTACTTAATAGTACAATCATCTAAAAATTAATACAGATTAAATTAGTGACCCAAATTACTAAGCCCTTTATGTATCCAAAAATAATGGGTGTGTGGGAGAGGAGGGATTGTTTTGCTTTCCTTTTTTTGAAGAAGCAACTTTAATTTTCTGGAAACTTTGTAAAGCTAATGACAGTGCTTGTGTTATAAAGCCAGATGGCCTAACATAGCAAATCTGGTTTTTACAAGCTAAAAAGAAGGTACCTGTTTTAAAATCCCAAACTTAACTGTATGGAGGGAATAAAAACATTTGAGGCTTAAGGAGTCTAAGGATATCACATCTCCAAGGGCAAGAAAAAAGGGCTGTAGTTCACACAGCGAAACAATAACTTGGCCCTTGGCATGGTTTTAAAGCCCTGATGTGTGGTCTGGGCAAGTTTAAGTTAGTGAAACAGATGATAAATCTTTCTACTTTACCCCTATTTCTAGTGCAATTACTGCCCTCCCCTACCTCCCCCCGCCTCAGGAGCAGCCTGAAAGAGTTTGCGCAAGAGTACTTGAGATGAAGTGTAGACGGATGCAGGTGGGCACAGAAGGACGTGTTTCATGGCTGTACCAGCAGTAAAGCATATGTAGCTCTCTTCTGTGAGAAGAAAAACTTGTATTCTCAAACTGATAGAAGTGACAGAGCTTTGCAAAGCTAAGACTCCCATCCTCCAAAAGTTGTAGCTCTATGACTGCAGTAAAGTTCAGTGACACTGGGCCTGAGAGATGAAGCATGAACAGTTCTGTTGGCTGTCAAACAGGTTTTTAAAGGTATTGTGTCATATCCTGTTTCTGTTAGCCTGTCAAACTAAACTGAGCTTTAGTTTGCTGGGTTGATTGATCACCAGTTACTTGAGAGGAAAAAGCAGAAGGAGCTGTTGTCTCTGAAATCACAGGGCCTTTGGAAGTTTATAAATTGTAGAAGTTCTTAGCAAAACTGATTGCTTCCTCTTCAGTGCTGTAGGTGAACTGAAAGCTATTATCTTTGTGTTCAGCTTCTTTCATTAAAAGCTCTTGTATTTCTTTCTTTGTGGTAAACCAGTGTATGTACTGTCACCAAGGTTGTCTGCTCATGTTTCCTTGGCGCAGTACATCAGTTCTATTAGTCTGTGTCTTGACAAAAGTAAGTTTATACAATAGCAGGTATGTCTTTGCTATGGAAAGAAGTTGTCGGCTCTGTAGTTAAGAGACCTTCTATTTAAGCCCTACAATACTGTTTTCTTGTGAGGTGGAATTAGAACATCAGACAGGAACTCCTTTAATTAAATCAATTCTCCCTAACCTAGCTACCCAAGAAAAGAGTTTAATGTTGGCATCCAATACTTCCCATCAGAAGAGGGAAGGGGTAAACAGTATCTAGGGATCTCTAGCTTGCCAAATGGAAGGTAGCCCCTTCAAATGTCATATTTTTATACAAAATGCAGCAAATTTGAGCTTATGATAGCTGAATGTAGGTTTGCTGCTGGTGGCTGAATATTGTTCTTTGCCTCATTTTGTTCAGTTTTGGAAACTAGTTATTATAAATTGTAACTACACTGGCCTATGATCTGTTGCATTCCAGTGGTCTTTTGGCGTGAATGTGGAGGAGCTCATGAAGTGTGTGTCAGCCTTCACAGGTAGGAGGAGAATCTCCAGGCAAGGTTCCATAGTCATCATCATTGTGGTTTGTAAGCATAAGCATGGAAAATCCACCTCTTCTGCTGCTGAAGAAAAGCAGATTACTTACTGCTGTAAGTGTGGATCCACGCAAACGAAAACTCCGTATGGTTTTCTTAGGACTTCAGTAAGCCTTACCGGCAGCATTCCTGGGATACAGTGTGGCAGATCTTTGTGGAGAATGGGAGTAGATTTCCGTGTTATCTTTCCCTTAATCTTTATGGTCTTTCTTCTTAAAGAAACAAACAGCCACTGCCCCTCTGATGTACGTGAATGAAGTGGTACAGCTTGCTAAGTGCAGACATGATAGTATAGGAATGTCTTTCCCAAAAGCTTGCATGAAAACCTTGTGAGCAAACACTCTGCCCTAGGTTCCAGTATTACTTCTCAATAGGCTCATAAATACTGCAGCTATGTATATAATAGACACAGGCTTAATTTAATTGAATGAACAATTGAAAAATGGTAACAGGGTAGAGGAAATTGTAGTTTACACATGTGGAAAAGAATAGTTCCTTCAACTGGTCATTTTACTGGCTACATCTTATTGCTGTTTCACCATAATTGATTGTTAATGGATTGCTGTCTTGGTACAGTCTGGTATTGACTGCTATTTTTCTTGCAATTGATTGCATTTCATTTTTAATTCACTCTCTTGCCATCTTTTTCCAAAGTTGTTTTATCCTGGCTTTCTCAATTACCTTATTTTTCTGCCTTGTGCTCTTCTGTCCATTGAGCTCATCCACGTTCTCCTGTTGTGTTCTTGCCTTGTCTTGCTTATTCATGTGACCTGCTACTCTCCCAGTGCCTTCAGGACAATTTTTTAATCTTGTGCTCTTGTCTTGGTGTGTAGTTTCAGCTGCTGCCCTTTTCCTTGCTCTGTTGCTACTTCTGTGTGCTCTCTCTGCCGCAGTATGGGAGAAGTCTGGGAAAATAATTCTGCTTTCTGGTTGTGCCTTGGAAGTAGCTAAAGAGTCAAGATCTGTGTGGAAGAACCTTTGGCAAATGGTAAACAGTGAACTCCTTGAGCATGACTGAGAAGCTTGTGGCTCTTTTGGTGTCCTGCTTTCTTCACTACCTCCTGTTTCCTTAAAGAACAAGTGAGCATGAGTCAGTTTGCTGTCTAGATTTTGTTATACTTGGGGCATATTGTCTGCTCATCCACTCATGCTTCTTAACCATTGTTCAGACTGATTTTCCCTGGTCCTTCTATGAAACTGCACTGCTTTTCTGACTAGGACATTTTGGCAACCTCTTTGACACCTGCAGTTCTGGTGCTGCTCAGCGCATCAGTCTGAAGACTGAGCCACACTGAAAGGCCTGGCATCAGGTAAACAAGCACACTTCTGTGACCAGCCTAAGGCAAAGTTGGAGGGCAGACAGTACTCTTGTGTATATATTCTTCTCTAAATGGGAAGAATGGTGGCCACCAAGACTTTTGCATTGAGTACATGTCTGGTGCTTGGTAGAAGCTTATGGAACAGTTGTCCTACACTACAGCACATTTTTTGTGGCAGTACGAGTAGTTTAGACTGTGACTTGCTCTTGCACATGGGCAAGCCAAATGCAAACAAAAAGCTCAGGTACCAGAACATCTGCCTCTTGAGTGCTCCACTCTGTTCATAACTGTATTACTCTGGTGCTTTGAAATGTG
This sequence comes from Ara ararauna, assembly GCA_028858755.1. Classification (NCBI taxonomy): domain Eukaryota; kingdom Metazoa; phylum Chordata; class Aves; order Psittaciformes; family Psittacidae; genus Ara; species Ara ararauna. The sequence continues at coordinate 104,224,517 of CM054379.1, forward strand.
GTTCAGCTACTTGTGAGCATGTCTTATGTGTTGAAGCAAGTTTAGGAATGGCAGCTGATGTCATAACCAAGCTTTACCATGCTGTCTACTGAGCTCTGATAATCAAGGAAGATGTGCAAAACTCCTTCGAAAGGATTGTGTAGATTGCACCTTTTAAAATCAAACATGATATGTTTCAGGACATTTAGCATAGATCTTTCTTTTCCTCTGAATTTTGTTAGCAACAAACTTCTATGTGTTTCTTTCCTATCGGAAACAACTGTCTTTTTCTTCTATTTGCTAATAGTCCTGTTCTCTTTCTGCTCAATAGATACATGCATTTCTCATGGTATTGACCAACATCTGGATGCTATATTAATCATAGAATAGTTAGGGTTGGAAAGGACCTTAAGATCATCTAGTTCCAACCCCCTGCCATGGGCAGGGACACCTTCCACTAAACCATGCCACCCAAGGCTCTGTCCAACCTGGCCTTGAACACCGCCAGCGATGGAGCATTCACAACTTCCCTGGGCAACCCATTCCAGTGCCTCACCACCCTTACAGGAAAGAATTTCATCCTCATATCCAGTCTAAACTTCCCCTGTTTAAGTTTGAACCCGTTACCCCTTGTCCTCTCACTACAGTCCCTAATGAAGAGTCTCTCCCCAGCATCCCTATAGACCCCCTCGAGATATTGGAAGGCTGCTATGAGGTCTCCATGCAGCCTTCTCTTCTCCAGGCTGAACAGACCCAACTTTCTCATCCTGTCTTCATACGGGAGGTGCTCCAGCCCCCTGATCATCCTTGTGGCCCTCCTCTGGACTTGTTCCAACAGTTCGATGTCCCTTATATGTTGAGGACACCAGAACTGCACACAATATTCCAAGTGAGGTCTCACAATCCTTATGTGTTGTTTCATTCTGAAAACTGATTTTTTTCTTCTCAAAGTGTATTCCAATTGTTTCATTGTAGCTTAACTCTGCAGCTAAGTTTCAATGTACAGAATATTTTTAATGTGACACATTATGAGTAAAATTTTGCATTTGCTATTCTCTTCCACCAGTTCAGTCTTTCTCGGCATCTCAAAACCACTCACATTAAATGATTGGACTGCATGACAATTGAGGGTGTGACTTTTGAGAATAAAGGAAAGGCAAGTAGATGACTTCTCAACTGTAAGTGTGATCAGTCCTCTAAAAATCTTTTAGAGCAAATATCGGAGGATTGCCATGTTACATTGATGGGGTACAAAACCTGCCTCCACCTTCAAAACCACAAAGCCAGTAAACCTACCCTAAACTGGAACTTAAATTCTGTGTCTGCACTCAATTAGGTTGAGAGACTGGTTTCAGGTTAGTTGCTAGATTTGAGGCCACATATGTGCAAAGCATGTGAGAAAGTATTCGATATGTGTGTTAACACAAGCTGTGGTGGATACAGCTAAGGATTGTATTCTATGCTGCAGTTCATCTCTAAAGCCCTGTCTTTGGGGAAGGGTTGTAGACATTAAAGTAGCTTTCTCAAGACTTTTGTCTTGCATCCTTTTTCAATATTTATCTTTTTCTTAGCTTTTTGTCAAATGGAAGATAAATCCTGGGCAAAATGTGCCATATATGCTATCAGCAGCTGAGCAGATTTTTTTTTGCTCCTTCCTGTAAAGGAGACTAAATCAGAATTATTGTGGGTACTGCAATGGCAGAAGCCTTGATCTCTTTGGACAGTTTCTGGTCTGGTTTTCTGCTCTTGCAGGTGCCTGCTAGAAATTCTGAAGTATGGGCTTAATGCAATTATTAACTTGTGGTGCAAAAAAAATAGTAATCATTGCCTTTCCAACCTTCTGGGAGAGATTGACATGCCTGACACCTTTGGGCCTCTATCATAAGATTAATTTTCTGACATGCACAGACTCCTGGCAACGCAGCAGCCTTTTCATAAATTTTCTTCAGGATGGAAATTTGTGATTATATTTGCTCCTTTGTATATCTAGTGTGCTGTGCAAAAGCTACTGAAGAGTTGCTGTAAGATGTTTTGACATACTGAGAGGGTTGTGTATACAGAAGCATTGACAAGCATCAGGTGTCTTACTTCATGTCTAATTGGAGGGGGGAAAATGGGAAGCTTTTAAAAGACTTGGTTTGTATTTTTGAGAATGCTCTATTGAAGTTACTACTTAATGAAATTAATTAATATACTCATCCTGATTTCATCTTTATGTTGTTTGGACTCAGAGTTAAAGTGAGCCCCTTGGAAGTTGGAATAGGGTAGCAGGACAAGGTGCTAGTCTGGCTTGGGAAGTCCAGAACCTTGTTACCTTTATGGCTGGCTGTGACTCCTTTACCAACTGATCACTGTGTTGGGGAGTTTTGTACACAGAAATCCAAATTCTGTGCCTTCTGGACAGGGTGAGAATTTGGGCAAGAGGGCTTGAATTTTCCACTCTGTTTCAGTAGGTGAAAGTGAGTAGGAAGCACAGTGTGAAGGGAATACCAACATCTACGAAGTGTTACTAGGGGTGCTACTGCTGTTGTAGAAAGAGCCAGACTTTTTTGGGGGGGGGGGGGGGCGGGGGCAGAGAGGGGAATCCTTACACTTCCAATGTAAGTTACCTTTAACAGTGTTATGGATAGTGGTACAGCGGTGCATGGGTTACAAATGAGAAAGCCCTGTAACATCTGATCAATGATATTCAGTTAGGTCAATCCCTATCTTCCTCCTGCATTCCCATTCCTTCCAAATAAAACTTTTCTGTGGTAAAATGCTAGTTATACAGAACGAATGAAACTTTTATTTTATTCCTTGAGATGGGAAAAATTAAAGGTAGAGTATTTGATCTGAATTACTTGAAATAGCTATTGGTCTTGGCTGTTGTCAGATGCTGTGAAGTCCTCTAATCTATTGCCCTTTTCAGTACCATTTCTTAATGAAGACAAATTCATCAAGTACTGTTTGAAATGCATCGCTCTAAAAATAGCAAAAAGATCCCATTCCTTTTATACCCAGTGACTCTGCTAGCAGAGTATGCTCTGGAAAAAGAGAGACAGGAAGCTGTTATATATTGTTTACAGTGACACTGTGTGGTTATAAATTGTATATCAAATAAATTAAAGTGTATTTGTAGTAGACTATTTTCAAAAAGCCCCAAATCTTTTAATATGTATGACTTCTCAAAATGAAATATGAAGCATCACAGATGTGGTATGGAAGACATTCAGGTATAAAGGTGGTCAGAAACATCCTGTTCAAACAGTATTTCAGAAAACTAAGTTCCAATGCCTTTAGTGTTGATAGATGTGCTTTATTTAAGTCTAGGGCTTGGCACTCCTGGTTATTAGTTGAATTTAGCTGAAAGTTGACACAGGAAACTTGAAACAAAAAAAACCCCTGCATCCAGTCTCATTCAGATTAGCTCCCTATGGACTTCCAAGGGACAGCTATTGTTAGTTAAAGGATAAACTTTCAATGGGAGACATCTGCAGAATAATTCACTATGTTCTGAATTTGTTCATTCTTCTTTGGGGATTAAGACACCTGATGGTAATGAAAATGGCTTTCTAGAATAAAACTATTACTAATGAGATAGAAGGATAAAAGAATGTTTGAAGTCTTAATGGCCTTGCAATAATAGAGAAGGTTGTAAATGGCAGGAAACAAAGCTGGAGTTTGAAACTGCATTTGTTGTTTTCTTAGTTGTTTTTATGTCTAAGCTACATTGGTGTCTCGGGGCTGGGATAAGAGAATGGCTGAAGTTGGAAGGAACCTCCAGAGGTCATCTGGTCTAACCTCTCTGCTCAAGAAGGGCCACTTACTTGGCCTTATAATGAGAATAAAAAAAAAAATTACCTGTGTGGCAAGATAGCATCCATGCTGGTGGATCATTGAGCAGCCAAGGAGCTCTGTTTCCTAATGTCTTTATGTCCTTGCTGCTTATGGCAAATGAGTACTGGGGCATCCTCAAATGATTCTAGGAAGGTTTCATTTTGTTCCTCACTCCTATCTTCTTTTGCACTCTGCTACTGTTCATCCTTCTTAAATAGCTAGGAGCTGAGTTTACATGTGGTATTTCACCATTCAAAACTTTTTTCAAGGCACAAATATTTAATACATTTCCATGCAACAGACTTATAATCACCTAATTGGGCTCTATGTGATTGCACCAGCAATGAAACATTGTGGTTAGGGAAATGGATAGATGATTACATGGTTTAATCTCATCCCTATATATTTAATTCTAGAGGAAGCTATTACTGATAGTTTTCTGCAGAAGAGTCCTTGAGTCAGTACAGCTTTCATTGCTTCTGCTTGGTTTTGGCAAAAGGGTGTCACAAGCTTTCCAAATGCAAACAAGAGTCTCTTGTTTGGACCTATATGGTGATCTTTCATGTTGCTCTTTCCTTTCCTAGAAAGAAGAGAATAGAGTTTTATGGGTTTGTGTGTGTTTGTGTTGCTGGTTGTTTGGTGGTTTGGTTTGCTGGTTTTCTTTGAGGGGGGTGGGGTGTGCGGTATTGTGGGGAAGCTTTCAAAACCTGTTCAGGATAAAATGTTTCTTGTTTTCAACAGAAAACTAAAATTTCTATGTGGGGATGGGTGGGAAGTACATGCTTTCAGCTACAAAAAGTAGTTGTGATACTTTTTGGAGTCAAGGCTCTGACTTCTACACACAGGAAAGGAAAGAAGAGAAGATAGGTAATAAACTGTCTGTGTTGTTGCCATAATAGTCATGGTTAGTTTGAGCGGTAAAGGGAGATATGCCATACAAGACATTGGTTGTTGGTGGCAAGGAGTCTGGCCAGGCTGAAGCTTGTGGCTCATTCACAAGCTGTTGTTCTTTATTAGAGTATTTTTTTTTTTATCTTGCATAGTACCTACACTTGCAGATAAAGACTTTTTTCTAGGAATAGGGACTAGAATAGTCAGGTGAAAAAAGAATCAGAGGTGGCTCAAGATTTCTATTAAATGTGTCTTTATGGTCCCTCTGCAAGTCTGGTGGAATACCTTGTGGCTGATAGGTAACAAGAAATGTCCAGGTTTGGGCTTGGGGGTGTGTATGCTCTTTTTCCTTGACTGTCTTGCACAGAAAGATTTAGACTCAAAATTTTAATATCTTGCTCTCTTCATTTTAGGAAATTTGAGTTAGGTGATTAACATTTTTTTTAGGTATAGATTTTAATTATTTAATAGGGAAATGGGTTACAGTGCTGTCTTGCATTTTGCATAGAAAGTGGGAGCAGTTGTCAGCATTAGTATCAAGGTAGGATGATTGTCACATGTGTATTTTGCTATAATCTGTGCAGAATGATGACCCCCTCCAGATGCCTGTTTTGGAGAAGGAGAGGTAGTGATGAGCTTTCTTTTCTGTGTGCTTTATTTACCAAGTCTGAGTGCTTCGATGCTAATATGATAAGTGCCTTGGAAATATCTGTAATAGCTACAGAAAGCAGTAGAGTATGAATCCATTTTTTTATTGAGTTGGGGTTGAAGGGCTATGTTTCTCTGAAAATGTTCTTGGTTCCTGTATAATTGATTGTGGGGGTAGGAGGGGTTACAGCTACCTTGTAGACATCTTAATAAGATTATTTGTAGTATTAAACAATATACTCTTTAGAGCTAGGCACTTAACAAGCTAAGCTGTCAGTCGGTGCTACACGTACTACTTAGGAAGCTTAACGGCTGTAATAGTGAGAGAACTAAGCTAATGTAAAGATCATTTATAGTTCATGAGGTTAACTTTGTACTTGCTCAAGCTTTCAATAATTAATTTCCTTCATGTCTGTCCCATGTATTGACTCTTGCTTGTAGAGTTGTCAGATTCAGCAACATGGTCCAGGCTGTCTTTAATCTTTGCTGTTGTTCTGTCCACTGTTGTCTTTGAAAATAACTTCAACAGAAAGACAGTCTTCCTTAATCTTGGCTTTGCCATTCTATCTGAGCTGAGTGACATAATGCTTAAATAAAGCTCTAAAGAAAATTCATACGTTCAGGTAATTAATGAATATGCTGTGTTTCAGAGAAAGGGAGGAAGGTGAGCCTGCGTACTGGCTGATCAAGAGAAACTAAATTTGCAGTTAGTGTGGTAGAAAGAGCTTGCATAAAAATCCTGAATCAAAATACTTTCATTTGTCGCTAAATTACATCTGAAATGACAATGATGCTCTTTATGTTGATGCTACTTTATAGTTGCTGGAATTTTTTTGTTTGTTTTTAATTTATAGCTGTTCTTATTCTTCCCTCTTTCCCCTGTTTTTGTCATGCTGGAAATATTTGGAGCAAAATCAAGCTCTGGAAATAAACAAATTTATTACACTGTTCAAAGTATCTGTATTCTGCTCAGTGGACAGCTGGGATCAGCATGGAAGAAAAGTTTCTTGAGAGGCATTGTGGACAGCAGACTGAGTTACTAGGAAATAACTGAAGATAATTTCACAATAAATTTGTGGAGAGCTTGGAACACTGTCAAGTATGGGATGACAGGCAGCCGACACGACTGTTGTGAGTTAACTGCTTTGTTCTTATTTTGCAATGCTTTTATTTAGTTTTATGATCCAAAGTGGAAAAAAACCTATTTGAATAGTTGGGAATGGAAAGTATCAGCCTACTTTGGTCTTGACTAAATCACTTTCCCTTCTTTTCCCCCTCATCTGTCTCTTCCTCCACCCTGGCGGCTTCTCAAGTTGTTGGCTGTTTCTGGTCCAAGTAATCTGACAAGAGAAATGTTGTGTGGGTTACTGTGCTTTCCATTAAAAGTTTTGGTAGAAACAAAGCAGACAAGCTGGCCAGTCTCCTGGGTGTTTGTGTGGTTGCTCAAAGCTGCTCAACTAAAGAGCTCCTCCAGGGAGCATGTCCCTGCTCTGGCCAGAGTTGTCTTCCTGTCCTCCATAATGAGATATTACCTTTTTTGGTTGTGTTGTTTCTTTCCTTGAATTCCATGAAATGGATGCTTCTGAACAGCTCCAGTTAAGACTGAGGGTTTTAGGATTTGTTTTTGTTGTTGGGTTTCTTGTTTTCCTTCCTCCCCCCCCTTCCCCTTCTCCCCTGAAAAAATTTTTTATATAATGAAGAGCCTAGGGAGTTCCTGTATTCAACTGGGGTCTTGCTAAGTTGTAGTGATGAGCATTGGTATTTATTTTGGTTTTCAAAAAATAATAAATCTACCATTTTTCCCTCTTTGTGGTGTAGGATTTTTTTTTTGGTTTATGGTTTTGGGGTTTGTTTTTTTTTTTTTTTTTTTTTTGTTTGTTTGTTTTTTTTTGTTTTTTGTTTGTTTTGTTTTTTTTTTTCCTGATCTTTTTGTTGTTGTTGCTGATTTTTTTTTTTTTTTAAACACTATATAACTGAGTCTTCTTTTTGGAAAGGGGAAGTAAAAATGATGAAATTCTAATGAATTCATGACTTACAGAATCATAGAATAGTTAGGGCTGGAAAGGACCTTAAGATCATCTAGTTCCAACCCCCTGCCATGGGCAGGGACACCTTCCACTAAACCATGCCACCCAAGGCTCTGTCCAACCCAGCCTTGAACACCGCCAGCGATGGAGCATTCACAACTTCCCTGGGCAACCCATTCCAGTGCCTCACCACCCTTACAGGAAAGAATTTCTTCCTCATATCCAATCTAAACTTCCCCTGTTTAAGTTTGAACCCATTGCCCCTTGTTCGCTCACTACAGTCCCTAATGAAGAGTCCCTCTCCAGCATCCCTATAGGCCCCCTTCAGATACTGGAAGGCTGCTATGAGGTCTCCATGCAGCCTTCTCTTCTCCAGGCTGAACAGACCCAACTTTCTCATCCTGTCTTCATACGGGAGGTGCTCCAGCCCCCTGATCATCCTTGTGGCCCTCCTCTGGACTTGTTCCAACAGTTCCATGTCCCTTTTTATGTTGAGGACACCAGAACTGCACACAATACTCCAAGTGAGGTCTCACAAGAGCAGAGTAGAGGGGTAGGATCACCTCTCTCGACCTGCTGGTCACACTCCTTTTGATGCAGCCCAGGATATGGTTAGCTTTTTGTGCTGCGAGTGCACACTGCAGTCGGCTCATGTTCATTTTCTCATCAACCAAAACCCCCAAGTCCTTCTCTGCAGGGCTGCTCTGAATCTCTTCTCTGCCCAACCTGTAGCTGTGCCTGGGATTGCTCTGACCCAGGTGGAGAACCTTGCGCTTGGCATGGTTAAACTTCATCAGGTTGGCATCAGCCCACCTCACAAGCATGTCAGAGTCCCTCTGGATGGCATTCCTTCCCTCCACCATATCAACCGAACCACACATTTTGGTGTCATTGGCAAATTTGCTGAGGGCGCACTCAGTCCCACTGTCCATGTCACTGACAATGATGTTGAACAAGACTGGTCCCAACACCAATCCCTGAAGGACACCACTTGTTACTGGTCTCCAGCTGGACATTAAGCCATTGAACCTAAGTCTTTGCATGTGGCCATCGAGCCGGTTCTTTATCCACCGAGTGGTCCGCCTATCAAACTGATGTCTCTCTAATTTAGAGACAAGGATGTCGTGTGGAACAGTGTCAAATGCTTTGCACACGTCCAGGTAGATGACATCAACTGCTCTACCCCTGTCTGTCAGATCTGTAGCTCCATCATAGAAGGCCACCAAATTGGTCAGGCATGACTTCCCCTTAGTGAAGCCATGCTGGCTGTCACTAACCACCTTGTTGGTTTTCATAGGCCTTAGCATGTCTTCCAGAATAATCTGCTCCAACATTTTGCCAGGCACAGAGGTGAGACTGACTGGTCTGTAGTTCCCCGGCTCATCCATTTTCCCCTTCTTGAAAATGGGGGTTATAGTCCCCTTTTTCCAGTCATTGTGAGCTTCACCTGACTGCCATGATTTTTCAAATATGATGGACAGTGGCTTAGCAACTTCATTTGCCAGCTGCTTCAGGACCCGTGGATTGATTTCATCAGGTCCCATGGACTTGTATATGTTCAGGTTCCTAAGATGGTCTCAAACCAGATCCTCTCCTACAGTGGGCCCAGGGTCTTCATTCTCACTGTCCCGGCATATGCCTTCCAAGACTTGGGGGGTGTGGTCAGAGCATTTTCCAGTGAAGACTGAGGCAAAGAAGTCATTAAGAACCTCAGCCTTCTCCAAATTCTGGGTAGCCAGTTCTCCCGGTGGCTTCTGGAGAGGGCCCATGTTGTTCCTAGTCTGCCTTTTATTTGCAATGTAGCTATAGAATCCCTTCCTGTTATCTTTCACAACTCTAGCCAAGTTTAATTTTAACTGGGCCTTAGCTTTCCTAACCTGGTCCCTAGCTTCCTGAACAACATCCCTGTATTCTTCCCAGGCTGCCTGTCCTTGCTTCCACCTTTTATAAGCCTCTTTTTTTCCTTCAAATTTTCCTCAGCAGCTCCTTATCCATCCAAGGGGATCTCCTTCCCCTACTGCTACGCTTCCTTCTAGTTGGGATGCCATACTCCTGAGCTTTTGTAGTAGCTGATCCTTGAATATCAACCAAGAGTCTTGGGCCCCCCTTCCCTCTTGGGCTATATCCCATGGAACCTTACTAAGCAGGTTCCTGAAGAGGCCAAAGTCTGCTCTCTTGAAGTCCTGGGCACTGAGCTTGCTGCACGCTCTTCTCACTGTCCTGAGGATCTCGAATTCGGCCATCTCACGATCGCTGCAATCAAGGCTGCCCTGGAGTGTCACATTTCCAACCAGCCCTTCCCTGTTGGTGAGGACAAGGTCAAGCATGGAACCTCTCCTTGTTGGCTCCTCTATTACTTGCAGAAGGAAGTTATCTTCCACACAATGGAGGAACCTCCTGGATTGCTTGTGCCGGGCCGTACCATCCCTCCAACAGATATCAGGGTGGTTGAAGTCCCCCATGAGAGCAAGGGCCTGCAAGTGTGAGGCTGTTCCTATCTGTCTGTAGAGCGCTTCATTCACCGAGTCCTCTTGGTCATGCAATCTGTAATAGATCCCCACAGTAATGTCTCCTATTGCTGTTCTCCCTTTAACCCTGACCCACAAACTCTCTGTCAACTGCTCACCTGTCTCCAGACAGACTTCCATACTCTCCTGCCTATCCCTAACATAAATAGCAACTCCCCCTCCCCGCCTACCAGGCCTGTCTTTTCTGAAGAGCCTATAACCTTCCATTCCAATGCTTCAGTCATAGGAGCCATCCCACCATGTTTCTGTGATGCCTATGATATCATACCCCCGTAGACATGCACACATCTCTAATTCCTCTTGTTTGTTCCCCATGCTACGGGTGTTTGTATTGGGGCATCTGAGCCGTGCTCCAAATGAAGCCAGCTCATTGGCTGGAGCAGCTGGAATATCTCTACATAGCTCTGAACGTTTATTATAGGTGCTGACAAGTGACTGTGTGTGTTGGGATGGAATGATGCCCCCCTCCCCCAACACACCTAGTTTAAAGCATCCTTGACCAGTCTGGCAAGCCTCTTACCAAAGCCACTCTTTCCCTTCTTTGTCAGACCAGCTGCACCAGCCCCCAGTAGACCTGGCCTCCTAAACTGAGTCCCATGTTCAAGGTACCCAAACCGCTGATTATGGCACCTCCATTCTAACCATTTATTAACTTGGCCAATCCTCCTAGCCTTTTTAAGGTCTTCCCCTGTATCACAGAGAATTGATGAATATATAATCTGCACTCCAGAGCCCCTAACCCCCTCTCCCAGAGCTCTGTAGTCCTTCTTTATGTTCTCCTGGCTACTGCTATCTATATCAGTAGCACTCATATGGATCACTAGAAGTGGGTAATAGTCAGTGGGACTGACTAGTGCAGGCAGCTTCTTTTCAACATTCCTGACCTGTGCCCCTGGTAGGCAACACACCTCCCTTGAGCCTGGGTCAGGCCGTCAGATGGGTGCCTCTGTTCCTTTCCGAGTAGAGTCCCCTACTACTGTGACTCGCTCATTTTAATAATTGGAAACTATTATGTGCAAAAGATGTTGAGAGAAGTTTGCATGCACAAACTTATTCATGTGATCTGATAGGTCGTGGTTGCCAAGAAGGAGGTGGCACCGAGCGATCTGAGCAGAGGCTGTTCCTGCAGGTTGCTGGAGGAAAATGTTTTTAATGTACCTGCATTTCTAGTAGATTTGGCAGTGGGCTCTAAGAATGTAATCAAAGCTGACCTTTCTTTCGTTTTGACTTAGTACTTGTTATTCCACACGGGTAATAAGAATGTTTAGCTCATGAAGAAAAGTCTTAATTGCAGCATATTCTATGGTGTCTATGTACTAGATATTAATCTTAAAGGTCTAGCAGACCTACTGACTTAGTCCTTCATAGGACTTCAAATCTGTGATTTTATTAGTTAATTATGAATAATAACTTGGTTTTTTTGTGAGGTTTGTTTTGTCATTTTTCAAAAGAAATATTGGTGAGTGCTTTCAGCTTGCTGAGAGCTAGGTGTGGCAGTAATAAAACATGAAGAGACAAGCTGTGGTAATGAATTTCTTTTAGAAGGTGCTCTTCTAATAAAAGTGCAAGAGCATCTCAGACAGCTTTGAAGATCTTAATCTCGGATTAAGATGTGCTGCATTTCCATAACATACTAAGTAAAAATGAATTCAAGTATTATATATGTTAGAAAGGAAGGTAAGATGGCTAGGAAATTTAGGTAAATCCAATCCAGTTAGAAAGGGAATGGAGATTACTAATGCTTCCATACTGTGAATTCACTTAAGGTCCTGTGCTTTGAGGCATCTTCCTAGACTCTACATACACTCAGTGAGAGGGAGAGGAAAACAACAGCAGGAAACGAAAAAGGCAAGGGACATGTAATGCTGTACTCTCAGGATGCTTTGGAAGGGTGTAAGAGGGGTGTGTGTATGTACGCATGTGGATGGTGTGGTGTTTCAAGGGAACTTTCACATACACTGGCTACTTTACCTCATTTAAACTTAAATGTTTCAGTGAACTTTCTGTTCCTGAAAGTCTATGCTGCTAAAGCAAATAGATACCCAAGGTGGAAGAGAGACTGTTGTCTCTAGTATGTCAGTGAGATACTTTGTTAGCTATGAGGGGCAGATTTAATATTTGGGTGATGTACTCAGGTATAAAAGCTTTTGTCAATCTCTAGAAGCAGAAGTGATCTGCAGCCTTGATACTGCAGCGCTTCCATCTACAGATTTTGATTTGTTTACCCAATCTATTCCTTTTGCTAATTGGAAAAGTAGAAAGAAATGTAAGCTACCATCTGCAGCTGCAAAGCTGAAAGAGTGTTCTGTAATTATAGAATATTCTATAATAGCAACTTTCTAATACTTCTAACTAAAATACTTCTAACTTTGATGTGTTAAAAATGCTGATAGTGTCAATTGTACTTCTAGCTGTGTATTTGTCTTCTGTAATGACTTTCTTGGAAATAGTGGCTGAAGTAACTCCAGCAATGCTGTAAAAAAAAAAAGGTAAGGAAGATGATGGCAACAAGGGCAAACTAGCAGTTTAAAAATGCTAATGAACGTTAGAGTATCAGAAAAGGCTGGGGCTAAGGGACAACTAGCTCCTTTGTCCAGAATCAACTAAGTTTTAACAGTAGTGGGTTGGGGGAGTCTGACCTCTCTTTCTTAGGGCTCCAGAGCTGAGTTAGCATGGTACCGTATGGTAGCAATACTATGAAAAATTTAATTTGTGTTTGCTTTTGCTAGTATCTATTAGCTGTTTAATCTGGTACTTCTCCAGTAGTATTGTGAAAAGGTTGAAAAATGATCTAACATCACAAATGTTAACCAATCTGTTATCTAGGGAAAATTGAATTGGGTGTATTTTAATTGCATCAGTCCCATTTTATTAATTACAACTATTGTGTTATACTTCATGTTTTACAAGGTAATTCCTTTTAAGGAAACTTATTTGTATGGTCAATTCAACTCAGACTGGAAATAAGTGTAGAATTCAGTGAGGGTAATCAACCCCAGTAGCAGCTTTCCTAAGGGTCCAGTGGATTCTCTGTCACTTGGAGTCTTCAAGTCAAAATTAGATGTGTCTGAGTGGTGTTTTCTGGTTAAGATGGCATGTGTGAGATGGATGTGGAAGTTAGTGTGGGGCTTTAGAAGGAAATTGATTCGATTATCATTATTGGTACTTCTGGCCTCAGGATCATAATGGTTGCCACGTACCATTCCTAGTGGCAAAAGGTGAAAAACTGTGAGTTGTCAAGTAACGAGCATAGATGAAAAGACCTTAAGGGCTATTTCTCCAATAGCTGAAGTCCTCAAGTGTTGGCTGCGTTGTGAGTAATACGCATTTGTCTCCTAGCTTAACGTTTTTATGTAGGTAGTGGGCTTCATTTTAGGCTTCTCTTAGTTCTAAAATGGTGGATTAAGATTATACTTATGCCTCACTGAGCTGTGCTGCTTTTGGCTCTGCTTCACAGCACTTCTTATACTTTTTAAATATTTTGTGTGTTTAATTTTACCCTGGAGTGTTTTCTTGTCCAGCTTACAGTGTTGTGATGGCATGAGTGCTTATGGTGGCATATGGAGAAGAGGGGAGCATGGTGTGGGGGAGGAAATCACAGCCTTTCTCTGGGGAACCACTTCTTTTAACAGCAGTGCTGGTTTATGCACTTCAAATGCCGCTAGTTATGCTGTAAGATGACTCTGTTCCAGAAGTATGTCTTCAGGATGAACTGAGATATAAACCATAAAAATCTTTTGCAGAGCAAGTTAGTTCAGAAAGCAGACTTCCTCAGAAAACACATCAAATAAAGCCACTGCTATTTAAATTCCCAAGTTTTTTCTCTTTTCCCTGTGAATATGTTCTGTTCCTACAAGTGCTGCTTGATTTAAGGTTGTCAGATGGGAAGTATGTGTCTGTGAAACTACTAACATGGAACTAATGGAATGACTTTAATGCCTCTAAGTGACCTATCCATTTTCAGCTTTATTGCTGCATGGTCACTGCTTCCTTCAGTGCTTTGAAAATTGGAGTTGGATGAGGGGAAGCTAAGGTGCACAACTTTAACCTTTGTCAAAATGAATATTTTGACTTGAATGGAGGGGGGAGCTCTTTCTTCTGTGTTTCCATTTGTTCAGGCTGGACAGCTTTCTTGAAGTTGCCCGAGTGTTTTTCTTTGCTTGGCTTATGAATTTGTTTAACCCTGCTCTTGGGCTTTATCCAGTCTCTTGCTTTCTTAAAAAAAAAAAACAAAAAACGTGTGCTTGCTGCCTTAACAGCAGTCTTCTGTTGCTCACTTTTACCCTTTCTTTTGAAGGTCTCTCCAAAGAAGGGTAGGAAGAAATGTAAGTAAACTCAGCTTTAATATTAATAAAATTGCAATTCTCTTCTGGGGCTTAACCCACAAACCTCTTCAGCTCCATGTACCTCTATGAGAGTATAGAAAAGGAAGGAGGACTCAATGGGAGACAGGCTGATTTCCATGGGGAGTTCTGACTGTCTTTGAAACTGGCTGTTGCTACAGCAGTCTTTCAGGGCTGAAGACTGTGATATCTGCCTGAAGTCAAGAAATAAGATTCAGCCCTGCCTCTGGGCTAAATCTTATAGTGGAAGGAAATCCACTGATTTTCCACATGTTGTGACAATGATGTTGTGAGACTCCTCTTCATGAAGAGTAAAGCGTGCTAGAAGTGGCCTGAAGATGAGATAGGGATAAACTGAAAAGCTAGAGGTTACCTCTTGCATCGGAGTTTTTCTCTTGTGCTACTGTTGGGAGGCAGAAGTGTGGTAGCATGTGGGATTGCCTTGCTGAACAAATGCACAGACCCTTTGCTACTGATTCAGCTTGTGCAGCCAGTGCCAGGATCCCTGGGAGGAAGAGGGACTAAGTATCTGAATATTATGTATGCAAAGTTAATGCACTGGAGGTAAGAGTGTAGAGGAATAGGGAGAACATGGTGCTGAAATGGGCTGCAGGCTGCTTGCTCATTTCTTTCCTAATCAAAATACTTGCAGAGGGCATTGGGGAAAATTGCTGGTTTGTTTGAGAGTCTAATGGTGGAGAATACCTGGTAAACTGGCCCAACACTGACTACTGAAAGAAATGTTTGAGGATTGGTTTTGGTTTTTTTGTTTGTTTTTTTTTTTTTTTTTTTTTAATTCTTAAACTACAAAAGCATCCGAGCTCAGGGAAAGAGTGTAGTAAAGTAAGATGTCAGGATTAAGCATACAGAAGGATTTTTAATTTTGTTACCTTGTGTCATGTACACATATAGCTGTGATTGGTTCTCTGAAGTTAGTACCATATTGTCATGTCCTTAGAAAACAAGAAGACGCAACTCTTGAGTCTGTTTGCATCTTGGTCACCCATTCACTTGCTGTAGCACTTGGCATCTCTCATAACATTTCCATTCTGCTGTGCTGCTGAAATGGGGAAACCATATGGTCTTTTTGAAACAGGCATTATGATAGACTAATTCAGATTTGAGAAAATTCCTGATCTGATTGCTGTAGTAATAGTGTGGTTATTAACTTGCTTGGCAGTCCTAGAGTAAGGAAGATCTGTTTCAACTTGACTTGTCCCTGTTTCTATAGTCTCCTTCCCTGGCTGAGAGGGACTGCAGGAAAACTGAGAAGAAATCTATTCTGGACGAACTTGACAGATATTTTTACTCATGTAAAGGGGAAGGAGGGGAGGGTATTATTGATGTTCCAAATCATTTGAGTCAGAAGTGGCGACATAACATTGTTACGATGAAATACTGAGCAGCTAAGAATTGCTTGGAATTCATTGATTTCAAAGCCTTCAGCCTGCTTACTCCTATAGAAAGCTCTAAAAGCATCAGATCTGTATTAAAGAAAAAGCTAATGTCAGCTAATGTATTAATAAAAGCTTCTGGGTTTAATGTCTTTCATTCACGTGTCCTGCAACTGGATGAATTCTGTCTGATTGTAATTTTAAATAGTGTAGAAGATGGTGATTACTGTCCTCAAAGAGAAAACAGAAAATTTAGGTTTTAGGTTGAAGCTCTTTAAATTTTTGCCTTCAAGGAAGTTGAATTGGCCTCTGCAAATAAAAGCAAATGTAAAACTGTGCAAGAATGAAAGCAAGCATTGTAGCACACTCATATCTGCCATTGATTCTGGCTTGTAACATCACTTCTGGAGAAAGATGACTGTACAGCCTTAGATGCAAGACCTTGCAAATACAGCGGGCTGTTGTCAAGTTACGATGATGCTTTAAGTTGCTTCTCTGCTTAGAAGCTTTCAGGAGCATAGCCATTGGGGGGGGTGGGGGTGGGGTGGGTGGAAATGCAGCCTATACAGGGAAGCTGAACTCTAAGTTCTGTTTTAAAAGACGGTAGAAGGAAAATGGGAGGTGGGATGAAGGCAGGAATACAAGTCATCTGCCTCCCTCTGCCAGGGAACACAGCTCTGAGGATGCTGCTGCAGTAGAGTGTAGTACCAGACTTTTTTCTTTTATCTTGTGCCTCCTATTGATTTTGCTGTCCAGAGACTGCAAGATCTTGCCCTGGAAATTCAGATAAAATAACATTATCATCCCATATGTGCTTAAGTTTGGGCATGTTGATTTGGTCCTTGTCTGTCAACTTGTGTTTGTGTTACTTCTGTGTTTCACATGATCAGAATGCAGTCCCTGGGTAGCATCTCAGTGCACCTTTTTTATTTGCCTTATTACTCTTTTTGGGTTTTGTTTAATTTTGGGTGGTTTGGGGTTTTTTGTTTTGTTTTGTTTTTTGTTTGGTTTGGCTTTGTTTGGGTTTTTTTCATTTTAATTTTTTTTTGGGTTTTTTTTTTTTTTTTCATTTTGGGCTGAGTTAAGACTCTAGCCTTTCTGCAACATTGCTCCTGTCTTTTTGGCAAATCGAGCCCTTGGAATATAACATGTGGCAGCTGTGTGGGTTGAATGTTGAAGTATAAGGTTATATACAGGCTGTAAAACACCACACCGCATCCAACCATGTAAATGTGAACTCTACTATATATGATAGTAACTGCAAGGATATTATTGTGGAGGTTGTTTTATGTAAAGGTATACATCTGCTTTGTCTTTTAGTTAGTATTTGGAAGGATGAGCTTCACTGGCAGAACTTCTCTTGTATGTGTTCTAAAATGTGTCATAGCTGTTGATGGGAACACTAGCTATTTGCAAAGGTGTTACATATAACTCCCTTTGCAGGGAAAGAGTAGTGTGGCAGGTAGTAGGATGGGGGACCTTGAGCCACTGTGACAGTAAGCTGTTGAGGGAGTTAATTTGCCCTAGTTAAAACCTAAATAAACTACACTCAACCAGAACTGTAAAAGCCATACAGATTTGATTGCACTCTTCTCTAGCAATCTGAAAACAACACTAAATTCAGAACCCATGAAATGATATACTGGAGTTTTTGGGTTTGTGTGGTGGTGGTGGTTTTTAAATAGCTGTGTGGTGGTGTTTTTTTTTTTTTTTTTTTTCCTATATATTTTTTTTTTTTTTTAACTGGAGGAATATGTTAAAAATAAAGGAAGAGTAAATTCATTGGAATTCTTGGAAATGCATTCAGTAAGAGAAAGGTTTCTGAAGCCTAATGTCTGTGGTTTGGTTGTTTTTTCTTGTTATTGAGCTTATTGCAGGGATTGTAGTGATGGGATGACAAACTGATCACAGGTTTATGTGGCTATAGAATTCATGATCCTGGGGGAAAATAGCTAATTCTCGAAACCTTGCCTTCTGATCCAGCACTATGGCTCTTGAAGAAGAGTGACTGTTAAATAGTAACTTGAAAAGTTGTGGGGAGCTTGACTCCCTTGGGACACTTTGAAAGGTGAAAAGGTTTGGATTTTCTCTTGCCTAGTGAAAATACGGGTTATTTACAACAAAGTGATGTTTGCTCAGTTCTTGAGGTTCTGATTAAAATTACTTTTTTGTTTGGGAATATTTTTTTGTGCTTAGAAACTCGAATGTTGCAATTCCCTGGCTCTGTGGACTACAGACTCTGTTTCTCTGCTCAGCCCCCTCTGAGACTGGACCGTTACTGGCTGTTGCAGAGAAACCAGTCAGTTACAAGCTTAAAACAGATCCTTTTAAATGCACATGGTTTGGCATATCATAAAGAACCAGCTTAACTAATTGTATTTTAACAAGAGAAGCCAAAAGTCCAGCTTTGACGGATGTCCATTGCTTTGTTTTGCTTTAGCAGCTCAGAGACCTTCAGGATGAGTCAGTTGCCCATATGTAGGCATCTAGTGCTGCTTGAAATTTTCTACAGCACTCAAGACTGTGTATGGAACTGACAGATACAATGGAGTGTGCAGGGAAACCTACACCTCTCTGCAGTTGTGCCAGGAGACAAATACAATGGAGTGTGCAGGGAAACCTACACCTCTCTGCAGTTGTGCCAGGAGACAAATCAAGGCACTTGTACATGTTGAGAGGAGCAGTAGGTGCCTGTGATCAGACATCTGAATTGCACCCTAAATCTTTACTTTTTCAGCCCTATATATCCCTCACTGTCTGTGTACTCTATTGTGATGGGTAACTGCCTGTGGTGCCTCTCAATGGTCTATGTTGGGACCAGTACTGTTAAATATTTTTATTAATGACATAGGCAGTGGGATTGAGTGTACCCTTGGCAAGTTTGCAGGTGATGCTAAGCCAAATGGTGCAGTTGATTTGCTGGAAGGGAAGGGATGCCATCCACAGGGACTGTGATAGGTTTGAGAAGAGAGCCTATGTGAACTTCATGAAGTTCAACAAGGCCAAGTGCAAGATTGCGAACCCAGAAAGCCAACCATATCCTGGGATGCATCAAAAGGGGGTGGCCAGCAGGTCTAGGGAGGTTAATTTTTTTTTTTTTTTTTTTTATCCCCTCCCCCCACTTCTGCTCTCATGAGACCTCACCTGGAGCGCTGTGTTCAGCTCTGGGACCCCAGCCCAAGAAGGACATAGAGGACCACGAAAATTATCTTAGAGCTGGAGCACCTTTCCTATGAAGACAGGCTGAGAGAAGCCTTATTGTGGCTTTTCAGTATTTAAAAGGGGGCTTATAAGAAAGATGGAGAGAGACTTTTTACCAGGGCTTGTAGTGTGATAAGGGATAATGGTTTTAAAGTAAAAGAGGGTAGAATTGGATAAAAGGAAGAAATTAGTAAGTGGGTGTTGAGCCACTGGAACAGGTTGCCCAGGGAAGTTGTAGGTGGCCCATCTGCAGAAATATTCAGGGTCATGCTGAGCAGAGCTTTGAGCATCTTCATATAGTAAAAGATGCCCCTGCCCCTGGCAGGGGAGACTACATGACATTTAAGCTCCTTTCCAACCCAAGCTGTTCTATGATTCTGTTATTAAAACATTTGTAATGAAAAGCTGGGTTCCTCTTCCAGTAGTATAGTTTGCATTATATTTCTGAATCTGTTGGGGGTAGATCTGAAATGCTCTTCTAATCTTCAGCTTCGGAGCATTTTCTTTTACAACACTGCTCAGCTTTGCCTTTGTTCTTTCTGTAGTGTATTTAATGTTACACCTTTTGTATCTATCTAAAAATGCAATTTGAACTCTTTATTCTGCTCTTTGGCTTGCTGTGCTGTATAGTTGCATCAATAAATGATCTCTTCTAAAGAGCACTTCACAAAGCATGTGTCTATATTTGCAATGCGTGGTAAAATCTCTGTGTACAGGATCCTATGATAATTTCATTTTCATGAGTGTTAGCATGCTTTCTCCCACTAAAATTGCAGGATTCTGTTGTGCTCTCTAAGAGTTTGGGAGTTACAGTTGCTTTTGAATTTTGCCTTTTTTTTTCTGTCTCTCTGCATAGTTGCTCGGTAGTTTCTTCTGTAATGTTTGACTGGCTCATGTAGTACATCCTTGACAGCAACACTTTCCAGAACAGATGGAAGACATTGAAAATAATGTTTTCTGGTAACAAGCGCTGTCAATCTAGATGTAAGTCTGCTTCAACTGTGAGCATATGGGTTATGAGTTCTATGGTGACTAAAGAGGAAGCCTTTTTCCAGGCTAGGAAAGCTCCTAGTGGGGCAGAAAAAACTCTGTAGGGAACTGTTCTCTCATTGAAGGCAGAAGCAATAGAATAACCCCTCAAACACTAATTCATTCCACATTTTCAGTGTGTCCTACCTACAGGAGTTTGATTTTATTTATGTATGTCTCTAGGAGATGATGCTTAATTTTGTAGCATGCTGAAATATTAGGCTTTAGTTTATTCCCTTGATTTGTTGTTAAGTTGATTTAGGTGTTAAAAAAGGTTTCTTTGATATCTCTGCCTCTGAATGCCAAATACTTTGCTTTGATCTAGAAAATGATTGGGGCCAAGAGATATTACTGTAATTGAAATGCGCCTTGTCAAAACAAAAATTCCAGGTATGGGGAAAGTGGTCAGGTTCAAAACTCAAGTGAATCATCCCAGGGTAGACCTGGGGTGTTTGGTCACTGGGGTGAAAACCCTTGCCATCAGGGCTGAGTTCTCCTGCCTGTTTAGACAGCTCATGTGTCTGGAACAATTTGTGAAATGATAAGTCAACTGAACTGGGAGCCTCTGCCTGGTCAACAGAAGTACAGAGGAGCAGGAATGTGCCTCAAGTCAGTTTTGTTTTTCTTGTTTAAAATGTCTTGTTTGAGAGTTTCATCAGAAGCATTCTGCATTTGAGAATCTGCATTTCCAAATATCATTTAGGACATGTATATGCTCATCCTTTTTTCCTTAATCTAGCAAAGACAGACCTTACGAAAGAATAGGGGATAGTGTGCCCTGTGCTATTGTAGGCTGCTATGGGATTGAGCACAGCCAACCCTTCCTTCTGAAGTTGTGCAGGTATGCAAAAGAGAAGAAAAAAGCAGGAATGGCAAGCAGGCCCAGATGAAGGGACTATGTGGTGCAGTGGTTATTTTCAGCTGAGAGAGAGGAGTGCTAAGATTCAGCCTTGATTTAAAACAAATTTAAGAATAACAAACAAGAAACCAAATCAAACCAAAAACTCCACAGAGATATTTTTGTACGTATTCTTGTCTTTCATAGGAGTCTTGTTTGTTCTTTCAGCATATCCAAAGAGCTTCCTGAAAGAATGTTTTGGAGCTGATCAAGCAGAGGATAAAATGGAATGCGGAGGTGGATCTTGTGTGTCTTTGGAGGTTCTTGAAAGCCCATTGTTCTTGTTCCGGAGTAAAGGTGTGCTGTCAATCTGCGCTGAGCAGCTCTGAAGAGACAGGCAGAGGAGTAGAGTCTCTTGTGTGCGTTGATCAGATGTAAGTGCCTGCAGAGAGCTTCCTATTGCAGCTTTGAGTTCAAAAACTTGATGTCATGAGACTTGGAGTCTTAAAACCGTGACGGACTAGAGAGGGGCATCCATGGTTAGAGAGCTGGTGAAAGCCTTTATTGAAGTCCTGCGATGTTTTGTGTTCTGTGAAGGTGTTGTAAGTGGTAAGCTGCTGCAGCCAATGAGAGAACTCGGCTGGCAGATGTCACCAGGGCATTTCTCCCTGAATCTAGTAGCTCCTTTTGTTGGAGCTCATTTGATCTTTTTCAGTAGCAGGGAGGATGCTAAAAAGTTTCATCTTCTGGCACTCTTGAAATACTGAACTCATTGGTTCATTAGTAACTAAGGAACAAAAGCATTTACAGGAAAAGCTCCTAGAAGCTGGCAATAGAATTTTCTCTAAAGGAAATTACGTTAGAGGACTAAGTTAAACTCCATACTGAGCAACATAATAGAGAATGCAATAAATGCAAAAATCTGGGTGATGTCAGATGTCCTAAAGTATGATCTCTGGAAAAGGTAATGCTCAGGTATCTTTAGTGATACTACTTTTGTCCTATCTATAGTAGAGACAGCACTGAAATTTTTGATGTACCTCCTCCTTTGACATAGCATCAGTACTTGAGAGTAACCAGCCTGTCAGAGATGTTGCCTATAATGAATTCAGATTAGCTCGTTATGCAATTTGAACTGAGTAGTTATGAAATCCAACTTAAATGCTCTCTTTGGGGGAGCACAGGCGGGGCATGAAAACAAAGCCTGTGCCCATAATAATGCACTTCCAGAATCTCTTGGGTTTTGAGAAGTGTTGTGCTTGAAGGACTGATTCTCAACAGGATTGCTTTGTCATAGAACAGTGTGCCGAAGGACTCTTAATATAAGGTTCAGTGTTGCGTGTTTTGGTTTAGTGTTGTGGTGTTGTTGTCTTTCCTTTTTTTCACACCCCCTCCCCCCCCCCCCCTCGCAGCAGTCAACTGTCTTACAAATTGGTGGTTGGAGCATCAGCATTTGCAGGACTTTTATGACAAATTTGTGGTGTTGAGAAATTGGATCTTGATTGATGGGCTTGGGGAGGTAGCAATAGCATCCTACCATTCATATGCTTTCATATTTACTTCAAGTTAGAAGTGGAGAAAATTGATGACGGATTGCAGGGAGTGGTAAGTTTGTTCTGTGAGCTGCTAGCCCCAGTGCGGAGTTGTGCTGTGCTACAGCCTCTGGTTTTAAACTTCTGCTCCCAGAAGCTGTGTGAAGTGAAAGCATCTGGGGTAGCAGTGTTGTGCTCTGCCTCATTTGGGCTGTGAACTGAGGACAAAACTGTCTCATAAATTCGAGCTTATGTCTGTGTTATGAATTGAATAACCCTGTTATGTGTCCAGTTTAAATCTACTGTTGGCTTTTATTGGTGCAGACCTATAGCTTATCCTGGCATAAAAGATGATTTAATAAGGTTTGTATTATACAGGAAAGAATAGCAAGTCAGAATTAGCATGAAGCTAGGAATGTGCAGTCTTCATCTGTCTTGACTTGGTTGCCATGCTGATCCTGAGGAGAGTAGCCTTGAAATAATGTATCACATTAGACCTTTTTAAAAGGCGGTAAAGTTTAAAAGTAACTCACTTGTGCTTCTGTGATAAAATGTAATCTGAACTGTGTAGTCTCACAAGGTAGGTATGTAATCATTACTATCCAAGGGAAGAGCACCAAGGTCATACCAAAGTGTGGTTCAGTGCCAGGTTACCTCACTTTTGTTTTTGAAGACAAAGATTAACGTTTTGGAGGTCCCAGTAGTTGTAATGTTATCTGTGAGCCTTTAGCAGCAAGGTTGAAGTCTAGCTTATTATCCTCAAATGTTAAAAACATGAAAAAGCTGTGACATATTCCTATTTAGAAGTGGCAGACAAAGACATAAGAAATACAAATGTAAGGAAGAATTTCTCATTCTGTTGCATGTAAGACCTTTTATATAGTCAGGGGAGAAGGGAAAAGAAGATAACCTGAGGAGTCACTGACTGCTTCTGAAGCTCTGAGAATTCTCCCTTCTACTCTGTATGGTGCCATTTCATGCTGCAGGTTTATACTCTGTGTGCTTGGATTTCACTGTATCACAATAGTGTTTTTGCAGCAGTGATCACCTTGGAACTGTGTGGATGCTGGTTTTGTTGCAGTAGCAATAGTTTCAAACAGTTTGAAAAGTTATGAAAATACTTCCTTTTACAGTGTGCTCTATGAAGACAAATGATGAGTACAGAAAGTGGCTTTGCTATAAAGGTGTTAAGGATCTGTAAAGGAATCCTGTCTTCAGAGTGTTGAATGAGCTAACATCACTAGAGATGAATTACACTTAATTATATACATACATTGAAAGACTTACAGTCTCTGTGCTCTTGCCTGTCCTAATTTTTCTGCATCTGTTTTAGGCTGCACCATTACTCGATTCCTTAATGTTCTTCATCCATTCTTGCTTTCTGACTCTTCCACCTTAACCAGTCAGCCACATTTCCATTCTTCTCTCCTCCAATATCCTTTTGTGACATATTTTCACCACACTAATCTGCTGTTTTTTCTCTCATGGCTTGACTATACTGGGGGAAAAAAAAGCCACAAATAAAATGCAAGGACAGGTGCTTTTAGCAACAGAAATATAATCCTGAGTTTAATAAAGCTATTTGAACTTTTGTAATTTGCTCCAAATTTTGGGTGCTAACCCAGGAACCTTGTCTTTGTATATGTGTGTTTTAGTGCTTTGATGTTGCAAAAAGGATTAAATCACTTTACAGGAAATTATAGTATCTCTTTTTGAGTAACTACCCACATTGTATATCTGTGGCACTGTGGAACTTGTGATTCTAGTTCATGTGGTCCAGAATTTTAGGGAAGTGGGCATTAGAATTTATTAAAATCAAATTTAAGTCAATTTGCCTTAAAACATGGTAATAACAAAGCATGGTATTTGGCTGAACCAAAGTAAACTGTTACATAGAGAGAACAAATTATGTAGTCTTGGAATTTATATTTAATTGTCTTATTGCAACAGACTATAGATAATAGAAGACTGTCTACCAAATCTGTCATTTCTACAAAAAGGCATGTCTAATTATTTTACTCTCATAGTTTGCTAATCTCCTGGTTACAGTTGTCTTCTCACATTATGAAAAGCCAGTATAAGTAGAATGTTTCTACTTTTTCATTAAATGGACGGACAGAAGCTTGATTTTTTCCAAAGCTGTAATTAAAGCTGGTTATTCCTGTATTCATGAAGGCAATAGATGAAAACTTGATTTGGAAGAAAATACTGTAAGGCTTACTAACTCAAAAAGAGCTAATTTTCTTAGTACAAGCAGGTTTAGAATATTTTCAGATGCTTTAAAAGATAGTCTTGTTTTTAAATGAAACTTTGAATCTATGTCTTGTAATGATTTTGAAAGCTGAATTTGGATTAACTTGACGTGGTCATCTGCATGCATGATTAAGCTACTCTTTTGGAAGATGTATGATACTTAGTATCTTCTGAAATTGTTCTGAATCATAATTTAAGAGTTAATCCTGAAAATGTTTCTTCTCATTAATTTATTAAAGTATTAACCTGGTGATACAAGGGTGGTGGAACAGTCCTGTATAACTTCAATAACCACCCTTGTAAAATAATGACCTTTGAGACAATGCATAACCTGACAGTTACTTTTTGAAGACTGCCTGAGAGAAACTTAGGTTTGAAAGTTGTTCTCTGTCTGTATTCTGGTCATCCATCCTTAATCAGCTTGCATGGATCTGAAGATGGCATTTTAGTTTTGAGAGTTACTGATTGTGTCTCTACACACACCTGTAGAGTTAATATAGGTGGTGATGTTTTCTCTCCTTCATGTATGTCGAGCATAGATCACTACACTTGTGTGTTCTAGGTTTGTGTGTTTCCATAGGCACATGGGGTTAAAATTCAGTAGGATGCATTCATTTTACACTAGAGACTTTAGTACAGACAGACTATGGCAGCATTTATTGGCATAGATAAGATGATTTAAATCAGGCATATGAGGATCAGTGTTTCAAAGATCCATGGGTTTGTGCTTGTTTTGACTTCAGGAAGACATGGCTAAATTCTTCCAAAATTATGGCCATGAGGCTCTAGCTACAGTTAATTTGCATGTAAATATAGGCAGTTATTCTTGAAACTTAACATAAATATCTACTAAATGTTGTTTCATCATGTGTACAAGAGCATCTTTGTAACTAAATGTAGTGGCTTAATCCAGGCAGAAGCATGATGCCATATGGCATTTTGCTTTTTTCAAATGCTATTTTTTTAATTGGAAGGATAAGAGAGAAGAGGACTTGAGAGGTCTGCAGTCCAAAAATGCCAGTTCTACTTCTGTTCTTTTATACCAAGGTGATTGCACTGGTGTCTAAATTTTAGTCGTATTGATTGTAGTGGACAGCATTCAGTTTGGCATTGCTGAAATGCAATGTAGGTTTAAAATGACTTCTTAATTTTTAAACAATCATCCCATGCCCTGGTTTCCTTCTAACCCTCTGAAAAATATTTAGAAGCACAAATGGGAAAATAAAAATTAGCAGTTGAAACTGAGGGTAAAGCTCAAGCTTTACAAGGTTATTTACCCTCTTTAATAAACTGACAGCTGATATAAATGAAATAAACTTTGTGTTAACATATTGTACCATCAAGTTCATGCTGTTGATTGTATGTTTTACACATCCATGATGGGCCTTTCTCTGGAAAAAGAATGCTGACTTACCTGCATTATTGATCGCTTGCTGCCTGCTAATCCTAACTTTTGTAATTCAGTTTATATAGATGCAGAGAGGAGAGAGAAGGACTGATGTCTCTTTTATGCACTGAGTTAGCTGGGCTTCTGTGAGGCAGGTGGGGCATCTGCTCAGATTGAGTGTGAGTGAGCAATCAGGGCTAAACTGCAGTTTGATAACAGCTAATTTCCTTTGTGCTCATACAGAGTGTGTACATACTTTCTCCCTGCCTCTTCAGTGCTGGGGGCAGCTGACAGTGGAACCTGCAGCTTGTCAAAATGTGCAAAAAGGAGGTCCCTGGTCTTTCTGTTTCAGGAAAAATATGCACAATGTGAAGAAAAGCTGCTGTTTTTAGAAGAAAAGCTGAGCTGGAAAAGCTTTCCTCTATGTTCTGGAAGAATGCTTGGAGAATATCCACTGAATACAGTGAATTAACTTGGTCTCATTTGTGAGCTAGCAGAAATACTGCTTTTGGAAAGAAAACCTCTCCTAAAAGGACTTGCTGCTGTCCCTGTCTTTTTGTGAGATAATAAATCATACAACTGGAGCATGTTCAACAGAGCAAGGCTGGCTCATTTTGAGTTTCAGTAAGGACATGATATAGTTGTTTATGGTTTTTTTTTTTTTTTTTCAGTTCCTTATGGTATAAATAGGGATTTTTTTTTTTTTGGTTGCAGTCAGGCAAATGCATAGCAGCGTCTTACACCCTTTATGATAAACAGTGCTGTTTTGGCTTGTGGTAATTATTTTCACACCCTCCTACTCAGGCTGCATGAAAATCACATAGTTGAAATCCCTGCAATGTCTGAGACTCATGGCTTCTCTTTCAGAGTTCAGATGGGTCCCTCTCTGGGGTTATGCAGAAGTGGAAGGAGTATCAGCTTCAGTGCCTGGAATACTTGTATGAGGCACCGCCCATTGTGGCAGGTAAGCCTGCTTGGTAAGTATAGGATGTGCTACTTTTTAAAATGCATGATGACAGTAGCATTGGAGTGATTATGAACTTGAAAATACTTCTGTAGCTTAGTTTCCAGTCCGTTTCTTTATTCTGTTTGTTTCTGTCCATTCTCTGTGGGACTCTCTCCGCTGCTGAGGAAGCATTTTATAGAACAATTTGATCGTAAAGATGTTAGTTTTTAGGTCCAGAGTGTTTTTCAGTGGCAAGTGGTGGCACTTAAAGCAGCACACTAATGTTATTTCCCTGAAACTTTTTCAGGGGTCAGTGTGGAGAGAGCACACAGGTGTAAGGAAATCTGGAGCCATGCTGTTCACAGTGACCTAGCAGTTTGTGGACCTTACAGTTGGTGTAAATTATCTTGAGCATTGTAAAATGCTGAAATGGCTTTTTAAATAAAGTGCCTTTGTGTGAATGAGAAAGCAGTTTGTCTTAGCAGTTGAGCTGCTGTAATGTGGTGAGAGCAGCTGTGGTATTCCAGCATCATGGTATTTGGAGGACACTGGTGACTTGTCAGTGACACTCACAACTGGACACAGTGTGGCCTCTTCTATGCTTCAGTGCTTTTGTGACACACTGGAGCAGATAAGGTGGCTCCAAAGTTGTATCTGTGAAGAAATATTTCAAAACTATTAATTCTTCTCCTTTTAACTACGTTACTATGGCAGAATGAGAGCAGTAGCTGATGACAACAGTGGCAGGGAAATGTTTATCTCTCTCTGCATTATCCTGTTGAGCAGTTGAGTGCTGCCCTCTAAGAATGACAGTTTAATAAATCTGACGTTGAAGTATTCTCATGTTGATTAAGCTGTAATGCAAAATTATGGTTGTGTTGGGGGTATTTTGTTGATGGATCTATGTATTAGGCTAGATTTTCCAACTACACAACTATAAACTATTCTTGAGAATGAGAATGATTATCTACAGTATTGTCATGGGTTCAGCAGCAGCAGTCATTTTTCTGCTTCTTGGTAGCTGGTGCAGCACTGTGTTTTTGATTTTGGGCCTAGGAACAGCACTGATGACACCAGTGTTTCGGTTACTGCTTAGTGGTGTTTTGGTCTGGCCAAGGACTTTCTGAGTTTCATGCTCTGCCAGGGAGGAGGGGAGCCGGGAGGAAGCAGAGACAGGACACCTGACCCAAACTGACCAAAGAGGTTATTCCATACCACAGCACGTCATGCCCAAGATGGAGGACGGAGAGGAGAGACCCAGAAGGGTGGGGGGTGCACTGCGTGGTCGGCTTTGGTTTTAGGTGGTGAGAAATTGTATTCTTTCCTTGTATTTGCCTTGTCCTTATTATTATTGGTGGTAGCAGTAGTGGTTTATGTTATACTTTAGTTACTAAACTGTTCTTATCTCAACCTGTGGGAGTTGCATTCTTTTCGGTTCTCCTTCCCATCCCTCTGGGAGCGGGGGGGAAGAAAGAGGGGGGAGTGAGAGAGCGAAAACTGTGTGGCTGACTGGACTTAAACCACAACAGTTCTTTTTAGCGCCCAACATGGGGCTCTAAGGGTTGAGATAACGACAGGATTAATAGCCACTCGTCACAATGCTGATTTATTGGCTCTTAAAGTTGTTGCTTTTGGTTCTCTTGCGTTCATGGTTTCAGCCTGTTGTACCTTACTTACAGCCGGTATTTGTTATCTTAGCATGTTTCAGATATGGGTTTTGGTTTAAGGTTCTTGTTTCATTGTACTTTATTGGAATGGCTTGTGATACGGGCGGGCTCCAGAAGCCGTGGGGGGCGAATGTGTACCTGGCAGTTCGGCTGCTCTTCACCGTCCTGGCGAGGCTGTGGAGAGCCGAGGGGGGGCTGCCTCGGGAGCCGCCGGCTGCCGAAACGGCCCAGGGGAGCGGACCCGGGGAGCAGGAGCCGAGCCCCCCCACCGAGCCCAGCCCCGCGGCTGCCGAGCAGAGGAAGGAGGTAGCAGAAGGGGTGAGCCCCCCGACTGAGCCCAGCCCGGCGGCTGCCGAGCCGCGGGAGGGGGAGGCTACCGAGCGGCAGGAGGAGACGGCAGAGAAGCCGGGCCCCGAGGCTGAACAGAGTCCCGCGGCCGAGCCCAGCCTCGTGGCGGCCGAGAGCATTCCCCGGCAGCTGCCCGCGGAGCCGCATGAGAACGCAGGAGACCCCGCAGCACTTCCCAGCAAGGCAGAGAAGGAAGCTCTGGACTCAGACAAAGAGCAGCTGGTGGTGAGAGAGCCGGCAAGCACGGCAGCTACACCAGCCCCAGTGACAAGCACAGCAGCCTCATTTGAGAGCTCTGAAGGGTTTGAATGGCCTTTGGGTACCCTTGAGACCTGCCTGCTGATTGTGATGGGGATCAGCATGGTGGCATGCATACACAGTGTGTTTTACCCACAACCATTTTGTCTGGTCCCAAGAGTTAAGCAGAGTGGGGTGTGGGCCTTGCCTGGGGTTAGACTACGATGTATGATGACCAAGATAGTTTCCCCAAGCCAGGACCGCCAGGAGTGGCAGGGTGTGTGGGACAGTATGGGTGAGTATCTAGTCCACTGGGCCCCTCCAGCGCTTTGGAAGCGTCGCAGATGGAAGGCAGCTGTATGGAGTCCCCACCGACAAGCTGCAGGAACTGCTGGAGGGGTGGATGAATTACTTTGAGCCTGGTGGGCCCATGACACTTCAGGCCATCAGGGCAGAGATGCAGCATACAGATGGACTCATGATCGAGGGGTGGACTTAGCAATGGACACTGTGGCCCAGGTTATTGACGAGTGTGAACACTGCACACAGCCTCTGCTGCTCTGAAAGGCTGTTACAAGAGATGGAGCTTGACATCATGGACTGGGTGGACTCAGCAGCTTTGTAGGGATTGGTTTATGCACTAAGGGATGATCTCTCTCCCTTTCTCTGTGTATGTGGATGTATACATATACATGTGATGGTATATTGACAATGTGGGATCTGAGCATGACGTGAATGGTATGGAATAAGGGGTGGATAATGTCATGGGTTCAGCAGCAGCAGTCATTTTTTCTGCTTCTTGGTAGCTGGTGCAGCACTGTGTTTTTGATTTTGGGCCTGGGAACAGCACTGATGACACCAGTGTTTCGGTTACTGCTTAGTGGTGTTTTGGTCTGGCCAAGGACTTTCTGAGTTTCATGCTCTGCCAGGGAGGAGGGGAGCCGGGAGGAAGCAGAGACAGGACACCTGACCCAAACTGACCAAAGAGGTTATTCCATACCACAGCACGTCATGCCCAAGATGGAGGACGGAGAGGAGAGACCCAGAAGGGTGGGGGGTGCACTGCGTGGTCGGCTTTGGTTTTAGGTGGTGAGAAATTGTATTCTTTCCTTGTATTTGCCTTGTCCTTATTATTATTGGTGGTAGCAGTAGTGGTTTATGTTATACTTTAGTTACTAAACTGTTCTTATCTCAACCTGTGGGAGTTGCATTCTTTTCGGTTCTCCTTCCCATCCCTCTGGGAGCGGGGGGAAGAAAGAGGGGGGAGTGAGAGAGCGAAAACTGTGTGGCTGACTGGACTTAAACCACGACAAGTATTCATAGCAAAAATGATTTTGATTTAAAACAAGACACATAAGAATGTAAAAGAGAAAAGATGGTAATGGTTCAGTATTGATTTACCTTTTGTGTCCCTTGATTTAGTCAAAGACCCTAATCTGTTCTTCAGTTTCCTCCTGTAACAACAGTTTCCTGTTGTGTGGGATTAAACTCTTTTGGACAAACAAATCTCAGTTAACTCCACATCACAGCTTAAGTGCATAATGCTGTTATGGTTTAAATGCATGTGTCCTTGTTTCCTTTTGTCTTCTGCTCTTCAGTCTTTCCCTTCTTACAGTATTTATACAAGGCAGTGGCATGACCCTCCCTTTCATCTCTCTGCAGAAGGCAAGTTCTGCAACAGAACATTTGACAACTATGCCTGCTGGCCAGATGGCCTGCCCGGCACCTATGTGAATGTCAGCTGCCCCTGGTATCTCCCCTGGGCTAATGCAGGTAAGAGCCTTTTCATAATTATAAGCACAGCTTTAAACCATTCCTATTTTCCTCGGATAGTCTTAGGAAGGATAAAATTGGCTTAAATGGCTATGAGTGCAATCAGTTGTCTGCAGCATAAAAGTAGGAATGGGACTCAGTATAATGCACTCTCTATTTCCATTTAGCAGGAGAAAACAAAAATGAGAGAAGAGGCTTTTATTAAGGATTGCATTTAGTTTGGGGTTTTGTGCTCTTATCTGGTTTTGCTGCTTTAATGGTGGTGACTATTAATAAAATAGTACTGTGGTTCTTGTTGAAGACTATATAACAATAATAATGGTGTAGTTTGAAAACTGAAATAAAAGTTTAAAGAAAAGTTAGCAAAGCTAGGCAGTAGGCTGTCCTGTAGTAGATAAAGACTGAAAGGTCTAAAGTGAAAGTGATTTGTGTAGCTTCCTGAGATAAACTTCTCGGAATGCTGCAAGATGAAGGCATTGTCAGGGGTTGCAAAGACTTTTTTTATCTGAAGGACTGAATGTCACCTTTACATTTTATACCCTTATGTACCTGTACACTTGATGCCACTTAAAGGCAATGTGTATTAGATTGCTTTGTCTAGCTTTTTATCTTTGAAACCAGTGAGTTACACAGCCTGTTCTTTGTGAAGACCTTTCTATGCTTTGAAGTCTAAGGGAAATAATTTATTAACTAGCTAACTTGGTGTGGCAAATTGGCTTTGGCCCCTGTTAAGGGGCAAGGGATGCTGTTTAATGAGGATATATAAACCTAACTGCTGGATGTAAAGATAGTTTAAGTGTGGAGTAGATATTGCAAATGTTGGAAGGGATTTCAGGAATAAGAAAGAAAAAGAATGGGATGCTCAGCTGAATATTATGTTACTGTGTCCATATTTCTAACATCTGCACATCTTTTGTATTATCTCAACTGTCTTGGAAGTAGCTTCCAATTTGATAATGCCTGAAGTTAAAGTGCTGTTTGGTAATCCTCTTCAGATCATTAATAAAGTTACATTTTTGGAATGGGTAAACAAGCTTTTAGGCATGTATGAAATTATTATTTGCTTCATAATTGACATAAAAATAGTGGATGCTGCAGAATTTTTTTCCAGTAATGCTAATCTTCCCACATATCTAAAGCTCTTCACAGGATTAAGCTTTTTTTCCTCTAAGTCTGTTTACATGGCAGTTTTTAAGATCCTGGACACCGTTATTTGACTTCCAACTGCTCTTGAAATATCACTGCTGGAGAAAGGCAAGGTTTAGCACAATACTGCAGATTAATATATTATTGGAATGTACAATATCTTTCATACTTTTGGAAATGAGGTTTTTTTTTAAAAAATTAATTATTCTGAAAGTAGTGTTTGTTTGAGTGGAAAAAATAGCAGCATTTTGTATAATCCCTTGTTAGGGAGGACTGCAAAAGTACTTCAGAAAGCCATTAAACTTCTGGACATGATACCTTGTGTATATACCTCAGTCTGTTTTATCAGTGATGAATAAGGATGGAACAAGGAGGGCTTTCATTGTCTAATGTAAAGCAAGAAATTTAGGACCCTGAATTAGCATGACCTGATGCTATTTTGTGATGACTTTGTGGAGTCAGATTGAAAGGGAATGCTAATGGCCCACCATGAAGAAGAGGTACCATCTTTGTGGTGGAAAACCTCAAGCAATAGGAAATTGGACGCCCTGTGATTCACAGTAATCACTAAAGCATGTTTGTTACTTGTTTTTGCTTAGCCCCCTACTTGGAACTTGAAATAGATTCTAACGCTGCAGGGCTTCCACCTTCTCATCTGATGAAAATGATAAAAATGACAAGATGAGACCTTGTTTGGGAAGTAACTTCAAAACATGTTCAGTGAAGGTCATCATTAAGTATGAAGTGCTTTAGCCAAACTTAAGCATTTAAGACTGTTCTTCCTTTGATTAGGAGTCAGGTTTTGAAGTGTGTAAAAAGTTTGCTGGCAGACTTCATGCCATACCACCAAAGGGGAATTTATTCCCCTTAGGGAATAAATTGAAATACTTGAAACTGAATACTGATTATGATGGGGTACTGAAATGGAGCATGCACGGAGAGTACTCTTTCTGATCTGGCCATTTCCATAAAAAGTGTAGAAGAGCTGGAAGCAGGGACAGGTGACCCAGGAGGCATACAGACACTGATCATTCAAGGGCAGGATTAGGAAAGTGAAAACCCATCCAGAATCTGACAAGGGATGTCAAGGGCAACAAAAAGGGCTTTTTAACAGAGGTGAGAGAAAATCTGGATCCACTGCTGAATGGGAGAGGAGGATCTTGTGACAAAGGATGGGAAAATGATTAAGGTACTCGCTGCCTTTGTCATGGTCTTTACTGGTAAAACTTGTCTTCAGCAATCCCAGGCCCCTAAGATCAGTCGTAAAACTCTGGAGCAAGGAAGGCTTACCCTTGGTGGTGGAGGATCCAGGTTATGGAACACTTAACAGGGACACGCACAAGCCCATGGACTTGTTAGTGCATACCACCAAGTGCTGAATGAGCTGGCTGATGCTATTGTGTGGGCTCTCTTGATTATATTTGAAAGATCATGACAAATTGAGGAAGATTCCTGAGGACTGGAAGAAAGAAATTGTCGCTGCTATCTTCAAGAAGCCCAAGGAGGAGAATCTGGGGACCTGTAGGTGATTGGGCTCACATCAGTTGCCAGGAAATTGATGGGGCAAATAAATCTGGAAACTGTTTCCAAACACATAAAGGACAAGAAGGTGATTTGGTATAGTCAGCATGAATTTATGAAGTCATACTTGATGAACCTGATGAGATTACTAGCTGGATAGATAAGGGGAGAGCAGTGGATGTGTTTCCATCAACTTTAGTAAGGCTTTTGATACCATATCCCATAACATCCGTGTAGACAAATTGATGAAGAGCTGATTTAGGCATATGAACAATGAGATTAACAGAAAACTGGCTGAGCTGCTGGCCATATAGGGTTGTGGTCAGCCACACAAAGTCCAATTGGAAATCAGTCCCCAGGGATTGGTAGTAGGTCCAATACTGTTTAATATCGTTATTAATTATCTGGATGATGGGACTGACTGCACCTTTCAGCAAGTTTGCAGACTATACAAAAGTGGGATGAGTGGCTGTTACACCGTATGATTGTGCTGCTGTTCCGAAGGACCTTGAGACACTGACAAAATAGGCTGGCAGGTATCCTGTGAAGTTCTGCAGAAGGAAATGCAAAGTCCTGACCCTGAGTAGGAATAGCTACATGCACTAGTACTGACTGTCTGGAAAGCAGCTTTGCAGAAAAGGTCTTGGAGGTCCTGGTGGGCACCAGGGTGTGCCCTTGAGAGAAAAACATGCCAAAAGCTTCCTGGCTTGTAGTAGGAAAAGCACCACTGGCAGCTCAAGAGGATGTTTGTGGAGGAATTCTTAGAGGCTAACGGGCATAGTGTCTTGATGCAGGCCTACTTGCACAACCCAGCCTATGAGCCTGTCGACAGGCACAGTGTGTCCTTGAAGCAGGCAAACCAGGGAGCAGAGCCAGAATAAACCGGCTAGCCAGAGGCGAAAGGGGGTAGCTGCCTGCGGAAAAGGATGGGCCGCGGACGTCATGGGATGTGGGCTTTTGCCTTGAACCAACCGGGTTGTAGCCATAGGTGTGTGGACAGTGTTGTTTAACCAATGAATGTATTGTTTACTGCGTGTGAACCCTGAGAAACCCTATATAATCTCAGCAATATTGTGAATAAAATGAGCATTGATTGTACTTCTATGAGGATTTGTCAGTGACTCCGGAAGCTCCTTTGCATCAGGTGTTCCTTCCCCTCTACTCTGGGAGATGAGACACATCTGGAATGCTTTGTCCTGTTCTGGTCTCCCCAGTATGAGAGACATGGACCTACCGCAGCAAGTTCAGAAAATGACCAGGAAGATTATTAAGGGATGGGAGTCTTCCTCATATGAGACAAGGCTGAAAAAGGTGGTATTCTTCAGCCTGGAGAAGAGAAGGCTCATAGAGAATCTTGTATGGTCACAAATTTAAATACAGGAAACTTCCTTTAAACAGAATTATTCTACTGTGAGGGTAATCAAACACCTGTAACAGGTGACCCAGAGAGGTTTTGGAGCCTCTATCTTTGAAAAAGATGGTTTAAGCCTGACTGGACA
Organism: Ara ararauna; assembly: GCA_028858755.1. Lineage (NCBI taxonomy): Eukaryota > Metazoa > Chordata > Aves > Psittaciformes > Psittacidae > Ara > Ara ararauna. The sequence goes on from CM054379.1 coordinate 104,259,523, forward strand.
TGGACCCTGAGCAGCCTGCCCTAGTTACCCTACTCTGAGCAGGGTGCTGTGCTAAGAAATCTCCAGTCCCCTTCCAGTCTTGCATGTTTTGTGATACTCTGTTCCTGTCAAGTTTTTTGAAGACGATGAGTCTTGTAACTTGTTATTGTCAGGTGTTACCAATTTCCATTGGTGTCAGCCAGAATAGAGGAAAAGAATTTGCATAGGAGGAGTTTGTAATGCTGGAACATTCCTTGATCACTTGCAGGTTTTGCAAACTTTATAAGTTAATAGCTTTTATTCTTTTGTGTGACCATCTCTTGTCCTAGTGGCTGTCACTCTTGAGCCTGCCCTCCTTCAAATCTAGCAGCTGATCTAGCTCGGCAGGTGGCCCTATTAGAGGGGCAAGCTGAAAAGGATATGGAGAACTTTTTCCCTGCACAGCAAGTACATGCTGGCTCACTAGTCCAACTCCAGCCCCCCATGAAGTTGGTAGGTTCTTGTCTCTGCTTGCTGCCACAGAGGTGCTCATGGGGGTGTGACTTTTTTTCTTGCTTCCTTAATGGGGCAGTTTCTGAATCACTCACGTGCAGCACAAGTTCAGCAGTAATGCTTTCTTCAGATTGCTCATTCATCTCCAGGTGCAAGAGCAACTGCAGGGAGAGGAGAAACTGTTAATTGAAAAACTTGAGAATAAAACTTGTGTTCTCAGTACTGGCTATCTATTCAGACTTGTGTGCATATGGAGACTCAAGAACAGTCTTTCATAAGACAAATCTACGGAGGAGAGGCCTGCAGGTCTTTTGTGCTAAGCAATGTGTGCAGTTGCAAGGTTTGTCTCACAGCATCTCTTGCCTTGTGATCGCTTCCACCCTTTTTGAAAGTGGTGCTTGCTAAAACAGCCTATAAAATACTCTGGAGACAATCAGTTTTGTCCCACTTGTGTGTCAGATCTCTTTAAAAATGCTGAGCCTGAGACTTTTTTTTGTTGTCTCACCTAGTAGGTGTGTCGGCACCCCTGCCAAACTCAGCATCAGCTTGCTGTCTGCAAGGGTGGACTCTGAAGGCTAGGAGTGTGTTGGTGAGAATTGAATAGAATCATATTAGACCAAGATTTTACCCTTGAAACCATGTATCCCATCAGGCTTGCTTAATGACAGGCAAGTAAACCTGAATTTTTTGAGGATTTTTTTATTTTACAGCTTGCACTGCAGTACTGGACATTGGGTTGTTGGTGTGATTTTTGGGATTTGGCCCAAAGGTTGGCTTCTTATACTTCAGTACTGCCTTTATTCCATCTGTGCATGGACATTTATTCTATTTGTGCAGCAAACTAGATTAGGAATTTCACCCAACTGAAATATGGGGTTTTGTCCTCATTCCTTTGAGTTGTTGTTTTTTGGGGGGTGGTGTTTTTTTTTCCTCATGCAGATCAGTTTCCTGATTGGTGCAATTGCAGCTGTGTTAGCATTCATCTACTTCAAGTATATTGGTCATTATAGTATTGCCTTAACAAGAAACTGTAAAGTTAATAGTATTTGTAGGTATCTCGGTAATTGGTATTACACTGAAACCAAAGAGGCTGAGGTTTAGAGTAGCCTGTCCTTCACTGCAGGTAAAACCATTGTTACTGGAATGTGAAATAAGTGGCTCATGTGTCTCACAGCACAGTACAGGCGTTTGGTATGATAGCAAATGAGGAGCCCAGACACTGCTGGGCTGTAACTATGGTAGGAGTTTGTGAAGTCATCTGTGTCCCCCTAGTGCCATATAAAATAGCTTTGTGCATGTAGTGGGGAAGCCCTTTGGGACAGTGAGAAGCAGTGGCATTGGGGCAGACAGACAGTAGAGGGGAATCTAATTCTTGTCAAATAAAATATTCTGTTCAGGACTCTGTAGTGAAATTCATATGTTTTCTCTTTGGAAAGACTTGTTTTTTCGAAGTGGTGTTTTGCGATGCTTTAAAAATATCAAGTTAAATGTCTGGATTAATTTATGCCATGCCTTGCTTCCTCACTCCCCAAAGAATCCCAAAAAACAAACCAATGCTTTTTTAGTCTGTTTATGCATCTTTGAAAGAGAGAGCAAGCTACACCAGTTCCAAATCTGATGGGCTATTTCACTCCAGCTCTGTTTTGCTTCAATCTGTTCTTTTGCGGCTCCTACCATTGGGCAGGTCTTCATGGAGATGCTGAAGTAGCAGAAGGGAGGTTATTGCTAAAAGAATTTGTTCCATGAAGTTGCCAGCACAGATGTAGCGCCATGGCCAAAGCTTGTTGAAGGCAAATTTCACATACTGCTGGCTGCCTGAGTCAAAGCTTTTGCTCCTATATGTGTCTTGGACCAAAACATACCTTTAGTGAAAACCCAGAAAAACCTACTCAGTTTATGGTAACACTGAAGTTACAACAGGTAAACTTTGCATATCTTGCTGTCCGCATCGTAGTCAGTGGGGTTACCATGAGTTATATACTAGGGCAGAGGCTGTCTCAAAGTCCAGTCGGTGCAGAAACCTCAAGGGGGGCAGTATTCCTTTAAAAGACAGCAAGCACCTTGCCTCACTGTCCCTGGTTGTGTGATTTTTTTTTTTTTTTTTTTTTTTATTGTTACCTTCTTATAATTGAAGGCCAGCTGCCAATAACACCATGTGGATTTGTAAACTGTGGAGCTGCACAATCCATCTTGCAATTATGTCTCCTCTGGGGTTCTGATATTTTAGTGTTTAATAGCACTAAATCCTTTTTAATTGTAAAACCTTCCAGAGGTACTAGTTTCAGACAGTTATGTGAACAGTGGCCACGTCAGTTGCTCCTGTATGCACTGGGCTGCACAAAGGCCAGCTGCAAACTTGCATTAACACAGATGTGGCTGTTACTTGGGTCTCCACTCTAATCTTCTGAACGCTTTGAATGCTATTGTTTCAGCTTAGGACCTATCTGGTTTTGAGGTGTCTGACATCTGAGTTGGCTTGGCTGCTGGTCTGTATTTGTGTCTTGCTCTGGCATTGTACTGAATTTTGAAACAACCCCCTGATTGTCCTACTTGCTGTGACTGAGTTAGTTTGAGCAGTTTTGGGGTTTGTTTCTCTGGGGGAAACTAAGCTGGAAGCTGTGTCCCAGGTGTGCACTGGATTCTCTTCAGTCCAGGCTGGGGACATAAGACCTAATGATTTTTTTGTACTATTATGAAGTCTTCCAATATGACCATATATGGGCCATTAGAGGACTCCTGAACTACAAAGCTCCTGTTAAATCCTCAGTGCTTTTTGTGCCAGGTAAAGGGACAGATGGCTCTGTATACCTTTAACTGCTGCTGACCGTGAAGTCTTAGTGCTTTGTAACTCACCATGCTCTCTAGATCCACTTTTCTCCTAGTTTGAAATCCTTTCTTTTGTTTAGCCTTTGCTTGAATCACTTGTCTCTTATAATTCACTTTATTTTCTATATTATCCTGTCTTTACTACATTATGTGTCGCAGTGGTGACATCTGCTCCTTTGTTCTCCTGGAAGACCAGGCAAAGTACAGCCTGGGGACCGCTGGAAACAGCATAGCTTTTCAGGCTGTGACGTGAAAGACCTGAAAGTCTCTCTGGCAGCAGTAATAGCAGATGATCTCTGATAGTAACCTTGTGGCTGCCTCTGGCTGCTAGAGGTGCAGTCAGTGTGATTAAATCTACTAGTTGATGGGCATCACGGAGGACTGGAATCACAGCTGTACTTCCCACAGTAGTTTTTCATAGTCACAGAGAGTGCATGAACTGAGCATTGTGTGGGGGTATAATAATGCAGAGCCCAGAGACTGGGTTGCTGCTCCGTAGTACCTTTAGGTGCAAAGACACATGCAGGTCAGCTCTTTCCCATTTCCCCCTGCTGTAATCTACATTTGAAACCCTTTTTCCAGCACTTCCCATTCCCTCTCTGGTGACAGAAGTGTTTTTTCAACATGTCCTTAGGTAGGTGTGGGCTCTGCGTGAGGCTTTGATTGGAAATGTGGCATAACCTCAAAACTGCCAAGTGGTTGAGGTTACCATTGTAACCATGAGGGTATTATGCTTTTTTAATGCAATTTGCCTAGGTCTGTGAGATGTAGGCAAACCTTGTGGTGCAGCAGAGATCACAGAAATGGTCTGGATGGTCCCCACCCACCATTAGTGTCTAGTTTAATCCTGGCTACTGTTTAAATCATGAACTCAGAAACTCCTAATACTTCTCTCCTATGTGTCATCTTTCCCTTGCCAAAAGCTGTGTTCTAATGGCATCAGGCTCAGTTCTAGTGGCAAAAGCTCAGTTCTAATGGCATCAGGCTCAGCAATACTGCAGATCCTACAAGCAGCAGAACATAAATGTTGAAATAGATTTTGTTTGGGGTCTGAGAGATTCATCTGTGGTGGTTGTGACTATCAAGGAGGGCTGAAAAAGGAAAGAGAACACTGTCATGTTTGTCAAGGTGTGGCCACAAGTGCTTGGGTCTGTGGCGTGCCGTTATCACTCATGTGAGAGAGGGTTACAAGTAGACTTCTGACTCAGTAGGGATTAAGGCCATGGACTGTTGGTGAGGGTGGCCACTAGTATAAAGCCCTCCCCAGAGCAAGTGCTCCTGGGCTGGGAGAAGGTGACAGCATAGTGAGGAGCTGACTGGTGGTAAGCACTGGTTTGGGGTTAGGAGAGTGATATAAACTGTCCTGATCTGTCTATATCTGTATGTCTTGCTCAGATGTTGTCCCATGGGCAATGTGGTCTCCTGAGCTCAGTGTCTGCAAGCCGTTAGAAAAGCTTTTGCAGTCACCTTTTTTTCTAAAAATGATTTAGTGCCTTCCACCAATTCATCAATCAAATGTGGTCATAGACGGCTGCAGCCCTGGAGCATCTGCTTTGCTGCAGGATCAAATTCATTGTCCTGATCACTCTTCCTTTCCCAAGGGTTGCCTGTGTTTGGGCACTGTTCAAACTTGGAGGGTGAGGGAGCTTGGGTATGGACTGCCATAAGTGCTACAAGCAAAAAGCAGAAACAAAGAAAATGCTTGCTTTTGTTTGTGAGACCTCTTATGGGTGATGAGGCTGTGGTGGTGAAATGTTACTGTCACCTGTGAGGGGCAGACCAGAGGAAACTGCGGAAAGGCCCTACAGCTGAGGAAGCAGACGTTTGAGTTTTCCTTTAGACAGTTTTGAAGTATATGCATAGCTGGAACATTTGGTTTGGGGGACCAAATTAAGCCTTGCCTGATTTAATCTCTCTCACTTTTTGTTTAATCATCCAGTTTCACACTATGAGATCTTAAAACCAAGGAGTTACCAGAGGGCTACGTGAGCATATAGCTAAACTACCTGTTTTGTCTCTTAACATGCAAGAAAATAAATTTCACTTCAAATATTGGATGCAATGAAGATGATTAGACATTTATTACATTTCTTCCTGTCTTGCTCTAAGAAAACCAAGTTTCCAAAAAGCTCTCCATAATGGTGGAAAGGGGTGTGACCTTTTTCACTGAAAAAGATGTTGCATTGCATTTGCTAACCCATAAGCAATTCAAAATTTATACTTCCTTGCACTAAAAGCTGTCCCGAGCTAATTGGCAATCTCAGTTTGCTTAAAAAATACAAAAATAAAAATGCCTATGTCTTTCAAGTTCACCTCTGCCTCTGTTTGTCTCTATCTGATAGTACACCAGAGAACTCTAGAACATATGCTGTTCATCTCAAGGGTAGATAATGTTGAAAGGTAGAATGTCAAAAGAAATAATTTTAAAAATCATGAACAGATATATTAACATGCATCTTTTGTTGGCCATGTGGCTATGCCATTGTCTTTTATCAATTTTATTTAACTAAATAAATTTTTTTAAATAAATGGCTGTTTAACTTCAGATTGAGGTATATGCAACAGAGCAGTAGTTTATGAGCTTTCAGCTGGGGTGAAATGTGACCTCCCTTAGGGGACAGTAAAAAGCTATATGCTGTGATTCCTCTTCTGCTGTAATCGAAGTGTGGTTATTCCTCATCAAATGTGCGATAGGAACAGAAAGAGACTTTGCATGTGACCAGACATTGAAATGCGTATAGGGGTGCTGGGGGCAGCTGCCACGTTGTTTATATGTCAGATCTGATTACCTGAGACCCTCTAGGAAGACTTTAGTTTTCTGCATTGCTAGACATAGCATCAATGCTGGACAGCCTTGCAGTATTAGCCTGCTGTGCTGCAGCTGTGGGAGTTGAATAGTTAGCAGGACTGCATGTTTTCCAGTAATTTTTTCAGTTATAGCTGTATAATGATTTTGTTTAAAGTAATTCCTTGAGATGTGCTATCAAGGATATGAAGGCACAGCTCTGCAGAGACATAGCTGAGCCTTATTCTGTGATTGGTTGAGAAGTTGCCCCCAGCTTATCTGATTCTGAATAGTACATTTAAGGGAGAAATAAACACTTTTTTACACCCAGCTGAAAGGAAGCTGCTGGGCTATGTCTTGCCTTGCCCATGCTAGTCTAGCAGGTAGCTAGACATGTTTGAGCTGACCAGTTACCTTAAACTTTGTCTATGTTCCCATTACATATCTTGCATAATTGAAATATATATTATCTATCCACTTGTATTTGTTTGCAGTGCCAGTATACTCTGTTAAATGGAAGGACCTTGCATTTAAGAACTTGTAGTCTTTTAATTACAGTGGACAAAGAGTAAACTAATTAAAGGCCTGAATAAACAGTGCTTGTCTGTGCTACATAATTAAATGCCTTGCTGTGCAAACAGCTTATTATCTTTCTGGCTTAAATGTTGCTAATTGGTATGGATTTTTTTTTTCTTTCAAAGTTCCAAAGATGGGATGAACATGAATACCTATTCTGAAAAAAGCATAGGTGGAGAACAACTTGCTGGAAGAGCCATATCACCTACAGTTGACTTCTTCCCTATTTCAGGAATCCCTAGCACTTCACCTTTAGGTGACGGGAAATGCTTCTTATGAATCCAGCCTGTACATGTTCTCTTGCATAACAAATATGCTTCTGGTGTGATAGTGAGCTTAAAGGCTGCGCCTTTCTCCCAAAATCCTCAGTTGAATTTGGGTGAAGATACAACTCAATCTACTTATGTATCTCTAAGAGTAAATGCTTTATATAAAGGTGAATCACACTCTTTGCTTCTTGAAGTTAATAGATCTGTGTTTGATTTTATTTTTATATATTATTTTCATTTGACAGATTAGTCATGTAAAAATGTGACCTGACTTAAGAGGTGTCTGAATGTAAGTAGTCTAATTATAGAGCATCCTCCCTTTCACATATTTTCACAAATGTAGCTTTAACTTAAAAAATATGCTAACCTATACAATGATTGTACTTGTTAATCGTGCATGCAGTTTTATTTTGCAGCATTATCCTTTTCCACTCACATGTTTTGCTGGTAACTTTCCCCCTGAGAGTTTTCAGTAATAGACTAGGTTTTCCCATGAGACCTAGGTCCCTGCTATGAATTTTGAAAGTATATCTAATCCTCCTCAAACGTGATCCAAATGTTAACTATTAGGATTCCCACTTATCACTTTAAATTTTCTTTGAATAAGAGCAAAGTTTTTCTGGGCAACATGTTTATGAGAGAACCTGGGTAACTTGACTAGTTCAATGACAATAATAATGATAGTGGTGCTTGGCCAGACTCCTCTGACCTTTCTGGAACTAATTTACTTTTTGACAATTGGAATGAGAAGAAATGAATTAGGCAAGCAAAGGACCAAGTGCTCATCAGTATATTTCCTCTGAAAGCAAAAAAACCTGGCTTCCACATGCAAAATCTGCCTGATAATTTTCATGGAGCTTAATGAAGCAGGATGGTTTCCTTTAAACAGAATAAAAGCATGAGTAAAAAATGTGGAAAACATTGCATTTATGTGGCTAATGAATGATAGTGGGCTTCTCTGTTTTTAAATATGTGATGTATCTGTGGATATTATAGGATCATGGAAGGGTTTGGGTTGGAAGGGACCTTAAAGTTTTATCTGGTTCCAATTCCTCTGCCATAGGCAGGGACACCTTCCTCTAGACCAGGTTGTTCTAAACCCCATCCAGTCTGACCTTGAACACTTCCATATTCAAGGAAAGGATTGCATCTTGGCAGGAAAAGAAAAGTTTAAGACAAAAGGAATGTACGTCCATCCAAATACTTTTAAGCAATGAAAGCTGAGTGGAAATGAAAGTGTAATAGAAAACTTGAGGAAGATTACCAATGGAATGGTTTAGGAATATCTGATTTTTGGATTGTGGGTTGGTCCCAACTTTAGGATGCTGGATAAGAATTTGAGATTGGTGTAAAAGTTGCCTTTGTAATTGAAAGGTAAATGCAGACATAGCTGCTGCTTTAGTGGTCTCCAGTAATTATTGACAGGTTAGATGATAGTTTCTGTAATTAAAGCTCTTGGTGCCCTTTCTTTTTTATTTATTTATTTATTATTTGTAAGTACTTGTATTTAGTAGTTTATAGGTTTGCAGAACTTCGCTTAACTGATATTCAGCACATTTGAAGTTTCTTTTAACATTGTTTTTGAATGTTTTTCAAGAACGTTTTGTCAAAACCTTGTTCCGCATTTCAGCACGTGGATCAGGAAGAGAAAGATTGCTCCCATGGTATTGGTGTGATAGTCCTCTTGCTGCTCATGAGAGTGAATTTCTTATGCGTGCTTCCTAGAGTTTGTTCCTATAGTCTCTGGAGGAAACCACATGAGAGCTGTGCAGCAGTTCTTTCTCCTCATCCTGTGCAAATGTCAGGTCAGACATGCTTCTGGCGCAAAGGCTGTGTGGGGTTTCTCATTTTAGTGTTAGGATATATCTGCTGTGGAGCTTGAAACATAAAACTGGTTATTCCTTGTTGTAGTAGAGAAATCCATTGGCAAAGCACGGGGATATATAGATGTGGCACATGACAGTGTCCTGAGCAGTAGAATTAAGGACTGTGTTTCTTCTTATACTTGAGGTTGCCACGTTTGGGGTTTTATTGCATTGTACTACTTATCGTGCAGATGCAGCTTATATCTGTAATGCTAGGTCTGCAGAGTATGAGAGGGATGTCTGTAAGCAAGCCTTTACCAGTTGATGTAATTTTTCTTTACAGCTTCAGATGCTTTAGCTCATGTACACAGAGGTGATAAGCCTTTAACGATGCCAGAGTTCACAGACTCAATAAAAATGTATATCTTCAGTCTTTGAAATGCATGAGATGCTTCATTGTATTTGTTCTGCTTTGAAGTACCACTTTCTCCACTTTCTGTAGATAGTGGAATTATAGTAATCTCTAAATGAAGTTTGATGGTTTTGGTTCCTTTTTATGATATGTTTCACAGTTGCCTGTGCTTGAAAGCTTCCAGTTGTTTAGGATTTTTCTGATTTATCTTTAGAAATGTTGTGTGCAAGTGATGAATTAAGATTATTGATTCATTGGTTCTTTATACCATTGTTTTTGAGGATGACTGAATGCCACTGACTTCTCTGTTGCTAAAGATTGGCAGTTTCTTTGCAGCACCTGGCATTGGTTTTAGCCTGCATCTTCTGGAGCTTCTTGTTTTGCTCAGAAGCTGCACCAAGCAACTGGTGTTTATTTGTATGTGTACTCCCCTCTGCTTCCTAGCTATGCATACTTAACATACTAGTTATCTGTTTTTTTTTTGGGTTTTTTTTTTTTTTCTGAGTTGCTGAGCTAAAGCAAGGAAAACCAAGCATTATGCTAATGACTTGCTGAGTTGTTTCCTTTTAGGTTGCGGGGATTTTTTTTTTTTCTTTCACTGGCTCTGTTTTGTTTGTTTGTGATAGGTTTTTTGTGGTTTTCTTTGTTCTTGTTTGAGGGTTTGTTTTTTTTTTTTTTTTTAATAAGACCTTGGATCATGGGCATAGTAAAATAGATCCCTTCCTCTGCCCTGGAATGACTTTAGTTGTCTCTTTTACAGCCCTTTAAGAAAAATTTTATTGTTTTTTTTTTTCTTCATTTTAACGTCCTAATAATGAGATGTCTTCTATTAATTACGTTAACTGATCCAATAAACTTAAAACACAAAACCTCTTAGCACCATTTTTACAAGTCAATGCATTAATCCTTTCAATCACGTTTGTTATTGCAATAAATTTATTCTAACCCACTGTTATTTATTCTGAATGAAACTTTTAATGGTGTTATAGTACCTCACAAAACCTTCACAAAGCTGTACTATTATCATAAATACTTGTTTGTCATAAACAACCTTTTATTACATTAATGCATATATCTTTTATAGTTCATAAACACTCTCTAATAAACCTAATGCACACATACATGCTTGCATTTTTATGAGTTGTTTTCAAAGTGTGTTTCAAAAAGCTATGTAGGTTTCAGTGTGGTCTAGCATATTTAATGCAGCTTTTTCTCAATACGAGTTATGCAGCTGAAATGCTTGGAGGGTATAGCACCTTTTAGGGTAATACTCTGTGTTAAACAGTATTATTTTTCAGGAAGATATTTTAATTGTCATGAGATATTAACTCCTACCAAACAATGTATAAGGTTGCAACTTAATGAATGCTTTATGATTTGCCATGGTCTACTTTGCTCACACAACCTTTATTTGCCACCATTTTGCAAGTAGTTTTTAATTATAAAGCTATATTCTATGCTTTTTCCACAGATCTCTTATTCCTTCACTATGCAGAATGGATCTGCTTTTGAGAAATGTAGTAAAGGGAGCTCTTCTCTGCAGGATCATTGCTCCATTAACCATGGGAGTTTTTGTTGAGTGAGGCAAGATATTGTAGAGCTGGCAAGGATGATTTCTGCAGTAGGAGAATGCCCATGCAGAGCAAATTTTGTGGCTGCGTAATTTTCTTTCTTGTATAAATCTGGCTTTACTATGAGACTAGAATATGCTCCTTTTTTTTTTTATTATCTGCATACACATATGAGATAATAGTGCTTAGTGTTCATTGGTGAGACAAATTGGTGGTCTTTGAACCATACAAATAAAAAAATACTGTATTTGGTATACACTTGATTCAGTTTGCTTAAATATAGTTTGACATCTCACAGTGGTAAGAATGGCTAACTTCCTGTTAAATAATCTCCCTCTATTCTGTAATCTGAATAAAGCAGTGGATTCTGTTGGGAAAAATGTATGACTGTGTACATAGAAACAGTGTTATTGGGTGGACCTAAAACCCACATAAGTAGCTTTAGCTTAACACTTCCTAATTCTTGAATGTTTAGTTTTTTTGAGTTAATTCCATTACAAAATGAATATTTTAAAATAAAAAAATTTATATGCAGGCAGTAGGTCTTGGGTGATACCAAACAGCATCATCTTCATATGAATTCTCTTGTCTGTGCTTTTGATAGCACAGCACAGGATTCAGGCACTGAGGATATCTAGAACATGCAGGACGGGCTTGTGCAGCTTGTGACATGGCCTGCACTTGCTTAATTGGATCTCCATTGCAGCATGTAAAGGTATCTGTTAGGTCTGTGTAAGAACATATCTATCTGTTAGTAGGAGTATGAATGTATAACTCTTTCTCTTGTCACTCTGCAGTTTGTTGGTTTTGTTTGTTTTGGGGGCAGCTTTTTGTTGGAAGAAGTCTGGAGAGATTCTTGGATCTTTCAAGTAACAAGTTAATGACGGGGAAAATTCACAGTACAAATGTTCAGATATTTCCCTAAAACTCAAACCATAGAACATAACTGGAAATTATTCTTTTCCTGCTGCAAGAACTTGAAGTGGCTACCAGCCTTTCTTCATTCAAGGTGAAATCCAAGGCATACCTGGTTTTCAGGTTTTTTTATCATTTCTAAAGCAAAGGAGTTGGGATGACTTATATGCTGTGAGGGAGAAGGAATAGTGGGAAGGCATACTAAATAAAGTACTTGTTGTTAATTTGGCTGTTGGGGTAATATAATTTCAGACAATGTGACAGTGAGCCCAGTAAAAATGCTCGTTTTGATAAACATGATTCTTTGACAGTAGTGCTGGCTGAAGTTCATCCTGCTCCCCAGAGACTTTATGATCAGGCTGCTCTCTGGTGTCACTCGTGGGTGAGTGCGTGAGTCCTGGATTTAGGATGTCTTCACTGTAAGCAGCACCAGGGTTGGGACTGAGTGACACTTATGCAAGAGTTTTTTTAGGCAAGTGTAGCTGCTTTCAGGGCAGTGCCCGGGTCATGCTAAGTGATAGCTGAATAGAGCCGCTGATGAGTGCTCAACCTCCTAAATTCTGATAAATTGTTGTCACCATCAAAGGGCAAGTTGCTCATTTCAGGAATAAACCAGTATGCTTTGACACAGCAGACCCTGGTGGTGCTCTTATATTGCAGAGTTCCTGTTCCATGAAGATTGTTACCTTTTCCAAAACGCTTCCTCTGCTGGAAAGAGAACCAGTATTAGCAGAGTAGAGGTCTATAATGCTTCACACACAGCAGCCAGACAAAACTGTTGTGTCTCTTGTTCTTTTCTCATTCTCTCATCTGTCTGCCTGAATAGAATTGATTGGATAGGACTTGCTGTAATTGGTTTTTAAAATGAGTAGTGTTCCAGTTTGTTGTCGGGGGCAGTTCGGTGAGTAATCTCATGCTGACCTTGACACCGTGATACTGTAAAATGCAGATCAGGTTGGTTCTTTTAAGCAGAGAAATGATTTAATTTGGGTTTATTTCTAGTAAGAGGGAGCTAATAAGGAAAAGTTTGTGAGCCTCCTGCCCGTGTGATGACATATTTTCTCCATATGTAAAAGCATTGAGCTAGTTGTAGTATTTGATTTACAGGCCCATTAGAGAACTAGGCAGATGTTACTAACTTTGCTGACTCTTGGGCTCTTGTCTCTGTCCTTTACTAGTTTACAGAGACTGAATTTTGGGCATCAATCCATGTTTTAACATGTAATTCTAATGAAGTGTGATTGACAGACTTCAAATAAACTGGTGTCATTAAGCTGCTGTTCCAAAGGGTGTGCAACATTGAATGAATGCACTCAGCTTATAGTTAAACAAAATTGAATTCCCTATGCACTGGCTGTAGATTTTTTTTTCCTATTTTTTTGTCCTTTTTTTTTTCTGTTTGCAGATGAATTGACTCTCAGAAAATTCTAGAACGTAAGAATCAATGTGATTTGAAACATTAATGATATGGTAACAAAAAGCATTACAAAACAGGAAAAAGGTATTGCAGGATAGCAAGGAGACAGCAACCACTTGAATCCTCAAGGAAGATTGTTCAGGATGCTGATCTATTAGAACTGAAGCTGATAGTTGTTTGGTATTTGTACTGCATTGAAGGTAAGAGGGCATGAGTCACTTTGCAGCATTCAGGCATGGACAAATGTGAATCGCCTCTGACTAAACCACCTGCAAGCAAGAAGCTGAAATTGCTCAGCAGTTGAGGAGGAAGCTGTGTGCGTGCCTGCCTTCTGTCATGGCACATAAGCAAACTCCTAGCTTGTTGCTGTTATTTTGCCTCCATATGTATTAATAACTGAATTTTGTAATCGATGGCTTCATATGGAAGCTGAAGGAAATGAGATTCCTGGTGAGCTTCACATCAGACAAAGAGAGAAGGTGTACAAATACCATGTCTTCCTTCATTTTAGGAGGTTGAAGATCTCTTACCATCCTAATCCACAATCAGATGTGTAGAGAGGGTGTTGTAAGAAGTCAATGTGAAAAAAATATTTTAAGAACACATGCAAACCGCATGCTTTCCTCCAAGCAGTTAGAATGGTAAGGTACTTGCAGTGCTTGAATCAAAATGTCCCTGATTAAAAGCCAGTGGATCCCTTTGAAATTAGTTGGAACTGTTTTCTCAAAGCAAAGATGAGAATTTAGTTTGCATATGAAACAGAAGTGATTGAAAGTCTCCACTTCAGGTTTTTGTCAGTTATTTTGGAGATGCACCAGAACAGTTTCTGATGTTGAGACTGTATTCTGACCCTGTCTTCAGTGAGGCAAGATCAGGAAAGAGCATTCACTTAAGGTACCATCTCTTCTGAGCTGTCAGTCATTAACAGACGTTTTCTTTTGTTTGGGCAGTAGCAGGTGGCTACCTGTGATGGAGCTTGTTGCTCAGAGGATGAGTAGATAGATGCTATTTGCCTTGTGCCTTGTCCTGGGTTCAGCAGTAGCAGTCATTTTTCTCCTTCTTAGTAGCTGGTACAGTGCTGTTGTTTTGACTTTCAGCCTGGGAACAGCACTGATAACACGGATGTTTTTAGTTGCTGCTCAAATGTTTAGTCTGACCAAGGACTTTCTCAGTCTCATGTTCTGCCAGGGAGGAGGGGAAGCTGGGAGGAAGCAGAGACAGGACACCTGACCCAAACTAACCAAAGAGGTATTCCATACCACAGCAGGTCATGCCCAGTGTATAAACTGGGGGCAGTTACCTGGAAGGGTTAGATCACTGCTGGGTCGGGCTGGGTATCGGTCAGCGGGTGGTGAGTGGTTATATTCTTTCCCCCTGTTATTTCCCTTATCATTATTACTGGTGGTAGCAGTAGTGGTTTGTGTTATACCTTGGTTACTGGACTGATCTTTTCTCAACCTGTGGGAGTTACATTTTTTCAATTCTCCTCCCTATACCTCTGGGAGCGGGGCAGGGGAGGAATGGGGAGGCGTGAGCAAGGGCTGTGTGGCTGATTTGCCGACTGGATTTAAAACAATACAGTTCTTTTTGATGCCCAATGTGGGGCACAAGGGTTGAGATAATGACAGATCTGACCACAGTGTGTATAATCGTATCTGTGATAAGCATTCATTGTTTCGGATTAATAGTCACTCGTCACAATGCTGATTTACTGGCTCTCAAAATTGTTGCTCTAGATCTTGGAGCTTCAGAATGTTGTACTTTACTTACAGCTGATATTTGCTACCTTAGTGTTTATCAGCTGGGGGGCTTGGGCTAAGGTTCTTGTTTTACTGTACTTTATGGTAATGACTTGTAATACAATAGACATATTGGTCATGAAACTGGTCTGGCTTGTGTTCCCAGTGTGGTCACCACATCTGTACTTTGGGAGATATATAATGGAAGCGGCTTGCCAGACTGGTCAAGGATGCTTTAAACTAGATGTGTTGGGGGAGGGGGGCATCATTCCATCCCAACACACACAGTCACTTGTCACCACCTATAATAAATGTTCAGAGCTATGTAGAGATATTCCAGCTGCTCCAGCCAATGAGCTGGCTTCATTTGGAGCACGGCTCAGATGCCCCAGTACGAACGCACGTAGCATAGGGAACAAACAAGAGGAATTAGAGATGTGTGCACGTCTACGGGGATATGATAGCATAGGCATCACAGAAACATGGTGGGATGGCTCCTATGACTGAAGCATTGGAATGGAAGGTTATAGGCTTTTTAGGAAAGACAGGCCTGGTAGGCGGGGAGGGGGAGTTGCTATTTATGTTAGGGATAGGCTGGAGAGTATGGAAGTCTGTCTGGGGACAGGTGAGCAGTCAACAGAGAGTTTGTGGGTCAGGGTTAAAGGGAGAACAGCAATGGGAGACATTATTGTGGGGATCTATTACAGATTGCATGACCAAGAGGACTCGGTGAATGAAGCGCTCTACAGACAGATAGGAACAGCCTCACGCTCGCAGGCCCTTGCTCTCATGGGGGACTTCAACCACCCTAATATCTGTTGGAGGGATGGTACGGCCCGGCACAAGCAATCCAGGAGGTTCCTCCATTGTGTGGAAGACAACTTCCTTCTGCAAGTAATAGAGGAGCCAACAAGGAGAGGTTCCATGCTTGACCTTGTCCTCACCAACAGGGAAGGGCTGGTTGGAAAAGTGACACTCCAGGGCAGCCTTGATTGCAGCGATCGTGAGATGGTCGAATTCAAGATCCTCAGGGCAGTGAGAAGAGTGTGCAGCAAGCTCAGTGCCCAGGACTTCAAGAGAGCAGACTTTGGCCTCTTCAGGAACCTGCTTAGTAAGGTTCCGTGGGATATAGCCCAAGAGGACAGGGGGGCCCAAGACTGTTGGTTGATATTCAAGGATCACGTGCTGCAAGCTCAGGAGCGATACATCCCCACTAGAAGAAAGTGCTGCAGGAGGGCCAGGAGACCTCCTTGGACGGATAAGGAGCTGCTGAGGAAAATTCGAAGGAAAAAAGAGGCTTATAAAAGGTGGAAGCAAGGACAGGCAGCCTGGGAAGAATACAGGGATGTTGTTCAGGAAGCTAGGGACCAGGTTAGGAAAGCTAAGTCCCACTTAGAATTAAACTTGGCTAGGGATGTTAAGGATAGCAGGAAGGGATTCTATAGGTACATTGCAAGTAAAAGGCAGACTAGGGACAAGTTGGGTCCTCTCCAGAAGCTATCGGGAGAACTGGCTACCCTGGATTTGGAGAAGGCTGAGGTTCTTAATGACTTCTTTGCCTCAGTCTTCACCGGAAAATGCTCTGACCACACCACCCAAGTCTTGGAAGGCAGAGTCAGGGACAGTGAGAATGAAGACCCTGGGCCCACTGTAGGAGAGGATCTGGTTTGAGACCATCTTAAGAACCTGAACATATACAAGTCCATGGGACCTGATGAAATCCATCCGCGGGTCCTGAAGGAGCTGGCAAATGAAGTTGCTAAGCCACTGTCCATCATATTTGAAAAAGCATGGCAGTCAGGTGAAGCTCACGATGACTGGAAAAAGGGAAATATAGCCCCCATTTTCAAAAAGAGGGAAATGGATGAGCGGGGGAACTACAGAGCAGTCAGTCTCACATCCGTGCCTGGCAAAATCTTGGAGCGGATTCTCCTGGAAGTCATGCTGAGGCACATGAAAACCAACAAGGTGGTTAGTGACAGCCAGCATGGCTTCACTAAGGGGAAGTCATGCCTGACCAATTTGGTGGCCTTCTGTGATGGGGCTGCAGAACTATATGGACAGGGGTAGAGCAGTTGATGTCATCTACCTGGATGTGTGCAAAGCGTTAGACACTGTCTCACATGACAACCTTGTCTCTAAGTTGGAGAGACATCAATTTGATAGGTGGACCACTCGATGGATAAAGAACTGGCTGGATGGCCGCATGCAAAAAGTTGTGCTCAATGGCTCAGTGTCCAGCTGGAGACCAGTAACGAGTGGTGTCCCTCAGGGATCGGTGTTGGGACCAGTCTTGTTCAACATCTTTGTCGGTGACATGGACAGTGGGACTGAGTGCACCCTCAGCAAGTTTGCCAATGACACCAAGCTGTGTTGTTCGGTTGATATGGTGGAGGGAAGGAATGCCATCCAGAGGGACCTTGACATGCTTGTGAGGTGGGCTGATGCCAACCTGATGAAGTTTAACCATGCCAAGTGCAAGGTCCTCCCCCTGTGTTGGAGCAATCCCAGGCACAGCTACAGGTTGGGCAGAGGAGAGATTCATAGCAGCCCTGCAGAGAAGGACTTGGGGGTGTTGGTTGATGAGAAAATGAACATGAGCCGACTGCAGTGTGCGCTCGCAGCCCAGAAAGCCAACCGTATCCTGGGCTGCATCAAAAGGAATGTGACCAGCAGGTCGAGGGAGGTGATCCTGCCCCTCTACTCTGCTCTTGTGAGACCTCACTTGGAGTATTGTGTGCAGTTCTGGTGTCTTCAACATAAGAAGGATATGTAGCTGCTGGAGCAAGTCCAGAGGTGGGCAACAATGATGATCGGGAGACTGGAGCACCTCTGATATGAAGGCAGGCTGAGAAAGTTGGGGTTGTTCAGCCTGAAGAAGAGAAGGCTGCATGGAGACCTCATAGCAGCCTTCCAATATCTGAAGGGGGCCTATAGGGATGCTGGGGAGAGACTCTTCATTAGGGACTGTAGTGAGAGGACAAGGGGTAACGGGTTCAAACTTAACCAGGGGAAGTTTAGGTTGGATATGAGGAAGAAATTCTTTCCTGTAAGGGTGGTGAGGCACGGGAATGGGTTGCCCAGGGAAGTTGTGAATGCTCCATCGCTGGCGATGTTCAAGGCTGAATTGGACATAGCCTTGGGTGGCATGGTTTAGTGGGAGGTATACCTGCCCATTGCAGGGGTGTTGGAACTAGATGATCTTAAGGTCCTTTGCAACCCTAACTATTCTATGATTCTATGATCTTTTTTCCCTCTCCTTGGGTGGTCAGCCTATGAGGGAGACATTCCCACACACCCTAGTGTACAGCAGCTACTCAAACTCCGACCGCAGCAGATGGCACAGCTACTCCAGCCCCAGTGACAAGTACAGCAGCATCTTTTGAGAGTTCCAAAGGTTCTGAATGGCCTTTGGGTACCCTTGAGACCTGCCTGCTGATTGTGATGGGGATCAGCATGTTGGCACGCACACAGAGTGTGTTTTGCCCACAACTATTTCTTCTGATCTTGGGAGTTAAGCGGAGTTGTGTTTGGGTCTTGTCTAGGGTCAGACGACTATATAGGACCACCAAGTGATTTTTCCCAAGGCTGGACAGTCGTGAGTGCCAGGGTGTGTGGGACAGTTATGGGCAAGTATCTAGTCCACTGGGCCCCTCCAGTGCTTTGGAAGCATCGCAGATGGAAAGCAGCTGTATGAAATCCCCAACGACAAGCTGCAGAAACTGCTGAAGGGGAGGGTGAATTATTTTGAGCCTGGTGTGCCCATGACACTTCAGGCCATCAGGGCAGAGATGCAACATAGAGATGGACTTATGATCGAGGTATGGCTTAGCAATGGACACTATTGCCCAGGTTATTCATGAGTGTGAACACTGCACACAGCCTCTCCTGCTCTGAAAGACTGTTACAAGCGATGGAGCCCGACATGATGGACTGGATGGACTCAGCAGCTTTCTAGGGATTGGTCCATGCACTAAGGAATGATATCTCTCTCTCCCCCTCTCTCTGTGGATGTATATATATTTATAAAAGAGTGATGGTATATTGAAAATGTAGGATCTGAGCATGACGTGAATGGTATGGAAGAAGGGGTGGATACTGTCCTGGGTTCAGCAGTAGCAGTCATTTTTCTCCTTCTTAGTAGCTGGTGCAGCGCTGTGTTTTTGATTTTGGGCCTGGGAACAGCACTGATAACACCAGTGTTTTTTAGTTGCTGCTCAGTAATGTTTAGTTTGACCAAGGACTTTCTGAGACTCATGGTCTGCCAGGGAGGAGGGGAAGCCGGGAGGAAGCAGAGACAGGACACCTGACCCAAACTAACCAAACAGGTATTCCATACTACAGCAGGTCATGCCCAGTATATAAACTGGGGGCAGTCACCTGGAAGGGTTAGATCACTGCTGGGTCAAGCTGGGTATCGGCCAGTGGGTGGTGAGCAGTTGTGTTCTCTTCCCTTGTTGTTTACCTTATCATTATTATTATTGGTGGTAGCAGTAGTGATTTGTGTTATACCTTGATTACTGGACTGTTCTTATCTCAACCTGTGGGAGTTACATTTTTTCGATTCTCCTCCCCATCCCTCCGGGAGCAGGGGGGGGAGGGATTGAGTAAGGGCTGTGTGGCTGATTTGCTGACTGGGTTTAAACCACCAGTGTCTAGGAAACAGAAAACAGGAATGGCTTCAGGATGATGCATTTCAGGAAGGGTCTACAGTAAATCTCTAATGTTGAGGGGTTCTGTGTTTTTTGGCACACAACTGAAAATAACGTATTTCCACCATGGTGAGACTCGTTTACGTATTCCTGAGAGGAACTGGCTGCCTGCTGTACATCAGCCCTGTGCCATCTTCGTGTTGTGGTTTGTGCTACCTTTCAGTTTTCATGAGCATCTCTCTGTGTGTCAACAAGAATCTAAACTCTTCCTTAAAGTCTTAAGTTTTCTTTTGACTTTTTCTATCTCATAAGCTTTTGGGCTAATAAATTATTCTATAAATCAAGCATATATGCTCTCACACTCTCATACGCAATCTCATCTATTTGGATTTTTTGTTTGATTTATTCTTTTACTTCGAAAGGCTTTTCCTGGATACAGGGTACATCCAGTTGGTCTTTAGTTGCCTTTGGATTCTGCACTGACCCACAAGCATGTTCGTTGAGCAGTGAGGCTATGACAACCTGACACATCTGGCTTGTGGCTACGCAGAGATCCATTAGAGCTATCAGTCCAATTTGGGTGTTTGCAACTCCTAGATGTAGCAGGAAAGCTCCCTTTTCCAGTGTAATAGGGTTACATTCATCTTTCTTCATATCTAAATTAATTGCCTTGTCTTTTTGTCTGTTGGCAAATTTTATGTTTCATTTACTGTGAACAATTGCATTCTCCCATATATGCCAGGCTTCAGCATACAATAGATTTTCCTCCTTCTTATTTAAAAAGAAATGTTTACCAATAAAAAGAAAATTAAAATGTGTCATGATGATTTGGTCTAAAAATAAAAACATCGAGGGTAAGCTTTCATCCCAATTATACCTTGACAGTAAGAAATACTGTGTTTGTGTGTGTTTCCATTTTAGAGAATGTGAAATAATATTTGTTGTTTGTTTCTTGTGTTTGTTTGGGTTTTTTTAGTAATTTCTCCTTTTGCAATTTGTGGGATTTTGGTTTGTGTGGTTTTTGCTTGTTAGTTGTTGTTGTGGTTGTTTTAGAAGTATAGTAGAATTACTTTTTGTGTGAAATTGTTTCTCATAATCATAGAATCATAGAATAGTTAGGGTTGGAAAGGACCTTAAGATCATCTAGTTCCAACCCCCCTGCCATGGGCAGGGCCACGTCCCACTAAACTATGCTGCCGAAGGCTCTGTCCAACCTGGCCTTGACCACTGCCAGTGTTGGAGCATTCACAGCTTCCCTGGGCAACCCATTCCAGTGCCTCACCACCCTTACAGGAAAGAATTTCTTCCTCATATCCAATCTAAACTTCCCCTGTTTAAGTTTGAACCTGTTACCCCTTGTCATGATGATTTTGTCTTGCAATACTCCTTGGTTACAGCTCATGCAATGGCAGTCAGAGTAAATTTCTGAGTCCTATTGACCCTCTGTACTTTAACCCCCT
Source organism: Ara ararauna (assembly GCA_028858755.1). Classification (NCBI taxonomy): domain Eukaryota; kingdom Metazoa; phylum Chordata; class Aves; order Psittaciformes; family Psittacidae; genus Ara; species Ara ararauna. The sequence goes on from CM054379.1 coordinate 104,280,421, forward strand.
GGATTTTGCCTTCATTGGCTTCTAATATATATTTCCCAATTCCTAGAACTACTTTTGCATAGATGTTTTGAATGATGTACTTCAATTTGTTGTCCAGTAATTTGGGGGGGTGGGGGGGTAAGGGAGAGGGAAATTATGCTTTTCTACTTGCTGCCTTCCATCCTTAACATTACAGCAATACCCTGACCAAAGAAGTGGTTGGCACTGGTGATAGATAATGAGATAATGAGAGCAATGGCAAAGTATTCACAGCAGGTAGTGGATGTGAATGTATGTTGCATGTGATGACCCAATCTCTTCTCTGTTTTTCTGTAAACATATGCAAACAGATATCGTTTATAGTAAGGAAAGCCTCCACCAGGCATAACTATATTTTTATATCCTCTTTATATTATCTCTTACTGGTACGTTCAGTATACCAATTGCAAAAGCAAATATACTATGCCTACCAAAACCATTATCAGTTACCATTTAGCATACTCATTAGAAATGACTTATTAGAATATGAATGTCTATATTATTTTTTAAAACATCATTCTTCACTTGAAGTACTACTAGTCTACCACTGCCAACTATCAAATTTCCAGTTGTCAACTAATATGCAAATAACCTCCTGGGTTGTTATAATTTCAAATAAGTTTCAGTATTTTCATATTGAATATAAATGTTGAGTTCTAATGAGTTTTGGTTTGCAGTAAGGGATGAGCTGACAGCAGGATGAAGTTGCAGCAGGCAAGGCTGGGTTTGAGCAAAAGCTGCAATTTTGATACCTGAATAGAACTGAATCCTTTTGACTTGATTTCTCATACCTCAAAACATTGGAATTCTATTTCTAAACGTGGCCTTGATAGAGGCTAATCCTGATTGAGGGTCTGACCCAGCACTGCTTTTTGAGGGGTAGCTTCCTAACATGCAGTAAGTCAGTTTACTGGTTCAAAAGCATGACTAGTAAGAAACTTACTTTGCAAAGCAGCCGACGTCATTACTCCAGCTATGTTCTGATACACAGGCACCTCCAGGTTGCTTATGTACAGCTGTAAAAACTGTTAGACTTCCCCAATATTCCAGACACCAGAGAGTTCCTTTTGATACGTTATGGTTGAGTGCTCTTTCCCCTTTGTAATTTTATTTTGATTCTTCAGTCTGATGTAGTTTTCTTATGACCCATTTCGACATGTTTGCTTTTACAAGATCAACCTGCTAGCTGCTTTGGAAAGGTGTTTATTTCTGGTGTTGTTGTTCACACATGTAGACAGAAGGAATAAAAAGATTAATGGCTTAGGCAAATACTTACACCTTCATTTTGTAGCACAGATGTTTATATAGGCATTTACACTTTGTGGGGCTTGTGTTAACATACCTGTTCTGAGGTTTCTCTGGGTCTGTGTGATCTTAGGAAAAAAAAAAAACCAAACCCATGTTTACTCTTTCTGTACCACCTTTTCCCTGTCAATTTTGTAGCTGGGGCTTAACATTTCCAAAATTTGTGTCTTTAATATTTCAGTGAGCTGGAATTTATGCATGTTGTCAGATCTTCACAAAGATGGCAATAACTATTTCAGCCTGGTGTTACTTCTGAACAGTTAGCAGTTCTGGAGTATGCACTGTCTGAACCCTTTGCAAGCTGCTCCCTGGCCTTGAGGATGAACAGCAGCAGCTTCTGCCACAGGCAGGGAGCTGGTGAGATGCTCCACCAGCAGTGCTGTGGCTTCCCCTTCCAGCCAGGAGAGCCATCTGCCAGGAAGAAACTTGCACTGAGCTTTTGTGCACCTTGCCCTGTAAGCAGGCTCTCCTCTCATTAACCCAGTGCTTGTTTTTCTTCTGGCAGTGCTGCATGGGCAGGTGTACCGGTTTTGCACCCTGGAGGGGACGTGGCTGCTGAAGGAGAATTCAACGCTGCCCTGGAGGAACCTGTCTGAGTGTGAAGCCTCTGACCAGGTAAGAGTTTCCATCTCTTGTTGCTGTTGTGTTTAGGACAAAACAGAAGAGAGAAAAAATACAGTCATTGATGCTCATGCATTTGTGTCCTGTCCTGAGTGCCTTGCTTCAATGAGCTTAATGGTAAGGGGCATCATGCCTCTCCTCTTCAACAAAGGCAATGTGGAGGGTAGATGAGAGCAGGTTTCAGTGTATGTGAGAGAGCCAAGAGAAGTGAACCAGGTAGTCCCAGCTACGATGCAGGGCAGGGGGCTCAACAGCAGCCCACCTAAAGGGAGGAGTGACCTAATTGCCTTTACTTACATTCACAAGTTGTTACAGTAAAGTGAGTGTTTATTCTCTGTCTTGTTAGCAGCTATTAAGGTGATTAAGATGAACTGAACTGAAGGATGTTTGCTTTTTACCTTTGGGCAGGGGGGCTTTTTACTTGTTTGGGGTTTGTTGTTTTTTTTGTCTTTTTACCTTAATTTGCTGTGACCAATGGAATTAGTCTTGTCAGTGCTATTTTCTTGCCCTAGTGCTTTATACTCTGCAGGGAGCTGAGACAACCGGGCACCAAATGAAGGACAGCATAGGGATTTCCAGGGGATTTTTGTCAGCCACTGGCGTCAGCTAGCGCACTGTGCATTCTCATGACACATGATACCATTACTGCTGTGAGCCTCCCAAGGGCAATGCTTTTTCTTACATAAATTGAGTGCACTCTCTCCGTCCCAGGGTACTGGGAGCTAGTACACACCTAGCCAAAAGAGTTCAAGGGTATGAAATTCCCAAGTGCTGCAGGGCCTGTGCCCTCTTGAGTTCCCATTCCTTAATGCCTCATTCTTCTGAAGTAATAAATGGCTGCAGACTGGAAGGAGATAGGAAAAGAGAGAGCTTCTAATTCTTTAAATATACTAAAATTGACTTTTTTCCTTTAATTTGCAGCCTTATTCCTTGTCCCTTCTTTGTTCTGGGGTATCCCAGCAGAGCGTGTTATCTTGAGCAACTAGGCCTACGCTTTGTATTGACTTTTCCTTGTTTGCCATTATGGTTTCTTCCAGAGCTGTGTTGGGACATGCCAAGGAGAGAGATACCTCATGGAAACACTTGGCCATTTGGCACCTGCCTCCAAGTTTCCATACACTGACCCGCATGCTGAAACCCTGCATACATGTTGTCAGTCCCTGAAATGTGAACAGCTGTGTTTGGTTTTACAGCTAATATATAGAGAGCCCCATAACAACCTACTTTGTTTTAAGCATCTTGTATATGAGAACAAAAGATTGCTTTGATAAGTTAGCTGTGTATTATTTATAATTGTTGCTAAAACAAAATCCGAAGGGTTTGTGAGTGAATCCTTGTAAAATACTGTTGATTTACTTTGTGTGTAATGTGGTTTTGATCTGCATAGATGCTTTAAATTGTCGGGTCTCAGTAGTTTACCTGAGCTTTGATACTGAAGACTTTTTTAGTTTTCTCTTCATAAGGCAGCTCTTGTATCATTCCCTTTAAATCATTAACCGAGCAAATCCTTGGGGAACAGCCTGTATGTTCACCTTAAATTCTCCTGTCTGTTCAAAGTACATCTGAATAGCTGTACTTATTTCTGCAGTACAAGTATATTTCTTTGTACAGCACAGGTCTCAGGAGTCAATTGCAGAATTAGCAGCTTGAAGAAGGGAAGTGAAATGCCCTAATCTAAATAGACTAAGATATGTACTTAGAAGTGAACCAGAATAGAGAATATGAATGTGCCTCTCAGGCTGAGCAATAATCCTGTAGCTTTTAAAATACTTTTCCCTAAAGATTTTGGCCAGCCCTTTCAAACAAGGGTCTCAGTAGTCATGTCTTCAACAGAGAATCTAAAGAGAGTCGCAGGCCAGGACTGTCAGAGGGGTGCAAGCATCTGTGGTGCTCTGGCCCACACTGAGTTGCTCCCTCCTGGACAGTGCTGTAACACTGTCATGAGATGTTGGGCTGTAGTTTATTACGAGGAGGTTGCATAGTTGAGACAGAAGGGAGACTATTTGGAAGGCTTGGCCTTAGAATCAGTGAATGGAGCCTGACTTGGTTTACCTCTAAGTATGGATGTAGTCAGAGGACCACCCTCTTTACAGCAGTAAGTAGACTTGCTATAAGTGTTCAAGTCTGAAAACATCAATTTTACTGGTTTTATTGCAGGACTGAGTTGTGTCTGTGCTTTCTGCCATCTGTTTAAGACTTGCTTTTGTGGTAATTCATGCCTCTCCAACTTGTTATGAAATAATGTCATGTTATCTATTTCTGACTGTTTAAGTGAACACCTTGGGAGCACCTGGGAATTAAGATTAAATTTTTATTTCTTTAGAGCATACAGAAGGTGAAGACTTGATTTGATATGTGCATTGAAACTTGAAAGTGGGAGGATGATTTCTGGTTATCATTAAGAACAGTTAGAAAGTAGCTGGAAGAAAAGAACTGAAGCCCATGAGCTGTATCTTTTTCCCCCTCCCCCGTTTTTTTTTTTCCTCCTTTATATGCTCTCAGGATGCACCAGAAGAACAGCTCCTGAATTTGTCCATCATATACACCATTGGATATGCTCTTTCCTTCTCTGCCCTTGTAATAGCAACTGCCATTCTTCTTGGATTCAGGTAACTGGCAAAGCTCTGAAGTGAGTGGGGGAAAAGGTGTTACTTTTTTCCATATAGTAGTATCAGACTTCAACCGACTTTCTCCTTTTGATTATTTTCCCCTTTTCCTATCACCTCATTATTTCTCTATCTTATGTCACTTCTGTGTTCCTTCCTACAATCATTTCTTCTCAAAATACAAGTAAGATTCTCAAATTTTTGCAGTGTTACTTGTGTGAATGAGTGGAACAGATGATTATATCAGTTGAAATATTTTGTTGTGACTTTTTTTATTTCAATTAAATTCCCACCAGAAGAGATGAGAGAAGAGAGCGATTCCAGCATTTCCTCATGGTGTTGCTTTGCAGATGAAGCACTAGTCTGGGGTGTGAGAGGACACTTAGAACAGAAGCTTTCATCTTGCCTTGCTTAGAATACACAGAGCATAAATTTCAGTCTGGCCCATTTTCCAGCCAGCTCCCTGCTACTGTATATCGCCAGGTCCCATTGTCCCTTTTACAGACTGATGAGGCTGCCTCCTAAAAAAAAAAACACCCAGTTTTCTGTCTCCTGGTACTCTTTTGAAATCAAGTCAGGAATCTTCAGTGCTCTGATCCTTAAGAAACTTCCTTCCCTGACTAAAGAATTATCATTGCCAGTTAATGATCATTTTCTCTGATGCCAGCACTCTTATTTTAGCAAGGCAATCCCACTCCTTTTCACCCTTTTAAGTGTTTATACCTCTTAAGTATTTAAAAAGATCAGTCATACCTTTTAGCTCCTCATTTCCAAAACTTAAAACTATACAAGCCTTCTAATGTTGCACCACACCTTTTAGCATTGTATTATCCTTCCTCCCAGTGGAGAAGCATAGGCTTGCAATTTCAAAGATTTAAAATTACTGCAGAAATGCAGGGGTGTGCTCACCCTCTGTGAATGCCATGGGGTAATTCATTTGTGTGCATTGTACCTGTGCAACTCTGGTACTCGTTTGACAAGACACCAGATGTCTTGAAATCTCCAAATGTCTCTCACATAAGTGCTTGCTTCTTATTTCACCCATCAGTGATACTTCCGAGTAATCTTAACAGGGCAAACATAAAGGTCGCAGAGCTCAACCGTATACTTTTGGAAAGAAGGAAGGATGTGAATGTGTTTTGTTAGGGAACCTGAGTAAGTTTGTCACTTACTCTCCTATGATGACTTGTAGAAGAGAGGGAATTTTGGTGCCTTAACTTTTGTGGAGAGACACTTTCATATTTTTAACTTGTACTTTGAAGCAGGAATTGGGGAAGTGTACACAAGTGTGTGCTTCTGATATTGCAAATGAATTTTCAGCGATGTTAAAGGGGACAAGAGTCTTGTTAAAACTGTCAGCAATCTATTTGTGCTTTCCTGTCTAAATTGTCTGAGGAAAAATTGATCCTGGATCTCAAGAAATGCATGAGACCTATCCCTATGTGAACTACAGCTGCTGGATTTTGATTGGAACCTCTGTTCGTGGCCTCTCCCCAGTAGCTGCACAACCTCAACAAATAGGGATCAAAATCTAATTCAGTGGCACCAAAATGCTGATGTTCTCCCCTTTTGTAATAAGGAGGCCTTTTTAAGTTCCTAGACTACAGAATAACTCTTGGTTTTAATAATGATAAAACAAAAGAAACAATATATCTCTAGTGTCCAATTTTGCGTCCTCCGAAAGAAATGGAAGAAAGTCCAATTTCAATGATGGAAGCTGAATTAGGGCCATTGCTTTGTGACTGAAACAATTTAAATAACTTTTATTGCTTGTAGCAGAAATACTCTGTAACTACTTGCAATCTATTTTCTTCAGTTGGTTAATTTACATGATTTTTTTCAATCTGTAGCAGTTCTGACGGGTAGCAACAAATAAATTTTGAGTTAAAAGAAAATAAATATTAATCATATGTCAGTTTTGAAATAAGCCGTGACTTAGAAGTGTTGCAAAAAATTCTATTTGAGCTATGGAAAAAAGTTCTCCTTCTTTGGTGCAAAACCTGTATCAGACCAAGTTCATTTTTCTACACAAATTTATAGGGCAATAAAAATAGACATAGTCTTTCTAGAGCAATTACTGTCTATCATATGTTACTTGTATCTTTTTCGTATCAGAAAAGAATCATACCCAGTGTAACTTCCTTTGAAAAAAAGGATGATGTGTACCCTTGCAGAAGAAGGGAAGAAAAATGTTTGTGGGTAAGGCTGATATAACATTGGCAGCACCCTGCAGTTGGATGCCATTTACATGACTGCAGTTTCTTTTGCTATCCCTTAACATTCTTTTTTTTGACAAGTAGCAATTTTATTATCTTTACAGCTGGCTGCTGAAATTCAAGAGGGTTTTTTAAATGGTTGGGTCTTGTTTGGCTGGTTTTTGGTTGTTGTTTTAGTTGTTGTTTTGTGGTTTGTTTTTTTTTTTTTTTCCAATTCTGAATGCAGAGATCAAATTTCTGTTCCTTTTACTTCTACAGAAAGTATTTACAATTCCCTCGGGGCAATCTGAATACAGATTTTTCTCTTGTCAAAGTGGTAATTTACAGGTTGATGTTTTTTATTGTGGGTTTGGGCACAGCCAGAACCTGCACTGCACCTCAGGAACCTGCAGTTCCTGAGCCAAGTGCAGTGACATTGGGGTCAGTTCAAAGAGATTAGATTCAGCCTCATGTGAAACTTAACTGTTTACAGTCCTCTCAGATATTTCTTCTGAAAATTATTTTTACACTTTTTCAACTTTGAATGTATTTTTTTCATTACACACTGATCTCCTTCTTTCCCCTATACACTTGGGGCTAGAGTTTGGAATGTCTTTTCCTTGAAAGTGATTTCTTCCCAAAACCACTTTGAAATCCCTACAGCTATTCTCAAGTTAGGGGATTTCCTCTGGTACCTCCTGATTTCCAACAGGGCTTGTTCCTTCCCTCAGTCCTATGTGTGATGTTGCAGCTTATCAATAGATAGTGGATCATGACTGATTCTTCCTTTTTACAGACATCTGCATTGCACAAGGAATTATATTCACCTGAACCTCTTCACCTCGTTTATCCTCCGGGCTATATCAGTCTTCATTAAAGACTCAGTGGTGAAATGGATGTACAGCACAGCCACACAAGAGCACCAATGGGAAGGACTTATTGCCTACCAGGTAGGGACAGACACTGGGGTAGTCCTCAGGATATTGGAGTCATCGCTGCAGTATGTCTGGATGACAGCAGATAATTTAATGTTGTAGCTGTGCTGCCCTGTTCTTGGGACAGGCAAGTAGTTGGTGCCATGGCATGTTTCTCTGCCTGTGGGAAGTTTGCCTATACTAGACAGAAGAAACATGAAGAGGTGGACTTTTGAGATATGTAGATATATATATACTCGTATACGCATGCCTGTATCTTTTTGCCATGCTGCAGGTTCATTTCTTTCTGGCAGTGACAAGAGGACATTCATTTCCCTAAGACAGCACCTTTTGTAATAGGACTGTCTGTCTTGTATAATGACCAAATTAGTTGGTCATTCTTGGAGGTCTGTATAATCTGTTGATGATGAGGAAATAAAAAAGGAAGTATCTGGTTAAAATGCAAATTTGAAAGCATTTAGAAAGGCTTTGGAGAAACAGGCCAATTAAATATTTCTAATTGAAGGGAGAGAATATTCAACTCTTGTGAATGATGAAAGCATGCCTTTCCCCATTCAGATGTGGTATACAAAATGTACTTGAATCTTCAAAGATGGGATTTTCATTGTCTGTATAGCTCTTGTGTTTCTACAACATGGGTTCAGCATTTGCTGCAGCAATGCAGGGTGGGGTTGTAAATGGTATGTCTTCTGATGCCTACATAGTACCATCCTTTTCTGACCCTTTGCCTAAGGCTTAAGCACTAATGCCAAACAGTGAATCTTATATGATGTCTGATTTCTTCTGATCTGCAATTTATAAACTGGCAGAAAATAATATTTTAATACATATCTTGAATAGTTTGGAAATGTTCACACTGTCATTCATTCAGTGTTCACATATCAGTCATTCACTACTTCCAAAAAAAACTAGGCTGTATGTTTTCATCAGATCTGATGGATGTATTTATTAGGTAATCGGGTTTCATAGTTATTTAAAGCCCTACCGACCACTTCTCGGTAATTTACTAGTCAAGAGAGATTTTGCACTTAAATGTGATGCACTGGCCAGTATTGCAGTTCTGTCAGAAATTTTTTGCTTTGTAAAATAGTATTATGGCATCCACTACTTGTTCTTTAGTAAATTCTCAAGTGCAGAGCAAAATATCTGGGGAAGTGAAAAGATTTGCTGGCTGCAGTTGATACAGAACCTTTCACTTTCAGTACAGTACACTTACAGTACCTTTCATCTTTGTGTTGTGCTTTTCAAATTATAATCAATTGGTTATTGAGGGAAAATGCAGAACATGCAATTTAAAGATATTTTTTTCTTTTTTTCTTTTTTTTTTTTTTTTTTTTCTTTTAGGGAAGAATGTTGTTGAAATCCTCTCTCTGCAGCGTATAGCACCTATTACTGGTTTCTGCCCCTTTAGTACCCAAATGTGGTTAATTTAGCAAGTATTGTTTTGAGGAGCAAGAGTATGAGAGAGAACAAGTCTTTTGGGTTAGTATCTCTTCATTCTCAGCCCTTCTTGCATTCATTTGAGCTGTGCTTTCTTCCATCACAGGAATCACTTAGCTGTCGATTGGTCTTTGTGATGATGCAATATTGTGTGGCTGCAAACTACTACTGGTTGCTGGTAGAAGGCATGTACCTGTACACTCTACTGGTTCTTTCAGTCTTTTCAGAGCAAAGGGTTTTTCGTCTTTATCTCTGCGTTGGCTGGGGTAAGTTGATATTTCCATATGTCTGCCAGTGGCTGCATGCATCAGCAGACTGTATAATAGGAGAATCATTGTATTTCGGTTGTAGTGCTGCCCAGTTCAGTCCTGAACTCCCCATTCCCTTTGTGTTTCTGATCCCTTACTTTCTTTGAGCTGGAGGGTGCTGGGCCAGCACAGCTCATGGATGCTTACATAAGCAGAGGCTGTGGGTTCATAATGTAGGGGCTGTGCAACACTGCAGAAAATTTGCAAACCAGTGACAGGCGCATTGTACTTTTCCTGCAAGACTTCCCAATACAAAATACATGGGTGTGATTCCAGGTGAGTGTGGACTTCTGTGGACTCTCCTGCTTCATCTCTTGAAAGTTTCCCATTGCATTCAAAGATGTAACTACTTGTGGTGCAAAATAGCAATCACACCTTGCATCTGATCAAGGATAACAGTAGAGAAATGCTGGCAGCATGAGCTAGGGAGGTGTAAAGGGGCTGCTGGCAGGAGATGTTTGGTTGGTTATGTGGGAAGAGCAGGTCAAGTAGTGATTGCCAGGCAAAAAAGTGGTCAGTGTGCATGTGCCATGGGCATGCGTGTGCTTGAGATCACGAGCAGTGATGCCATGAAGTAAGTTCGTTCAGCCAGAGTCACCTTCAGTAGAAATGCTGAAGCTTTAATTCTTTCATTGTCCAGTTAGCCAGAAAATATGTTACTGTTCAGGATTAATCCTGGTTTTGGAACAGTCCCTCGTGTGCTTTTATTGCATTTTCTCTCTTGCTCTTCTCCCCCCTCCCTTTTTGGTGGAAATCAAGTGACTTTTGGAAAGCTGAAAGTAAATCCAAGTAAATACAGCAAGTACTTTCATAGATACTAGCTTGAAGATTTAAATTGCTTTGGCTGTCCTCTCTCTATGGATTTGCCACCTCTGAATATTGTAGCAAATGAGTTCACTGCTAAAATGCATATAAACAGCTTACTGTGAATTAGCCTGTGCTACTGAACAGTGATATATGAGGAGCAAAGGCTTTCCAGCATATTGATGGGAATAAATAAATGAGAGTAATAGCAGCTTTCTGCTGGAGAATTTTAGTTTAAGAAGTTCTACATCTTCCAGTATTGTTTTACATAGGACATACAGAAAAACAACAGCACCTTGTATACTGGTTTAATCATATTTTATGAATAGCTGTACCCTCAATTAAAAAAAAAAAAAGGGAGGGAGGGGAATAGGAGAGCTTATCCTGAAGTAATGACTGAGGTCATGAAAGGAAATGGAAAATTAGAGCAATATTATATCTAGCCAAATCCTGAGGGTATTGTGGTGTTTTATAAGATTTGATCTGAATCACTTCTAGTTAGAGTTGGTTTCTTACAAAAGCAGACAGCAGAAACAGAAGATGCTGGTTTAGTTCTTTCCTTACAATATAAATTTTGCTACTGTTGAATTTCTGGATGAGTTTGTGGAAATGAGTGCAATGCCAGAACTTGGCACTGGATAAATGGCTTTCATCCAAGCTTCCTAGAAAAGCTCTGCTTGGCCCATTCAATACTCATCTGTACAGTTTCTTGCTAATCTAAATGTGGCTGCATGTGAAAACCTTGCCAGTGATTCTCCATCTTCAAATGCAAAAATATCTGCTAGTTCAGTGTTCCCAGATTAGCTATACCAGGTAACAGTTTAGTCTCTGAAAGTGGAAAGACATGAAGATTTTTTTCACTTTCTTGCTGCTTCACTGGTGTTTCCATTTTTTGGGCGCCTGGAATCTCACCAAATACCTTTCTGGCATATGCAATGCTCAGAATATTTAATTTTTTGAGCAGCATGATAGAGAAGTCAGTAGGTTCCTGGTTTTGCTGAGAAAGTGATGCTCTTTGAAATACTTTATCAACTGTAAAAATAAAGCTGGATCCAAACATAAATATGTATTTGATTGTCAGAACTGATTTGATACCTGGACCCTTTGTTCTGTTAATGAATTGTTCTCTTAAAGGATAATTTTTAACTTGTTCATTACTCATCATTTGATTAATATTATGTTTTTAAATTTCATGTATGTATTGTTCACGCTTAGTGAGTGTTAGTCATTTCATGTTATTTCTTCTAATTAGAAGTGAACTTTGTGTGATCACTCACAGACCATATGGTACTGTTGCTGTCTGAATAGCTTCTGCAATCTCTTGTATGATCACATTTGCACTTGTACTTTTCTCAAATGTACATATGAATAAAACCATGTGTTTTCCTCAAGACTTTTGTCCACCTGAATGTTTGCATGTACTGTTGGTCATGATGTTTGCCCTGTTATGCTTCTTTCAAGGACCACCAGGTCTCAAAAAAAACAAGAATCTAGAGCAAATTATTTCCTTGAGTTAATCCCAAGCAAAACTGTAGTGTAAGGGCCAGCTTTCAAATAGGTAGAAATGTCCCAATGCAATTTCTCTGTAAGCTTTTAAACTGCTATATTAAATAGTGCTAATTTTTATTTTATTTTTTTTTAGTGGAAAAAATTCATGGAAATTTTAGTGGAAAAATTCATGGAAATTTTAGTGGAAAATTTCATGGATTTTTAGTGGAAAAATTTAGTGGAAAATGTCCATGTAATTTTGTAAATAAAAATACTTCTCCCATTTTGTTTAACATGATTATTTCATCTCAATACAAAACATCATAAACCTGCTTTTCAAATAGAAACATGTAAAAGATCGTCTTAGTGGCCTTCCTCTGGACTCTGTTCAACAGGTCCTGTGTGCTTATGTGGGGGGCACCAGAGCTGAACACAGTACTCCAGGTGGGGTCTCATGAGAGCAGAGTGGAGTAGAGGGGGAGAATCACTTCCCTCAATCTGCTGGCCGTGCTCCTTTTGAGGCAGTCCAGGATACGGTTGGCAATCTACACTGCGAGCGCACACTGCTGGCTCATGTTGAGCTTCTCATCAAAAAACACACCTAAGTCCTTCTCTTCAGGGCCGTTTTCAATCCAGTTCCCATGCAGCTTGTCTTTGTGCTTGGGATTGCCCCAAACCAGGTGCAGAACCCTGCACTTGGCCTCACTGAACTTCATGAGTGTCATCAGTAAACTTGGTGAGGGTGCACTTCATCCAGTGCCCATGTCACCAGCAAAGATGTTGAAAAGCACCAGTACCAGTGAGGAACACAACTCATCACTGGTCTCCACTTGGACATCAAGTTGTTTACCACAGCTCTCCAGCCAATTCCTCATCCATGGAGTGTCTTATTTGTCAAATCCATCTCTTTCCAGTTTAGAGACAATGTTGTGCAGGACAGTAGTAAATGCTTTGTACAAGTCCAGGTGTAGATGACATCAGTTGCTCTTCCCTTATCTACCAATGCTGTAACCCTGTTGTAGAAGGCCACCAAATTGGTCAGGCATGATTTGCCTTTAGGGAAGCCATGTTGGCTGCCAGTAATCACTTCCTTATTTTCCATACGCTTTAGCATAGTTTCCAGGAGGATTTGCTCCATGATCTTGCTGGGCACAGAGGTGGGACTGACTGGCCTGTAATTCCAAGTGTCTTACTTTTTTCCCTTTAAAAAAAAAAAAAAAAAGACTGCATCTCATAATGGGCTTGTGTGCCTTCAGGTTCTTAAGTCTTAAATTTGATCTTCTCCAGTGGGTGGTTCATCGTTCTCCTAGTCCCTACCTTTGCCTTCTGTGATTTCAGTGGTGTGTCTGGAGCAATTGCTGGTGAAAACTGAGGGGGGAAAAAAGCCAACAGTATCTCAGCCTTCTCCATATCCTGAGAAAACCAGGTCTCCTGTTTCCTTCTGGAGGGCCTTATCCATTTGGTCTTCCTGGTCGGGTGTCCTGTAGCAGACCCCCAGTGTTATGTCACCTGTTCCTACCCTCCCTTTAATGCTGACCTATAAGCTCTTGGTCAGCTCCTTATCCATCCCTAGGTGGAGCTCCATGCACTTCAACTGGTTCTTGATACAGAGAGCAACACCCTGCCTTTATTTCTCCTGTCTGTTTTTCCTGAAGAGCCTGTATCATTCCATTCCAACACTCCAGTCATAGGAGCCATCCCACCATGTGTCTGTGATGTCAATAAGGTGGTAGCCCTGCAGGTATGTGAACATCTATGGCTCCTTTATACCCTATGCTACGTGTGTTTGTTTGGAGGTCTTTACGTTGAAGCAAACTTAGGCTGGAGGGGCTGGAATTCCCTCTTGCTGCTCTTCAGGTGCTCTCCTGCTGACCTGTGATCTCTGTCTAGGCTCTGGGCATCTCTTGCGGGCACTGGCATCATACTGGTAGGAGTGAAATGGATTGAGGTTCTCCTTCTCTAATACCTTTAGTTTAAAGCCTTTTCACCAACTTGGCAACCCTATGACCAAAGATGCTTTTCTCTTCTCTAGCAGATGGACCCCATCAGCCCCAAGTAGGCCAGTTGTTCCAAGGTACCATACTCAATCTGTATTTTCCTACGAACAGTTAGCAGACAGTGAAGAGTGTAAGGAAAACTTAATAAATATTTCTCAAGTATATTTTTGCTATATGATAATGTCAGGACAGTTCCTAATGTTATTAGTATTCCATTTAGTAACACTTCGTATGAGTAATTATTCTTTGCTGTTGAAGTGTTTTATAAGTGGAAAAACTGTTTACATTGTGTTATTGTACTTTGCAAAAACTAGAAAAGTTATAAAATCTTGATAGACCTAAGGGAAGTAATGTAGTTTTACAAAATGGGAGTCCCTTATATTAAAGGATCACCTGCTGCAAGCTCAGGAGCGATCCATCCCTACTAGAAGGAAGTGCTGCAGGAGGACCAGGAGACCTCCATGGATGGATAAGGAGCTGCTGAGGAAAATTTGAAGGAAAAAAGAGGCTTATAAAAGGTGGAAGCAAGGACAGGCGGCCTGGGAAGAATACAGGGATGTTGTCCAGGAAGCTAGGGACCAGGTTAGGAAAGCTAAGGCCCACTTAGAATTAAACTTGGCTGGGGATGTTAAGGATAACAGAAAGGGATTCTATAGGTACATTGCAAGTAAAAGGCAGACTAGGGACAAGGTGGGCCCTCTCCAGAAGCTATCGGGAGAACTGGCTACCCTGGATTTGGAGAAGGCTGAGGTTCTTAATGACTTCTTTGCCTCAGTCTTCACTGGAAAATGCTCTGACCACACCACCCAAGTCTTGGAAGGCAGAGTCAGGGACAGTGAGAATGAAGACCCTGGGCCCACTGTAGGAGAGGATCTGGTTTGAGACCATCTTAAGAACCTGAACATATACAAGTCCATGGGACCTGATGAAATCCATCCGCGGGTCCTGAAGGAGCTGGCAAATGAAGTTGCTAAGCCACTGTCCATCATATTTGAAAAAGCATGGCAGTCAGGTGAAGTTCCTGACAACTGAAAAAAGGGAAATATAACCCCCATTTTCAAGAAGGGGAAAATGGATGAGCCAGGGAACTACAGACCAGTCAGCCTCACCTCTGTGCCTGGCAAAATCTTGGAGCAGATTCTACTGGAAGTCATGCTAAGGCACATGAAAACCAACAAGGTGGTTAGTGACAGCCAGCATGGCTTCACTAAGGGGAAATCCTGCCTGACCAGTTTGGTGGCCTTCTAGGATGGGACTATGGAACTGATGGACAGGGGTAGAGCAGTTGATGTCATCTACCTGGATGTGTGCAAAGCGTTAGACACTGTCTCACATGACATCCTTGTCTCTAAGTTGGAGAGACATCAATTTGATAGGTGGACCACTCGATGGATAAAGAACTGGCTCGATGGCCGCATGCAAAAAGTTGTGCTCAATGGCTCAATGTCCAGCTGGAGACCAGTAACGAGTGGTGTCCCTCAGGGATTGGTGTTGGGACCAGTCTTGTTCAACATCTTTGTTGGTGACATGGACAGTGGGATTGAGTGCGCCCTCAGCAAGTTTGCCAACGACACCAAGCTGTGTGGTTCGGTTGATATGCTGAAGGGAAGGAATGCCATCCAGAGGGACCTTGACACACTTGTGAGGTGTGCTGATGCCAACCTGATGAAGTTTAACCATGCCGAGTACAAGGTCCTCCCCCTGTGTTGGAGCAATCCCAGGCACAGCTACAGGTTGGGCAGAGAAGAGATTCAGAGCAGTCCTGGAGAGAAGGACTTGGGGGTTTTGGTTGATGAAAAAGTGAACATGAGCTGGCGGTGTGCACTTGCAGCCCAGAAAGCCAACCGTATCCTGGGCTGCATCAAAAGGAATGTGACCAGCAGGTCGAGGGAGGTGATCCTGCCCCTCTACTCTGCTCTTGTGAGACCTCACTTGGAGTATTGTGTGCAGTTCTGGTGTCCTCAACATAAAAAGGACATGGAACTGCTGGAACAAGTACAGAGGAGGGCCACGAGGATGATCAGGGGACTGGAGCACCTCCCATATGAAGACAGGCTGAGAAAGTTGGGGCTGTTCAGCCTGGAGAAGAGAAGGCTGCATGGAGACCTTATAGTA
The DNA here is from genome assembly GCA_028858755.1 of Ara ararauna. NCBI lineage: Eukaryota > Metazoa > Chordata > Aves > Psittaciformes > Psittacidae > Ara > Ara ararauna. The sequence continues at coordinate 104,296,253 of CM054379.1, forward strand.
GCCTTTCAGTATCTGAAGGGAGGCTATAGGGGTGCTGGGGAGGGACTCTTCATTAGGGACTGTAGTGATAGGACAAGGGGTAATGGGTTCAAACTTAAACAGGGGAAGTTTAGACTGGATATGAGGAAGAAATTCTTTACTGTGAGGGTGGTGAGGCACTGGAATGGGTTGCCCAGGGAAGTTGTGAATGCTCCATCGCTGGTGGTGTTCAAGGCTGGGTTGGACATAGCCTTGGGTGACATGGTTTAGTGGGAGGTGTCCCTGTCCATGGCAGGGGGGTTGGAACTAGATGATCTTAAAGTCCTTTCCAACCCTAACTATTCTATGATTCTATGGTATCTTATATATTGATAGGATTTTATAATCCTTCCTGTTTACTTGCAAGGTATGCTTGTAATGGTCACTTCCTTGCTGAGTTTTCATGCCATACTAGGCTTTGAGATGGCACTGTTAAATATTTCCTATTTCATTTAATGTGGAAAATGTCTTGCTTATGTCTTCTTTGTTAAAAGCATGCATTTGTTTTAAACCTGAGTTCCACATATCTTTCTGCAAAAACAGTGGGTTTATGCCATTTTCAAAGCTGATAGGAAAAAATAGCAGAGACAGTTACAGCATCAAACCACCAAATTCCTAATAGGCTAATGGCTGAACAGGTAAATAAGTTGTTCCCTTCAATTTGGACGTCAGCACAGCAGCAGCTAAACAGGATGCTGATTCAGATAGTCATTATCACTTGCAGAAAAAGAATCTTTTGCTATACATTACCGGTACCTGGTCTTCCTTCCTGTGGCAAAAGTGAAATCTTTGCCCATGGATCTCAGCTTCTTGGGAGAACAGAACATTTGCAGAAGAAAGGAGGGGAAGAAAACAACATAGCTATAGAGATCAAGATGATAACGTTTTGTTTGTTTCTGAGGATGTACAGACTGTTCTTAATCAGGGTGTCTAGGACACCAACTCATCATGTCTGAGCCTGAATGAAGAGTTGCTAAGCTTGATGTTGAATTCAGCTTGCCGTGTCAGTGGTTTCTAGAGGAGAATAGTTTGTACTGTAATGCTGCCGAATCAGCAGCATTTAGTGGGGAAAAGGACCTGTTCACATTGAAGTAGGGAGGAGAGGGGAATGGGGAAACAACAGCAGTGTCCCACAGTGACTGTGCAACTTGCAACATTCAGGCAGGAAGAATGACAGGAGACAATTTTCAGCACAAAAGGCTAAGAAGAAATTGGTAATAAAAAGCTAAATGTTGTCTGAACTTCTGTGGCAGTTTTACACCCAGCTGCACTTGCAGCAAGGAAACTGCCACTGAAAATAAATAATCCCCTTCCTTTCAAACCTTGTGATCCAAATTTTGTCTAAAGAAGAATGCTTTGAGGGAATGAAGCCATTAAAGGCAGGAAGCCTAGCTAGGGTGTCAAAATCTACATCCTGATTGCAAGGAAGATCTGTCTGGAACAGAGCCAGTAAAAAAAAAACATTCCCTCTGAAGCCCAGTGTGAGCTTAGTGTAGCAACAGGATGTGTTCATTGCGCGGATCACTTCTTTTCTGTTTTCAAATGAAAACTGTTTCAGGTGAGGATGTGAAAATAGGGATTCTGTCCTGACTGATCTTGGTAGGAAATGCTTGTCAGGAGTTTCTCTTAATTCTTTTTGTCTTTTTTAATACATTTTTGTCTTTTGGATTTAACTCTTATGCTTTTCCTTTCTTAGAAAGAGAAACATCTTCTCACATTTTCAATGCTTTTATTCTTTCTATATCTAGTCATATTTTTTATTACTTCTTTCAGCTTCCCATCACTTCTTGCATTTGTACATCAAGCAGTTAATCAAGTCAGACAATCCTGGAGAATTTCTGAGAGATGATAGGATTGGAGTTCTGCTGACAGTAGTAATGTCCTTCTATTTTTTGTGACTGATTTTTTTGGAGGTTGAACTTCTCAGAACGTGGAAACCAGTCAGGTTACATTTCAAATATGAGCTTATACACCAACTCATCAGTCTGCAATGCTGTATTCAAAATATGTCCTTATTTAAGGGTCTCAACAGGATGGCAGATACTCTGGTCCTGCAGAGATAAATTTATTAATCAGTATGTGAGGATGAGTGGAGCCTCTCTTGCTCCTCATACATCTTTCTTCCCTGAAACTGCCTTATGTAAAATGTGGTATCATGCAGAGCTATAAGTACCATGTCTATAAGAATAGAGACTTGCTTAGACCTTGAGGTAGGGGAAAGAAGATGGCATGGAATAGCACCACCTGGTGACGCCTTTCATGGTAACTGCTATTTAGTGGACTCCAGAACAAGCTTCATCCGTTCTGTTACCAAAATGTTCAGACCTGTTAAACGAAAAGACTGGTTTCTACATGCTGTTCTCAGGACATGGGCTGCTTGCATTAGCAGCTCCACGAATTGCTTTCAAGTCTGCTCATTAGGGACAGAGGAACATTATGGAAATATCAACCAAACAGTGGTTCCTGCGCATAATTTCTCACAGCTTTCTTCTTTTGCCTACCCCATCCTATTATCATTCTGGATAATGCCAGTTTTAAAACTTTCTTTTTTTTCTTAATATTAAGGCACCTGGGCATGTGTAGAATATATAAGGTAGAGTGAAAATGTGTAGTTCGTGCTGCTTATTTATCCAGTTAAGATGGTGATTTGGCAGTTCCATTACTTTCCTGTCATCTGTAATATGTATTATTATCACAGTCTATAATTCAGATGCCCTGTCGTTTGAAGTTGAACTTTATTACCTGAGCTGTCGGCATGCTTATTTCCTAGTACACTTGATAGATTTCATAATCACCGTGTAGTGCTCAAAGTTTTTTAGTCAGTTGTCAGCCTGCAAGAATTAACATGGTAGAGGCTGTTATGAGCAGGCTGTTGCAGTTTCTGGAATCTTCAGCAATGATGAAGTACAGATGAAAGTAGATGTTACTATTTTCAGAATTCAGAGACCTTTTTGTGGTCAGAAAGATCAATCTCAGAGTTTTCTGTATGACAAAAAGCAAAACCAGAAAGAGTTCAGACTGTATCTTAAATAAATGCATCCCATAAATGGGCACAGTTTTTTCTCAAATGTCTGATACTCTTTGAGTAGCAGCAGCAAGATAAAGAGGTATAGGACTGAAACTGAAAGGCTGCATGTTGGGTGTCCAGGATTCTGTCTGAATTGATAGTCTGAGATGATAGTCATCTGTAGAATTTATTCAAGGAGCTGTATGCAGTTTGCTTTCTCTTCCTGCTCAAGCCAGCTAAATTTCTCTTGACTGAGTGAATTAACCAGAATAATATTTTCATTTGTGCCAGTTAATGCAGGTTAATCGGGTACTGAGATTGTAAACTAATCTGTGGAGAGCCTCAGTGATCCTTGCAAACTACAGGTATTGCAGAGGTGCTGCAGACTTTCTCTATTGATATTGTGAATGACTTATACAGACTTGAGGTGGAATAAGGGATGTTCTTGGGGCAGTCTTCTCTTTAGATCTTGACCAGGGCTTTGGAAAATTTGATGTATTCTTATCTGATGAGAGAGTATCCCATGCAGTTTTCAGAGACACCCATTTCTTAGGACAAGGCTTTGTGAATTTGGTAGCTCTCAGATGGTATCCATGTAGAATTTTCACTGATGTTCAAAGCTCTTATGTATTGCACTGTTAAGTCTTGGTGTCTCAGATTAAAACGTGTATGGCTAGCATGGAAAATAATGTGACTGATGGTGGTACAATACGAGGGCACCAAGGGCCTGCATCACATATAGGAGTGGGTAGAGGGTGTTGAACAAGTCACCTTGTACATGTTGCCTACTAATTTGTATAGCATTTGCGTAGCAGGAGGCTGATGCCGTTCAATAACACCAGCCTCTCTCTGTCTAGGCTCTTGTGAAATATAATGTTAATAATAGATTTTCAATTCAAATGTCAAGTTTGATTAAATATGGAGATATATCTGATATATCCAGAAGATGGAGATAATGATAACAATTTGTGGTTATCACTTGATGTACAAGTTTCCTCCACTGACATACAGCCTTTGTGCTCTTGGCATTTGTGTCTTACCCTGTAAGTTTTATATTAACATGTCTTAGTTCTCAGCAAAGTCAAGACAGGAGTAACTCAAACTATAATTAGTTTCTGTGAATCAAAGGCTCATTTGTGTTTGGAAGTGATTTGCAATGAGCCTGTTGTTAATCTATTATGTCACTATCAAAGAAGCACGGAGTTCTCAGTAACTTTGCTCCCAAAACATTGTGTATTGTCAGTATCAGGTACATCTATGTAAAATGTTCAACCACTTGCCCCAATAATCTCTACTCAATTCATTACTATTATTCTAATAATTGGTATTTTTCTCTTGATGCTCTTTATTTTCCTCCTTTTTTTTTCTTTTTTCTTTTTCTCTGATCAGGGAGAATATTTTATCTTTCATGTCTGTAGTATTTAGTTGTTCTGATAGTAGAGAAAGAATACAGTACAGAAGAGAAGGTTTTTCCACTACAGATACTGCTTGTAGATTTTCAGATGACAGGAGATCAGTAGTTTCCCTGTGGCTTCTGCTGTCAGGAAGTGTGTATTTGCCCTGTGCAGTGCTTACTGCTACACACTGATGTTCTTATGGTCCCTTGCCATACTGGTTCTTAAGAATGCAAAACCAAAGCACATTAAATTTTGCCCTTCCTATCCAATGTACATATAGCATCAGGCACTATCCAAGGAGGTACACGGAGGAATTCGACCGTCTTGATCCATCCTTAGAGAGAAATTCCTCATTATGCTTGTTGAGTGTCAACCTGCTCTCCTTACCTGTGGGCTTTTTTGGCATTCCCTATATTGAGTATTGGTTGGTAGATGCACTTTAGAATTATTTTTCAAGACCTAGGCATTTCGTAAATGAAAGAAATTATTTTGAGGGAGAGCCTTTGACATTGTAAAGCAAGTAATGACTGCCAGCTTATTTGACTTTTCTCCCCTTTACAGCCCAGATAAACTGACCAACTGTAGCACATGCACTGTCAGAAAAGCATTAGGACCAAGTCTTTTCTCAAGACCAGATGCATCTGCTGTCTTTGCTGCAGTCACTCAAGTCCATGCCAGTACTGCGGCCCAAACTTGGGACTTCTCTGCAGGGGAGGCCTGAACACACATGCTGTGTGTCATGTGCCCACACTCCCCTTTGCCATCAGGGGTACATGGGGCTGAGTGTGTTCCAGCCCCAATGCCAAGAAACAGCCTGAGCTTAGTGCTTAACCACAAGCAGAAATGTGGATGCAAAGGTTTAGGTTTGGGAGCACACCACACTCCTCTCTAGCATGAATATAGAGGCTAGCAGAGCTTCCAGAAATTCTGTTCCCTTAGCTTCTCTGTGAAATTCTGTGAAACAGAAGAGCTGATATATGCTGAGTATGGGGGTGATTGTCTCATAGTCATTTTTCATGCCTGTTAGGAGTTTGGTGGGGGCCCAGGCAAAATGAGTTACGTGCATTAGTTACTTGAAGGTTAGATTCCTCCTCCCACCATTGGCAGCCATCAATGGGTATGAGCTGCAACCCTGCTACCAGTTAATCATGTTGCTCATTATTGTGGGGGGTAGAGGGAGGTTGTCCTCCTCTGTGCTTTCACCTGTCTCTTGATAGCAGTGTCAACCTTGTCTCCTCTTTTCCCAGGTGTGCCAATGCTGTTTGTTATCCTCTGGGGAACTGTCAAGTACCTTTATGAAGATGAGGGGTTGGTTTAGTTCTGATTTTTCTAGCTGTCTCATTTGTGCTGTATGCGTGCATCAGCAGGTCATTGTTTGCTTTCTGTATGGTGTGGTTTGCTTTGGCAATGTGCTGAAATGTCACATAATTGCTTCTGTTTTGTCTGAAGGTCTTGCATAACATTTCAGAAAGGTGCATATGTTTGTTTCTGATCAGAATTTTCTGCATGTCTGAATGAATCTATCCTTTTGCAGGTCAAGGAAAGGTATGTTTTGTTTTCCTGTAGTTACAGTATCAACAGTAGAAGTCATTGTACCCAACCAAGACCACTTCTGATACTGCCTTTGACAGTAGCCTTTACAGTTATGCTTCAGAGGAAGGCAAAAACCTCTCACAGGATTCTGCTTGTGATTTATAGTGGTTAGCTTATGCCTAGCAGCAGAGATATGATTGCTTGTTCCTGTTTAAGCTTCCATTATTTACATCTTAAAATAAAGGCACATTCTCTGTCTGCTTACATTAATCTTGCTAAAGTCAACTATACCACACACATGACTGCTGCAAAACACAAAATGCTTTTCATCCATACTGGCTAATCTGGAAGTTTGCCTTTATAAATGCTTTATGTACCAAATAGCATTGTAGTTTGCTGCAGTTTAAAAAACAAGCAAAAAACCCAAAAAACAACAACAAAAATAAACCCAAAAGGGAGGAAAGTGGCTTCCTCTTCTCAGTGATTGTGACTGCCTGGAAATATTTGGGTAGCTTTCTTTGTAATGAAATAAATAACTTTATGCTATTTACTTTTTTTTTAAATGTACTATTTATTGGGTCTTCTTCTTACTCAGTTTCCAAACAACCCAGCCAGCACTTTTGTAGAGGGTCATTTTTATTTTCTTTTTTTGGGGTAAGGTGTGGGGTGTGGGTCCTTTTTCCCTTCCTCTCTCAAAGCAATCATTATGGGAGACATGCTGCAATGTGAAAATTTAGAGCCAGCTCCAGACTGTTATCTGTTGTTTGTGAGTATTAAGAACTGGCTTTTTTTTAGCGCCTTTCATAATACTGAAGCAGTTGAGTCAAAACTGCATTTTCCTTGCTTAAGCAATGCTAGGATTTTCTGATTTTCCTTTTCAAGGTTGACTTGAAAATACTCTGTAGCAAGATTGTGGCCCTACTGATGTAGTGTAAGTTTTGTTCAGACTATCAGAATAGGTCTAGAGAACATGAAGCCTCTGAACAGGCAGTGTTCCATGGTCGTATCTTCCCACTGATGTAGAAAATGTATTCAAAGCATTCATGCTGAGCCTCTTACATTATGCGGTGCTCAGATCTGATTTATGTTTTCTATTAAGGGAAACTGTCACTCACTGCCTTCAGCGGACCTTAAAAGGGGCAATTTTGTACCTTATTGAATTTTCTAAATCTTGTATAAATATTTGTAAACCACAGCAATAAATAACCACATTCAGCAGCCTTTCTGAAAGGCAAGATTTCTGTGCCTTGGGCAGGCATTTGCTTGAGCAGCCAGGGATGTCTTTCATGCTGTTTGCCATAGCGCTGTCAGCAGGGATGTGCAGCAGGCTGTAAACTGCATTTGTGACTTACCTACTTCCCTGGCTATGAGGAATAACTGGAAGTAAATTTAGTCAGGGCTGGGAATCTGAGGCAGTCCTGTGAAGGTAGCCATTTGAATGAAGGACTGAAGCCTGCAAGACTTGCTAGCAGGCTGGCTCCTTCTTTCCTTATGTGTATGTGTAAGTGTGAACTCCTTTAGAAAGCAGTTGGTGTCTTAAAAAGTAAGCTGTTGAAAAAGTCTATCTCCACTGAAGGTAAAATGAAAGACAAACTGTGCTTCTTAGTTATTGGGCTGTGCCTAAAAAGCTGCTACTTACACATCTTTATCTGCAATTAATTATGGGAGCAAGAGAGCCTACAGTCTTTTTAAAAAATTGAGCCATTCAGCTGTAACTTTTCAATGTAAAAATTCAGTGGTTGCATTTTTAGAAAAAGAATACCAGGTTGGTAAGCAAAGGCAGAAACTTCCCAGTAGCGTTTATTTCACTGGACCAATTCTCCATTCACAGCTCTGAGGCTATTAGTTGCCAAGCATCTTTTGAGTGGTCCTGAGCAAACTGCAGGGCTAGATCTCAAACACAATAGATGTTGATGAATTTATCAGTGTGGCAATCCCAGAGAGCACAAATGGACAAGAAATCATGTACAGATCTATCAATTTCATTTTCTGGACACTTTCATAGCCATGATACCTTAATTGGGCTGTAATGGCATTTTTTTTGCATTTATTTATGTAAATATGAAAGTAGCTAAAACTGCTCTGTGCCACAGGAAGCAAATTAATACACACAGAAATGTAGCAGAGTTAATGTAAAGAATCATTTCTCAGACTCCGTCATTATCGGGAAATGTTAAAATTGCCTCTGCTTCCACTGCAGCTAGTGAGAAAATTAGAACTTCACTTCCAGCCATGCCTATTATCCTGCCTGTCTTGAGGGGTTCAAATAAAATTAATTAAAAGGCTCCATGAAGCTGGCTCCCAGTCATGTGTGCCAATTAAGAAGTTCTTCTGTTACTCACATTCCAGTTCGGGTATGCTGACTGTATGCAGTATGTACATCTTTTTTCTCCAGTATTTAAAATACAATTGAACTGTAGGTTGTGGAGCTACTGTTTGCAATTATATGTTTGTTACATGCTGAACTGAAACTAAAAGGAAAAATGAAATCCTGAGCCCTTCTCAGCCTCGCAGTGCCTACCAAGGAATATGGAATTGCCACCGCCAAGTTGCTTCACTTCCCTCTCTAGGATGTGAGCACATGGATCCCTACCATGTGCAGCATGGTTTGCTAGTTTCTTTCAAGTTGACTGTCCCATTATAAGGCTGGGGAAGGTTTGCTCTCCACAAACATCACCCAAGCTGAAGTTTCATAGTCCTGTTAAGAAACCTTAAGGAAAATTGAGCATATTTGTGTTTTGGAAGATGAGATTTGGAGATGAAGAAAAATTTGTTTTGTGAAGGAACTTATGTTTTCTGTAGTTCTGTTGCATACTGTTATGTTTTACAGACCGTGTAGCTCAGAAACCTGCTAGCTTTACTGATGACTTGCTTTTTGAGTAATACTGACCAATATGGCAAGAGGCTAACAAAGTTATTTCATAAAAATATTAAGTATGCTGTCACTGCAGCAGCAAGTGGAATGGCATGTGAACACTGCCCCAACACCTAGACCCATCATACAATCAGGGGGGCAGGCTGTGGCCAAGGAGGGACCTTAAAGAACTAGATGTATAAACCCCCCAGTGTAAAGTTCACTTTGAACCAGTGATCCAAAGCTGTGGCTTTTAGGCATTACTTTTCTTGTGATTGTTCTCCAATATTGCTCAACAATGCAAGAATCTAAAAAGCTAAAATGAGGCTTACAGGGAGAATGAAGCACGCAGCATGTTAGCTACTTGACAGAGGGCTCAGCTGGCCAACAAAAGTTGGGAACTATTGTTCCAATCTTTGATTTTACTTGCTTATAACATTTAAAAATCCATTTGGGCCTGAAACCTGCAGATAAACTCTGAAGGAACTGGAGTATGCTGCCTTAATTGCTTTCTCCTTATTGAAATTAGTAGGTCTTTTTTGAAGATAAGGACAAATAAAATAGATGACTGATCTAAGTATTGATACAAGAAAAGTGATGGTAGGTATGGGATAATGTAATAACAAACAGTTAAATAAGATGTCCTGGCAGTGGAGACTGAAAAGTAGTAAAAGATAATGCTGAAAGAGGAGAATAGGAACCACGCAGGAAAGGTCTGACTCAAACAGGTTCCCCCCATTTCAGGTTCCTTTCGGCCACATGACAAATCTGACCTTGATTTTAATGGAGTAAATCTTCACAGTTAATGGATGATAATTCATAGCCATTAGTGGAGAAGAAAGGCTCTTGAGTAGTATCCAGCTGGATTATGATAGCTTCAGTAGTACAAAGCATTCACTGCTTCTTAGAAGCAACTGCATCTGTTTCCATGTCAGCATGATGTGCTTTCCTGGTATCTAGTCTTCAGTATTGTTCTCCATCTGCCTTGCTGTGACAGAATGAAAAGTGGGAGATTTTAGCAATGTAATGAAACTTCTTCCCATCTCCATTTTTTTGACATCTTCCTAGGTGCTGGACCAGAAACTATAACATGAATTACTGGTTGATCATCAGGCTGCCCATTCTCATCGCCATTGGGGTGAGTATGGGGCACATGCAGCAAGCCGGCAGATTTCCATGAGAAAAGAGCACGAAGAGCAGATGTGTACATGGCTGTTGTGCATGTCCAAAGGCTAATAACCTCTGAGGAAATTCACATTTTGGTTCAGAAATGTGATTTTTTGAAACCAAACTGGTTTCTGTCACTGCAATTCCCAACTAGCATTTTGTTTGTTTAATTTGGCCACACACTGTCATGTTGTAGTGGCAGCACATGATAACAAAACAGCATGCTGCAGCAATCCAATTAACATCCCCGTGAACAGGAAGCTATGGTAATTCAGGGAGGAAGAAGATAACATTCCAGGTACTGGGCTACAGAAGAGCAACAAATTGTGGCATTACAGAGAAGTGCCACATTCTGCAGCCACAATACTGTGTCAGTCTCAGACCTCCAGACAAGGCAAATGGGAGAGCGACACTTTTACTGTGTCTCATTCCCCAGAGATGTAGGTGAGATCCTCTGCTTTGTTTAGTGAACAGCCTATATTTTCAAAGGTGACTTGTGCATTTGGAGAGGGTATCTTCAGAGCATGATACCTTAGCAAGGAGTTGAGTTCTGTGGCAAATTCTGCAGCCGCAGGATAGTAGGATACACAGGGACCTACACATGCATCCACAAACCAGCATTTTTGAACATGTGTTTCTTGATGTTGATATAAATCCTTCCTTAATTTCTCCAGGTAAATTTCCTGATCTTTATCAGAGTTATATGCATCATCATCTCCAAACTACAGGCTAATTTGATGTGCAAAACTGACATAAAATGCAGGTATGTCAAATATTGGTCTGACATTTTTTTGTGCCCATCAAAATAGAAGACAAATGGTAGACAAAAAGATGGATGAAAGGAGTGAATTAACAGAAGTGGTTAAAGATCACAGCTCTTGAGTAATGCACAGGTGTGGTGTCACACATTTGTATGGCTGCATGGACAGTCCCCAGAAAAGCCTGCTGGTGAAGCCAGGGCAGGTGTTCTAAACAGAAGCCTTGATTGCCAAGTTTGTCACTTTAGAGTCTTCCATAATACTGGGTGAATATTTATTAAGCAGATTTTTTTTTTTAAATACTTGCAGTATATGCAAATACTGGATGTGAATATCCTTGGATGTGTCCAGAGAAGGGCAACAAAGCTTGTGAAAGGGCTGGCAGGAATGTCCTGTGGGAGTGGCTGAGGACTTTGGGATTGCCTAGTTCAGAGAAAATGAGGCTGAGACTTCATTGTCCTCTACAGCTTCCTGAGGAGGGCAAGTGGAGAGGGAGGTGCTAATCTCTTCTCACAGGCATTCAGTAATAGGCACTGTGGGAATGGCTCAAAGGTCTGTCAGGGGAGGTTTAAACTGGACATTTGGAAGCATTTTTTACCAAGAAGGTGGTCAAACACTGAAACAGTCTTCCTCAAGACTGGGTCAATGCCCCAAGCCTGTCAGTGTTTAAAGAGGCATATGGACAATACTCTTAATAACATGCTTTAACTTTTTGTCAGCCTTGAATTGCTCAGACAGTTGGACTATGTGATTGTTGGTCCCTTCCAAATGAAACAATCTATTCTATCCTGTTCTAATTTGAAAAAACTAATACGAGTGTTATATTATTATTACTGTTTTATAGAAATTGAGGCTTTCTCTTCAATGAAAAGCACGATGGGTAATTTTGAGTGTTACTCCTTGTTCTTCTTGCCAGTTGCTATTGGGACAGACTTTCAATCTTGAATGCATAGGCTGTTTCAAGAGAGATTTCAGGGTTATCAGGGAAATGATCAATTTTTATTTTGTAGGATTCACCCTGTTAGTCTGTATTCTTCCTGGTTTTTAATCACCTTGCTGAGATTCATGGTCACATCCTTCATTTCTGCATCTTGGAGAGTACTTTTGTATTGCAGTCTGAAAAATAATGTAGGAATAACTAGATAGCTATTGAATTAACTAGTGAAGAGCTAGATGCTGTGGTTGCTGGACTTTACTGGTTGTTGACTTAAAGTTGGGTATTTCAGTGCTACAGTCTTCTAAGCTGGACATCGCGTGTATTTTGGTGCATTCTAATCAGAGAATAGAGTTGCCTTTGTATGTTACCTACCTTCTTTACCTCATGTGAAATTTTGGAAATCCTAATGCACTTTAGAACTTAAAGCAGAGTAAAGAGCACTGCTTTCATGCCTATTCTTTGTTGTTTTTTTTTTTTTTTTTACTAAGTGATCTTTATATGCCAAGGTAAAATTTGCAGTGGTGGAAGGGGAGGATTTTCCAGTTCTGATGGCATGAAACCATTTACAAGTCTGACTGTAAATGTACAGGGAGGGCTTTCTTCTGTGCCCTCTTGACTTCGGCAGGCAGCAGGAAGGTCTGATGGAGGTGAGCCATTTCTCAGAGGTGCATGGTAATTGATTTCTTCATGTTGCATGTTCAAAAATCTTTATTAGAAAGGGTTTATCAAGCACAGAGCTTTCTTCACTGACGAAGACTATAGTCATGGTGGTCTCTCCAGAGGATGGTGGTTATAGCCAGAAGCTTTGGAGAAAGTCATTGGTAAGCTTCTGACAATAACAAGACCAGTAGTCAGAGATTCCTGTATCAGAATTCCCCTTCCCCTCCTTCTTTTATGCTCAGAAACACTGGAAAAGAATTTTGGTGGAGGGAAGACAGGACTGCTATGCTTGAATGTGTTATTTTAAGCAAGGACAAGTCTAGGTGCCCTAATAAGACACTAAGATAAGCTAAGATATGTTTATGTATAGAAAGGAGAAATAAGTTCTGCTTTCAGGCTAGTCTTTCTTTCACCTCTCTCCTGTTGGCCATTCATCTGACAAAGAGAGAGTGCTCGCTGTTCAGTATGGTAGCAAATCCCTTTTCCCTATAGAAGGACAAGAATTGTGAAGAAACTTCTTGCCTTGATCAGGGAAAAGATTTTCTTTAGGGAGGTCTTAATTATCCAGGAAGTCTTTTCATAGACTTTGCATGGCTTCCTGTTTAAGGCAGAGCTCTCCAAGTGTCCCATCTAGAGTAAATGGCATTCATTAAATAAGCCAGGGGTTTGCTGTGCACCTGCACAACTCACTTTTTCTACTCGGGCGGTATTTCCAGAACCAATTCAGCATCAGTCTCCTGCTTCTACCTCTATCTCAGGCAGGTGGTAGTGGAGCAGAGCCTCCATCACAGGAGTTGCTGGTAAGCTGCTCATTTAAACAAGCTCACTATCCCAAATGCAGTGATTTGTCTAGCTCTGCTATAGATCTACATTTGTGCTTACCTGCATGTGTAAACTGTTTAATTTCAATAGTTGCTTCGATCCACCATCCTTTAGTCCTTGTGTATCAAAGACATTGGCAAACCAGTGGATGGAACAAGAGGAGGCGCTGTGGCAGCAGTGAAAGTGGGCAGTTGGCTATAAAGACACCAGAAGCCAATGGTGCCCCCACCTCTCTTGTACCAAAGCCTGAGTCTAGGAAGAGAGACCTTGACTCACACCACCCAGAGGAGTGCTCAAAATCACACATCTCTTCTCCCAGTTTGATCAGTCTGAGCCTTACACCTGATATGTAGTAACCCCGTGCAGCAGTACAGAATGGGCACTGACTGAGGAGAAAGCAACTTTCCAGAAGACCCAAGGATGCTTTCATTATCCTGTTGGGTGGCCAGCATGTATGTCTATCAAAAGATTATTAAGGACCATTCTCGTGAATGTTTTCTCATGGCTGTATCCTTGAGCATTTCTCTCTCAGGTGAGAAATGTTTTATTTCAGGTTGGTTTGTCATTTTTCCTTTCCTAGCTGTGTCTTTGAACTTGCCATTTAAATCATGGAGTTATCACTCACTTTAAGACAGTTTAACTGCTTTTACAAAGTGTTCTGCGGTTACGGTTAGTTACAGTGTTCTAAAGATTTAACACACACAGAGGTGGGAAGGAATAGCAAGTACTCCTCCCTTTGCTAAGATTTTTTTTAAATATTCCAATTATTAATAGATTATATTTTTGCAGCCATCAATAAGGTAGGTTTCAGTCATCTTTCCTGCTTACAAATTGGGAAAAGGATACACAAGAAGACATCTAAAGTACAAGAAAGCATGTGGCCTCCTGCATCTGAAAGATTTTCCAGGCATAACTACAGGTTGGGTAGAAAAGAGATTCAGAGCAGCCCTGCAGAGAAGGACTTGGGGGTGTTGGTTGATGAAAAACTTAACATGCACTTGCAGCCCAGATAGCCAGCCATATCCTGGGCTGCATCAAAAGGAGCGTGACCAGCAGGTCAAAGGAGGTGATCCTGCCCCTCTACTCTGCTCTTGTGAGACCTCACTTGGAGTATTGTGTGCAGTTCTGGTGTCCTCAACATAAAAAGGACATGGAACTGTTGGAACAAATCCAAAGGAGGGCCACGAGGATGATCAGGGGACTGGAGCACCTCCAGTATGAAGATAGGGTGAGAGAAAGTTGGGGCTGTTCAGCCTGGAGCAGAGAAGGCTGCTTGGAGACCTCATAGCAGCCTTCCAGTATCTGAAGGGGACCTGTAAGGATGCTGGGGAGGGATTCTTCAATAGGGACTGTAGTGATAGGACAAGGGGTAATGGGTTCAAACTTAAACAGGGGAAGTTTAGATTGGATATAAGGAGAAAGTTCTTTCCTGTAAGGGTGGTGAGGCACTGGAATGGGTTGCCCAGGGAAGTTATGAATGCTCCATTGCTGGCAGTGTTCAAGGCCAGGTTGGACAAAGCCTTGGGTGGCATGGTTTAGTGTGAGGTGTCCTTGCCCCTGGCAGTGGGGTTGGAACTAGATGATCTTAATGTCCTTTCCGACCCTAACTATTCTATGTTTCTATGATTCTAAATACAGCCAGTAGCCGAACACAGAGCTTTGCTCTTAGCAAGAAGTGGTCTGCAGTGAGTGGCAGGCACATTTAAAACGTGGAAACCCACTAAGGTTATTTTGAGGGATTTTTTTTTTTTTTTTCCCCTGCAGCTTCTTGGGGAGGACCCTGCAACACGAAGTGGTGCAGTGACTTACCAATGTAGACAGTGTGTCAGAAGTAGAATGCAGAAACTGTGACTCCCAGTGATCACTGGGATCAACAGTGATCTCCTCAGTGGCATTATTTTTTTTTTCCTTTCTTTGTGATCTTAGGCTGGCCAAGTCTACATTGACTCTGATCCCGCTGCTGGGGACCCATGAAGTCATCTTTGCTTTTATTACTGATGAGCATGCCAGAGGGATGCTGCGCTTTGTGAAGCTTTTCACTGAACTCTCCTTTGCTTCTTTCCAGGTAGCAGCATCATGCCCATATGCATAAGATATTTTTTAACTGCTCTTTGGGGACCTGCTTTCTCTCTCATTCATTGCATGTTCCCTATTCTTAATATTTCTCAATTTAGTGCTGGATATTACAGGATTATGACAGTGGGAGGGAAAATATGAGGACTAATTTTTAATAGCTAACTTACATGTTAGTGTCATGTACTGTTATGTTCGATGTTCTTAAATTGACCACAATAAACTGGTATTTCTATCCATGTATTAATATCTACTTCCTATGGGACACCTCAAGGCAATAATGAAATTGTCTGTGATTTCCTGTAATTGTATAATGGTATTGCTGAAAGCAGATTTTGTGCTTTCTCCGGTGCTTTTTAATACTCCCTGGAAAATCTGTGCTGTAAGTTGTAACTGCATATGAGGAGGATGTAGGTTTATTGTGATTTTTTTTTTTTTTTTTTTTTTTTTAGCTATTGCCTTAGGTAAGACCATTTCAAGAGTCTCCTTGTCTAAAGGAATCATTGTTCTAGTTTCCCTGCTCACCCACTCATTCACTTTTATCAAGCACAAAACTGTATTTAAGATCACCATGAATTGTTCACTTACAAAGTGTTTATAACTTGAAACCAGGTAAGGAAAAAGAAGGGGAAAGGTGTTTTTAGAAAAAAGTAATAGGTTGAAGAAACATTAACATCTTCCTTCTTGTATTGTGCACTTTGACATATGGTTTGGTCAAATCTCTTGTCTGCCATCAGAGCTGGCAGGGACCAGAGATTGTCTCCGTCCTTCAGTCTTGTATGAGACATGCCATTGTGAAGCTTCTAGCTGTCTGCAGATTTGTTTGGAAAAGTGAGGGAATTGCTCTGCTCACTGCTGTTCTGTTTTTTTGTTGATTTCAGGGGCTGATGGTTGCAATTCTCTACTGTTTCATCAATAATGAGGTAAGAGACACACTAGTTGTTCAGTTTGCCTTATCAGTATCCACTGTAGGGAAAGGAAATTGAAAATGATCTTGAACTGCTAAATTGGCCTTGTTCAGGACTTTCACTTTTTTTACAGACCCGCCTCTGTACAGCTACACAGGATAACTCCTCAGACAAATGTTTGTGGAAGGAATTCAGGCAGTATAATTTAAGCCCACTATTTGTAGACATGAAATCTTGCAAATTGCCTTGCTCACAACTGTGCAGTTTGCACTGCTGAAGCTTTTATTTTATTAAGAATTATAGCTGCTTTTCTTAATCTGTGTCATAGTCCTTCTTACTTGCTTGTTTTGGGGAATGTGGGAGTAGAGCCACTTTTATTCTGAGAACTCGGCTCAGATGAGACTGATGAGTCCTCTAAGCTAATACCTGTACAGTTTAGTTTTGTTTGATTTTTCTTGTGGCCCAGCTACTTGAAGACATCATTGCTCTCTCACTCAAACCAAACTTCATGGAGTGGTGAGCTCACCTGCACATCCAGAAGAATGCAGCTAGGGCTTTGGGTTAATTTATTGCAAGTACCATCTTCTATGGCTTCTGCTGAATCCCAGCCCTGTTGAGGGAAAGAGTGTTTTTCTGATTTACTGCTGCAGGAATCTCTCGTTACCTTGCAAGTGATTATTATTATTCATTCAGCAGCCAGGTCTGCAAGGCAAGCAAACACTACTAATTTGCCAGTACATTAATAAGTTTACTGCAGATCAATGTGTTTTAAACTCATGCTAAATCTAAGTCTACTAAACATGGCAAGGTAATTCAAGATCACCTATTGAGAGATGAGCCTCACCAAGGAATTAGAATCAATGGAATAATGTTCTACTCATGTCATTGGGGCCAGGCTGAAGTCAACAGACAAGCAGCAGGCATTCTAAATTAAGCCCTTCAGGAGACTGCTCACTTTTGTAGTTTGTGGGTAAGATTTTATTTAAGTTCATGTGTTAATTGTACTGCTCATGAAAGTCAGAGGTGCGCAGCAGCAGGCTCTGCCCAAGCGTGAATAGGAGAATATTTGTTTCAAATCCCTTGTACAGCCTTACAAGTGTACTTTAATCCTGAAATGCAGCACCGTCTGCGGTGCATCATGTATTTCTTTTGATTCACTCTGTCCTTTGCTCATACATTTCCTGTGCAACTGCAGCCAGGCCTCTTGTGAGTAATGCCCAATCAGTCATTTCCTCCATGTGATACAAGGGCAAAATTACATCATAGCCCAAACTCTATTGCAAACCCTGAAACACATAGGCTTGTTTCATCTGAGGGAACTTACTGTGAAGTAGCCTACCTACATTTCTAAGAGGTCCTCCAAATCTCTTGTTGCTATAGTTATCTTATCTTTGTAATGTAATTCATAAAATCTAACCACAGTGTGCTCAGCTTCACAAAAGGCTGACAGACAATCTAGGATTAATTATTTTGCTTGTTCCAACCCTTGCTAAAAGAGAGGAGGATTTTGTCAAGCCCAGTCATCAGCATCCATAAAATAAATCCATGTAAAGAGTTTGATTAGGTCAAGGCTCTTCTATTTCTTTTATAAACTATATGAGAAATTTTCCTAAGCTAAATGAGAAACTGTTTTTCTTCTGACAGACTATATGCGCCTGAAGACTACCCTTGTTTGCAATATGGTCTACATTTTTATTTTTGTCTGTGACTTATTGACTTTTTTTTTTCTTAACCATACAGAATGAAAGTTTTTTACAAGTTCTAGTGCTAGATCAAGAGTAGAAATGAAGTTAGAATTTTTATTAATATACTTTTCTAGCATCTACTTATGCAAAAGCATTAAAGTATGTTCATATTTCAGTCATATTTAACTGGAAAGATTCTAGAATTTTCTCTGATACTGCTCTGAAGCCAATAGCAGCATCTCATCAGATTGTCAGTCTGATCACCAATGTTATCTGCAAAATAAGCTGGCCTTAATATGACCAGTTTTTCTGCAATTAGAGTTGATTTCTGTAAGAAATATTCTAAACCATAGAGATGCTGCCTCTTTCCACCTGAATTAGCTTAAGCTGGTTCAGGTTTCATTCTCTGTAGTCTTCCTATTGCAGTGGAAATACACTTTCCTCTTCTACTTTAAAGAATCTGCCCTGAATCCAGGACTACTGATTTTTTTTTTTTAATTACTGCCCAATCTTCTCTTTTTCTTTCTTTTCATTGTTTATACAGACCATCCATTGAACTCCCCCACCAACTCCATTCTATTCCATTTCAGACCTACTTTCCTTTCACTATGATGAGTTCTTCTGCCGAAGTTTTTTTGGTGTGGTTTTTTTTTTTGGTTTTTTTTTTTTTTTTGTAATTGGAGTACAGATTCATTGCCACACTCCCAACACCCTTGCCCACCAGCTGCATTAGGCTCAATCAGCTGTTTTCTGTGAGAAGTCTTCTCTGTCTTTAAGCTCCTTGACCATCTTTTCTGAGTTCTCTTGCCTCTTCCCTTTTTCTTTAAAAATACACAATATAAAAATTTTCCCTCCCCTTTTCTTGTGGGAGCCTTGTTCATGGTTCACTTTTCCCTGCAGGGCTTATTTCTGGGGACTCTTACCCACACTGGAAGTCACTAGACTAATTATTTTGCTGAAAGATCTGTAGATCTACTTCTGTGTTCAAGAACTGCCTCTTCAGAAAATAATTCTTAACTTATTCTCTTGGTCATTCACAGTCTAAGACAAAATTCAATTCAACACAGACAATTCAATAATTCAAAATTCAATTCAGACAGCAGAGCTGCTCTTTACCCTTTTCCTGTGCTTAAGAGAGAAAACTAATATTCTGTCATTCAGATCAATTCCTAAGACATATCCATTCTTATAGCCTTTTGCTAGGTCTTCCCATTCACTTCATCTCAGTGTTGCAGGCTATTTGTATCATAGCTCTAGGATACAGCCTGTCATTCCAGCCAGACTGAAGACTTATTTCCTCCCTTTGACTGATTCTAAGATATCTATTTCTATTGCTTATTGACTTACTCAGTCAGCAAGTATGTTCATGCTTTCTTTCAGGATCTGCCTGTAAATGTCTACACTGTTTTTTTCACAGTGCTGACTATTTAAACCGACTACTTTCCATGCCCTCTAAAAGTATCAAGTACTTGGGGTGGTAATAGAGTCAGTTCTTCTCCTGCAGATTGTATGGTTCCTGCATTTCACTGTTTCCTTTTCTGTCATGCTGTTGTCCTTCATTCTTCTGCACCAAGCTATCCCAGACACACTCTTTTTCTGGTGTCTTTGTGCAGCTTTTGACACAAAAACCCTGAGTTATGGTAAAACACAAGCTTCTATCTCAGCATCTTTCCTTCTGTCCCATTTGGTTGTGATATTGGAGAAACAGATTCCATTGTCAAAAATGCAGAGGTGCAGCTGGTTCTCACCAGGACATTATTCAGGACAAGGGCTATAGTCCGGAGCTGCCACTGCTAGAAGTAACCACCAAGGGAAGACAAGAGAGTGTGTAAGGCTCTGCTCCTTTTTTAGGGTGGCCTCCCAGGTTCACTATTTCACAATGAACAAACAGAGCAGACAGACATACCGCAGTCACTTCTCTATGAAGTTTTCCCTCTGAGAATAAAGGTTTCAGGAACCTGGATATGATGACAAGTCTGTGCTGAAACAGCCTTCAACCCATTTAGTCCCTTGGTGGTCAGTAACAGACCCTAAAAGGAAACAAAAAGGAACTCTCCAGAGAAGGCTCACTTTAGAGGCCCTATTATAGTGAACTTACTTCCAGACTAAAGTACACACCATAATGAATTGATTACTGTAGTTGTACTCCTGCCTTTCCCTGGGGTAAAAAAAGGCTCCATTTTGTGTCCTCTGCCTTAATATGTTAAAAGCTAATGGAGATTCTTACTTCAGTCAAATAGCAAGAACTTTGCCCATGGAACAGGAAGATCTAAATTCTGTTCTTGTTTAGCAGTTGCAAGACCCTGGATAAACTTCCAAATGAGTACAGAGGTTACACAGTTTAACCCAGAACTTGTGACTGGATGAGCATATTCTGTAGCTTTTAAAAAAGCTGATATCTAGAACAAGATATTGTAATTGCTATTCAAAAAAGAGGGGGAAAGTACAGTCTTTAATGTGCTTGATTGTTGGTTTTTCAATTCTGAATAGATCTTTAATTTTTTATGGAATAAAAACCTCTGTATATATTCAAAGAACAAAAACAATCCAATACATAATACTATTTAAATCAAACCAAAACTTAAAACAGAACCCTTAAGAATACCTGTGGTGACAGTACGGAGCAGGAAGCTAGTCTTTTCAGTCATTTCCTGGCTGATAAGCAGTCAACTTAATTGTTAGTACTGGTAGGGCATAGAGTACATTCAGTATTGCAGCTGAATACAATTTAGAATAAAATAATGAAGGTAAGATTTCCTGGTGCATAAAAGAGCTTTATTTCTACAAGTAAAAGTGAATGCTGTCATTATTTTAAACATGGAATACCCTATAATGGACTAATGAGATAATTGGATAATTTGAAGCAATAATATTGCAGGTTTGAAGCATTGCCAGCTTTTTTCGGTAGTATGGTATCTTTATTTTTATCTTGCTCTGAAGAGACTTATCTGAAGTCATGTGTTCATTCCTTTTGTTTCCTTATTTGTTTCTGTTAGGTTCAGATGGAGTTTCGGAAAAGCTGGGAGCGCTGGAGATTGGAACATCTGTACGCTCAGAGAGACAGCAGTATGAAACCTCTGAAGTGTCCAGCCAACAGCATCAGTAGTGGAGGCACAGTAGGCAGTACTGTCTACGCTGCCACATGTCATGCCCCGTTCAGCTAAGATTTCTGCAGGTGAATCAGACTGAGAACAATGAATTGTGTAATATAACTGAAACCCATTACATACCCAAGCTAGTGGCTTAAGTATGCAGTCTCCAGCAAGAAACTTAAGCATATGCTGCTTATTGCCTGCAGCCTGTTGGACAAAGGTTTTTAGGGAAAGCAATCTGCTAATGTAATCAACACATCAGAGGAAAAATTGATCATGTCTAAAGTAAGTTAAAAGAGATCTTTCTGTTTGCACATAAGGCCTCCAGGTGTCCAAAACTTAAGCATAGCATTGATCTAGTCTGAAACCATAGGGTCAATGGCTTATTACTGTTGAGTGGGTGAGCCGAGTGATTGATTAAATTACAAGAATACAGAGTATGATTATTGCCAAAAAATACTTTTAGACTTTTTTGGGTTAGGGTAAGGTGTAGCACCAGTTTTTGGAGAGGGAAAAAAAAAAACACACCAAAACCAAACAACAAACAAAAAAACCCCCCAAAACGTCAACCAAAACAAAAACAAAAAAAAAAACCCACAAAAAAACCTAGTACTTAGTGGGACACAACTTGTGTTTTAGGGAAGAATCAGTTTTGTAGTAAAAGTTTACCAAAGCTAAAGTTGAAGATGATGCTTACCTGTTTTCTGGGTAGGTGAAGAATAGCATTGTGAAGGCCTATCAGCACAGCAGGTAGCATGACATACATTTCTGAATTATCTTTTTAAGCTTCACTGGAAGATAAATAAACCAAACCAAATATGTGGTAGGGGCATCTTCTGCTATTAATAGATGTGCATTGTCTGTATTGACATGGGTGGAAATAGCCCCTGAATGCACAGCTCTTCTGTTTTTACATGGGCTCTCTGTAAAAGAGCTGGCACACAGGTGTTAGCAGGGACAGGAAAGTGACTTGTGCTTCAAGAGGGCATTTTCTTTCTAAGGTACACTCTGTTTCTTGTGGGTGCAAATACACAGAAGTCAGCTTGTGGCCACAGCTGCTATTAGCAGAATTCACCTATTTGGAAAAGATGCGGTATTTCACCGTGTAGGCTCGCTTTTCCTTCTCCTCCAGCCTTGTTTTAGTCCAGACGGGTGATACCTACCGGTGGACCTGCGCTGGACCTGGGCTGGGAGGATGGACGCGGGTTCAGCACGACGGACAGCTCCCGTTGCCCGCCTCTCCGGGCTCGGCGGGGCTGGGCTGCCCTCCTGCTCCTCTTCCTTCTCTCCAGCCTGCCTGCCATCAGCGGGATTCAGAAAATAACCTCCAAAACACTATCCTAAACTCACCGGGCTTTTGTCTGTTTATTTAAAACTGCGAGGGCTCTGGCAGTGAATGCATCTAGCCCTCCCCATGATATTTACAAGAGTTGCTGGGGAAAACCAGCGGTACATTTACAAGCAGAATGTGATCCACTGCATTACTTAACAGCAAGTTTTATAGATCTTTACTCAGCTGTTATTCAGGCTCCCTTTACAAAAGAGGCAAGGTGGCAAAGCCTAACTCTGAGCACATCACCATCCACAGATTTCTTGTAGTAAGTAACTTCCATGGTACAGCAGTTAAGACTATTCAGCAGAATTAAAAAAAAAAAAAAAAAAAAAAAAAAACCAACAACAACAAAAAAAAAAACACAAAAAAACCCTACCAACCAACCGAAAAACAACCCAACTAACCCAAACCCTAAATATTTACAAGTCTCTCTCTGCACTTATGTTCACAGCCCTTGTTGCCAAAAAAGTGAACTGGATATTCTGGAGTGTAATTCAGTATCTTTCCTGCCTGAAGCCAGATTGCTTTGCATAGGATTATTTAATCATTGTATTAGAATCCAGATTGCCAACAGGGTGGATTAGTTTTGCAAGCACCAGGTTAGAAAAGAATTAGAAAGGATGTGTTACCTTCTTCTATGCTTGTAATTGAGCTCTAGGGGAGGAAATCAGACATGTTTGTAGAAATCCACCACAGTTCTCAGGCTGGCTTATGTACTTTTAGCACGCTGGCTTCAACCTGAGCCACTTGCAGGCCTTCCATTCCCAATTCTGGCTGCAGAGCTGACCTTGGAATGAAGCACCTCAGGTTCTTCTATAAATTCAGTAACCAGCTTCTATGTTGTGTGACCATCAATACAACACAATACCTGAGCACCACATGTGTATGTTAACTGCTGTACTACAACTTCATTAGCTTCCTGTATATAAAGACTGTGCTTGATGTTTCTATTTAACATCTACCCTTGTGTGCTTTGAATAGGAAAAGCCTGATAATGTTAATCACTGGTAGGTGAAAAGGCAGCAAGATGACAGATGAAATTTACAGTTGTATGATAATGCACACTGGAGGGAATAATTTCACTCATGAATATTCAAGAGTGGGTGCTCGTTTTCCAGGGTCCTGCTTAGTTGTGTGCAAACCTGGAAAAAAAGTTTCTGCTACTTGTGCAACAGTTAGGAAGATGATAGTTTTGCTATGACAGGAAGTTACAGAAGTGTTTTAATGTACTAGTATGCTGGTAAAAGTACACATAACAAATGAAAGAGGACTGACACAGGAATAGAGAATATTTACACACGTGGTAGCAAACCTGTACTTAGTTGCTGTCACAAGATTGTTTCAACAGTTTGATGTGCTAAGTTTGTGTTAACAGTTTGTGTTACTAAGCTCTTGTCTCCCTCCTAGTCACTTTAGAGGGCTTTGGTCCCACAAGAAGAGCTCCAGCACCAGATGTCAAACTTCTGCCTTGTTAAAATACAAGAGAAAAATGACAAAGTGAGATCTTAGCCAAGCAGAGGGCTGTAGTGGATTTTTTTCCCCGACCTCTCTGATTAAGCTCTCATGTCTTCAAACCTTTTTAAATCCCCTCCAAGGGAGGGAACAACTCAGAGTAATTGCCACCAAAGCAGAATTAATTTTGAGAACTACTTTCAGGAAGACCTAAATCCCAATTTTTCCATCATACTTTACCTACCTACTTCAGCAAAACCTCTTGCAAGCCTTTGTTATTTTTCAAGCTGTCTCCATTTCAGAATTTATAATGTGATTTGAGTATCATGAAATAAGCAAACCAACACAAAGCACTGGAGCAGATGAACTGTGTGAATTTTCATTTCTTGTGCCTTTCAGTTTCATGCTCACTTATTGTGGTAACCTGTTTCACGAAGCATTAAACAGAAGAGTCTATAAAATTCATGTGGACATAACTAGAGTTTATAGCAAATTAAAACTTTACTTCCAGCATTGCTGCTATAATTTTATAATTTCATGGATGTTACCTTGTATTTAATATTTATTTGCAAGTATTTCCTGTTTTTGAAGAACACTCACAGAATCAAACTATAAGATGTCAGAGCATCAACTCCCCTTAAACACTACACTGATGTTTATTTTTATCCTTGTGAATAAAGTTTCAACTAAAAAAATTCTGTCACTCATGTATTTAATTATCACCTGACTACTACTTACTCTGCAATTAGAATACTTTTTAAGAATGGAAAGACCCAAAGTCATGGTTTTTCTAAGGAAACAAAGCTTTGTATTTGCAACTGTATGTCCAAAGAGGCTTTTGAATCTGCAGGGGCTATTGTAATCAAAACCAAAATGCAGGATTTTATTTGTAAAGAGTCAGAAATAAGTGGTAGGAATAGTATGAACTCTTGAGGATTTTTTAACCAAACGATGCCAAAATATGTCCAAATCCCAAAATTCTGTGATCAGCTTTAAGTAGCAACATTTGGAATTTATACATCAGACCAATGCAGAAGC
Source organism: Ara ararauna (assembly GCA_028858755.1). Classification (NCBI taxonomy): domain Eukaryota; kingdom Metazoa; phylum Chordata; class Aves; order Psittaciformes; family Psittacidae; genus Ara; species Ara ararauna. The sequence goes on from CM054379.1 coordinate 104,320,987, forward strand.
TAAGAGAGTACTGTGAAAAGCTACTGAGAGATGCTTGGCAGTGTAAAACATAATTACCTGTGCTTTAATCTATTATTCTCTTTCCAGTCCTATTAAATTCAAAACAACTCTTCCTTTAGTTTCCCCAACCAATAAAGAAACTTGTGGTAAGTCAAGCAAGAACACTGTGTGTAACTGTGACATTAGAAAAGTTATAAGGAAACAGGATTTGAAAGACCAACTTGTGACACAGCTCGGTCCTCAGAGGCACAAATTCTACCAGCTGCTCTTCACTATGACTTAATGTTAATGATTTGTTTTAATAAAATATGTATTAAAAATACCAGTGGATCATACAAGAACACCTTATTCGTCCTGGGATGGTACTGAAAAGCACCATCAACTGTGCTCTGCTAAAATGACTGTATCCAATGACAGAGCAAATCCCCTTTCATCTGAGGGCCTCTTGCATTTCCACATTTGCAGCACACTCATCCTAAGTTTCTTCCAAAATGATGGTTAAACTCCCACATTTTATTACATGCCATGAATAATAACATCTTTTTTGCTTACATTATAAATGTAAGGTATTGGAATGGGTTGCCCAAGGAAGCTGTGAATGCTCCATTGCTGGCAGTGTTCAAGGCCAGGTTGGACAAAGCCTTGGGTGACATGGTTTAATGTGAGATATCCCTGCCCATGGCAGGGGGGTTGGAACTAGATGATCTTAAAGTCCTTTCCAACCCTAATTATTCTATGATTCTATGATAAAAGTTGATAACATAAAGCAAACAGGGAACTTGCATTAAAATCAGATGTATTAGATGCAAGACATGAGTGCAAACATAAGCATCACCCAATTTTGGGTATACAGTTAGCGTTTGACTTCTGTTCTTCAGAAAAAGGATTCTAGCTAGTGCTGGGAAGAAAAGCAGCTGTCTATTCCTCTAAAGGTGCCGTCAAATACCAGCCTTCTTGTACCAGTGGCAAAGAGCACCACGAGCCGAAATTCACCAGACGACTCACTGAAAGCTGTGAAAAGGCCGCGCCTACAGCTCCACCACCAGCGCAAACCCGGGGACGGGGCGGGGTTTGCTGCCGGCTGCCCAGCCCCAGCTCCCCCGGGAACGAGACCGAAGCGCAGACTTTGCTACGGCTTTATTCGGGACTGGCCCGGGCTTGGGGAAACCCCGCCAGGAGTAAGGCACAAGCGGCGTTTTGCACAGAAATAACGCGCTTCCCCCCACTTCCTGAGGTCCGTGGTACGGGAGGTGGAGGTATTGGGGGCCCCCGCCAGCCGGGCCAGTTACTACCTCCCGGCGGCTGGCCGGTAATACAACTCCCGCTCCAGCTGCTCGACAGTCAGCGTCCCGCGGATGGGGACGCAGCCAGGGTTAAAGACTGAGTATGCGCTCAGCTCTTCCTGCCGCCGCTCGGCGGGGCCGCGGGTGCCGACGTACATCCAGTACAGCAGAGAGAGGACGAAGTAAGGCAGCCCCAGCTCCAGCTCCACGAACAACGCCAGCAGCACCGCCCACAGCAGCACCTTCAGCAGCAGCAAGAGCCTCGCCGACACCGGGGCCACGGCCTCGCCGCGAGGAGCCTGTGGAGGCTGCAGCGAAACGCGGCGTCAGGCACCGCCCCGCCGCCACGCAGCCCCGCCTCTCTCCTCCCCTTCTCCTCCCTCTCCTCCTCCCCCCCCTCCTCCCACCTCAGGGCCCGCCGCCACGGCCTCCCGCTGTCCATCGGCGGCCTCCGGGGCCGTGGCCTTTCCCAGGGGCTCCGCGGGGCGCCGCGACGCGGCTGCGCTGCCGCGGGCGGCGCGGAACTGGGCCAGGCGCCGCTCCACGGTAGCAGACATGGCCGCCCACGCCTGCGCAGGAGCCGCGCAACGGCTCGGCTCGGGGGTGGGGCCGAGAAGCGCGGCTGCGAGGCGGAGCCGGAGTGGGGCTGGGTCTGATGGAAACCGGGGGTGGGGGTTGTGGAGCGACTGACCCCAAATCGTGGGCGCTCGCGAGGGCGAGACCCCACTATGGGGGCCCGCAGGAAATAGGCTGTGCTCTGCCCTTCCTTTTCTGAATTGGTAGTGGAGCCACCCGGGTTGCTGTGGAAGAAGGCTGTACATCACCAAAGGCCTTACCCTTTTGTGGTTTGGCTTTTTGTTTTTCATATTTAAATCTTAATGACTAATGTTGACGCCAAAAAGAAAAGTGAATGGATAGAAGGAGATATGGGGTGACCAAAACCTGGAGAAGATGAGCAAGGCATTAGCAACGAGGGTGACCAGCAGGGCTTGTGTTAGGTGCTGGAGTGGTTAATTTTGGAGCTGTGCTGAGCAGCCTGGGCAGGGCTGGCATGGAGGAGGAGGAGGAGAAGGAGGGAGAAGTGAAGGGCACCCACATGTGCTGGGTATGGCCAGCAGGCCTATGCTCGGTGAGGTAAGAGAAGCCACAGCTTGCCCTGGGCCACCTGCTGCTGGCTATGGAGGAGTGTGGTGGGCTCCTTCCAACGCGGGCCTGGGGGCTCTCCAGTTCCCTTGCCACGGGTGTCTGCTAAAACCAGGCCAGTTTATGCTGCTTTTTCTTTAAACAAAACATTAAAATCAGGAAAACAAGCTCTGTCACGTCATCTTTCAGCTATTAGTACAGCCAAGAAATAGAAATGTATTTACCGGAGCTGGGTGTTAGCCTCAGGAGTGAAATATTTATCACTCTGCAGCAGTAATGATTAGCAATGAGACATCATTTCATCCTGCAGTGCCATTCCCAGTTACTTACAGCTTTCTCAGAAGTGACCTTTAGGGGTGAATATCTCATGCATGTGTCAGCTCAGAAGTTAATATGAGAAGTCTAATAAAAATCAATTTGGGTGTGCTTAAGTTATCTTAATGTGGAAGAAATTGTGTTTTTTTCCAGCCAAATATTTTTTTAAATGCCTATTTTATGCTCAGTTACAGAATAACTTTCATTTAACCTTCCAACTTTGCAAAAAGTGACGCAATGAATGACATTCTTCTATTTATTTGTGGAAATTTGATTTTGAAATAACACTCCAAAATGTTTTAAGATAGCCTGCACAGGACATTATTTTGACTTTTTTTCTTTTCTCTTGTAATACTGTTCATGAAAACAGTTCCTCCAAGAAGTGCTGAGTAATTCCACGTTATGTTCTGCATGCATCATTTGTGAAACTAATAGTTATACCTGAGCTTAATACCACCTTTGCAAGCTAAACCCAGTGATTCACATGCTCTCAGCTAATATTAAAAATTTACTAGGTTTAATATGTATTTGCTGTTGTGCATACAAATAGCTATCTTATGGCTGCGTCAGGGTACCTATATTGTCACGTGTTGTTAAGATGCATGTAAAAGTGTGCCATGAATCATGCCTTTGAAACCTGAGAGCACTACAGCAATCTTATCTGTAAATGAGTGTTACACTGCAGACAGATACCTAAACAAATTTGGATCCATAAAATCTTAGATGATTTCAGTATATCTTGGTTTTAAACAAACAGCTTCATTGACTGGACAGTTTATTTAACAAACCATCTGGACAATCTGTTCCCAACTGTTAATGCTTACAGAGGTCCTGAACAGTTCACCAAGCCCAATCTTTGGCTCCTCAGTCAGTGGATGGGAGGGCAGAGAGGGCATGGAGAGCTCAAAGAACTCTTCTCTGTGACTCTTGAGTCACTTCATGCCTTCCTTACTACATATGAGGGGCAAAAAAATGCTTGTAGTCTTCTTGTAGGTGTAAGACCATGAGTCAAGTCTTTCTCCCCTTTTGCTGCAGCTAAGTAAATGATTAATCAAAAATGTGCGGTGCTGCTGATAGATCTCTCATGCTTCATTCTCAAAAACTGACATTCTGGAACTGCTCATCAACTTTTAGGAGGCAGCATTAAGATAACTTCAAAAACTTGTGATTATTTTAGCTTGGTTTCATGCTAAATCACAATGGTAATGTCTATAATACAAAGAAGTCCACGTGTGTATTTCTCTCTCAAGAAGAAAACCTCCTGTTCTTTTTATATTTCCACTTTTAACCATTTTGAAACCCTTTGTCCCAGCTATCATCTTTTCATTGTATTTTATTATTTATTATACAGAAGAATCTTTGCATTCTACTCTCAACCAATTCTCACCAGCCTAAGGGACTACTTTTTCAGTTCTTGGGAACTTCCAAAACATTAGGAATCTTGGCTATGGCACTCCATCAGCAAGAGAACTGAAAAAGATGAAGTGGCTCAGTGGTTTGGAATGTCGCGTATTTCCTACAGCTGCAGATATCTGTTCATGTGTATCAGCTTTTTCAGATATCAATAGTAATCAAGTCACCATAACTCTTCTAATGGATTACTCTAATTCACTGACAGGAGCTTTCTCCTTCATGAGATAAGCATACACACACACACTGACTTGCTAAGTGCCCATTAATGCAGACAGAAGGGCAGCCCATTATTAATATAACAACCTAGCTTAATTAGTTCAATGGAGCTGAGGGAGCATTAGCTTTAGTTGTTGAGGTCTTGCAGAACCATGTATAAAATAGATTGAAGTGCACGGACTCATACTTGTCTAATTCCATACAGAGCTTTCTGTATAGCCATTTATTAGTCAGTTCTAAACTGCAGGGAAGAACTGCTTCCTTTGTAAGAAATGATCATTAATTTTCCTTCCTAAAATAGCAGCATCAGGGTACTTTGCCTTTAGACACAAAAGAATTCTTTTCTCTGCCTTTTTATTGAACTAGTTTAGGTTCTGAATTGCAAATTTTCCCATCTGTGTAGTTTCAAAGTGCATACATTGGTACATTCAGTGTATGCTAAAAGGTGCTGAGATGCTGGTACTTAAGTTACTGCTTTATACGCTGAAATATTCTATATTTAAACACATTAAAACATGGGCAAAGCAGAATTATTAATATTTCAGTCAGAACTCTGAAATGTTCCTTTTCATTTCATGTGCAACTTCATTTGAGGAAAAGAACACAGTAAATATCCCTCACTATTACAATGTCAGCTGTAAATGTCAGATCTTTTCTCCTCAAAACTTACTTATTAAAAATAACCCAAAGCAACCCAAACCCAAAAAAACCCAACAAAACAAAACAAAACAAACAGAAATTTGTAGATTTTCTATCAAAACACTTTCTTGAGGTTGAAGACACATAAGGCTTTTTGGGCTTGAAGTGAATATTTTTTTATTCTAGGTTTGCATAGCACTTAACCACAGCAGCCCATAACTAGATGCTGCAACAGCATTTCCCCTGTGTTACAGATGGCAAAAATGGAAGTAAAGAGCGTCCCAGAACAAGATAGAGTCGATTCTGTACCTCAGTTCTGGTTCCACATGTATTACCTTCAATTCCATTGGAGTTTAAAATATAGAAAATACTATAAGCTAGAAGGTAAATAAAAACTGAAGAAGACTAAAATGGAATACATTGCCCCCTTAGGCACATGCACGCTCAGTCTTCAGAAGCTTTCATTAAAAGCGTACCATAAACTTTAGCATTCACATTGACCTGATGAAGTTTAACCATGCCAAGTGCAAGGTCCTCCACCTGGGTCGGAGCAATCCCAGGCACAGCTACAGGTTGGGCAGAGAAGAGATACAGAGCAGCCCTGCAGAGAAGGACTTGGGGGTTTTGGTTGATGAGAAAATGAACATGAGCCAGCAGTGTGCGCTCACAGCCCAGAAAGCCAACCGTATCCTGGGCTGCATCAAAAGGAATGTGACCAGCAGGTCGAGGGAGGTGATCCTGCCCCTCTACTCTGCTCTTGTGAGACCTCACTTGGAGTATTGTGTGCAGTTCTGGTGTCCTCAACATAAAAAGGACATGGAACTGTTGGAATAAGTCCAGAGGAGGGCCACGAGGATGATCAGGGGACTGGAGCACCTTCCATATGAAGATAGGCTGAGAAAGTTGGGTCTGTTGAGCCTGAAGAAGAGAAGGCTGCATGGAGACCTCATAGCATCCTTCCAGTATCTGAAGAGGGCCTGTAGGGATGTTGGGGAGGGACTCTTCATGAGGGACTGTAGTGAGAGGACAAGGGGTAATGGTTTCAAACTTAACCAGGGGAAGTTTAGACTGGATATGAGGAAGAAATTCTTTCCTGTAAGGGTGGTGAGGCACTGGAATGGGTTGCCCAGGGAAGTTGTGAATGCTCCATCACTGGCGGTGTTCAAGGCTGGATTGGACAGAGCCTTGGGTGGCATGGTTTAGTGGGAGGTGTCCCTGCCCCTGGCAGTGGGGTTGGACCTAGATGATCTTAAGGTCCTTTCCAACCCTAACTATTCTATGACTCTATGATTCTATGACTGCCTGTTTTATACAGTCACTTCCACAAAAACACAAAGGGTAGCAGAGCACTGACAAGCTTCATTTCATTTTAGAAGCACAGAATGCCGAGAAAAGTTTTGCAACAACCCTTTCTCATACCTTCATATCACTGCACTATATGATAGATGTCATCATTCAGAAGCACTGAGCTGTCATCACAGTCAGCAGTGTGCCAACTGGAGCCTCAGGCTCTTGCTGATAAATATAATTTGCCTATAAACAGTCCAAATGCAGATGAGGCTGCATCTGCACCCCTGAGATGCGTGTAACAGGTGTTAGGGCTTTGTGCTATTTCTGATATTCCACAAATTGTTCAGCAGAACACAAGATGAAAGAGGGAGGCATCATGGCAGTCCTATTCCTCCTTGGGTCTACAAAAAGAAATGAGCATGCCTACAATAAAATACTTGTATATGTATACCTCCACATAATCCACAGGACACAAAATTCCAAGCTGTTACTTCTGACAAACTGTCAAATTGTATGGAAATACTATAAGTTTACTCTTTTTGCCTATTTCTCTTTTTTGTCCTCATCTCCCTTAGCCCCAACGCCTACACTGGATTTTGGAATATTTATGGTGATTGTCACCAGAAGGGAAACTGCTTGGTCAGATCACAGCTAACAGAGGACAAAGGTTAGGGGTAAGGCCTTCCCTAGTTTTTTCAAAGATGGGAATAAACTAGCAAATCCACCAAGAGAAATTTAGCCTTTCAGCATGACCTAGGAAAACACTTTTCCAAATCACTACTTAAATGATATACCAACTATTTCTTTCCAACTCTGCTATGGAATAGTACAAATAACTGTCATTGCAACAGAGCTTTGAGTTCTAAGCTGCACCCAGAAATGCACAAAGCTTGTGTTGAGGTTCACCACTGAAAATTAGTGGATGGCACACACAAGGAAAAAACAGGTATACCAGTAATGAACTTAATCCCTAAATTAATCTGCTAATTACAGAAGGAATTTTTATGGGCTTGTGATAACACAAGGTGGATGTCAGTGGGAATTTTGCCAGGGCTACACAAGTGGTTGGGATTACATCTCCTGGCAGACAGAATTGAGCTGATACCTCAGTCTGCTTGATGAGACCTGTGGGCCTCACACAAAATTATTTCACAAAATTATTTCCCTTGAACCAATACAACAACAAATACTTTGTAGCATTTTTTTTTTACCATGGTAAATCTTGCCAATTTATTCTATTTATTAAACTGTAAGTATTCCTCACAAACCTTGTACATTATGCATACAGTGTTTCAAAATAAGAGCAATTACATGAAGATGACAGTTAAGTCCTCAATAAGGTTAGCTTCTTACATATTGTGTTGAAGACAACTGGAACGGGGCTGAGTCTCTAAATTGAGGGCAAGTAAAGTTCAAAACTGAGTGTGGCTGGTTCTAGTGCAATAAGAGAATCACAGACAGAATTATAGGATGGTTAGGGTTGGAAGGGACCTTAAAGATCATCTAGTTCCAAAGATCATCTAATTCCAATGCCCCTGCCATGGGCAGGGAAACGCTCCACTAGACCACGTTGTCTAACCTGCTCTTGAACCCTTCCAGGGATGGGGCATCCACATGGATGTGATGTGGAGTGCTCATCCTGCCTCATGGGCTTAGAAACCGAGGGCTGTGTTTTGGCCTTTTGGGGCTGAGCATGAAGGACACTCAACATTGCAGGAAGTTCAGAATGTAACCTCACACCTGGGCTAGCTCTTTAGTCAAGCTCTACCAGAGTTCAAGTATTTCACTTGGCTGGGACCTCATAGGCCATGCTTTGGGCAATCAAGCTTCAGAAGGAAGGGAGGAAAACCTCAAATCTATTGGTTAAATGGAGATTTAAGATGGCAGAAAGGACTGAGGACTGTTTCTAGGTCATTTGTTTATCTCAGAGGGCAGCAAAGGATATAATATGTTCTTTTGTCAATTCTTCCAAAGGATGACAGGCAGGACATTGTGAATATTTAGTGGTATTGTCCTATCATTTCTGTTTGAGCAGTGCAGTAAGGACAACAATCTGTAGCAAATAAAATATGAATTCATAAGGGAAAAATATTTACAGATTAAAAGGTCTGACATTTATGTTTCTAGAGAAAGGAGAAACAGACATGAGCAAAATTCTCTACATTTTAGTTTTGTAAAATCAAAGTTCTTGTTGCAGACCCTTCACATAAGTTGAATTCTGGCCTTAAATACATACTAGTGTATATTTTCTTTCTTTATCCATCCGTGGTCTCTAACTCCCTTCTGGATAACTGCCAGTGAATTTCTGTGTTTTTCCTAGATTCTTGAGAGTAACGACGCACAGTGTGAGAGTGCCACGGATTCAGCCAGGACACCATGAACCTAAGGAGAAATTATAGCACCCTCTGCTGTCATTTTAGATGATTACGTTGAAGTTTCCTGTTTTAATTTGCCTGGGGAAAAAAAGATGCCAGAATATTTGGTTCATAATTTTTAACTCATGTTAGAAAGATTGTGACTGCCCTGTGATTTATTTCTATTTTATTACTTTGTAAACGACTATGTAATACTGAAAAATTTATATTAGTTTCTCTTTTAATATCTAAATAGAACTGAAATTTTAAATTATGTCATCTGCTTATATGAGACAAGCAATATACCTTTTGAACTATATCTAACTATATCTTTGCTTTCAATAAGTGTGGTCTTTATCACATGCATACTGAATTTCAGCATACATTTTCTAAAACCTGCTCTCTGACAAGCCCAGGAGCTAGACAGCTTTAATCATCACTTCTGTAATTCATACCAGCTAACAGTGGAAAGCTAGGATTACATCTCCCTTTTCCCTGCTGCAGACACAGGCAATTCTGACACTCCCAAAGACGTATTTGTGGATCGACTACAGAGACTTGAAGGGGTTTTATTTTCAGATTAGGGACTGAAGTACAATTCATATTACATTAGCTGAATATATACTCCCTCTCTCTATAATTCCTGTTTCACTTCTCTGATGGACATATGGTTGTGGTTCTGGGGTAAAAAGAAATTCTAAAGTAAAAGTAAAATAGCACCTACAGGGACTCTTCCAGCATGTTATTTATGGAGGTGGATTTATTTGGTGACTTGTTAGCATGCAGTAGAACAAGAAAACTGATGGGGAATCAATAGAATCATAGAATAGTTAGGGCTGGAAAGGACCTGAAGATCATCTAGTTCCAACCCCCCTGCCAGAGCAGTGCTCTCAGTGGCATCAGCTGGTGCATAAGCATCACCAGCACTTCATACTCGTACAGTAGCAAGTATCTGGCCCAGTATTCCTTGTGGAAGATAGTGGCCTAATGCCAAGAAAGACTCTTATGGCTGGCTGAATTCGGTGTCTATGCTTATTTCTGGAAAAAAAAATTCATAGGAGGTTGAACAAAATGATATCTGCTCTATGGTTCCGTTTGCTATGCATCATTACCTGCAGACTATATAGCCAAAAGAATTTGTGTCTTATCACCAGACCTATCACAGTTTAGGTTTGTCTTTAGTGGCCGTATTACCACCTCAGCCTCACTTCATGAGTTAATTCCCTCTCCTGTTTTTTTATGTTTTCATGTTCTTCAATCTTGACTGACTGCAGAAAAATGAAATCCACACTCACAGGTCACAGCTTCAGTCCTCCTGTCACCTCCTCAGCACTTAGCAAGACCATAAGGATTACAAGACCAATTCCATCTAGCATTCCCTTAGGTACTTCGTTATAACTGTTTCTGTTAATGCTTTATTGCACTTATGGTTTTGTTGTATACATCCAGTCTAAGACAAAATATTCTCTCCAGTTGATAGATGGTGATCTCTTTAGGCCAACACCACCTTTCACAGCCTATAAATCAAGGTTCCTAATTTGGTGTACACTTCTGTGGCCTTCAGACAAGTTGATGTGGTGTTTTGCTGTTGCTGACTGACATCTCCTGGGATGTGGCACTCATATCATGGTCCAGGACATTTAGCAAAGATTCCTCTGATATCTTGATGAAACACAGTACATTGTGCTGTGGTCTTTCCTTCAGCATAAACAATGTTGGGGAGCTTCTGGGACCTCAGGCAGTTTTACAGCATACATCATCCAAAGCAGCCAAGCACTAGCAACCGTTGAGCATGTGCGAGCACCAGATGAAGGAGCTGTAGTGTCACAGCATGCAGATCTCTGATGAGAGCATGCCACAGCTCTGCCTTGGCCTGTCTACACTGCACCAGGGACCAGTAGTAACAGCAGCACGGCAAATCAAGAGCAGGAGAAATTTCTGCACACGGTTCTCCACATTTTTTTCCCGTTATTGACATCCACGTCCCTAAAAAGTCTGGTTTACAGCACCTGCTGTGTCCACTAGGTGGTAGCAAAAAGGCGTTATTGGGGTAGGAAGGGTTTCCAGGGCTCCTCTGTGCCCTTCTCCACTAGGGCACCCGGGTGTCTGTGGAGCAGACCCTGGGTCAGTCTTCTGCTGGTGGTCATGGGTAGGTGAGGGGAAACCCTGAGGAACTTCAGTTGTATAGATCTTGGACTATGAACTTGCTAAAGAGTAAATAGTACTCAAACTTCAGAAATATGCAAGGAAGGCAAGTCGCAGCAAACTTTTTGCTTTTACTGAAATGCAAAATAGGCAGATGGGCATGCTTGGGGATTTTCTCTTTCGAAGCACCCCCAAAACCTGCAGAGGAATGCTTTGGTGAGATGCTGTCCCACACACAAATTGTCAAATGTGTGGAGTTTTCCATGTTCAGCTCATTTATTCAGGATATGCTCCATACAGTAAGGCCATCTCTAGGGAAAGTGCTAGAGGCCAGAGAGGTGAGCAAGGTAAAGGCCATTCATGGTGTTCTGATGGCATTGTTACTTCATTTAAAAATACCTACATTTAATAAACTTACTGAACTGTCTGTTGGGATGAGGATTCAGGCAGAAGCTTAAAGACCTAGACACTGATCTTCTGTTCCACATCTTCACATCCACTGCAAGCACTATAGCTTAGTAAAAAAATATAAAACTTCTGATCTCATACAAGTTTTCCTTCTCCATATGGGGATATACTCAGTGTTTCTAAATGGAAGAGGAGATTTTTTTTTTTTTTGTGAAAAGAGAGCAAAATGATTGCCTGGAAATAAAACATTCACATAGAAAAAGAAATAAAATAAACCAAGAAAAATCTCTCATTCAAATCCTAGCCCTACTTGATTTAGGGTAAACACTTGATTTCAATGGGAATCTTTACCAGAGACTGTGACCTCTGCATTGGTGATACTGGGTCACCTCACAGGACACAGTGGTGCCATCTGTCTCTACCCAGCCTCTGCTTATTTGCAGGTCTGTCTTGGCATGTTAATCTGAATTACCACACTACAGGAAACATCTTTTGCTGAAACATTCTTGTAATATATTTGGATTACAAGAAAAGGCATCTTTTATTTGGAAAATTGCTCCAGGAGCTCCTGATCATCTCAGTTCAATAAAGCAGGAAGGCCATGATTTCAGAGTGAAAAAACAAAGCTCAGGAAACTGCCTGACCTCCTCTTGTGCATACACAACCTCCCAGTTACTGCTGAAGCCTGGTAGAAAGGGTGACAGAATAACTGTGCAATTGTGTGGTACTAACCAAGTAGCACTGGGAAGGATGCAGTTTGTTTCTCTTCTCCAGCTTCTCAGCCGTTAAGCTGCAGCAGCTCAGACTTCTTGAGAGAAATCATCACCAGACTGCAGTTTAGGTGGGTTCTTGCTGTTCTGCAAGAGAAAAGCAGAGCAAGGAAAGGGAGAAAACAAAAACCAAACTGGCCAAATGAAAAAAAACAGAATAATCCCAGTAACTGTTTATTAAAAGTGAATTGGTTCAAGAGGAAAAATTCAGAAAATGTCACAAGTCAAACAGCACCAGTTATATCATCTTTTCATTCCTTCAGGTTTGAGTCACAGGTAGGGTAATCAATAATCCACATTTTTTCATGATCTTAGCAACATTCTAGAGGTAACGCTATCACAGGGATTAACTATTCAGCAATTTCTTCAATATATTAATCACAAGCAAGCCTTTTGTGAGTGTCAGGCAGTCCTGTACTTTTTTTATTTATATTTTCATTTTATTTTTTAAAGCAATATTAAAAACAAAAAAATCCCTAGTTTATTTGACCATTACTTAACTTCATATCCTTTTCACAAGACTAGTTTGCCTTGGAACCCAATCCCTGTGGCACCTTCATTTCCTCATATAAATTTTTATTTGCCACAGTTCCTGCATGTAAGTTATAACCCAGTCTTGCTCCATTTTTGGATTTCACTGTGAAAAGAATGCTTTAAATCAAGACGAATACGTTTCTATTACTATGGTGGACCTCACAAAGCCTTTTCCTGGTGTCAGATCTTCCCCGGCCTCTTGACAAATACCACTTATTTTGGAGATGAAAGTTTTCCCACTAACAGGATATGTAGCCTTTCACCTCTGAGATGCTGTTTTGAATCCTGCCCTACTCATTTGCCAAACAAGTGTCAAAGGGAACAATTTGGATTACAAGAGTTGAAGGATCTTGATCTAATTTCCAGGGAAAAGACATTCAGAAAACATAGAACTAGTCCATTTGGCCCCTTTCGAGATTGGCCTTGCTCACCAAAGAGTTAATAATTGGAAACTAAAGTTAGACCAGCTCAGTTAGGAAATAAAATTGCCATTTTCAGTTAGTCATTCAGTTAAGTATCTTACAGATTTAGCAGACTTTAGATTTGGTAAGGGAGAGGGTATCCAGTTACCAGAAGCATGTACTGCACATGTCATGCTAGTGGCAGCTTTAATACCTTTGCTTTATCTTCTGTTAGCATTAGGGGCTGGTGACTGCAGCAGCCCTTTCTCACTCAATAATTGCCTATTTGCTGATGCCCAGCAGTGCTTTCTCCAAATCAAGGTTGGCGTAAAAACAGGAAAAAGAGTTCCCTTTTTGCATGCCCAAATCATACCTATCCCATAGTTGAATAGAGTATTCTATATCATGTTCCTCATGGATGGTGGTCCAGGAGCAGCAATAGTAATAAACTCTCTTGCCCTGTGCAATTTCATTAACCTCAGTCAATTTGTGACTAAGAGCTTTGCAGCCTCCAGTGTCACCTTATTTTCTCCCATCAGATGCACAAGTTAGTCATGCACAGTTTTATTTATAAATGTAGCATGACCTTGTTTATCTGAACCCCTGAGCTTTTGGATAAGCACAGAGGCTAGAGAAATGGGAACACTGTCTCTGAGCGTGAAATCCAGCATTTTCTGAGCACCCTGTGCTGCCTTCATGAGGGCAAGTAAACATACTAAACAAAGACGAAACTGTAAGGAGAGCAAGCAGGAGGAGGACTTAAATCTGAAGGCTTTGCACGTACACAAACCAAACACACACACTCTCCAACCCTCAAAAACCAAAACTAACCAACCAAAACAAAACAAAAAGAAGTCACCAGTTCCTTGCCAAAACCCATGCATGGTGACAGGGAAGAATGAGCTGCTATTTGGGTAATACAGATATTGCAGTTGGCTCTTGCCAGTCCTCCTGTCACTTATTACTCAACAACTTTTCCTTTTCGGGGGAGTAAGGGAGGATGGCAGCTGGCCTGGGACCATCTGCTGAGCCATTGCACTCTTCTGTCAGCTGCAGTGGGCAGATGCACGGTTCAGGAATTTTCCATTTTTCACTCTACAAAAAGTCTTTTTGGTGCTGGCAGGTTTCTCCCTTTTCTTCATGGTGAATGCTGAGGTGAAGAAACTGCTCTGTTTCCCAGCGCTATCTAATGCATCCATGAGCAACTTCCCTTTGGCTTAAGCAGACTCTCATAGACCTTTTGTTCCTGGCATAATTTTTTACTTTGTCTTCACAGTCTTCAGCCTTTTTTTGTTACATCTTTTGCTGCCTTCCTGACATTTCTGGTTTTGTTGGCCTTTTCCCATCATTTTCCTTTTTCTTTGTGATGCTTTGTTGATCCTGCTGATTTATATTTTTTACTGTGTCTTTATCTAGTCAACACCCCAAAGCTGAGATAACTGGCCATTTTTTGCTCATCTGACTTGGTAATAAATAGCTTGAAGTCCGTATTAGTTACTTGACTTTTCAACTCCAGCCTCATGCTATTTTGTGCTGTGCTCAGTGAAGTTCACAGCCCTCCCTCAAAAGGTCAATGAAAGTCATGTTTGTGCATATCAGGACAGAATTTGGCAACAAAAGCTTAAGTTTTTCCATGTTTTACTTTACAGAAACTTAAAAATAGAAATGTAAAAAGAAGGGAAGATTTTTCCTGATCCACATTTCTCACTGCAGCAGAGAGATTTATTACTGTGGTGATGTGTGTTTTCACTTGTGTCCACTATCCCAAAAGCTCCAGATAGGCATTTCTCAGGGGGTTAGGACACATGAAGTCAGTGAGTGTTTTCCTGGGACTTTTAGGGCCCTGACTGAAAACCTGACCTTGGTTGAGTTTTTAGTATTTGGAAGGTAAATGGAGCAATATGTGTTTGGGTAGATACCTGCATATAAATATTCAGGAATTTTGTTATAGAACAGGAGATAGATCAAGAGCTTCAGTCCCTTGTTCTGGATTCTAGGAGCAGCTTGTTGGGGGACGCTGGAAACATGAAACATTGCTACACTAACACAAAGATCTTGAATCAGAAGACTTTGTAAATACAAATACAACAGAAGTTTAACTAGTACCATGTGATATGGGGCTTAATGCAGGAAATGAATGGATTTAGTAGAGAACATGAACATAAATGGCCTCAGTAGACAAAAAGACATTAACTGAAGAGGGACAAATAAGTCTTGCAATTCTTTCGCAAGTGAGATTGTTTGATTTTCCTTATTTTCATTTGCCACTGAATTGGTTAGATAAATTCTCCATTCTAAGCAACGTAACATCCTTAGTTTATTCTCTTATTTCTCTTATTCTAGAATAAACAACCAAAAAAGTAGGTATCCTGAGTTTTTAGGGAGTTACATTGTGTGCCGTAGGTATGAGCACAATACCACCTTCAATTTTTTTTAGTCCTGGATGCCATTTTATTTAACAAAGCACTAGTTAGGGCAAGTAAACAAGGCCAAGAGGACACATGAACCTTAATAGTTTGATAAAAAAATGTTGTAAGATCAACAAGGTGGATGTCAGACTGCTTTACTGAGTCCTACCAGAGTGTTTCTCACTCTGTGCCTGGTAATTGCGTACCATCTGAATGCAAACCTTTATTTGGTGCTCTGAGCCCTGGAAAAAAAAAAAAAAAACAAAACAACAAAACCACTGCAATATTGTTTTATATTACTTTGCCTGCAGATGTACTTTGCTGAGGTCAAATAAACACATCTCAACATTCTGCCCGAGAATTTGTATTCCTTTTTATACAGCACTGGCAACTCCACAGGCCATTTGCTTATATGTCATTTTCACAGGCTAAGCTTCTCAAATAAGAGATTTCGTATTTTATTCACTTAGCTGCTCTACTTTTACAAATTATCTATTTAAAATTGCCAGTATTGAAACATAACTGAGTCAATCAGAAAAGTTAAAACTGGCCTAAGGATATAGTCACAGAAGTGTCTGTAAGTACGGTCTACTTGGGAACCGTCTAGAACCAGACAAGAAAGACACATTGTTTTGCAAGAGGTGATACTTGCTGAGGCACGCATATATGCTGACATTTTTTCCTATCTAACTTTTAGTAAATGCTTCTAACAAATTACCTGAATGAATACAGATTCATTTAAAACAATGCACAGTCCTTGTTTCAGGTTATAACTTGCATATAATATTTCAAAAGAATTATCACATAATGACAAGTTTTGCAAGGCTGTGATGATACTTTCTCACATTACCTGATAACAAATTAGTAGGCCACATTTGCAGTTATTGCACTTCATATGGTGTTTAGTAATTCCTTTAGAATTAATTTTGCAGACTCATTAAAACACACTCTGTTAATAAAAAAATTTAGTCTGAAAATTGATGTGTAAGGATTTATGATGTAGTGTACACCTGCAGTAATGGCAAACAATATGTGATTGTACAGAAACCTGGATGAAGTTGCTCTTATCTCCTACTCCATGGTTTATACTTAGAAACGAGAAATCGTGATTGAGGCCACTGTTGTAATTCTGAACTGTGCTTTGCATGTTTGAACATGTGTTCAAAGCCCAAGTTTACCTAAACAAAACAGCCTGAGATCAAACATTCCCCTCACAGGGAATACAAAGCACTGAGAAATTTGGACTCCCTGAGTCTGGATTTCCGCTGCGCTGCTTGGTGTGCCACCTCTATGGTACAGGAGTAGGAAAGAAGGAAATGATGGCGGGAAGATTTACACATGGCTCCTGCTGGTCCAGAGCAAGTGGAAGTGACAGAGAAGAGAGGCAAGGAAGTGGGTCTGGATGTCTTTTGTTTCTGAGTTCGCTTCAAGGTGTCCGAGTGAGAAGGGTGGATGACTAGGGAAAAAAATTGCCCATTAGTAAACACATTCCTTCCTTAGGCAGGGGTCCCTACACCTTTGAGTATTCTTCTCTGTCCTGCTTCTGATCCACACTCCAAGTCCCCAGTACTTTCTGTCTTCTGACCCAGATGTCATATCCCTCATCTCCCTGCACTGCAGTGACCATCTAAGAGCTCAAATGACCTAACTGCATTCACTCTACAACTTTCTTTGTCCTCATCACCCCCTTTCCTTCCAGCTTTCCTCTAAT
Organism: Ara ararauna; assembly: GCA_028858755.1. NCBI lineage: Eukaryota > Metazoa > Chordata > Aves > Psittaciformes > Psittacidae > Ara > Ara ararauna. The sequence goes on from CM054379.1 coordinate 104,338,017, forward strand.
CCCAAATCCCTCCTCACCACTTCTTTTTCAAATAACCCACTCCCCCTTCTCTCAGATGTCCCATAAGTTAATTCTCTTCCAGATCACCCCATACACCCACTCCCCCTTACTTGCAAGTCCTTTCTCACTGATGTCCTTGCCTGAGATCATCAAACACGCTGAGGCTTTTTAGATCTTCCTGCTCAGCTTTGGTGAGGTATCTGCCATACCATTCCCCTGTAGCTGGGTTGTCAGCTAAAGCCTCCCAGTTTCTTGCCTGTCTTTGCAGGATAAAAGGAAGTAATCAGAGCTCCTCCTTTATCCAAGAATTCAAAAGTTCAGTATGTGCTTACCAGATACCAAGAAGAACAAAATAGTTTTCTAAAGAAAACAAGGAGGAAGAGGATGTAGGGTAGTTGTGTTTACCAAGAGAAGTCCTTGCAGCCCAGGTATTTGTCCCTAACTCATCACAGGAGTGAAGCATGAAGAAAGGAATTTGCCTAGAGGAAGAAGTAGAGCAGAAAACTTTGGCCAGGTCAGCACTGCCCTAAGCACTGACATGGAAAGGGGTCAAAGCAGGACATCTCCCACCTCCCTCAAGTCTGCACTACACTTGTGTTCTCCAAGGCATTTGAAGAAGCACAACCCAAGCTATCCTACATGCATCATAGAATCATAGAATCATAGAATAGTTAGGGTTGGAAAGGACCTTAAGATCACCTAGTTCCAACCCCACTGCCAGGGGCAGGGACACCTCCCACTAAACCATGCCACCCAAGGCTATGTCCAGCCTGGCCTTGAACACCGCCAGCAATGGAGCATTCACAACTTCCCTGGGTAACCCATTCCAGTGCCTCACCACCCTTACAGGAAAGAATTTCTTCCTCATATCCAACCTAAACTTCCGCTGGTTAAGTTTGAACCCATTACCCCTTGTCCTCTCACTACAGTCACTAATGAAGAGAACATACCCAGCATCCCTATAGCCCCCCTTCAGATACTGGAAGGATGCTATGAGGTCTCCACGCAGCCTTCTCTTCTTCAGGCTGAACAGCCCCAACTTTCTCAGCCTGCCTTCATACGGGAGGTGCTCCAGTCTCCTGATCATCATTGTTGCCCACCTCTGGACTTGCTCCAGCAGCTACATATCCTTCTTATGTTGAAGACACCAGAACTGCACACAATACTTCAGTGAGGTCTCACGAGAGCAGAGTAGAGGGCCAGGATCACCTCCCTCGACCTGCTGGTCACGCTCCTTTTGATGCAGCCCAGGATACGGTTGGCTTTCTGGGCTGCGAACGCACACTGCAGTCGGCTCATGTTCATTTTCTCATCAACCAAAACCCCCAAGTCCTTCTCTGCAGGGCTGCTCTGAATCTCTTTTCTGCCCAACCTGTAGCTGTGCCTGGGATTGCTCCAACCCAGGTGGAGGACCTTGCACTTGTCATGGTTAAACTTCATCAGGCTGGCATCAGCCCCCCTCACAAGCGTGTCAAGATCCCTCTGGATGGCATTCCTTCCCTCCAGTGTATCAACTGAACCACACAGCTTGGTGTCATCGGCAGACTTGCTGAGGGCGCGCTCCCTCATGTTTGAGCTCCATCTCTAGGCAGAAAGAAATGGGGCCCTGGACCCTAAGTCCTTGGGAATAGAATGAAGCAAGTCATCAGGGACATAACTAACTGAACCAACAGGGGAGATTTCTGGTTTGGATTTTGAGAAGTTTGCAACACAGGCCATAAAAAATTTCCCCAGAGCTATGAATGAACAACTGTACTTCAGCAGCCAAGTGTTAGTTGTAGAAAATTATGATGGCAACCAGAGAATTCCTTCATGTATACCATTGCAAAATGGTCCTGAGCAATATTTATGTGTATGTCCTTGAACATTTTTCCAGCACTGAAAGTGACTAATCCTGTGCAGGTTTAGCTGAACTTTCTCAGAATGCCAGACAGTGCTAAGGAGCAAAGCAGCATGAATCACAGTGTAGCTGTTAGCAAGAAGAGTTGGCATGAGAGGGAAGAAAAATTTCTGCTTGACTAAGGTTTCTTGATGATGTAAAATTCTTTCCTTAGAGAATAAAGGGACTCTTCACCATGACTGAAAAAAAATGTCATTTCAGCCAGCAACAGGTATCCAAATTCTGGAGGAGAAACAAGCCCGCCAAATGATCAATATGTTGTAAAGAGCACTACACTAACAAGCTTACCTATTTACAACAAAAGGCTAGGACATATTCAAACACTCCAGATTCTTTCTCATAGATGTCACGTGCACAGACATTACCCTCCTTATTATTGTACATGTGATTTGTAAATTCTTCTGCTGGCATTGCTGAAATATCGGGTTTAAAACAACAAACAAAATTTTCTCACATGCCAAAGAAAACAGGAATTTTAACATCTTAAGCCTTCCCTAGAGATGTTAGGATTCCTTGGTTTGTGTGTTACTCCCCAGAGTTGGATGTTATACCAATGTGAGGGAGGGACGACTCCTCTGATTTTTTCCACTTATTTCCCAGTGAAGAGCTCTTTGTCCACAGACTCCTAGTCCACAGACTTGTACAACAAGTCTTCTTGTTTCCTGGCTGTGCTCATAGAATCATAGAATAGTTAGGGTTGGAAAGGACCTTAAGATCATCTAGTCCCAACACCCCTGCCACGGGCAGGGGCACCTCCCACTAAACCATGCCACCCAAGGCTATGTCCAGCCCGGCCTTGAACACTGCCAGCAATGGAGCATTCACAGCTTCCCTGGGTAACCCATTCCAGTGCCTCACCACCCTTACAGTAAAGAATTTCTTCCTCATATCCAATCTAAACTTCCTCTGTTTAAGTTTGAACCCGAGTCCTCTCACTGCAGTCCCTAATGAAGAGTCCCTCCCCAGCATCCCTATAGGCCCCCTTCAGATACTGGAAGGATGCTATGAGGTCTCCACGCAGCCTTCTCTTCTCCAGGCACAACAAAAAAACATTAAGAATCATTAGGAATTTATCCTATTAGGATTTCAGATAACATCTTAATGACTAGAAAATATTTTTACTATTAATTAATAAAATACAGTTATTTCTTAAAGATACACCAGGTCCTCCAAGATGATGGAAGCATAGGTCTAATGACAAACAATATGCAGTTAAAAACATAATCCAAATTGAATGTTTCCCTGAACTGTTTTCACACAGACTACCCCATGAAGTCCACTCTGCCTTGGAATCTGAAGCTGGAAGCTGCGTTCTATGACTATGAAAAAAATCTAGATGTTACTTCAAGTATGTGATCTCTAAAAAGCTTTGGAAGTTCAAAGGCATATCCTACCACTGAATATTCAAGGAGGTTGCATTTTAAAGCCTTACACATGTTCTCTTCTGAGAACATGGATTACTTTCTGGCATATCATATCATCAAAGATATGAATGGCTGGTATGAAAAACTGAGACTGGATCTTCCAGAGGCCAGTAACCAGTTTAGATGGGAGCATGTCAAGCTGTTTGAAGAAAGATTCAACTTTCATGAGTGCCTCTGTGCTTCAAGTCAGTGTGCAAGGACTATTTTCAGTTACAGGGCACACCTGACAAGACTACCTACTCAGGTTCTCTTAATCTTTGAAGCAAAAAGTTCCTATTTTCCATCACTGTCATTCTTGATTACATTATTTCTCCATCAGCCCTCATGTTGGCAACCAGATTAAGGTATTACACACTGGAAAAGTTGTGCTTAATTTTAAAGAGGAGGCTGTGGGTCCTTCTACCATATTCAAGCAATTTCCTGAGGGTTTTTTTTTATTAATGTATCACTGCATGAACTGAACTGGCACCAAATCTCCTCCTTAATCCCACAGAAGTAGGGAAGTTCATCCTGAAGCAGGTTTCATTTCAGTTTTACTTTATCATTCGCAGGCAATCACATGTGCTATTTTTAAATCTGGTGTTATATTAATTCATGCAAAGAGGAATAATCTGCACATGAGAAATATCTTGCTGCATAAAAGGAGAACTGCCTCTTGTTTAAAATAATGATAACCTAGCTGACTTCTTATCTCAGGATTTCCATACTCTTTTCAAGAATTTTTACCAAAACACTTTCAATTCTTCCATTCTGCTAGGCAAAACAAGCTAAGATCTTGCTTTTTCATTTATAAAATACTATCTGATCAGTGTAGCACTTCTCTGTACTTGTTCAAGATTAAATTCAATTCAGTCTGAAACATGAACATTCAGACATAGATACAGTATGTCAGATGAGGTTAAAGTAGTGTCATATAGAATACTTTTTATTATTGCTCTATCCCTTCAAGGAAAACCTTCCTTGATATGGTACAAACACATCTATTTCTTTATGACATATTGGTTACTCAAGTCATCATACAGTTAAGTTTTTATTTTGTTTTTCTTTGTTTTTTTTCCAAATTATAACCTTGATTATAGCAAAAAACATTCTGGTTCCCTGAAATCTGTACCATCACACTTAATCTCATTTTCAGTTTAAACCTGAAAAAATCATTCAATTCCTTCAACAACATTCCTTGGACTTGGGGGTGTTGGTCGATGAGAAACTGAGCATGATCTGGCAGTGTGCGCTTGCAGCCCAGAAAGCCAACCGCATTCTGGGCTGCATCAAAAGGAGCATGACCAGCAGGTGAGGGAGGTGATCCTGCCCCTCTACTCTGCTCTTGTGAGACCTCACTTGGAGTATTGTGTGCAGTTCTGGTGTCCTCAACATAAAAAGGACATGGAACTGTTGGAACAAGTCCAGAGGAAGGCCATGAGGATGACCAGGGGATTGAAGCACCCCCCACACGAAGACAGGCCGAGAAAGCCGGTGCAGTTCAGCCTGGAGAAGAGAAGGCCATGTGGAGACCCCACAGCAGCCCTCCAGCACCTGAAGGGGGCCCACAGGGATGCCGGGGAGGGACCACTCACCAGGAACTGCAGCTTTTCTGAATCTGATAGGTAGGATAGTTTTGTATAGGGTGGAGGGGGAAGCAATTGCATTTGCCCAGATTCCTGTGGGCAAGAGAAATTCAAACAGCAGTTTGAAAGGAGGAAACATGACAAGTTAAGGCTAGTTGGGTCTCCCTCAGCTTTGATCCTTCTTCAGGAAACCCCTTTCTTCCTACCAGGAAAATGTTTCTGCTCCTTATCTGCTCCCCTCTCCATGTAGTCCCTGGTTTTCCTCTGCCACTGAGATCTGTGTGTGGGCTGCTTGTCCTGAAGGACAGATGTTCGGCTCCAGCAGCAGCCAGCTGACCCTCTGCAATCAAGGCACTGCTCCTCTGCCTGACTCTGACTCAGAAACAGCTGGGGGCCCTTCTACCCTTGGTGCTTGGCTCCTCTTGCCCCAGGTTCATCTCCCATCACACAGTGCCGTGCTGGGCTGCCAAGTATTCTGCTTAGGTAACACTTGGCATTTCCAGGCCCAGGGCCTCAGCACTGACGCATTTTCCAAAATTATTTTCTAAAAAGCCACAAATATTTTGAATTCCTAGCAACTGAGAAACCCCAAAAGCAAGAAAGCATCATTCTTCTGCCAGGAAGGGAAGAGGAAAGCCTACAATGGGGAGAAGAATGGTGGATTTAGAACTGCTTCATCATTCTACTCCCTCCTCCTTCTCTTTAAACTTGCTTGTAATGCAAAGGTCAAGGGAGAGGGAAGAAAGTAAGGGAGGAAGAACTGGGGGGTGAGGAAAACAGATTTTGGAATCCTCTTTTCTGGTGTAGAAATGGACATGATCACAGAAAGCAGTGTCTACGTCTTTCTTTCTCTCTTCTCTAACTTCCCACCTCCATAAAACCCATGTATCAATACAGGTTAGAGACAGATGTTACTAATTTTTCCACTCCTTCCTTCATTAAAAATAAACAGAAGCATAGTTAATGGTTAATGCTGCTGAGTTCATGGAGCAAACAGTTTACTTTTCCCATCTTGCCCGTAGTTTAATTACGAACTTAGACTGCCTTCAGGCTACAAAGGGCAAGAAAGCTGGAAATACATGTACTCAGAAATGCAGGCAGTGTTTGATGTCTCTGAGCTAAAATTAAAATAAAAAGAAGTGGAGAAGAAAAACAATATGCAAACCATGGAGCTTAGAGTCAAAGGGAGAAAGCAAAAAACCAGGTGAAAATAGCTGAGCAGCTAGCAACATGGGAGGACTTCTAAATTCAGCAGTAATGTTAGCAAGCTGTTTCTGTGATGGTTGTTAGTAAATGATCCTCAGAAGTAAATGAACGAGTTGTAGCTGCCAGCATGGCCTCCATGTTTGCCAGCACTTGAACCAGCAAGACAGGACGACAAAAATCAAGACCCTGGGGTCTGGAGTCAGAAGAATGACAGAGAAACCCATAAAACCTGTGGAGGTATAAAAGAACCAGAGAATGCAGTGTATCCCCAGTCCTCCAAAACACACAGGGAACTTCAGGATTGCCTGGGAGTGCATGGGGCTCTGAAGCCCTGAACACCAAAGCTCAGTATTTATCTGTCAGGGCAGTGAAAGTGGAGCTGAAGGACTTCTTGGCTAAGGATGCTTGTACAACTCTGACACTAAGCAGTGCCAAACCAGTTACTGGAGAGGTTCATAGCCACAGAGAGAAGGCTCCAATACCTGATGATGCAGAAAGGAGAGGGGAGCTTTCTGTCTGGGTTATTCCATGGTGGAAGAGGACAGCATTTACAGAAGCCTGCCAGAAGGCAAAGGAGGAGTTAGAGCTTTAGTGCAACTCAAAACCAGCCCCAGAATATTTCCTTTAAGTGTGATCGACATTTTTCCATGTCTCAAAGAGAATCAGAGCTCCTAATCTCAGCATCACAGCTAAGCACATGAAATCAAGGTATTGATACAAAGTTCACTAAGCATCAGAGAAGTGAACTGGGTTTGCCTTTGGATACAATAAAGTACAGGTGACTGTTGTATTTATAAGGAACAAGAGGCATACACAAACCAGCTGGCCTCACAGAACATAGAAGATCACTATTACTTCAAGAAGCCATAAAACATGATTAATGGCGGAGATACGCTTAAAATTGTTAGGAATGAAAAATTAATCATTATAAGTACCTGATAACATGTGGAAAGCTTACTTTTCGAAAGTCAGGCAGGTGGGTAGTCAGGCCAATTTCTAGGAGAAACTCCAGAGAATGCCTCCCATAATTTAGCACTAAAAGAATAGTGTACCCCAACATCAGACTGCTGCTAAAAATCCTGTGCATCAAGAAAACTTGGATAGCGAAGACACAGCACCTATAGACTGCAGACTCTGGAAACATGTAACTGATGCAGAATAAAAAGATACCCTAATTTTAACCAGTCTGTGGAACTTGGAGAGCTGTCTTCCTGATCTGTGCCTTTCCCTGCATCATCTAGTGAGTTGCCTTTGTTAATCAGCACAGGAGTTTTTTAAAACAGTTGCGTGCTGGGTGAATACTATAGGAAGGATACAGTTTTGACAGGAAAAACAAACGTACAAACAACCAAACAACAAAAACTAAACACCAAAAGCTAAAACCAAAAAATCCAAATAGCTCCTTTGCAGTTTTAACTCTTTAACACATAAAAATTATATTTAAACTTAGATGCTGGTGTGCAGATTGCAGGCAGTAATATTCACATATTCATCCTGAAAATCTATCTTGATATAAAAAGAATATTTAAACAACATGACGAAAAAAAGAAGAAAAAAAAGCAAAAAAAGCTTTCAGTGATGTTAGAAGAGTGTTGCTTGTTGTTTGAACAACCATGGACTTTCAAACAGGAACCAGAGTGTTTAGCCACAGTTTAGGAAAGGATAACTCAGCTACTCCTGTGAAACAAGATGGAGGTAGTACATACTCCTTTCTTTGGTTTTGGAACCATTAGCACAGGTGATCAGATTATGGGTGAGATTAATTAATTTTGGAAAAATATGAAAGCAGGCTACTGCATTAACATGTGATCAAAGGACAACACATCATTAATCTAATGATACACTTGTTATGCTACCAGTTGAAATGCTTTATTAAACAAAATCAATAGATGCAATATTTTCCCTATCAGAAAGCTGAACAGTGATATTGTCATAAAAGCTGTCATGAGTTACATACATTTTTGTTCAAATTATTTTAACTTTTTGCCAGAATACCAAGTCTCTTCGCTAGGAAGGATCCGACCACTAGTTGGCATTGTTACTTCACTCAAATAAAAAACCTAACGAGGTGTTCAGCTGCAAAACGGGACCTCTACATTTTTGAGCAATAAGTTGCATTAGGAACATCTGAGAAAGGTGGTGATGAAAAAAAAAATAAAAAGGAAGAAAAAGGTAATACATGATTGGAAGTGTATTGGGGGGGGGGGGGGGGGGGGGGGGGAGAGAAGAAAAAAACGCCATAGCAATTGTCATGCATTTCAGTGGTTAAGTCCAGACTGCAATTGTAAACCTCATAGTATTTCCATGTCGGGAAGCTTAAATAACAGAAACACGACCACTGAATGCAAGCACAAAATAAAAGCACCTTATATCCCCATGAGCTGCTCCTTCTGTTACAAATCTAATATTAAATTCAGCTCTACCAGTGCTTTATGTTCTGTTCTACCAGCTCTGAGCTCCTGGTAATAAAGGAAGTGACACCTTTCCTTCATGAAGTTTCTGTCATTTTTAGAACAAAAGGAAGGGTTTTTTTCCTCCTCTTATGAGAAAAAGCAGCATGCTACCTTTGTAAGCTGGAGTGAAAAGAGGCGCTTTGGGCAGAGTCTACCTGTGCTGGATCTAAGAGGCTGCTCAGCACTGACTGTGTTCGATCTGGGGTAGCATTATCACACACAGGATGGGATTCAGGATTCCTCCTCGCTGTTCTTCCTGTAGTTCTGCTGTGCAAGATGGGGAACATCTCCAAGATTCAGCAACGCAAGTTGGTTATGGGGGTCCCTGCAGAGAGGCAACTGGTAAAGAGAACAGGGTGTCTATGCCCAGCAAGTGGGAGAATGCGGAGGGTAATTTTCCCCTTTGGAGCCTAACTTCTAGGGCTGACACTGAAACAGTTTCTGTTTTGCTTTAGCTGTAAATCTGACTTCCTTTCAAGTTAACATTTCAGTTATGTAGAAGCAAGCTTTCAAAATACCCACTTCTCAAAGGAGAATGAACACAACCTGAAAGAGCTGCTTTAGAACAATAAGAAAGATGTAATCTCTATAATACTGCAACTCCTGGCTCGTACACAAACCCACAGACTGACACTACTAGCACGTTAAATACAGTGAGTCACAGAAAGGTTCTCAGATTAAATCCTCATCTACACTACTGACATGCTTTATGTATGTCTCATCGACACTCCTGAGCTCTAAAATACACATAACACTTACCTAGCATTAGAGAGATTAATTCAACTGCAGAGTGCTAAGTAGATGTTCACAACAATTAACAACCAAGTAGGATGTTTTCATCACCAAAGCAAAAAGAAATGTAAAATGCAAGCAGCATCAATGTGATTGGTGGAAAATAAAATTAAAGCAAAAACTTCCTTCCATTCTACTGAATATTTTAAAACCAAAACAACAAAAAGCAGTCAATCAACCAGACTGTGGTTTTGAGTAACTTGAGCAGCTTGACATCAACTCTTTAAGAAAGCCCCATATTTAAGGCTGATATTTGAGAAAATTTAAACACACTTTGCAACTGCTTTGCATATACAACTTTATAAAAGTCTCATGATAGAAAGCAGCTGATCCCACAATATACAAGATATCCCCTATTGCTCTAGATTAAATTAAATTGAACCACTCACAAGACTGTGCTATACCACAAGGCAATCCATGGATGATCTCAGAAGCTATAGTAAACCATTCCCAAATTTTCCACTGTCAGATATCTTAGCAATTGTTTTCTTTTGAAGAAGCTGTACATTAGAAACACTCAGTGGGTTGAAGTTAGCAGATGTAATACTGCTTAAGACACCCATGTATGCAGTCTAATCTTATTCCTCTCAATAAGAAGCAACTGAAGTGTATGTGATGGCTCCTAGTTTATAACAGACTCATTATCAAAAATCTATATGAACACTATCCTAATTATTTAACGTTAAAGGCTTCCATCCTTTGAAGATAAATACGTTAACAAGCTTTAAAATCATTAATGAAGTAAGGCTTGAGGAATAGCTTTCTGAGCAGCATAAACATTGGCTCAGCTAACGTCTCATGCCATCAATGAAGAAAGATCACTAGCAGACTCAGGCCAAGATGCTGTGGGAAATAAGCAGAAGGCAATAACAGCTGGAAATATTTGGCACATGCAGTAAAGTTTTGAAACCCTTTGGATTCAAACCCTTTGGATTCTGGGTTTCCAATTTTTTTTTTTTTTTTTTTTTTTTTGACCAGGAGATATTTCATTAGCACTTCTAAGAAAAACAATGTCAGCAGCACCCAGGTGTGATATGACAATGTTACCCACTGTGAAATGATACAAAGATGCCTCTCCTTCCTTCCTCACCAATTATCTATTTGCAGAAAGCATGTTAACAGCACTTCTTCAGAGCTACTGTTATATATCTGGGTAGGAATACATATCTGTCTGTATATATTACAACTGGAAATCCAGTCGTCTTAGAGTGCTTTGCTGATTAAATAGGCTTTATACAATAGTGCTGTATATCTGTCCAGCTTTACATTTCCTAATGTATTCCTAACACAACAGGCAGTTTTTGCCACATTTGATGAATGGATTGGGAAGGTCCCAAATTCCTACAGTGCTGTAGGAGATCTGCATAAGGAGAGAAGATACCAGCAAATGCCTCTATTGAGGGAAAGGCTGCAGCAGGGAATCAGCAGGTTCCTGCTGAGTCTGGTAAGGGAGTACATGTACAGCCCAAAACAAGGCATCACACACACTGTTTTTTGGCCTTGTGGTAGAAGACCTTCTCGGTGGAAGACGAGAGTGTGTATGCAGGGAGCAGGAAGGCAGGGACTACTGAAAGGGGGGAAAGCATAGTAGTGGTGGGCTCAGAAAAAAATGCAGCTGTTAAATCTAGAGGGGTTTTTTTTAATTTCTTTTATTTATTTAATTTTACTGACAGAAATTTGAGATATAGAATGCAAGACTTGGGGGAGGAGGATATTTACAGCTCAGGAGAAATGTAATATCTTTCTGCTGCAATAGTTCCTAACTATTTAGACATCTCGATCAGGTGAAACCTGCTTATTCACTGATCAATGTGATGGGGATGAGAAAAGTAAGAACACAAACATTCATGCACTGTGGTACAGGAGTTGCAGTCACTGCATGGACCTGTCTGTGCTCACTCCACAAATGTAAACAGAAAAGATTATTCCTGTCCTAAAAAATAAAATTACATAAGTATTTTTCCTGTCTTCCCTAAAATGGCAAAATCCAAACTAAACATAAACCAACCACTCTCTTCAATGATGATTATTATAACCTTGCTGGATTCTATGCACAATAACAATGGTTTGAACTTGTTAAAGGTTGCTAGGAAAAGTACAGTAGCAAGCCCTTGCAGCTGGCAGTGTGATTTTGTTCCTCAGCTTAAAGCATATGCAGTAGCTGGCTACACAGCAAGTGCTTTTAAACACCAATCTCTACAGAAAAAAATGAATGAAGCATGCACTATTGAGCAAAGTAAATTGGTAGATAAAGGTACGACTGGTACTCTCTGAAATTTCATAGCCATTTCCCCTGTGCAAAACCCATCAAAGAAGTAAATAACTCTGCTCCTTGCAGGATCACTCCTGCTACTGTCAGTTACGTACAGAGCTCTGCCATAACACTGGAACACAAAGAATATTTGAGGAATCCAGAGAGTACTTCTCTCCCATGATACATATTTTTTTAAAATACACCAGAAAGGAGGAATAACAGAGGCAAAATAAATCTGTATTCATCCAGTACAGCATGAAAAGCATTCAGTTCTACTCCAGGCCTTTGCTTGAGTAAACAGTAATGCATCTCATAAAATGTTCAAAACAAAAAATAAATAGCCTTTAAAGAGAGAAACTGTCTGTGTAAACAGAGGGTGGGGGAACACTGCTGTATTACCAGCACCTTTTGAGGGAAAAGGAAATCAGTGTCTCCCTTTAGCAGGAGTGGAGAACTGGGATGCAGGTCCTGCAGCAGGGCTTCCTACAAGCCCAGGGAAACCTGTGACAGATGTCCAGATAGGCACATGCTTCCACACTGCCCAATCTTCATAACCAGACAAGGACCTAAGTAGCAGCTCAGACAAAAAACAGCTGTAGTAAGCAGACAGTAAGACTGAAGGAAGCACTGATGTGCTAGATCCCTGCAATATACAAGAAAACTTAAAGATTGTTAAATAATTTAGGGGAACAAATCTCTGCTTCTCCCTACAAGAAAGGAGCAGAAGTCTTAGCACAGGATTACAAAAAAAATAAATACAGTACAAACAGTGATCTGATTTACTTTTGAACCTTGCAGATACACATGGCTTCTAACCTTCAGGAATTCTCCAAATTAGTTGCACAATCCCTTCAATTGGGTTTATTGTGCTCAATCTCCCCATAGTTTAAACTCCTCACTCCCTCCAGTCCTATTTGGAGTTCTACTCTGTGAGTGTTCAGGAACCTCCTAGTTTCCAGCCTAAATTAACCAGATAGTAAATGCTTGATCTGGGGTTAATATTATCCTCTTATATGTCTTATGATTCATACATAACCCTCCAGTCCATTTATAAATAGTTGTCCTATCCCCTTATATGCATTTGCCCACTGGGCTAAACAAATTACGGTATTTTTATTTCTTTGTAGGGACTAATAGGAAAAAGTTTAATCCATCCCATTCTGCTAGCCAAACTACTAATCCTCACCTGCACCTGTTTGAATTCATGTTAAGCTTTCTAAAAGCTAGGTGATCTTAGCTGTACATGAAACTTTTTGTCATATAGAATGGCTCAGATATCTCTACCACAACCATCCCACTTGGTGTGCCCTAAAAGCGTGTTAGGATTTTCACTGCTACTTCGCACTGGTTGCTCATAGACATTAAAAACTTTGATTAAGCATCATGTTCTTCTCTCTTTTTCTCTAATATTCTTACTTGTTTCAAAGAGCCAGCAGCAAGTAGAAGGCAGTTCACTGCAGAGGATAGCTGTTGTGCTGCTTCTGCTCCTCCACAAGCCTTGCAAAATACATGTTGTATTGTGCACCACTTTCTTAGATCAAGTGGCAGGATTAGAACACTAGGTGAATGGATTATCTTGCAAGATTTATTTACTGCAGAAGTACAATACTTCCCTGCAATAAGGAATTAACTTTCTCAATAGTTTGTCATCAACAGACACTTGTGGTTACATGTAAAGTAAGAGGGAAAAATTCACATAGTTTTGCATGCAAAATATCCAACAAGGAATAACTTTTGCATACAGATAAGTGAGACCCCCACCTGGAGTACTGTATCTAGCTTTGGAGCCCTCAGCACAGGAAAGACGTGGACCTGCTAGAGAGGGTCCAGAGGAGGGTAACAGAAACGATCAGAGAGCTGGAGCACCTCTCCTATAAGGAAAGGCTGAGAGAGTTGTGGGGGTTGCTCAGCCTGGAGAATGCTCTGGGGAGACGTTATGGCAGCCTTCCAGTGCCTGAAGGGGGCTTATAAGAAAGATGGGACAAACTTTTTAGCAGGGGCTGTTGCAGTAGGATGAGGGATGATGGTTTTAAACTAAAAGAGGTGAGATTTAGGCTGGACATCGGGAAGAAATTTTTCACAATAATGTTGTGAAACACTGAAACAGTTTACCCAGAGAGGTGATAGATGTTCCATCCCTGGGAACATGCAAGGTCAGGTTGGATGGGGCTCTGAGCAACCTGATCTAGCTGAAGATGTCCCTACTTATTTTATTGAGGTTGGACTAGATGACCTTTGAAAGTCCCTTCCCAAACTGTTACATGATTTTATGATATTCAACTGCAGAAGAAGGAAATGCACACTTCTTTTGAGATTAAAATAAATAAATAAATCCTGTAAACCCCACTATCAGGATGTTGCTAAATGCTTTGATAGCCAGCAGACACAACAGTTTGGCTCTGGTAGAAAGCACACTCAGAGCTAGCAGAAGAGATAGGACTTTCATAAGTCAGAGAAATAGATCCTTGAATTTTCTGGGTCAGCCTTAGAAGAGTTCATTATGTTTAATACAAGGTGTTCAAAAGGTGACAAGCCCCAAGAAACGAGGGCATGTTTTTATGAGTTTGAAGGGAATATATTTACTCCAGCTCCAAAAAGGCACCCCCATTGAGAAGTAAAACCCCAAAGCCAACAACAAATCAGCCAGCTTTCTGCAGTGACCTCTGGACCAACACTTGATGCCTCTGCCTGAGGTTTGGCAGGCAGGCTGTGGTGCTGTGGGTTGAAGGAGGGAACAGCATCACTGGAACACTGCAGCTGGAAAAAACCAGCAGCAACGGCCTCCCAGAAGCCCAAGAACACCAAGAAAAGCTCTGCAATATAATTTTGGGCATAAGCAAAGTTAGATTGGCACCACTCTATCTCAGATGAAGCATTTTGATGAAGTTGTATCAGTTCATTTGAATTGCAGATGTGGTTCATGACTTGAAAGGCTCAAGGAGAAAGTGCAAGTCCATCTTCAACAGTTGTGAGGAAATTGAAAGACTAAGTATCTGATCTCAGAGATCTTATGAAATTAAATGAGACACAGGGATGTGAAGGCACAGATCAAATAAGTGCCCGGTAACTGGGAAGACCTGAAGAAAGAAAAAATGAAGATCATAAGAATTTACAGAAATATGAAGGCAAAACTCTAGTAAGATCTTCTGAAAAGGAAGCTTGAAACTGCCAAATGCAACACAAGTTGTGTTCAGTGACAAAGCACTGTTAAAGACCAAGAAACAGCAGAGCACTAGTGTACTGAAAATTGGCCTACCAGCTGCACTGCCCTTTCATGGCTGCTGAATACTACTAGAAAGCTCTCAGCCATGACCAACAATACAGGAGTAAGGTGTCTAATTGCAGTTTTTAAGTATACAAATGCATAAGAGTGAAATGACACATTTTCTGTAAAACAGTTTCATTAGCTTTGAATACATGCACATGCTTACAATGATCTCTGGGAAAAGTGTAAGATTTTGGCCTTCAGCAAGTCAGGGACATATAAAAGAATTATTAGAGAAAATTAACATAAAGTTGAGAAGAGCCAGAGCTAAGATTTTTCCTGCTTCTTAAATTTGAATTATGTCCTGTTTCTGGATTGCATGGCATCACAGGGGAAAGAAGTAAAATATTACCTAAAAGGATTGCTTTCAAGTGAACTCAGACACCCAGTTCTTCATGAGCTGCAGACAAGTGACTATGAGACATGATCTGCTATAACTTTTGCGGTGGGTTGGTTTGGTTATAGCACAGACTATAGCAGTACCTATCTGGGAAGCTAGGAAAGCAGACTGCCTTCTTGGACATCTGGAGCATGCTACAAATGTACCGTATTACATGTTATGTCAATTAGTCAGAGAGAAGGCTTTTGTACTACCCTACCCCTACACAAACATTGTATCACTGCTAATTTCCTCTCTTTTTGACATTTGCATTTGTTTACAAAACACATAAGCAAAGTACTACTGGGCACTCAAGGAAGCACTTTGTTCATGATGCCAATCTTCCTTCCAGCTAGTAGCTAAACACCAAGAGCTCCTTCTCTCTCTTGGCTTCTTGTTTCAAATAAATCTGGTTGATGTCTCTGTAAGCTTTCCTTGGCTGCTGCTCTCCTAGACCCACACTTCCATAGGAAGATTAGCACCAGCTTGGTTTTTTATTTGGCTGCTAATAAACTATGCCTATACAGCTTGCATGTCAGACCTATACTTTGGACAGTGACACTTGTTATTTTATCTATGGCAGAAGAGAGCTGAATAACTTTCTTACACTTACCATGAAGGTTTCATCAACTCCCCTATCAGTGGTCTTTCCACATGCCCTCTCACAAGTCACAGACCATTTCTGATAATCAGCTATAGGAGATGGGAAAGAACTGTCCGTTTTTCACCTTTGCTCACTGCTACGCTTGTTTTCTTCACAGAAGTCAAAGGGACAATTCTGGTCTTAGGCTTGCATCTAGACTTAAGGCAAGCTCTGCTTTCCTTTTCCTTTGAAAAGAGAACATCTGGACACAGACCAGGCACAAGAACTACTGAGAATGATGTAGTTAAGCAGAGCTGAATCAATCCCCTTCCAGGCATCCCTCCCCCTCACTAAAAACCTTGGGAAAACTCAAATCCAAGCTTGATCTCTAGGTACAATGTGCGTCAAGGCCACAAAGTGCAAGCTTGCAACCAAAGGTGCTTTGAATACACAACAGATTTCCCAGATGGGAATTTCCTCCATTATTATTTTTAATTTTCCATTTCCTAACATTCAAATACCAAAGAATACATCCAAGCAGACTTGGCTTTGAAGAAAGCAGTTAAGCAAGGACTAAACTGGGAAAGAGCACTTGGCCTTCTGCAACGTGGCCATTACGTTAACTCCTCTGAGAGCTGGTCTTTTGAATCCAAACACAGCTTGTTTTTTTAAAGTCACTAGTGATTACCACAGGAAAAAAAATAATTGTTGGAAAAGCTTGTTTTTTTCACTGGCCAACATAACATTTAACTACATCCCAAGCTTTCTGTAGCATGATGCAGTGCAAGATGATGGTATGCTGTACTCCAAGGTCAGTTCTAAGGGCCAGGAAAAAACAGTCACCCAGAACTAGAGTTCAAAGGAAAAGCACAGTTAGTTTTTGGAATGGAATGACTGGTGGGCACACAGCCTTTAGATTGAACTCTGGCAGTAGAAAAAGCCTTAATTTTATGTATAAAGTAATTCTATGTACAAGATTAAATAAGAAATATCTCTTCAGGCTGTTCTGTGGGCTCCAGGACCAACAAAACCAGCTTTTTAGAGCAACATTTAAAAAATCTATGCAAGAAAACCTAAAGATAGTCTAAAGTTTCATATGCATATCTCAGCATTTTGTTTTCTTGCCTTTATTATTACTGAACACCAGGGAGAAAAAAAGGCCAAAGCAAATTTTTTTTAGAACCCTTCCAGAGTAGTTGTACGCATAAGCTGCAGACTCCCAGATCTTCCTCTATTAAGCCAAGGTTGCTCTGGCTGAAAGCTTTTTACAGTCTGCAGTTAGATCAGAAAGGTGCAGCAAGGAGGCAATGGCCAATATAATCCAGGCCTAAATGCAGTACCAGCAAAAGCTTGTATTTTCTGAAATAGCAAGCATGTCAGTGTCCCTCAAGTTTAAGTTTTCAAATTGACTTTAGCTGTAACCCTGCTTCACCCAAACTGAGGTAAAAGTAATGAGACTAAGTGTGTTGGCAGTACTGCTAGTGCTCAGGAGAAGAGGCTATGCTCTTCTAAGCACAAAAATGTAGAAAAGAGCCCCATAATATTTGACAAATGCAAAAATGTTACATGGAAATAAAAACTCAGCTGTTTGGACATATCACCACAGAAAAATGTGCTTATAAGCAGAGAACTTGATCTTTAGTCAGGAGGTGTTAGAATCCTTTCAGTAACTGGATGCTTCTACAATTCCAGGACTACATTTAATTGTATTTACTATGTTGTATGAAATGCTCATGGAGGGCCAAAAGGGGTTCTCCTCCACCCTTATGTGCCTCTGCCAGAGTAACAGTGATTACTGCCTCATCAGGTACAGCAAAATGTGATGGAAAGAAGCCCTCACACTCCATTTGAAAGAACACAGGTGGATTTGCCCTGTGACAGTATTAGGCAGGAAAAAGCATTTCCTTTTCAGAGTGTTTCTAGTTTTTATCTTTTGGTGCAGTTTGTTTTGAATGTCAGAAAATGTCATTCCCAGGGTGAGGTGAAAATGAAATCCTGAAAAGTTCCTCTGATCTTGGCTCATCAGTGAAAGCAGTTTGAAATGTCTGCTTCTACTAAATGTTTTGTTTGGGTAACTTCCACTAGGGATTAAGTCTTAATGCTTTATTTCCATTAGAATGTCCTTTGAACAGGATTTTATAAAAGCTTAAATGAAATGAGAAAACACTTAGGTCAGAACTTGTTCATAGTAATGTTTCTTCAGGATTTTATTAGCCTGGGATTGAATGAACAGTATTGTAACAGCAGCAAATCAGTAAATAAAAGTCTGGATAACTATTTTTTTCAGTTGAGGGACCCTTTCACAGCAACTCCAGCAAAGGAGCTTGACAAGCAGGAATGTGAAGTTGTTCACCGAGAGCTAGAAAAAGGCACATTTCCTTGCTGGTACATATGTAGCTGTGCATACACAGTGCTTCAGAATACAGGCAGCTGAAAATAAGTGCAGCAAATTTTGCAGCCTAAGGGTCAAGTTTTGTTCACATTTAGACAGGTCATGTCTGTAATTCTACTGACTTTAAAAACACTATAAGATGGATCAGCAAAAGCACTGTCCGGGTCTCTGAATGCAGCAGAGAGAATCAAAAGGCATTTAAAAGTGTTTGAAAAGCAAAATCCTTCTCCTTTAGCACTTTATTCTATGGGTTAACAAAAAACAAAAAGTTAATGAAATTGCCAATTAGCAAGTGTGAGAGAACATCACCCTCCTTATCCCACATACTTTAAGTCTTAAGCCAATCTCTAGCTACTAGAGATTGGGATAAATCCTGGAATATGAAGTGCACCACCCTCTCCAAATTTCAGTTAGCATTATTTATTATGCCTCCTCTGGCAGCCCTTTTTCTTTCCACAGTGGGATGTAAAGAAGTGAGGTACACAAATATTTCCATGGCCACAGCAGGCCTTAAAAAGCCCCTTATACAAAGCATTTCCCTGCAGGATGCTCTATATGAACAAGGCAGAAACCCAAAGCAGTAATCCCTAAAACAGGGAATATAGTCAGGAGAAATATATTGCTAGGTTACATATGCTTTCTGACAGCAGTGAAGAGGTTAACCATGACAACACCTAAGCATAGGACTCCATGGTTAGAGCCCTGAAAACTTGTCCAACTATAAAAGTGTCTCTATATTTCTTCTTACATTGCAATCTTCAGTGGGAAAAAAAAAGTTACTCTCCTGATTTGCAGTAAGTTACAGCTCCAGGCAAAAAAACTTCACCAGAAGAGAAACGTTTCTGACCATCTACTTTTATCTATACACAAGGTACAATCAGTTCCTGTTGCAGAAAGTCCCCAGCACATTCAATTGCAATTTCATCCAAGGTTAACTAGCATCCGCCGGCCTCCCTTCCTCAGACCCTGGACTTGCTCTGGAGCTGCAATGCTGCTTTGGAACATGCTGGTGATTTTCCACTATTGGCACAACACAGTGTCCAATGTTTCCAGGCATCTTGGCGACAGGGCTTAGGATTTTCTAACCATTTCTTCAGAATGCACCATCTTAAAACTCTGTCCTCTTCAGAGAAGGTGGCAGGTTCTCACCACTGAAATTGCCCTTTTTTGTTCAATTTGTCCCCAGAAAATAAGTATTCATTAGTTATTAAAATAGTTCCCCCTTCCTCACTAGTATTGCTTTTTGTAGACATTCTTCCATATTCATCTGAAGTCTTCTAAAAAAATAAAAATAAATTAAAAAAATAGAACACTGCTACTTGCTCTTGGTTACATGTAGGGGTAAAAGCAAAATATTTTATAGGACATAGTTAAACAAGTGGGGGCTATGGAGGGGGCGCAGTTTCTCAGTTTTACAGTGCTGCAAGAAAAACAAGGTTAAATGCTGCTTAAGAAATTTAAGACTGTCATCTTTGTTGGCTGGGGAATATGTCATTAAGCAGAGGCCCTCACCATACAGCCTCCTTCATCCTGTGCTTGCATTTCCTTTCCCCATCAGCCTTCAGCAGCCTCCAGAAATGCAATTTGCTTTTAAACAAGCAAACCAAAAATCATTCCATTTCATCTGTTTTCCCATTCCCTACTGACACCACTGTGTCGCTCCAGCCCCACTTTCATCCAGCACAGTTTCTCTGCTGGACCAAGAAACATTACAACCAGCCACATCCTTTCTTACCAACTTTCTGATTGTAGGCAAAGGTGGAAGAAAATAACTCAGACCAAGTGTCATCCTAAATACCATTCTAATAGCATGACTTTCAGGTACAGAAATTACCTTGCTTATCATTGCCTTCTACCTGTATTTTTTTCATTAGTTCCAAGTGCCTGCAAGACAGCTGCCAGCAGCTCCTGAGGGAGGCTGGCTGCACAGTGCACCTATGCCACCAATTAAGAACTCTTCAGAGACGCACCAGCTTTGATTTCCTAGGAATCCCTCCATGCTCCAGAAAACAAACTGTGGCATCTCCTCTGGCAAGGGCAAGAGATGTTCATAAAGCTATTTACAATCTCAAATCAACTCAATTTTCTGCGTTGTCTTCACCAGGCATAAACAGGTTCAGAGGAAGACTTCTTGGTGCAGGAAAAGTGTTTACAAAAAGCAGAACTCAGAAGCCCTGTTGGAGCCAGTCAGGCAAAGTTTTTTCCTCATCTTTGCACAGGTTTTCTATCCTCCAACCTTTTTTATCCCCCCAACATCCCAAAATCTGCCTTAAACTTCAGAATTGTTTGATCAACGAGATGTGGCTTCTCCAACCCTCAAGTAAGGCGCCCGGGAGCTGGTGAGAAAGATACTTGACCAGCATCCTCATGGTTTTCCAGACTTGACTGAGGGGCTCACGGCAACTGAGCTTACCAGGAGATGTACAAAAACTTTTTAACTGTTTGGAGTTCAGAGCCATTATCTAAAGACATAGTTTGTTTATTAAACAGCATTATGATGTCCTGGGAAACTTTTTAAGTTGCTTATTTCCTATGAAGTGACATCACTGAAATGAAACAGCAGGTCAGAGTGTCACAGCTGGAAACCTTGAATCCATCATAACAAGGACTTCAAGTTTCCAATTCAAAAGCTCTGGAGTGCTGAAGTATTTTTCCTCCTGAGGGTATTTATCTCAGGATTCTCCTTTCCATGGTTCATTGTGAATAGGGTTTGGTTCTAAGCTATTGATAGGGTATCTCCTGGAAACCCTGGCTGTGAGAGCACTGAGTACGGAAAAGCACAGTGTCAGAAGCTATGATACGGTCCTGTCTAGCCCTGAAGGTGCGGTTATTTTGCCATGTTGCCATGCCACAGGGTCTTTACAGGCTTCTGAAGTTTATGAAATACAGGTAAACAGTCCAAGTTTGATGACAGATAAGGACAGGCTTAGGTGAGTTGTATAACACAGACATTAATTGTGCATGGCAGAGCAGGAGGTACAGAATTAGAAACAAGATATATGGAGGGGTAGCTGAGAAGAGGATCTGTGTTAAAAAGATGTTTGTCAAGGCATAGGATGCATCCATACAGATGAGGTCCCTTATTCAGAAACATCTGCTCAGCTTTTTCTTGTTTGACCAATGGAATTCAAAATTCTTGTGTCTCTAGGAGATTACAGATGGCAAGAATGGTGGAATAATGCTGAAGCAATCTGGATCACCTAAGGAATTAAGCCTTCAGATTTTTCAGAAAGTGGGTAAAATTGAACAATGATATGCACAGTTTCTGCAAATGCTTCTGGATGAAGTCATTTGGGATTTAATAAGTTTAGCCTGTCTAGCATCAGTTGTCTAAATATTCTTTTCTTCACTGAGACTGCTAATGAGGACAATATTTCTGTTAATAGACTTACTACAAGACTAGCATTTACTTAATGTGGAAACCCAAATCCAGCAAGAATCTTTTGCCCACTCCATGAAGGTGCAAAATTCCATGTTTTCTCACCAACCATGGAATGGTTCATTTTTTCCTCAAGCCCTTTTGCTACAGTTCACTTCTGAGATTAATATTTTCTTGAAACTCATTTAAAATGCATCTGTACAGTGGAAAAAATATACTCATGAGTATTCTTGCCCTTATATATATAATACAAAGAATTATTTCTTAAAGATAAAACCACAATAATAATTGTTTTAGTGTCAGCTCTGTCTGTCTGGAGAATGAGAAGTAGCCTAATACAATCTCCAGTAATTCTCACAGAATCAGCCAGCTATCTGTTTGCTGTAGCCACTCGGGTTTTTTTTAGTCCTAGGAGTTATGTTGCCCCAGTGAAAAAAAAAGGAAGAGATGGTGCGAATTCAAGATGTCCTTCAAAGAAGGAAAAGAAGCACTTTCACTTCACGTGAATTCACTAAGAATTTTTGGTCAGAAGAAAGATATGTAATCAGCTCCAATTTCAATGTTGGAGACAGAAAATAGCAATCTCTCTCCTCTTATCTCTCTGTATCTGAAATACTGGCACCAAAAGTAACTTTGGACCACCAGAGAATTTCGCCTATAGAAAACTCCAGAAGGAAAAACTCCATTTCTCAATACATCAGGGTTAAATTAGTGCAAAAAGATAATTTTTCTTCCTGAAAAACAGGGAATATCTCTCTATCTTTCAACACAGTACAGGACTGGGGGGAGGGAGGTGGGATAAAGTGGGGGGAGAAAAATCCTGCCCTGCATAATCCTGAAAAAAATTCTCTTCAAGAACTGCACAGCATTCTGCCCCTCTAAAAGCTATCAAGAGAACATGAAATAAAAACTCCTCCCAGCATTTCATGCTCTTTCATATAACACATTTAAAGAGAAACAAACAAGTTGTATGGGACAGTGATGAGCCTCTGAACAATCCGTCTTTTCATCAGGATCCAAACTAGGTTTCAGGAGCTGCTTGGAACATGCCTAGCTATTTCTGTTCCACAGTAATGCAGTCATGGAAAGTTTTCCATGTACCACTGCAAGGCCACAGAGCAAACAGTTTATCACTGGAGTGTCTGAGCTTGAATGATAAAAAACAAACAGGGAATAATATATGACAAAACCTTGAAGGCAGAATTTTGGATTCCAATTACCTGGTCAGAGGCTCTTTTGAAAGCATTGTGTGGGCTAATAAATTTATTGTTTAGAGAACAAGAACAAACCTACTTTGTCTGGACTCTAATCTTGGGTTTATAGAGGATTGCTATCAGTGCTTTTTCCCTGGAATTTAGTTTCTCGGCACAGATTAAAAAGAATAAGTCTTTTTCTTTCCTTCAAGGCAATAGCATGTTGTGCAGCTGCTCCTCTGTATTTTTTTCCCATATTTAGGGTGAACTGGCTTGATTCTTGCTTATGCTTTGGTTTCCTTTGGTTCTCTGGCAAGAGCCTGCAGAATACCTACAGAAGGCCTCCCTATATTATTTTTCCCTTTCCTGTTCTGCTGTGCTAAGATTTTAGTGAGGAGTCATTAGACACATGCTCTTTATCTTCAGGAGCTGGTGGAAGGGAGCTCAGAATAGTTCACAGGCAGAAAGCAAGGGGGCTTCTCATGGTTCAGAGATGTTGCCTGGTGGGTCTGACAGGCAGCTGCATTCAAGAGCGAATGAGCAAATTCAAGGTCAGTGGTTCTTGCTGTGCCGTATCTCACAACTGCAGACCTGCAAAGTTCACAGCTACCCACTGGTATATCTTTGTTGGTCAGATGACACAGCACCAATGTGGGAACCACATCGCTTAAGAGCTATGGCTCCCTTGAAATTTTTAATCTCACACCAGAAGCAAATTGAAAGGATGAAATTACTTATTCTCAGACCACAGTATCACACATAAATAACATTATTAGTGAATGTCATTAATAAATATATCTTCATGATGACCGTGAGAAATAACTGATGATAACAAAATAACTTACAGCTTTAGAGCAGGCTGACATAGCAACTCTGTGCAAGATTATCTTGCTGTGTCCTATTGTAATAGGCACGTACGCTTAGCTGAAGCATTTATTTTAAAAAGCATACTCATATTCCAAAAATCAGCAAAGAATATTAGTCTACAAATAAAGGTGTTACCATGCCATCCATTAGCCAGAGCTCCCAGCACATGCTAGAAGAATCAGTGAATTAAAAAGTTTTTACCACTTCCACCCTGCATCAATTAATTTCTCATCACCCCTTCTGAAAGTTGCTATTAGTGATGTGGTCTGTGCATAGAAAGCAAGCAGGAACAAGAAATGTACAATAGATGCCATGTTCGAGGAGATTAATGGTGGAAAGACTCACAATACAGGTGAAATGCTCAGCACAAGAGATCAGAATAGTTCCAGCAGCTGATTTTTCTGGCAGCACAGAAGTCCAATTTGTCTCCTTTAAAACTGCATTAAGCGACTGTCTTCACCCTCTATTTTGTTCCTTTGCAACTCTGTTAGGATTCAGTAGACATATACATACACTTTCTTTGTCAGGCATCACAAAATACCTCAATTCTATCCAGTTCATCTCGCTGGGAAAAGTGCAAGATTGCTATCTATCCTGCATTTATTAATATTAATATTATATTAATAGTTTGACAATGTGCCAGGTGAGTTAGTAACAAGAGCTGTCGTGGAGGAGAACTCAGTAAAGGGTCTTGTGTAAACCTGTAGAAGCATGCTTCCACTAAGGCAATAGATCTGTTATGTAGCTGGTGGATAAAGGCCAAAAAAACCCCCACAAGACTATAAAAATAAATAATAATTTAAAAAAAAATTAATCTGTTCACCACTGAGCCTAAGATACTTCCCCTGCAGCCTGTGGGAGATACAGGTTGGTTTTAGCTATGCTTAGTTTTGTGATAGATGCAGATTTCACTTATTCTTTTGTAGCTTATTTTATTCTCAACCTGCGTTCATTATCACAGAAAAGAAAGGACTGTTTGGGTGACTTTTTACACTTATAACGCAGCTGTTTCCACATTGCACTCCTGGGCCTTCATGTCTCTGTAGTGATGCATAATTTATCACAG
The DNA here is from genome assembly GCA_028858755.1 of Ara ararauna. Lineage (NCBI taxonomy): Eukaryota > Metazoa > Chordata > Aves > Psittaciformes > Psittacidae > Ara > Ara ararauna. Next base: position 104,362,735 of record CM054379.1, read on the forward strand.
TGGGCAAAGTACTTTTAAAATTACTGGTGATGAAATGAGGGTCCTACACTGTGATTCCCTTAATCTAAGTCCCCCATAAAATGTGGAACTATATAAAATTGCTTTCATTCTGCAGAATGGGAGAAAACAAGACAAATACAAGAGAAATATTTTACATCAGAACTTAATTGCAAATGCTGCCTACTTCTCAGAGCAGACCAGCCCACCTCCAGTTAGCAAACATCATTGTTTTTTTAAAGAGCTTGGAGGAGCCCATGCACCCCCACTGCAGCACCATCAAATTGCAATAAAAATAAAAACAAAAAAGCAAACACCACCATCTCCCAAATAAATACAATGAAATATTTCTCCTGAATTAGCCTAACATCACACCACAAAGCATCTATTTTTCTGGGACATTTTCCAAACAAGCCCATACATTCATCCAAGCTCATGCATATAATATTTAGTTGTTTTCACTAACATCTGATTTGAATGTGACCAAAGCTTCCAGAGGCTTCTTTAAAATGCAGACTAGAAAACCCTTCTTTCTGTCATTTTGTTGTTGTTACGTGTAAAGACTCTTCTCTCTGGGAATTTGCTGTGGTCAGAAGTCTTCATCACAAACTCACTGTACTACATTTGCTGTAAAAACAAGAAATCAGTGCCTTCTCCATTTTCTTTTCAAGAACCATGGTTTATGATGTTTTAATTAATCTCCTCTTAGCTGGACAATTTAAGAAGCAATGTGAACATACTTGCACTGTTTTACTACTACAACTTTAAAGCTTCAGACATTGTTACAGGAGCCAGGGTGCCCATTACATATCCCTAGGTGGGTTCATTTGTGGATGTATCATGCAGCAGCCTCTTTTTCTTCCTTAGAATTGGCATGTGAGACACAGACATTTAAAATTTAAAAACCATGAAAAGGCCAGAGACTGCAGTATCCTCATCATAAGATCTTGGGAGCTCCAAGTAAAGTAAAGGCAACTTGAGCTGTACCATGAAATAAAAGCAAGTTGTTTCAAAACCAGCGCTGAAAGCTGCTTTGATATTTTCAAGGGATGATTTATAGTAAAACTTACAGTGGTAACAAGAATGTAAAAATGTCCAACACAGGCAAAACTCAAGAACAGATGAGAAAGAGAATTCAGTGTTTCAGACAAGAGAGTAAAAAAGAAAAAAAAACCAAACCAAGCAATGAATCCAACTGTATAATCTGGTAGCAGAAGTACTATAGGGCTACAGGGAGCCTATCACTTTTTTTGAGTCTCCCAAGAATCAGAAGTATTTGGCAGACACTTGAGATGGGAAACAAGTTTTATTTGAGGCCTCAAACATTATTTATAAAAGTGTCAACTCAGTAATCTTCCATTAAAACCTCATTCTATCACAGCTGTAAAATGTATATTTTAAGACATGTCTTTAGAGTTTCATAGTTGTGTGTGCATGTGTAGGTATATATGTAACCACAAAGCAATTAGTTTGCCTTTAAAATACATTTCTCGTAAGGCAAAACGCCCTGCTGATTGCACTAATATTTTTGGTTTAAACATTGATCTCTAGGGCACTGATAAACAGTATTTTTGTGGGTTTGGGAAAGCTGCAAATATTTGCACTTTAAAAATCCCATACTGCAGAAAAGCAATCAAGAGCACAGCTTATTCTCTAAGCATGATTCACTGTAGCTAAGCCCCAGAGGAGCAGAGCTAGTGGATGGCTGCCAGTAGTAGCGTATTCTAGAAAGGCTAAAAACAAGCTCTGAAAACATAAATATGTGCTGTTTAAAGCAAGTTGTGCCCAAGTACTATTCACAGGCCAGCAGCCAGTGTTACACTGTAGTCCAGACATAGACTAAGTTTCCCCTGGCAAACAGGAGCACTCCTCTTAGATGTTCTCAACCAAAGCAACAAAAAATAATTGTGGCCTCACATGAAAAGTGGTCTCTCCTTGGCTAAGTTTAGTATTTTCTTAACACATATGGAGGGAACCATATCTTGAATGCACCCTGCCCTGTCTGCTCCCACTAGCTACAGAAGGTACGGCTGAACCCCACCTGAGAGGGGATATGCAGCCATCTGCAGGACTAGGCTTCCCATGTAGTATTTGCTACCTTTCTCAGTTACTGACAAGGGAGGGATTTTTGTCAGCAATCTCACAGACCATATCAGGGCTGGCTAGTCAAATGCCTCAGCATTTGAATGACTCCCAGCTTCCTACCCAGACTCAGCACAGCTCAGTGAAACCTCAGCAATAGCATATGATATACAGCAGTGAAAGAACACAGTATCTGAAGCTTCTTACTGTAAGCCATGTTGCAAGAAATACACTAAAGGCAATAGTTAACTGTGTAAGGAACAACCCTGGCACTGATCTGCCGTTCTCATTTAAGTCTCACTCACCTCACACTGCTGCAGCATAGCTTCTGCCTGTACAGACTCCCACAGACTTTTGGCTTGCATAGCCTTGTGTCTGAAAGCAGGAGCAGATTAATTCAGCAACTCAGTGACCACTTCTACAATGTGCAACAGGACAAAATAAGCCCGCACATCCATACTTAGTTCTCAGTACTGGTGCATTTTTACCAGATGTCCCTAAAGCCAGAGGGTTTACAGCAAGATCTATAAACCCTCTGCAGCCCTCGAATGGACTAACTCCATTACACCCCAGTCCTCACCAGGGCATGGCCCAGAATTATCTGTGGTACAAGCACTTATACACTCCCAGATCCTTGTCATAGCAGAATGGATCCAAATTGAGTCCACCTTGGGCTGAAGCTGCCTTTGTGCTAGTCATAGAATCATAGAATCATAGGATAGTTAGGGTTGGAAAAGACCCTAAGATCATCTAGTTCCAACCCCCCTGCCAGGGGCAGGGACAACTCCCACTAAACCATGCCACCCAAGGCTCTGTCCAATCCAGCCTTGAACACCACCAGTGATGGGGCATTCACAACTTCCCTGGGTAACCCATTCCACTGCCTCACCACCCTTACAGTAGAATCATAGAATCATAGAACAGTTAGGGTTGGAAAGGACCTTAAGATCATCTAGGTCCAACCCCCATGCCACAGGCAGGGACACCTCCCACTAAACCATGCCACCCAAGGCTTTGTCCAACCTGGCCTGCAACACCGCCAGCGATGGAGCATTCATAACTTCCCTGGGTAACCCAGTTCAGTGCCTCACCACCCTCACAGGAAAGAATTCCTCATATCCAGTCTAAACTTCCCCTGTTTAAGTTTGAACCCGTTACCCCTTGTCCTATCACTACAGTTCCTCATGAAGAGTCCCTCTCCAGCATCCCTATAGACCCCCTTCAGATACTGGAAGGATGCTATGAGGTCTCCACACAACATTCTCTTCTCCAGGTTCAACAGCCCCAACTCTCTCATCCTATCTTCATAAGGGAGGTGCTGCAGTCCCCTGATCATCCTCGTGGCCCTCCTTTGGACTTGTTCCAACAGTTCCATGTCCTTTTTATGTTGAGGACGCCAGAACTGCACACAATACTCTAAGTGAGGTCTCACGAGAGCAGAGTAGAGGGGCAGGATCACCTCCCTCGACCTGCTGGTCACATTCCTTTTGATGCAGCCCGGGATACGGTTGGCTTTCTGGGCTGCAAGCGCACACTGCCGGCTCATGTTCATTTTTTCATCGACCAACACCCCCAAGTCCTTCTCTGCAGGACTGCTCTGAATCTCTTCCCTGCCCAACCTGTAGCTGTGCCTGGGATTGCTCTGACACAGGTGGAGGATCTTGCACTTGGCATGGTTAAACTTCATCAGGTTGGCATCAGCCCACCTCACAAGCATGTCAAGGTCCCTTTGGATGGCATTCCTTCCCTCCAGTGTATCAACTGAACCACACAGCTTGGTGTCATCGGCAAACTTGCTGAGGGCGCACTCAATCCCATGTCACTGACAAAGATGTTGAACAAGACCAGTCCCAACACCGATCCCTGAGGGACACCACTCGTTACTGGTCTCCAGCTGGACATTGAGCCATTGAGCACAACTCTTTGCGTGCAGCCATCCAGCCAGTTCTTTATCCACCGAGTGGTCCACCTATCAAATTGATGTCTCTCCAACTTAGAGACAAGGATGCCAGCTTGCCCTGACAAATAGGTCCTGAAGAGCTTGTTCCTCTGCTTGGTTTTTATACAAGAGAAGAGTTAGTTTTGCAAAACAGAGTGAACCAGTATGAATTCTATCTAGCCTGTGCAGCATCCATCTGTAGGAAAGCTTATGGGTTAAGATTGGTTATAGGTATCACTGGTGTTTCCAAGGAAATATGCTATTTTTCATTCCTCAAGGTCCGTTCAGGGAGATAGACCACAGCAAGGGGCTGCAGAAGTTCCTACCATGTTTGTAGAGACTTTTCTGAAAGACGAACCCAGGCATTTTCCTGCACTGTAGAACATCAGGAGACCAGAGGCAGCAAGAGGCAAAGGCAAATAAACTCTTTCAGCACAGCTTTATTGGCCTTTGGAAGCTTTCTAGCTCTCAGAGCATACAAATAAGATGTAACTGAAATTCACCTGCTCTACCTTGATCTTTGTTTAGCAAACCATGGTAGCTTCTGGAGCTCACCACTTAATAGAGTATTTAAAAAATGAATAAAACAAAAAAACCCTACTAAAACAAACCTACCTCTTTGCCTCTAGTACTAAAAATTTGGTCTGACTGAGGAGAAAACAGATCCCTCACCACAGCACAATAATCAATACAGCAAGTAACTTGTTTCTGTCATTCATTGCTAAAATGCCAGTTTGAAACCCACCTGTAACTAAAAGCCAGTAAGCAGGTGCTTAATCAGCAGGAGTCAAAGTATACATCATAGCTGAGCCCATGAAGCCTTCTAGCTCCAGGTAAAAGATAACCAATCTTAGGCCAGGTAGTAAAAGTCCCTGTGAGCTCTTGCATCTCATGTTCAATCCCTCCTGGAAATGACTGTACCAGCAATGATGGCATGTCTATAAGTGGTAGCCCAGGAAAGAACAGTGTTGCTCAGTAGAGGAGAGGAGCAGTAATTATACCTTCACCCATTCAGGCTATTTGTGTTGGCATAGATGTTGTGTAACTCCCAGGGAAAATGAAATTGTCTTCAGGAACACTTCAGAGTGAGATGAGACTCTGGACTATTTTCAGGGTGAATATTGCTGAGGACACAATTGAATGAAACTGAGCAATGAACTAAAGAATATAAAAGAATGTTTCTGTCTATTTCAGAGGAAAGGCATATTTGCAACTCTGCTTACATTTTGGAACAAGCAGCCAAAGGGGCTTTATTTGCCATATGAGAGACAGACAGGGAAGAACTTGTTTATTTAAACTGCAAAATTTTATAGTCTGAAGTTCTGGGAGAAGCATTTTAACCAGCTGAAGCTTGAGCTACTTTAGGGCTGGGAAAATACTTCATCTTCCATGTTTGATCTGGGTCACTGCATGAAAGAACAAGAAGGTCTGAATTTACAATGCATCCAGGCAAGCTTGGTTTTGAGTGCCCCAGCACCACAAAACAATTTTAGTCATAACAAGATAGAATCATAGAATAGTTAGGGTTGAAAAAGGCCTTAAGATCATCCAGTTCCAACCCCCCTGCCATGGGCAGGGACGCCTCACACTAAACCATGCTACCCAAGGCTCTGTCCAATCCAGCCTTGAGCACCGCCAGTGATGGAGCATTCACAACTTCCCTGGGTAACCCAGTCCAGTGCCTCACCACCCTTACAGGAAAGAATTTCTTCCTCATATCCAACTTAAACTTCCCCTGTTTAAGTTTGAACCCGTTACCCCTTGTCCTCTCACTACAGTTCCTCATGAAGAGTCCCTCCCCAGCATCCCTATAGGCCCCCTTCAGATACTGGAAGGATGCTATGAGATCTCCATGTAGCCTTCTCTTCTCCAGGCTCAACAGACCCAACTTTATCATCCTGTCTTCATATGGGAGGTGCTCCAGTCCCCTGATCATCCTCGTGGCCTTCCTTTGGACTTGTTCCAACAGTTCCATGTCCTTTTTATGTTGAGGACACCAGAACTGCACACAATACTCCAAGTGAGGTCTCACAAGAGCAGAGTAGAGGGGCAGGATCACCTCCCTCGACCTGCTGGTCACGCTCCTTTTGATGCAGCCTCCCAAGTTATCCTTCCCATTGATGCGTCTCCATACTAATGTATTTATAAACCTATTTGCCCACCTTCTGTCCTAAGTCAGAATTTTTCCTATTATTGTAAAATTACCCTATACTTCCGTGTGCCCTAAAATATGCTCTTTCTCCTTCCAGCCTATTTTACCTGGCCTTATGCATGGTTTATCCTGTTCTAGCTCTAGCAAAGTCACAAGGTGCATGTGAGCTAAATTATGTTTTATCTTATGAAGTGTAAACTCCTGCAACCTGAGGTCCATCATATGTTTGTATCATTTTAATGAATCATTGCCAGAAGTATCTCCGAGATAGTTTTTATTATTTGTTCCCTCCATCATATTTTCCTGCTTTTCTTGCAAAGCTCCTAATCTTCTGAAACTTGACAGCCTTATACACAGTTTCAGTGTGTAGCATAATTAATAAAGTAAATTATCAAGTTAAAGTAAACCTCACCAATTTCTCCACTTGCAACAGAAAATAAAGCAGCACATGGCTTTCTTCAACTCAGTCAATGCCTGATAATGCTAGGTATTTTCTGTAGCTCTAGAGAAATGAGCCATCTTTCTTTGGATTTATCAGTAAACACTAAAACCAAACTCACTTCACCTGTACACAGGTGAAGTGATTTTTTAAAATCAAAAGCAACACAAAAAAACCCAAAAACTGTGGGGCTTCTCTGGCTCTGCCAAGACTTGAGACATTTGATTGAGGATGCATTTAGAATAATTGATATTTCACTAGCAGTTTCTTTAATTTTAGCCACTGTAAACAAATGTGACTACCAGCGAGCAGTATCCTCTTCTGTGTGCTAGCTGTGGCAGAGATTTGATAAGCTCTATGCCCTTGATACAGTATAGCGCAACCAGGGGAAACAGAAACCTGAGAAGGAAAAGCTCCTCGCAGCCTTTTATTGCAGGTTCCTTTGTGTATTTGTGTTCCCTTCATAAAGGACAAAATCATGTCAGTGAAGGAGGAAAAAGAGGCTCTTGGCAAATCTTCACTGTCCCACCTTCAGGTCCCATCCCTTTCAAAACAGCTAATCCTGAAATTACATAGAGAGCTTTCCCCTGTGCTGCAATCACAGGGACATGTTAAGTAGAGTTAAACTGCTGGGAAGGGCCTCCTGTGAAGGAAGCACATGGGTGCCTGGGTTCGGTGAAGCTTAAAGAAGACTTACAATTACTGGTGCTACCAGAAAAGTTTGTGCAGGAAGATGATGCTCTGAATTCATATAAAGGAATACAGAGACAACAAAAATATTTAGGATGCCGGTATAGCTACCCATAAATTTTTTTGGGTCCATTATTCGTTTAGTTACCTTTACTTCTGGTCTCTGGTTCCTGCCCTCTGATGCTAAATCTGTGTGTGATGGGGGTTTTTAAACTTTCTCCACAAGTGGTGCTTATGGCTTTCAGACTAGCCACTTCCTCTACCCAGCCCGCACAACTTACCAGATTGTGACTTACCCTAAAACCTTTCCCAAAATCCCACACCCACTCACCCAGGAAAAACTGACACCCACAGGTTTAAAAAGCAATGCTCTTCCTCTGTCAGCACCATGAAGGTAGAATTTATGGTTCAATCTATACTCAAGTGTAAGTTTATTAATTAAGCCTCTTCATAACAACTTTTAGGAAAATATAGTGTTGATCAGAGACACCAGACTGATTTACTGGACATTGAAGGCCTCTGCAAGACCAGAGACACCACCGGGCTATCTGTTGTTGTGGAGTGTTCTTAGGAGGTAAAAAGTATGGAGCACTGACATGTTATTAGAAGTTTTGTAGGCTTGATAGTACAGAAAGGAATGCACAAGATTTTTCCCAAATTATCTGATGTCTTCCAGGTTTTGTAAGAATGGATTACTTCCTATCATGTGTTAAATACCATTAAAAATTTGGTAATGCTTTTCCCAGCTTACTTGTTTTGTTTGGGAAATTCAGCTCGTTCTTTTTCTAGCTCAGTACAATAAAATGAGCAGTTCTTTGGTAACAATTACCTGTGTCCTGGTATACAAAAGCAATAGTACAGAGGGACTGAAGAAGTAGCTTTCTCCCTGCCTCTCTCTCCTCTTACTTCTGTGACACCCACACATTTACAAAAGCATAGTTTTGACTTTTTTTTTAATTACTGTTTACTGTCCTGTGGTTGGATGGTGCCATTTGAAAACTGTAAGCTGACCTGGCTTTTTACCAGCATTCCTAATGCTGCTGCTGCTTTGAGAAAAAAGATTCCCCATAAACCACCTACACACACAAAAATTCCCTTTGGAGAAGAGGCAAAGCACTGAGTTGGGAAGGGGTAAAGGTCAAGTCCATAGCACATAATTGCTCAGCAAAACCATTTGAGGTTTTGTGGTGTAAAAGTGAAATTACTTTTTTACCATACAGTGGTGCACTGATGCCATCGTAGCTTTAGAGATCATTCCACTTGACTCAGTACTTACAAATAACCCGAAAAGCGACTTCTGAAGGAGTAAGCAAGTTCAGTGATAACTTAGTAGAGGATGAAAACATTTTGAGCAATCTGAGACATACAACGTCCCAACCACGAGACTGCCACCAAATGTCATTTCTTGTCACTCTGTGACTCACTTAAGTGGCAGCTATGAAAACTATGAAGCTTGAATCTATTTCTGAGAATTTAGATGACAGAGGAGCTAATGCTGAGTGGTTTAAAGCATCAGACTACTTAGGAATTATAAATTAGTGCTAACTTCATCTGTTCAAAGTCTTTATGATAGAAGTTTTAACTTGAGCCTCATGAAAGATAGAGTTACTCCATGAGTAAAAAAGACTGAGAACACCATCAGCTGTTTCAAGCTTTCTGCATGTGGCACTTGCAATGTTAGTGTCCAGTTTTCAAAACGCGCTCTATTTCACACCTTATTCTTCTGCAAAGCAAAAAGGATCATGTGAGTTTCGGGTTGGTATGTTTTCTGAAATAAAACTGTCACTATTTGGACAGAGGGGAAAGCCCCTGCAGAATTGTGGGATGTAGATAAAATCCAGAAATAATATTCCGGCAATTGAGTTGTTTGGGTGGATGTGCTGCTAGATGCTAAGCCCTCTTGTCCTTAAGGACGCTGCTCTTACTGAAAGCTTGTATGTGAAGAAGTAACTTGCATCACTGTGAGAAAACTTGTTCTGAGAGGTAACAAAATCAGATAAAACTCTTCGCAACCAACTACAGTTGCAAACACCGTCTGTGATGAGAAAAGAACAGGGCAGGAAACTCACTAGACTGGGGGCTTTGCACACTCTTTTTCAAGTCCTGCAAATTGCAGTGAAATGTGTATGAGGAGGGCAGGTAAACACCAAATGAAAGAAATGTACATTGTGTCTGGTCCAGTCAAGAACTAAGGCCAAAGTCAACACAAGGAACTAGCTTTAGTAATAAACCCCCTCAGTCTGTCTCAATGGCTTGGGGTTTTTTCCTCCTTCCTTAGTAATGTTGTTATGCGCAACAAAGAAAGATTTCATGCACTTGCTTAAATATTAACTACTTGTGATTTGAGGAGAAAACACTAACCACAGGCTTAGCATAAACATTCTACTGTTACATGCCAATGAACGACACATATCCACTCTTCTGAAAGGACATCATGGTTACCGCTTTTCAGTAGTATGCAGAAAGTCACAGCTACTTGGTTGGTAGGAAGAATTGCTTTATACTCCTATTAAGGGGGGGAATCAGAAAATTATGGTGACATGATATGCTAAAATAGAATATAGTAGACAAAATGAATAAAAAAGAAACACAGTTCCTGGACCAAGAGCATTAAATTTTCTGTGTGACAAAATAGTTGTAGACTGTATGCATGGTCAATTGAAAACAATAAAGCCTTCATAGAAGAGATGAATCTCATCTAAACCTCCTTGGGAATGAAAAATACTACATTTCAAATCTTTCCCTAAAGCCAGGAGAAAACATTTGAAATAATGAGAAACATTTGTACTACAGTATTACCTTTATCATTTTCACACTGCAGTAAGGACATCTCCTTTGGGGAGTTTATACATTTCTGTGCTTGCCAAACATTAAAGTGCATAATTGAAATGGCTTTTTTTTTTTTTTTTTTTTTTTTTTTTTTAATTACCTGATTTGGAATTGGGTAGTCATTTAAGGCACCATTTCAAGGTCCTTTTCTGTGTGAATCTGTCAGATTCAGCTCTGGTGATGCAGGCTGCGGAGGCTGCAACCAACACAGAGAATTCTCTCAGCCCAGCAGCAGAGCAGCTGCCCACCTCCCTCTGCATTTGCTGCCTGACCCCAGGTGTGGAGGCAGGTCCAGAGCATGTGCAATGCTTGTGTTACCAACATTTAATACTGACAAGCCATATGGGAATTAAAAAGCAACCCACCCCATGTTCCCGTAATTTGCACAGGAATGAGTGGGCAAGGGAGCCAAGGGTATAGGTAGCACAAAACCAATTTTACTGTTCTTTCCTTGGGCTGCATCTTTTGTGGAGCATAAAGCTGCCTGCACCTGAAGTGAAATAGCTTAAAGATTACCATATTATGGTGGCTAATCACAGCTATATAAATGCAATTAATGAATATTATTTAACTGCTGCATTCATCATGAACGGATCATATAACCACATTATTGCATGCTTGGGTTTTCACTTACATCCTTGTTGTTTCAGTATTGTGACTCAGCGAAGGATAATTCTTAGCTTATTTTCTAACTTCTTTGTGGTCTCTCTCATTGATGCCTGTAGTGTAAGACAGGGAAAAGACAGCAGTGAAACAGCTCAGCCTCTGCCAGTGTTTGTAGACGTGAAAGCCAAATCTCCAGTCATTTTTGCATCCAACATCACTTACTGATGGGAACTGTTTGCCCCTGGTCTCATTCACTGGAGCTGTGAGCTACCAGGACAACCTAAATCTTTCTCTCCCAGCCTTTGCACAGATGGCAGCAGCAGAGTTCATGAAAGTGATATGCTCAGGATATGATGCACCCTTCCTAGCACAGGATCAGACCCCGGTACCCAACCAATCCCCTGAGCAAGCACTACTTCTCCTGAACCAAGTCCTTAACAATTAGCTCTCATCATGGATCATGGTGTTCACCAGCTTTATGGCGAGTGTTCACAGCGCTGAGAGCTTGAGTGGCAGAGCGCACACAGCTCGGCATGGACATAAGCTTTATCACCTTTAAAAGGTAGTCACTTAGATGCCTCAGAGGTTGAGAAAAGCAGATCTAAATCATTCCTGGATCTCTGATTTGTGTTCAAAGATTTGGTCATGTAATTTGACATTTTCTATTACAAGATTTCCCCAGTGGTAAGCTTCTTGAATCAGGTCAATGAACCATATTTCCCCACATCTTGAGAGCTATCAATTGGATCACTGTGTCTCCCTCACCAACACATGTTTTTAAGAAGATATGTGTGTGTGTGATATGACCACAAAGGTGTACAGTCCTGCAAGTCACCGTTGACCCGGGAGAAAAGACTTCAGCTCCTGAGATGTTTTGAGAAGAGGTGCCTGTTGTTTTTGGTGTGGTGAACTAATTTAACAAACAAGGCTATTAAAGACAGAATGGTGACCACTCCCTCCTGTCAGATTTCTTCAGCCTTTTCACAGTGCTAATCAGCTACCCGATCTTCACTCAGACTCTCTGCCTTAGTTTTGAGGACTGAGAAAGAATTTTTTGCAGCAATGTTCTTTGTGGGTTTTACTTGGTGTTAGGTCATTTCCTTGGAGTACATTTCAGATGTTGTTTCTTCCAGCTGTGATAGCTAGATGAAAATTAGTTTTATGCTAAGTAATTTGAGCTATGAGTAGAGTCCAGGAAGAAGAGCAGCTGCAGTAGCTGCTGGTGTTGGGCAGCGACTCAGCTGCACTTGAGGGCCTCTGTAGCCTTCAGCCTGGGGGGGGGGCAGCAACCACAAGCAACCTAAACTAATTTGCCAATCATGGAAAAACCTCACAATAATGTTTTCTGTGCTTCTCACATGTCAAGACAGTATGAAGACAGTAAGAGACCATTTTAAACAGCCTTCTTCAATTATGTGGGGTTTTTTGGGGAGAAAATAAAAGTCAGAAAATTGCAAATATTCAAAAATGAAACTTCTTGAAACCACAGAAGTTTAAATCTACGAGGCCCTCAAGGTACCACATACAACTTGCTTGATCCATATAAGAATAGCTGGACCTAGATGTTCCCTGATATATATATCAGCTGTTTCAAAACTTTCTGTAGACTGATATGAGAGTCTACAAAATGGGCTATGTAGCTTATTCCTGAACTTAGAAAGCTCTTTCCAATCCTACATGAGTCCTCATCTCTTCACTTTTGTGTCCTGCCTGTACTGGATATGGAGAGCAATTGATCATTATCATTTTTGCAGAAGCTTTCTTATATGTTTGAAATCTGGTATCAGACAACCTGATGTCTTTCATCTGGACTAAATACATTCCTTCAGACTTATCCCACCTTTGACACAGCTCTTATCATCCCTCTTGATCACTGCAATTTGTGATAGCTATCCTGAACTGTGGTGCCTTTGTCAAAAGATTTTTGAAGGCCTTTGCCGCTGGGATGCACTTTTACATTCTCTAATTATGTACAAATTTGAGACTTTGAAATTTTGGGATTATCTGCTCATTGATGAGGAAAACTCTTTACCCTCTGACTGCAGATTTGAGCTCCTTTATAATAATATTGTTAGTTGCATTGCTTCAGGTTTTAACTACTTTTCTTCCTAACAAGATCGAATCAGAGAGTCATAGAATAGTTAGGGTTGGAAAGGACCTTAAGATCATCCAGTTCCAACCCCCTGCCATGGGCAGGGACACCTCCCATTAAACCATGCCACCCAAAGCTCTGTCTAACCCAGCCTTGGACACCACCAGCAATGGAGCATTCACAGCTTCCCTGGGCAACCCATTCCAGTGCCTCACCACCCTCACAGGAAAGAATTTCTTCCTCATATCCAGTCTAAACTTCCCCTGTTTAAGTTTGAACCCGTTACCCCTTGTCCTCTCACTACAGTTCCTCATGAAGAGTCCCTCCCCAGCATCCCTATAGGCCCCCTTCAGGTACTGGAAGGATGCTATGAGATCTCCATGCAGCCTTCTCTTCTCCAGGCTCAACAGACCCAACTTTATCATCCTGTCTTCATATGGGAGGTGCTCCAGTCCCCTGATCATCCTCGTGGCCCTCCTCTGGACTTGTTCCAACAGTTCCATGTCCTTTTTATGTTGAGGACACCAGAACTGCACACAGTACTCCAAGTGAGGTCTCACAAGAGCAGAGTAGAGGGGCAGGATCACCTCCTTCGACCTGCTGGTCACACTGCTTTTGATGCAGCCCAGGATACGGTTGGCTTTCTGGGCTGCAAGTGCACACTGCCGGCTCATGTTCATTTTTTCATCGACCAACACCCCCAAGTCCTAGATAGCTATTTGTGCTAGTATGTTCATATAATGTTTCTGTCCATCAACATGTTAACTCATTTAACTATCCTTTCAATTCCATTTGCTTAACACAAGTCACTGATTGTTTCCATCATTTGAGGTGTCTAAGTTGTGCATCAGTGGACAGGGTACTTATGTGATGTTTATTTGTGTTATTGAATTGCAGGGAAAATTCCTTCATTTTGCATACTGCTATTTAACATGCAGTAGAATGGTATTAATAATACAGGCATGTTGGAAAGATTTGTTAAACATTATGTATATAATTTTTATCCTTGTCCTAAGAAGAATTTGGGCATCTCTCAGTCAAAAATGTTGTGCAAGTGTTTGGCAACACTGTTAAATGTCCTTTCATGCAGTAAGAGTACTGGCATTCTCCGTTGTGGACTTTGTTTGTTTAACGTACATTGTATTGCCACCAAACCCTGAGTCACCCTCCCCAAGGAGCAATCACCCTTTCTTTCCATTTGGGTGGAGATAGTATAGCACTTACTGAAGGAGTGGTGATCTCGGGCAGAAATGTCTTGATAATATGTAGTAAGCTGAAGCGGGTTATTTTATGTTGAGGAGACAGATGAAAGGAGGCTTATTGCGTACATGCCGGTAAGCTTTTGTCATTATGTTACTAAGACCACAACAAGTTTAGTGTCTCTTTTTTATTGTAGCACAGTTACAGGGGGAGAGGGAAGGAGCATTGGTATAGATGTTGCTGTGAACTTTGCAAAAATATCTGTCAGATCCTGGTTGTAGCAGAGAAATAGAAACATCTCATTTTTTAACAGACATGCAGCCAGTTCACTGCTCACTTTCTAATGGGGACATTCTTCTGTGGAACCATTGGTTTTGATTTTTTTATGATTAGGAAGATGCAGCAACATCAGGATGCAACAAAAGTCTCCCTGATGGTGATTGTTTGCCTACTGTGGGCAACAGCACATGATAGCAGAAGGAAACAGTGATGAAGCTGCCTGTTATGTGCTGTGGGGTGGGATTTGAGCATGAGGAGGATTGATTTACCTTTAGGTCAAGCAGAAGACTTTGCAGCTGGATGCTGCTTCCTTATGCCCCAAGATGAAAAGCAAGAGGGAATAAGGAAGTGGAGGAAGAGCCAGTTTCAGAGCCAGAGTTGTGATAAAACCCACCCCCAGGGAGCTTCCCATTTCTCTCCCGTTAGCTACTATAGCCCTCCCAGCAGTCTGGCCAGGGGGAGGAGAGAAGAGCAGCTAAAGGAAAGTGCAGGGGACATAGGGTGGCACATTAAAAGTTTGTTGGAATTGGTCAGTTGGGCTGGAACTGATGGGACTCTGGAGAGTTACTCATACTACAAAGTTTCAAAATATGTACAAGTCATGCTCAAAAAATGGCTTGTGTCTGAGGGTGGGGAATGTTTTCCCCAGTTCCTGTATGCAAGACAAATAGGAAAATAGGGGAGAGAGCGGGTATGGAAAATACTACAGTATACTGCTTGCTTAAATAAATATAATTACACTGAAGTTTGCTCAGGTAATGCTTGTTCTTGCCACCTGCTTCCTAGAGACTGTCCAGGGCAGGTACCTGATAGCACAGCAGGGTCATGACAAGGCACAGAAGTAAATAAGAAGTGTGCCTAGAAGTCTGAGTCTGTGCTTGGTAAGGCCTTTGGGAATTTTAAGCAGGCTTTCTTATGAATCAGGAGGAGTGATACTGAGTGCCTAGGTTTGGTTTTTCTTTAAGACTGTCTGCAGTCAGAGAGATTTTTCATTTATTTTAGCCGTACTGAGATATAATCTATTAGTTGACTTTAGCATAGTCTGTTGGGTTTTTTCTTCTGGGAATTTTTGCTCTTGTTTCTCAAATGTATGAAGGTATGAATCTTCTTATATGCAACCATACTTCTGTATTGTCTATGTAAAAAAAAAATACCCGTTACTTAGATCAATGGCAGTAAATTCTTCTGATGTGTGCTATCAAATTTCTTTAAAAAAAATATTGATACTTATGGCTGGCCCAAATTTTTGCCTGTGCTAAACTGGGTACTTGTGCCAGTGCTTTATCATCACCAACCTGGAGTGATCCTCTCAAAGGCATTTCTGAATAGACACCTCTTGAGTGCTGCAAATAATTCAACTGTAACCACCCTTACACGATTGTGGTGTGACTGAGAGTGACCAGTTACTTGGATTTCTCACAGCTGCAGGAGACAGAGACAGAACCATGTTTGAACCTGAAGGGAGGGAAGCTTATTCCCAGCCTGTCCGACTTTAAAAAGATCTTTGCTTGCCTCAGCCATGTATCAAGTCACTCTGACCTGCTACAGTTAGATTTCCATAAATACGATCTACAAAAGGAAATACATGCTCTAGCTGATGCTGCAGGAAATTACAGGCCAATTCATTTATCATACTCATCAGTACTGATGCATGCACCATTCCTTTGGTTATTCAGATCATTGTTCCAAATCACGTAGTGCTCAGGACGTGTTCCTGCAGACGGCAGGAACCAGCAAGTTCAGGCTAAATCAGGCAGTCATAATTTACTGTCCCTGTCAGTTAGTCTGACAGCTAGAGGAAGCCTAAGCTGTGGTAATGTGGGCTGTAGTGCTCTCATCAGAGTAAAATTAACCTCTGGGTAATGTCCAGCTTAAATGTTCCTCAGGAGCCAGTGAAGACTAATCTTGTCTGAAGTGGGGATTTAAACTGATGAGTGTTTTCCCCCCTCTCTTTATCTCGCTCTCCCCCTGCTATTTCTTCTTTCTGTCTTCATCCAAAACTGCTGATAAGATACATGGTACCTGCCTTGCTTTTTCTGTAGCTGCTGCTCTAAGGAGATGGGGACAAGAAGCCATCAGAAATTAGCAATGCACGCAAAGGGTTTACTTACATAGAAGAGCAATAACACTGCTCTTTGCTTTGAAGTTCTTTTGATCTTGCAGATTTCTAAGCACTTCATGCCAAGATGAAATTGAAGTCCTTTACTAGTTTTTCAGCTGGGACAACTGGGGCATGGAGATGTACTAGAACATGTTCTGAGATACCTGGTGAGACATGCAGGACTTCTGAGGCAGGACTCAGTACACCCAACACTCCA
Organism: Ara ararauna; assembly: GCA_028858755.1. Taxonomy (NCBI): domain Eukaryota; kingdom Metazoa; phylum Chordata; class Aves; order Psittaciformes; family Psittacidae; genus Ara; species Ara ararauna. The sequence goes on from CM054379.1 coordinate 104,379,358, forward strand.
AATATTATTTGCTTTTCCTGTTAATTAAAATAACATAGAGTGGGTAGCTCAGGCCTGGAGATACATTAAAAGGAGCAAATGTAGTCTTTGCAAGGGCCATGTATACATAAGGAAGTTCTCTGTATGAGCTCGCATCTCCTTTCAAGGCTCCATTAGAATCTCTCCCAATATTTCTGCCTGTTGCATTCAATTCCTGTAGATGTTTTGAAATGTATGTTCAAAAATGCGTGATAAGTGTCTGTGATAAATGCTCAGCAGTTCTTTAATGAGACTTGAAGCTGAATCCTTTCTTCTGAGAGCCTGTTTCAGATATGAAATTCTATGTAGATATAAAGACCTGTCACAAAGACATCTGCCCCCAGGAGAGAAGGAAGTTATGCCAGACTGATCCAGTGTGGGCTAACATCAACACATAGATTTTCCTGAACTAAGCATACATTGGAGAAAACTTGTAAAAGAGTATTTCTATGCATAAGTGCAATTTGGTTTATAAGTCCTCCACAATTACAAACTTTTGGAGTGCTGCAAAACTAGATTGAAAACATGTTGACAGTATTGCAAAATTGTCAAAAGGAGAGAGCTGGAATGAGGACAGCTGGGAAGGCACGAGAGGCAGCGTGGGATGGGGATAATAAGTTAGTTTTCATCACAAGGCACTAACACTCATACATCTGCTAAGGTGAGCAGAGTAGCTTTGAGTGGTATTTTTCAGGTATTAAGTATCAATGCATCAGCTGTTGTTCAGGTTTCCTTGCAATCACAGTGGTTGGAAACTAACTTTGTAATAACTGAAGCCTAATTTCTGAAGAGATTTTACACCAAGGGTGAATGCCATATTTCAGGGTCACAGAAGTCATGCACATGCACAGGTCTGATGTGAGAAACCTGGCTGATTCCTCTCCAGGCTTTTGGGGGATTACAGTCTTCCCCCTTGGGAAAGGTTTGCTCAGTTTCTGAGAGGAGAGATGGGTCACCAGAGCAGTGGGCCTTGCAGTGTGTCTGGCCATCAGTGGCATCAGGCACTGCAGCGAAAGCAATTGCTCTCACCCTTCTGGTGACAGCATCCCTTTTTATAGGGTGTCTTCAGAGCCTCTTAGGCTCATTTTAAACCTCATTTTAGATGTGCAGAGCCTTTCTGGGCCTGTTTTTGGTGCTCAGCATGCATTCCCAGCTCCTGCTGTAGCCTCAAGTACTGTTACTCTGTTTTAGGGATACACTGCAGACTTGAGGTGTTGTCAGCAACCTGACCTACTAGACAAGGCACAACACTGCAGTTCTTTGCTAACATAGCTCCTGTAAATTCCCCATGCAATGTAAGCTATACCAGGGGGAAAAAAAAGAAAAAGAAAAAAAGGACGCTTCTTTGCTATTACTTTGTCTGCATCAGGAGTTTTGTAGCTGTAATTACTGTGGGCTCCCCACTAGCATTTATAATTGAGACACAAAACCAATTTCTTTGCAGAGTAAATCAGATCTTGCTTTTAATCTCTCTTCTGCACCTTGTGGAGCTGCTCCCTTGAATATGTAGGGTCTGGTTTTGTTCCCTTAGAGAAGCTTGGGCAAGTTCTGCTAGATTCTGAGTTAAAGCTGACCTAAAATGTGATGTCAGCTCTCATACACTGACATGTGTTAAAAATACAGCATGAATCAGTAAGAAGCAAGTGACTCTGATTCCAGGATTATGGTTCTAGCTGGAAAAAATGAGAGCCAGTAAACTATGGCCTCAAAATGATACTGCTTTTTCAGGGTACCTTGAAAGGAGAGAAGAAAGAACTAAATGCATTAGTTAATTATAGTATGAACAAGAGATACAATATAGTTTATTGCTATTGATAAAATAGCAATAGTATCAATAACAATAGGACCAAGAGTTTATTTCTAGAATATAGTGTTCCTTGTTGAATTTCTTGGAGTGAAGAGTCTTTATTTGATGAACTTTAATCTATAAAAATACCTGACTACTCCTGTACTCACTGGAGTGGAACAGAGAAAGGCAAATAAGTTAAGGAGAAGATAAAGGATATTAGATTGTTTAGTCTAGCAAAGTAAGGCCAAATTAGTGAGGTGCGGATACAATTACTTTAAGTAAATACACAGGAACATAACACTAGGGAAGGAAAAGTATACTTAAGCTAAAGGACAATGTTAGCTTACTAGATATAGGTCAAGAACTGGTCAAGAATAAACCTGTGCTGGAAATCAGGTTTCTAAACCACAGAGGAATGAGAATTTATAACAGTCTTCTTCTAAGGCCAAAATCTCTCAGTAGTTTTAAGAGGAAGTTGGATGTATTTGTGAAAATGATACTTGCAATGCCCATGGAATATGCCTGATCATGCAGGAGATACTCTCTGCCCTGATATTTTTGTTTTCAACCCTTTCTTTTGAAAAAAAGTGAAAAGTTATGAAAAAAATCTCAGCAAGTATGCAGGTCAGATGTGTACCTTGAGATGTCTTTGCCATACAAACACAGGGCAGTATGTGTGCACCTTTTGTGCCTCTGCCAGTGGGAGGTGAAACATGGCCTTACACAAACTCTCAGTTTTTAAGGGTCAAACTAAGCAAAATGCTTTTTTCTGTGAATAAAATGTATCTTCAACAAGTGAAAAAATGTTACTTTTTTCTCACCATGCTGTATTTTAGTTGTTTCTCTCCACACTGTGTTTTGTCCATAAAGGAAGTAGGCAAGAATGTACTCCTTTTTACGAAGGATAAAAGGGAGAAAATGTATCGCTTTGGAAATGACCTTGATGAGATCCTTCAAGGCTGTACTGTTTTACTTCTATCAATTGCAAACATTAAGATACTAATACATTTGTATAGGAGCACAATCATTCCTCCCTAGTATGCCAAGGCAGCAACAACAAGGGAGAGGAAACAAAATACCAAATTTAATGGAAGTTGATGAATCTGAAGAGCAGAAGAATCAGTGGGGAACCAGGCCTGCCAATCGTTTGCTACATCAGACTCTTGAGGTAATCTACCTCTTGTGTATTTCTGCTGCCAGCACGATTCTTCAGGCATGAGCTCTGATGAGGTCATTAGCCTGAACAAGGTATCCCTCTCAGCAGAATTAAGTCACAGCCTCCAAACATTCAGACACCATGATTCAGGCCTCTTAGAGGCACAAGATTTACCTTTAAAAAGCCATAGATTTGTTAAGGAATATGATAAAATATAGAATTGTTAACTAATCTGATAAAACTTTAAATGCTCTTTTACCAGTCTTTTGCATAAAAGATCAAAACAGATTAGGATATGCCTAATCCTGAATGTGAAATTCTGACAGTGCTGCAGGTGGAGGGATTTCTGCTGGTGACTTCAGTAGACCAGACGACTCTTTCACTTTCCTCTCAGGAACTCTTGTTACTGGTGAATAAAAACGTTGTTTGTGAATTAAAAAGGAAAAATAGTTTTCTTCCTTTGTATTGAAGAAATTGGAGATCAAAGGGTCAATTTGGAAGAAATTTTTACCCTATACAAAAACAGAGGGGGGAAGAATTGCAGTTTGTCAGCTGTTATTAAAATTAAATTGCCTAAAATGTAATTTCTTAGATCCTGTGGAAGCAGGGTACATTTGGAGGTCACTACAGAGAAGAAAAACAAGCAGTCAAGGAGATGTTGTGACCAGTAGTTGGAAGAAGGTGATTCTCCCCCTCTACTCTCCCTCTGCTCTCATAAGACCCCACCCTGGAGCATTCAGCTCTGAGGCCCTCAACACAAGAGGGACATGGAATTGCTCGAGCAAGTCCAGAAGAGGCCATGAAGATAATCAGAAGGCTAGAGCACTTCTCCTATGGAGACAGGCTGAGAGAGTTAGGCTTGTTCAGCCTGGAGAGGGGAAGGCTCAGAGACCTTGTAGCAGCCTTCTAATACCTAAAAGGGGCCTACAAGGAAGCTAGAGGGACTTTTTAAAAGGGCATGTAGTGACAGGACAAGGGGGAATGGGTTCAAACTTTAAGAGGGTAGATTTACATTAGATATTAGGAAAAAATTCTTCGACATGTAGGTCTCATAGTTTGTTCAGAGACACTGGAACAGTTTGCCCAGAGAAGCTGTGGATACCCCATCCCTGGAAGTGTTCAAGGCCAGGTTGGATGAGTCTTTTAGCAACCTGGTGTAGTAGAAGGTGTCCCTGCATGTAGCAGGGGATTTGGGCCGAGATGATCTTTAAGGTCCCTTTCAATCAAAATCATTCTAGGATTCTATGATTCTGATAAACAAGTAGATATTGTGACTAATTTTTTGCATGTCTATGGGACTACCTTACTATGTAATTTGTCAGCCAGTGGGCTGCCTCTCCCATGAAAACTCTGGAAATTAATACAAGCTCAGCAAAAGCCTTACATAGTCTGTGTGGTTAAGCTTGATGCTAATGTGAGCGTTCACATCCCCAAACACAGCTTCTCCACTGCTTCTTCAATGCTGCAGAGCAGATAGCAGCAAAGAAATCTCTCAGTTATGCAGGATTGTGGGAGAAGGATGTCTGGATTGAAAAGGCTAGGAGACCAGAAGCTGAAGATAACGATCAAAATGATGTAAATGGCTGAGCACCTACATCTGTTCCCTAGTGGTAGTATGGGACATTTGTGGAGGTTTGCATAGGTAAGATTAAAACACGACCTTCAGGGTAACTGGATGGAGAATCTCAGGTTCTTATACTCACCTTTTTAGTTCAGATGAGCAATCACTTCCACAGGGCACAACAGCTGTAATAGTTTGATTTTGATAGTAAACCAGTTCCACAAATTCCTTAGGATCTGGAAATGGAGATGGAAAACTAATGGCCAAAAAGAAACACTTCTGGAGCTTATGCCAAGGTATCAAAAGCTTTTTGAGGTACGTGATCTTCCTGTGAGCCACCAAAGCATTAAAGTATCCAAGGACAAAGCCACATGGAAATGATGTCTGGGATACAAAGTAAAACATGCTGACTCTGCCAAAACATCTTCCAAATACTAATATGTTACTGTAAAGACTGATATAGTTTCATAGGAGGATGCGGAATGCAGAATATTTGTGCTAGGTGCTGATAGGATTCAGTGAAGTTCTGGTCATATTTGTTTTAGACACCAATTCGGGTGTCAAGATGAAGGGAAGAAATCAGTGTCAAAGTGGGGTTTTTTTTGAGGTCAATTTGTAGTTGCAAAAAGCAATGCAGAGGAAGAAGTTAGAGAAGTCCATTCTAAGTGTGGAGGCTGAAGACTGATCAAAATGGGTTGCAAAAAAGCACACTAGGAGCTGCCTAAAAGATATTAAAAAATGGAGAGTTTGCACTGCCCTTCCTGTCATAGAGGCTAAGACAGATAAGCAGCAATTGCCCTGCTATACACATTTTGGCAAGGCAAAACATCTGACTTTGGCACATGCGCTCATATATCCACAGTAATTTGCACATAGATAATGCCTCAAAGAATAATCCAGGTTTTTTAACTGCTCTTTTAATCCATGATTAAAATAAGTTATTTTGATATTTTTGATAACATTATTTTAAACATATACAATTAAAGAGTACAAATGGCATTGTAAGTTTTCAGTTACAGCTTCCATTTGAACATCTCTTCCCTGAGAAAAAAAATTGTTGGTTTCTGTTTAAGCTATTTGTGCTATTGCTGGAGGTGTCCTTTGCTAGTTTTTATTATTGACATACTAATTGAGGGAAGAAAATTATTTTCTGAAAATATTTACTGGCCTGTAATTTCTCATTTATTCTGATACATTGAATTTTAAAAATAATAAAGAATGACAGTGACTAAGAGTAGCTTATTAATATTAGCTACCCAACTGTTGCAAGCTATTTTATATTAACAAGCTCTTCTGTGAGGCTTTTCACAATATATTTTGGGGGGGAACAGAAACCTATTGGATTTTACAGCTGGGGCTGATATGAAAGATTCCTCCAGACCTTGCAATCCATTTCAGCCTGAATACTGAAACTGTGGTCTAAATTTTCAGAAGCGTTAACATGCTTACTCCATTTATCCTGTAGTCTGTTGCCAAGTTAAAGTGTCTACGTCTCTTCAAGTGAATAAAATGCTTTCTCTACTTTGTCCCAAATGTCTACACAGTGTTGAGTAGCCACTACATACCACCCCAAAGCTGGTTTTCCAGCAAGTTTCAGTGCAACATTTCAAGCCTATACTATGTTCAAGCACCGTGTGAATCCTCAGGGTTAAAAGTGCCACCTAAGGTTATCAGCCTGCTCTCACATCCATGTAGCCATTCAAGTAATTTTCTTTGACCACCCTTGCTCCTGTTCCCTGATCTTGCAAACCAGGCAGAGTGTATAGAAACACTATGAACAGCACCTGCAGAGCTAGTTCTCATTTCCTAGACTGGCTTCTTCATAAATAACCTGAAATCAGATATCACTTTAAAAAGTGACAAATTTTTCTCCTTCAAACATCTGGACAGAGTGAGGTGAAGGGGTTGCTGTGCCTTATCTCTTCCAGCAATAACCAGGATATTATCTCTAGAGAAGCTGTAGGAAGCTGCCCACTGAGCTTTCATAAAGGTTTGCTCATCACCCCAAGAGCATGGTTCCACCACTGACTGCACGTAATCTCTGTGTACCTCCTGTTCTGTGATTTTAAATAGCTGAAGTGATGGAGCTGTTTCCCGATGTGCTCTTGTATTTTTACACTATGCCAGTAGAGGGCAAAGATTACTCCAGGCTTGATGTGAGAAATCACGCAGGCTGCCCAGCAGAGCAGAAAAATTGCATGAGTTGGGGGGAAACAGAAAAATGAATGGGAATTTGGGAAACAGAGAAATCCCACGACCACTTTCTTAGCTCTTTCTCTTGTCTTGTGAGCACAGGTTTCCATGTGACACAGCAAAGTGCTGTGAATCATGGTGGTGGTGCCCGTGCTGCTCTCACAGCATTGCTGGACTCAAGCGACTCTCAGCCTCAAAGAAGCAGATCTGTCCTCAGTGGGACAGATACATCCCTACCTGGCTGAGGTGCTGTCAGTCCCTGGCATGCCTAGAAAAGGAAAACATGCTGGTTATGAGCTGTTACACTGATCCAACCCTCACTTCTTCACCAGCTTTCCCTCTGTCTTTTCTGAATGGCCTGCTTAATATGGGCTACAAGGAAAGGCCTTCCGTTAGTACCACACGGGACCTATTTCCCATTTGTTTACCAGGAAAGCTTAAATACAAGAGTAAATAAGCTTTTTGTCTCTAGTCTGGGGAAATGGAATTAGCTGTAATATAAACAATCTTTAAAGGCCTTGTAACTCAAATAACCCAAGAAATTAAGACTCAGAAATACTGATCTTATTTAGATCCTTTCCCTGAGCTGAATAAAGCATGATTTACATCAGTATTTCAGATGGTCTCTAACATACCTTAGTAAAGCAAGATTTTTTCTTCTCACTTCAATTTTGAATCATATGTCCAGCTGATTTATCAGCTAATTATAATAGGTTTCTCTTCTACACAAGCACACAAGCAAATCCTAGGTGTCCAAGAAGATTGTTTATTTCTCTACTCCAGAAACAGAAATAGCTTAACATTTTGTAAAATTGCAGGTGTGTATCTCAGGAGCTGATGTAAAACCATTCACCAAAAGAAAAAGAAACCCAACCCAAAACAGGGATAAAATTGGAATTGAATTGTAAATAAGCTTCTTGTTCTTTTTCCTGAGAGAGCTGTTTTTATAAAACTTTCCAGCAGTCAGAGGTTTTGCCAGTTCTCTCACCCACAAAGGGAATGACGTTCCTCTGAGATACCAGTTGCTACTTTTTAGATGGGGCTACACAAAGCATCTGTGCTACTCTGTAAGGCAAAGCTTTTCACAGAATTTCTTAACTCTTTTTCTATTGCTTCTATTAAACAGTGGGGTAAATGAGCAGGGACTTGCTACACAGCAGTGAAAGGCCACCAAATTCAGAATCCAGAGGATTATAATCAAGAGATGACTTTTGTAACCTTACATGCCTGACAACTGATGCACCGTACAATTCATCCATGTATTCATCCATGTCACAAAAATATCCATACTTGTGGTTGAAAAGCAATGGAAGGAGAATATGGAGTGGGAGGAAAAGCTAGGCAGGGAGGACACACTGTTCAAGTAGAAGCTGCTTGAAAAGGAAAACGTCCTTGTCTTCTTTTTCAAGAAGAAAGACAGATGGCTTAGGCATCGCAAACTTCGTCTTAACACTATTATATCTAAACACTGTATTAGGAAGGGGAGCCAGGCAATGAACAAGATCCCATACAACACTGTTTTCCAATGGGCTCAACAACTAAGGAAGCTCAGGAAATAGAAATGGTATGAAATCTCTTTTATCTTTCTATTACTTATATGGTTTAATTCTTTTTTATGGTAATACATTTGAACCATGCTCAGGCAGCCATTTAATCTTGGTAAATAGAAGAGAATATTTTATTTCTAAGATATGTATGAAATATTGCATCTGATTTCTAGCAGACACTCAATATGCCGAGTAACCCTAATTTTACAATATAGGAATAATGTTAGGGAGTGAGAAAAGTACATCTTAGAAATGGACACAAACCACAGAAATGTAAAGCTGAAAAAGGGACCTCAAGAGATTACTGAATCTGCCCTTCTGTACTGTAGAGTAAATGCAGCAAGACCATCCTTGACAGCTGTTTGCCTAAACTGTTCTCAAGTCCTCCAGTAGTTTGAAATCTATGTCCACTTAGGACAGTTTATTGCTTTTACAGTTGGAAAACATTTTGTAGCATCAGATCTGTCTTGTTTTTTGCAAGATTCCTCTTTTTTATTTTCTCCAAGGTCTACAAGAAACAGTTTAGCCCACACTTAGCACTCCTGAGCAGTCTTTAACCCATCAGAAAATTTATGTGTACTAGCTGTTTGCTTTCCTTTCTAGTCTGAATAAACCCATTTTCAACCTTTTCTAATTGTTTTCTCAAACATCATGCTTTCTTAAAACATTTCTCAGCTGCTGTGATACAGACTACTCTCATCTTATCTACAGCTTCCTTAAGATCTGGTGATCTGAGCCCATACAAAGTCCTAAAGAGTGGATTAATACCTCCCATCTCTCACATATGCTATTTTTTCTCATGCGTCCCAGGATAACGCTCATCCTTTTAGAAGCCACTACACTTCTTTGATGGGGGAACTTTTACTCCCAGATTCTTTTATTCAGCAGCAATTCTGATGCTATACCAGATATTTTATTTGATTTTACTTTATTGACTTGCTTGAGATGGGAAGGATTTTAAGAACGTCCCCATATGGGCTCTATACTATTGCATGCTGGTTTTTTTTTCTGGTTTTGGTTTCTTCCTATTTAGCTGCCCAGAGGCTCCTGCGCCCAGAGCAACCAAAAATTGAAATTAACATGAAAATAGGAACTATTTCTACTTGGTAATGAGAACAGAAAGCTATCATGAAATTAAACTTCAGAGAGCTGCACATAAGAAAAATTATGCTACCTGAAAAAAAAAAAAAACCAGTCTGCTAAGGGAGGGGGTAGAAACACTGCCAGTAGATCTCACCAAAGCTACAATTAGCTAGATACTCGTTGTCAGCATACAGTTGTACAAGCTTGCTTATTTCAAAGAGTCAGACGTTAGGGAGGAAAGAGATCTGCTCACACTTTTTAGCTTTCTAAGGCTATAAATAGCATTGAACAAATGAGAGAAAATTAAACTTGCATTAGGGATTCTGTGAAAAACACTTACCTAGGTTCTGGTCTGATGCCGAGTGACTGGGGGGCACTGCCACCTTTGTGAGAAGATGGGTGAACAAAGAAGCAGCAACAAGACATGTGACACCTCATAGTTTGGAGCAACAGGGAGCAAGGGTATATCCTCAGTAACTGTCAGCTGCCCTCCTGAAGAATCTTCTCCACAAGAGAATGTTGTACACTTCTCATGAAGCACCTCTCCCTACTGTTTGCTCCTTGTGAGTAGATGCTAATTTTTGCTTCCCCAAACTCCTTTCTCAGCAGGTAGCATATGGTAGTACATACTCTGCCTTCCTTTCTTGAGGATTCCTGTTAAGGGCACGTGCAACATCCAGGAGTCCCACTGCACAGAAATACTTGAGGCAAGGGCTCTCAGCTCCAACAGAAGAAACAAGATAAAATGCCCTGTTACAGCTTTAGTGTTCACCCAAATTCATGTTCTTACCCTTCCCACTTCAAATATCAGTCAGACCTAAACATAAGCCAAAGCAAAGATCTGTTCAGCAGGACACAGGTGTCCTGGGTTCAGTTTAAACCATGACAACAGGTATGTAGAAGAATCTTTGCCCTCTGCAATTAACAAGGTTTCTTATTCCCCCTCATGTGGAGTACCTACTGTGTGCAGATGATGCTCTGGAGTGAGGGTCACAACATTGTTCTCCTCCTTGCCAAAGCTCAAGATGATGACCATCCTCATCTAGCCCTGTTTCTCATTCCTAGGGTTACATTTTTGCGTACAAATACAGTTACCTGGATGGTGCTAGCTATCCCTGGTTCTCAGAGAAGACTCCTCTACCTCAGTTTGTGACTAGTCAGCTGTGAGGTATGCAAACTATGTGAATGTCACTGCAACCTATAACTCTGCCTGGGGCCAGTGGCACCTTCTATATTCACTGTTTGTTCTTCTGTGTCAGTAATTAGCTGATTGCCCCATCTAAAATGTTCCCTTTATGCTCCCTGGCATTATAATACACTATAATTCAACTACAGCACACAGTACCAGCTAAATCCATGCTATCTGCTCTCATGCATTACTAGCTTTCTGTAGACTCCTTGATAACACAGATGACAAATCTCTCAATGGGGGCTTCTGTACAGATGTGGTGTGAGACCCCATTCCCACTCCTGCCCTCTCACCAGTGTTCTGCAGCCACTCACATGCAAGTGTTATGAAATACACAAACAGTTCCTGGCACTGGACATTAATCCATTATATTTCTAAAGTCACAGTTTTGGCATTTATTGGGAATAAATAACTGGAAAAGTAGCACTTGTAGATTTCTCTAGTGCTTAAAATATCCACGGTAGGAGTTTTCTGCACCCTAAAGACCTGGTGTGAAGGCTGTCTGGGTTATACTGGTTGCCATCTGGCTCTCAGTCCCGCTCTTTGTTTTCAGTCTCCAGGCCATTATGTCTTTAGTAAATAATCAAACGTATTTTGTTCTATTCAATTTCTTCTCTTGTTGAGTTCTTGATTAAGAGCCAAACGCTTATTTGAACAGGTGATAACTTTGTTGCTTACTTGGTGCAACTGGAACGTAGTTTTAGGTCACATCTACATGACAAATGTAGTCATGTCAAACAGTCTGAACACACAGCAACAAGCTAAAGTGTTTCTGGAGCATTCCAGACTAAAGAGAGCTAAGCTTTATCCTCCCAGTTCAGGGGCTGGAGTAGTAGGGACAGCTGTGGTCATAAAGTAGAACTGGGGCATGTAGGAGTGATAATAAAAGGGAATTGGAGTGGGAAAAAGGGGAGGAGGAGTATGGAGCTGGAAAGGGTACAACTACAACTCTCAATAGGCACAGCTTCTTTCAAAATATTTTGAACCCCAGCCTCAGTTACAAGTCTCTGCAAGTATTTAGATAGGCTTGCACAGTCCACTTCGTGGCCCTGTACTGAAGCTCTACCTTTGCCCTTACCAAACCACATCACTGCAAATCTAAATTCACAAAAAATATCACGGCTGAATATTTGCGAAAGCTTAAACTTTTTCACTGAAGAAAGTGAAGGACCACACAGCTGGGTGCCTTGGTTTTTTAATCTCCATCGCCTTCAGCTGAGGCTGTTCAGGCTGGTGTTCTTTGAGTCAGAGAAGCCAAATTTATCTTCCAGCTATCAGCCTAAAACTCCAAATGGCCTCTGTGTCCTGCGTGCAGGCAGCAGTGACATTCCTAGGGGGCCATGGGAATTGTAACAGAACAGATGCAACATAGCAAAGGAAAAGGAAAATTAAGACCTGTAATCACGGAGAAAACTGGTGGAAGCCAGAGAAGACAGACAAAAGGGGTGGAAGTGGTATCCCTCTGTGAATAATGAGTTGGGTCATTACTGTGTAGGTGTGAGTAGAATAGTGCTTGAAACCAGTTGCTGCTTTCCCCCATACTGAATCTTGTTGCTGTTTTAAAGAATGGTCATTTTACAGTAAATAAACTGTGATAACTCCAAAGCCTTTTCCTCCCTCTCTGTGCCAGACGAAGCTAAGTTTATCCCAAGCATTTCCAAAACCACATAGCATTTGAAGGCACAGTAATTTATGGGGTCACAAATTTTAAATAAAAGCCAGTTAGAGCTTCAATCCATTTCCACCTTCTTTTCTTATTTTTGCAATCTCTAAAAGAAAAAGTCTGTCTCAAGCCTACACATTTTAACAGGCTGCCAGTTCTTTCCTGCAGATTTTGTAGCTTTCAGCTATTATGCTGCCATAGATTATACTTTTCAGCTACAGATCAACATCATCGAACTAAACTCCCTCAGAAAAGTCAGTATCACTTGGCCAGACAAGATCTTCAGAAAAATGCTTGAAATTATTTGCCAGAAAACTTATTTTCATGTGTTTTAGAGAAAATGTCCCCACAAATAACAGACTCCTCAGTTTTGGGTGTCTGATTTCTTCCTGTACTTGATAAAAATTGTGTCTCTTGCCCTTAAACAAAAATTGTTCTAAATTCAACACCACTTTTAACTTTGATTGAGTGACATGTTGGGGTTATCAGAGTAGGGGCTAGATGTCAGGCTCTCCTCAATTTAAGCAGCTGTAAAGGATGAGGAACTTGCACCACAGAACTACTTGCACCATAGAACCTGAAGGGTGAATTTTAGGAATAGATATTTGCTTTACCTTCATCTGATCCTATGTACATCTCAAAGTCTAGTCTGATATTTTAGAGAGCCTCACTTTCTGAAGCAACACAGCATAGAAGACAATCTAAAAACCTGGTCTTTTACACGTGAAGGAAACCCCCTTTGCATGCCTTTCTCACTTTGAATTGAGACACTAATTTTCTATCATTTATTTAAACAGAGAGCCACAAAAGCAGCTAAAGAGAGCAACATCCCCCTCAGATCTCCAAGGACACTGTTTGGTCCTGCTCTTGTACTAATTTCCCATGCTAATCAGCAATTAAAGAGAAGACCTATTAGCTTATTATTTTTCCTTCCTTTCCAGCTGTGCCAGAGATGGACTTGGCAAAAGTCTCTGGCTAAGAGGAATAGAAAATATAGAAAATAGAAAAACAAGACTTGTGCCTCAAGTCTTGATCTGCTCCCTTACATTTCACTAACTGCCAATGCAAAACCAATAAGCAGCAAATACGAAGGTTGCCAGAGAAGGACAACACAGCTTTATGAGTAAACACTTATCCTCTAGCTTCAGAATCTTGTGACTTCTATTTCAACATGAACATGGATTTTTTTCACATTCACATGGACATGTTTTGCAGTTCTGCCCAGCAACTAGGAGTATGTAGGAACAAGTTCTCTTCTGCACCATGTTTATTTTGATCAGTATGGGTAGGGTCCAACCCACGAAGAAGCACACAAGAGGATTTTTGTCCCTGATCTTAGCAGTATTAGGAATTATACTTCCTTATACACCCGGAAACTTAACTAGACAAATAAAAATGTGATCAAGAAGTTCCCAAAGCTGTAATCCCACAGAACAGTGCAAAGCTGTTGACAGGCCTTGTCCAGGATTTTTGCTCTTGGTATGAGAATATACTCATTCATACAGACTGGATTCGTTCTCCTTATAACTAAAAGGGACAGGATGGTGCCACACACTACTTTTATAGAATCATAGAATGTTTTGGGTTGGAAGGGACCTTAAAGACCATCCAGTTCCAAGCTCCCTGCCATGGGCAGAGACACCTGCTCCTAGACCAGGTTGCTCAAAGCCTGTCCAGCCTGGCCTTGAACACCTTCAGTGATGGGGCAGCCACAACTCTGGGCAACCTATGCCAGTGTCTCACCACCCTCATGGTGAAGAATTTCTTCCTAGTATCTAATCTAAACCTATTCTCTTTCAATTTAAAGCCATTCCCCCTTGTTGTATCACTACATGCCCTTATCAAAAGCCTCTCTTCAACTTTCTTGTAGGCCCCCTTTAGATATTGGAAAACTGCTGTATGGTCTCCCAGAGCCTTCTATATTCAAATAAGGATAAAAGTGTGTCAAAGTACTTGTTTTATTCCCCAATAAATAATGCATAGATCTAATTTGAAAAAACAAGTACTTTTATTTGGCATATTTAATAAAATTCTTTTGCATACTTTCCTAAAAGGTTAGCATGGGAAATTGCAAAGACTGTCTATGGGAAAACTACTAACTTTTACTTCAGATATTTTGTGTTTTAACCTTCTCACCCCAATTTCAGAACTCATCTTTTCAGTTTGTTTGTTCTGCTTTCTCAGTCATTCACAGCCCCACCCTAGTAAGGAGAAAAGGGGGCAGGGTGCACTTTCCACAGCTTCCTCCATGTACAAAACAACGTAACCAACAAAAAACAAAGAGTTATCAGCATCTCTCTTCTACTTTTTCCTAGAAGTAGCAAGGAGCAACAAAAGGGAGGTAACTTCAGGCACCCCATGAAAAATATTCTAAAAATAGCAAATAAACCTCTTTTAATTCACAGTTGTTTCAGTTTGTAAAATCCAAAGTGACTATTAAAATATTTCCATTAGAATATTTCTCCTATTTTAATATATTTCTTATATATATATTTTTCAATCAGGAAGAGTTATGGCTATGGCTGTACTTGGAAACCTGGCCTTAAGAGGTAGCCCTACTAATTAGAACGTGGTACCTGGCTTTCAGGGATCCTCTGTGCAGGATAGTGCCAGCAGCATCCCAGTCCACCTCAACTCCCCCTGTCCAGATAAGCCCTTCTGATCTGAAATAACAAATTTCCTTGATCAGTGAGCTGAATTTTTGTTGGTGTTTTGTTCTGGACCTCTGTGCTCCTATCAGTCACAGTACCACTCCCTGTGCTAGGGTGGCTGTGTAGTCCAAGATAACCACTGCTTGAATTTATTTTCATCCCAAGACAAAAAGCACCTGCCTTGCACACTTATCTGTGTTTCCACAGAACATCCCAACCTTCACATAATGAGTCTGGTTTTCTTGGGAGCTAGGATGAAAATCAAGGCAGTAAAGGTCAGTAGTGCACCTCTTTTCCCCCCAAAGGCTGCCTTTTGTACCATAAGTTGGCAGCAATCACATCAGCTGCATCGCAGAAGAAAGTATCTGCTGTTGTGGTTTAAGGCCGCTACATCTGTCAACACCTAAGCAGAAAGAAATCGTTTAGCAAGCTCTTCAAGTATCCCAGGCTGCACAAGACCTGTAGTTGAAGAACATGTCTGAGGAATTGCTACCAGGCTGCCAGGGAAAGGCAATGCCACAGGTTCTCTCTGAGCAAGATGCATGGCCCCAGGCAGGGCAAGGTTTGCTCCCACTCACTGCTCCCCCTTGTTCCTCAGGCGAAATAAAGCCACAGCCTGCAATCACACTGTGAAGCCAGGCAGGGGATGTGAAAGAGGCCACATCTGCATGCAGGTCAGGGAAGTTATCCAAAGGCTTTCTGGAACAAAAAGAAGCCAAAATCTAACAGGTGCTGTGCTCAGCCCACCCTTTTTTATTCCAGGGGAGATTTACGTTAGATATAAGGAAGAAATTCTTCACTATGAGGGTGGTGAGGCACTGGCACAGGTTGCCCAGAGAAGTTGTGAATGCTCCAGCCCTGCCAGTGTTCAAAGCCAGGTTGGATGGGGCTTTGAGCAGCCTAGTCTAGTGGAAGGTGTCCCTGCCCATGGCAGGGAGATTGAAAGTAGCTGATCTTAATGTCCCTTCCAACCCAAACCATTCTATGATTCTTACTCATGGGGAGGTAGAGGCTAAAAAAAGGTTTACAACCAAATCAAACAAACAAAAAAACAACTGAAACCAAACCAAACCCAAAACCAAACATCACAAAACACCCAACCCTTGCTGAAAGGCACAAGATAGAAGTAATGAATTTGAAAAGAAAACTCTTCCTGACCCCCCCCACTTCCCCATAGATCCTTGCATAAAAGCTGAAAGAGTTATTCTATAGGTTCTTCAGGATTTAAGTCCAGCTACAGGAAATTTCCTCAAAGGGAGTGAGATAACTTTTTCTTGTGTAAAATGGTCCTGAAAAGCAACCTGCTCTGTCACTGTCTTCATCTCCCAGAATTAAGTTTGAGCTCTCCATTTCCATGAGCTGCAGGTTGCTGAGTATCATGTTGCACCATGCATTGTAAAGACCCATAAGTGCTCAGTGAAAAGATTACAGTTTTCTTAAGTGTCAGTTGGTCTGCGATTTTATCTATTAAGCTATTGTGTTCAGGGAAACCCACAAGCCAGGCATGGTCCAAAAGAACAGGCAGTTAACAGATACAGGTTTGTCCTGTTTTCCTACTTCTTACTACCCTGCCCCCTACAAACGACTAACACACTGCTAAAATACCGAGGGCAAAAGGTGAACAAGTCTGTGGGCTCCAACCTTCTGGGAGCAATAGAAACGCTATCAGGTGCTTACCAGGCTACTCCATGAAGGGACCCCATCTCCCTCTTCAGCTGTTTTTTGCATCAGTCACCCTTCAGGCACCTCTTCCTCCTCCACTACTCCTCTGTTGTGGAGCTGGAGGAAAACATAGAGATCGGCTACTCTTACTCAAATGATAACAGCATCCACCCTTCCCTCCTGTGCTTATGCATCTCCTCACTTTCCTAGCTTATGCCTCAGCATTTTCAGTTGCCTAAAACCTAAGGGTCAGTCTCTTCAGGCTGAGGTTGGCTCAGTTTCTGCAGATGGCTCCATCTCCACCATGGGGATCACAAAGCCACTTTTTGATACCCATTAAGATAAGTACTTACCTGTTTTCCAAGATGTTTTAAAGGAACTGCTGGAGTTGGACTGTAAATGGTGAGCATTGCTGCTAGAAACCTTGTGAAAATTCATTAACAGCTCTGGCATAGAATTCAGATAGCAGTCAAAGGCCTATTTTATTGTAGTATTGTCAATACTAACACTTCCTGTCTGTACTTTAAAAAACAGCCACTTGAAAAAAACACTGCCCCTAGAATAAACTTTCGTTTATCTTTCAACAGCTGTCCAAAATCCTCAATGAATACTTACTTTGATGTGTCTAATTGAAGACCAGATGCTGTTGAATTGAAGTCATCAACGCCCCATACAAGTACAGGTATCTGTCTGCATAAAACTTGCTTTATCAGATCCTTACCTTCAAGCTCTCTGGACCAGGACAATTCTCATATGTGAAGGGCGTTACAAACATAGGTATCTGTAAA
The DNA here is from genome assembly GCA_028858755.1 of Ara ararauna. Classification (NCBI taxonomy): domain Eukaryota; kingdom Metazoa; phylum Chordata; class Aves; order Psittaciformes; family Psittacidae; genus Ara; species Ara ararauna. The sequence goes on from CM054379.1 coordinate 104,396,658, forward strand.
AAGGAAATCTCATTTCTTGATAGACATTCTATTCATGATAGAGAGGATAAATTGTAAAATTTTTATTGCAAAATATTAAAATAAATTACATTTTACAAAGACTTAGCAAATATTTACATACAGTGTGATTCCAGTGACAATCAGCAACAAAGAACAGACAGGCATATTATGGAGTGAGAGGAGTCAGAACTGTACAAACTTCAAAAGCCATATGAAAGACAAGCTAATTTTCTAAAAGGTAAATCCATCTCAAATGGAACAAATCCCACGAGGCACAAAAATTATAAGTCTATAATAAAATTCTTAGTTTGTTTTGTTTAGGGTAGCAGACTTGTATATTGCTTTTTGCTTTCCTCATCAGTGACACATGTCTGTCACTACACATACTCTCCCAGATCAACTGGAAAAAAACCAATAAAATCAAAATCTCAATATATACAACTGTGTCACCATGGATCTGACTTCAATCTGGTTTTATTTCTGCATGCTTTGTGACATCCATTGCCAGCAATAGATTCACAAACCATTCAAAACCATAAAAAAAAATTTAACACACCACTTTCTGTATTTCCTCAGTGATTTCGTACCAGTGTATCAGATGCGTTTGCCTGATGTGACATATGTATCTGAACATGATGTCCCCCTGGTAAACATAAGCTTCAATAGCAGAAGACAATCAAGAATTGTCACAATAAAGTAAAGAAGGATGGGGTCACAGTCTATAGCACTTAAGAGGGCTTTTGTAGGAATAGATTTTTGTTGTCATATTTCAACACTTATTTTTTTTATTTTTTTTAAGCACTGGCTCATCTTGGCAATGTTAGTAAATTTATATTGTGAAAGCAGACCCACGCTTCACATAAGGTGACTGAAAATACAAAATACTTGTAGGCAATAGTTAGAAAGAAGAGTTTCCACTTCTATTCCATCCCTTCCTTATATGTGCTTTTAGGTTTAGGGATTATACTTTTTTTTTTCCCCCACCCTCTTTTTTAAAAATCCCCTTTCCCCTCTTTCCGGGAAGAGATATATCTCACCTATAAAACTAATTCCATAGCTTTAAGACAGCTGTTAACATCATCAGTTAACCAAACAAAATCTTACACGGCATCTGAAGAAAATGTTTCCAGATGGACCAGGTAAAAGACTTTACCAAGTAGCATGGGGGAATTCACTCACAGGCACTTCTGGGGCTGAATAACTCAGAATCCAGCCTGTATATCCCTCTAACTCATTTCAGAATATATAAATCTGAAGGCAGAAAGACATTAATTTGGATCCACCAGGCAGCTGGTTTTCTCAAGATGTGGAAGACAGGCAAGGCAAAAAGCTGCCTTGCTTAGCACTTCGGCAACTCTGAGATGGCACCATAATTTTAAAAACCCTGGGAAATGGTTCAACTTCTTGGAGAGAACCAATGTGAAAGCTATGCGCCAACTAAACCCTCCAAAATACTGAAAAAAAGTAGGGCTTAACAAGACCAGTTCTGATGGCCCCTGTGTAAAGAGGAATTTTTTCCCAGTGTTAGAATTATGTTAAGGCACATGGTGGGATGTCTTCAGAACAGTTTTGTGAGGTGTGATCATGTTTTCCAAAAAAGCAGGAATATCGTACTTTGTTTTAATAAATTTAAACTATTACTTTAAATCCCATGATACTTATTATGCAGACTTAGAGTTTGTGCTGACTACACTGGGAAAGGCCAGAGAACTACATTTAACTTGATAATATGAAACAGATCTCATCCATTCTCAGCTCTGGCGTACAAGTGCACTTTGCTACAGAGATCGCAGAATCTGGGTTGCAGTGTGCAACATCCTCTCGCAGTCAAAGCAGCCCAGCCAAGTGTCTGGGTTGTATTATTTCTGTATTAAAGAGAGTTTTTATTTTTTTATGGAGAATAGAGTATGCTTTTCCATTTCATATACTTTCAGCAAGCCTCTTCTCTCCTCACTGTCTTGTAGCTTTCTAACTGTGCCTAGAATTTTGATCTTTGCATCAATAATGGAAGACAAAAACTATATGGAGTGCTTTCTCATTTTCTCTTAAGTTAATGTATACTTTTTAAAACAAAAGAAAAAGAGAAGGCTGGACTTGCTACACAAGTATCCTGTGTATAATGCATGCAGTCTTACCTACCATTTCTTACAGTTACAAACTGTTAACCACTATCCTTCAGTTATACAGAAATACTTGAAAGGCTTGGGAGTAATTTTTAAATGATGGGCGTGTGGGTGTCTATTAGAAATAAACCAGAATCTTCAAAGTATGACCTCTCCCTCTTTCCTGTCAGATACAAATCAAATTCATCCAGCCGCCCCTGCTTCAAATAGCAGTAATATAATAACATTTGATTTCAAATTAGAATCTTTGTTCAGTGATATTATCATAAAATACAGATTAACTACCAAATCCAATGATGTTGATTCCACATTTTTGCCAGTATAACAGAGGTGGCCTAGTGTTCAACTTCTATTTGAAAGAAAAAACATCATATACATGGAAAATTCTGAAAAGGCGACTGGCAAAGACAGTCCCTTGTTTCACAGTAGATGACTTCAAATCTTCCCTATCAACAAGCTATCCAACCAGAGTGTCAGTTTCCCATATGTCCTTCTCCCCCTTCTTCTGAGGAGGCCAGCAACTGAAGCTGCAGCCAATATTTGCAGTTATTAGAAATAGCTAGTAATTCAAGATTAGAATTGCAAGATTCCATAAGCTCTTCTTACAAAGCTAGTGAGTCTGCCAGCATTACACTGAAAATGAGAATGAGAACTTTTAACTGTTCGCTGAACTTCAGAAACATTTGGAAATACTGGAATGACTTAAATACTGCAAAACTAAACAGAACAACAGAACTTGACATATTAAAGTTCAAAGGTCTTGGCTATTTTCTGTTCCAAGTATATTGGATACAACTGAAGTCAGTACCTTTTGTCAGCATGTAATCAAGAGCCTCATTTGAAAGAGTTGTCCGGATCAACACATAGATATGGAAAAACAAGTAAAAATAAAGCCATGGTATAATTTTCTTTCTAGCCAAAACAATTTGGGCAGAAATGTTATAAAGAGACATACTTCCTTCTCAATGAGAAGCCCATATTCAAGCCAAAAAATAATACTTTCAGGAGCTTAGAGCCAAAATTCCTTTAAAAACCTGCCTTATGGCCTTAAGTCACTACATCACATCTCAGTTTTTCCAAGATCTGACATTGCCCAACCTTCTTGAAAGTGGGATAGAATAACCATTGTATATGCACATAGGTCAAACTTTGAAACAAAGCAAATAAGGAAAGTGTAATCAACTGTTTCAAAAAAATCATCTCTCATTCAAGTCTAGTGTGAAGTACCAAGGCAGGGAGGAAGGCAGGAAACATGAAACAATACTGACCATCACACTGCACAGATCAGCAACAGTGCTACAGGTCCCTTCTGATAGGCATTAGGGCATTTGGAGATATCTGTGCCTCCCAATGTGATTTGTCCTCGAAAGAGGGTCAATACAACTTCACCTGTATGTAGACACTGTATAAGGTTCATTCAAGTATTTCCTCTAGGAAATGGACAGTGGAAGGACACTTTCAACGTTAACGAAGTTCATTGCATCCTGCATATGCTCATACATGCTTTGATCAATAGGTCTTCCAGTCACTTTACTTGTTAACAGTTCTGAAGCTGATGTGCAGTTTAGCAACCCAACTGGTGAGCTTCATCCCAGGTGATTCTTCCTTGTCAGAAGGCTCCTTCTCAATCCATTCCTTTGGAATTTTTAATTTTAATATTTTATTTACGAAATTACAATTCACTATAATTTGACAAGCACTAACATATTCTTGACAGACGTTCCAGAAGCTTCCTTCTCAGTCTGCCAGCATACCTCAGCTCAGATCTGTGTCCCGGTATTCCATCTGAAGTTTCTCAGTAAGTACAACTAGTGGTTGCACCATTTTATTTGTGGTAATAACTTAACAGTGGGAAACTTGGGAGGGTTGGGGGGGAAACAAAACCCCTTGTTTTCATTTGTGATCAAAGCAGGATTCAAATCCAGATTTTCAGAGGTGAAAGGCTAACGGAGTAACTGAACACATTTGATGCCCAGAACAGTTTCCTTGCAACAGTGTAGTTATACTCTCAAACTACTTCCTCAACGAAATGCATAAATGCAGAGCAGGTCCAGTGTATTAACTAGTCTTTTCTACCTTATTCAAGAACCATAAAATCCCAAGAAGAAGCAGGACTCCAAATTCAACTGTTATTTTACAAGTTTTTCAGATGAGCAAAGCTGACTGGCTCAGAAACCAGCTTAGGATGGGAAAAGGACACTGGAGTTTATTAGTTTGGGACTTGCATTTGTTTTCAAAGAGAAAGAAGAAACTGCAAAGACATGCTTTTCTCCTTGCCCCATTAATTTTTTCAATATACACTGACCACTTTCAGAAAACCATTGTCAAAAATGCTTCACGTTGCAGTCTTCACGTTGTTTACTGTATTATATTCATTCATCAGTTGTTCATAAGGCACAGAAAGTTCTAGCTCGTTATTGGTAAAGGTAGATTCATCAGATGATGGGAATTTTACCAGTTTTTTTGCAGTTTCAGATTCCTCTGCAAGATTATCATCCATGGAGGATTTTGAGGTTTCCTCATCATCAGAGATATCGTCCTCTTCATCATCATCTTCATTTACAAATGTTATATTGGCATTTTCAAATATTAAGGGTCGATAGTCTCTGGAATCCCACACTTCACCTTCTTCTTCACTAATCCTGTCCAGTTGGTTTACAAACATGGTTCCTTCTAGAGGACTGTCTCCAATATGTTTATCATTCATGGGTCTCAGTACATGACCATTTTGAATGTCCAGGGAAGCCTCATCATACTCAAATGACTCTGTCTTTGTGTAAGTCACCTGGGCATCTATATTGGCATTCTGCATATTTTGTTTGGCATTTTCTACTTTAATAATTTTGTCATTGCTTGTTTTCAGGGCTTTCTTCCCAATTTGTTTAATAAGATCATTGTAGGTCTCTTCCTTCTTTGAAAGGAAGCTGAAAATGTTGACATCCTTTGAGGTACCCACTTGAAGGGGTTTTTTAGACCGAGGATGGTTGTCAAATGACTCTTTTCTTTTTTTCCTCCGTTTCTTGATTGCTTTATGGACTTCCACAAACATACTGACCTTCCAATTAACAAATAGTGAAAGCCAAGCTAGTCCCAGATAGATCCATAACTCCACAAAATATCTGTAAAGGGCGTGATAGTTTGCATCTGGATTTACACCTACAAAGAATTGAAAACAAGAACATTACTGAAAGAAGACTCACAGCTGATAAACCTTTGAAGTTATGACCCTGAGAACTACTCCCTTCTACACTAACAGAGCCTTGTTTGAACACTGCTCTGAGAGGTGGTAAATGAGGATCTGAAACCTTTCTGAAAGAAAAAATTGGTCCCAGGCTTTCCACTTCCGGGCTGCTTGTATTCTGGCCACTGGACTAAAAAAAATGGCAGAATATTTATCCTCCCTTTGTAAACTATGAAAATGAACTTTTTCCCTGTCTGAAAATTATAAGCCTTCTCCCTGCCATTGAGGTATGGATATAAGTACCTTCTGTGAGAAAAGGATTCAGAATTCCACTTACAAGGACCATCTCCAGAGCCCTGCAGTGGATTCAGGAGGGAGACACCAGCATACTTACCATTTCCTGTTGACTAGTTCTAGACAGCTGCAGAGAGCATTGCCCAGTACTTATGCAATCTGGATCCCATTCAAAGATGCTTAACTATCATGGTGGCTAGGATAGGTCCTTGTCTGAAATAGGGACCTGGGGCACCTGAAAGAGTTATGAACTCCAGACCTAGCCCAATAAAAGCATTAAGTATCTAAATAGAGATTGAAGAGCCAAGATTCAGTCCACTAGATCAGTACTTGGCTCTAACTGGATCTTCTATTCAGCAAAATGTTTTGGGAAAGCACCTTTTCTAATTAGAGTTTGGAAACAGAATTGCTACACTATGTGCACATTGTGAAATAACACATAAAATACAATTACTGACCAGCAACAAAATCTCCAAATCCTATGGTGGTGATGGTGATGAATGAGAAATAGAGGCCTTCAATGTAATCCCATCCTTCAGTCACCATAAAGACAAAGGGAGGAATAACCAGATGGACCAAGACACCCCAAACAATGAAAATAGCTGTGCATGTAATTTGAGCTTTCCTCTGTAAAAAAGAAAGAAAGAAAGAAAACACAAAGTCAGGGAAAGATTGACAAATTTTCTTTTCCCATCCATGGCATCAAGCATCATCTGACAAAAACTGACAAAATCTGACAAAAACGGTTTTTCCCCTTACGCAGGACTTACTATTATTATATCAACTTGCTCAAATAGGATTATTTCCTTCACATTCTTGAAAAGTTTAAGGAGTTCCTAATATTTTATAAATAGGCGTGGGGTACAGACATAGCACTCTAGTCTAAAAGGCAGTCAGTACCTCTGAATTTTCCTTTATTCATTTGCGAAGTGTTTAAGATGCTTCTCTCCTATTTATGTCTCCTACCCTTTGCCACTCATGCAACCTCTGCACAAAGCTGCACTCACCATCCTTTCTGTACTTTCACCAGAAAAGAATGCATTTCACCATCTTTTTCCCTACTTTCTCCTCAGGTGCTGAACCAAGAATGTAGTGTTCTTGCTTTGTTTCTGAAACCAGGACCTAAACCAGACTCATGGCTATCCAGGCACTATGGCCCTGCATTGACTCGCATCTCCGTGCAGGCTTAGAACTTACTTATTAGCGAGGGAAAGGAAGGGAAAAGGAAGAAGTCAGACAGTCACATCCAAGACACTGCCAAAAGAACAACAAAGAGCCACAAACAAAAAAACAAGCCAGTAACTCATAACAAAACTTCATTTTCCAGATGGTTCACTACACAGCAAGAAGTCCTCATATTAGCTTAGAAGCACGTGGGAACAAAGCAGGACAGCTTATTTCTATGCCAGGGGAACTTGCGCGGAATATCTGTGAAATGGGGCCTCACCTATGTTTGTCCTGCAGGTTTCTAATGTAAGGAGATACATGTTTCCATAGAAGCTACAAGATCTATATCTAGTATCAAAGGTTTCTACAATATCTTATTTTGCTAAAACTTCTTGCAGAACTAACTTATCAGACCCAATCCCATTTTCAGTTATTTATATGTAATACCATTTGGGAAAATTTATATTTGTGCAAGTGTTCATTTACTAAGATTAGCATGCAAGTTAAGTAGTGAAAGCTTAATTCATGCATTAAAAATACACAGCACAAGGGTAAACAAGCAAGGGCCTTCCTTACCAGGCTTACTCCTCTTTTTGTCAGAAACTGGCCCAGCCTCTTGGCACGTCCTCCAAAGAACTTCCCCAAAGCACTGATCCATGTCAAGCAGAGAGGAACTCCAAAAAGCCCATAAAATATGCAGAAGAGACGCCCAGAGGGTGTCTTTGGAGAAACATTTCCGTAACCTAAGAGAGATAAGTTTGTGCACGGTCTGTTCTTGTTGCAGAGAATTTAAGGCAATTCTACTTATGCACAAAATAACATCGCATGGGCTTTTGCTGTATCAGATGCTCCCTACTTCACCATCTGTAAGAGCTTTAGTCTACTCCAGCTGTTGATGTCTTGAATCTGGATGCCTTCCAATTCTACTCTAGCAAACGTATCTTCTGTTAATGCAAGCTGAGAGTACTACTGCATTTTAAACATTTCCTAGATTTTATGCATCTTTGCTCTTGACAATATGAGATAAATAGGAAATAAATCTCATCTCAAAACTTCTAATATGATTGTCCAAACTTAATCAGCACTGTTAAAAGCTTGACTGATTCAAATTTAAAGAAGAAAACCTCAAAACTTATCCTGAAGCTAGGTTCCACATGAAAGATCCACTTTGCACATTAAACTTGTGACCTGGTACTTTTCCAGGTAAGGGTTTGAGAGTTTAAGTGCATAGTGAGCTGTGACATAGAAAGGTATTTCAGCTGAATTTAGGTCTTTGCTGGTCACAGAACCCAAAAGGGACAAACTCAGACTCTAAAATCAGCAGCCTATTTTCTGAACTTCTGCCAAAACTTTCTTATTTATGGGTGTTCCTGACTCCAGGCTTTTGCCAGAAGTTATATTATAAGCTGGGTATTGTGAGTTCAAATAATAAAGAAAACCACAGTACTGTATATGGTTTAACAGTAAGACTTCCATTTCTGTACACCTCCAGCCTTTTCTGGTTATTTTGCATTCCTGGGGGAATTTTTGCACTGTAGGTGTATAGCAAGGGTGTAGCAATATCATGTAGCAAATATCTTTCTGTAAAAGCAGAAGGCAGATGATGTTAAGCTCTGAAAAATTTGCATATCAAAGGAGGAAGAAGTCTTTCAGTGCAGAGGGTTTTACAAGCACAAACCAGTAGTGAAATTTAGAAGACAACACTTGTTATACTTTGTCTTCTTAGATACAAAATCTAGATTGTTCTGCAAGCCAAGAACACTTCAGTAGCTTAAAAGGATGCACGTGAGTAACAGTACAGCTATACAAACACCTCTTACGCACATGCTTTAAGTAGTAGTTTAATGGGATGCTTTGTAATGCTTTCATTTGGGGATTTACTGATTTGGAAATTCAAGCGCACGAATTAAGGGAATTGCAATGACACCAGTCATCCCCAACACCACCTTGAATCCATTACTTATTGGAAAGGAACACATTTCTGCATACCCATGGAGAGAGTTCCAAAAAACATGTTTTCTTCCTCCGTGAACCTCCAGGTGAACACGTACTCTAGGCAGCTCCAACCAAGGGGACTTTATTCAATGGCTAGCTTGGAGCGTAAATGGGAGAGCATACACAAACTAGAGCAGATAGAAAAATAGTTAGGAAAGTTGACATAATAAATACCTACCAATTGTAGTGATCACAGTAGCAGCAAAGATAACAGCGTTAGGCCAATTCCAGTTGTTAAACGTGTTGTTCCCAGTGATGGCAACCCCCTGTTCAGCAGCATTTGACACAACCTGTAAGAAAACTCTTTACAGTCAGTCAATCTTGGAAAATCCCAGCAGCCTCAAAAAAAAAAAAATTCTGTCCCTCTCAGGTTTTCCACCATTGTTCATACTTTCAAAATAATCACTGAAGTTCTTTGTGAATTCTAGCCTAGTATATTTGCTAACAATAATGCAATAAAAAATTAATAAGTTGCTTCACCTAAGAAAAAGTAGTGCAGGTGCTATGGCATTCAAATAGAGGGGTTTAATTAGATAAGATTTTACTTGATTTACCAGTTTAACCCAAATGGAACTCTTCCAGAGAAAAAACACACTCCTCCAGACCTAACAAGCACTTAACTGCCAGTGCAGTTCTTGAATTTGGTTTAATATTTGGGACTTCATCAGAACTACTTTCAATTTCAAAACACTGTTACATGCCTCAGCTTGACTTGGGTATGAGCAGGACGTCACAGAATCCTTGGCAAAGCTAGCATGATTAATGTTAATTCACCTGCTGTCTTTGGGAAAGTCAAATCGTCTACAACCCAATGTGGATCTCTGCTTTTCAGCAAAGACAGACAAATTAGCACTTTTCCACAGTATTTTGTGCAACAGGGCTACAATCACTGTCCTTGAATGAGGCCGCTTTTTTTATACCATCTTTGAACCCTAGTATGCCATGATAAATGTAAACCATTTGATGACAATGGTTTGGGGAAGCAAGTATAGTTATTGGCATTTCCAGATTCAGCAAGTCAATTTTTTAAATGTCTGTTCAGGTCTTCAAGTGCTCAAGCATTATTAACCATCTTCATCTTATGTAGGAAGGGACTTGGAAGACCCACAGCCTTCCCTGCCTTTCCAGACCTAGCCTGTAGAAAACTCATTGATTAAAAGAAAAACTAATGACTACTTAGTACAGAGAGTCAAAGTTTCAGATCAAAATCATACACCTTGCTGACTCTGACATATATTTCTACTTCTCTGAAGTAAAAGAGAAAAATGATTTATCATATTCTCTCCTATGCTCTGTTAACATCATGATGCAGTTAAAGCCTTCTCAGGTTACTCTGCTTTTTTGCCTTCAGTATAAACCAAGATTGCCTGAACAAAACTCTGAGGCTACATCTATATACAGGAGAGGTAAAGATATCTCCAAAAGGTGATTCATAACATTATCCAACTTCCCTCAGTAAGTGCTGGACACAAAAACTACCTTGAGCTAAATACCTAAAATTGGAGGCAATAGACATTTCTTAGTAAACATGACGGGTAAAGTTTCTGCTAAACTGGTAAGAACTTCAGAGGTCCCTACAACAAACTGTTCCTTCTCTCATCATCCCTTCCTTCCTTCCTACTTGATTAAGATCTGATCTTGGACCCAGCAGAGACTCAACACAAAGTTCAATCACTATGGTAAACATACACAAGTCAACACAGGTTTTAATTATTCTTGAGACTTATTACATATTACCACACTGCTGCTGTAATAAAAATACCCTCAAAGTAAATGTATTGTGCATATACAAGATGCAAACAATTTAATTAAAAATGCACTTCCAACACACAAGCAGAAGATAAAAGGTGAAGCATTGAAAGTAAATGAAGGTTCATAACTAGATTTTTCTCCTGGTAAATGCATGCAGTATCTTTCCATGGCCTACAGGCTCTGGATAGAAAAGGATAAGAGTTCTTACCAAGGCAGTCATTTGTCCTAAGAAAGTAGTTGCTGAATTGAGAAGTAGCCCTACAATGGGCAGATTGAGAGCAGGCAAGTAAATACACAATGCCACCAAAAAAATATTTGAGGCAGGTACAATGGATCACAAGAGTTTGTCCAAGTAGAGACCAATCAGAGTAACTTCATCCATTTCTACTAGGGTCTGCAGATGAACTTCCTAGAAGTCCCAAAAGACACTCAAAGTACCTGACAGATGCAATCTGTGATCTATTATCTCTGAAAAGATGCTTTGACTTCTGCTACTGACCAGAATTTTATGTAATACTGTGTTAAATGTTACATCAAACACCAGTTCTCCAGTCATTTTCTATGCAATAAGCACGCTTGGATATTTTTTTATTATTCTTTCCTCACAAAGCAACTGATCTCATAAGAGAGGCACTGAAGTATCCGTTTCCATTATCATTGGGCTGTTATATCACTGCAGTACCTGTTTCCATTATCGCTGGGCTGTTATTTCACTGCAGTACTCCACCTTCATTCTGAGCTACTGAGCACTGCTTCCCAGTATGTACACCTACATTAAAATCCACCAGTGTTTGAGGTCTGGAGGCATGAAGGAGGCTCACACCCAAGGGGAAGAAGCTGCTGGACTGAGCAGCACACAGCTGCCCTTCACACCCAAGCAGTTAACATTTTCGGGCAAGAGACAGCCACGTCTCTGAGTTACAAAAACACTTCATATAGAGAATCACATACTCTCCAGCCAAAGCTGCCACCCTCTTCCTGTCCCTATTTACACACAGCTATCTGCTATTAGCACACAAACATCCATGATCTGCAGTCTAGTATTTTAAGTTACTTTATGACTGCAATAAGCCTGAATGCACTATATGCATACCAGCTGCAGGAATAAAGATGGTGACAAAACACTCTTTAGATAGCTTTGGTGCAGTGGGAAATAATGTATTTGCTTTCCAAGAAGCATAACTTTTGCCCATACTGAAATAATTAAATATTTTGGCTTCAAACAATGTGAGTGGACATTATACAAGTGAATAGTAAATTTTAGTTTTTTTCATTTTCCTGGATAGGCAATGTCAGAGAGGCATTTATGCTACGATATAGACTGCCCCAAGTTGCCTGTGCTGGATTTTTTAAACTACAGAAAAGTTGCTCTAAATCACCTTTGGTTGAGAAAATAGGGGCAAGGAAGGAGAGGAAGAAGAGAATTCATGGTGCAAATGTTCTTAGTATCTTGATGCATGCCATTTAGAAAATACCTTTTCAAGTATGCCCATATTCAAAAGCTGAAAATAGTTAACTTGGAATTTATGCATCGCCTTAGCCCCCCACCTCATGACAGCTTGTACTGATGAAGCAGGACTTTATTTTCAGACAACTTTTGCCTCACAGAAATCAAGCCCTCTCTTCTCCCTCACTCCCCACCACTCCAATTCTGTACTTTGGCAAAGGAAAAAGGAAAAGAAGATCTAGAGTCCCTGAAGCTATTGCTGAAAGTAAACAGACTTGCAATCACAGAGAGAGATTTAAGACACACACCTATCTTCTTATGACACTAACAGAAGTATCCCATTTGATCATAATCAAGCAATTTGCTCCATTTTCAGGTACTCCCCATAGACAAACCCCAGCACTGCTCCAATAAAGCCTTGTATTTTCTGGTCTTGGGGACATCTATATTAACCCTCTGATGAGCAGGTTCATTCAAGGTTTATGAGCTATCACAAGAGCTAGTTGCTCTTGGTTAAAGGAGAGGAGGTTCTCTTGGGTGCTTAGGGCACATGCCACTTGCATGCCTCCCTATAAATAAGTAATAACAGGGCTCAAAAGTTCTTAAAACAAATTTGAAAATAGCAAGGGGATGCCTTGACTCATATAGGTATTCTGTATATATTCCTACAGCTCTTTATTCTACTTCTCCATTTTCTGCTGGAAACAAGGCCAAAATAGCAGCAAGGTTTTCCCAAACTGGGAAACTACATATTAATTCATTTATGCCACCTCTATGGTGGCCAAAATGCTTGCAGCAAGTCAGCAAACCCATTTCAGCTGTCCTTGTCTTGGTTTTAGCAGGAAGGATAGTTAGGTTTGAAATTTGATCAATACCACAGCACAGTAAAATGGTTGAAAACAGAATGACATTTAGTCCTTTAGAAGTAATGAAAGGGTACAAAACTAAGAACAAGCACATTGGAGACTGCCTTTAGGTAGTCATATGCCTCCAAGCATATCATAACTATGAATGTTCAATATACCATTTTAGTTTGGCTTCTTGCCTACCAGAAGGAGGAAAAATGGGACAGAACCTTCTGCTTCTGTAAGCATGAACAAATGCACAAGGCTCTCTTTAAGAAAAGAAAAAAACTATTATTTTACACTCTCCCTTTATTTACATTTATATGTATATTAAATGTATGTATATACATTTATACAGATTGATGAGATCTTCCTGAGCCTTTTCCTTTCCAGGCTGAACAGACCCAGATTTCTCAGCCTTTCCTCATAAGAGGACTGGTGTACCCTCCAGTCCCTTGATCACCTTAGTGACTCTGCTGGACCCTCTCCAGTATGTTCCATGTCTCTCTTGTATTGAGGAGCACAGAACTAGACACAGTACTCCAGGTGTGACTTCACCAGTACAGAGTAGAGAGGAAGGATCACCTCCCTTGATGGGCTGGCAATGCTTTGCCTAATGCAGCCCAGGATACCTTTAGCCACCTTTGCTGCAAGGGGACATTGTTGGCTCATGCTCAGCTTGATATCCAGAAGGACTCAAGGCCATTTTCTGCAAAGCTGCTTTCCAGCATGTGCTGGTACATCAATTCATAAACAGTCATTTTATTTTAAGAGTTAAGGACTGGAAGAAAGTTGCGACACATGTTTTGCATATTAAGCAGGAATAATTTCATATTTGGCATGAAATCCTGGACACATATTAGGGTCAGCAGGGTCTGATAACAATGAGCAATGGAAAAGAAAACAGACTTCTGGGGTACTTATGACCAAACAGGTAAGCCAGACTAAAGACACAAGACAATAAATAGGCTATATAAACTACAGCAACAACTCCTGCCCTACAGGCACCCTACTGCATACAGGAAGAGCCAGATATTGCTCAGTGCCAGGTCTCTTTTGAAGAGGCTGAAGCTTCCATGTTATTCAAAGCATTTCCTGGAGATCTGACACAAGTCTGATAGCAGTTTTAAGCTTCTCCCAGTGGTATGAGCAATACTGTTTCACAAACACTAAGTGCTTCCCCATAAGTAAGGAGATGTAATTGAACTATTTATTAAGCCTGAAATCAGAACCAGTGGCTTTCATTCTACTCTCAGGATAATCACCAGATACACAACGGACAATCACAGCTGGCTGCTGCATCCCAAGGCAATAACTGATGTATCCTTTCAGGACGCGGTGTTCAAGGCTGGATTGGACATAGCCTTGGGTGGCATGGTTCACTGGGAGGTGTCCCTGGCCATGGCAGGGGGGTTGGAACTAGATGATCTTAAGGTCCTTTCCAACCCTAACTGTTCTATGATTCTATGACTCCTTGGCTCTGTCCCCAGTTCTGAATCTGAAGGAACATAGACTAATTTTGCTTCTTTCTCAAGTTCTTTTATTGAAAATGTAAAGAGCCAATGCACAGAAAAAACACTGAGAATTACAAATCTGCCAAGTACTTTAGAGACCTTCTTACAAGGAATAAAGCTTCCACTGCAATCTCTTTTCACACTTGCATCCAGATCTTTTAATATAATTTGGAGAAATTGGAAAACTGCGCAGTAGTTATCTAATCATGGGTACATACAACATTGGCAACTTAACGAGTCATAATAGGTTGTGCAGGATAATAAGGTTTAAATTTATAATATCAAATCAAACTCTATACTGATGTTCACCTTTAGGCAGATTTTAAAAAAAGCCAGCAGCAGCAGAGCAAAACAAATAGGCTAAGTGGTACAAGAAGCTGCATGGACATTTTTCATGGATTTTAAAATTAAGAGAAGGTTTAAAGTAGCTCCTAAGTAACTTTAAAAATAATAATTTTAAAAAAATCCATGACATACAAACTGCATGCTGTCGTACTTGTCCTGTTTTTTGCAGTTAACTGGGTTTTCTGGCTCCAGTTATAAAGTTACAGTAGCACTCAGCTGTTCATAGTAATCAGATTTTTAAATGCAACAAAAAATACTTAATTGTTAACGTTTATCTTTTCAGAAATAAAAAAAAAATGAGTTAAGACTCGCAGGCCAGATATACATTACAAAGTTCTGCTGACCTACATAATATTGTCTTAGGATGACATGTAAATAAAGAGAGCTGTCAGTACTGCTTTTGAAGGAAAAAGCCTGCAGGTGGTCACAGCTAGACTGACAGAACAACCAGGCAACCCGGTGGCCATGGCCTAAAATTTCCTGCCCTGTTGGCATATTGCACTTTGACATCTGCTTGTATGTTAAAAGCAGCAGAAGCTGTTTCACAGGCAGTCTGAATTTGTAAATACTTTATAGCTAGGTCAAAAGTAGCAGATTCACAGTCAAACTAGGAATATATTAATCCTGGCTGACAGTTGTAATAACTCATCTCTTGAGTAAAATTGTGTGTCCAGTTGTTAAGCAACAAATATATATTTAATATAATGCCATGATCTACTGCTTAGAAAAAAGGAAAAAAAAAGATAACTTTAAAGACAACTGCCTTCCTTCTGCACCCCTGATGTGTCCTGACTGAATGGAGGATACTGCCCATCAGAGAAAATATTTTCCTTACTAGAATATCTTGGCAGCTTAGGATTTCAGTAAGAAAAGGGAAACAGAAGCCAACTATGCAACTAATAGTTTTACCAACAGGCAGAACCTCCCTCTTCTCCCCTTACTTTTCATGTCTAGGTATATGAGGTATGTACACATAATGATTTATTAAATTTTTCTGTTTGAGTTGTCCAAAACCTTCATATTAACCTATATGTTTCTGAGACTGAAATATTTCACTTCCGTTCTCAGCCTTCACTTGCAAAAACAGCTGCACTACTGCTAAGAAAACCTTGCCATGCCACAATGCTCAGTTTGGTAGCCAGAGGCACAACGTGGCAGTGCTGAAAAAAAATGAGAGAGTACATTAGGTTAAATGATCTCATCAGGACAGCAGAAATACCAATGTCATCCTTAGGAGGGCTGCTATACACATGTCTATGCACAGAGAAATTGAAGTTCATCACTTTTATGAGAGGAGGGGGAAAAAAATCCTTTGAAGATCAGAATACAAGAAAACACAGCTTGGAATACAAAACAGCAGCACTCTACATGGGCATGCATATTTCTGACAGCCACTTGGCGCCTGGCGCATTTGGTATGTCCTTAGCTCAATATCTTCTCATGGAAAGATGTTGGTAACTATCCACCCCTCCAGGGCAGCTCAAAGTCACCAGAAAAGCATACACCTGCAGTACCTGACTCCCTTCTTTTCACCCCCATCTCTAATGTAATGACAGGCTTATCCTGATTGCTCAATTGGACTCAAGAGTTTGAGCCGAGTGAAACACACCGGCACATGAACAGGGCCATCACAGGGCCAAGCGAACAAGCCCTTCAGGCTGCCTTAGCCATTTGACAGTCTCTGCAGGACTATGCTAACCAGCAGGACGAAGGATAGCTGACCTTTAGCTGACCTTTCATTTCCCTCTCATCATTATCTGTGTTCACAATATGAATTTCATGTTTGTCAGGACAAGAACTATGCCAGATGTAAAAAGAAATCTTTTAGCTGAGCCTGGGATTTCCTACTTCACACTTCTGTGGGAATGGTTTGCGACCTTTTTTGTAGAAAGAAAAATAAGACAAGTGAACCACATTGTCTCAGTCTACCAGGCAACACCCTTGTGTCTTGCTAACCTGTGAAACTTTAGCTGTCCTTTACTGACCTCTGCAGAGAGTTGAGTTGGAAGGTGGCTGGGGCATGAGGTGCAGGATGTGAGTCAGCAGCACGTGCATTAGAGAAGGATGGTAGGATTTCATAAATTCCACATTTATTAAAGAGGCTAACTACACAAGTCTAATTATGGATCAGCTGAGTATATAGGAGTGAATCTGCAGTTAATACAACTGCTGTGCACAGCATTTCTTCCCAGCTAACCTACACTAAGAGTCGCTAGTTTCTCCAAGACACTCACCAATCCCAGAAATTCCATAGTCTATTTTAACAACTGTAAAATCTGAGGCAGAAACAGATTGTTTCTAATAGCAAAGAGGTTATGGCCAATAGCCACCTACCGCAAGACCAAAGTTGAAATTGAGGCAAAAAATAGTAAGTAGTCATTGAGGGAATAATGCTAACTTTCACTTCTAAAAGAATAAAACCCACAAGCTTCATGCTTGGTGTTGACAGATATAAAAAATAAACCTAACCAAAAGCATACATGAATATTACCCAAAAATCTAGAGAGATCAATACAGATATGCAGGATTTCTTCCCCCATATCTGTCAGTTGAACTAGGACAAAAATCAAAATAAAAGCCCGGAAAGCAAGTGTTAGTCCCAGTGTTTACTTTCCTACATAGATCAACTACAAATAGCAGGGGACAATTTTTCCCCTTGCTGTCACAATCAACCATTTTATAAATGCAATGTAGGTGTTATTACAAAAAAAAAAAAAACAAACAAAAAACCCAAAACAAACAAACAAAAAAAAACCCCCAACACCCCTATTTTGCACTTTTCAGTCAACAATTTTGTCTCAAAATACAATTCCTACCAAAGGGCAAACTTCTAAAAATTCCCACTTGGGAAAAAAGAGTCCTGGCAAAACTGGGTTTACATAATCCATTGGAGGTTTTTTTTCTTCCTAGCAATAGCAAGATTTAATCCAGAATGAGATGGTATTTTTATACTCCTACTGATCCAGCAGATAGAATGTTATCTTGTCAGTTTTCCACAGTCTTCACAGAAAGAATTCTTTAAGTTATAATCAACTCTTCTTTTTAACTGCTTCAACATATCAGTGTTCCTTTTTTTTTTTTTTTTTAAACAGAATAAAGTTATTTAAATTTGCAAAAAGTGTCTTTAAATGATCCACCAGTATCTTAGTGTACAATAAAGAAAGGTACCATATACAGGTCAAATGCACTGCCAATATCACATTTTATCCAAAGGGTTATAAAAAAAGATCGAGCTTGCTCTATAGAGGAAGTTTAGCTAATATTATTGATTCTTCATTCACCCAGGCAACTTCTCAGTGTTTCATCCTATTCATGCAACAGCACTTCTCAATGCATAAATGAATTACAGAACCAAAATACGCTACTGCTTTCCCTTCATTATGCTCAACTTTGGTCTGTCAGCAACTTGGACCTCCATTTAAGCTTACCTATTAGAGGTTTTTCTTACCTAATAGAGCCTCCAGCACATGCCAATTCATACAGGGCCGTCCCTACATCTAAGCATGATATTTAAAGAATGCATGCAAATACATGCCCTCTTTTCACTTTGCATAGTTTTGCTACATAACAGGACAACAAGCCATACATCATTTGGTTCTATTAATTTAAAATACAGCACACCCAAAGGGCTTTTTAAATGCATCTTGGTCTTGATTTATTAATTAGACCATTTTGTCACAATTCTTTATTGGGTTTTTTAAATTGTTTTTATTTTATTATTTTTGGGGAACATTCCTGTTGCTAGATTTCAGCGTTCTTAGCATATTTTAGATTTTTTTTATTTGTTTATTTAGCAACCTTGCTAGTTTTATTAGATGGAGAAAGCACAGACTGGGATACATCATCTTGTACTGGACTTTGAAACCCGATTCCAATTAAAGTAATTAAGTACATACTATGAAGAAAGCCAAGGATTAGAGCTGTTGATTCCTTTAATTTACTGGTTAGCCAGGAAAACAGAAGAAGCTGTCTAGTAAGAACACCTGAAGATTACAGCACTAAACACAGTTACACATACAAAATACTACCAAACACAGAGAAACAGAGAAGTGGTCTTCTGCAGAGGAAAGACCCTTGACTAAATACATCATCTTTGCTGTGAAAAAACCCTTTGTATGTCCTTCAAAGAGCATGACTGAGCTTGAAAAGGGAATAGAAAGGATTCAACATCTTAACCTTACACACATACTTTGACACTGGAAAATATTTGCTATTTAGTGCAATTCAGAGGAAGCTTCATCTGAGGTTTTTTTAGATGCTCAGAACTGAGGAATAACACAGAAATATCTCAAAACAAACTAGAACTCCTCAACAGTAAGCTCCAAGATATCTCTGCAAAAAAAAAAAAAAAAAAAAAAGAAAGAAAGCTTGTTGGATAAGCCAACGAATTCCTATTGGCACCTGAAGTTATATCAAGTTAGCTGTTCTTTTTACCCTTCACATGACCCAATCCCAGAATAACTAGTATACACAAAGAAGATTTAAACAAGAGCATCCTTGCTATGGATTGGTGTACTACTGCATACAGACTCCAGGACTTTCCAAAAATGTTATGAGCGAAGTTTTTCAAATGCATTTGCTAAAGACAGTACTAGAGGCACAAACATCTTTCTTGCCGCTGTATTCTCTTATTCTACATGCTTCCTAGTTGGCAAAAAGAATGAGCATAGAGAATGCACATTTGTCACAAATAGGAACGTTTGTTATTCCAGTTTCCAGTGTTCATTTGTTTTCTTGTCTTTCGATCATAATTTAACCAGATTCTTTAGAAAGGCATCTGTTAATTAACCGATATTGGGCAGGACAAATCATGCTCTTCAAGCACAATACCATTTTATTAACCAGAATAGCTCTAATCAGTCAGAGACAAGAAAGAGGAGAAAGGTTTTTACATGCAAAATTAGAAGATATATGCCCTATCCTGGATTTAGCTTGTTATCTGAAAGCTGTGCAATAAATCATGAATTAAAGAGGAGATGTAAAGAATCATCTTTGTACTTGCTTGAGTCTGAAAGACTCATAAAAATTTAATTGTGTATAAAATTTATGAGTCAGGAGGCCTCAGAACACAGTCCAGTGGAAACAATTTGTGAGTCTACAGTCAAATTAATTCCACATTATTGTTTGGAAATACAGAAGGTAAATAATTGTGCCAGCTATTCCCTGCTTAGAAAGCAGATCAAAATTAGACAAAGCATGAGCACAATGAAACAGGATTTAGAAGAAGTAAGGATAAATATCTTGGGCAGTTCTACAGTGCCAGAATTAGATGTATTAAATATTCTTTTCTTCTCCCTTCCCCTGCTCTCCCACCCCCAGTTTAAACCAGACATTCATCTGCTGGCCATTTTGTAGATCATACAAGTGCAAATGCTGATCACTGCAATGAACTCTACTCTAGCTACATACAGCAAATCTTTAGGGTTGCTTCTACTTGGAGATACAGTCTTAGTATTGCTGTAACATACTGCAAGAAGATTACCTGCTCAATCAGTACTGGCAGCTAGCACCATCAGCTCTTCATTCCTACCACACAAGATTCACAAAATGAACTGGTATCTTTTAATTTTGCACAGAAAACTAAAGCTGAGTAATAAACCTCATTAAGAGGACATGTTTCCCCGAGATGCAAATGCACTCTTTGTGCGTGTATTGATTTTGGTGGGGTTTTTTTGGCTGGGGAGGAAAGGGGAGTGTTTAGGTTTGAGGCCTTTTGATTGTGGTTTGGTTATTGGTTTTTTTGTTATTGTTGTTTGGGGAGGGATTATCCCTTGACATGGAGAACAAGGGCTGAGAATTTTAAACTTAATGGAAAATAACCTGGGAAAAAATCACTATTGACATGACCAGAGAATTATCTCCACTGGGACAAACAAGTGGGTGGGGAACTCAACACTCCCAGCTTCCACAGTATCAGAAAATTAATGGAAAAGCAGCCATTCCAGGAAAGGGCATTGATTTAATGATGGAAAATGCTTGCCTGTAGAAGAAAACTGGAAAACCATCTGACTGAGTTCAATTATATCCTTTCACAAGAGAGAGCAGACTAACAAAATACGGCTTAAAATGTAATTTAGTTTCTGTAATTTCCTCCTTCAGCCTATACTATGAACAGAATTTCTCCTTCCATTAGCCTGAAGTTCAGAGGAGAGTTTCAGAAATTCTAGATCTTGAATTTGGACCTCATTGCCCTTGAAAGTAATATAGGTTTTGGCATCAGTTTTTATTTAGAGAAGATAAAATCCTATAGAGGTAGAACATGGGTTATGATAAGACCCAGACGTGCTGTAAGCTGAAACAAAAAGTAATTACAGAGCAATGAGTTGGCACAATGGCTGTATCTTTTGAAGTCATTTGTTGGCATCCATGGCAAATATGGCAGTAGACCTTTCATTCGTATTACCCACTTGAGCACCCTGTATTTCTAGTCATATTACAGACCTTGACGTAGAATCATAGAATAGTTAGGGTTGGAAAGGACCTGAAGATCATCTAGTTACAACCCCCTGCCAGAAGCAGGGACACCTCCCACTAAATCATGTCACCCAAGGCTATGTCCAGTCCAGCCTTGAACACGGCCAGCAATGGAGCATTCACAGCATCCCTGGGCAACCCTTTCCAGTGCCTCACCACCCTTACATTAAGAATTTCTTCCTCATATCTAGTCTAAACTCCCCCTGTTTAAGTTTGAATCCGTTACCCTTTGTCCTCTCACTGCAGTCCCTATTGAAGAATCCCTCCCCAGCATCCCTATAGGCCCCCTTCAGATATTGGAAGGCTGCTATGAGGTCTCCACGCAGCCTTCTCTTCTCCAGGCTCAACAGACCCAACTTTCTCAGCCTATCTTCATGCGGGAGGTGCTCCAGTCACCTGATCATCCTTGTGGCCCTACTCTGGACTTGTTCCAACAGTTCCAGGTCCTTTTTATATTGAGGACACCAGAACTGCACACAATACTCCAAGTGACGTCTCCTGAGAGCAGAGTAGAGGGGCAGGATCACCTCCCTCGACCTGCAGGTCACATTCCTTTTGATGCAGCCCAGGATACGGTTGGCTTTCTGGGCTACAAGTGCACACTGCCGGCTCATATTCATTTTCTCATCAACCACTACCTCCAAGTCCTTCTATGCAGGGCTGCTCTGAATCTCTTCTCTGCTAAACCTGTTGGTATGCCTGAGATTGCTCCGACCCAGATGTAGGACCTTGCACTAGCATTGGTTAAACTTCATCAGGTTGGCATCAGCCCACCTCACAAGCCTGTCAAGGTCCCTTTGGATGGCATTCCTTCCCTCCAACATATCAACCGAACCACACAGCTTAGTGTCATTGGCAAACTTGCTGAGGGCACACTCAATCCCATTGTCCATGTCACTGACAAAGATGTTGAACAAGACCGGTCCCAACACCAATCCCTGAGGGACACCACTCGTTACTGGTCTCCAGCTGGACATTGAGCCATTGACCACAACTCCTTGCATGCGGCCATCCAGCCAGTTCTTTATCCACCGAGTGGTCCACCAATTGATGTCTGTCCAATTTAGAGACAAGGATGATGTGTGGGTAGAGAAGAGATTCAGAGCAGTCCTGCAGAGAAGGACTTGGGGGTTTTGGATGATGAGAAAATGAACATGAGCCGACTGCAGTGTGCGCTCGCAGCCCAGAAAGACAACCGTATCCTGGGCTGCATCAAAAGGAGTGTGACCAGCAGGTCAAGGGAGGTGATCCTACACCTCTACTCTGCTCTCAGGAGACCTCACTTGGAGTATTGTGTGCAGTTCTGGTGTCCTCAACATAAAAAGGACATGGAACTGTTGGAACAAGTCCAAAGGAGAGCCACGAGGATGATCAGGGGACTGGAGCACCTCCCGTATGAAGATAAGATGAGAGAGTTGGGGCTGTTGAGCCTGGAGAAGAGAAGGCTGTGTGGAGTCCTCACAGCATCCTTCCAGTATCTGAAGGGGGCCTATAGGGATGCTGGAGAGGGACTCTTCATGAGGAACTGTAGTGAGAGGACAAGGGGTAACGGGTTCAAACTTAAACAGGGGAAGTTTAGATTGGATATGAGGAAGAAATTCTTTCCTGTAAGGGTGGTGAGGCACTGGAATGGGTTGCCCAGGGAAGTTGTGAATGCTCCATCGCAGGCAGTGTTCAAGACCAGGTTGGACATAGTCTTGGGTGGCATAATTTAGTGTGAGGTGTCCCTGCCCATGGTGGGGGGGGTGGAACTGGATGATCCTCGGGTCCTTTCCAACCCAACTGTTCAGTGATTCTGTGACTGTGTCAAATGCTTTGC
This sequence comes from Ara ararauna, assembly GCA_028858755.1. Classification (NCBI taxonomy): domain Eukaryota; kingdom Metazoa; phylum Chordata; class Aves; order Psittaciformes; family Psittacidae; genus Ara; species Ara ararauna. Next base: position 104,419,614 of record CM054379.1, read on the forward strand.
ACAAGTCCAGGTAGATGGCATCAACTGCTCTACCCCTGTCCATCAGTTCCATAGCCCCATCATAGAAGGCCACCAGATTGGTCAGGCAGGATTTCTCCTTAGTGAAGCCATGCTGGCTGTCACCAAGCACCTTGTTGTTTTTCATGTGCCTCAGCATGCCTTCCAGGAGAATCTGCTCCAAGATTTTGCCAGGCATAGAGGTGAGGCTGACTGGTCTGTAGTTCCCCGGTTCATCAATTTTCCCCTTCTTGAAAATGGGGGTTATAGTTCCCTTCATCCAGTCATTGGGAACTTCACCTGACTGCCATGCTTTATCAAATATGATGGACAGTGGCTTAGCAACTTCATTTGCCAGCTCCTTCAGGACCCGCGGATGGATTTCATCAGGTCCCATGGACTTGTATATGTTCAGGTTCCTAAGATAGTCTCGAACCAGATCCTCTCCTACAGTGGGCCCAGGGTCTTCATTCTCTCAGTGCCCTGCATCTGTCTTCCAAGACTTGGGGGGCTGTGGTCAGAGCATTTGCCAGTGAAGACTGAAGCAAAGAAGTCATTAAGAACCTCAACCTTCTCCAAATCCAGGGTAGCCAGTTCTCCCGATATCTTCTGGAGGGGGCCCACGTTGTCCCTAGCCTGTCTTTTATTTGCAATGTACCTATAGAATCCCTTCCTGTTATCTTTAACATCCCAAGCTGTCATGGGTTCAGCAGCAGCAGTCATTTTTCTCCTTCTTGGTAGCTGGTGCAGCGCTGTGTTTTTGATCTGGGACCTGAGAACTGTGCTGATAACACCAATGTTTTCAGTTACTGCTTGGTAGTGGTTTGGTCTGACCAAGGACTTTCTGAGTCTCATGCTCTGCCAGGGAGGAGGGGGAGCCGGGAGGAAGCAGAGACAGGACCTGACCCAAACTGACCAAAGAGGTATTCCTTGCCACAGCACGTCATGCCCAGGATGTAAAGACAGAGGGTAGAGACACGGAAGGGTGGGGGTGCACTGCTTGGTCAGGCTGGGTATAGGTGGTGAGCGACTGTATTCCTTCCTTGTATTTGCCTTGTCATTATTATTATTGGTGGTAGCAGTAGTGATTTGTGTTATACCTTAGTTACTAAACTGTTTTTATCTCAACCTGTGGGAGTTGCATTCTTTTCGGTTCTCCTCCCCATCCCCCTGGGACTGGGGGAAGAAAGAAGGGGGAGTGAGTGAGATAGCAACTGTGTGAGTTATAGATGCTTAAACCATGACACTAGCCAAATCTAATTATAACTGGGCCTTAGCTTTCCTAACCTGGTCCCTAGCTTCCCAGACAACATCCCTGTATTGTTCCCAGGCCGCCTCTCTTTGCTTCCACCTTTTATAAGCCTATTTTTTCCTTTGAAGCTACCTCAGCAGCTCCTTATCTATCCAAGAAGGTCTTCTCGCCCTCCTGCTGCACTTTCTTCTTGTGGGGATGCCACACTCCTGAGCTTGTAGCAGGTGATCCTTGAATATCAACCAACAGTCTTGGGCCCCCCTGTCCTCTAGGCCTATATCCCATGGAATCTTACTGAGCAAGTTCCTGAAGAGGCCAAAGTCTGCTCTCTTGAAGTCCAAGGCAGTGAGCTTGCTGCACCCTCTTCTCACTGTCCTGAGGATCTTGAATTCGACCATCTCATGATCGCTGCAATCAAGGCTGCGCTGAAGCATCACATTTCCAATCAGCCCTTCCCTGTTGGTGAGGACAAGGTCAAGCATGGCACCTCTCGTCGGCTCCTTTATTACTTGCTGAAGGAAGTTTTCTTCCACACAGTCGAGGAACCTCCTGGATTGCTTGTGCCGGGCTATACCATCCCTCCAGCAGATATCAGGGTGGTTGAAGTCCCCCATGAGAACAAGGGCCTGCGAGCGTGAGGCTGCTCCTATCTGTCTATAGAGCGCTTTATCCACGAGTCCTCTTTATCAGGCAGTCTGTAACAGATCCTCACAATGATGTCTCCATCGCTGTTTTCCCTTTAACCCTGACCCACAAACTCTCTGTCGACTGCTCACCTGTCCCCAGACAGACTTCCATACTCTCCAGCCTATCCCTAACATAAATAGTGACTCCCGCTCCCTGACTATTGGGCCTGTCTTTCCTAAACACCTTTTTCAAGCATTTATTGCTCAGCTGAGTTGAGAGGCCTGTAAACTGCCCTGGCCAATTGTAAACTAAATCATTAGTGCTTTAGTTTCAAAGAAACATATCTTAATGAAGAAACACGTTTCAAGAAATGGGTATTTTTAAAGTCAGCTATAAGTTGTCTTAGTCACCCACTGCCTATTATTCTGCCTCTCGTTTTCCATTTAATGACATAAAAGTATTATCATAACAGCAGTAAATGCAAGGGGGAATACATTTTTTTTTTTTGTTTCATTACATCTCATCACTCCAGTCATACAGTTTAGGGAACTCAACAACAGAAGCACATCAATAAAAACAAAAGGAGAAGAACTTGAAGGAACAGATAGATGCTAGAAATGTCTTTCCTGATGTCTTGTTGCCATTTCTGGAAAGCATTCGTGAAACTTAGCCAGCACTATTTCTACAATTCTGGTCATCTGCCTTCAAGAAATGAGGACAGAGGCAGACAAGGGCTAGAATAATAAGACAATTTGTGTGGGTCAGTCAAAGTAATTTGTACTGCAAAAATAAAACCTGCAATTGCTTTTTTCTGTACTATATCAGAAACTGCAACACAAGACCAGAAACATGACTGAAATTAAGCTGCAATATAAACAGGTTCTCTACCTATGCAATAGTTTTTAATCAAAGCATTCAGCATGGTAGTGTAGAGGAGCTTCCCTGTATAAAACCAAGATCCAGCTTAACATTGTGTCGTGGTTTAAGCCTCTCAGCCACGCAGTTTTGCTCACTCACTCCCCCCTATTTCTTCTCCCTGCTCCCGGGTGGATGGGAAGGAGAATCGAAAGAATGCAACTCCCACAGGTTGAGATAAGAACAGTTTAGTAACTAAAGTATAACACAAGACCACTACTGCTACCACCAATAATAGTAATAATGACAAGGCAAATACAAGGAAAGAATACAATCGCTCACCACCTATACCCAGCCCGACCAAGCAGTGCACCCCCACCCTTCTGGGTCTCTGCCCTCCATTTTTACATCCTGGGCATGATGTGCTATGGCATGGAATACCTCTTTGGTCAGTTTGGGTTAGGTGCCCTGTTTCTGCTTCCTCCCGGCTTCCCCTCCTTCCTGGCAGAGCATAAGACTCAAAGTCCTTGGCCAGACCAAAACATTACCAAGCAGTAACTGAAAACACTGGTGTTATCAGTGCAGTTCCCAGGCCCAAATCAAAAACACAGCGCTGCACCAGCTACCAAGAAGGAGAAAAATGACTGCTACTGCTGAACCCAGGACACATTGATTGGTCCAGTCTAATGTAAATATTTCTAGAACATGGTATTACAGGTAAGATCTTTTGATCCAAAATCCTTATTAAAATTATAATGCACCAGGGAGCATATTATTGTCCTACAGTGAAATCCTCTTAGTAAGATGAGTTCTTAGTAAGATGAAGTTCTTCAGACAGAAGCTGTGAGAAAGAGTAAACAATTTTGCCTTTTCTGTTGCACCGTTCAAAAGCTTGCAGTTCTTCCTCAACAATTGGCACAATGCAGAGTAGGTGAAACATAAATGCTAGAGAGTAAAACAAATTACTTGGAAAGATACAACTGTACTGATAAACAGAATACCAAAACTTTAGCAGCACCAGCTTGATTTATATTTTTTCCTGGAAGACCTTTAACAAGAGTTTTAAATGTCTTTAAAAAAAGGCTCAAGCATCATAAAATACATGTCATTTCCTTTACTGAGTACACTAGTGATTCTACAAAGTGGACACACTGCCCTAACTGATTTTGGGAAGCCTCATCTTAAATCCGTGTTTAACAGAAGCACAAATTTGGATTAGTGATTTTATAATGATTATGTGCACTCAGTGGTTCTACAAAGTGGACACACTGCCCTAACTGATTTTGGGAAGCCTCATCTTAAGGCCATGTTTACCAGAAATACAAATTGGGATTAGTGATTTTGTAATGGTTATGTGCACTCATTACTTGTACAATGAGCCATTCTATTGAAGGTTTATAGATGGCTACAGCTACAAACATAGCACAAGAGCTATCCTCTTCAGATTAGCAAATTTTGCATGAAAATATTCCATCTGATAACAGAAACAAAGTGCTAATTGAGGACTGCATCAGAAACACTACACAACTGGGGAGACAGGGGAGTGAAGAAGGGCAGGTATTTGTTCTTTTGTTTTGTAAAAAGCAAGGCAAGTCCTGCATTTATCCTTGCAGTTATCCATCATAAACCTCTATTTTACAAAAAAGTATTTAAAAACCAGGCAGTTTGAGAAATTTTCTGATGAGAGACACTTAAGTCTTCACATTGTGTTCATGTGTGTTTGTGGAAACCTGTTGCACTGTGCCCAGATGGGATTTGGATAATATTTACTGATTTCACAGTCTGCAACAAATTCAGTGTTTTGCCTTTTCCCTCCATCCTCCTGGAAACTCCCCGTTGCTTTCCCAAACTGCCTCTACTGAAAGGAATGTCCCAGGTTTGAGGCTTCAGTTTTCACGCAGCAAATTCAAAAATAAGGATGTAAAAGGATGTTCAGTCTAAATAAGTTTGGGTCTAAGCACATACTCCTTCTTCCTTACCAGGGCAAGCTGAAGCCAAGCCAGCATTGCTCATGTGACTCTACAGAAATCTGTGATCAGATCTTTGGAAATATTTATTATGTTTCTGTATCTTAAGTGTGTAATCATGAACTCTCTTGTGGCCACATCAGCAGTTTTAATTCTTAGAAATTAAATAAAGCATGCAATTGAGCCTTTGAGAGAAAGCAGTGAAGAATTTAAAGCCACCGTTTGATCAGAAATCAAGCAGTTTTAAGGTGCTTACACAGTAAATTTTGAGGTGCAGTATTTTTTTGGAAATTGAACCATTACATCTGAATTAAGTTTCTCCTCATTTCTAACCGTTACTGTCCTGCTGATAACCTTCTCTTTCCCATAACAGCTAGCTAACAGCAGGCTTTATTAGTGACTTCCCAGCTCAGATTTGTAAAAAGAAGACTAAAGAGAAACTACTGTAATTAGAGAAGGAATTAGTCCTGCAATAAACCCTCAAGTTTTGTAATAGTTTCTATTTTAGGGTGAAATGTGAAATCAAGTGAGACTTAGGTGGTAAGAGCCCATAAAAAAAAAATTAAAAAGAAAAAAAAAAAGTAAGCAAATGGAGCTGCACTTCCATTCTGCAGTACAAATAGGTGTTACTGCTTCCTCTGGAAAAAAGGGATAATTTGTAGGGATATTAACCTCTTGGAGGCATGTCAATATTTTTACAGCATTCACTGTTTAAGACTTGCTTATGCATGATGTATAGCACGGGCAGTTAATTTTCCTATAAGTCATAATTCACAGGACAAACAACGTGAGGGATATTAATGGTAAGAGATCAACAAGGTTATTTCCTTTTCGTGGCTTTCTGCAGAATTAAATAATAAGTGAAACTCATAATTCAGCAAATTAGTTAACTGGAACTATTTTATCATTGCAGAATTATATGCTAAAGCTTACTTATTTGTGATATGTGCAGATTCTATGCTTGAATGAATTAATTAATGGTGCTTAGCTTTATTTCTCCTTTCCTCTTATGTGTGGCAGATGTAAATACTAGCAGTTTTGAAGAGGCAGTTGACTTTATTACAACAGATGATGACTACAGAATTTAATAGTTGATATAGATTCCCCTTCCCCATTAATTTCAGGACAAAATTCCAGTTTAATGAATTAGTTAATGAATGGTTTTGATGAAAAGCATTTTGGTGCTTTACCAGCATTCCCTTGCTCTTGTGATTAATGCAACTATAGAACTGTTTCCTTTTCACTTTCCCAAGTTCCACATAGACATGTTTTGAAGACAAATTAACTAAAGGTTACTGCTGCATGAGAACTGCAGCTGTTCAGCAGATGCTGAGTGTCCCGACTTTTCTTTGGCTGTTTTTATTTCTCGTTTTGAAATACAACCTATCAGACTATTTCATAGCTTTCATTTATACACCTTAATTTTGAGGGCTTCTGAGTCAATATGCTTGTAACACACTTTTCCTTGGTTGGAAGAGAGGGAAGTATTTCAACAGCTTTTCTGTTCCATCAGCTGAAAATAAGATGTTAGAATAATCTGCAATAGCAGATTAGGTTTCCTTCCTATCTGACTACATACATGGTGACTAATGTAGCCAACTCCCCTTTAGAAGGGCTTTGGAAAATGCTGTTGCCCCCCTTTTAGAGATAAGAAAGTGGAAGCAGAAGAGTCAAGAGTTTAATCAAGCTCTCACACCAGTTGGTGACCTATGTTAGGCAGGGTTAGAACCAGACAGTGTTTACATGAGACTATTGCAACAGAGCTGGTACCAATTGCATAAGCAGACCCTAACCCATGCAGCACTGAGCTTCCAAAATAATATATTTCAGTTTAGTCGAAATTGATTTAAATAGAATTTAAATTAAAGCAAAACAATCCTAGTGCAAACAAAAACAGCTTACTGAGATTCATTAATTAGATGGGGAGGGGCTGGACAGTACCTTTGAAGTGTTGCAATTCCCCAGACCCCCCCCCCCCCCATTTAAACAAGGCCTCAAGCACCAGAAGCAGCAACCCAGCGATCTAACCTGCAGATTTTCACCTGCTCATAAAAGGGTACAAATTGGAATATTTAGACAGAAACGCCTTGATACAACACACAAGTAGTAAAAGAGGAAGCTGAGTTTCATTTTAAACTTCCCCCCTACCCTCATGCTTTCAGTGTATAAGAATAGTTCATTAGGACAAGTCAAAACACAGGTAACCCAGGCATGAAAATTTTGCTTACAGAGACCTGAAGAGGCTTTTCAGCTCAGTGAATGAATTGCAGCAGTGAGAAACATTGCATTAAGCAGCATATTATGCTCTCTTCCATTTATAACCAAGCATAAAAACAAGCTTCAGAATAAGAAATATACAAAAAGTCACTTTGTTAGAACAGCCTAAGAACTATTTGGGTTTGCTTCTTAGTAGCTATGACCAAAATGTTATAGGCTTTTGGGTTCATCAGCGTTTTTGTATTTCACCCCCAAATTTCAATACAAAATTTTATTGCTTCTCTGAAAACAAACTAGAAGCTGCTGACAAAGTGGGCTGGTAGCACAAGTGAAAAAAGGGGGGAAAAAAGGAGGGGGGGGGAAGGCAGACAGGTGCTGGTAAAACAGCAGCATTGAATTAATGAAACAAAACTGAAAGTGACTGGACTTGGGTGGAGCAGTAGACTTTTGAACTACAGAACAGGAGCAAAACAGACTCCCATTGTTGGCTATGAACTTTGGGGTAGAACCTTTACTAACTCACCTTGTTAAGCCAAACAAGCAAAAAGTTTGTGGGGTCAACCAAAAACTTTACATAACCTCAACCTAGCCTCCCTCCCTGCATTAGTCCATCAGACAGCAGGAGTAGGAGGCAAGGCAAGGCAGGCTTCCAATGTCAACATGGGCAGGATGCTTTGTATGAATGGCAAGGTGATTGGTTTATGTTAAGAGGAGCAACAAGGGGAAAAAAATCTGACACAGAAACATTATTTGCTTCAAGATTTTTGTTACTATGTATTTCGGCTTAATCTGAAACGAATTATTTTGTGTTACTATAAATACCTGCAACAGTAGATTAGCTCAAGACTGATCTCAGAGAAGGATTGGGGAAGGAGAGAAGGCTGCTCTGGACAAATATTTTCAAATAAATAACAGAATAATTTGCCTAGTTTATCTTGTTTCTTCTGCAGGGTGAGTGAATTAAACGGGCAATAGCATAGCATCAGTTTGCTGGTAAGAACTGCCAATGCATTAGATTATTCCTTAAACATGGTTGTGCCAGCATACACACAGCTCCCATTTTTACAGGGATTGTATAACATTAAAAACTAAATACACACAACATGCTACACTGGAATATGATCTTCTGCTCTTTTATAATGTTCTGTGGCATATTACGAAGTACACAGAAGAGGCTTTCTTCCCAAGAGAGCTTCTAATCAATAACTTTGACAAAAAGCAGAGCAGATACTGCTTCAATAATTCTTCTTTTCAGTCCTGTATCACATTTAGTTCCTGGGCAAAACCTGAAGGCAAACAAGTCATTGCTTCTGTCCTGTAGACAGTGTTTTGAATAACTGAAAAAGCAAGTTTAGTAAACTGAAAATCCTGTCAACTTTAAGATTACCAAACTGTGCATACTTTCAGATTCATGAAGTTTCCTATGTATTTGCAGGCCACTCCTAAACATTTAACACAAGTCAAGTTAAGGCAAAGAGTAATTTATAGCATTGACATGTGGCAGGTAATTAACAGACTGCTCTGTCACTTCTTAACCATTTCACCCCCGAGGGTGTATGAAAGCCAAACCCCTCTGTTATCTTCTTGCTATTGTATTAAAGGGGAGAGGGATCAGATGACAGGAAGACTATAGCTGCTGTCTTCTGTTTGTTACACTCTTCCTAGCTTGGGTTTCCTGCAACTGACATTTCTAACCACTCAGCAGGCATCTGTTACCTTCTTAGAAGCTGAGACAGAGGAAGCACTTGCACATTGCTAAGTACAGAACCCACAAGATTAAAAGCTGCTCAGCATATAAGGCCAGTCACCAAAACCACAGAAAAGCTGCAGTTATCTCAAAGAAGTGAGATGCTTTTCTTAAGATGCACAAAATTCAGCTGAAAGGACCTAGTCAATGCCTAGTGTGAAACTACTTTATTGAAGTGTTTCTCTACTAGGAAATAACATGTGGCCAGCTGTGGGGACATCTGTCCAAATAACCTACTGTCCTAATTGTAGCAGAGATGAGCAAGCATTCTTAAAACATGAAAACAAAGCCAAGGCATGCTCAGAGTGTGAACTATATTTTACTGCTTTTAAACATACAATAAAGACATCTATGCTCATTTCATTAATCAAGTTGACAGCTTTAGGACCCTGCAGAGACTATGTAGTGCTTCATAAAAAGTGGTTATCCTACAGTCACAATCCAGCTATGATATTAACTTGAAAATCCAGTATTACTATAACAAATCATGTAGAGACACAATAAAGGTAGCAGAAAACCCAGTAGCTACAACAGAAGCAACTTCAAAGTTTTTCATTCTTCCTCTCCCTTCTCTCACCTTCTCCCCTAAAACCCCCAAAAAATTAACTCTGAAAAATGCAAGTATTATTTTAAGAGGGCAAATTATTAGTGACACAGGTAAAAAGCTTTCAGAGTGCACTGATAGCTATAAGAAAGAGTAATTTTTCTAAGTACGAATTGCACTGCCCTTCAAAAACCCTCGTGCCAACAACGCATGCATTGATTACAGAACTGTCCTGTCATTCTGCAGTCACATACACACCACAGCCTGACAGTGGAAATTCTAACTCAACTAGCAAGTTATCATAGTTCAACTATTTAGTTTTATTCCAATATATCTGCATTACAGTCTGTGAAGCTGGTTAGCAGCAACTGTAACAGCTGAGCATGCAGTAGGTCGAGGGTTCCAGCCAGGCTGATGCAAGAAAAACCAAGGGAGAAGTCAGTGCCGCCACTGAGCTTGATTAGACCCCTTCTGTTTTTTATACAGCTGCTTGGCTCCAAACACCTCCACTGCTTCTTTGGTGCCTGGAAGAGACTCATCAGCCTTGTTTCCCTCATAGGCTAGAACAAAATACTTACAGCTGCTGTTTCTCTAATGACAGATCACACACGATTCTTAAGCAACTTTCCTCCAAAGATTTTTTTTCTCCTTTCAGTGGGCTGGGAGTAAAAAAGAGCAGCAATATGAGCACTTACGTAGGCTATACCAATGCAGGTAATATTTGGAAGTCACACACAGAAGTCGACACTGATGAATTTGGTATTTTAACCAAGCCACGAAGAATATCTACCATATCTATGTTTTCTATCTCAGGACCTTCACAACCATTTACAGAATTGTCTTCAAGTTCCAGTAACCATCACTCATTTGCTGTCATCTGACAATCTCATTACTTAAAGCTGAAATATTGTTAAATAACTGTCATCTTTGTTGTTAAGAAGGATCAGAGTTCAAAGACCTGTAATAGGTCCAACTGGGACTTTTTTGCACCTGTTGCAACCTCAGAGACACACAGGTCTGGGTTTTGTTTCTCAGTAGTTAGAACTTACTTTCACAATATTTGTGAGATGCCAGCACACAACAAGGTCGATTTAGTATTTGCCAGTTTGCTCAATCACGATCAATGTCTACTTTTTCACTAAGGCAGAAATATAGTCCTACAGATGGGCTGATCTATAGCTATTGATCCCAAAACAGCGGTTAACAAAACAGGTCCATCACAAGAAAAACTACAGATAGACCTACTGTAAGAAAAGAAACTTGATTTCTGATTCAGAGGCTATCATATACAACCTATTATTAGTTTCTGATTCCCTTCTCATCATTCATGTTTCTTTCTCCTAAAACAGTGCATGAGGCATGAGTGTAAAACATTTCAGAAGCTACTTTGCACCTAACGGTGCCTTTGATCCACTGGAACTCACACAACACAATGGAAAAAAAAAAATATTACAACTTTCTTACTGATTTGACTGTAAATAGAGCTGCTGGGGCAAGGCATGCCTAGGAGGCATCTCTCCTGCCTACAATTAAAATGTTGATAAGTACATAACTAACAATAATATCTAAGAACTCTAACATAAAGACATAATAAAACAACATGGGTGGACACAAAACTGACAGTCTGAAGTTCCCTGCTAAAGATCTTGGTGTGTTAAAGAAAAGATCTAGTAACTAGAACCAGCAGCGCTGTTGAGGAACCTGAAACAGAATGAGGACAAAAAATAAAGGAAGATGAAGTTATGCCTTCAAGCCTAAGCCATCCCTTCAATAGAGCTAGTAAAACTGCAGTGTCTATTGCATACCATAATTTAAGGGCTCAATCTGCATCTAAACATGCTTCTCTTGAGAATGTCTGTAGCAACATGGAAAGCTTCAGGTTAGGTTTTAATTTAGATGAAGAGCGCAACTCTTCCAGTTGTCCCATTACCATGTTTTGTTTCATACTACAGAGCAGGATTAGAGTTTATGAGCTGAACTGATTTTGGACTAAACAAAACTTAAGAAGAAATTTAACTACTTGCTCATATGCATTCAATCCATATGATCATAAAGAGTCAAATAAAATCCCTGCAAATACAGGCTCTGTGATCAGCAGGTCTACAGCACCAAAGCGCAAAAGTATTCTCACATGCTCCCCTGCTAATCAGACTATCATATGCCACTTGCAGTCCAGCTTGTTTCTGATTCTATGTTATTATGTTGACATCTACTTGGAGTAACGGCATGAAATGTGATTGCTCTGAAGGTCAACAGCATTCAGGGAAAAGCAAAACAATAATTTTTTTTTTTAATTAGTGTTAATAGCAAAACAACAATTTGTTTTTTTAAAAAGGAAATCTGCACAAAATCATCATTGCACTGTACCTTCACTAGCAATAGAAGATATCTTGCAATAATCATAAACACACTATGAACCAAAGCAGGAGTTCCAAGACCTCTCAGGACAAGCAGCTGTTGATAACTTGCAAATCTTCTTGCATGCCATCACCTCTAAAGCAGAGCTTGCCAGAAAACACACCTAGTAGCAGAAGGTAACATGTCCAGTAACACAAATGTTCTGTCCTAAAGTAACAAGACAACATACTACAAGCACTCAAGGATTAAGTACATTGCCAGAAAAAGGAAAAGCCCATAGGCTTTCTTTTGCAGGAAAATTATAACTTCTGATCAACTACTACTGCTTCATCAGCAGAGAGAGTTGCAGTGTATGCATTATCAGCTTCAAGTATGTTCCAAGAAACGTTAAACAATTTAATGGTTGAACAGGAAGAAAACTAAAAAAAAAAAAAAAAAAAAAACCAAAACCAAAAACCCACAAAAAAAAAAAAAAAAAAAAAACCTGCCACACAGAAAAGAATGCCTGTTTACATTTGAGTTTGCGTGTAGAAGCACACAGGCAAAAGCTGTGGTATAACATAGTACTGCCTATCCTCAGTTTTCTTCTAATGCTGCAGTGGCAATATCCATAAGAAAATCTGAGATGCCACAGAGAACTGTGGACAGTGGTCCTACATTTTTTTATCTCTGTTCATCCCTTCTGAACTTCGTAGGTGCATAATTAAAGATACATGTTTGACAAATCTGGGGATACCCATTTCTCAGGCATAAGCCTTAATTTGCATCTCAAAGATTTACACAAGATGTATTAGATGTAGTTGTTAACAACTCTGCAGTCAAACATTTTCCATTGGCAGCCACTTGTCCATGTCTGATAGCTGCTCAGCTTTACTGTATTAAGCCCATACAAAAGTCTTAGTCTTGAAAGGACAGTTCCAACAAAGGAATACCCTAGACGGAAAGGACCAAAAAAACAAAGCCTAGTACTTTAGAATCTCCTGAAGAATATGTGGAAAGGGAAAGATTAGGAAGAATTTGTTCATATTAACTTTACACTGGAAAAAAAATCATGCTACAAAGGATAAGAAAAAGCCATATTTTTATTAAATGTTTAACTAAAAACATAATTTAAAACCTAGCTCAGGTTTTTAAGAAAACTATAGTTTGCAGACTCTATTGAAGAGTATGGCACATAGATTCAAACCTTAAAGTAGCAGCTTGTAAGTAAAGTATTATGGGGAAAAAGTGCTCAGAATCAGAGAATATTCTTAAAGTTTATAATATAACTGACGAATTCCAAGAACAAACAAGTCTAGAAGCAAAATTCAGCATCCTCAAACACAAACCAAAATCCTGCAAATGCACCTGTTGATATTTGTGAGTGGAGAAGACATTCTGACATAAAAAAACAAAGGGGAAAAATTATTATTAAGCCACTTGACTGTTACTTCCTTTAGCATAAATATCCTGTGTGCCATGTACATCCCTGGAGAAGCTTTCCTTAAAAGTCTTCTAAATGTTTGTTCATAGCACTGGGCTCTAAATCTAAACATTTAGGTTTCTGAAGTTCTCTCTGAGGCCTGTTTAGAGTCTTGTATGCTTTTCAAATAAAGACCTCAATTTGTTGTTCTCATACCCAGTATGTTTGTGTGTGTCTCTTAAATGGAGCCAACAGCTTCTCTTTTCATTTTATTGCTCTGTTTTAAAGTAGCCATTTCCACTCTCCTTCAGATCCTTCATTTTCTTTTCATCACTTTTGATGTTTATCAATAGGAAGTATTTGAGTTTTTGATAACTCTGGTGGGCCAGTAAAAGGGATTTCCAAGTAAATAAGATGTGGCCCAGTGTTGGCTAACCTTTGTTCATGTGAACAGTAACATGAAGGTCAAGAGGGCTCCTCCCTGCATGAATAGCTCCTTTATCATTAAGCTGATGTTTCACAATCAGGATGGAGTAACAAAGAGTAAAAGTAAGGAACTGGAGAAGAGTGAAATGACTGAACAGCCTTAACATTTGCTTTACTCTTCAAACCTCATTCATACAACAGGGCAGGCAAAGGTGTCATCACTGTGGATCTTTGCCTTCTCCACCTCTTCCCAAAAAGAGTCCCAGGGCTTTGCCCAACAGCAGCAAGTGGCAAGGACAAGCCATAAACATTTTTCTAGATAGAGATATTATACTACTTTTAAGGTTCCACAATGCCAATATATGTGGTAGTTACATTACTATTAAAAAATGCTTATTTTTGTAGATATTCCAGTGTCATAAAATATTTTGTTCCAAGGTAACTGTACTTAGTGAGGAGAGATTACATAGTTCCTTGTGCCAACACATGGTTGTGGCTGAGTGCCTTTGGAGGCCTACATAAATGGTCATGTGAAGGACCTCAGCCACATTTTCATTTAAGAAATCAGCTTCATCCAGAAAGAGCATGGGCAGGCAGCAGCCATCCTATACACCATCCAGAGTAAGTCACCTTTAAAATCAGGGTCTACATAGCATTACTCCAAGAAGAGTTTAAGTGCTTTCTCTACTACTTATACTAATAATAACTAATATGGTATTTAAAATAATCAAAAGCAAATGGATGTTTCACATAAGAGACTTTCTAAAAGCTGTTTTTAACAACTTTATTTTTAGGCATTTCTCAGGACTGGGGAAAAGGGCTTTCTTTATAGCATATCTTACCACTCTCAGCATGAGAGTTTTCTGAAAGCGTACTAAACACTTTCTGATAAACATTTATTGGACTGTATTTCTACTTTAAAGTGTTATGGAATCTTTATTACAGAACAGAAACTCTAGACAGTATTTGACCTAATACAACCCACTTAATAAATTACTTGAACCGTTGGTACAAAGATACTAGTTTTGCACATTAATTGAGAATCTGTGCTGATAACCTACTTATCTTTTTAAGTGGTTAAGGTGACACTACAGATCTTTGTAGCTGTTCCACAGAGTTCCCATTGCACTTAGAGCTAACATTAGGCTCAGATGAATACACAAGCAAACCTGGATGGGGAACAATGGCAAAAGAGAGATCAGTCTCTGAATAACTCAGTCCTTGTCACCTTTCAGGCTGCTTCTGGAAATAGAATTGTTATTGCAAACACAACATTTCTTAGCATCCTTGCATTCTACCAAGAACCATTTAAAGTTCTATAGTTGGTGATATTTTTAGATCTTTGTCCAGTGTGTTTTAAACGGGGATCTTAAAAAGAGTATCAGTAAAGTAATAGCAAAGGTCAATGTGGCTCTGAAAAGGCACGTGTCAGCAGGGACTGCAAGCAGACTGAGAGAAAAAGCTCTAAGATGAAGACTAAATGTAATTTAAAAATAAATAAATTTAAAGAGACAAGAGCAGAGAAATGAGTCAAATAATTCAAAATCTTAAGAATAAGTTTGAGTAGTCCATGGAAAAGGCTAAAGAAAGAGGTTCACAGGAGCAAAACAGAGGTGGGGATGGGGATGCACATTTTCAAATCAACAACATTCTGGATGTATCTGGAGGTTCAATATGAGACCAGGATCATTGGGATTTGCCAAAAGAGAACATATGTTAGCAGTGTGCTAAAGGTTCAGCAGAACCCAACAGAAGCAGCATAGGTAGTGGTTGAGGATGGAGAACTACAAAGGCTTTTTCTGGTATATTTTATAGTCCTCTCACAATGAAATCCTGATGTCCTTACATGATTTCCCCCATCCCAGATACCTTCAGCTGGGCTAGATTTCACCTTGCCATCCTCCTCTATAAGAAATGCCACTCGCCTTTCTTTCAATCATTTCTTATATAGAAGTTGAATAAGAACACGAACAAAACTACAAGTCTGGAAGAAAACAGAAAGTGAAGTTTTCAGAAAAATCTTTCTGCCACAAGGATCACAGAAAAACAAAATAACTAATGATCCTCTCATACCAGTACAAATTTCATCCTAATTTCAGCCAGAATCTAGATTTACATTTTGTCCACAGCAAGTTAAATATGCCAGGTTTAACACACATCCCAATCCAAATAAGGGTCTTTTCTTAAGGAGAACAGGTTTGGGATATAACCTAGAATAATATTTCAGCAAGATTCTAGGAAAATCATGCTGAAAAAAACCAGCATGTTTCATTTTCCAACATCCCTTTATAACCTCAAGCTTCTATCTAGCTGTTCTACTCTGTACCATGAAAACACATTTAATAGGGTACTAAGATGGTAACAGGAAGAACAATGCCACCAGAAAGCTCTGCTATCTGGAGCAGACAGAAAGCAGCCACCAAATGGAGAAAGGGAATTTAAACCACAAAACTTTTAGGATCAAGAACTCTTAGAAGCTTTCACAGTATTGATTACACCAATACAACTAATGAGCCATTTCCTCAGTCTTCTGTATTTTAGCTTTTTAGTAGACTTAGTGACTTTAAATATAAAATAATAATTTAAAAGAAATCCAAAATACAACGACCATAAGATCTAGTCAATATAAACATTTCTGGAGTAAAGTCCCAAATGACTCATTCTCACCACTGGAGCCCCACATATCTGGGCAGACTGTTTTTTTTTATGGCTCACCATTTCTTGTCACCACATTTTGATGGATGCCACATCCATAAAGAGGCACTAACCTAGTTTATACTGCTCTATGATTTAATACACGCTATTGATTAATGATTACTTTTGACGAAGTATTCTGCCAGATGAGCAAGATAGGACGATTATCAACTCCTTATGGCTTGGAAAGAAGTCATTCTCCTGAAATCAGAATAACCGCACAAGAGTTGTAAGCATCCCTCCACATTAGCCGATTACCCCGACTGACTTCGGGACCCGCACCCAACCCCCAAGCACGTTTGCCACATTTAATATGAAAGTAAAAAAAAAAAAAAAAAAAAAAAAAAAAGAAGAAGAGGAAGGACATCAGACCAAATAGAACAGGATCAAGACGCCTGGCTTCACCTCATAACACAAGACCCATTGAGGCAGAAGAAACCACCCCGTGTGCTTAAACAAGAGCTGCATTCACGGCTACTGGAGGCGTTGCGGGAGCACATTGCGTGCGTGAGCCCACTCCTGCAACCCCAGGACCAGCCAGCAAAAACTGAAATCAACACCGACCGCCTTCACCACTTCTCGGGGGAAAAGGAGGAAACGCGGATCCATTTAACTACTCTACCATTAAGTAGTTAGAAATAATTAAGAGGTTTCCCCGCGCTCCCGCTAGAGGGGCGGCTTTTAGCCACCGAGCTTCGTGGGGACGCAGCTACCGTGGGGTGCTCCCGGGGAGCCGTCCGGCTCTGCAGCTCCGCAGCACCCCCCTCCTGTCCGCCGCCCCAAGGCGCAGTATTTTCCGCTCCGGGGCGCCCGGCAGCACCTGCTGCTGCCGCCCCGCACCCCCCGTGCCCTGCCCCGGCGGCGCCCATTGTACCTGCAGGATCTTGTCCAGCCCCTCTTGGCCCAGGCAAGGGAACTGCTTGAGCAGCTCCTTCTTCTGCCGCTTGTAGTCGTCGGTAGCCGAGCGCCAGTGTGGCTCCTCCAGCACCTCGAATATCGCCGCCCCGATGGACAGGTAGAAGATGATGGCCGAGGTCAGTAAGGGGCCCCTGTCCACCATGGTGCCGGCGGGAGAGTGGGCTGGGGCGGCTGCCCCGCGCTGCAGCCGTGGCTGCCCCGCGCTGCAGCCGTGGGTGCCCGAAGCCGCCCTGTCCTTCCCTTGACAGCTCTGGCTTCCCTCGCCGTCCGCCGTGCTGCCTCTCCCTCTCCCAGCCTCTGCCGCGTTTCCTTAGTCTTCCACACTCCCCTCCCACTCTCTCCTCCTCCCTTCTTTCTTTCCTCCCTCCTCCGCTCCGCTCCCTCTGGTCTTCTCCCCTCCCTCCACTCTTCTCCCCTCCCTCCACTCCTACAGCACCAATTTGAATTTGGTGCTCTCCCGCTTCCTCCCCCTACCCTCCCGCGCATGCGAGGCTGCCACCGGGGGAAAGGCCGGCGGGGCGCTCCGAGGTGCTCCGGCACCCTCCGAAGGTTGGCCCCGCCCCACGGCTGCGGTGGGCGGCTGTTGGGTCCGGACACCACTACCGCCCGCCCGCGGGGGGCCGCCTGAAGGGAAGTGAGTGGGGCCGCGACCTTCGCTCTTCCCGCTCTGCCGTGGGGAGCGTGTGTGGCGGCCGCTGAGGTGAGCCCGGCCTCGGAGCCTTCCCCCTGAGCTGGTGGCCTGCGCGCGGAGGTGTGCTTCGCGCTCCGTGTTTTGCCTTAAGGGAGAAGGGGTTGACTTCCCTCGGTTCCCTCGTGCTGCCAGGTTCAGTGGAATTTCTCGTTTTCGACGCTGGAACGCTACGAAAGGAAAGCGGTGGCAAAGCAGAGGGGGAAGGCAAGCAAGAGCTCTGAGGAGAAACAAGGGGGCTGCTGGCTGGCTTCCCCCATCCCCGAGCTTTCCACAAGTGTGCTTTACAGATCCTTCACAGCAGGAACTGAGTCTCCTTTCATGCATTTTGTGTGTTCAAGAAATCATAGAATCATAGAATAGTTAGGGTTGGAAAGGACCTTAAGATCATCTAGTTCCAACCCCCCTGCCAGGGGCAGGGACACTTCCCACTAAACCATGCCACCCAAGGCTATGTCCAGTCCAGCCTTGAACACTGCCAGTGATAGGAATTCGACCATCTCATGATCGCTGCAATCAGGGCTGCCCTGGAGCATCACATTTCCAATCAGCCCATCCCTGTTGGTGAGGACAAGGTCAAGCATGGCACCTCTCCTTGTCAGCTCCTCTATTACTTGCAGAAGGAAGCTGTCTTCCACACACTTGAAGAACTTCCTGGATTGCTTCTGCTGGGCCGTACCATCCCTCCAACAGATATCAGGGTGGTTGAAATCCCCCATGAGAACAAGGGCCTGCGAACGTGAGGCTGTTCCTTATCTGTCTATAGAGCACTTCATCCACTGAGTCCTCTTGATCAGGCGGTCGGTAGCAGATCCCCACAAAAATGTCTCCCATCGCTGTTCTCCTTTTAAGCCTGACCCACAAACTCTGCCCTTGTGCGTGTTTGGGAGCAAGGGAGAAACACTAGCTAGTTATTTTCCACAGGATGCTCAAAACCCCATCTGAGCTGAAGCTGTATTGAAGCTCACCCTGTTCATGAAGCCTTTCCTAGGAGCTGCTGCTTACACCCATGCACAAGTGCACGTTTCACCATGTTCACATTTCAAGGCAGAAGGAAGGCAACACAACTGTTTGGAATAGATGGGGCTGGAAATAGGGTTAAATAGGCCAGGGGAAGAGCAAGTCAGTGAGAGGATACAGCAATGTGTTATGCACCCTGGCAAAGTGCTTTATGGTTCATCATATACACACTTTTTGTGGGTATAGCTTTTTTTCTGTCTTCTCCAGACACATACACACAACCCCAAACAGGAAGAAGACACTAAAAAATACAGAGTTGTCCATTATCAACTGCGTTAACACTAAGGATTTGAGGATGTATAGGTATGTCAACTGGAGTCCACACACCAAGAGGCTGAGAGGAGCCAGGTGAAGTTTCTCACTCAGACATAATTGAAACAGGAGAAAGGAGACTAGAGCAGAATGTGAAAGAGGAGCAAAATAAGTAGAAAATACACAGCGGAGTATGAGAAAACAAAAAGGAGAGCATGCAGAAGGCAAAGGAATGTGCCTTGGTTAGGAGGTGTCCAGAGACACCTATCTGTAAAACTTTGAATCATGCCCAGTGGATACTCTTGTGTGAGACTACCCACAGAAAATTACATGATCCTCAAGCAGTCCTTCCAACTAAAGGGTCTAGTGCTCAGTGAAAATACATCTGCAGGAGGTTCCCAGCAGCCTATATGCAAGACTGGAGAAACCACAAAATCCACAAGCATGTTACGTGATCAGCGTCATTGTCTTTACATGGTATTCCCCAGTTGTGTAAATATTCCCCAGTTGTGTAAAGGAAACATTAAGAAAAGGATTGCCAAACTGTAATAGTAACAAAAACCCAAACAAACAAACAAAAAAAATCATATATATGTGCTAGAGGAGAGATCAAATAGAAAACATCATAAGAAACATTTTTAAAATAACAAGTGTCTGAGAGAAACTGCAGTAACATTTTTACTAAGGCAAAAATAGGGGATGTTTTATGAAGTTGTAAGGCAGAACTCTTAATTAAAATGGAAAGAAGAATTTCATGATGCATAATTACCACACTAAAATTATTCCCAGGTGTTATCACTTGGCCCGCAACCTCTGCAAAACTTGAAAAGCCATTGGCCGCATGCATGAGCAATGTGGGGATACAACATTGCCTTGCTTGCTGATTTAAAATTAAAGTTTAGAAACTGTAAGGTATGTAAATACTTATGGCAAGTGACTGAAATTATTGAGGAGGAATCCTTCCCATAGGCAAACTATAGTATCATTTTTCTTTTGGTGCTCTTGCGCCTTCTTCTGAGTCACCTGTAAATGGTTACATTATTCCAACAGCAGCATCAGTAGCCTGGCACATTATAGCAATTTTACACTTGTGTGTTCCTGACCCTGTAACACATCTGTACTTTGTAACTGGAAGGTATTTGATTAAATTTTGAAACTGTACCCTTCTCCATCTGCCTCCGAGTCTCTAAAGGCCAATTTATACCGCTGAAACACTAGCTTAAAGGCACAAGGAATGACACGAATTACCCATAACCTACTGCAATTATAAAGCACAGATGAGAGCAAAACCATTTCCAGGCATTTTATAAAAAGTTTGCTTGCAATTTCAATTCAACATTTCTGCTTTCCAGTCTAAACTCCCAGTCATGATTGTGATAATTAGTGCTCTCAGTAACTGAGTCAGTCAGTGTTTAAAACCAAACAAACCTGTAAGTCACATACCATTTTTCCTTGTGTTGAAATGCTATTGCTCTTGTTAGACTGACTCCATGATTTTCTCTTAGTTTCAAAGAGGTGAGCCTGGTAAGTAGGACCATCCAGAAGAATAGTCTATCCCCCTAGGAACTGTAGCCAACACCTCTTACAAGTAGAGGCAATCCTCTGAATATCAACAAATTTCTTGCATTTAGGTACTTCTCTTTGAGTCGTTTGTCTTTTGCAGGACAAATTACAAGGCATAATTTCATGCTGCTGTCCAAGTGAGTGTGGCAAGAAGGAATATTTTTTTATAGCTGGCCTCTTTTTGCATATCCTGATCTAAAATGCCTCTTCTGACCTCATAAAAGATCCTATATCCTTTTATTCATGGCCCTTTTCTACTCTGTTTCCCTTGGATTAAACAGTACCCCCTATTGTTAACCCACAGCACCTGCCACATAGGCCCCACAGCTTTTCATGCTAGCTGAGTTAATGAAAAGGCTGGGGTTATTCACTCAAAGGCTTGTAAATCTCATTAAAAAATCGGGGGGAAACAGCAGATAGAGCTGTGGTGAGCAATACCGCAAGTATCAATCATTTATATTATTTGCATAGATCATTATTTCAGGCTGTCCAGCCCAAAAGGAAATCTCTTTCATCCAAGCTGTATGTCTAAGACACATTTGCTGTACAGATGTTTCCTAGAACAGCCTGAAATGAATGGATAAATGCCAGAAGATGTTTCAGATAGAGCAAATAAAAGACATTATTTGGGCAAAGGAAACCTGTCATGTAGTGGCAAAGACTGCATGTTGTACTGAGTATGAAATACGACCTTCTCTTCAAGCCTCTGCCATTTTTCACTTGGAAGTCTGTTTTTGGCTGGTTGATGGCTCTGTTCTCAATGATGTCTGTCAACTCTGCATCTTTCACTTTTCTCTATCCATTAAAAGTTGGACACCTCCAACATTGCTTTCAAGTGCTATGCATCTAGCCATGTATGGTTTTAAGTAAGTTGAGGGGTATACTATTGTGATGAGCAGTTTGCCTTCTCTGGTAGAGTCCAGTGTATGGAAAGGATAAGGCTGGTCTGCAGATGATGTCGAATTTAATGAGACATTTGTAGATAGTTCAAAAATTCTCTGTGGGATTGTTCACAATTTTTGACCTAAGTATTTACACTTAGCGCATTTTGTGCCCTGAATGTACGGTAACACATACTAAACAATAATAAGGAAACCAACCTGCATACTACTGCAACAGACTTCTTCACCTGTGGAGAGATAATGAGTGAGCAAATACCAAGTGACAGACATTAGTCATGCTGCTTAATGAATAACTGGTGATGAGTACAATACCTGTGTGGAATGGCTGCAATGTGTTCAAGGAAAAATATGCATTTGGATCATTTGTTTTTCACTGAGATACCTGCAGTGTTCAAGAGAAATGTCTTCATCAAGAAGCCCAGATATTTCAACATTTTTTCTGTGTGTATTTCCGTGACTGCTTTCCTCAGCCATCCACAGCAGTCACTGGATGATGATGAAACCCAGTTTCCTTCAAAATATTCTACAAAAAAAAAAGACTCTGGCCTTCTCTTTCTGCTTCACCATGGCCTCAGTCTTGTAGACAAACACAGGTAGTACCAAATGCTTATGATAGTCCTTCACACTGACATTCATGTCAGTGATCTATACAGTTCAGCATACAGCTAGACAAAAACACCCAGCTAGGACAGTGTTGATCCTGGGTTTTACCATCATGATACCTGAAGCACATTACTATTCTAGATAGTATGCTCAAGGCTAGCTGAGCACCATGGTAACAGAGTCAGTGAATAATGCAACAATCTGTTATTTGGTTATGTAAAACATCACTGTTGAGTCTCATTTTTGTGTCATTAAGATAGATAAATGTCTGCACATTGCTTTGAGACTTGTTTCCAAAGACAGTTTTAATTAACTTTTACCAGTCTTGTGTCACAAAGGGCAAAAGTCTTCTCCAGTTTTACTGCTCCTGCCTGAATGTGACAGGGGCATGTTCCAGGGGAGAATTCAAGGAGTTGTTCATCTCCCCGGTCTCCCAGTTGTGTTGTGCAGCTGTATGCCAAGTTGTCCACAGAGAACCTTGTGTGTGACCAGGCAGTGCCCCCATCCACATCAAGCTCCCTTCCATGTGTGGCATGTAGTGTTCACATTTTGTAAGTCAACATCCCTGAAGAGGTGTTCCCACCTACCTCTTCCCTTTATGGAAACAAAGTCACCACGTTAATTTTGGCAGAGGAAAAGCAGAGGGAGGGTTGTTGGCTTTCTTTTCTTTCCCTCCTTGGGTGAATAGAGTCTTGTGGATAACAAATGAGGACAGCTATACACCCTAAAACCATTAAGAAGGAATCATAGTCTTATAATTTATTCTCCTGTTCCAAATCCTGCAGCAACAGCTTGTGAGGTTAAGTTGGGTCTTATATGGGGGTAAAAAATATTGAGTAAGCAAGCAAGAGAGCTGGCTACGTACAATTGAAGGGGTGTGAATTTTAAAGATTTTTTTTCTATGGACACTGGTTGCTTTCGTGCTTGGGTCATGTCCCGTGCTGTCTCCATGCATGTGCTTTATCCTTCCATGAATAAAGGAGTTTTGTCAGAAGACAAGTGCTCCTGGCATAGCCTACCTCCACAGCCCCTTCACCTGTCACATGGTCATTTGTGGTGCCTCTTCCATCATGTGTGGTATTGGGAAAGAAAATGGCAAAGTCTGAGCCATAAAATCCACGGCTGTCTGCAAGTGAAATGCTTGCATGCTGCTAGTGGTTTTTAACTTATGGTGTGTACCCTCCTAGACTGTTATTAGGAGGAATATTAAGAGGGTTTGGAGGGAATTTGGATTTCAGTGTTTGTTGCCTTCCAGTGATTCCTCCTACATGCCAAAGCCACTGCAGAAGTAGCAAGCAAATTCAGATCACTAGCAGATATGATTCTAGGGAGGCAACTTGGCACAAAAATGACTGACAGCATCTGGAAAAAATCCACCTTATCTAGCACTTCTGGACAGCTAGACTGTTGTCACTGTTATAAGCGTGAAGGATGCCTGCATGTTACAACTTACACTGGTCATGGTCTTATGGTGAACACCATTCTCTTGGCTCTCAATGGCTTTTCCTGGATGTATGTAAAGGGTCACAGTCAATTGCAAGATAACCCATGCCTTAGGTGGTAAAGCAAATCAGATGCTGGAGGTTTTCCTCATATTGTGTAGTACCTCAGCAGTACTCTATTGTTCATTCTGTTCAACTGCCTGTTGGCCTCAGAACTGGAACAAAGTCCAGGCAAACTGGGAAAGCAGTGAGTGAATGGGAGCAGGTTCAAATGGCCCATGTTGCAGTTCTACTTCAGGAGCTTATGAAGAAGTCTTTGTAACTCAGGTGAGACTCACAACGCTGCCAGCAATGTGGTGTGGGATAGGCCTGGTAGGAATCAGAGTTGAGGGAAGGCAGATAGCGTATGAATAGACAAGCTCTAACCTGGGGATCTGGTACATCTGCAAAAATCTATGGAACAGTTGGTGGGGAGAAAGAGAGAAGGATGGGGAAGGGAGCACTGACCCCATGAGGATGAAGTGATACAATGTTCTCTAAGGACATCCAAACAGAGGTGGTCATCCCTAGCTGCTTCTTTCATTGAAGAGGACCATTGGAGCCAGCCAGAGGTCCCCAGTGAATATTGCATTGCCAACATGAGTTATAGAAAATAATGATTAGCAGGCTGTTAGAGGTTTCGCAGCTCATTTCCTTTGAATATTAGTTATTTCTTTTGCCAAAGAGAGAAGAAGAAAAAGGGAGGAAAAGGAAATAAAAACTACATGTAGTGGTTAAATTATTTTAAGAGTTTGAGCTAGTAAGGAGATGGGAGAACTCTGGAGATTGCATTGCTTCAGTCAGGAGAGAAAATTCAGTGCTTTTCTTGCATGTGTTTAAGATTTCTTTGGAACAAAGAAGCGTATGCAAATAATGGGACCAATCTGCAAACTCTTACTCAGGTCAGCTGGCTTTGCTCAAGAGCTCTCACTGATTGGGGATACTGGTAACAACACAGTTTCCCCAGTCTGGGGAGCCTGGCTCTTAGGTCTGCCTCATCTTCTACCCTAGCTTCACTCCCTACTCTCACCCCTGATCTTTTGCAATTCAGTGACAATCAGAGTTAATAAAAGGTGTGTCTGTGATCCTATAAAGCAATTTACATCATCGTCTTTTGTGATGAAATTTTCACAGGAAAAGGAGGAGTAGCAATATTTTGCCCAGCTTAAGGTTGCCCTGGCACTATATCAAGAAGCCTGAAGCCCTTAATTTTCATAAGAGAAATCTGATTACTGCCACCCATATTACAGTGCAGAAATATGTCTAGCAGAAAACACACTCCCCATCCTTCTTCCCGCTCTTCCCCCACTTCCAAGATAAGTCTTGCATTACTGCCGTTGTGTCAGAAGCACATGGCCAGGCTTGGGCTACCTTGCTGAAGTTATTGTACTAGGTCTGCAACAGACCACATGGCATCTACCTCTGCCCTAACAAAAACATCATTTTCCTTAACTGGGTTGAAGAAACTGTGTTGCTTTCACTTACCAGAACTGGCCAGACCATGCCAGTTGATGCTAACTGTGTTGTATGTTATTTCACTCTGTGTGTATTATAAACAGATGACAAAGCAACTTTCATTTTGACTAAAGGAACTGATAATTCACACAGAACTATTAAAATGTGACAAATAAGCAATGTCTAAGCCAGCTAAATAAAAGATATGTCAACAGTGTCTTTCCTCTGCTGTGCTCTCTAGTGCAAATACAGCAGCCTTGCTTAATAAACAAGGCCTCATTTAGTTCTGGGCTTATCTCAACATTAGCCTTTTACAAGCACTTGGGACAAGATCATTAAGCCTACACGTAGGAGCTGAAGATCTGCCTCAAAATTCTTTCTGATGCCAGTAAAGGCCCTCATTACACTATTATACATTAACTAACAAAATAATAATTCTCAGCAGTGGGAAGTGAGTTATTTTGCAGCTGTCAGAGTGTTCAAGTTCCTTGCATGAAATCTAGAGAGATTAAATTCCTTTGCTCTTCTTTATAGTTGGACTGCTTGTAGGGCATGCTGCAACACTGGCATCTAAATATGCTTGTAGGGCAATATGGAAAGATTACAGCTGGAATATCTATTATGATAATGTGTGGAAATCTGGCACCTGTTAACAGAGCGGTGTGGGAAGGACATTACTGGGGCTCATAGGTAAAGCAGAGAGGGGAATTGATCTCTAATGTCACTAGTATACAAGAGCAGGACAAGCTGATGTGGTCATTCACTGGCAAGACACACAGTGGAGAGGCTGCTAAAGCAGCAAGTTGAGCACTATAAGAAGGGGGGGCACTGGAGCCTGCAGGACGGGTTGTGCAGGCTGGCTGCCACTGGAGGCCTTCACTAAATGTGTTGTAGGCAACAGGGCCACATGATGAACAGATACTACAGCTATCATCTTTGTTTTCCAGAAAAAAGTTAGCTTTCATATCTGGAGTTACTGAACTAAAATGCCTTTTCTTCATTTAATCTTGATGCAAACTCGTATATGTTTCTGAAGAGACGTCCCAAGTCTTAAGATCCAGTTTGAATCTTTTCTTTCCTTCTGGTCTCCACTTTGTGGAGAATGCTTCTGAGCCCAGTGTTCTCCATATCAGAAATCTAATGTTGTTACATTGCTCATGATTGGGAGGTAAAGCCTGACTTCAGTCCTGTGTGGATAGCAGGATTTAATACCTTCAAATGGTGGCAGAGAGAGAAAGAGAGAGAGAATAAAAATTCCTTGAATAGTATAAAAGGTTCAATTTGGCACTGCTAAGGAGACAAGTCTTTTCCATGTGTGACTGTTGCAGTTCCACACAGGCTTTTCACAACAAATCAAGTACTCCACATCAGGGCCAGGGTGCAGTGGTCAGGAAGAGCTCTCACTAGCGGCTTGACAGTTTGCCAGTGCATGCAGCAGCAGTACGCATCTTTCGGTCACTGCAGTGAATTATGTTTTCAGTTGTATCTTGCAAAGTGAATAGCAAAGAGCTTCAGACTGTAACACTGTCCAATCTGTTCCCCCATATGCACTCCTTTCCCAAAGAATACACTGTACCATGCAGTAATGAGGGCGTTCAAATAACAATGGAAAGAATGACTCTGAGATTCTCTTGAACTAACTTCAAAGCTGCATATCCAGTTCCCTGCCTTTTTTGGTCAGTCTCTTTTTACCATTTTTGTCTGGTTTTAAACAGACTGGGTAGAAGAGATTCCAGCACACCGGACCCAGCTTTTAGACTCAGCTCCTCAGAAAAGCAGACATTACACAGCCATGGGGGAAAAAGTCAGTAGAACTTTCCCTACTCCCAGCACATTTATATTTCTCAAAAATATCCAAATGATATGTTGGTAAAGTATGTAAAAATCAGAGTGGGAGGTTACATGTGAACTGGAATGCAGAACACGAAAAGTTGTATCTTTCTGTAACACTAAGTATTACCTCACACATGGGAGGCCACTTCCAGGCAATATATCAGAACTCACAAATTGTCTTTCAGACACATGGTGAAAAACCACCAAAACCAGCACAGGCCACCTGTGACATGCAAAGCCTGCAGCTGAAACAGTCACATTCACAATGCTGAGCTATAAAGTGCTCAGTATTAGAAAGTCCCCCAGACTAGAAAGATTTATTGCCTTTTTTTTCTGGTGAAGTTGAGGACGCAACAGGCACACACCTTATTCTCATTTTACTCTGACAGTTTCACATATTCTGTTTCTTCTCACAGTATCTTCTTTATGGCCAACCCTGCAGCTAGCTCATCTTCTAGCTGGACAATCTGCTTCTGCTGTAATATCAATGCTTGCTGGACCAACAGGGAAAACAGTGGAATCAGATACATAGGATAAGAATGGCAATACCAGTATATTCTTTATTCCTGTATTGACTTTCTCAAAGAAGGACTATGCAAAGCACAATACTGAATTTCAGCCCTGTGTGCAGGGTCAGGATATGGCAACCAAATTCTTCTTAATCCTCAGGTTGGCTGTAAAGAGAAGATAACTCTTGTGTTACATTTCTGCACATGGGGGAATTTTGATTAAAGAGAACTAAAGATGATTTGAGAGTGGCGATCTTTATTTTTTCTTCTCAGTCTGGAAAAGACCACCAAAGCCCTTATGCCTACTGAACTATGAAGACAAAGAATGAAGGTTGCGACTACTATTGGCAGGGGAAAGCTTCTATATCACCACTCCGTCCTGTTTGAGAGGTCTACTTCTGTACCTTGATCATGCTTGGACAGTGCAATTTCTATTCAGAAATGTTCCCACTTGGGTGTCTGCTACATGGAGTGATAGTTAACAGAACATTGTGTCATATACGGTACCTGGCACAGAGCATTGGTCTGCCTTTCCAACCTGCTGTTACAGACCTCAACTGAGTACAGTGACTGTGATGACATGCATGGGTCAAGGCTCTCAAGCACACTTGCCAAAGCAAATAAGTTTCTTCAAAAACAGTGTCTTGAAGTAGAACAAGCAAAAACCAACAATTATCTCACTGAAAAGCAAACAGTCCATTAATTCTTAAAATTTTTCCTCTCCTGTTAGTCCAAACACGAACCTGTCTTTTCTATCAAAAGAAGTCCTGTTTATGCAAGGGATGAATACAAGCCTTCCCTACTTCTAAAATCCTCCAGGTCTTATAGACAGACAGGTTTTATTCTAACTGTCATCCCAGATATATCTCTTCCTTAACACAAAGCGCGTCTGGCTCAGCCCTTTGTAGATCTCTGAACTGTCAAAAGTCTGGAACAGCAAAGCTCCCAGATAGTTGCATGAAGTGAAAGGGGAGGAGGTTAAAGGGAATGATCACTTGAGAATGCATGCCCACATCTCAGCTCCTGTACATGAGCTGACACTGGGCGTGTCAGATCATGCATGGAAGAGATGCGCAGGGCATGCCACTGCAGGCAGACGCATGCTGCTTAACAAAGTTGCTTTGAATGCCGACACCTGTGGGGTCTTCTCCACCTGCCCCAGATCCGGGTTTGAGTGCTTCCTCTCTGCAGCTGCAGTGCTGGCAACACCTCTTACCTGGAGAGTTCCTATGAGGAGGGATGGGTGCATCAGAAGAGCAGCAGCAGAGGGAATCTCACTCAAAATGCTTCAGGCTCAGCTGGGCTCCTTTTGGCATTTACCAAAGGATCATGTCACTGCCTTCACAATCACAGAAATAATGGCCAGCACTGACTTTTCCTTTTAAAAATGGAGAAATTTCATATATTTCTTAGATGTTATTTGGCTTGCCAAATGGCTGTAACCTTTCAGCCATCAGTTTCTTTTTACCAGATCAGCCCAAGGCCATCTCTAATTCCCTAAAAATGCTGTGTCTTGTATCTTACTGCTGAAAGATTAGTTTGTTCATGCTAGACTAGAGAGGCTCTTTTCAGGATAATCTGTTACCATGCATGTTACTAAGCTCCTTGTAGCTTCCTCACAAAGCAAATATTACTCCCTTTTCCCTAGAAAAACATTGAAATTGCCAGGGGATTAACATACATTAAAGCATTAAAAAAAAAAAAAAAAGACAACACATAGCAAGGAGGTCAAAGAATACATAAGTTCTTTGGGTTCCTGTATTTCAGAGCCAAAGTACTTAAAAGCACTTCTATTCCAACACAGAAACTGTGGCTCCCTGTGCTCTCAGAAGGCTGTAAGCAAATGCAGAAATGATGAAGAGGAGAGGAAATCTCATGGTGCCACCTGAAAGAAGAATTGGCAGTGAGATGAACAATGCCTCTTCAACCAGCAAGGAAAAAAGAGGAACCACAAACCCTGAAAATGCCCCAGGTGAGGAGTAACTTGTATCACAGAAAATAAAAGGAACCCATGAAGACTGGAAAAAAAGGACTTGAGAAAGGGCTGAGTTTCTTTGTGGTGTGCTTCGCTTTGAACTTGCTGAAATTCAGATACATTCAGAACTGAAGTTTTGGAGTAGACGCATTGCTGTTGCCAACTCATTTAATCTCTGCTGTCATGGACTATTTATTATAGAATAGTGTGCGTAAGATACCACTCAAGGTAAAAATGTAGAAAAATGAGTTCTGAGTGCAGTGGCTATAATAATTTCCTTGTTTAAAATGCTTTAAATAATATTATTAAGAAAGCTGGGGACAAGTACATGTGAAAATACACTGTTTAAAACAGTGAACTTTAGCCATGTAGGTCTGCTCATTTGTACAGATAACCACATCATAAACTCAAGCACCCTTAGTTCAAAACAGGTTGGATTCATTAGGAAGTTTTTATCTGTGGACAGAATATATTTCAGTAAGTTGGAAGAAGTACAAAATGATTGTTGGCTGAAAAGTCTTTTACCCTGCTCTGAGTTGCAAACAGAGCAGTATTTGTCAAAAAAATAAACCAAAAATAACCTCTTTGAATTAATGCAATTGTAGAAATGCAGTGGTTTTATACCTTTTATCTAATGGCCCCAAATTAACTCATACGCATTATTTAGCACTGACTACAGCTTTGAGCTGTGGGAACCTGTTTTCACAGGCAGCTCTGATACGGTTGTGTGAATTACCTTAGGTCATAAAACTAAAGAAAAAAAAAGAACACTAAGAAAAAGCAGGCAGGAAAAGAAAGCAAGAAAAGGATGTCGTCTACCTGGACTTGTGCAAAGCGTTTGACACTGTCTCAAATGACATCCATGTCTCTAAGTTGGAGAGACATCAATTTGATAGGTCGACCACTCGGTGGATAAAGAACTGGCTGGACGGCCGCACGCAAAGAGTTGTGATCAATGGCTCAATGTCCAGCTGGAGACCAGAAACAAATGGTGTCCTTCAGGGATCGGTGTTGGGACGGGTCTTGTTCAACATCTTTGTCAGTGACATGGACAGTGGGATTGAGTGTGCCCTCAGCAAGTTTGCCAATGACACTAAGCTGTGTGGTTCGGTTGATATGTTGGAGGGAAGGAATGCCATCCAAAGGGACCTTGACACGCTTGTGAGGTGGGCTGATGCCAACCTGATGAAGTTTAACCATGCCGAGTACAAGGTCCTCCACCTGTGTTGGAGCAATCCCTTGCACAGCTACAGGTTGGGCAGAGAAGAGATACAGAGCAGCCCTGTGGAGAAGGACTTGGGGGTTTTGGTTGATGAGAAAATGAATATGAGCCAGCAGTGTGCGCTCGCAGCCCAGCAAGCCAACCGTATCCTGGGCTGCATCAACAGCAGTGTGACCAGCAGGTCAAGGGAGGTGATTCTGCCCCTCTACTCTGCTCTTGTGAGACGTCACTTGGAGTATTGTGTGCAGTTCTGGTGTCCTCAACATAAAAAGGACATGGAACTGTTGGAACAAGTCCAAAGGAGAGCCACGAGGATGATCAGGGGACTGGAGCATCTCCCATATGAAGATAGGCTGAGAAAGTTGAGGCTGTTGAGCCTGGAGAAGAGAAGGCTGTATGGAGTCCTCATAGCATCCTTCCAGTATCTGAAGGGGGGCCTATAGGGATGCTGGAGAGGGACTCTTCATGAGGAACTGTAGTGATAGGACAAGGGGTAACATGTTCAAACTCAAACAGGGGAAGTTTAGATTGGATATGAGGAAGAAATTCTTTCCTGTGAGGGTGGTGAGGCACTGGAATGGGTTACCCAGGGAAGTTGTGAATGCTCCATCGCTGGCAGTGTTCAAGGCTGGATTGGACATAGCCTTGGGTGACATGGTTTAATGTGAGGCGTCCGTGGCCATGGCAGGGGGGTTGGAACTAGATGATCTTAAGGTCCTTTCCAACCCCTAACTATTCTATGATTCTATGATTCTATGACTGCAAGAACAGGACCAGGGAATCAATCAGGACTGGAACATGATGAGAATTTCACTTCCTATTCCTGCTGGATAATAAATATTTCCTATTACCTTTCTTCTCACTGATTTACCTGACCAACATGATGTCAGGTTACGCATTGTCATGGCATGTTATTTTTGAGATCTTTTATTTGCCATCTTTCTGAACGCTTACCAGGTTCACTTGGAGAAGCATACTAATGTTTCCCCTCAGAGAAGCCCAGATTGTATAATGCTCTAGAAATAGTTTCTGAACTCAGTTGCTCCTTAGATATTAGAACAGGCTGTATCTGTCAGTCCATTCATTTAACTGTCCCAAGCACTGGATGTTTTGCAATGCTTTACATTCATATAATTAAAATGACACAATTGAAATATACTTTAAAAGGTAGTTTGTAAGCCTCTGGGTTGTTACTCAAGAGAGGTTACTTCAATTTCTGACTTATCACAAGAACCAGCCACATAAGAAATGTGTGGGTCTTTTCATAGAATCATATGAGAGAAAAATTAGTATCAGGAACTTTGTAACTAAGAAGATGTTGAGAAATGTGCACTCATTAAAGCCTCTGATTAGCAAATCAGGGAAAGTATAGCAGCCCACTGGTTACCGTGAGAAAGATGCTCTTAAGAGTTTCCCCACCCAGGAAAGGCTGGGTCCAAATGTTTGTTGTCAGTTGCTAGAGAGCCTGTAACTTGACATAACCAGGCTCTGATGTCAGGGCTAATACTGAGCTAAGATCTTGCCAGCATTTATAGTTAACCTGTTTGTGCTACAGATTGGTAGCATGAAGCAAACTTAAGTCAATGTTTACCTCTACAGTTAAAAGTAAGGCTAAGGGGAGAGGAAAGTTGGTGGCTCCAAGAGGGATTGATAGCCAAAGATCAGTGTCCTTGTAAATCTGATAAATAACAGACAGTCCAAATTTTTGTAAGAGCTCCAAGGTTTCCTTTGGGATTCCTTTAGATAAGAATTTGAAGGACGCTGGTCACTTCTGAAGGTACATTCCCCTCTCAAGGTCCAGCATATGAGGAGAAACAACACTTTAAAAAAACAACAAAGCAAACCACTATTTGTCCCTTCTTTGCATAGAGATGGATGTTCTACACTCTTTTAGAAGAAGCATGCAGTCAGTGGATATGTAAAGCAAGAGGAACAACTAGACATGATAGTGGTAAACAAAAACATAAAAAGCAATGGAACTGAAAAACAAACAAACCCTGCCATGTGTAGCCTCTTGAGTCAGGGTCATGCCCTAAATACACAATACTGTCTGAAAGCAGTGCATATAGTATTTAAGCATCTAAACACACTTACTTGTAAAATTTTTTCCAGACCCAGCAAAATATCCTTTTACTTGTACAATATGTTCCTTTAATAATGAAGAGAAGCCCATCCAGAACCTGCAGTCAGAGGTGCTTGTCTTAGAGAAGGCTCCTGGAACCATCGCTGCTTAGGTTCAAAGGCTGCTCGAATGTTTAGGCTCAGACTAATCAGGTTAAGTATGTTCTTGACAGATAATTTTCTCCTTCAGGTCTCCTCTGATGGGTATTAGTCATAAACTCAGCAGAACACCTACATTAGATCCACACAATTTGAGGTAGATGTTAAAATAATTCACCACCTGAGCACCCAAGTCTGGTAACTGTTCAATCAGTTATGCAATTTGCATATGTAAATGAATTTTGCATTCACAGATGGATTCACATATGTATTGTGGATAGTTAAGAGGGGAATCTGAAGACTGTTCTATATCATTCATCTTCCACACTGGTATTTTATCACATCAAATTATAACTCCATGTGGTTTCATATCAATATATATGAAAAGATGCATAGAACATGTCTGGCTGTGTTCACTACACTTCTGGAGCTGTAACAATGCTTAGGCAATTAGGAATGGGTCGCTGGAGCACTGCAGTAGATAGTCCTTGCTTGTTGCAAAGTGGGTGGAACAGCAAGACTAGCAATTTTTTCAAACCGTAGCGGCCTATGAGAATAGCTGATTTAATCCTCTGGGTGTTTGGATTTCAGTTTGCACATCATTGCAACTCTTACTCTGTTTTTTTGAAATTCAGATCTTCAGGTTATGCAATGCACTATTCAAATTCTGTATTGTCAGTGCTCAGAAAGGAAGTATGTCACCAGTCCCACTGGCCACTTATTTAACAAGTTGTTAGCAAAGGGTTGTGTGAGTGCTGGGTTTCTGGCACTGATCTTTTTAATATTTTTTTCTTTAGAAAACAGACAAACACACAGCTCTGAGCTTTGCAAATGAAAGGAAAATAAGATGGCTTAAAGTTTGAGTCTGTCAGCACTGTCAGTATTACCAGTTTCTGTAGTATAATAAAAAAGGCAAACATTTTTGCATGATCAATCCAGGATAAAATTGGGCAGTTATAATGACTGATACTTCACCTAAACACAGAGAATTCAACTCTCCTCTATTTCTCATGGAAACAGAAATATCTTCCAGATATTCATATATTAAAAATATAACACCTCACACTTGCCTGTTTACAAAACAGTTTCCCAATATGATTTTCAGTTTCTATATGGCTGAGAATTCCACGAAAAGTAACTTTGGAAGTCAGCCTACATTTCATGTTTAGTGATCAGATTAAAGTTTGAGTAGTGGTAATGGCACATTGGGATTTTCAAATTCCTCTTTGGAACCACAGAGCTATTACTAGGAGTCATGAATATGGCTTTGCCATAGGTTTATACTATTATATAAATAGCATAGGTTTATATTATTGTAGGCTTTTAGGTTTATATATCTGAATATTGCCTGTTGGATAAAAGAACATTAATCAGTGAAAGATGTTAAGAATTGATCAGACTACTTCCTAATTCTCCAGGGGCATCTCCCTCAGATTGCTCTGGGTTTTATTAAATGAAATATATTTACCTCAAATTATATTACTGTATATTATGGCCTTTAAAATCTTAGCCTCAAAGATACCAAACAAATTTTGAGAAACCAAAAAAACAAAACCCTGCAATACTCTTCTTTAGTCATAACATAAAATAGATTTCAGTGTTTTTTCCTTTTAGAAAAAAAGAGCAAAAAGTTACCTCTGAATTCATGGATTCTCTATGTTGTTGGTTTATTTTTTAGGAACAAAAATATTAGTAGAAATTTAATAATTACAAAATTTTAAAAAAAGTATTATATCAGTGAGTGGACACTGATACAGGACACTGGCCAACTAGAAAAATGAACACTGATTAACTGAGGTGATGGGGACTCTTTTCTGCCTTTTAAAACTCAGTTTCTAGCTTCCAAATTTCCAATTCTAATGCCCTATAAAGAGTTAGGAGGCAAAAAAGTCTTTGCTGGAGACTGCGTTTTCTTCCTCTTCTCTTACATTTTTTAACCAGAGACTGATGCCAGTAACTCAAATAAATAAAAATAAAAAGTTCACTATAAAGTATCCAAGATCCCCAGAGTCCTGTAGGTAAATCAGTCTTCTAAAA
This sequence comes from Ara ararauna, assembly GCA_028858755.1. Lineage (NCBI taxonomy): Eukaryota > Metazoa > Chordata > Aves > Psittaciformes > Psittacidae > Ara > Ara ararauna. Next base: position 104,454,378 of record CM054379.1, read on the forward strand.
ATAGCATTGACTATACCTCTCAGTTCCAGAACCTCATAAGAACTAGAAAAACTGTTATTTTACCTTTGTAAATCACTTTAAGGTCAGTGTTTGTTATTTTACTTGAAAATTTTGATCTTAAAAAAAGAAAGTGTCAAAAAGAATATTAATCCTGTCCACTGATGATTGCAAAAGACGTGCCTTTATGGGTACTCTCTGTCCTTTGCTGGTGTTTGGCTGCTGCTAACTGCCCTTGTTTTTACCTGCTGCTGGCATATAGCTTTATTATATGAGGTTGCTGCGTTCTAGTGCTGTTTCCTACTGGTGTGCTCCTGCTTCACTTCTTCAGTTACTGTCTAACACTTATGCTTTTTACAATGTGTGAATGGAAACAGAAACAATGGCATAAAAGACATTGACAATATAGATAAAGCTATAAATCTCTATTTTTTTTAAGTCCCCTACTTTGGTCTTTACTACCCTCATATTTATTGTATTTTGTTTCAGTGATATACTGCATTTGTGTTTACCCCCAAAAAAAGACTAATCATTTGGGAACACTTTGGTTAACTAAGATGTAGGAACATTTTTTCAGGCACGGCAAGTATTTTTCCATCCTCTATCTTCACAAACTCATAATGTCTTTGACAGATGAGGTTATTCTTTTCTCTGTCATTTCCAGTGTGGACTGTTCAGTATTAGTATAACATTTTGGCCCGAGGCATGACTTTTACCAGCACAATTATGTAACTGAAACCTACAGGGAAAAGTAGAGCTGAAAAAAACAGATAGAATTTTTTGCTTTCCATATGGTAGTGAACTACTCTAATATAAACACTTCACTCTAAATATATCTTGATCCACACTTTAGCAGGTAGTTGGAGCAGTACAATTTCTGGGTGGAAACATGGCCCAAATGACTTTGTCATGATTCCTTTTAAACCTAGTTGGCTATCTTGTTCAATGTGAACTGTAATTCAGTTTAATTATGGATATATATATTTAGTTTCGGTGGTTTTTTGAAAACAAATGTATTTAAAACATTGAGGTAATCTGAGACTAAATGCTTTGTTGCACAGGAATTTAGGTAAGTACTGAGAAGTTCTGCTGAGTCAGAAACCAGTGAGTAAATGAATACCTACATGCTTTTATAAGTTCTCCTTTTAGATTACACTTTTTCAAGGTCAAGAACTATTGAAGATTCTGCACAATTTTTATAAAATTTATTTTTTACCAGGAAAGACACTAAATTATAACATACATATAAAATAGTAACTTTAAAAATGTTTATTATATTAATTATATATTGTTATTGTATTATTCCCCACTATGTGCTAGATAGACAGAATTCAGAAAAAAGTATGCTTATTCTGGGAAGGCAACGGTCTAAAGACAGATGGAAAATTTTAACAAATATTATGGAGAGGGAAATAGGATATATGGATTAACCATATAATCTCTGGGCGGTGACATGATGGTGAAGCAAAGAGTGTCATTAACATATATAAGATAATTTTATCTACTCAGACCACAAAGGCAGAGGGAAATGAGAATATTTGTGAAGGTTAACTATAATTTTTTTATTGTCTTTCTTCCTTGAAAATGAATTTTTAGGCGAGCTCCAAGTGCTAGCAGTCAAATGAATTGAATATGTTGGGGGACACTGTGTGAATATGATAAAAGGTGATTGTGAAAATATAACTGTTGAGAGTAGTGAGGAATTTTCAGGTTTGACTAGAAAATATATACTCATAAACCCCCAAATGTCTCACCAAAATAGTTCCAGTGCACTTGTGATAAAATGCAGGTTGGATCCACTGGTGATATGCAGCTTGTTCAAAGTCCAGCTAATTAGTCTGGAAAGTAACTAAGAACTTGAGCTTCCAGGTACATAGCACTGTGTCAGGGCCACAGTGCTGACTTGGTGGCTCTGCCTTTAACATTCCCAGGTCCCCTGCTATCAGCCCTGCTTTGCAATATGGGTTGTTTCAAAACCAGCCATCCAAAAGTTTCCTTGCGTCCTGTCTTGCAGGTCAGGTGCTGTAAGTACTGACAACTAGCTCTATTCAAGGGCTGTCTTTGAGTGCCATAGCTGGGAAGTTACGCTCACACAGCTTAAAAGGTGTTAGGCAAGTAAGTCTTTTTATTGTGTAGCCTCTAATGTTAAACTGAGGTAATCTGAGTAGACATATCATTCTCTATGTTGATTTAGCTTGAGTAGACATATTCTCTATGTTGATTTAGCTTTAGTTAATTGCCTAATGACTTAAGCTAAATCCTTAAAGCCACTCATAACATCCTATGGATCAGGGTGTACTCTGTCTAATCGTTACAGTTTCTTTTCTGTAAAGAAGTTAAGTCTTCAAATGTGCTTCAGTGATTTGAAGCCTAAGACTCCTTTTAGAGATTACTTGCACATCTAGGAGCCTCAGTCTTTTTGCAAACTGAGGCTCCTAGATGTGCAAGTAAAACTTCAGCTTATCTTGAAAATACTTTTTGCAAACTAAAACTTCAGCTTATCATGAAAATAATATCAGTGGTCTTAAAATGGCAAGAGTCTGCACATGAATTGTGACATGAAGACCTATATTACAAAGCAAGACCAAAGTAAATATTTAATTGAGGATAAACAATTAACAGCTCACGGAGATCAAAGAGAGAACTCACGCTTCTGACTAGGATTGTTTAAACTTGCCTGGCTGCAGGTTAGGAGCAGTGACCACTTTGAGGTTGCCTTCACAGTCAGTAGTGACAGTAACTTTAACACTTAAGGAATATCAGATCTCCAGGCATAAAATCTGTGGAGACTCCTGGACTCCAAGCTAGCTATGTGTTTTCCATGACTGGGGATTTCTCATGTCTTATTTAATAATGATCTTCAACCATGAAAGCTAGTGATGATCACAAGTTCTTAAGCTGTCAGTTACCTATTTGCATCTCTTGTTGAGGGGAAAGAGCAGGGTGTGTGTCCTGGGTTCAACAGTAGCAGAACCACACTGGGTATCCACCCCTTATTCCATACCATTCACGTCATGCTCAGATCCCACATTTTCAATATACTATCACTCTTATCTCATATATATACATATACACACACACACACACACACAGAGATATCATTCCTTAGCGCATGGACCAATTCCCATAAAGCTGCTAAGTCCATCCGGTCCATGATATCAGGCTCCATCTCTTGTAACAGTCTTTCAGGGCAGGAGAGAGAGTGTGCAGTGTTGGATAGTTGCCTTTACTGCAGAACTCGTCTGATTTTATCAAAGTTCATTCTTTGTTGGGATGATGGTCAGAGGGAAGTCAGGGCCAGTTGCTGGTGACCTGAAGACATCTAGTTGGTGGGCTATAAAAATGCTACATAGCAGGCAACAGCATACAATTGAGTTCAATGGCTGTTTTCCCCTAAAATCAAATCCGCTTGAGGTATACATCGGACTTCCCCATCTTCACACATTACACAACAAGTATATCTGGGTCCCTGAGCAAAAGCAATCCCACGAGGGGGTTTGCCTTTACCTGAAGCAGGAATAACCGAGACTGTCTTCCCCAGCAAATTCTTAATGTGCACCACAGGAACTTTGTCCCCCTCTACAGTATGTAGAAGTTCTGACTGGGCTGGACCAGCCCTGTTGGTAGATCCTCTGGTGTTCACCAACCAGGTGGCCTTCGGTAAGTGTGTATCCCAATGTTTGAATGTCCCACCACCCATTGCTCTCAGCGAGAGCTAACAGCTCATTGTACCATTTGATTTTCCCCAAGGCTGGACAGTCATGAGTGGCAGGGTGTGTGGGACAGTATGTGCAAGTATCTAGGCCAGTGGGCTCCTCCAGTGCTTTGGAACTTCACCACTGAACAAGTGCAAAATCCAGAAAAATTAGTAAAACACTTAAAGGAGGTGTGTTGTCATTCTGGTCATACCAGGGATGGACAAGTCATGGCAACATGCTGGGGCTTGGCATATGCTTACAGAGCCCTGTTCAACACTATCCAGCACCTTCAAAAGGAAAAAAATGTCCCTGGATCTGATGGCAAAGCAACAGGCAGCCCTTTACTCCGCTCCAGCTTGACCACAGCAGGACTCAAATTTGCAATCTTCTGATCCGAAGTCAGATGCTTTATCCATTAGGCCATGTGTACATGTATGTACACTCTGTATGCGCCCCAACATGGTGATCCCCATCACAATCAGCAGGCAGGTCTCAAGGGTACCTAAAGGCCATTCAAAACCTTCAAAACTCTTGAACAATGCTGTAAACGGTCTGGTGGAGAGGCTGGGAGCATAAAATAATGTCTCCTTCACAGGTTGACCACCCAAGGAGGGGAAAACAGATGTGTGATTGCTAAGCACTTCTATTATATACCTCCCAAAGTTTAGAGGTGGTGACCACACTGGGAACAAAAGCCAGATCAGTTTCATGATCAACAATTTTATTATATTACAAGTCATTACCATAAAGTACTATGAGAAAAGAACCTTAGCCCAAACCCCTCATCTGATAAATGCTAAGACAGCAAATACTTGCTGTAAGTAAGGTACCACATGCTGAACCTGTGAGATCAAGAGCAACAACTTTGAGAGCCAATAAATCACCATTGTGACAAGTGACTATTAATCCTGTCATTATCTCAACCATTTGTGCCCCATGTTGGGTGCCAAAAAGAACTGTCGTGGTTTAAGCCCAGCTGTAACTCAGAAAAACCACACAGACTCTGGAGTCTCCCCTATCCTTCCCCCCAGCCCCCGCTCCTGGGTGGATGGGAAGGAGAATTGAAAGAACGTAACTCCCACGGGTTGAGATAAGAACAGTCCAGTAACTACGGTATAACACAAACCACTGCTGCTACCACCAATAATAATAATGACAAGTGAAATACAGGGGAAGAGAGTACAACCACTCACCATCTGACAACAGAGCCGTGAACTAATTCTTCTGGGTCGCTGCCTCCACTTTTTACATCCTGGGCATGACATGCTGTGGTATGGAATACCTCTTTGGTCAGTTTGGGTGAGGCGTCCTGTCCCTGCTTCCTGCCAGCTTCCCCTCCTCCCTGGCAGAGCATGAGACTCAGAAAGTCCTTGGTCAGACTAAATATTTGAGCAATAACTAAAAACATTGGTGTTATCAATGCTGTTCCCAGGCCAAAAGTCAAAAACACAACGCTGCACCAGCTACCAAGAAGGAGAAAAACGACTGCTACTGCTTAACCCAGGACAGTATGGAAGAGGGAAAGATGGCATGCAAAATGGAACTGAAGTCAAAAAGAGACCTGCAAACATGCAGGCTGAAAAACCAGCTGCTAAACTGTCCTATAATACAGAGACTTAGGAAAAGTTAGGAATGGGGATATATATTCTCGCAGTTTCAATATACTGAGAAAGCAAAATGTCAGCATGGCTGAAGACAAGCTCAAGAACTTAATTTTCTTTCCCTGACATATACCTTAATTTGATTAATTTAATGTAGCCAAGAAGATTTAATACTTTAATCTTCTACCTTCCTTGAACACAGTGATATCAGTTCTAAATCTGAAACACAAAGGTATGTCACTGTCATATATTCTTAGCTAAACATAAAGACCTCACCTTGTAATGACAGTAACCACAATTTCAGCACTAATCCTAGCTTTCTGAGAGGCAAGTATTTTCCCTGGGAAGGGAAGATAATTGAACAGAAAAAAAATCGAAATATCTACATAAGAGACTCATAGGAAATCCTCTTTCTGTATCTTGCTAGTGAAGCATGGCCAAACATGACGGCTTGCTGATGGACCTGGTGGCCTGACCACACCCAGCCCTTTATATTTATACTGTGAAATTTTGGGATTCTGTTTGAGGCACTGGGACAGGTGGGCAATGATGTTCCAGCCAGATTTCCTCTCCAATGCACTGCCTTGATAGACAGATAGAGCTATTGTACAATAAAATTATGAAGATGAAAGTACAGAAGAGCCCTAATGTTGTTGAAAACAAAGACAAACTTGTGTACAAAATGGTGTGAAAAATACAGAATTTAAAAAATAAATTTTTTTACAGTTCAAAATGGAAAAGTCAGGCCTCCAAAATCATGATTTAAAAAATTTCTGTGTCCTGTGCCCATTGCACAGCCTTTACCCCCAGTCCTATTCACCCAACTCTTGCACCAGCATGAAAAATATGACATGGTAGACAGCTCCCAGGTGTCCCAAAGATTACAAAGTCCTACTCTACTAAGGCTCTACCCCACAGACAGCATCTCTCCCCTGTCATACTGCTCTACCCACTCCCGCAACTGTTCTTGTGGCTGCAGGTGTTCTTTACCTTCCCTTTTATCTTCAGATTGTTGATGTACATGAGCTAACCCAAGGTTAAAAAAAAAAAAAAAGAAGACAGAAAAGCAGCATTTAGCACTGAAGACAAGCCCTAAGGAGATACTGACAAGCAATCTGTCTTGGGGGGTAATTTCCAGATGAATCCAGTGCAGAAACCACATTCCTGAAACTAGTAGATGAAAGTATGGCAACTGATACAGCTTAAAATTTGTGATTTGGGCAAATCCGTGTTTACCCCTCTAGGATTAATGCTGATACCAGACAGAACTGCAGTCATAGTGCCAGCAGTAAGGGTTCTGAGATTGTCCATCTAAAATGACAACTTGCTCTATTGGCTGCTGTGAATACACCGATTTCTTCATTTATTTAAAAAATTACAAAACAAACACTCCAAATACAATCTGGGCTTTCATCTGCAGAAGGCCTGAGCTGGTTACAGTAGGCAGGTTACAGTAATTTCTCTGTTGACATTCTTCTGATGGACAAAATGCCTATTATAAATAGGTTTGCTGCTTCTCCCACTCTAGTGACCTCTTGCCAAAAGTAGGGTCTGGGCCTGGCTTTAAGAGCTTGCTCTGCAGATACAGTGCTCCCATATGCAGTGTAGCTCCAAAAACTAAGGAAATTAATTAGGCATATCACTAAGTAGAACAGGGAATTTTAGAAGGTTAAATCTTCCTACAGCTGAGTGGAAGAGATGGGAGACGTGTCTTTCTGTGGCTGGTGAATTCAAAGTCTATGAATCTTTTACATCCCATTTATCATGGAAGAAGGATGTAAATGGTCCATAGGCCTGCGAGTGGCCTTAGCAGTTTCAAAAAAAAAAAAAAACAACCAAAAACAAACAAACAAAAAAAAAACCCAAATTATATCTGTCAATAATGCACACTTTACTCAAAAACCCTTTACATATTTAACTACAAATGGTTTTCAGGATCAAAACTTGCAGCAATAAGATGACACATGATGACAAAAAGGGTCTGGGAAATTCTATTCCTCTCCCTGACCCCTCTGCTTACCAGTCAAAAGTGGAATCAAAAGTGGAGAGGCACCCTGCTGTGCCAGACACCAAATAAGATGCCCAGGGACCGCCATAGGACCATGGTGAGCCACTTTGCAAAGGCTGCTGCAAATCCAGAATGGGGAACAGAAAAGCATGGGTAAATGATCAAAACCTCTACAGGATGACAGACTGATCTATTTTCATAGATCAGAGGCAAGCAAGAGCTACATGAGAAAAGTATGGAATATGTCAAGTAGTCTGGAAAAGGGAGACTAGGAACTGAACTAAAAGAACAGGAAGGTATCTTTGATCTTGTAGCCCAGTGCTTAAACCACTCTAGCATAGATTAATTTCCATCCGTCTACTGTAGGCTTCTTCTGCCTGCCTTGTAAACCTCTGGTCTGACCACAGTCTCAGGTAGGCTTAGACTAGCTGGATGTCCAATCTGATTTCTCATGGAAATTCCTGTATTATTCTAATTGAACTCTTCATACAAGGTTCAAATCTGTTTGCTGTGGTGGCATTTAAACACAGGTTTAAATGCTTTGAGAAATCAGAGTTTATGTCAGTACCTGTTTTGGGCGCTGCAGAAGTTGCACCACTCAGAGGAACAGATCTCTAGCAATTCTGGACGGGAAAAGACGCAGGCACATGTCTCTTACTCCACTGGGTTGATTAGCACATGTTAACCACTTGGGTGGATGTTTATTTAAAACCATCTGCTCAGTTAATCTGTGTAACTATCTGACACAAATTCTGAGGGCAGTCTTTTAAGCAAAAGAATTGGACAAATGGTCAGTTTTGCAATGCAGGTGGAGGTTTGAGGAAGCAGATAACATTCCAATAGAAGCTTGAATTACCCACTTTCGTTGCAGTTGTTGGATTGTTACCGTTGTTGCATCAGTTCCCAGGCAGTGCTTCTGGTATAGGTAGTTGTACAATAGTTTCGCTGCTCAGCTTCCAACTACCATCCCACAACTAGTAGCTGCTGCTTATTCAGCTGCAAAAGCATAAGTATTTCAGTGTTTAGACAGCTTTAGACCCCTTCTAGAGGACGTTTAGACTTGTCCTCTTAGTTTGCGCTGCTATGACTGTTCCTGTGGCTGCGATCCGCTTCTGTGTCTCAGCTGAAGCAGGGTGAAACTAGCTTCTCAGGGCTGCTAGCTCCTTAAATTTACTGAGGATTACAGAACATCTGATTCTACAATCTTATTTACTTGTACAGGCTTTGCTTGGGTAGAGTCAAGAAAACAATCCACCTACCTATGTCTCATGTTCTGTATTTACAAAAGAAAATGATAGCACATATCTGTCTTCTCAGTGGTGCATGCAACATAATGAGAAAATACACACTTTTTTCACGTGTTTTTAAAAACATCCATAGAGACACAGGTTATTCTCCAGGGCTGGTGAGAGTAACACATGTTAGCATGGAAATCCCAACAAAAAAGGACAAGATCTGTTTGCATATTTTGGTTGTCTTGGAAACTTTATAGAAATATGGAAGCCAAAGGGAAGCAAATAGTTAAAAATAGTTGTTTAGCAATGAGGTTATCTGTTCCCAGAAACATGAAAAAACAGTGTGATTCTTCAGTCAAATTTGCTTTGAATTATTTCATCAGACATATCTGCGCCATAGTTGTCCAAATAATTGATTTTGTGCCTTGTCTGTCAAATAAAAATTAGGAGGAAAATTCAGAATTTGAACCTTCTTGCCAAACAAAAATTAGAAAATAATTTAATTTGACATGTCATGCTCTAGCTAACACAAAATATTTCATTTGAATTATTTTTACAGAAGCAGAAATACAAATATGTAGACAGGGAATAGTTCCCAGAACTGCTGCTGGGAAGACAGTTGCCCCTTTATTCAGCATTTCAGAGGCTGAAGCACTTAGGACATGAGCCATCCAGATTCAACTCTGCCCTCTGTTTCCGTTGTTCACCTCCCAGAAAAGTGGCATAATCATCACATGTGGTTAAAGAGTAGCTCTCCAGTTGTCTGCTGATGCACTTTCACTTTGGATAAGTATTTGCAGCTCCAAGCCTTCATGGGGCTTATCACACATCAAGTGAAGGCTCATTCCTAGTCACTTTTCTGTGGTCTTTCTTTACTAATCACAGAATCACTGAATGGTTTGTGTTGGAAAGGACCTTAAGATCATCTAGTTCCAATCACCCTGCCATGGGCAAGGACACCTCACACTAGACCATGTCACCCAAAATCATCAGGATAAATAACCCAAATACACTTTGCTGAAAATTTGTCTAGCTTCAGTAATTCCTCTACAAAATCTTGAGGAAGAAGTGTATATTTTATATATATTGTCTGACACAATATTGTCTGACAGGAAAGCTCAGAGGATCCGAGGAGATGGATCGTGGTAAAAAAGTTTCAGTTGTCATTGCACTGAATGTGTGCAGTATATAATAGTCTGCATTAGCATATGAGAGTTACATTAATTAGACATAAAATATATTCCTGGGCTGGGCAAGAGAAATTTAATTTTAAAATCTGTATTAAATTGACTGCCATTAAATGTTTTGTACTTAAGATGTACAGAGTTATACCTCCTAAAAAAATATTTATGCAAATTCACTGGGAATGTAGTGATCCTTGTCTCTAAAATACGACAACTGTACACATCTGTATGTCAACACAGCTGTCAGTTAGCTGTGTTTAAATTCAAGAAACTCTGTAGAGAAACTTTTTAGGGGTCACTTGAAAAAGATCTAAGAAAGCATTCTGTTTCATGTATTGCTGAAGATGGTGCACAAAAAGCCTGCCTGGAAGAAGCCAAAAAAGTGTTAAGAATGCTGACCTGAGTAGATGAATGCCCAGTGCCTCTAGGGCACTGATGTTTCATTACACAGACAAAAATGGACAAGACCATCACACGCATTCACATGCAATTGGAAAGTGGAAAAATTCTAACACTTTTTTAATGTCAAGGATCTAAGCCAGGAGACTTTTGAAGTATCTTGGTAGATCATAAGGAGCAAAAAGGAGGGCACACTGTGACTTTCATCTTCTTATTTACTCTTGAAGAAATCAGTCAGTTAATGGAAATAAGTCATATTCTAGATCACACCAGAAAATACTGCAGCCTACTGCCACCATCCTTAGACACACGTTGAAACACAAGATATAGTCAAAAGTGATATCAAGACCTTTCTACTTGGATGCATCAGCTTATAATTGGCATACAACTTAGTGCTGTATATTACTGGTAACCTTAGGGGGCAGAAAGGAAAAAATCTAACCAAACCAGCTTCTGCTTTGTCTAAAACTTCAGGCTGCTAATATTGTACTTAGGACAAAACACCAATGGCTAGGTTTTCAGCAAATGGGAACAACGCAGTTCACTAGCCAGACAAAATGCTTGCTCTGATACAAGCAGGGAAGCCAAAAATATTAGCCAGTTTCCTAAGAAGCTAGCCAGATTGTGAGCCCATCAGACAGTCTCACCTTTAGCCAGGTAGCCAACTTACCTGACTTCTGCCAAAGGTTTTCAAAGTGCCATTGTATCTTCAGGAAAAAGAAAAAAAATAGAAGAGAGGAAAACCAAAAACTTTAAAAAGTTACCAGTGAAAAAGAGATGTTTTATGGAAAATGTGTTTTGGTGGAAAAATTGTGACCAAGTCAAGATGCAATTCTGTCTGTGGTGCTTAAACAGCCTCTGTTGCCTCAGGTCTGGTAAAATAACGGAATACTGCCGATACCAAAAGGGAGGCATGCAATAGAAATATGGTACATGATGTTGAAGGGCTAAAGAACTGGTGAGGTAGATGGTAGTAGGACTCAAAGGCCACAACAAGAATCACATATGCCTGAAGTATAGCTGACTTCAGCCACAGTCCAAAAGTTGGATATTTTATTTTTTGTAAAAAAACCCTGTATTATAACTTACACTTGGCTTGAGTACTTGTGCGTTCTAAATTGACCCTCACTTGAGGTGAGTACTGAATAGAAATCTTCTCATTTGCTTCACTTGGCCTTAAATGTTCCTTCTGTGATGCTTCCATAATGCATCATAAAGACTTAATGGCTGTCACTAGAAATTTCTGGGACTCAATAGTCAGAAATAAAAAGAGCCATTGAACTGCGATGAACCTCTAGAGTACCTTGGTGTGCTTTCCACTAGCAGAAGCCAGTAGGAATACATAGTAGAGATGAGGCACATTCTTTGCAGCATAAATCACACAACACTGACAAGCTGGGTAGTAAAGTGTTCTGTATCACTAAAATAGTAATTTTACCTTTAAAGAAAATCTTCACTAGTGCTAAATATTATTCCTGGTGATCAGAATTTGCAAATTCTGCCACATACCAAAAGACCAGTCAGTTTTCAGCTCAGAGGGACTGCAGTTTGAACTGGAGTCTTTGATTTAGCTAAGGCAGACCTCAACAGTATCCCCATTTTCATATTTATATTACAGAAATACTTTGCATGCCTCTAGTACCTTTTATCAGAGGACTGATCTCCTTTACAGACAGTAATGAATTAATGCCAATGTAAATTGGGATTTTTTTTCCTTGTTCTGCAGATGGGAAAGAATGAAGCACAAAGATGATGCAACTATTTAAAGAAGGCTTGGCAGAGCCAGGCATGGCATACAGATCACCTGACACTTGAGCCAGTGCATTCACCTCACTATCTTTGCCCTTTTATCTGCATGCTGTGCAACAGCCATTCAAGCTGGACACATACAAAAAAACCCTGTTTTTAAGAATGGATGCCTAAACTCCTGGGTTCATACCTAAACTTCAAGTGTGCTAAATGTCCAGAATATCATCAGGGAGACCTCATAGCAGCCTTCCAATATGTGAAGGGGGCTTATAGGGGTGCTGGGGAGGGACTCTTCATAGAATCATAGAATAGTTAGGGTTAGAAAGGACCTTAAGATCATCTAGTTACAATCCCCTGCCACAGGCAGGGACACCTCCCACTAAACCATGTCACCCAAGGCTATGTCCAATCCAGCCTTGAACACCACCAGCGATGGAACATTCACAGCTTCCCTGGGTAACCCAGTCCAGTGCCTCATCACCCTTTCAGGAAAGAATTTCTTCCTCATATCCAATCTAAACTCCCCTTGTTTAAGTTTGAAACCATTACCCCTTGTCCTCTCACTACAGTTCCTCATGAAAAGTCCCTCCCCAGCATCCCTATAGGGGATACTGGAAGGCTGCTATGAGGTCTCCACACAGCCTTCTCTTCTCCAGGCTGAACAGCCCCAACTTTCTCAGCCTATCTTCATATGGGAAGTGCTCCAGTCCCCTGATCATCCTCGTGGCCCTCCTCTGGACTTGTTCCAAAAGCTACATGTCCTTTTTATGTTGAGGACACCAGAACTGCACACAATACTCCAAGTGACGTCTCACAAGAGCAGAGTAGAGGGGCAGGATCACCTCCCTCGACCTGCTGGTCACGCTCCTTTTGATGCAGCCCAGGATACGGTTGGCTTTCTGGGCTGCGAGTGCACACTGCAGTCGGCTCATGTTCATTTTCTCGTTGACTAACACCCTCAAGTCCTTCCCTGCAGGACTGCTCTGAATCTCTTCTCTGCCCAACCTGTAGCTGTGCCTGGGATTGCTCTGACCCAGGTGGAGGACCTTGCACTTGGCATGGTTAAACTTCATCAGGTTGGCATCAGCCCACCTCACAAGCGTGTCAAGGTCCCTCTGGATGGCATTCCTTCCCTCCAGCGTATCAACCGAACCACACAGTTTGGTGCCATCGGCAAACTTGCTGAGGGCGCACTCAGTCCCACTGTCCATGTCACTGACAAAGATGTTGAACCAGACCGGTCCCAACACTGATTCCTGAGGGACACCACTTGTTACTGGTCCCTAGCTGGTGAGAGGACAAGGGGTAATGGGTTCAAACTTAAACAGGGGAAGTTTAGATTGGATATGAGGAAGAAATTCTTTCCTGTAGGGGTGGTGAGGCACTGGAATGGGTTGCCCAGGGAAGTTGTGAATGCTCCATCATTGGCAGTGTTCAAGGCCGGGTTGGACAGAACCTTGGGTAGCTTGGTTTAGTGGGAGGTGTCCCTGCCCGTGGCATGGGGGTTGGAACTAGATGATCTTAAGGTCCTTTCCAACCCTAACTATTCTATGATTCTATGATTCTAGGCATGAGATTTCATTAGCTCCAAAAAGCAGAACTTAGTGACTAAATAAGGATTAAGAACCCTAGTTGTATCCATGCTTTCTTCTTTTTTTTAGTCTTTCCCTTTTTCTAATAAAGATTTCTAAGTGGCCATGCTGAGTGTGAAAGTATCATGGAAAATAAAGATATTGTGAAAAGAAAAATAAACTGCTTTTGCTTCACTGGTGTCTGTATGTCTACCTGAAATGTCATTATAACCAAGGCTGATTTTACTTGTAAATGTTTGGCAAAGTTTCCAGGAAATATGTGAATGGATTAGAACCTGGCAGTATGTGGTTTTGAACACCAGAGCCCATGTTTTCTTCATAGGTCAACTACCAATAGAGCATCCTGTACAATGTGGTCACCTTTTATATCCTGCCCAATGACATTATCTTACTTCTGACTTACACCAACTCGTATTCACATATCATGTCTATGCGAGACAGACAAATCACTAATATCTGAAAAATGCTAGGAAACCATAACTGATATCTTGTGATACCCAAGTTCTACTTGCACCAACACCTTTGTTGTGGTTTGGTATACCATGACTTGTGTATATTCCCTGATGCATGAACACGTGCAAAACAATATTCCAGTGGAAATGAACAAAAACATGTATGACCTTGAATACATTCCTATGTTTGCTCCTTCAGTAATTCTGTGCTCCTGAGCACTCTCTTTGCTTCCATAACATGTTTGAGAGTGTTTCTGTTCCAGTCTGCTTGTTTTGTACCTCCTCGCTTATAGGGAGACATTGCCTATGTGAATCCACTGATTTAAGGGACACAGCTCCATATCATAGAATCATAGAATAGTTAGGGTTGGAAAGGACCTTAAGATCATCTAGTTCCAACCCCCCTGTCACAGGCAGGGACACCTCCCACTAAACCATGCCACCCCAACTTGTAATGTGAACCACTTTTGGGCTGAAAGTTGTTGCTTTTCATCTCCTATTGTTTCCTAAAATCAGGCTTACAGAAGAATTCTCAGAATTCCTACCAGTTTCACTCAGAGCCACAACTGCCTACAGAAAAAAAAAAAAAAAAGAAAAAGGACAAGGATTTAAAACTTTCTAGCTTAAACCAAGATAACTGGAGATATAACTGGAGATAATAGACCAGCTTACTACACAGGGAGCTTTCTTTTGCTCTTGTAGATATCATTTGAGAGGTCAGCATGGAAATCCCCATGACAGCACTAAAGAACTAGTCTGAATGCCACTATTTACCCTTTTTTTTCTTTAATGTATTTGCTTTATCATAGCTGCTGCTGTGTTCTGCCATAACTTCAAGCCATGTGGATATTATCTACAGGAGTCTACCCCTTTCAGCTATGGCTGTTTACTGAAACCTGGAGGAAAAAACGTTCTACCAGTATTAAAATACATCATGAAGGTAAGTCACTCTAGCTTGAAGGGCTTGTCTTTATTTTATAGAATCTTCTTCTTTATATTAACAATTCCTTTACTTTCCTGTCTGAACAGGCTTTATGACATTGATATTACACTTTATTTCTTGTAGAAATCCAGAAGTTTTTTTTTTTGATGTTATCTCTGACAGAAAAATTGTTGTCAGTAAATACACCAATAGATTACCATTCTTAATGTAACTCTGCTGTGAGATTCAGGTGTTGGAGTTGGTTGGTGCACTGCTGAGCTATACACGCATATGTAGACACACTCTAGTCTGAAAGCTCTTCAAGCATCTAGGGTAAATTCACAAATTCAGAGCTTCCTGGACCAAGAAAACAAGCTGTCTGCAGTTAGGTGCTTGATTTGATGCACAAATACTTGATTTGTATCTGTTCTAGTGTTCATTAGTTGCACTGAGTAGGTATGAAATTGTATATGGCCACTGATTCCTCGTCTGTTTTTTGGAAATCACTCTGCTCCTAACACGTACTGTGATCCTGGCTCTTCCTGCCTCTTCCTGCCTGTTTTTTGTGGGGTTTTTTTTAATGTTTTCATGAATAAGAAGGCATTGCACCATATTTGTACAGCAAGCTACCACCACATTCACACTATTCTTTACAGTCTTTTTCCAAGTCATATTTCTGCTTTAGCCTATCCTGGACACCTCAGTTCATTCTGCACAAAGGATCTGAGATTTTCAAGCTATAACCATTGTTCAGCCCACAGACATCCCCCACTACCCTCAGTTTTGTCCTTGGTCCTTTTCCACAGGTATTTTTGCTACTTTTTTCTCCATTCCTCTCTCCTCTCACTCATAAAAGCAGTCAATTAATCCTCACAACAACCAGCTCTGAAACCCTCCCTGGGGACAAGGCAGAGTGAAAGTCTGACAGTGCATCTCTCCAGAGGGAAGCAATAACCAGCAATCATGATACAATTTTTCCATGGAGCCATGCTCATCCTGGCTACCAGATTACACTGCATGAAGAACCTCTGTTATAACAGGGATTTAGACTAGGTAGCTCTCCTGGGTTCAGCTGATAGTGGCTTAAAGCCCTTCCTTCAAGCAGAGATGTTCTTCCAGTCTTTTGATTTTCCTAATCTGCAACTGATCCCTGTTTTTCTCCTATTCACACTCTCCTCAGATCTCAAGCGAACCTAAAATGAGACAAAACCTGGACCAAACCGAAGTCCAATTCAGCGGCTTTAGTTTACACAAAGCCAAAAATGCCTACCCTTTGCCATTGGGAGCTTTCTGAAAGACAAGGCTCCTGCAGAAATGTCTCTCTACAGAGAGTGCTTATGTATGTAGCAGAGCTCAGGCAGCAAAAATTACGCATTTTTGGGGACAGTGAGGTAAGGAAGGCCAGTCAACACTAGCTTGTTTAACCTAGGGCAGGGACAGAGGTGTCTCTTTTTGATTTGCAGGTCACCACCCCACACACACTAACAATTCGGTTCCTGGGCAGAAGAAGGCAACAGAGGAAAATAAGCGCATCATTTTCTTTGGATGCTTGACTTTACAGAGTACTTTAGTTCAGAAACTTGGTTTTCCATCTTTCCTAATCTGTTCTTTCTTGTAAGTGTCACTGTCGAGCTTTGAAGAAAATAATTCCTAAATACTATTCAACTCATTCATATTATCAGTATTTTCAGGTGCTTTTGATTTCAAATCCTGAAGTATCTTCCCTGATAGTACTTTTAAGGTTCATGGTCATATTATGGTCAAAATATTTCCAGATACTTATTAAGACAATATATATGCCTGATTTTAACCCTGTTACACTGCAGCTATTTTACTTCTGTGCTGAAATGTAGTCGCCTTTAAAAGCCAGGAAAATAGAAGAGCATTTTGGAATATTAATGCCAGGACAGGACATTCAGTGCAGCTGGGCAATGACATCTGCAATTCCAGCCTCACCATTCCTAATGTACAAAGGGGGAAGTAGAAATTCATCATCCTGTTAGTTAACTGTATTAGCTAATCATGACCCCAGGTTATGTATATAGCAAAGGTATTTTCTTTACCTCATGCAGGGAGTCTGAGCCTTGATGTCTGAGTTCTTTTCGTGGAAAGCCACTGATACACTAATCCAATATGCTGGCTAAGGATCCCTAGCTGTTGAAAATCAATGAGTGGAGGGTAGTAGTGACAAATATATTGTTTCTATTTGCTAGGCAAGGTTATGGGACTTCTCAGGGACTTAAGCAGTATAGACAGTACTGGTCAGGAATATGCTACTTCAAACATGCAATTAGAATCTACAACTGCAATCAATCTTTATAAAAGTCTGGAACCGTGCAGAATACTTCCAAATTGCCCACCCCTGGTTTTGCATTTCTCAGTAAAATGCACTTAATAAAGACTGGATATCTTCTAGCCAAATATATGGTAATATTGAGCAAAGACATTCTCAGATAGATAACTGTAAATGTGCTCGTAACATCAGAATTACTGTTTGGGCTTTTGGTTCTGCAAGACATACTTTCTTTTCACTTACCTTTGGCACATGCAAACTAAATAATGGAAGGCAGTGCAGAAATTCCCAATTTAGCTTCTCCAGATGGCTCTGTGTGGAAGATAAATGCTCAAGACGCTGAGGTCCAAAAGGAACGTAGGTGCATGATAAACCCTGCCAATCCACAAGGCTTACTACAATTTTTTGGGACAGTCCAGATTTTAGTAGCCCTATCTAAAGCGCGTTGGACATTCCTTGTGAGCAATGATATGTTTGACGTGAGTAATGATATATTTGACATGAGCAATGAGCTGGGCCATGCTCTGGGATGAAGCATGATGCCACAGATCAGCTGTCCCACACTGCTGAGCACAGCACAGAGGGGCAGCCACTCCTGGGATTGCTCCGCTGCCTTCCCACCACTGCAGCAGCAGAGCTGGCCTGGGAGGGCAGGGGACTGGGCTGGGGGGCTAAGGATGGGAAGGTGGAGGAACTGGAGTCTGGCTGAGGAAGCGTAGGAACCATAGGTGCATCAGAGATATACGGTGACATGGTGGAAGAGGTTGCTGAAGACTCAGACTGAAGTCTGAGGAAGACGTAGTGTAAGTGTGTGTCTGTGCGTTGACTTTTAGCAGCTGCAAGTGCCTGTCTTGGCTGAATGTCCTCTAGCAACAGCCTAGAGCAACAGTAGCTCCAGTTTCTTTCACAGTTCTCTGCCCTGTGCCACAGGCAATAAAACCAGTGGTCTTAACTGCAGACACCTGAGGCAAAATTTAATCCCATGTGTTCAACTCACAGTGTATGTTTTTCCTCTGTCCACAACCCTTCTGTACTTAGATGGGTGTGTCCTGGGTACATGCTGTTTGCCTACAAGGAATCCAAAGCATTTAGTGGCATGCCAGCATCAGGGTGATGTACTCCTTGCACTGCTGTGCTGGAGCTGCCCCCTGGCTCTGATGTGATATCCTGTTTGAACAGCTACCAGCGCTCTGGTCTTCCCATCCTCTTGATCCATCTGAATTCATAATCTTTTGGGGGTGAGCTGAGGCTACATCATTTTTTCTCTGAAAAGTAATGTTTTTTATTTGACTGTATAAGGATGCCCTGAAAAAGTTATTCTGATATAACTTGAGAAGTGAATTTATAACAGTATGGGGAATCTGATATGGGCACTACCATCACAGCTTTGACAGATGAGTGCCAACAAAACTCACTCTGTAGTTCAAGACTACTACTCTGGCTATTCCTTTTGCTCTTGATTGCATAGTTCAGCAGGAAGAAAAACATGATTATTCCCCCTCCTTTCCAAAAAGGGACATAATCTGCATTCAGACAGTTACTTTGATGTATAATTTTTTCTCCCCTGTCTAGCTTTCGGCTTTGAATAAATCAACACTGTACAATGAAAAGACATTTATCTTCTATAAAGTAAGGTTCATGGGCAGTATATATCCTAGTTTAGGGAGGGTTCCCTTTTTCCTTTATGGAAGTTTCCTGACAGAAATGTATTTGTGTTATGAATACCCAATGCAGTAAAACTCAAAGGACTAACTGCATAAACTCTCTAGATTTGACCTGTTGTAGTGGTTTAAGCCCCTCACGCAGCTCGTTCACTCACTCCCCCTTCTTTCTTCCCCCAGTCCCACGGGGATGGGGAGGAGAATTGAAAGAATGCAACTCCCACAGGTTGAGATAAGAACAGTTTAGTAACTAAAGTATAACACAAATCACTACTGCTACCACCAATAATCATACAAGAAAAAATACAAGGAAAGAATACAGTCGCTCACCACCCGATACTCAGCCTGACCAAGCAGTGCACCCCCACCCTTTCGGGTCTCTGTTCTCTGTTTTACATCCTGGGCATGACATGCTGCGGCATGGAATACTTCTTTGGCTAGTTTGGGTCAGGCGTCCTGTCTCTGCTTCCCCCCGGCTTCCCCTCCTTCCTGGCAGAGCATGAGACTCAGAAAGTCCTTGGTCAGACCAAAACATCACTAAGCAGTAACTGAAATGCTGGTGTTATCAGTGCTATTCCCAGGCCAAAAGTCAAAAACACAGCGCTGCACCAGCTACCAAGAAGGACAAAAATGACTGCTGCTGCTGAACCCATGACACCTGTACAAAACTTCCAGAAGATTCTAAGATTCTTTGGGTTTTCATCTTGTCAGATTGCCCAGGCAGAGCTGTAGTACTGTTTCAACTGGGCTACTGGACATCTAGAAACAATCTCTGGGCGAAAGATTGGAACTGGGAAGACATGGAAGTAAGGAACTCCTAAAATGTAGATATCTAACTTGGGTGCATACACTGTGTTGTAAGGAAGCCTCCAAAGCATAACTGAGGGTGCTGATATTACTTCCCTGCACCAGTTGCATAATTGCCTACATTTGTACTCCCTCTGGATGCCTACGTATGGAAACTGTACCAAGTTTTTCATTAGATAATTTTATGAAGATAATGATAAAAATATATAACATGTAGGCAAGCACTTAGGCAAATCTCTATCTACACTTAAATTAGCCACTAATATTCCAAAATAGGAATACCTACATAAATTTTATGTTGCTTAAAATCACTTTCCCTTATAGAGAAACCATGAGTTTCATGTTGCAGTGTAGATGAGCTGCTTTGCACAATCTTCTATTGTTGGAGATTTGACATTTTTTTTTCAGGCACTGAAAACTGCTTTTATTTCCTGATTTAGATTTTTAACTCTTTGGTGCAGAAATCATGGTTGCTTGTGCTTGTGCAGCAGGAGCAGGTCTTGATGTATAACAGTGGTTTGGAAACATTACCACAATATAAATAGTACATTAATCATTACTTATACTGTTGATGCATTGCTATGTCTTAAGCAGTGGCACTGTCTATGTCTTGATCTCACAGAGATGAGATCAAGACATTTCCATAATCGTAACATTTGTCTGAAGTCATGGTTGCCCCAGATATTCCTGGAACAGATTCAGAATCAGAGATTGACAATATATTGTGAAAGTCAGTTGCTTAAGGAAGCATCCATATCACATATTGGCATATATTGTGAAACTTCAAGAGGTTAAAAATTATTACCTAGGTATGTGCATTAAGTAACTTGCATACAGAATTTGGTGCATGTGAGAGTCTCAGATTGCTTTGCAAACATTATTTGGCTTCCTATAACATACAGAAATGTTATAATCTCAATTTAACGTCAGAATAAACTAATGTTTGATCAGCACATTCATAAAATATAAGAAAGTGGGTAAGCTCACCTATTTGCTGTGTATAAGAAATGGGTAAATGTTAAACTCAGCTAATCAGGTGCAGATATATTCCAATTTTTTGTGATAGACAGTGCCTAAAGTATCAAGCTCACTGTTATTTGACCTGAATTGATTTGATTGCCAAGGTCATGCTGGAAATCTGTGGCAAAGAAGGAAAAAAGAAAAAGAAAACAGATCTCATAACTCTCACTAAATTACATTTCCTGAATAGCAACTGATGGTATTATCATTAACATAATAAGAGCTTTTAATCACATAAAGAGCAATTTAAGAGGATTTCCCAGCTACTTGAGCCAAATAATTCAATTCTCATCTAAACTGCCTGGTGCACACCACCTTCTCTCTTTTTGAGGATAGATGGCCAGGCCTACAGAACTCAAGTGACAAGGAACAATAGGGCAATAAGACTCACAGTACACCACCACAAGTCTGGGAACTCAGGATGGCAGGGAGGACAGATGTCTCCCTGTGTCATGGTTGATTAGTGTCATGGGTTCAGCAGCAGCAGTCATTTTTTTTTTTTTTTCCTCCTTCTTGGTAGCTGGTGTAGCACTGTGTTTTTGATTTTCAGCCTGGGAACAGTGCTGATAACACCAGTGTTTCTGTTACTGCTTAGTGATGTTTTGGTCTGGCCAAGGATTTTCTGAGTTTCATGCTCTGCCAGGGAGGAGGGGGAGCCGGGAGGAGGCAGAGACAGGACACCTGACCCAAACTGACCAAGGAGCTATTCCATGCCACAGCACGTCATGCCCAGGATGTAAAACTGGGGGGGGCAGGAACCCGGAAGAGTTCAGTTCACAGCTCGGTCATCGAGTGGTGAGCAATTGTATCCTCTTTCCTTGTATTTCCCTGATCATTTTGTGGGTGGTGGTGGCAGTGGTGGTTTGTGTTATACCTTGGCTGCTGAACTGTTCTTGTCTCGGCTAGTGGGAGTTGCATTCTTTTGATTCTTCTCCCAATTTCCCCCCCCCCCCGCCCCCCTCGGAGTGGGGGGGAAGAAGGAGGGGAAGTGAGTAGTCGGGCTTTGTATTAGAAGGGGTGAGCTATTGTATCCTTCCCTTGTATTTGCCTTGTAATTACTGTTATTGGTGGTAGCAGTAGTGATTTGTGTTATACTTTAGTTACTAAACTGTTCTTATCTCAACCTGTGGGAGTCGCATTCTTTTCTATTCTCCTTCCCATCCCTCCGGGAGCGGGGGGGAAGAAAGAGGGGGGAGTGAGAAAGTGAAAACTGTGTGGCTGACTGGACTTAAACCACGACAATTAGGTATTTTATGTTGCTGATCTATTCTACAGAACTGGCTGAGAACGCTGAGGAGGTGCAGAAAGTGACCAAAAGCGCAAGAAGGCCAGAAATTGCAAGAAGGAACTAATGGAATGGGCTGTACTTCCACCTCATTTGTCTTCATTTAAATGCATGACTGAGATGTCAAAGCTCAAGAGCTGATTTTTGGTTCTGCCTCGCAAATGCACCTAACTCCACACCTGTGTTAAACTACTAAATGGAGGCAATAAAGAGAACTTCAGAGACATACCTTTCCTCAGCAATTCCTGCTTCCTGGCTCAGTACTCTGAATACTGGCATACCATGCCTGTTGTCAACCACAACCTTAAAAATCTACTCTGTTTGCTTGTTGTGTGGGACACCTCGCTCAGCACCAGGGTTTCCCTTCCTGGAGGTGGGCGCACACAGTTCATGTACTGAGTATCACAGCTCTCTAAACCTGTTTAGAGAGGCTATTCTGAGATTCCTCAGTAATTAGGCATTGCATTTCAGTGTCCCAAAATCCTGCTTTGACATAGGCCACCTAGGAAACGATTTAATAAACAGAGAAGACGCAGCACCTAATCATCAGAGAAAGCAGGAAACCATGGTGGAAGAAATGGTTTGACTAGCTATCAGGCACTTGGAAAACCTTGATTCATGTTATTATTTCTTGCGCAGTAATGTGCAAATGATGTCTCAATGCCTTATTTCTCCTCTGCAAAAGGAAGAAGAGTACTGGTGTGTCCTACACGAGTGCTATGAGGATAAACTGAAGTATGGAGACAGAATAAGAACAAAGGTCAAAGACAGAAGTGATTGAGTGATTATAGGTCAAGTTTCAAGAATTACTCATATGCATGGAAAGAAATTACTGAGGATTTTTAGTTTGTCCAGGAATTGTCATCTTGCAGCAGTTTATGTGCTTCTTGGGGCACACATAGCAAAATCACAAGTAATTTCCTTGAGCATTACAGGGAATAAGAATCCTCACTCTCGACCTCTGCCTACCTAAGTCTTTCCTTTCTGACCATCATGATTATCTGCTTCTATTTGAGTCCCAGTAATCCTACATGTCTTCTACTGTTCTGACCCACATCACCCTCAGGTTGTCTCCATGTCAGGTGTCTCTAAAGCAAAGAGGTCCAGACTTTGTCAAGTATAACCATTTCACAGGTAATGTCAAAATGTTGATCAGCAGAACATTAGAATCTGTACGAGTGCTTATTTTCTTTTCCACCCGTATCAGGCACATGTTCTCTTGAAGGTCTCTTGAAAGCAAGATGTAAGAGCAATTTCATTGATGTTCAGTATTAAAAATAACACATCATTCAGTTAGATGTGTTGATATTTCTCAGAAGAGGTGAAGTGCAGCTGTGTGTCTGGAAGGGATATGCCTAAAGGTTAGACGTCAGAAAATCAAGGAAAGCAATAAAGGAAATGGATGGAAGGGAAAGGTAGGACAAAAGTGACATTTTTCAGCTGGACAGCTAGATAAAGTAAACACCCAAGTACTTCTCTGCCATTTGAAAAGCTTGTATTTGGTAGATAATATTACAGAAACAAGGTTCTGGGAGAGGTCTAAAAGGATAGACCACAGTCTTAGTCAGCAAAGAGAAGGGGAGGTGTTTCATGGGGGAAAAGGAAACAGCAGGTGAGATCAGCAAGACTTTTCAGCAGAGAGATTTCATTCATGGCATGCAGACTGCTGACCTGCCCTTGTTCATTTAGAGGAAACCACCAAACTTTTCTTGAATAGCAGTCATCTGTTTTATAGGGGTGTCTTAAGTTCACATGCTTATCATATTCTACAAATGTACTAGAAGATCATTAATCAACTCTAATGAAACTCAGCACAGCCAAGTATTCTCTTTTAAGACTCAGCTGAGTAAAGGTCAACAGTTCTGAGAAATTAACTGCTCGATCTAATGAGTTTTTGCATCACCTGTCATTTTGAAGCTGAACTTAAGTGATCCTCAGATATTGTTTATCTATCATAAACATAAGATAAGTTCTATCCTGTTGTTTCTAGTGCCCTACTTCAGTTAAACTCTATAGCAACATCATTTTCTACACAGTATTCACCTTATTCCTTCAGGTAAACCTTTAAAAATGTTCTCTTTCTGCTACCATAGTGTGGAACATTTATCATTGAAGTTCTGGAAGAATAAGGTTCTTGTTATTGCTGGAAATCCTAACGATATTGCAATAGTAGTAGAGCAGCACCAGCATGCTGGGTGCCCAAAATTCTTACTCCTATGGAGGCTGGAATACACCCAAAAGCATTGTGCTACACTGTGCAGTCCAATTTTACATGCAGTTTAACTCTCTAGCCAGTACAGAGACATTGGATCAAATGGGAGAAGTTTATAGTTTTAGGGCATTTGAAAGAAAGAGAGGATTTAAACATGGCCAGAATGAAAGGGATGTGATTAGTACTTTAATGGGAAGAAACTGGAAGACTAGAATAACACAGGCACAAATGAGGTGCATGAAGAGAGAGAAGCCAAGAATTAGGTGTACAGGAGTATCATGGGTTAGGCTGTTTTAAAGATGTTCAGACTTGTATTCTTTCCCTGAGCTACTGGCGGACTGTCTAGGGCTGTTTGATACATACCCAGATGGAAACCCTGATGAGTTCTGCCTGTCCCTGACAGGAGCCCTGAAACCCAGACATAGTGCAGCAGGTCTTGGAGGCTCACATCACTGGTGTAATCCTATTTGAGCCAGGGGTGCACTTGCATGGACTGTTGCAGGATGTAGCTCGAAGTTTTCAAGTCATGCAGTAGTTATCCCAGCTAGTGTGTATCACTGTCTCTTAAAGGGAATCAATAGCAGCAACACCAAATATTTCAGCCCCCACTCCTATAAATAACAGAAGAATCACTTGGAGATCACATAGCTTCTTTTATATTTAACTAGTTGCCATAGTATCTCTACTATAGAGCTGTCATAGTTATGGCTACCTAAAGGATGTCTAAACTTTGTCAATCGTGTTTCTCTCTCTGCTTAGAGAAAAGAAATAAGGATAGGAAATGAAGGTTCAAATAATTTTCTTGACGCATGGCAAAGGCTATCTGATGAGATCCCATGCCCTTTTAGAAAGTGTCAAGTCAGAAAAAAAACAGGTTTGTGAACATAAGGAATGAAGAATTAAAGTACATGTTCAGGCAACGGTTTACCCTGCCTTGCTTGTGCAGCCCCTGTTCAGGGAATAGCTCCCGTAATGAAGGGTGCCTTTGAACTGTACAGCAGGGGTGGCTATACATGCCCTGCAGCCAAATTCCTGGCGCACCTCACCCCCAGAACACCAGATCTCCCACATTTGATAAGCCCTTTGCTTCTTTTTCATAGCTGTTTCGCCTTTATGCACTTGACACAATCTAACCCTGCAGTCACCTGCCATTAAACTTGTCATGCACAGACAGCTACATGCCAGCTGCTGACATCTTTATTTAAGGGACCGATTCAGTGCAGTGATTAACTGAGGTGTGTAGGAGCTCTTGAAGATACAGGAAACCCTCCTTGAATCTAAGGATGGTACTGTGAAGGAATTTGCTCCCCCATTCACAGTGGGAGTGGCCCATCAAGATTATCTTTCAACATGAATCACAGCTCTGTTGAATTGCTGTGGCTAATTCTTCTGGCTAATGACACCTTCCCCAGGCAGGGCAGGTGGGTGATTTGCACATAATTCCGGTGCTATGGACAGTGAAAGGTGAGTGTCAAGTTTTCATAGATACGTACTTTAATCCTTTAATTTCCTGTTTTTTCAGATGCAGGAGTTAGACTTGAAGCACATTTGAAGGGCATGAAATATCTGTGGACAGCTTTAATTCTGCATTAATGATGCTTTTCCCGGTGAATGTAAGATTTCTCAATGAATTTATGAACTTCCCAAATGCTGGAGCTGGCCAAGGGTTATGTCTCCCACTCCAGAAGTACTAAAATGATGCAGAAGCTGAGCTGGGAGGTGCTAATCAAATGCCCTTTGAACTAGACATATGCAGGAATTCGAATTAACATGGTCTGAGGTCAGGAATATTATTTTTCTACTTTTTTTCTGCTTTTCTAATGAAAATACCTAATCCCAAATAACTCTATGGCAAGCCATTTCTCAGCACTATTGTCTAGAAAGGACCGTTTAACCATTTGTCTCTTAAAAGCATGCACCAGATTTATATAAAAAAGAATCTTTGAATGGGTTTAATGATAAAACAGAGGATAAAATATAGAGGATAAAACAGAGGATAAAAGAAGATGAGATGTACCTCTATCAGGGAAGTTGTGAATGCTCCATCACTGGTGGTGTTCAAGGCCAGGCTGGACAGAGCCTTGGGTGGCATGGTTTAGTGGGAGGTGTCCTTGCCCATGGAAGAGGGGCTGGAACTAGATGATCTTAAGGTCCTTTCCAACCCTAACTATTCTATGATTCTATGTATTATAGACCTTCACTATTTTAGAGTTCACCTTACTTTAAAAGAAATTGCTGTTAAACCATATGAATGGTACTTTAGGTTTCCTCTGTAGTACATCAGCAAGCACTTTGGAAGCTCTGTGGGCTAAAGAAATAAGCCATACCAACTGCACAGAACAACAAAAATAGCCTCTTGCTCTATTGTGTTTCTATCACCTGGCTGCTTGCTGTAAGGCCTCTTTCTTATGAGTCAGTGTGAGCAGGACAGTTTGCTCAGCTGAATTACCTACTAGAGTTCAGGCTGTGTTGTAAGCAACGTATGTTATAAATGAAGTTATGGGCAATGTGATGCAACCAGATGTTTGCATACCACTGAGGTATGTGTTCTATAAATACATAAACACAAACAAACAGTGTTTTCCCTGTGGTCACATTGGTTATTCACTATAGCAGGTGTCAGCCTTTTGAACAATTAAGATCCCAACTAAGTTTAGAAATCGCTTGTATTTACTTCTATCTGTCAGGTATTTGGGTAATACTGACAAGTATGTGCCATTAACCAGCATTAATCAGCATTACCTTTTCCAAGCTAAGTCAGTAATACCACTCCTGAGCTGTTGTTCTGGTATTTCAGCTTTTTCATTAGCATATAAGAGACCATTTAGAACTCTGAACACATTTGCAGGTTATCACCACTCACAACTTATTTCCTATTTATTACATTTCAAAGGAGAATCAGATTTTAAAGCACTGCATGAAGTTGGTCATAAGCTACAGTACTTCAACTTATTAAATTCTAATTGCATGCTAACTACCTAAAATATGCTTTAATATCATAAAGGCAGATTATGGGATTTATTTTAAGGATCCTCCAGCTAGTATCAGAACAGAAAGCACAGCTGTTTTCCTGACTATCTCCAAAACTTTTCTTCAAAGCTGGACTGGTCCAAGTTTTTTTCAAACTGGGAAAAAACCCCTAACTCCAAAACCAAACCTGTCTGTTTGACTGTTTTGAACTATAGTGCCTGCTTTCCTATTTGCTCCCCAGTTAAGCTGCAGAGGTAACATCCTGCAGAAATCATTCACTGCCAGGTTGGATCTGCCAGGGGAAAGATTTAAACTTCTATCTTCTGAAGGATGTATGCCAGCATCTTGCATTATCACAGTATAGAAAGAGTTCCTGAGATTTAAACAAGAAATAAATTGGTCACACTAAGATGAAATTCTTCAGCTGGATTTTACAGAAGTTGAACTAGGGAATTGTTAAAATCTCTCTCTTCTATTAATTCACAAACATGGATTCCTCAAAACATTTTGTCTAACACTATCCAGCAGCAAACGTTTAAATCCTGGGGAAGGTGAAGCTTTTTGTGAGCAAAGATGAAGCCTTTTGTGAGCAAAGTGGACAAAGACAGATTCAAGCAGCAAAAGGTCCATAGAAATAACTTTCCAACCCATCAGCTGGAGCACAAAACCTTTGTGAATGAGTCGAAAGAGAATAAATGTGGGCTTCCTGACATCTCATGGTGGCATGACTTCACAAGCTTTGTTGTGGTTGACATCTGTCCTTCTTCCCTGAAGGTTTCCTCCTGTACTACTTCATTAGGCCATACACTGATTTCCAAGCTATGATCTACCACTCATGGCACTTTGATCAACACTTGGATTATCAGATGTAACTTCAATGATATATACATTAATTATATCTATTTTGTGTGTTCAATAAAGAGGCATACCTGAACTAAGAAAAACCATCACTGCTTTTTCCATTAATAGTACATTTGATCAAAGATCACAAAGCCTACATGATAGAGTAAGTTTGGTTTCTATTTATTCCCAGTAAGTTGAAGTTCAAAGCAGTCCACTGAGAGTAATAAAGTTTGCAGGGTTACTTTGGGTTTTGCAGTCAGTGGCTTCATCTCTGTGGCTTCACTTGCAAACTAATTTTAACTTCTCTCACAAAGCACAATGGTTTCCTAACTGCAGTGTGAATTTCATGTGTCAGTTTTAGAAAGCTTTATGGTTTTGCTTTTAGGCATCTTAGATGTCTTTTAGATCCTTCTCTTCCAAAACAGAGAAAAGAGGACAATGACCTTTTTCACTAGAAGCAAGACAGCCTGTGAATAAGCTAGGCATGCTCTGGTGGATGGAAAGAGTTAACAGAGCAGGTCCTTGTTTCTTGCCAAGGCTAATTTAATACCTGAAGTTATGGTGGTATGTGGGAAAGGGCACTGCTAAACAGTAGCAGAGGCAGTGTTGGTGATGCAGGAGTCTGGGTACATAGGAGAAACTTTGGATTTTTTACTATAGATGTACAGTTTCCAATATGAATGCCATCCATATAGAATCATAGAATGGCTAAGGTTGGAAAAGACCTTAAGATCATCTATTTCCAGCTCCCCTGCCATGGGCAGGGATGCCTCACACCAGACCATGTTGCTCAAGGCTCTGTCCAACTCTGTCCAACCTGAACACTGCCAAGGATGGAGCATTTACCACTTCCCTCACAGTAAAGAACTCCTTCCTTATATCTAACCTGAACTTCCCCTGTTAAGTTTAAACCCACCACCCCTTGTCCTATCACTATAGTCCCTGGTGAAGAGTACCTCTCCAGAATCCTTGTAGGCTCTCTTCACACACTGGAAGGCTGCTATGAGGTCTCCACACAGCTTGGCCTTCTCCACATTGAAAAGGCCCAACTTTCTCAGCCTGTCTTTATACAGAAGGTGCTCCATCCGCCTTATCGTCCTCGTAGTCCTGCTCTGGACTTGCTCCAACAGCTACATGTCCTTATGTTGAGGACACCAGAACTGCACACAATACTCCAAGTGAGGTCTCACAGCAGAGTAGAGGGGCAGGATCACCTCCCTTGACCTGTTGGTCACACTGCTTTTGATGCAGCCCAGGATATGGTTGGCTTTCTGGGCTGTGAGCACACACTGAAGCCAGCTCATGTTAAGTTACTCATCGACCAGCACCCCCAAGTCCTTCTCTGCAGGACTGCTCTGAATCTCTTCTCTGCCCAACCTGTAGCTGTGCCTGGGATTGCTCTGATCCAGGTGTAAGACCTTGCACTTGGCTTGGTTGACGTTCATGAGGTTGGCTTTGACCACCTCACAAGTGTGTCAAGGTCCCTCTGGATGGCATCCCTTCCCTCAAGTGTATCAACCAAACCACACAGCTTGGTGTCATCGGCAAACTTGCTGAGGGCGCACTCAATCCCACTGTCCATGTCACCAACAAAGACGTTGAACAAGACCGGTCCCAACACTGACCCCTGAGGGACACCACTTTTTACTGTTTTCCAGTTGGACATTGAGCCATTGACCACAACTCTGCAAGCGGCCATCCAGCCAGTTCTTTATCCACGAAGTGGTACATTTCTCAAACGCAGTTTTACCCACTCAGGGGTGGTGCTGTCCTTCCTGGTGTCACCCTCTATGAGTCAGCTGCTCACATGAGCTGAGCTGTCAGCTTCCTGGGCAAGTCCTGTTGAGGACTTGAGGTTCCCTCGGTGGCTCTTGCCATGAAGGATTGAGACTCCTGAATGCTATGTTTTCCCCATGCTACGGTGCTGATGATATCCTCTCTGGAGCTACTCACCTCAGCAGATGTATCAAATATCTGAATAAGTAGTATATTGCCTGCATTTCTGTTTCAAAATACTCAAAAAACTTTTCCTTCTGTCTCAAAATACCTATAAAGTTTCCCTTAGCTCTTCTCTGTCTATACTGAGCTCAAGCAATATACTCCTATCCCCACAGCCCAAAGCTGTGGCTCTGATCAAGATAGGGATGGAGCTGCCAGACCTACTTCAGAGCTCCAGGACAGGGAGCCAGCAGAGAAGCGTCTGGCAGTGACAGCACAGCATTCAGCGATGCAACACTCCTATCCTCCTAATGCATTTCACACTTAGCAGATTGAATTGCTTTGATCTTCTCATTTTTTATTTTTTCAGCAAACAAAACAACATTTTTGCTCTTTTTCCCTGACAAAGAGTTTTGCCATATGCTCCAAATAAATTGCAACGTTTTTGATGCTTTTTTACCACTCATATCTTGGGCTGCATTCAAAAAAAAAAAAAAAAAAAGAAAGCATCTTAAGCATTTCTGTTTCTGCTTCAATGAAACTAAAATTGAAACATTCTGTTCATTTATACAAGGGTTAATGTGTCTTATCACTCCTCTCTTCCTGTCTTACTCTGTGAGAAGTAGAATTGAATCAATCCCCTGCTGTAAATAACATCTCTGACACTTACTTGTCTTTCTGTGTGGATAGTTTTCATGAATAGAAAGCAATTTGCTTGTATTCATTCACCAATCAATATTACTTATTGACTTCAGATATACTTTCCCTATTATCTTAATTTGATTTGATGCTGAACTTCATGCAGTTCTGTCCCCACCTATGTGATGCCACTAGTCCTTGTGTACCCACACAGTCAGCAGGGCCAGGGGCACTGATCTAGGAGACACAAAATCTTTTCTTTGGTCAAACTCATTTTGATCAGGAGCAGTTCCCAACTGAGCATCCCCTAGTGAGCATCATCTTGGCCCAAAGTATGGGCAGAGGTAAGTCTGCCCTCTGCTTTCAGCAGCAGTGGGGTCTTGGATGAGTTTCATCTTCTGCTTGATTCTGGCAAACAGCTTTTGGGGACATTATTCTAGGTGTTACTTGGGCGTAAGGCATCCATGTATCATACTGACTCCTCTTGAGGATGTATTTATAGCAGTAGAATGGTCCTACATTCAGATACGGTTAGCTACCTATTGACTAATTGTGCTGACAAAAGCACTTTAGGGAATAATCAGGTGGACCCTAGCATATGTGTTGGCACAGCACACACTAGTGAGGAGTCGTGCACCTTTCCTCCCTGCAGCTGATAAAAGTAAACCCACAGAAATCCTCTGGGTACTTCAGGATGTGATTTATTTGGAGAGATAGGAATAAGAAGGCAAATATTAAAAGCATGAAAACTTCATTGCTTAGGTCTGACCCAAGATTTCTAGCACACTTCACTCCTTCCCCCTCTTTCTCCAAGCTCACAGGCACTGGGGAGGCCACTCTTTACTCAGGGTTGGGAAGAAATGATGCCAGTGTAGTCTCTCATGCTATGTGCCCAGCCTCAGCTCACCATGAGTATTGTTTTGTATTCCCAGCTGAAATATGTTTTACAGGCACCTGGCTACTATTTTTCAAACCAGTTTCACTGAAACCTGCTAGTTATTTGGTATGTTCAGGTTTTGTCAATCTCTTTATGTGGTTGTTCCAGGAATGGAGAGTTGCATTTTCAGGTTCTAGATTCTTTTTTCATTTATCTGATATTTGCTGCAAATTGATTTTGTCTCTGTTAAACCATTGTATTGAATTTGCTGGTGAGACTTTTTATGAAAAACAAAAGAAGAGGGATGCAATCCTAGAAGAATGAAAGATAAAATCACACCTCTACTGATATAGAAGCAGTTAAAACAGAATTAAAAACAGAATGGGGGATAAGAGGGGGAAAGAGGAATAAAAGAGAATGAATCCTTTTGTTCATCTAGTTTATTTAATTCAGTTAACTAGTTTACACTCATGAGGTATGTTTCCATTAGGAAGATTGTCAGTACAGCTATCATGGTGCAACTACATTCATAGGCAAAATTGATTTAAATGTTGAAGTGAAAAGCCAAAGCATGTTTTTCCTGTATTACTATGGGTCTGCTTTTGCATTATAAGAGCATAAGCAGCCAAAGCAATCTGACTTTTTTTCATTTAAATCATGTGATAGACAAGTGTTTCTGTCACTTTTTAAATCATAGAAATTTTTTAATAGCCTTAGTACTTGCTTTAGGTAAAACACATTAAATACTTTCCTTATGTTAGTCCTTGAAGACAGAATTGGAATGTTATATGACTGCAAAGAGAAGAAAGCACTTCTTCAGAAAGGAAGGAAAAAGTGAGCCATTCACTGGAAAATTTGAGAACAGCTGAATATGATAGATAACACTTCAGGAGGAGATGCAAATTCTCCCAACCTCCTCTCTTCAGCTCAACACTATCTTAGTTAGCCTAGCTGATCCCATGCAGCTAAAGCCAACAGAACAGACTGATTATCTTTCTGCTGGTATCTGAAGCATTAGGAGATAAGTTATTGATGTTTGTATAGTACCTTGCCTTCTGGAGACACAGGCTCCATGGAAGTATTACCACTTCAAAGAGGTCAGTAGCTCAAAAAAAGGATGAGCTGAAATGACATGAGGCAGTGGGGTAAATCTGCGCTCACGTGTGTAAGCAAAGGCAGACATTATTTGGATTCACTTCAGATTACATTTATAAGGCACAAAGCCCTTATGATGAATTAATAGCCATATTCATTTCAGCTCAGTGTTTTCAATGGCTGTTTCCATAAATTTGTGATTTACAGAAGGTAAAGACTAAATATTCAACCTGATTACATATCTTGAGGTTTAACTCAGTCCTGGAGCTCAGTATCCTAAGGGCTTTGTTTCACAAATGTCTGCAGAATTCACTATGCCCTTAAGGCAATTTATGCATTGTAATTACATTGTAATTCACAAGTGAAAAGAGGGAGCTACACCAGTGTTAATCATGCTTGCAATTTTCTAGACTCAAATTTAAATGTTCTGGTCTTCCCTAGACTGTTTATAAATATATTAATCAGAAATGCAGTATCTTGTTTTTTACCTGAGAAATGCTTATGCCCTTAGAAGCCCTAAATAAAATTGCCAAACACTAACATAAACTATACTGTAAGTCCAGCCAAAATTAACCGTGTGGCACTTTCAGTTGCTATCTTTATATTTGTGATAAAGTGTGGGGAAAGGTTGCTTGCTTTGATTATACAAATACAGTAAAAGCTGCAAAACTTCCTAGTACTAAGAAGCCTTTGCTCATTGAACCTTCTTCTCCTCAATGCAATGTTTATTATTCTGGTGAGGGTTTTTTTCTTCAATGTAGATAAGGTTTTATCATAGAATCATAGAATAGTTAGGGTTGGAAAGGACTTTAAGATCATCTAGTTCCAACCCCCCTAGTGCCAAATGGAGGGGCAATTGCAACTAACTCTCTGTTGGCTGAAGGCAGCTGCAGGGTGTGTCCCTACAATTTCCAATTTTTCATAAGCATCAAAGCTGGAGAAGGAAATGGGTCTCTGCGTGCTCTCTAAGCAATAACAAAAATGGAAGAGAAATGCTCTTTATTTTGTGCAGCTGGGAAGAATGAAGATGATTTTCTTTATCCCTTTCAGGAATTCAGACCACTCTTAGGTAACAAGAAAACTATGCCAATAATTTTCCACCTAAGTAAGCAAGGATTTCCCCAGTGACGCTGCAACAGGTCTCTACTGCTGCTAATTTGCACAGCTAATGGATGAAGCTGCTATAATGATCCCAGATCCACAGATGAACTCTTCTGCCTAACATAATTTAAATGTTTAGTTCTAGGACAAGGTCAGTCTCTAGATTATATTCCTTCACTTTCTTAGACTACATTCCTTTTTATGCCATTAGACATCAAACTTTGCTTTCTCCCCTTCACGATGTGATTCTCATACGTAACATTAATAGGCTCCTTACTCAACCTTCCAGTTGCACTGGACTTGGTTAATTGAGCCAGGATTTGCTGTCAGGACAGCTGGACATTAAAGTCTGCAGTATGAAGTAGAACTGCTTTGTGGATTTAGCCTTTGCCTGCTAGCAGTGAGCAGAGCATCTCTGGACAGGTGGGTACAAACGGTCCCAGGGCTGGTCTGCTTGCTCCCCAAGCTGCCTGGATGTGAGCCAGCTCTAAATCAGAAGTAATGGCCTTGGCATGGTACGTAAATCTGAGCTCAGATCTGCTCCCTCTCAGCAAGGTTCAGGCACTCAGGAAAGACCATGCTAGCATGACTGCATGGTCTCTGATTTGGATCTGGCAGCCAGAAGAGACCATGGGGATAGCAGACGTGAGGATGTTTGCACTGGAATGAAACTATGTTTCAGTTTCCTCACTAATACTAAAAGATTCAGTTTCAGAGAGACCTTGGAAGACCTTCAGAGATATTTTGGTTTTGGGCAGATAGAGTTTTACTCCAAACCACAATGTGAAGACCACATCTGTGGAAAGGCAGCGGTGCCGGGTAGTGTACTCAGTAGACCAACCCATGAGCTAGTCATGTGGGCACCACTGTCATAAGAACAAGGCATAGGCATGGAAGGGAGAGTCTAACAGTGAGTTATATAAGTGTCTGGAATTTCCAAAGAGATTTTCCTGGAGATCATGAAGAAAAGGATCATTGTCGGCAGGAAACAGTGCTAATCATGAAAGGTTTTTTGTCACCCCAGAAGATAAAACTGCAGTAAAGTTTCAGGAACCCAAGATAAGCCTTTGCTATGTTGTGAGGGGCTAAGGATGGAAGAAGCAACTGCAAGAGGAAATACTGAGGGACTCTGTCATTCCCTTTAATATGCAAAAAAGCACCTGGTTCATGGCTAACAACCTTGTTCAATACTTCTGCAGTTGCAGGCAACCTTGTAAGATATCTGTCCTCCATAAGTCTCCACACGCCACCTGCTCTATGCCCTACCACAGATGTCCCTACAATACCCCGCAGCAAATTTCTGCCAGGAAGGCTACAAATTGTGCTATAGGAAGAATCGGGTTATCAAAAGGCATTATTAGTGCCCCACATTATTGTCTTATAAAGGCTATATAAGATAAACAATATGCAGAAGATTTAGGAGTGTGACCCTTCATCACAGGAGAAAGAGAGAGAGAGGAAGAGAGAGAGAGATTAGATAGATAAACAGTTCTTGGCAGGTTGAATTGAGGGAAAGTTCCTTCCATACCCCATGTTTGGTAACTGATTGACCTTACTCAGACACTGGTGGCATTTGTGTTTTCAGTGCCAGTATAACACTGAGAGTAACAGGGCATGCCAGTGGTCATCTGGCCAAACAGGGAGTCACCAGTAGATGCAGAGACCTTCCCCAGTTGAGTGATAAAAATCGGGAAAATCCTGAAATGGGAAAACAGAGTTATTATGTTTCACCCTTCCAGAGACAGCTAATCTCTCTGACCTATGGGGAGAATTGAGGGCAAACACAGTATTCTCTATCATCTCCTGCTGATTTTTGAAGCATGTTGAAACAAGGCCCATCTTACTCTCTTGCATTTAGCTGTCTGGCAAAATGACATTCTGCTGCTAATGCTGCTGTAATACAACTCTGTGTCATGGTACCGGCCTTTGAAACACAAGCAGCGTTTTCACCTCAGGACCTCTGCCTCACCATCACAGGAATAGCCCACGTCTTTTCCTCTTCTCTCCTGAGTCAGCATGGCTAGCCAGTAATTCAGCACTGACTCTCAAGATGTCACCTTCAGCTAGGACTGGATGTTGGTTCACTGGCATTATCTGCCCCATCTGCACTGCCATGATATGGGGATTTCAGCAATGAACCCATCTGGGGAGCTCTTGCCACCATCCCATCCACGTCCAGCTACTCCTTCATACCAGCCCCCTCCACTATGTCAACACAACCATCTGTGGGAATATTCTGGGAACCACAATACTGAAATTAGTCCTAGTAAAAACAGAACTCTAAGGGGAGGACTTGCACCTATTTTCAACTCATCTCCATCCAGTGGCCTAGAGCATGGCATGGCCCCACGGATAGGTACGTCAGCATGAGTGAGAGACCAATCTGGAGAGGAGTGGGGATGTTGCTCCCCAAACCATGACAAGGCAAGGCCACCTTCACCTAACATAGATGCCAGAGTGCTTACACTGATGTGTGATGGCCTCTAAGCCCTCGTTTCTTACAACTACAAGAGGAATAAGAGGAAGGAAATTGCTAGTGGTCATTTTGTCAGCATGAGCAAATTTGTAAGAAAGAGGCAAAGACTTATCAAGGTTCTCTTACATACTGTTAATTACTTCTTTTTAACTGACCATAAATAGCCTAAATGCCCATTACCAGTTCAAGAATAATCTTGTATTTTGTTATAGTTTTACATGGAGAGTCTCATTAAAAATAGGCTGAAGTAGAACACAAGAAAAATTAATTAAGCATATCTGGTGTAAGAGTAAGAAGGGAATAGCAAGCTCTAAACAGGAAGGTGTATCATTTTAACATATTGTACAATGCTGCACACATTTAGTTAAACAGTGTGATTCTGCATAAGGACAGTCTGACATTGGCTTTTTTTCTTCACTGAATGTATGCCACAGAAGACAGATTTAAACTAAAGCTATCTGTGCCAGTACTGGGGGTTGGAATGAACTAAGAAACAACATCATATCTTCTATTTAAGTACAGCAAGCCCTTTGAAAGATGCATGCTTTTATTATCATGAAACTGAATCTTGAAATCATGAATCTTGTGGGATCTGATTAATTCTTGTTATGGTTAGTTCATAGCTTCATCTTGCATGAAATAATTTCATGTAGATCATTTTAACCTGTTACTTGTATCTTAATGCAGCTATTGTATAACCTACATCTATAGAATAATTTAGCTAAAATAAATCTGCAATCTGATTTGTGCTCTAATCGTGCTTGGTGCAGTGTGTGTGAGCTGAATTGCATGTCTGTTAGCTAAAAATTACCAAAAAATAGACCTACACTATAGTAGATTTCTTGGTCACAGGGAGAGTGAGCAAAGCAAAGATAGAAAATCACAGCATGCTATTAAGTGGTCAATTAACATGCAAAATTATTTTGTTTGGTTGATGGCTGGTGACAACTGTGTGGTCACAATAGCTGGGTGGTCCTTTCACAGTTTATATAAATAAACACTGCAAATTCTGATACGGCTGGACTAGAGTGTCTATGAGTATAAATACCATCCTCACAAAAGAAAATACAGCATGCTTGCCTTGCTGGCAGACATTTTTCAGGCTGTGCTTCCCTAAGAGTGGTAGTTCCACTTTCAGGGTTCATAGTCATGGATCAAAAGCATTGCAGTCTTGGGATGCAAGGTGCTAATCTAATATTTACTCTCTTTGCTGGCTCAGAGATGTTCAAAATATTTTGAAAGAGTAGTTCTGCAGGAAAGATCTGCTCTCCTGCAACAAACCAACCCAAAATAGCATCCTGACTTCATGACCTCTCAATATCAAATGTGTACTGACACATGGTCCTGTAGAGCACAGAAACTGATATTGATGGACAGGGAACTGCAGCCTTCTCATTCCAGCTCAACCAGAAGACAGTATAGTGCAGAATTTCCTCTCCTTTTTAGACCAGACTCCATTCAAAGGAACGAAGGAGCATTTTGCAGCACACTTCAAGGTGGAGTAGAAGCTGGGTAATCAACCTCAGAGGTGAAATGTGGCTCACAGACTAAGAAAGGCTTACCCAGAGGAAGAAAAAAAAAAGATAAGGCAGACTTTAAAAGATTATCTGTAATAAGTAGGGATGGGGATAGATCCCTATCTTAAAAACTGTATAATTTCTGAAAATAAAAACCTCTTGCACTGTCAGGGCTGGTAATTGCACATAGGATTCAGATACCTTTTTGTTGGTTGGTTGGATTTACAAAATAGTTTTACACTTAGGAAGGTAGTTCTGCTATTTTGGAAGTCTCTTGGT
Source organism: Ara ararauna (assembly GCA_028858755.1). Lineage (NCBI taxonomy): Eukaryota > Metazoa > Chordata > Aves > Psittaciformes > Psittacidae > Ara > Ara ararauna. The sequence continues at coordinate 104,492,228 of CM054379.1, forward strand.
GCAAGAATGGAAGTTATTTCCTTAATATGAAGACAATATGAGGAAAATGCCTGAGATGGTGGAGGTTTGGCTTCGCTGCTTATTTTGAGGCTGGTTGTGTCATGCAACATTGAGCACTTCACTGTCTGGGGTTCCTGTATAATCAGTGAAGGGAGATAAGGATGCCAGGTCTCCATTAGTCTTATACACCTCCTGAATAAGCATGATGGAGACTCCTAGTCTCCATCACACTTAAAGTAGTTTATGTCTCACTAGTGACCACAGAGAAAGCCCAAAGAAGATGAGCTAACTGATTTCAGCTGTAGTTTTACGTTGCAAAGAGTTTCACAGGTATGCTGTTTTAAACTGTAATTTCCTTCCTCTCCTTACAGACCCCTCCCCAAAGATGCCTTCTCTCATTTACACGTTATCCCTCTGTAGTGCAGCTGTAAACAGCTTTGCACAACCAGTGAGAAAATAACAAAAGGAAAATTATTTTTTAGATGGAGTCTTCCAATCTGGTTCACATAGTGACCACCCAAGCTGCTCTAATAGCTCAACTGGTGCACTCTTGTCAGGGACAGGATAAAGCAGTGGAGGGAAGAAGCAAAAGCACTGGGTTAGGGTAGTCACAATGTTCCACAGAGCGTTAACCTGCCTTTGTGCTCCTGGAAAAAACATTCATATTCCTGGGGCTGGGACGTGTCCCAGTTGTGTCCCAGCTCCTTAACAGTGTAAACTTAGAGCATGCACCAGACTCATTCCACTGTCTTCTCTTCCCGTTTCCCCTGTGTTCATGGGAAAGAAACCCAGAAGCATAGGTGAGACCAGAGCAGGCATGTGCTCCTACACAGTGGTGAGGGAGCAAGATCTTCTGGCACCTGTTGTTAAATCTACATGTACCTACTGCGAGACAAGCCAAGTGCCTGAAAATTAAGTTCAGAAATATCAGTTTCTGCACTGACATGTCATAGAATCATAGAATAGTTAGGGTTGGAAAGGACCTTAACATTATCTAGTTCCAACCCCCCTGCCATGGCCACGGACGCCTCACATTAAACCATGTCACCCAAGACTATGTCCAACCCAGCCTTGAACACCACCAGCGATGGAGCATTCACAGCTTCCCTGGGTAACCCATTCAAGTGCCTCACCACCCTCACAGTAAAGAATTTCTTCCTCATATCCAATCTAAACTTTCCCTGTTTAAGTTTGAACCCGTTACCCCTTGTCCTCTCACCACAGTTCCTCATGAAGAGTCCCTCCGCAGCATCCCTATAGGCCCCCTTCAGATACTGGAAGGCTGCTATGAGGTCTCCACACAGCCTTCTCTTCTCCAGGCTCAACAGACCCAACTTTCTCAGCTTATCTTCATATGGGAGGTGCTCCAGACCCCTGATCACCTTAGGTATGTATTTGCTTGAAAACCTCCTTTTCCTATATCAAATTGGAACAATAATACTTTTCCAACTTTCCAACTCATAGCAAGAGCTGCTATCAGGGCAGAGGTCACCAGATCAGTGAGGCTCAGGCAAGCTCAGAAACTCTAGAAGACTGCAGTTACTTTGATGCCAAGTTTATCAATAAGAGAATTCAGTGTTAATGGGAGCCAAATACTGCTAGCTGCCTATTAAAGGCAGTCTCATGACAGAGCTTTCTTGTGATGCGTCTTTACTCTGTAACTACTGCTTGACAGCCTCTATTTTAACATCATTCTTCAATAAGACATGCATTCCTTGGGGGAAAAAGAAAATGGATGCTTTTTGCCAGTAATGAAAGTGCCATTGATTTTTTTGAGAGTTGTTATTACAATTATAAAAAGCCCCCTTCAGACTTGCACACTGACACATGAGACAGTGAAAATCAAAATCACCCTCTTAACTGCAAGCAAGCAGTGTGCTGGAAAAAGGAGCAGAGTAGTGGGAAACAACTAAAACAACTATGCAATCACATTCTGAGATATTGCCAGAAACAAAATTTGCAGGGGCTTTCAGAAAAAGAAGGTGAATGATGGCCAGAGTTTAATGGTAGGCTCAAAACAAATCAGAACAAAAGCACCACCTTACACCAGAATTTTTAACTCCCTGAGTGGAAAGGAGCACAAACAGTATTCAGAGGCAAAGTTTTAAACAACAACAACAAAGTCCCTTGCCTTCAAATCAGTTTTCAACTGCTGGCATATGTGGATGTAGAGCTCTACAATGGGAGAAAACTCTGGCAACAGATATTCAGAAAGGATGCTATGATGCGCACCTTCTCTGCTGCTTAAAACATTCACAGGATAAATAGGCATGTAGCAGGTGTCACTTCTCACCTCACAACAGCTTATGAAGACATGTTAAAATGCACATGGAGAGCAGGGGAAAAAGGGCAAGTGAGCTGCAGTTACCTCTGTGGGTCTGTGTCACTTAACCAGGATCTTTCACTCCAGACTGGACCATGCTTATGGAGAGAGTACACACCTGCACCCTGCTACAGCTGAACAGCCCCGCTCCCCCAGTAGACATAAAAGAAGAGCAAACATCTTGAAGTGGTCTCTATTCTACTGCTGGATTTCTGTTTTCTCAGGCTGAATGGTGAGCTAGCACACACATATCATGGGATTGCAAAAATATTGGCAGACTAATTCCTCTGTGAACATTCGTTTAGACTGAGAAGCAACCATTTACAATTAGTATGAATCCTTGATGCAGTAGAATTATCCCCCAGTGTAGGTTGGCCTGGTTTTTGTTTTAGTTTTGTATTTTTATGTATGAGTGGGAAGCAAAAGGCAGACCTAGTCACAGAAGCATCAGCATTTAAACAACCACCATTGATCACCTCTTTTTATTCTGAAGCACACCCAGATTAACCATAGACAGACCAGTCATTTTCACACTGCTGTGCAGGGATGCTGCACACATGCATTGCCCACCTAGAAGTGACCACATTAGTGCAGAGGACTGGAAAAATTACTGAATCCCTGCTGATTTCTCTTTTTTTTTTTCCAACTGAACTTCTTCTTATGATGTCTAGCTGCCATTTTAACCTTATTTGATCTCAACTAGTATATTTGATCTTTTGCCTTAATTTCTTCTGATACCATTTGCTCAGATAGACCTTTAATCTGGACACCATATTCAATGTGATTGTTTATCTTGTTAGGCCAGTTGAGTCGATATCTTGCTGCTTCTCACAAATGTCTCCACTTACACAGGCTATTGTCATCTCACACCTTGATGACCTCTTTTCCTTCTTTTACTCTAAAAGCAATTTTTACTGAACCCTGTTTAATTCTATACTACTGACTTCATCTATAATGCTATAAGTGTTTCCAGCTTTCTACAGCGTGGTGCCCCATAATGGTGGAAATGTTCAAAGGACCCATCTCTTACTAGCACTCCAACCCTGAGGGATGATTTTTGCGTATTGTGTTTGCATCCACCCAAGCCTGTAGGCTGCGCCTGATAAGGGGACTTGCTGACAGCGTTAGAGTGTTAGAGTGCAGAATCAGTGCTTGAGAAAAGGCTGTTAACGAAGAGCATCCACGGTGGTATCAAGGACTGAAAATAATGATAAAAAAATAGGGGAGAGCTTAGAAGGATGATGCACAAGATCTGATGCTTTTGCTTATGTCAAGGTAATGGTCAAGCTTACTATAAGCTCAAGTGCCCACTGATTTATGCAAGAAATACAGGCACATGCTGTCCAGCGCAGCTCTCTTTGTTTATGGCCTTGTTACAACAGAAGAATGTCCACACATAACACTACTGAGTTACTGCAGTTGAGAAAATATGTTGATATACAAATATAAAAGCAATAGCATATTTTTGCATAAACAGCTTCTACAGTAACCAAATAACAAATGATCAATCTGCAAAGAACATGAGTGTGAATGTCATTCAGCACAAGAAATTGCTGCATATGTTGTTGTTTCTACTTCTTAAAACATACTATATTTGGCTTCAATATTGCTTTCTACAACTGTATCCTCACCTATGCAAACTGATGTTTAACATTTTTTATTAAACTCTGTACAGTAGTGTAGAAGAGAGAATCAGTTAGTCCTTCAGTTGAGAAAGAAGTGCACGGCTGGAGGAGCTGTCCATGTGTGCTGTCACCTGAAACTCCAAGGCACACTAACAGGGGTTAGACTTGCATTCACACTCATAAGTAATGAAGCTGCTATCTAGTTATGCATAGGGTAATGAGGGTTCGATATTGATAAATGACAAGAAGAAGTGTGAAGGTATGGAGGAGGAGAAAGAGAAGAAGCAAGACACGATATTTTCCATAAATCGGGGTCAGAAAAAAAAAAAACTTGCAAAGAATAGGAACTTTAAAGCTACAGAACATATAGTATCAAGGCAATCATCAGCCATGCTGAGGACATTGTAAGTGAACTGACAGCTTTTGTTTGTAGCATTAATTACAGAAGGCAACCTCTCCTGTAAAACTGATGTAACTGTCCTGTTGGCAGATGTACTCATACGCAAGTATCCCCCTTGAAAGATTCTTTTCAGAGCTGCAGGGCATCCCAGGTTAGGAGCATGGCAATTATGTCGCTAAAACTTAGATGACTCAAACCAAAGGCAAGGTAGAGATCTTGCTGCCATTTGGAAACTTGAAGGCTCAAGGGTCTGTGTAATCAAAGCTGTGCTGCAGCTGGGAGGGGAGGAAACTGGGCTCTGCTCTTGCATTGCACTGCCAGCCAGCTAAGGACAAAGTTCTCAGCAGCTGCTCTTGTGTAAGATGTCTGGGTTTTGGCAGCTTTATACACAAAAAATGTTTGTAGCTTGTTTCTGGGCCAAGAGATAAGATGAACAAGAAAAAAATTGAATTAACCTTTTATTAGAGAGAAGAATTATTACTAGTCCAGGAGGATGCTAAAGGGTCTTTTCTGGCCTTTAAGTCCAGATGTTAATACGAGGTGGAGTACACAGCATCACGCCATCAGGCACGCTAGCTAAGCAGGATGAATGAAAGCATGAGTTAGGGTGTGTGTAAGGCTCTCAAGGAAGGCACATGGGAGCGGCCCTACACATGACAGAAAAGAATGACAGCATTCTGGGGGCAGAATTTCTCATGAGAAAACGTGGCAGCTGAAGCTGCTTAGTGATGCCTGAACTCAGCTTTGACCAACAGGAGGAACTGTGGAGTTGGGAAAAATCCTCTTGGCAAGCAGGATGATATCAGACACCACTAAGGAACTGAGGTGAGCCAGCTGCTGTAAGGCACCACTCTGCAGAATGTGCAGAAGACAGCCTTGGAACATCGGACAGATCTGCCTGTCATAAGAGAGCATCCTAAGACTATTATTGTGCTTTGCAGAGTACTGACTGAGAGGGACACAGGGCATTAAAAATCCTTGGGAATATGGCTGTTGCGTGTTCAGTTCACCGTTTCCTTCAGGTCTGGAAGATGGGCTGAAACACAAGCAAAACTCACCAAGACACATGAAGGAGTTTGGCTCCATTTTGCATTAAGAAGAGAACAGATAGTTATCTTTACCTTCAGACACCCAGGCTTTTTCTAGAGAGGTAACTACTAACTTTTGCACTGGCACATGTCACTTGTGTGGCATCACTTGTGCTGCCACTGTGTTAAATAATCACCTTGACTGGAAAACCTGTGACTGTATGTATGAGACCAAGCAGTGCATGAATAACAACCATTGAGCCAGCAGTGTGCACTTGCAGCCCAGAAAGCCAACCATACCCTGAGCTGCATCAAAAGGAGTGTGACCAGCAGGTCGAGGGAGGTGATCCTACACCTCTACTCTGCTCTCAGGAGACCTCACTTGGAGTATCGTGTCAAGTTCTAGTGTCCTCAACATAAAAGGACATGGAACTGTTGGAACAAGTCCAGAGGAGGGCCACAAGGATGATCAGGGGACTGCAGCACCTCCCGTATAAAGATAGGCTGAGAAAGTTGGGTCTGTTGAGCCTGGAGAAGAGAAGGCTGTGTGGAGACCTCATAGCAGCCTTCCAATATCTGAAGGGGGCCTATAGGGATGCTGGGGAGGGACTCTTCATGAGGAACTGTAGTGAGAGGACAAGGGGTAATGGGTTCAAACTTAAACAGGGGAAGTTTAGATTGGATATGAGGAAGAAATTCTCTACTGTAAGGATGGTGAGGCACTGGAATGGGTTGCCCAGGGAAGTTGTGAACGATCCATCGCTGGCGGTGTTGCAGGCAAGGTTGGACAGAGCCTTGGGTGGCCTGGTTTAGTGTGAGGTGTCCCTGCCCATGGCATGGGGGTTGTAACTAGATAATGTTAAGGTCCTTTCCAACCCTAACTATTCTATGATTCTATGATTTTACACTGTGCATGTGTTTGTGTGGGTGGTGAATACATGCAAGATGTTCCTACAGATGCTTTTAGAATGGAAATTTGAAAATGGAATTGAAATTGTTGAAATTACTGTGTGCTGCATGAAAGTAATAGAAATGTGCAACCAGATGTTTTTTTCCATGTCTTTGCTATAGATTGGTATTGGCCTCACTATATTAGTAAGTTTATGCTTGCTGGTAAATGTCCATACCAAACTGATGATGCACTAAGGAGCAATGTTTTTAATCAGTGTTTGTCTGCCTATCATGTGATTTTGTTCTCCCCAGCATATTCATTTTCATTGTGGAAAGATTCTAAGATGAATGAGCTTCAGCATCAAAAGAAAATATTGGAAGAAACTTTAAAAGTTAGCGCCTTTTATGTGGATTTGGTGGTTTTTAGACACTTGTTAAACTTAGGAGTTAAAAGAGAACAGGTTTGACTGATGATGCAATGAGATGTTGGAATTGCAGGAAAAGAATATGCCAGCAGAAGGCCAACACACAGATATGTCAGATGATACTTCATTCCACACACTAGAAGTCATGATCTCACTGAGCCATCAGCAGCATCGCTTTGGACTTCCTCCTTACAGATGAAAACATTCAGATGCACTGGAAGAAATTCCAGTCATTGCAAATGAATTTGCTAAAAAGCCAGAAGGTGCCTTGAAAAACACTCTCACTTTTATAGTAAGTGATAGTCTCCATGTTCTTCATCTGGAATCATGCCCCTCCAAACAACAGTAAGCTAAGAAAAGAATAGTCAGGTCCATTTAATTATTCAACTTTCCATGTTTGTTCTAATGGAATAAGGGAATTATTTTGCGGCTTAACAGTTATGTATACTTTCCTGTCTGTTTTGTTCTCTTCTAGTCTTTGGGAATACACACAGGAAAGAGAGCCCATGAAAGTCTCCCCAGCCCCAGCACTTTAGAGCCACAGAACCACAGGCTAATTCACAGAGACTAATGGCATCCTTGGGGCCATCTGACCAGACAATCTGCTTATAGCAGGGGAAACTTCAAAGCTCTGTGAGGTTCCTCAAGGCATTGACCAGCAGAGTTTGGAAAATCTCCCAGGACTGAGACTCTACATCCTCTCTGGGTACCTGTTCCAGTGCATAGTTACTTTCAGGATTAAATTTTCTTTCCTTATATTCAGTCAGAGTTTGTCTTACAGCAAACTTCATACATTGCCTTTCCTGCTGCATCCCTGAGAAGAATCTGGCTCTGTCTCCCATGTAGCCCGTCCTCTAGATAGTGGAAGATGGCAGTTAGCTGTCCTATATCCTTTCTCCTTTTGAGATTAAATAAATCTTCTTGTCCCACTGTTTCCTCCCACACCATGTGCCTGTACTCATCCTTGCGGTCCTCTTCTGAACTCATTCCTAGGAGTTGGTCACAGTTCAAATGCAGCCTCATGAACAGTGAATTGAGTTAATTGTCCTACTGACAAGGTTCTTGCTAAGAAAGATACTCCTTCTGGCCTTTTTGGAGGTGGATGTTTCCTTTCTTCTTGACATTGGGGACCTCATCCAATTTCTATAATCTTTCAAATATGATAGAGTGTGGCCTTGCAATAACGTCAGCCAGCTCCTTCATAACATTTGGATCCATGCCATACCATCCCAAGGACTCCGTACACACCCCCATGCTTATGCTAATGTATTTGTTTACGCAGTTTGTAACCTAATCATCCCCTACCATTAGTAATATTTGTTTCCTTCAAACTCTGCCACAAGGCATACAGCTCTGGAAGGCTGAAGGCAGACTTTGTCAGGGAAGACTGAGGAAGAGAATGAAATGAGATTTCAGCCTTTTCTGTAGGCTGAAGGCAGACTTTGTCAGGGAAGACTGAGGAAGAGAATGAAATGAGATTTCAGCCTTTTCTGTATCCATCCTTACCAGGTTCCCTGCCCTGTCAGGGACTCTTCTGAGCTGGCAATACTTTCTCCAGGGAAGGTTTGGGTGTCCAAGTTCTAAAGTAAATTTTTGCTTTTGAAAATCTGGACTGTTTCTGGCATAATTTTAATTTAAAAAGTTTTGCTAAAGAAGAGAAAGCAGGAGGCTGTGAATGTTTGCAGAAAAAGAGTTGTGGACCCAAACAGACAGTATCTCTCTAGACTATTACTAGTCAGATTATTCCTCACATAATGACAAATTATTTTTTTTAATTCAGTTAATAAAAGAGAATAAAATCATTAAATAGAAAAAAAACCCCACAAACCTAATAACTCATAATTTATTCCCCATGCTATAGCTCAACACAAAAAGAAAACACATATTTCTCAACACAGCTGTAGAGTGAGCTTTTCCAGGTTTTTGAATTTGGCACCTTCAGCCTCTTTGGGACCCAAATTAATGGCTCAGGGCAGGCGGCTCCACTCAGGACGTAGCCCTGACTGAGCTACTGCAATAGGGATCAGGAAGTAAGCGCAAGCTCCACCAGCACAAGCTCTTAGGAAATGGAACCTGATATAATTTGTGCCACAAGCTTCAATGTTTCAGTCATCCCACAAAATCATAAGTTGTTTGCAACTACATAAGGAATAGACACTGACTTCACAGCCCTATGCAGACTACCTAATTAGAAATATGACACAGGGGAGTTTGTAGGGTTTGTTGACAGTTTAAGCAATTTGTAGAATATATGTGGTAGAGAATGGGTGTAGCTTTTGCTCCATCCTTTGTGTATTACCTGGAGTTGTAATCCAGTTGCCTGAGGGCTGCAGTGACTGTTGTTGGTATGGCTGTAAATTATGACATGCCTTAAAGAAAGGGAGAGCAGGAAAGCTGCTGTTGTCCAAAAGCCTGTTCCTGAGCACAATGCCTTGATGGGTCCTCTTAACAGTGAGGAAATCAATATTGTTAACATACTTTCCCTCATGGAGGCAGGTATACATAGTCACAGTGTGGCTACCCAGTGTAGGGTTTCTTCCTACACACATTCAGCGACTAGCCTGAGAATCTCAATATTTTACAAAGCATTACTTTCCAAATCGCTGCAATTCCACAACTGCATCATGTAACCTCTTTCATTTCCCTGTTCCTTTCAGATGCAAAGCTTGCAGTCCCCATTCCACCTCTCCCAAACCACATACAGAATCAAATACCTTTCTTCAAATTCACCTGCATTTAAATACATTTTTTTCATAGCTAAGAATTTTAGAATTCCATGTTTAAGAACAACAACAAAACCAAAAAGAAAACCCAACAATTTGATGCTGAGGGGACAAATTGTAATTGTTAGAATTAATTCTCTGCAGTCTGAAAAGAATCCTGTAGAATAATCAGGAATGTCAATTCCCTTTGCCCCCCCTGTGAGAGTGAAGGATCATCAATGTTTCATAGGTTCAGCTATACTACATTACAGAACCAAAGTGCTAACAGGATTACGTGTTGGACTGCTGAAAAAATATTTCCTCTGTGAAGAATTAAGATGAGTAAAATTAATGCTTGGTAGAAAGGGAGAAACTGGGTGCCAAACAGATCTCTGTAGTTCTGTAGTCACTACTGTTTATACAAGGAAGCACAGTGATGCAACCTGATCTAGTTGAAGATGTCCCTGCTCATTGAAGGGGGGTTGGACTAGATGACCTTTGAAGGGCACTTCAAACACAAACTATGGTATTACTCTATTCCATAATTCTAATACACTAAGCTTTCTCATTGTGGAACTGCTTTTTTTATGTGCTTTATCTAGATTTGTCTGGCACACCAATAAGTGGACACTTACTGATTTCTTCTGTGCTTACAGCTCCTTCATAATAGGGTCAGATTTTTCACAGGGGATTACTTAGCCCCAGGGGACAGAAAAGGACAGGAAAGCACCATGATATTTTTAAAAAAATTGCTTTTCTGCCAAAAGTGTGCACAATGAAAGCATGTTTGGTTGGCTTCTAGAAAATTAATGAAGAAAAAAAAAAGATTTGGATGGAGTGGAAGAAAATGGGATTTGCTGGTAGCAAATAAAGAACACTTTTCACATCCTGAAATACCTAGTATGCTATTTGAAGAAGATATAATGATACACACTATGTCAGTGCCCAGAGAGATAGAAGAAAGGAGTCACACTGTCTCCCACTAGATAATTAACCTCCCATTACCATATGAGAGGGTGGGACGAGATAAGCTGTGTATGTGGCAGGTGGGAGGAGCAGAGCAAGGAGGATCAGGGACATGTGAAGGCAAGAAGCTAACTAGTATGCAAAATAGAGTAATAAGGGTCCAGAAAAATAAATGCCTCACTGCCTCCTCTTTTCCCTATGGCAAAAGACAACATCAGAAAGTTGTATATTCTCACCTCCCTCAGCTCTACTTAACCTTATTTAGCAGCACTCATGCTCCAGACTTCTACTTCCTACTAAAATCTTGTTGTGATCACTGAGGAAATGGGCAGTTATAATAGCTTTCATTTCACTTATGGGGTAACGGAGGCCTAAACCATAAATGTATTCAGCTGCAGAAATCTTCTTTCTAGGATTTTTCAAAGCACTAAGTCATCTGACAGTTGTTTGATTCGACAGAATTTAGATATGAAAGGACTTATGAAATATCCAGTAACCACCTACCTTCCTTTTTAGGCACATGTACCCCGTTTTAAAAATGAGACATAGAGTGACTCATTTCTAAACATGTTACAGAAGCTGAAGACTACGCCTTATGGTAGGTCTCCAGGGAGAAAGGTCGTAGGAGTTAGGCTTAAAGCATCCTTAGGTATTTGGGTCTTTGCCAACCTTTGTGGATCCTAAACTTCAGCTTGCCTGAAAGTTGCTCAGCAAGAAACCTGAATTGACTGTTCATAGGTGGAAAGAAAAGATGTGTAACTGGTATAAAAATGACTTCATAACATTAACTCAGGGCCTCAGCTTTGTCTAGAGAACACTTGTACCACCTCTGATACTGAGTATGTTATCTTCTCAAACTCCTTAAAGATTTATTAAGTGGAGGACCAAATGTCATTACAAGACATAGTTTATAAATAGGAGATACTACAGGCAGTAAGGCTGATTCATTTTGTCTGGCTAACTCTGGACAAGGAAGGAGGCCTTTCACAAGGACTTGCTTGGCTTGACCTTGTTTCTTCAGTTCCCTGCGTCTACATCCTAACAGTAAATTCAGGGTCTATAAAATACCCCTGGTGCATTCAATAATATATTTATCTTGTTGAAAGCACAGATCTCCATTTCTTCAATGGAACAATAATAATAATAATAGCTTGTCTTCCTTGGAGACTGGAATGGTGTGAATAAAAGAGCTCTGCTAGACAGCAAAGTATGCCAAATAGGCATATTTAACTAGATGAGAAAAACAGCTTGTCATGTCTAATTGTTCAAATTATGTGTGATTCAGTTCTTCCTGCAGTTATATTCAAAATTTTGCCAAGAGGATATAATGTGCAGCTAAGAATAAAAAGAGTGTGAAATTGTTAGCTCTCCTGGTAGGTAGGTGGTGTTAATGAACATTTCATAAAGTTCTTGTTAACAGACAAATCTCTGTAGTGCCCAGGAAGTCTCTCAGAGCATTAACAGTCTCTCACTGAAGTAGTGGTTCTTAAGAAGTACACAGAGGTTCTGATTTATTGCTTCTTTTTTTTCTTTTCTTTTTTCTTCTTAATTATGACTTACAGAAAGGATCTAAAATCAGAGTGAGAGATCAGAACTACCGGACAGCAAGTGTTACGTTGGTGCCCCAAAATGGCATCCAAATCTGCTCATAGGGATCCCTGTGCATGGTCTGCAGCTGGCTCACTGATTACCTTGTGTGCTCAGTGCCATGCCTGTCTCTCCTCATGAGAATAGGTGCAGCAGACCCTTTTCTGTTTGTGTGGCCGACTTTGTAACAGGTCTTGCTTTCACAGCATGGTCCTCAAGTCTGGCATTTGGGAACTGCTTGTTTAGACCTTTTCTGCCCTGTTAACTACTCTTGCCCTTATGTGGGTGTATAAAAGGCCTGTTAGAGTAGCTAGATTTAGGATTTCCTATCTGCACCTTTGACATTGAGGCATTCAGAGGCTGTGTATGTATATCAGTCTCATAAACATATCCTGGTCTGACTAAAGGGCGTTGTTTTTTTTTTTTTGCTAGGCTCCTGCATGGCATTGTCCTGCTGACCTTCATTCTTGTTCAGTTAACCAACTTGGTTAATAATCAGAGTCCCTTCAGGCTATGTCATACCTTTCTTTTCTGGCAGGCATCTTGCAAATCTGGTTATTGGCATTTTAAGTGCAAGCTTCCTGCAGGCACCAGAGCTTCTGACCTGGGGTCTTTCAAGTGGTAACTTCTCCAGCATTCTGCAAACATAGTTTCTTTTCTGACTGTGGGCTTTGGCACTATAGAATTCACTTCACAGCCGACCTTCACATTTCTACTCATATTTTGTGTGGGATCTCATCCTCTAGGGAAGTTTATGTCATCAACTTCAGATGTTTATGATGAGTCTGAGGTAATCATGCTAAGCTCACTTTATAGTTAATGGAAATAGATACTTTTATAGTGAGATTTATCTGCTGTCTTTTCATCAGCAACTTGGGAATGAAATGAATCATGACCTAGCCATACCTTTTTCTTCTTTCCATTAATTATCAGGAGCACCTAGTATTCAGATGTGTCTACATTGGGTGAATCTTACCCCATGTGACTCTTGCTGCCAGGTGCTTGTAACATCATCTACTTGTAATTTAGTTTTCATTGACATAATTGTAATTAAAAAATCTCATCGGTTAGGTCTAGTTTGAGGTTAAGGAGGGATTTTCTTCCCATGAACAACTTGCCTGAGTACCGGATTCGATCTGGCCTACAAAGTAGAATGAAAAGGGTTCTCAAGGCACAGAATCAGGCTAATGGTTTGGGGTTTTTTAAATTGTCATGACATGTCTGTAAAGAAATCTGGATCACAGGTGTTTTAAAACCACAATGCAAGGTGAGCAATATTTTAAGACTGAAGAACTGTCATAGAAATAGGATGTCTTAGTCCTACCTGTAGCACTGACTTTGTGGCCTTCAAATCGCTTAGAGCCAGTCCCCGAGGAAATAATGTGTACTTGCAAAAGAGACAATATAGAGATAAAATGAATTTTCAGCATCTTGAAAACTAGTTTAACAAAAGTCTCGGGACTCAGTGCATAGCTGTAATGAAAAACAATTCAGAGAATTGATCTGAGGCTTAATTATCACAGCCATAAGAGGCTCTGTGAGCAAAAAGAAAAAGACAAGAAATAGCAACCTCAGGTATAATCTCACTAATGTCAATAGAGCTACAGCTAGCATGATCTGAGTCTCCAGTCTTTGTTTTTAACCATTAGTTATTCCAAGCAGACACAAAATGCAAGACACCCAATGGACAGTTTGATAGATATGTTTCTTTCTTGGAAGAACTTAACATCCCAATCCATGTGCAACCTGCCATGTTTTAGAATGCACAATTCAGGGGCTCACTTTGCCTCTAAGACGAAGGATTTTAGCTCTCCACCCTTTTCTGTCAAAGCAGTCCTTCTTGGCTGTTGCAATTTTTAAGTGTTAGTAATACCATACAAACTCTGGTTCTGAGCAGGAAAGGGAGGGGGCCAGTACACAATGAGTACACAAGCTGAAAAAAAGCTACAATACCAATTTTCTGCACAACAACTTGAGAGGAGGAGTGAGGAAACAGCAGTTACTTTTCTTAACCATCTGGTCATCGTTCAGGTTGCTGGTTTATACTCTGGATAAGAGTTAAATAATAATCCAATAGGCAAATGACTTTGAAAAGAGTGATTCATTTACGGTGGTGAATAACAGATGTTCCTTTTGTGGACAGAACACACCATTGGTCAGATCTGTATATTGAATTATTGGGGCCCCTACTTAATGGTATCAGGAAAAGGCAATGTTTGTGGACAGATAAAAGTATTCCGGTAGATCTTCCTGCATCTCAACTCATCAGCTAAATTATCATCAACAATCATAGCTTTGAAGCAGGCAAAGTGAGCAACCTCAAACACTAGCTGAGAAACTAGGGGCAGCAAAAATATTACTTTTCAGACATTAAATATTTTATATTTGCCAGCAATAATTACAGACAAAAACTGCATAGAAGTGAGAGTGATGAATCTTATTGTCTTAAAATATTATTGACACATTAAGAATTTGTCCAGCCTTGCCAAGAAAAGTGATTCAAGCCAGCATCACCCATGGACTAGACAGGGTGTGAAAGACTTAACTTTCATGACACTCAACTATCGCAAAGTTTGAGAAATAAAAAGCCTTTATATTGAACCAGTAAAATTCTTTGCTAATGATTGAAGCAATTCATATTAGATAACACAAATGGGCTACAAATAAGGAAAATTGTCACTGTGAGTGGGATGGGTCCCAGTTTTGGAAGGACTTTGCAGGTTTTTTGCCCCTGTGCAGCACCTCCACTGTTCCTGTGAGTGAGACAGCAGGAGAAAGTAGACAGCTTGGAAATTCCTGGAGCCAGACACACTGGGATGCTTCACTTTGGTACATGAGTGACGTACACTGGCCAATAACTGAATGACGAAGGTTGTATGGCTGGTAGAGAAATGGAAGATTGCTGTGTATCTTGCAAATAATTTTGGTGCCTACTGTGCTTATGTGGCTCCTGACTGGACGCAACCAGCAGGTACTATGATCTCTGGCAGGGGGGGCCTCTGAGATACAAGTAATTTTAGTCAACAGTTCTTGTCAGGCCAAGAATAAATAATAAAAGGCTTTCACAGGAATCCACTGACTAGCAGCTGGGAATAGGTTGAGCTTTATCACTTAATCCAAGCCACACAAACAAGATTATTGTGCAGACAGTAGTGGGTTTAGGCAAATGCACAGGCAAGAGCACAGGTTAAGACTGTAATGCAGACATCCCCTGAAACCCTTATTCTCTTGAGTACTTACATTCAGTACAGACTGAGTGAAAGCCATCAATCTGAATACACAAGGTGAACAAAGAGAGGCCCCAGGGTCAAGCAGCAGGTCAAAATGAAAGCAGAGAACGGAATTCAGACCTCTGAAGTACAGCTAGCCACCCAGTTCACTGGTTTGCATTTATCCTTCTACAACCCACCACTGAGGTTAACGTGAGATATTTTCTGCCTCAAGTAATGCAGGCAAAGAAAAAACTGAGATTTTGTTTATGAATGCAAATCTCTTTGACGCAGGTTTACATATAGACATGCATCTTTTTATAACAGAAAGTATGATCCAAATTGGTACCTGGCTAGTCTGTGCAAGTGTGCATCAGTGACCCAGGAATAATAAACTAACCCATGCATAATTCAGTGTTCACAAAAAACTGTACAGTACAAACATCATACAGGGCAGTTCTTGTGGGCAGCTCTGTAATAATGAAAGGGAAAGCATAGATCAGCATTCGCAAATCACCTTAAGGCAGTAAACCCAAATATCCAATACATATGACTTCTCCAACCACAACAAGAAAGCTTGTACAGATCCTCTCATAAGCACCCCTTACATCCCAGAATATCAAGAAATTCCCACCAAAGATGGGGAAAAGCCTGGATCAGGTAACCTTTAGGCTGCAAAGCTGCAAAAGATTATATATAAAGAATCATAGACTAATAGAATGGTTAGGGTTGGAAAGGACCTTAAGATCATCTAGTTCCAGGGGAAAAATAGTGATATTGAAGGAGATAGAAAAAGTATTCTCTGATGCCTGCTCCAGTGACCAGGGTGTTTTGTCCTTGTGTCAGACCCATTGAGACTAGTAACAGTAAGCAGTCAGATACAACAGCCCTGAGCCTGGCAGCAGTAAATGGAGCAATAAAGAAAATGAGGCATGTTTATGGCTGTTGTATGGAAACCATTCAAAAGAAAATGAAGCATTTTACTGCCTGGATAACCTGCATAATTTAAAGCTGGACAATGCTGCCACACAACTTCACTTCACAACACTATTAAACTGCAAGAAGACAGGGTTAATTAGACTTCATCACTGGTGTTACTTTGCCTCAACTCTGGCTATCTGCTCTGCCATTCCCAAGCTCCTATTACATACAGCATCTTTGGCAATGCCTTCAGGACGTCAACTGCTCTACTGCTCTGTAGTGCCTGGGCTGCCCTGAGGGAGAGGTCTTCCCTAGAAAAGCCGAGCTTGTGTCAAGTGGGGGAGCACTCAGCGCTTTCCATAGCTGACATCTCAGAAGAGGGACAGGGACCTATCTCAGGCCCCAGGAATATCTCTTTATCTTTTGGTGGGTTGATCAAGAGAAGGGGGATGGATCTAAAAATACCACTGCCCTTCATGGTTTAATTGGCATCACTGCACCCTGCAGCTGCTTTCCTCTGTGCTCTGTCCCATCCAAGCAACCATGACTTCTGTGCTATGCTCATGATTCACCTGCTAACCTGCTCTTTCATCTATCTGTTTGCTTCCCAATCTATCCACCTGAAAAATCACATAGAAACTGACACAAGAACATTCACTCACTGATGTCAATTTAAAAGAATCAATCTGGATCATCCCCTTGGGTCTGACTCTCATTTATATTTAAAATCACATTTCACAGATCCAGGAAATGGTAAATTAGATCTTTCCAATTAAAATGGCACTTTCCACTAACGCCAGAGGTCTGCTTATTCGTGTGGCAGCAATCAAACAAGCCCAACATGTTGATTTCTTCATTCTCCAACACTATGAAGAAGGTCTTTAAAGAAAAATACTGAAAACATTTTAGCTGAAGAAATAGAAACAGCTGAATACTTTAATGCATCTACTAGAAAAAAAACCCTAGTCTGCAGATGATGTTATTTGCTTTTGGTGTCTGTTGGTGTTTGTTTGTTGTCTTTGAGCTGACTCTCACCTGCTTGATTAATCTTTGGTGCTAAAATTGCTATATGTTCTTCATCCATAGTGAGACATCCATCAGGCCTTATTCTCCTCAGTCTTGATTATCCTATGCAGGAGAAGTCCATGCTCAAAAGATACGGGGTAGGAAAAGTTTTCAACAGTCTGTATCTGGAACATAGGAAAGTAAGAAAGAATTAGAACTGATATATTCCTGTAACTTTTATCTTTAACCTCAGAGAGACTGGAGAAACTAACATTAAAAGACAGGTTTGTCCAGCTTCTTAACAGCTCAGAACTGAATTATATGGTCAGAAAATAAACCATTTAAAAACATTTAATTAAAAAAAGAGAAACTGCTCAGTATACAGATGGACTTATCAGTGGATTGGAAGTGGCTCTTGGGATGCCTACAAGCACCCCTGTATTTAGGTTATACCATGCAAATGAAAATGTGCACATCCCACAAGAAACACTCCCTGAACAACATAGACCAACCTGTTTCAAACAGGTAAGTGGTCTTGTCCAGATCCAGTATCTGCTTTATTGTACAGAGAGCTTCTTTTGCTTCAAAGGATGTAGCAGCTGCTGCACCCACAAAGGAGAAGGAAAACCAGAGGAAAACCTCCTGCACCAGGAACATATAAGTCAATGCTATTCTTGACTTGGGGCTTAAGTGGAAGGAGCCCAGACCTCCCACCTGGCCTCCAGTATGAGGAAGACTGGACAACACTGACTGACCTGCTATCTAAATCTCTTAGTTTATGAGTTAACTTTCAATTCCAGCTGAAAATATGACAGTGCGCCTACCTTCTTGGCTGAGACAAGTCTGTACAAATCTCTACTGTTTGAAGACATGATCCACTGCCTTTAATCAAAGTATGCTCATTTATGCCATGGAGTGTCTGGTGTATATCTAGTATTTTTCTATTATCTTGATCTCTAGACTTGAGGGGGAGATGTATGCAGATTGGAACTGCAGTTTAACTGAGAATTTCTCAATAGGAAAATGGCTGAAGTGATACTTTTTTTATAATAAGTGATAATTTTTTTTATAATACTAATTTCCAGACAGTGCTGACTTCAAATACTTCCTATGATTCCTCTTTGGAGGCTCCCTAGAACATATTAAGACTCCTAAGAACAACACTTTCCACGGCGAGGAAATGAAGTGGGGTAATGACAGCAGCATCAAGTGATGATTGCTGATATGTCCACATCACACAGCAGAGCATGGGCACAGAGATATCTAATCCAGCAGCATTGCAGCGAGCAGCACAAGGATGGAAGGGTTTTTCCAGGGAAGCCCGCTGCTTTTAAACCAAAGCTAGTTTCTCCAGAGACAGCTGCCACGCATCATTCAGAAGTACCAGTTTAGGTAGGAATAAGTCAGCATTAGTCCATGCGCCTGTGTTGCACAGAGTAGATATGTTCCTTATTTTTCCAGCTCCCACAGTAACTGGGCTGTTAAAGAGTCTTAAAAAAATCTTCCACCTTCATCAAAACCAAGCATAGAACCAAAAAATGTCGTGGGTGAAGTGTGGAAAAAAGAGGTATTTAAACATACAAAGGGGATAGAAATAAGTAGTTTGAGTCTGGAGCTTACATTTTGGCATAGAAAAACATATAAATATTTTACAAAATGTGAGAGTAAAGAAAAAAATGTTTGAGTTTTTATCTCTTTGTGAAGAAAAGAATTGTCTTGGATTGAGCTCTTCCCTGGGAGTGTTTGCAAACCAAACATTACACATCTGCCAAGTGCCTGAAAACCAAAATGTGAAACTGACCTAAAGTAAAAGCAAAAGTGATTGCTTTATTTCCATCAACACAGAAGACTAACCAGAGGCCTAGACACAGGGTGAGTAAAGACTTCTAGGATGTGATTCAGCTGACGTCTCAGTATGCAACTGTACACACACTGTTCAGGTGAAATTCATGTTATTCTAAAAGTGGCTCACACAAATCATGCCCTTGATGTCCTTTAATTAATTTATATAGACATGCATAATATTGGGTTAGATTAATTCTTTGCTTAATCTTTAACAGATCAATCTGCAGCATTACAGTGCCTTTTTCAGTCAAAATAAACATTTTAAAAAACAGTAGAAGCAGAAACAAGATTTTAGAGCTGTATGAGCTAAGGGAAAGCTGGAACTGCCCTGTGCTATCTGTGCAGTGGTGGTGACTCTCTGGGTTTCTTGTGCACTGAAAGATTTTGCCAAAGCTACTTTTCACCTGTAATTCACCACTGCAAGACTACAGCCAAAAGCACTACCTAGAGTTTAGCATGATGTGCCTTGTGAAGCTTCAGCACCTAGACATCTTTTTCTACACAGAGACAAAATAGATGGGAACCAGATTACCTCTGGGAAACTGGCAGCCTCACAGACCACATCCCATTTTCTGCAACAGCTGTGTGGATGCTGTTACCAGCTAGATACAACAGCTACTCGAAGGGATTGTGAGAGTGCTCACAGTATGCTGATAGTACTCCACTGCATTAGTAAAGTGCATTAGAGATCTTATTTATGAAGCTATAGTACAAATCTTCAGTAGTGACTTTTCTCAGTACTTCTAGGAGCTACAGAATAAGGAACATTCTTTACATTTCATGATCGAAAAAGTTGAATTATGGAGAAGTGAAAGGCTAAAGAGAGATCTTACTCCTCCTTCCAAGATTTGCCAGCCTGTGTTGGTCCAGAATACAACAGTCATTCCAATAAGATAAGCCTTTATTTTCTTGGGAAAGTAATACGAGCTTTATACTTGTTAGGAGGGTTTCCTGGTATAGCAATACCAATTGAAATTAACTGGCAAATACTTCCTTGTGCAGATAAGGTTTGAATTACTGCACAAACACATGCTCCTACAACAAGATCCTATGTTCCCCCTCCCCATGTCACCGTTTTTCATACATATAACCTATGGCATTAAAAATCCTGTTCCTACCATATAGTGTACCACTATGCGTGTCTATGTGCATGCAGAGTTTTTGTGTTCTTCATTTCTCAGAAATGCTCTGACCCACAGCAACTTAAACTGTACAATGAGTCAACAGATATCCAACCCAAGACCTAAAGTAACCCTCCTGTGCACATCTCATTGAAGCCCTAGATTAGGGCTGCAAAGTTGAAAGTTTGTCCCTGTGTTTGCTAGAGTGAATCAACAGATTGCTTTGCAGGTCTCAAACCAGATACAAGGTCAGTCACACCAGATCCTGCTTGATCAGCTGGCTTTGCTTGTAAATACGATAACGGAGAGCAAGGCTGGGAGACAGATGCAGGTCCTATTGGCAGTCTCTGATAGTGCCTTTTATTGCAAAGCAAGCAGTGTGGAAGATTGGAGGTGAGAAACTTGCTCTCCCGCCCTCAGTTTGACTTCCTTTCTGTGCTCGTTTACTTGTGTAATGGTATTGCACAGTTGTGCCAGCTGTACGTACAGCTACATCCTTTAAAACAAATCAGTCAGGTCTGATGTAACTTAACTAAGATAAGCAGAGTTTAACCATGTTCTGCATTTCTGCATCGTAGCTGGCATCCTCAGGGTTCTGCTACAGTGGCAATTGCTCTGTAGGTGCCTCAACCCACCCTATGTAGGGGCTAGTGACCTCAAAATGGTTACTAGCTACCCAGCAGGTGCTTACTTGGGTTTGGGGACAGGATTTGAAGCCTTTGCCCCTCCTGAACCAGAGCTGCTAGCTACCTTTTTCAGTCTCTGAAGGTACATTTATCCTGCTTGATGTAACTATTTAACATTCACATCCCCTGTACCTTCGCAAGCGAACTATAGAATCAACCATTGGCTCTCTTCTTTCTAGTCCTGCAACAAACATTTAGCTCAGGAGGCTGAGAAGGACTAATATTGGTTTAGCCTAGGCTTTTGTTGTGATATAGGTTGAAATCTCTTGATTTTAATTACACAGAAATATGAACCTGAGTTGCTTTGACCTAAAAGACTTCCCTAACCATTTGGCTGCTGGTTGTTTTGAGGTGTCTCTCTTGGGATTCCACAAACAGAAAAATCATATGTAGGTGTCTCTGCCAAAGGAATTGTGGCCAAGTGCTGTATGGAAGGTTCCTGTCTGAGTCAGTCAGACATTTCTGCATTTATCCTTTATCCTTTCTCTTTCAATTTCTCTTTGGTTTTACAAGCTCACATGGACAAGTTTTTACTAAAGAACAAAGGAGGTCTCCCAGTTATGTATCTAAACATTTCCATACAATATCTGTGGAAAATGTTTACCTTTCTTAGGGCTAAGTGCTCCACTGCAGGGCAAATCCATCTAATACCAAGATGTAGTGCCTGAGAACCAACAAGCATCCAGACCTGTGAGAGCTAACTTGATGAAATCTGCGACAGCAATTCTTCAAACCACTGGCTACCACTATTCAAACACTGGACTTTACTTTCTTTTCCTATTGTAGTAATTCCTTAAGGGCTAAATCCGCATCAAGATTTACACATGTAGTGATTCATCAAGACAGAAGGTATGTAATAGTTACCTACTTCACAGCCAAGTTAATAATTTATGAACAATGAAACAGTTTCAAGAGTGGCTGAGACGGCCTGCCCATGAACCTTAAGTAGATGGCATTCATGTCATACTGCTGGCCTGTTTACCTGAGTCAGAGAGAAGACTTTAAAAATCCTTCCCAGAAATAACTTCCAAGCACTTTATTTCATATTTTTTCAAGACAGAGCTGTACATGTAACATAGACCAGACGGAGGCACTTCACTACGCCTGAATAAGAATGGGGTCCTGACCACCTGTTTTTTTTTTTTTTACTGGCTCAGGTAGCTCCTTTCATTGGATCCCACTGTCACTCACTTCATGCACAGCAAGGAATATTGTACTTTTACACAGAGAATTAGAGGGTATATAGGGGTGATGCAGATAGAGTGGTAAATATCCTTATTTTTGAAATCATGCCAAAATTCAGTGACAATTCCTTAGCTTTCCAAAGTTTTAGTCCAGTGTCACAAAACAAACACTATGCAGTACACGCTTTTGTGACTACTAGTTCCCATCATATTTTATGTCACATCAAAAGATATCCTCATATTCAATCTGTGTGCTTTCAACTCATTCCTCAGCTGAAACATTCTGTTCTGAGATCAAAAGATGACAGTAACATGGAACAAATATCAGTAACACCCAGGGTTGCTGCATCTCAAAAGAGATCCCTGGGAAAGACTATTTCTCAATTCCCTGGGTCGTTTGTTGTTGCATGGTACTTCCTGGATTACTGCAGCTAACACTGTCTCAAAAGGAAGGCAAGCTTGTGTGAAGCCATCACTATCTTCCTTCAGGATTTTCCTGAAGATCTCCAGGGTTGCAAATTCCTTCAAATTCTCCACAAGCCAAAGGAGTTTGGAGCATGGCTGCAGCTAACAATTCACTTTCCAGTGAATTACAACCAACCTGAAAGCAAGATATCTGACACTGTCTGGACCTCTCATGGAAAAGACCAGAAAATCAGAATTGATGCAGATACTGGGGACATCTCAGCTCTCTCCAGAGTTGGGATCCTAGAGTTAACATTATAAAGAGATGAGAATATGAGTAGGAAAAGTAGTCCCTGCAAATCCCCTGCTCCTGCCCCTTCTCTTTGCTTTTTAAACAATCCTAGTCTTACCATAGCAGAGAAGGACTCTGCTGTACATTCTCCTTCCTGGCAGAGGAGAAGGATTTGAGAACACAGAGGAAATGCAAGAGGAACAGAGCTGTATCCTGGGCTGCATCAAAAGGAGTGTGACCAACAGGTCGAGGGAGGTGATCCTACCCCTCTACTCTGCTCTCGGGAGACCTCACTTGGAGTATTGTGTCAAGTTCTGGTGTCCTCAACATAAAAAGGACATGGAACTGTTGGAACAAGTCCAAAGAAGGGCCACAAGGATGATCAGGGGACTGGAGCACCTCCCATATGAAGATAGGCTGAGAAAGTTGGGTCTGTTCAGCCTGGAGAAGAGAAGGCTGTGTGGAGACCTCATAGCAGCCTTCCAATATCTGAAGGGGGCCTATAGGGATGCTGGAGAGGGACTCTTCATGAGGAACTGTAGTGAGAGGACAAGGGGTAATTGGTTCAGACTTAAACAAGGGGAGTTTAGATTGGATATGAGGAAGAAATTCTTTCCTGTAAGGGTGGTGAGGCACTGGACTGGGTTGCCCAGGGAAGTTGTGAATGCTCCATCGCAGGCAGTGTTCAAGGCTGGGTTGGACAGGTCCTTGGGTGGCATGGTTTAGTGTGAGGAGTCCCTCACTGGGGGGGTTGGAACTAGGTGATCTTAAGGTCCTTTTCAACCCTAACTATTCTATGATTCTATGATTTTGGCCTGAGAGTGGTGAGGTAACTCATGAGAAAGCAATATTGATTAGGCAGAAGCAAGACCAGAAGAAAAGATGAGAAGGAAATGCTTTATGAAGAAGAAATATTGAAAAAATAATTTATTTGGTGGGAAAAGGCTTATAGCCCTGTGGGGAGCATGCAGTAAGAATTAATGGGACCTTTATACACTTGGGAGCACTGGCAGCAACATTTCTTCCTTTCACACAAACACACAGAGACACAGTACTGTGCACTGCAATGACAGTTCAAAATTCAAAAGGCAAAATTCAAATTAATTGACAATGATGACTCATGATATTTTAATCTCTGTTGTTGAAAGTGCTTTAAGACTTCAAACGTCCTCTTATCCAAATGGTGGTGATGCTTGAGTCTCCTTGTTAAATAAGATCTGAGATAGAGCATTATTTTGGGTACACTCATAACACTGGTTATGCTCAAGTGAAGTCTTTACTTGCATTTATTGTTTATTAAGGAACAATCCTTTTTTATTTTGAAGCCCATAACTAATTAAACTTTGCGCTGTGCTTTTCAAAACCATGTAAAACCAAGCTGCTAGGCACTCTCTATGACAGTTCCAGTACATCAAGCAGTCATTCACCCTATTTGCTGTCTGGGATTATATTTTTCTGTGCTATACATAATAAAATTAGCATTTATATACTTTAACCAAAAGCTTATTGATTTAAATTTGCATTTGGAAAGCACCCCTCTTTATCTGTTTGAGGAGTAGGACATCTTTAGTACTAGATAATGTTCTAACCAATGCGTTGATCCAAAAGAATACCAGGAAAGGAAATTAACAATAACATTAATCTGGAGGAGAACTTAAATGCTTCAAAAATAGTGTCTTGGAAATCCAACCTGTAATAGAATTTCTTATAGAATAATAGCAATTATGGTACAATCATCACTTTTTGATCAGTAGGTATTTAAATCAGGTTAATCCTAATTCTTAAAGAATGTGTAATTGGGGGAACTTTCAATATAATTATTTATCATAGCCAGCTGGGCAAATGCTTCCTCACTGGATGTCTGCTTGCCTCAACTCATCCTTTCTTTTTGACCTTACACTTACTGTGTGCCTCCTTGTTCTGTTTCAAAATTTGTGTCTTCAGTTTTGCCTCTGGTGACAGATTTCTACAATCCTGACTTTATGCATTGGCCTTTCTATTCACTCAGATACATGGCTGTCTGAAGCCTTTCCATAATCACTGACTAAATACAGACTGATTAATTTATGGTTTTTAAAGGCATCACCAAAATGAAATGTATGAACCTGGTCAAGTTTGAATGAAATGTAGGAACCTGGTCAAGTTTGAATAGCAGGCTCCTTAGAAAAGAGTAACAAACTCTACAGGCTTTCCTCTTCCACGTATTCTTTCTTATTATTTTCTCTCCCTTTGTTTTCATCTGTTATAGCTTACTTTGGTAAGCATGTTCTTGTTTTAATTTAGAGATTTTGGAACCTTATGTTACTCAAGAACTAAATCTTATGTTCCAGTAAGTTTAAGTTACTAGTAGGGAAGAAAAAAGTTATTATCATAAAAATTAAAAAAAAACCTCAAAGCCTTTCTAACTTAGACTGCATTGCTTCTGTCCCAAGAGGCAGGTCCAGCACCTAGTCCCAAGCAGTATGGATCTATCAAATTTTTACTGGGAATGTCTTCTTCTACAACTTCCCTTAAAAATAAAGGTATCTTAGCTCAAAACTTGAAAAGGAATAAAAAGGTTTGGAAACCATATCTGCACATATATTAACATCAGCAACTTTAGAATACAATAATCCTTTGAAACCCTGTACAGCATTGAAGATCTTAAAATAGTTTTCATCTTTTCTTGTCCTATTCCAGTATGCATAGTCTCTGAAAACCATATTGCTGCTATTTTCGCCAAGAACTGTGACAGCTTTCCAGTGACTTTTAGAACATGCATTGACCTCAGAGGTATCAGAGATCATCTCTACCTGCTTAGTGCTAGCTTAAAACATGTATATCAGTTTATCTCTGAAAATAACCCTCAACAAAAACCGCAAGAAAACCAGCTGTTTGAATCTCAGTTATGAGAGATGAGAATTTTTAAGAGCATAGATATCATTCCATTGTAATCACTCATTTTTCTGAGAAACCTTTGAATCTTTGCCCAGAACTGCACAGCATGACAGACAGTTGCCTAGACATTCAAACTTAATTCCATTTCAACTGTAAGTTTCCACAGACTTAAGTGACACATTTAAAAAAATTATAAACAAGAAGAAACTTCCTAAAACAATGAAGGTGCTCAAGCAGTCATAAAAATCATATGCCCTGATGTTACCTCACACACAGACAGGACTGAAGGAAGGGAAGACACTATCAATTAAGCTGTATCACAAAGGTACTGAAAAAGACCTTTTTTATTTTTTATTGCATCCCTATCTTCCATCAGCCAGAATTTTTATTTTCAGAGATAGAAAGCTCATAAGATCTAATTTCACTAAAATTTTACCCTGATTCAACTCATAAGTAGCCACCTGTACCAATGTAAGCCTCTAATTTAGAAAGGGTAAATCAAAATGAGGTTTGCCTTACCTGAAGCATGCAAGAGATGAAGCTTTGAATCCTTTTGGTGGAACTTGTAGGCAGATACATAACAACTACGGGAAACTACACCAAGCTGAAAAGTTGAACATTATTGCACATTTTTTGAATGGCACAATGATCTCTAAACATCTGGAGGATAGAGCCCCCCCCTCCCCCCAGCTAATTGCATCTGCTCTGTACCATCCTTTGCATAAAACTGTTCTTTGATTGCAAGATAAAAATAATTAGTGTCTACAAATTGGCAAGCTCAACAGAACCTAAACTTTCGTAATAGCTGCATAGATAAAGGAAAATTCTAAAAGTTTTTATGAAAAATAAACACTTAGAGGCCAGCCCATTGAGCTCACTCAGACTGGAAAGATCCATCTCTTTTCTGGGAAGAATCAGGTCCCCCTGCTAGGAGGGCAACCTGAGCATTAATGGAGATAGTTTGGAGAGATAGCAGGCTGCGGACTATGAGCAGGATGGCTTGACCTTGAAATAAAGAATGGTTGAGGTCAGAAGGGATCTCTGCAGGTCACCTGTTTGAACATCCCTGCTCAAGCAGGATCACCTGGAGATGGTTGCCTAAGACTCTGTCCAGACAGCTTTTAAGTATCTTCAAGGGTGGAGACCCCACTGCCTCTCTGAGCAACCTGTGTCAGTGCTCAGTCATTCTCATACTGAAAAATTGCTTCATGGTGTTTAAGAGGAACTTCCTGTGTTTCAGTTTGTGCCCATTGTGTTTTGTCCTGTCACTGAGCACCACTGAAAAGAGCTTGGTTCCATGCTTTTTACACTTTCCCTGCAGATATTTAGACACATTGATAAGATCCCCCTTAACCTTCTTTAGGCTAAAGAGTCCCAGCTCAATTTAGAGCTGGGATATAAGTTGTTAGGTAAGATCTCATCAGCCAGTCACTGTGAGAAAAACCATGTCCTGGATTTTTTTGACTCCAAGACCATCATGGAAAAAAGGGCTTTTTTTGTTCTAGTGTAGGAAACTTAAAATACTATAGTCAACTGGATTATTAAAAACTGTGCAGTCTGTACTATGTTGCTGTAATAACTTATTACATACTTCTGGAGATACCTCTCCTCAAGTGGCAAACATCTCTTTCAGTCTGGCTGAAAGAGCCAGTGTGAAAAACACTAAGGCTAAAGCTGGGCTTGTCCTTGAAGTAGGGGAGCTAGAGAGAGGCCTATTTTCTTGCTTTAAGGGGTTGATTTCCGGGGAAACTGTACAAAGGTCACAAGCACGTTATGCTCTATGTCACTGGGAAAAAGCCTCTGGACACTGATTTTACATAAATATTTACAAGTACCATTACTAACCAAACCTGTTCCCAGCCCATGGTCCTCCTAAGAAAAAAACCAGGATACTAAGGAAGAACTGACATGTGAAGAACAAGTGCAGTGAAAGTCTTACCCAAAAGACTAATGAATCACTAATGAAACTGCACTCTTTTCTGAACAGGAAGAGACATTATATAAAAAAAATAATCAAGGAGCATCTGTAATTTTCCAATGCGGATTACAGAAGACTGCAAGTGAGCTGTGACAAGAATGATAACAGCTCCATGCTTTTGTTTTCTTCATTTTACCCTTGAGCAGATAACCTTTCATATTTTGGTAGACAGATCAACGAAAATGTTTTTATGATTTTGCAAAACTCCACTTTCGGCTCATCCCTCTGGGAACAAGTTCATCCACGTCATTTAACCACAACACAGCTTTATAAAGAACAGAAAGACTAGAGGCATAGCAGTTTGGGGGGACTCAGATACAATAATATCTATTGTCCATATCAAAAGCTAGCTGAGGAAGTGCCATTAAGGATGTTCATAAATGACAACATGATAATCTGGTGTCAGAGAACCCTGGCAGAGATGGTATTTGACTTATTTCATACTTTTTCAGGTGATCCAGGACCCAAACAGGCAACTCACAGCTCTGGAGTTGCATGTGGCTTGCAAGCAGCTCAGATGTACCTCTTGTAAGCATGCTGTACCAGACAGTTAATGGTAGGACTATGCTGGTGGTGAGCTGCTGGGCAATACAACAGCACAGCTGCGGAAGGGAGTAAATCAGCAAGGATTGCTGTGGCAGATATTGAGTCCACCTTGAGACCCAGTCTTAAGCTTCAGTCTGTGGATGAACCTTGACACACAGTGGAAGCATTGAGATCCATGAAGAATTACTGTTTTTCCCTTTTTTTCAGGACTACTTGAGTTCCTCTTCCTTTTAGGTCTCAGAAGTGTATATTAGCTGTCTTAAGGTGTGTGACTCTGTTTACATTTCAGTGGGACCAAGGTGCCCAAACCTCAAAGGCTCTTTTGAAAACCTCATCCACATAATACAAATATATAGGAATAGTAATCAGATGTGATTGATAAAATAGGCATTCAAATTGAAAAGAAGAAAATCTTCTCAGAAAAAGCCTTCTCATCAAATGGCAGAGCTGGTAGAAATCCTCAGAGCCTGTGAAACTTCAAGATAAAGTTGAAATATACTTTGACAGTAGGAACACCTACTGTCCTACTGCCTACTCCTACTATCTGGTCATCCAGGTTTTACAATAAAGTTATATTTACTAGGTTTCTCACCTGCAAAAAATATGCATAAACGGGTATCACATTTTATGCTGTGGAACTGTGATTCACTTAGGTTTAAAGAAATACATTTTGGTATTATTGTAGGCCAGTCCATTATGAACATTAGTAAAACTTGCATTGCATATGCATCAGTGAAAATAAACAAGACAAAACATACACGAAACAGAAAAGCTGATGCTAAAGGTTGTTAAAGAAATCACGCAATATTCAAAAAATTTAAATATATTTATTTTGCACCAGTTTCCTGACTATGACCTGAGATTTCCATTAGCTTTCTTCCTTATCTGTGCTGCATATTGAAACAGTATTTGAGAGAATTTTTATTACAGTGGAGCTGGAAAAAGGCAATGACAAAAAGGCTAATAAATGACAGACTAGATTTCATCCAGCAGATTCCTTCCCTGCAATTACTTCTGTAATCAGTGCCACCACATATAAACACTCAGACTGGCCTACTGTGGAAATACTTTCTTCATATATGTTTCAGAACTTGCATTCTTGAAGACTGTAATTTTTTCACTCACTGCATTTCTGCAAATCCAGCTATGAATATTTATAATTCCCGAGTGCAATCCTCAGAAGACTGAGCTTTCAGTCTTTTCTCCACCATCCATATGAAATCTTGATCCAGAATCCAGATGCAGAATCTGAAGGCCTATCCAAATGCTTCCTTCTGGTTTACTGCTACAATCAAGCTTTCAAAGTTAATGTTCTAAGATGCACATAGCACAACCGGAATAAGAAAGTGAGAAAATCAGATATGGGTACATAAGTGGCAGCAGGAGTTTGACTCTTCTGGGTCTTTATAAACAGCATAATGTATCAAAAGATTTTGTAGAATTTAATGGAAGTAGGAAAAGAATCCAACCCCACAAAGCAACACAAACCAATTTTGTTTCATAATTGACACAAAGGCAAAATTCTGCAGAATACGGCATTCTGCAGATGAAAAGATAGGTGTGCTTATGTAAGAGATGTGAGCTAGAACAGACACACTATTCATTTGTGACATGAGAAGTTTATCAGAAGAGCATTTCTTGATCACAGTTGAAGACACTTCAGTCTGTTTCTAGATTAAAGTTGCCTTTGTTATCACTGGCCATGGGATAATGTTGGAACCACTAATACTTAAAACTGCCTCTGTTCCTCCTTTTATGTCTTCTAAAATGTGGCAAAATAAAAATCTGTCTAAATGAACTGGCCCATTTAGCTGATGACATTTGGTCTACATAGTACTTCATAAAGAATGAGCCTGCATAAGCTCTAGGGTAAGGAACAGCCTAACTACCTACTTTCTTTTTAATATTAGTGGAACCTCTGATGTAGAAATTTATTTAAAAAATGGAATTATGTTTCTATTAAGCACCTGTACGAGCTCTGCCTCATTGCCATCCATGTACTAATTATCAAAAGCATGTTACCACCTTTGGCAAGTAGAAGCATACAGGTGATGAAACACATTTATAGCGACTGCCTACAGGAGATGAAGCACATTTGTAGTGACTGCCAGGTGGCTTTATATAGTACTTCTCATTAACCCTTTCAGCAATGTTTCCTGCATTAAATAGCACTTGCTTTTCTAGTTGTGGCGTTTGCAAAATTCTATACTTACAATTAGGGACTAATTGTAAGTATAATTCTTACAATACTTACAATTCTTATAATACTTACAATTAGGGACTAATTGTAAGTATAATTGTAAGTATAAGTGTAATTCTTGAACTTTGTATGTAAAGAAGAGGACAACAGCTAGTGTTGCATATGGATGTCAAATTTTGCTTCATATATTGAGGTGGGAGGTTGGGCAATATCTATTTTTGGCTAAGATTTTGCTAATTCCCACTGGTAATTCTTGATGGTACTGCAAATGAAACATTTTGTTGTCATCACTCTATTCAGAATAGAAACATTTCAAGCTCAATAAGCAAGATTTTACCCCATGTGAACATCAGGGCAGTTCTGTTCCCAAATATTTAAATGATGCATCTTGGGTGCACTAAAACCTAAGAGACACCAAGGGTATGATTCTTCCCTAGAGTGCTTCTGAAGGAGCTGTGTAGGTGTGAGGTTCTTCTGGTCCTTTTGGTTTTGTGTCTTTGTCATTGCAGATCTCCACATCATGAAGTCCCATTGTGCTATTTCTGTTGCCATCCATTAACTCTTCTACCGTGCTCTTGTTGCACTGACAGAAGTCACTGGAGCTCTCTAGAAAGTTGATGCAAAGTTTGATAACCAGTGTTAGCCAGGCCATCCCAAAGAGGATCCACAGAGAGATTACATTCTTGTACCAGCCTGGGTAGGTACGGTCTGGGTTCATCCCTACAAGAGAATCACCCAAAACATTTCTAGATTAGATCAAGAGTGCCTCTAAGGAGACAGATACTACATATAAAGCAAGGACAGTGGAAATATGACCTAGTATTAGTGATTTCTGTATAAAACATGAGTATGCCATCTATTTAGCATGCAAAGAGATGATGCAAGCATGTTTCATGAATGTGGCAGCAACAGCCTAGGACTACCTAGGAACTGTAAAGATTACCTGTAAGAAAGAATAATAAATCCCAGATTACATCTGTATCAAAGTGAAATTATTCACAATTAAGCACACAGTTTCATTTCCCATTTTCATTTCATCATCACAATTTTGTATTAGTATGTAACAGAGGTCCCCTGCAGGCAGAGCGCTAAGTAGGTTTTATGTACCAGTGAATGCATTTTGTTAAGCCAGGTATAAGTGAGCCTTTAAGAGCAGGAGGGAATGGGCCTGAGCAGTCCCAAAACCTCCAAGAACAATTAAGCCTTGGAAAACAGCCTGAAATTATGCTACCTCTGCCTGGTTTCTCAGGTACTTTGTGACCCCTTTGGAGAAGAATTATATTTTTGGCTGTGTTTCACAATATTTTGTACAAAGAATCTTCTATGTACTAAGTTAGTGTCAGTAGTAATATTAATACAAGCAAAGCAAAGGAATGAGCTCAGCCTTATGAAGTGACTGGGCTGTACCTGTAAAGCCGGCTGGGGTACCCTTATAAACACAGGTGAGATACAGAATACAAATCAGTGGCAGCAAAGTCTTTGCATGAGATTTTCCTCTAGCGCTTCTCAGGAATCATTATTTAGTTCTTACCTTTGGAAGGTTTGTCACTTTATAACTGAATACTTACAGCACAGCAGATAATACAGAACACCTGATACTTTTGGGACAGAATGGGAGGAGTTGACTTTTTTGAGGTGGTACCTCCATGAACCTGGAAGCCACTTCCCATACCACATTGTCCTGGGTTCAGCAGTAGCAGTCCTTTTTCTCCTTAGTAGCTGGTGCAGTGCTGTGGTTTTGACTTCCAGCCTGGGAACAGCACTGATAACACCAATGTTTTTAGTTGCTGCTCAGTAATGTTTAGTCTGACCAAGGACTTTCTGAGTCTCACGCTCTGCCAGGGAGGAGGGGAAGCTGGCAGGAAGCAGAGACAGGACACCTGACCCAAACTGACCAAAGAGGTATTCTATACCACAGCATGTCATGCCCAGGATGTAAAAACTGGGAGCAGGGACCCGGAAGACTTAGTTCACGGCTTGGTTGTCGGGTGGTGAGCAGTGGTATTCTCTTCCCTTGTATTTCCCTTGTCATTTATTATTATTGGTGCTAGCAGTAGTGATTTGTGTTATACCTTAGTTACTGGACTGTTTTTATCTCAACCTGTGGGAGTTACATTCTTTTGATTCTCCTCCCCATCCCTCAGGGAGCTGGGGGTGAGGCAGGGTGAGAGTGAGCTAGTGGCTGCATGGTTCTGAGTTACGGTTGGGCATGAATCACAGCACACGTTCCAGTGAAAAGGTACACATAGGGCTGGGTTGAAATGCGACATCCATATAAAAGCTGGTGTTTAGGTATTTATCATCTGTAGTTATATTGTCCTGTCATTACGTGCACAGACTAGCCATTCCCAAATTGTGGTCCGTGAACTGTTACTGTCTACAAGATTGTGAAAAGTAATAACTGGTCAGCAGAGCCATATTAAAAAGCCTATCTTTTACAGCCATTTACTTGGTATTGTTATATTTAATAGAATACATATTGTGTTTTCAATATGAAGGGAGCACAAGACAATTTGATGTCAGCAAACCACGTATAAATGTCTGGGAGCTACCAAATACTTCTGTAGTAACTACTCTTTGGACTGACTTTCTACATCAAGTTGAACTTCAGTGAGAAAAAATATTATATTCATCCTTCAAACAAGCACCTTTCACTGATGTTAAATTCAAAGGTTTTAAAATTTCTTGAATCTAAATAATAAATGAAAACAGGAAAGAAGGGCTATCTGGGTTTTTCAAGCAGAATGCTTTATCCACTGATAGGTGCAAGATTTAAGATGTTTTAGTCTTTTTGTCTCCCAGGGATTCAAGGATGCATGTGTTTTTCTAATCAATTTGTTTTTAATGAGAAAATCTTTATCAGAAG
Source organism: Ara ararauna (assembly GCA_028858755.1). Classification (NCBI taxonomy): domain Eukaryota; kingdom Metazoa; phylum Chordata; class Aves; order Psittaciformes; family Psittacidae; genus Ara; species Ara ararauna. Next base: position 104,525,310 of record CM054379.1, read on the forward strand.
GGTGTGTCCTGTGTTTCAGCAAATGCATCGGGAGTAGATCCAAAGCCATTTCCTCTGGCAAAGGGTTTTGGCAACTAAAACTGGGCTGTGCCTGGTGCCTGACAGTCTACACCTAAGTGACTTAAGCTGCCTTTTAGAAAGCATCTGTCCAAAAAAGGGTTTTTGACAGAGGAAACAGTCACTGTCTGCTAATGGTGATGCAGAGTAACATCTGCTTAAAACTAACTGCTGCTGACACTGGAGCACACCAAGTGCACCATCAGCGACTGCTGCCATGAAAAACGTAGTGCTCCAGTCTGGTGTTACAGTTGTTCAAGGGGCAGATAACCTGAATACTAAAATATTACTCATTGACTGGGAAATTATTTCTTTGTTATCTCAGCAATCATGTCTTCTCCAACCTGTCAAATGCCTACCGCAACACATAATTTACTGTGATTTATCTTTACTGTAAGGGTGGTGAGGCACTGGAACAGGTTGCCCAAAGAAGTGGTGAATGCTCCATCCTTGGAAGTGTTCAAGGCCAGGTTGGACAGAGCCTTGGGTGATGTGATCTAGTGTGAGGTGTCCCTGCCCATGGCAGGGGGTTGTAACTAGATGATTTTAAGGTCCTTTCCAACCCAAACCATTCTAAGATTCTGTGATCATCAGGTCTGTGGGTTGCTAGTGGTGCAAAACTGCCAATCTGGGAGCTTCATATGGCACACATGTAGCTTTCATGTTTAGTAGCTGAAAGCAATGAAGTGCAAACTACTCACCAATCACATAATCTCCAAATCCTATAGTGCTGAGGGTAATGAAGGAATAATAGAAGCCTTCTTCATAAGACCAGCCTTCTTTGTCAGAGAGCAACAAAGGAGGTAGCAGAAGGAACAATAACAAGCCAGTCACCAGTGCAGAGGTCTTAATCAGCAGGGAAGCTTTTTTCTAGTAAAACAGGAAGATAAAAAGAAAAGAAAAGAGAAAAAAGATGAAATAGTCACAAGGAGAGTGTCAGGGAAATTCCAGATCAGTTTCTCGTTGAAGATGATACTAGACTCCATAAAAACACACAGACATTCATGATGTTCAACCACTCTGATATCTGTTGGAGGGATGGTACAGCCCGGCACAAGCAATCCAGGAGGTTCCTCGATTGTGTGGAAGACAACTTCCTTCTGCAAGTAATAAAGGAGCCAACAAGGAGAATTGCTGCGCTTGACCTTGTGCTCACCAACAGGGAAGGGCTGGTTGGAAATGTGACACTCCAGGGCAGCCTTGATTGCAGCGATCATGAGATGGTCGAGTTCGAGATCCTCAGGGCAGTGAGAAGAGTGTGCAGCAAGCTCAGTGCCCAGGACTTCAAGAGAGCAGACTTTGGCCTCTTCAGGAACCTGCTCAGTAAGGCTCCATGCGATATACCCTAGAGGGCAGGGGGGCCCTAGACTGTTGGTTGATATTTAAGGATCACCTGCTGCAAGCTCAGGAGCAATACGTCCCAACTAGAAGGAAGTGCTGCAGGAGGGCCAGAAGACCTCCTTGGATGGATAAGGAGCTGCTGAGGAAGCTTCAAAGGAAAAAAGAGGCTTATAAAAGGTGGAAGCAAGGACAGGCAGCCTGGGAACAATACAGGGATGTTGTCCAGGAAGCTATGGATAGGGTTAGGAAAGCTAAGGCCCAGTTAGAATTAAACTTGGCTAGGGATGTGAAAGATAACAGGAAGGGATTCTATAGGTACATTGTGATTAAAAGGCAGACTAGGGGCCAACATGGGCCCTCTCCAGAAGCTATTGAGAGAACTGGCTACCCTGGATTTGGAGAAGGCTGAGGTTCTTAATGACTTCTTTGCCTCAGTCTTCACTGGCAAATGCTCTGACCACACCAACAAAGCCTTGGAAGGCAGACGCAGGGACTGTGAGAATGCAGACCTTATGCTCACTGTAGAAGAGGGTCTGATTCGAGACCATCTTAGAAACCTGAACGTGTACAAGCCCATGGAACCTGATGAAATCCATCTATGGGTCCTGAAGGAGCTGGCAAATGAAGTTGCTAAGCCACTGTCCACCATATTTGAAAAATCATGGCAGTCAGGTAAAGTTCCCAACTGCTGGAAAAAGGGAAATATAACCCCCATTTTCAAGAAGTGGAAAATGGATGAGCTGGGGAACTACAGACCAGTCAGTCTCACCTCTGTGCCTGGCAAAATCTTGGAGCGGATTCTCGTGGAAGGCATGCTGAGGCACATGAAAAACAACAAGGTGGTTGGTGACAGCCATGCTGGGGGAAGTCCTGCCTGACCAATCTGGTGGCCTTCTATGATGGGGCTACGGAACTGATGGACAGGGGTAGAGCAGTTGATGCCATCTACCTGGACTTGTGCAAAGTGTTTGGCACTGTCTCACATGACACCCTTGTCTCTAAGTTGGAGAGACATCAATCTGATAGGTGGACCACTCAGTGGATAAAGAACTGGCTGGATGGCTGCATGCAAAGAGTTGTGATCAACGGCTCAATGTCCAGCTGGAGACCAGTTACAAGTAGTATCCCTCAGGGATCGGTGCTGGGACTGGTCTTGTTCAACATCTTTGTTGGTGACATGGACAGTGGGATTGAGTGCGCCCTCAGCAAATTTGACAATGACACCAAGCTGTGTGGTTCGGTTGATATGCTGGAGGGAAGGAATGCCATCCAGAGGGACCTTGACATGCTTGTGAGGTGGGCTGATGCCAACCTGATGAAATTTAACCATGCCAAGTGCAAGGTCCTCCACCTGGGTTGGAGCAAGTCCAGGCACAGCTACAGGTTGGGCAGAAAACAGATTCAGAGCAGCCCTGCGGAGAAAGACTTGGGGGTGTTGGTTGATGAGAAACTTAACATGAGCCATCGGTGTGCGCTCGCAGCCCAGAAAGCCAACCGTATCCTGGGCTGCATCAAAAGGACCGTGACCAGCAGGTCAAGGGAGGTGATCCTGCCCCTCTACTCTGCTCTTGTGAGACCTCACTTGGAGTATTGTGTGCAGTTCTGGTGTCCTCAACATAAAAAGGACATGGAACTGTTGGAACAAGTCCAAAGGAGGGCCACAAGGATGATCAGGGGACTGGAGCACCTCCCATATGAAGATAGGCTGAGAAAGTTGGGTCTGTTGAGCCTGGAGAAGAGAAGGCTGTGTGGAGACCTCATAGCAGCCTTCCAATATCTGAAGGGAGCCTATAGGGATGCTGGGGAGGGACTCTTCATGAGGAACTGTAGTGAGAGGACAAAGGGTAACGGATTCAAACTTAAACAGGGGAGTTTAGATTGGATATAAGGAAGATGTTCTTTACTGTAAGGGTGGTGAGGCACTGGAATGGGTTGCCCAGGGAAGTTGTGAATGCTGCAACCCTGGTGGCGCTCAAGGCCGGGTTGGACAGAGCCTTGGGTGACATGGTTTGGTGTGAGGTCCCTGGCCATGGCAGGGGGGTTGCAACTAGATGATCTTAAGGTCCTTTCCAACCCCAACTATTCTCTGATTCTATGTCCACTAGAGTAAATGGTGCTGCTCTTCCAGTCAACACTGACTTCGTGAGTTCATTTTGACTGAAGTGCATGTGAAGCTCGTCACCTCCATGAGTCCTAAATTCATGCCAGGTTAAAGCCTATTTCACAAATGTTCCCATATAACTTACACGTGAAATTCTAACTCCAACTGATGATAAACAGACCAGATATTCTGGTCTATTGCATGGCTCTAGGGCTCCGGCACTTCTGTTCCTATAGGGGAAACCATTCATCGTAGAAGTTCCCTCAATTAATAAACAACCTTATCTAACACCTCATAGGGCTGTCATAAACTAAATATATCTGCTTCCAGTTATTCCTGAGTATTGCTGCCTTTCTGTCTAAATAGGTAGGCAGCTGTCTTTGTTAGTCACAGAATCCTAAATACCAGACAATGCCCTTTCTTTCTTTAATTTCCTGAACCTGAGGGTGAGACATACCTATCTATATTGCTTACCTGCAAATGAAATGCCTCTTCTAGGCGATGGGCACAATGCTGAACCCACAACAACATCAGCTGCCCAATTTCATTCAGGAGTACAAGATTCAAGGGGATCCCAAAGAGTGCAAACAAGATGCAGAAGATTCGACCAGCCACAGTGCTGGGACTCAGGTTCCCGTAGCCTAAGCAGGAAAGAAATGAGGTGTTAAAGCTAAAATATTTTCTCCTTGCCCTTCTCCCACAGAAGGGTGAATCTCTATCTTCTACAAAAGTTAGAGAAGAAGGTCACTGCTCCAAAAAGGACCTTTTTTGTAAATAACTAAGTTACATCTATTGTTTGCCATATCCTATTGCAGTTTAGAAAATAACATTTCTTTCCCTGCCAGTTTTGCTTAGTTCCTTTCCCATTTACCAGGCAATTTCCTCTTCCCTACCCACTGTCCTGGCTGGGGTCTGACGTAAATGCAAACCTTCTGTTTAGTTCAGTTTTTGGAAGCATTGTTGTCATAGGGTTTGCTGGTAAATGACCCTACATGGCTGTCAGATGGCCTCTGAATCACAATAATAGTGTTTTAATTATAACAACCACCTTTTTCTACCTTTGTCCCACAAAATTAATGAACTTAACACTGCCTCCTTGCTTATATTCCTCTTTTGTGCCACAAGTATCAAACACACCTTAAGCTTAAATTGTCAAAATGTTTGCCTAGAGTCAATAAACCCAGAGAAATTATATTTAACCCGAGTAAAACGCTTTGGTTTCAGACCTATACAAAAAAAGAAAAAGAAGTGCTTGAAATGTTGCCCTTTTTCTCCTAATCATATGAACTGGTCTAATAAAGGTACTGTCCTGCAAGCACAGCCTTGTATCCTTAGACCATTACACCTTCAACATTATTGCAGCAATATTTATCTTTGTTTCCCATATCTTGTTTTAAAAATGTCCTGTCAATCTGCAGACTTGCACTTTTGTAATTTCAAGTGGTTTATACCACCCGAAAATCAGGTTCAATTTTGATCTATTTCACAGGACACTTTTTAAGATAGCGAAAGGACTAGCACATGACAAGCATTTCAACAGAAACTTAGCCTAAGCCTATGGCCTTGACTGCATTTCAAAATCACCTCTACTCACTAGAGATTTGTGTATGCCCATATACAAGGTTGACAATCTGTCAGTTCATCTTTTCACCACACATAATCGATCCCCTCCCAGTGACGCCCAACTCTTGATTCAGCTCAAGCCCAGAGATGCTCCCACCACTGATGCCTTCCTACCATGCCTATAGGTGGTGTAGTCCTAGGGCAAATGAGCAATCCCCCAGGAGGGAGAAGTCCAAGGGTTGGGCTCCTTACGCTAGATAAGTAAGATTGCAAACACCTGTGGTTGATTAGATGGAGCCCCATTCCTTCACTAACTTCTGTCTCACGCCAGTTGCAGTAAGTCACTGGTTTATCACTTATAAAATAGTGATTAGAGCTTATGATGTCTATATGTTCTCTGCCACGTTTTGTACTGACAGAATTTCTCCCTGTGGACAATTCTGTAAACATTTGATTGAGCACATGCACCATCAAACTATCACCAGATAAGGTCTGGCAGCAAATTGTTCCGCAGTATGTAAGCAGGCAAACCCCCACAAATTCAAAACTTTACTATCTTGAGGACTTTCGCTCCAATAATTTTATGCTTGAATGATTTGTGAGCCCATGGATTTGATGTAAATGATAACACATGATATACCTCCAAAGCAATGGCCTTAGCAGCCTGTCCCAAGAGGGGGCAGAGAATCCCCCCGAAAAAAATGGGATGCTGTTAAGTAACTAGAGGTTGTTTTGAAAAACTTTGTGTCAAACAAAGGAACTAAATTAAGGCTGTACAGCAGCTTTCATTCCAGTGCCATGTTCTTCATTTATGAGCAGCTTCATGATACTTGTGCACTTTTCTTCTCCCCATGTGGAATTGTTGATTTCTGTCAGCTTTCACTATTTCTAGACTAGCAGGTGTGATAAATGAAAGGCACAGATCATAGAACTGTTTGGGTTGCAAGGGACCTTTAGGATCATCTGTTTCCAGACTCCCTGCCACAAGCAGATACACAGTCCACAGGACCAGAATGCTCAAAACCCCATCCACGTACATGCAGGCAAGTACGTTTGGTAGGTGAACCTATCTAAGTGAATTTAAGAGATATGGGCCCAGTATGATCTGTTTCACACTGGCTGTGCCACATTTCAGTGGATTAGTTCCAGTCTTTCTCTTTTGCGGAATGAAGGTGTTTTGCAGGCTGCTCTGGACTCAGGAGAAAGAGGTGGGGGGCATTTACTGTGAGGCTGGAGTCTGAATGTGAGTCACATACATTTATAGCAGCTATTCTCCCCCTATCTTCTATATCTAATTTAAAAAGACAGTGTAATGGCTCAGGCAGTTCATTCTACCCACAGCTTTCCAGGTTATTTTTGGAGAAAAACATCAGATAAGAGAGGAAGGAAGGTCCATAATCACAGGTCACTGTGTGAAGCACAGAAGCCTTCAGCATTTTAAGGACCCAACACAGTGCTAACTGGAGAGCATCCAAGGTCAAGCTGTACATTACATCTATTTTAGAGCAGCAAATTCAGTGATGTAAGAAGGTCTAATATGCACAGTAAGCCCAGCACACCATGTGCAAAGCAGTTATGGTGTTTGATTTGTTTGGCCCCGTTTCCCCTTGGGCTTAGTAGCTCAAGACAATTTCCTGAAGACTTGGTGTGCAGTTGCTGTAAATATGGCAAAAAGCCACATTCCACTAGATTTTTACACAGGCTACAAAGTTTGGTCAAACAGCACAGGAGACTTTAGATCATGCGAAATAGTCAGCAATTTACATCTGACTGATGACACCCCCTTGATTTTGGACTAGACAAATATATGTCAACATAGTTTTATATAAACCTCAAATGTTATAAAACTCAGGCAGGAATGGGTAAATGCGACTCACCCTCTCCAATAAACAGAATGAGGGTAATCAGTGTCTTTCGTCATTGTGTTCTGTGAACTTGGTTCAGATCTAATGCAAAGATTAAAGCTACATTGGTAGGTGTGTCACATCCCTCTAAGTATGCTACTGGGATATCACCTAGTGTATGCCTGAACGAAGAGACACAGGGTGATGCTCGACAAAAACCTAATAGAGGTCAAAGTGTAAGCATTTTTACTGAAGAAGCTGGAGTAAATGCTTGTATAGCTCCTCATGTTGAAATGAAGTGCAAAGTAATTTAATCTTCCTCAGAAGCAACAAGAGTGGTTTATTTCTAAATGTTCATACTTATTTCTAGATGTTTTACCTCATGCGCTGTTACACATATTAAGTCTTTTCCTGTTTGCCCATTATATTCCTATGCATAAGAGATTCAGAGGCTCTGCTAAGAGGAGACTTGCGTGATTAACAGATTATTAGTAAAAGGTCTCTTCATTTGCAAGGCAGTATCCTTCTTGCAGTGCCCCCCAGCTCAGCAGAGTCAACTGTGACTTCCTGCTACCCACAGTGGGAGGTTTGTTTGGCTCCTGTTCTCACTGCCCAGATGCAAGAGTATTTTAAGCAAAAAGTGCTTAGAATGAAGAAATTGTTTTTCACAGGCTAAGAACCAGCTGAAAATTCACCAAATAATTTCAGCTGTGGAAAAAAACAGAATTAGATTTACAAAAAAGCTGGAGGAAGCATCACTTTTCTAACCAGTAAGTTTTTCAGTGGTTTAAGCATCCAAGCGCATTTTTTGGGAGATTTTGATTAAATATTTCCCATACCTGTCACCTGGACACAGCCACTGAGCTCAGAACACATCTTAAAGGAAGTCACAGTTGTTTCCAATTCATTGTCCATGGAGGGTGACTTTGCTGAGGCCTCCCAGTTATTCTACACAGAAACAGGACTCTGAAACCCCAGACAGCCCCAGTATTTGTAGTGGCATCTTGGTTTTACGATTAGAACCAACAAAAATAATCCAGTTTGTTTTAAAAGCAGTGGTAGCAGAATCTCAGGGACTGTGTCATATATGGGCAAGCTCATTGGTACCCCAACAGGTTGATCCAGGGTCTGTGTGGGAGGGCATTTTAGCTGGTGCAGTGATGAAGTAGAGACCAATGACTAACACTGTTAGGCTGAAACCACACATTTAACAAAGCTATTTAACAGTTTTAGCCCTATGAAATTCCAGGCAACAGCAAAATTTAGTTGCACACTCCTGCGAGTGAAAGGCCACAAAACTGCTTGGGATGAATACTGCAGTCTTCTATTTGTTACATTTGTACTGTGTATACACTGTAACCTGTAGAATTAGTCTCAAGAGGATGAGGTGGCAGGAAAGCAGACCAAATTCACCAGTGCTAAGGAGACAGCTTAGAGGATGTTACTGACAGTGTTATCCCCACATCCTCTAGTAACCTCTCATGGACCACTGTGCCACTTCCCACTTGGGCAAGGCTGTAAAGCAGCTCTGCCAGCTGCCACAGGGCAGGGAAGAGATCAAACACATCAAAGGCGTGGGGCTCTTCAGCAGAGAACTCCCCTCCACAAACCTGAGGGTCACGGCAGATATAAAAGTGGTTCTGGGCTGTTATTTTGTGCTTTAACTACTTTGAGACATCAAGTTGCTTTAACTGGATTTCCCAGTGTATTGCCAGCCAGCAGTGGGCAGAAGCCTGGGTGTATCTTGGTTGCTCCATCATGTGCTAGGCAGCACTACAGAGTCAAGTCTTAGAGAAACTTGCTGGCCCAAACCCCTACACTGCTAGGACTTAACAGCCCTGAAGTAGTTGTTTTTTTCCCCTCATGGGAATCATCTGTGGCAACATGTCTGTGACGATGTACTGAATACTACCTCTCACTCTATAGACAGCTCCTTGCCTCTTTGCTACCCTCAATCCTTTGGGGGATTGTTGTCAGGAGCTATGATACTGTGTTAACCAGAGAAGGAAAGGATGGAAGGAAGGTCTTCCCCTTCATTTCTTCACTATAAGATAGTTTACTTGTCCAATATTGTGTTTAAGAAAGGGTCTTTGAAATTCATACAAATAAGCTTTGCTAAGTATCAGGGAACAGTAAAGCAGCACTTGGTAATGGCATCCACCCACCCAAGATAGAGGTGGATGTTCAGGCTACAGAGGACAATACGTTTTCTCCTACTCTTAGGTTAGCACAGGCAGCCTCAGTCTCATCACAAATCTTTTCCCTAGCACCTTCTCTGAAATTACACCACCCTGTAGTCATTTGGCTTTAGGAACTTTCTCTTTGTGCCCCATTCTGAACTTGCTTTGACCTTTGCCCTGTTAGTCCAAACTGACTAGGAGGAGAGTAAACACAGAAAGGAAAGACTTTGTGTTGGAAGGGATAAAGATGTCACAGAGAGAAAACAGACAGAAAGTAAGCTTTTCTTTAATCATGTTTAGTACTACATCTCTAAGGGAACTCCGAGTATGATTCTTCATGGCATTGAAGAGAGGGCTCCCATGGAAACATCTGCAGAAAAAGAGATAACATACAAGATCTGGGATGTCATGTAAGATACAGCGTTGAAGAGAGCACAGAAACACAACAATGGGGAGAAGGAATCAGCGGAAAGCCAGGCTGCCCAACCACATGATCAAAAGTTCAAAATGCAGTTCTATTCAAATTATGAAACTGGCCAGAAACTACACAGGCTTTGGGGTACTTCCTTAAACAGCAGATTTTGGTTCATACATGTCTGTCCTTTAAACCTTTGGGACCAGGGTATCAAGTGTGCCCAGGCTTCAGGTTAGAACTTTGTTTTTTAAGCAAAATTTATATACTGCTTTTAATCACAAGTGGAAATAGATAATGCTCTCATTTAAATGGAAGAAGGTTACAGCACAGAAGATGCTGCAAGATGAGACATGGGGATTCAAACTGTCAGTAGGAAAAGAAACTAATGTTCCTCAGTTGGTGTTAATGGGGAAAGCCGCTAAAATCCCCTTCCAGATCCCAGTGAAACTGTGTTCTGTTAAGAACTGGAGAAACACACCAAGCCTTCTGAAGGGGGTTAAAAGCACCTAAAGCAGAAAACAGAAGCTGACAGAGCAGAAAGGGCATCTCAAAGGGAAGTGATGAAGGTAAAAGTGATAATGGCTTTGACAATGCTGTTTGAGAAAATTGAGGAAAAAAAAGCTGATGCAAAAACCATAAAGATATTACATCATGTAAGACACCAGCAAGGCACAGATAGCATTAGTTGCAGAGGCAGAATGTCAAAGCGACAAACAGGACAAAGGAGCTACAACTGCCTGAACACATGGAGTAGAGTCCACCCAGATTCTTCAACAAAATCTTTATGTAGTACCCCTAAGCTCCTGAGACACTTTTCTCCATTAGCATTACAACTCAATCATTTCTGAACTCATTTGCCAGAATGCCTTTTTAACTCCTATACATTAATCTTGAGAAGTGTGACCTGCTTTCAACGGTTCCATACTTACATACTGGACTAAGCTCTTCCTTGCCACATAAGGACATAAAAACCTCAACAAACCTTTTTCAAACTCTCTCAACTATGTCATTTACCCCATAGCCATGCCTTTTACATGAAGCTTCATATTGTGAATCACTCCTCTGAACTTCGAGTTCTTGGTTAAGGACCTTGTTTCTTTACTCGACATACATCATCGGTTATCCTTCCTCAGCCATCCAGTGATGTCTGAGTCAAGGAGACTGCAGCAGCCACTATCTCGAGAAGTTGTGTAAAGGAAGAGTATGGGTAATAGACACAAGGTAAGGCTCTGTGAGGCCATCTCTATTTTCTTCTTCAACATACTGTTATTGACAGAGTGCTGAGACACTAACCTGTATTCATTTAGCAATTTAACTTGAAAAAGCAAGATCTGGGACTCAGTTGTCTGAAGTTCACTTCATAGAGGTGACTTATTCATCATTCTCAAGTCCACAATCAAAAAATCATGAAAAAGCCCCTAGAGTCACAATATCAGCTTTAAAGCCATGATATAGAGAGCTGTAATATTTGTTTCTTTTTATTTGTCCCTCCTATCAAGTCAGTCATTGTCATCCCCCAGCCATCAGGGTACGGAGTTTATTTAAAGAAATTAAGAAAGAGCAACTCAGGCTTTCATTGAGCAACACCCAGAAATGTTTAATCTACATCTCTGCCAATAACACAAAACCCTCTTGTATTGTAAGATGACAAATTTGATTCTTCCCAAATGTTGTTAACTTAAATCTGTTGTGGAAAGCAGAGTTACTTCGACAGCTTAGATACTGAAGGGTTAACCTACTGAAATATGCAGAGCAACTCTGAGCAGATGCTACTTTGTACCGGAGGCTGCAAGCAAACGCGCAGTCTCTAAACTGGAAACCCACAGCTAGTGTAGCCCTGTCTAATAAGCCTCTACTGCCATCACCTGGTACAACCCCTACCTGGTAGTGAAGCACACCAAACACTTCCCAGCCAGAACAATACATGCGCAAAAGAGCAGGGCAGAAAGATGCACCGAGTCACAGGAAGGTACCACACCCTCTGCTTCCCAGCAAAAAAAAACCCTCTCTATGACCTCTTGTCTGGGGGCTTAATGTTCTGAAGTCAATGTGTATTCAACAACGATGAGAGAAATCAAAAGAATGCTCCATATGGGTGCACAGAGAAAATGCTTGATCTAAAACTGTACTTGAAATTGAAGAGATGTGACAGATTCAACATGAATCAGGAAGGTTTTTGATATCCAACAACCATCTCTCCACTTTGTCATCCCATCCCAGTCTCCCCCCCCCATGGTTTTTGTAATACTGAGCCACACAGTAAGAAAAAGATGTCAGGTCAAGTTATTAATGGTTTTGGGGACTGGGGACATGTACTGACAATAATTAATAGCATCTGTTTTAAGTAACAGCATACTTAGATACATCTTATTGTTTCCATTCTTTCCACACCACTTATTTCCACCAGTCCTTCAAGGCTTTGCATTACTCATTTGCTGAAACCTGATTCAGCTCTTTTATTTATCTAGCTTTTTGACTTTCACCTGAACAAGCAGTAATTAGAAGGAATAATTTATAAATACACCCTCCAAGGATTCAACAGCCAGTACTTTTTCCAAGTCACTCTCTCTCCTTGTGACAGGAAAGGCTCATTGCAATGCACAATTCACCTCAAAACTCTCAGAGAGCACCAGGCTTGGGAAAGTACAGGCAGTGCAGCACTGCGAAGTTCAGGCCCCAAAAGCTGAGTAACTTAGTAGGGATATGTACCAAGCAAATAATCCCTGTATCTAATTAGAGATCACTACTGCCCTTGCACTGACAAAGCTTTTCTGGGGCTAGGTTTATGGGTGCTTACCTACTCTATGATCTATCAAAGCTACAGGAGGCCCCACAGGACCAGATCAGCATCTGATAGTACACATCCTCATTCCCACTCCCATCCCACCTATAAGGCAGCCCTGCATGCAGCAAACTCTTACCAATGGTTGTTATTGCAGAGATGGAGAAGAAGAAAGACCCACTGAAGTCCCACCTGCCCAGGCTAGTGGTGTTTCCCTGGAGGGTTATGCCACTCTTGTAGGCTTGGACAATACCCTGCAAAGAGAAATACGTGAGATCCCAGAAGCCCCCTTATGGCAAGTTTGCATGACTGGCATTTCCAGCACTGGCTGGTAAAGTTGCAAAGAGCAGCTACTTCCAATTCTGTTGTTTCCCTTTTAATAGGGGATATCCTGGACCTTAGAGAACAAAGAACTGAGAGGTCAGAAAAGCCAAAAGCCAGCATATTGTTTCTAAGGGAAGGGCACAAGGCATTTACAGCATAAGAGAAAGTTGTACATGCAGATGGTAGGTCATACAAGTAAGTGTGGAAGATATGGGAGGGAAAGAGCTACTTAGAGAAAGCTTAGCCAGTTAGTTATGAGAACTACATTATGACACATTCATTAGGAAAACAAAGCATTCCCAGATGGGATATTCTCATAGCAGAAGTCCCAGAAGAGCAAATACACATGCACATGTAAAATATACAGATCCCTTGTCTACACTGAGGTTTATGTATACGACATGAGGTAGGAAATGGAGACTACACAGAATGGCCAGTCTACTAGTATTGAGCATTATGTCCCCACATCAGGGATGTAAATATGAATAAACGGATTAATTTAGCATGATGCCCAAGTCTGTTCAATCCACCTGGGAAAGATTCAGAATTCACTATGCTGAAGTGTGCAGTTATGCCAAAATAAGATATCAATTGTCTTAACAGTGCCCACTATCTGACTATACTTTCTCATGCCAATAAAGTTAATGATATTGAATCGAGTTGTGTTCAAAACAGCATTAATCACAGCATGTACACTAAACATTTCACTGACAAAAAAATCCTTGAGAGTTGATTATCCTGGAATGTAAATTGTAGCCAAGAATATGTAAAACTCATCACCTCTGGGCAAGATATGCAGATATCAAATAATGCTAACCCTATCCTAACAATAAGGCTGCTGCTGAAGCTATCACCGTTGATAATAAAAGGAATTACTGTCAGGTTAGATTTGCATCAGTTGCAAGATTTACAAAGTCATAGTTTGTATATCCATCAAAAACAAACCAACACTTCAGGCCTCCAAAGCAAGGAAGCTTTGTCCCATTTTACTGATGTAACAGACTGTAAGTTACTAATATTATACGGGGCTGTGAATTAAAATCTATTTCCAGAGACCCAGACAGCACCTTAACTACAAGGACTATTATCTCTTTTCTCCAGACCTACTAGTTCTCACATTAAGAGCACAGAGCAGCTCAGAGATCAATGCATTTTTTCAAGTAAGAAATGCTGTTTGATAGTCTCATTCTCAGAAATATCTTTGTTTACTCATAACTCAAGGCAATTTAAACCATTCAGGGTCACCTTACAATCTATTAAAGTGTAACAACATGCTTTTCTCTGCGCAAGATAGAGCAGAGAGACCTTGCTCTGAAAAGGGCTAAGGGCCAGATGCTGTATTGTAGCTTGCTTCCTTCTGTGAATTGTTTCTGTAACTTGTGTGGGGCAACTGACAGGAAAAATGAGTAGGCAGCGTAAGTGACATGAAAGAAGCAAACTTGCCCCTGCCTCCCCCCCACCAAAAAAAAAAAAAAAAGGACATTGAAAAGGCTGTATCAGGAAGCCTCCAGTGTGACTTCTTTTTATATAGTTGTGTTTAATTCCCCCTTCCAACCCCACTTCTTACAGGCCAAGTGTAAGAAGTGGTGTAGTAATTGCCTAGTCAGGAATCATAGTCTTCATTAATATAAAAACTCCCTAACTAAACCATATGTCAAAGGAGACACTTGAAATTTATACAGATAGCCATTATCTTTTCCCCTCCAGAAACTAGTGTTTAAGTTTGAAAATAAAAAGCTTATTATTTCTCTGAAACTTTCCTTCTGTAGCCTATGATCTCCACTGTTCTAAGTGGTTAGTCTTGAATAGGTAGCTGCTGGAACAGCAATAGTCCAGCTCTCATCATCTTGATCAGGGAGGCTCTAATGCACACATACAGCATGTCCATTCTCCCGCTTGATATCCTGCTGATACAAGCTCAGCAGTTGACAATATTACACGCACATCAAGCTTTTAAAGCCAGAAACATTTAAACCCCAGAGGATTGTAAGAAACTGTAGCTGAATGGGCTCAAAGAAATGGAAACTTCTTCAAGCAGAAAGGGGAAATAAGACATCGTGTGAGAAGCAAGTAGCAGCAATCAGGTCATTAAATTTCACATCATTGCACACTTCAGTTCTGCATGGTTTAGGACCAAGAGGCTGCTCAGTTATAAGCACCCATGTCAGCTTTACAGTGATTTCTAACAGCACAGCATCTCAAGAGTCCTTGTCTCAACATTCCTTGAGGTGATGCTACAGCTAGGAAGTACAGCATTTGTCTTAAGAATGTGTGGGTAGGCTAAAGTAATAGCACTAAATGCTGTGAGGATGCTGCACTGATCTCAATGAGAAGGAAGGTATTGTACTCATTGGCAAAGAGCAAGCACTGAGCTTGCAGCATGCCATCTGTTTCCTCTGTCTGGGATTGAAGCATTTACTTAGAGCATGTTTGCAGCAGGTTTTCAAGAGCCTTCTGCATAAGCCTTGTTAAATCTTGTTATCAAACATCCAGATAACATCATTAACTACTGGGCTCACGGGCACCTGGCAAAGCCCATTTTGGGGAACACTGTATACTCATGCAAAACAAACCCACTTGAATAAACAGACAAATAAACAGACACTCCCAGGAGAAATTCAAGTTCATTCACTGTTAGAACGAAAATGCTACTCTGACATCCTTAAAGAGGAGGACTCATAATGGGGAGAGATAAAAAACAAAACCTGGTATCCTTAAGTAAAAAAAGGTTTTATTATAATATCTAGAATCAACCTTTGACACAGCAACAATGATGATAGAAAATTAAAGATTGATTTTTCCTTGAACAGTAGGACTAATGGAGCTTGCCTTCCTACAGATGTCCTGATAGAGGTGAATTCATGAAAGAAATCCATAAAAAGCTATTAATACACAGAAATTACTTCTGGCACTGAAAGTCCTTGGATTACAAAGGCTGAGTGAGCATTAAGGAAGATATCAGTATATACTTGCCTTAATTTAATATTTTCCTCTAGACTTCTCGTTTTGGCTAGTGGTCTTTTTCATAGAAGAATTAAAAGTGGTTTATAACAGAGCATAAAGAGAACACAGGTGAAAGCAACTAATAAACGCTAACAGAACAGCTGAATTATCCCTGCTTTTCCCATTGAAGAGGCACTGATAGGTCTCCAGTGTTTATTTTCAAAAACCACTTGAAGCATATTTTAAGCTGTGGGCTCAAGATTTACTAAAAAGGAACTAAACCATACACGTTGTTACATCTGCTTGGTTCCCTTAGCATGCCTTTTTGAGAACCAGAGGCTTATGTTTTGCTTTACACTTATTTTGAGGTGAAATCCTAAGGGTTTTCCTTTTTCACTTAATTAGGCTAGTAATTTATACAGCGTCTTCTCCAAAACCTAATGCATTAAAAGGCACCTAGTAGAAGCAGCATCTCAAATCCAGTGTTCAAAAACATGTATCTGTCTGACCTAAACCAGCCGATACCATCAACTGCTCAAACAAAACGACTCTTGAAGTTGCAGAGCTTGGGCTTGATATTTTGGGAACTTGAAAGGTCATGTGAGCAACTGAAAGTAGTATAGGGAAGAAACAAGTGGCTGGTTAGAATAATCAGAAAGAAACAGAACTCAGTTCCACTTAAGTTTCTACTGACAGACAAGCTACACCACATAAAGTAGCTTCACTTCTCTGCACTTCCCCCTTCCAGTAATTTACAGTTCACAGCAACTATTACATCTTTAGCTGACAATACTTATTTTAAACTGCAGATAAAAATTTCTATGGAAACTATTATAACTACTATAGGATAAATTAAGATATCTTTGATTCTTAGGCCTTCATGAGTCAATGAAACTTGACTTGCAAGCTGATACATTTGCTCTTCAAGTAGACTGTTCTCTTTCTTATTAGCACCTGCAAAGCCTGCTTGCATGGTCAAATATTATTATAGTTAGTGATTAAAAACCAGCATAACTTCCATTCAAAGTAGTCTATTTAAATGTAGATGTCTGCCCTGTTATTTTTGTGATAAAACATGCCTTAGAACACCAAAATTTGGCTTCCAGCTCCTTTCTACTTAACCATAAGCTCTGAAGTTCTGGTTAAGAATATCATAAGCCAATACCTACAAATGCACACTTTGTTAGATCATTACATATATCCTACTACAAAATCAAAGCCTACTTTTGTGCATACTTCTGCAGGGAATTCCTTCCTTTAATTCAAGCTCACTAGTAACTCCATGAGGAAGATGTGGATTTCTGCTGACTCCCTTATATATTTTATCTCTGATTTATCAAACTTTTTTCAGGATGGCAATACCCCTTCTCTTCCACCATAAATTGGAATAATTATTTTTGGTTCTTCTTGCAGGGACATCCAAACACAACACTGTCCCAGTTTGGGACATAAAAACCCATAATAATCGCTGTTTCATCCTGCCTGCCTTTTACCCCTTCACTGCTCTGGGGTTGTATTCCGACAAGAGCTTATTAACAAATACCTCATCTGTTCTGGAAAATTCTCAGCAATTTACACAGCTGTGCACCAACAAGCCCAATGTAGTTAGAGTGATAATAGCAAAAACTAAACCACATGCTTGAATTACATTGTCAAATGATCTCTTTTGTTCTTAGTGTCTAGTTAAAAACTCTAACAACTGCAAAAAAATAAGTGAGGTTGCTTATTCTACCAGAACACCCATTGAAGTATCCAGAAGCTTAGTGCAGACTCAGCCTATAGAATTCAGATCCCTCTTGACATTTAAGAGTTGCATCTTTTTCTTCCCTGCAAAACATAGGTTTATTATTTTCTATTTGCTGTGGAGTCACTCTATCTTTCAGCCTGTCGTGGTTTCAGCCTCTATAACTCACGCAGTTTTGCTCACTCACTCCCCCCTCTTTCTTGCCCCCCACTCCCGGAGGGATGGGAAGGAGAATCGAAAAGAATGCAGCTCTCACAGGTTGAGATAAGAACAGTTTAGTAACTAAAGTATAACACAGACCACTACTGCTACCACCAATAATAATAATAACAAGGCAAATACAAGGAAAGAATACAATTTCTCACCACCTAAAACCAAACCCGACCACGCAGTGCATTCCCCACCCTTCTGGGTCTCTCCTCTCCGTCCTCCATCTTGGGCATGACGTGCTGTGGTATGGAATAACCTCTTTGGTCAGTTTGGGTCAGGTGTCTTGTCTCTGCTTCCTCCCGGCTCCCCTCCTCCCTGGCAGAGCATGAAACTCAGAAAGTCCTTGGCCAGACCAAAACATCACTAAGCAGTAACCGAAACACTGGTGTTATCAGCGCTGTTCCCAGGCCCAAAATCAAAAAACACAGCGCTACACCAGCTACCAAAGAGGAGAAAAATGACTGCTGCTGCTGAACCCATGACACAGCCATACCCTTAAGTCTCTCTCATGTACCACGTTGTCCTGGGTTCAGCAGTAGAAGTAATTTTTCTTCTTCTTGGTAGCTGATGCAGTGGTGTGGTTTTACTTCCAGCCTGGGAACAGCACTGATAACACCCATGTTTTTAGTTGCTGCTCACTAATGTTTAGTCTGACAAAGGACTTTCTGAGTCTCATGCTCTGCCAGGGAGGAGGGGGAGCAGAGACAGGACACCTGACCCAAACTAACCAAAGAGGTATTCCATACCACAGCATGTCATGGCCAGTATATAAACTGGGGGCGGTTACTCGGAAGGGCTAGTTCACTGCTCAGTCAGGCTGGGTGTCAGTTGGTGGGTGGTATGTGGCTGTATTCTTTTCCCTTGTTATTTCCCTTATCTATATTATTATTGGTGGTAGCAGTAGTGGTTTTGTGTTATGCAGAGAGTAAGGCACGGACCCCTTTTCTGGTTACAAATGAAATAATTTATTTCACATCTCGCATCTCTTTTATAGTCTACTAAGTGCTAAGCAGTAACTTTACAATCTCTCGTTCCCTTATCATAGAATCATAGAATAGTTAGGGTTGGAAAGGACCTTAAGGTCACCTAGTTCCAACCCCCCTGCCAGGGGCAGGGATACCTCCCACTAAACCATGCCACCCAAGGCTATGTCCAATCCAGCTTATCATCCTGATTTAGCAAAACTGCTAAGAATTACAAATATTCACATTGTTTGGTCTGTCTTTGAGATGCACATCCTGCTTCATCTTGCAAAACTGTCTGCTTTGTTTTGCTAACTGATTTTTACCCTTCATTGCTGTCTTTACAGTTCCCAAGGCTTAGGCCGGACCAGGGCAATAGCACCTGGTGTTTTCTTCACTCTTCCCGGGGCTTAAGCCATACCAGGGCGATAATGCCTGAATCCATTTTGTTAACTATTTCTACCCCTTCACCCACAGTGCTGTACCTTAGCTACCGGACTGTTCTTATCTCAACCTGTGGGAGTCACATTCTTTCAATTCTCCTCCCCATCCCTCCGGGAGGTGGGGGACAAAGAAAGGGGGGGAGTGAGCAAGTGGCTGCATGGTTCTGAGCTGTGGGCTTACACCACGACAGTTCTTTGTGGTGCTCAACGTGGGGCATGAAGGGTTGAGATACTGACAGATCAGACCAGAGTGTGTCTAATTGTATTTGCGATAAGCATTCATTGTTTCAGATTAATAGTCACTCATCACAATACTGACTTATTGTCTCTCAAAGTTGTTGCTCTTGATCTCAGAGTTTCAGCATGTCGTACCTTACTTACAGCTGGTATTTGCTATTTTAGTGTTTATCATCTGGGGAGCCTGGGCTAAGCTTCTTGTTTCGCTATACTCTATGGTAATGACTTGTAATACAATAGACTCATTGATCATGAAACTGATCTGGCTTGTGTTCCCAGTGTGTTCATCACCTCTATACTTTGGGAGGTATATAATGGAAGCAGTTAGCAATTACATATCTTTTTTTCCCTCCTCGGGTGGTCAACCTATGAAGGAGACATTCCCTTACATTCCCAGCTCCCCCTCCAGACTATTTACAGCATCATTTGAGAGTTCTGAAGGTTTTGAATGGCCTTTGGATACCCTTGAGACCTGCCTGCTGACTGGGATCACCATGTTGGCACACATACAGAGTGTGTTTTACCCACGACCATTTCATCTGATCTCGAGAGTTAAGCAGAGTCGGGTTTGGGCCTTGTCTAGAGTTAGATGACAATATAGAAGGATCAAGAGGTTTTCTCCGAGGCTGGACAGTCATGAGTGCCAGGGTGTATGGGATAGCATGGGCAAGTATCCAGGCCAGTGGACCCCTCCAGTGCTTTGGAACTTCAACACTGAATAAGTGCAAAATCTGGAAAAACTAGTAAAACATTTAAATGAGGTGTGTGGTCATCCTGGTCATACCAGAGACAGACACATCATGGCAACGTGCTGGGACTTGGCCTATGTCTGCAGAGCCCTGTTCAACACTATCCAGCGCCTTCAAAGGGAAAAAGATGTCTCTGGATCTGATGGCAAAGCAACAGACAACGCAGTTACTCCAAGCACAGCAACTACATCAACCCTAGTGACAAGTACAGCAGCTACTCAAAATCTTGACTACAACAGACAATGCAGCTACTCCAACTCCAAGTACAGAGGCTACACCAACCCCAGAGACAAGTACAGCAGCTACTCAAACCCCAACTGCAATAGACAACGCAACTGCTGGTGCTACTCAAACCCCAAGCACAGCGGCTGCACCAACCCAAGAGCAAACACTTCAGCCACTCCAACTCTAGTGGCAGACACTGCAGCCACTCCAACCATCGTGACAGTCACTGCAACTAAACCAAAGGACCAATTCTTGCCAATATCAGTTGCCCCTGTATGCAAGGGGAAAAGAAAACAAGAGGCACAAAAAGCAACCTGTACAGTGAAGAAAAATGAAGAACCAATGCACTTACTACATGGGACAGCATCTGAACTAGAGTTATTATTATGTGTATCAGAGGAAGAGGAAGAAGAGATGACTTCTCGACCCCAGACCTCAATGGAGCTACAGAATATGTGAAAAGATTTCACCCATCATCCAGGGGCTGCTCACCATCATCACCTGGTTGCTCTAATGCTGGGACAATGGGGCCAAAGTTACGAACTAGAAGGTAGAGAAGCTAAACAGCTGGAATCACTTGCTAGGGAAGGGGTAATTGACTAAGCAATTGCAAAAGAGAAACAGTCCCTCAGCCTTTGCAGGCAGCTCTTGGCAGCTGTGAAAGAGAGGTTTCCCTACAAGGATGATGTTATGAGTCGTTCGGTCAAATGAACTATGCTAGAGAAAGGCATCCAGTCTCTGAGGGAATCAGCCATTGTAGAGATAATCTACTGCAGGTCAGATGCAGGGAATGTATCCACAGATCCAGATGAAGTTGAATGCGCATACCACATATGGCAGAAATTTACATGGAGTGCACCGTTATCATATGCCCATTCATTGGCAGCAATAAGCTGACATGACGCAGCACCACAAACAGTGGATGAAGTGATTCGTCAACTCTGAGAGTTCGAAGACAATCTCACAACTTCCATCACTTCAACTGTGGAAAAACTGTCCCAGGAGTTCAAACAATTGAAAGATGTTCTATCTGATCTATCCAGCTCCCCACGTGTACCAACCCATGTCTCAGCTATTAACAAAAGACTTCCTACTGATTGAGAGAGAAGATATAGGAAGTACATGCCATGGGCCACCCTGTGGTTTTACCTGCAGGATCACAGAGAAAACATGAGGAAGTGGGATGGAAAACCTACCTCAGCTCTGGAGGAATGGGTGCATCTGTTGAAGAGGAGAACAAAGGTCAAAGATGATTATCCCATGAAAGCTGCAGCTTCAGTCTCTGGTGAGCAGGTTCCCAGATGTAATAGGAGAACTGATTTTACTCCAGCTCCTTTGAGAAAGAAGATTAATCCCTGCCTACAAAATACAAGTGACCTATATTGTGATGACTATTAGAGGGACCCTGCCTTCAGCCAGGTGGAAGACAATTGGATTAACTGGACTGTGTGGATCAGGTGGCCTGGTACATCAGTCCCACAGAAGTATAAGGCTCTAGTAGACACTGATGTACAGTGTACCCTGATGCCATCAAGTTGTCAAGGGGTGGAACCCATTTCTATTACTGGAGTGACAGGAGGATGCCAAGAGTTGACTGTACTGGAGGCTGAAATCAGCCTGACTGGGAGGAAGTAGCAAAAGCACCCCATTGTGACTGGTCCAGATGCTCCATGCATCTTTGGCACAGACTACCTCAGGAGAGGGTACTTCAAAGACCCACAAGGGTATTAATGGGCTTTTGGTATTGCTGCTTTGGAGACAGAGGAAATTAAGCAGCTGCCCACCTTACCTGGTCTCTCAGAGTATCCTTCTGTTGTGGGGTTGCTGAAGGTCAAAGAACAAGTGCCAACCGCGACCACAACAGTGCACCAGCAACAGTATCGCACCAACTGAGACTCCCTGGTTCCCATCCATAAGGTGATCCATAGACTGGAGAGTCAAGGAATGATCAGTAGGACCCACTCACCCCTTAATAGCCCCATATGGCCAGTGCGAAATTCTAACAGAGAGTGGAGACTAACAGTAGATTATCGTGGCTTGACTGAAGTCACTCCACCCCTGAGTGCTGCCGTACCGGACATGCTAGAACTTCAGCATGAACTGGAGTCAAAAGGAAGCCAAGTGGTCTGCCACGATTGATAATGCTGATGCATTTTTCTCAATTCCTTTGGCAGCAGAGTGCAGGCCACAGTTCACTTTTACTTGGAGGGGCGTCCAGTACACTTGGAACTGACTGCCCCAGGGGTGGAAACACAGCCCTACCATCTGTCATGGACTGATCCACACTGCACTGGAACAGGGGCAAGCTCCAGAATGCCTGCAATACATTGATGACATTATCGTGTGGGGTGATACAGCGGAAGAAGTCTTTGAAAAATGGAGGAAAATAATCCAAATCCTGCTGAAAGCTGGTTTTGCCATAAAACAGAATAAGGTCAAGGGACCTGTACAGGAGATTCAATTTTGGGGAATAAAATGGCAAGATGGATGTTGCCAGATCCCCACAGATGTGATCAACAAGATAACAGCAATGTCTCCACCAACTAATAGGAAAGAAACACAAGCTTTCTTGGATGCTGTGGGGTTCTGGAGGATGCACATCCCAAATTACAGTTTGATTGTAATCCCTCTCTATCACATGACCTGGAAGAAGAATGATTTCAAATGGGGCCCTTAGCAACAACAAGCCTTTGAGCAGATTAAAAGAGAGAGAGCTCATGCAGTAGCCCTCGGACCAGTCCGCACAGGGCCAGATGTGAAAAATGTACTCTACACAGCAGCTGGGGAGAATGGTCCTACCTGGAGCCTCGGGCAGAAAGCTCCAGGGGAGACTTGAGGTCGACCCCGCCGCTTTTGGAGTCGGGGATACAGAGGATCTGAGGCTACCTCTACCCCAACTAAAAAAGAGATACTGGCAGCCTATGAAGGGGTCTGAGCTGCTTCAGAAGTGATTGGCACTGAAGCACAGCCCCTCCTGGGCCCCTGATTGCCCATGCTGGGCTGGATGTTCAAAGGCAGGGTCTCCTCTACACATCATGCAACTGATGCTACATGGAGTAAGTGGGCTGCACTAATTACACAACAAGCTCAAATAGGAAATCCCAGTCATCCAAGAATTCTAGAAGTCATCATGGACTGGCCAGAGGGCAAAGATTTTGGAATGTCACCAGAGGAGGAGGAGGTGATGCATGCTGGAGAGGCCCCACCCTATAATGAACTGTCAGAAAGTGAAAAGCAGTATGCCTTGTTTACTGATGGGTCCTGCCATATTGTGGGAAAGCATCGTGGATGGAAGGCAGCTGTATGGAGTCCTCAACGACAAGTTGCAGAAACTGCTGAAGGAGAGGGTGAGTCGAGTCAGTTTGCCTAGATGAACTCCATCCAGCTGGCCTTGGACATTGCTGAAAGAGAGAAGTGGCCAGTACTTTATCTCTATACTGACTCATGGATGGTAGCAAATGCCCTGTGGGGGTGGTTGCAGCAATGGAAGCAGAGCAACTGGTAACACAGAGGTAAACCCATCTGGGCTGCTGCACTGTGGCAAGATATTGCTGCCCAGGTGCAAAAACCTGGTGGTCAAGATACACCGTGTAGATGCTCATGTACCCAAGAGTTGGGCCACTGAGGAACACCAGAACAACCAACAAGTGGATAAAGCTGCTAAGATTGAAGTGGCTCAGATGGACTTAGATTGGCAACATAAGGGTGAATTATTTTTGGCTTCGTGAGCCCATGACACCTCAGGCCACCAGGGCACAGATGAAACATATAGATGGGCTCATGATCGAGGAGCAGACTTAACAATGGACACTATTGCCCAGGTTATTCACAACTGTGGAACATACTGCAATTAAGCAAGCCAAGCAGTTAAAGCCTCTTTATTATGGAGGATGATGACTAAAGTACAAATACGGGGAGGCCTGGCAGATTGGTTATACCACATTCCCACCAACCTGCCAAGGCAAGAACCATGTACTTACCATGGTGGAGGCAAACACTGGATGGCTGGAAACATATGCTGTGCCCTACGCCACTGCCCCGAACACTATCCTGGGCCTTGAGAAACAGATTTTGTGGTGACACGGCACCCTGGAGAGAACTGTGTCAGACAATGGGACTCATTTCTGGAACAGCCTGATAGACACTTGGGCCAAAGAGCATGGCATTGAGTGGGTATATCACATCCCCTACCATGCACCAGCATCTGGGAAAATTGAATGGTACAATGAGCTGTTAAAAACTACACTGAGAGCAATGGGTGGTGGGACTTTCAAACATTGGGATACACATTTACCAAAAGCCACGTGGTTGGTCAACACCAGAGTATCTGCCAACAGGGTTGACCCGGCCCAGTCAGAACTTTTACATACTGTAGAAGGGGATAAAGTTCCTGTGGTGCACATGAAGAATTTGCTGGGGAAGACAGTGTCAGTTATTCCTGCTTTCAGGTAAAGGCAAACCCACTCGTGGGATTGCTTTTGCTCAGGGACCTGGATATACTTGCTGGATAATGTGGGAAGATTGGGAAGTCTGATGTGTACCTTAAGGGGAATTGATTTTGGGGGAAAACAGCCAATGAACTCAACTGTATGCTGTTGCCTGCTATGTAGCACTTTTATAGCTCACTAACTAGATGTTTTCAAGTCAGCAGTGACTGGCCCTGACTTCCCTCCAATCATCATCCGAACAAAGAACACACTTTGATGAAACGAGACGAGCTCAGCAGTGACCAGACAACTAACGCTGCACACTCTCTCTCCTGCTCTGAAAGACTGTTACAAGAGATGCAGCCTGACATCATGGACCAGATGAACTCAGCAGCTTTATAAGGCTTCATCCATGCACTAAGGAATGATCTCTCTCTCTCTGTGGGTGTATATATATATATATATAAGAGACAAAAGCAATGGCATATTGAAAAACATGGGATCTGAGCATGATGTGAATGGTACGGAATAAGGGGTGGATACTGTCCTGGGTTCAGTTCCCTCACTGATGCATCATGTGTGAGCAGGATGATTTTAGTAAACTGTATTTGGAGGCTTAGACTTCCTGACACCTGGCACAAACCTCTGCTGGTTCGATGTCAGTGCAAGCCAAGGTATTGATGAGGATCTCCCAGTCACATGGGATCTTGTTGCTCTGGTAAACGTGAACTAACACTCTGGGTAGTTCTAACTGTTGACTCTGGAGATAACAGTATATATACCCACCTGCAGGCTTTTAGTTTATGGCTGGCCCTTTACAATTATGTCTTTTTCACTGCATTTTTTAAATCCTGCTAGATTTTAAATAATTTTAAATCCTGATAGATTTTAAAAGTTTCATTTAGCTCAGTTTTCATTTTCTTTTCTCCAGTTTATGTAAGCAACTGGGTTTAAATAGCATTATGCACCTACAGTAATAGAATGTGGATAGAACAATACAATGAACACAGGAAACAGCTGTATTAGGGAAATATGTATATAACAACAATAAATTTATAGCAAAAAAGAAAAAAAGAACAGCAAGAAAACAATGTCATGGTAACAGCCTAACACATAAACCAGAGAAAACTCTTCCAAGCCTGGCTACAGGGCCAAACATGTGACTGAAGAAATGCTAATAAGTATGGCAGCAATAGCCACACTGGTGCCTGTAACCACTGAAAACAATGCAGGAAAAAGAGCGAGGCTGGAGGACAACTCAGCTGGAGCAGAGCTATATATACTTGCCTTTGGCAGTAAAACCAAGACATATATGCAGTAGAAGGGCATCACACTGGGCAGTGTGTCTAGGTGCCCCCCACCCCTAAAAGGTCAGAGAGGGTCTTGGCTGTAAGAGACATGCCAGTACAGAAAGTGCCCTCTACGCACAACCTCACTCTGGACGTTCCTCAAATATGGAAACAGCATCATTTTTGCTTGTACAAAGATGGTTGCATGTTTTTTTTTCTGAGCCAAGTCCTGCTACTGTTGTTTATTTAGGGTGTATAACCTGAAACTTGCCGTATCATTGCATTTGTTTTCTGCTTCTGTGAGTTCTATGATTGAGAGCTTCCTTTGATGTGACCTTACAGTCAGTAATTCGGGTATGTGAAGACCATCATTGTATTTATAATTAAAAGCCCAACACTGCCCTCTTTCTACATAGACTAATGGCTCTTGAGGAACTGTTTTCTCTTGATCATGCATTTGGTGAACATGTGCTTGCATCAGAAAAATAGTGTAGGTTTAGATGGCTAAACAAAACTAAGTTTATGTTGTCCTTGAGTAGATGCCACTTGGATGCACAGTAAAGGGACACGTGGCCAGAGTCCCTGTCATCCCTTATGTTGTCCTTTCCTAAACAAGTAAAGAAAGCCAAGAAAAACACAAGTCAGTCTTCCCTTTATGCACATTTATGTATGTGTAAACACATGAGCATGCATGTTTTGTTTGCTTATACATAAAGCATTCACACATGCTACCTTCAACAATTTAGGAAATGTGGAACTGTTCAGCATCCCACAGGGGAGGAGCCAGCCAGTTCCAGGCAAAAAAATGCAGCAACAAAAAACCAAACAGCTGTGGGAAGCAGGGACCAACCACTACTGGTGTCGCACACTAACACTTTCCCCTTGACATTCAGTTTCTGTTGTTGGTCTGCTATTCCCATTTCCTTCTGTCATTTCTGTTAACAAGAAAATTATTTCATCCCTGAAAGGATCTGAGCCCTAGAAATTACTGAATGAGAATTCACTCTGGCTACTACAGTATTGTCTGCTTGCCTTTCTCCTGTCCATCCTCATGCCCTGCTCTCCTGCTAGCTCCTCAAAGGAGGAGTTCTCCATCGCTATCTGTGCAAGGGCTGGATTTCCACTCCTGGTTGGTAACTAGGAACTGAGCAATAAACAGGTTGTAAAATGACATTTGTACACTTCTTAGCAAACTGGGATTTTATTCCCCCTTGGCCCCTATACACTTAAACAGAGTTTGGAATTACGAAGTATGAAAGAGCAGGAAGAAAACAATAAGGATTTGCCAGTAATGTCAAAGCAGTTAAAATACACACACTGCTTTATGTTTTCACAAACACTCTTTATGTCTTTCTTAATCAGCAAATAATCAGCTGCATATTTACAATACAAATTTGTTACCCGAAGAGGGCCAGTGATCACACTGCCTGATAAATTATGTGGAATCAACTACAATAACAAAGTACCACACCGAAAAAACCTCCCATTATTTAAAGCATGCTTTCAATACCAAGTAATTACTCCACAGGAAATCAGAGAAGAATGTAGGAGAGAAACAATCCTGTGGATTAATTTTTAAGGCTAATTTCTCACTGTGAAAGTTATTAAAAATAGCACACAAAGCCATTCAAACTCAGACTATGATTTTTTCAAAGTACAAAGTTATGCACAGACACTCTATAAAATGAAACAAAGCTGTTTAACTTCATCACCGAGGGCTTGCTCAGGTCCCAACCAAGTACTCATATAGCTTATCATAACAACGCCTGATCTAAAGGGATTTAGTCAGCTGTCGTATAAAGAGTATCAAGAACCAGTAGAGGTATATAAAGAAAATCAAACTATCAGAGCAATATTAGAAAGACCTTTCTGTCTACTCAGGTGTGATCATTATCTTCTCTCCACTACTATCACCTCATTGCTGTCATTCAGCAAGTGAAACCCTTCCAATCCCAGGCAAGAGGCAGATCAACCACTCACTGTTCCACAACCAGTGTACAACAAAGCTCAGCTCAGACCTGCCTTTATGAAATGCCAGACTGGTCTTCTCTCACTTGTTTCTTACTTCTATTTACATCCCACAGCTAGCCCAGTATGCAGCACACACAATGAATAATGAGAATAGATACCATGGTAGCATATGAGGGTCCAAATTTATATAATATCTTCAATGTACTGCTGACTGTCACAGAGCACTTACCATTAGAAAGTCAAGGGATGAGAGCCTGACATAGGTCATCAGCATAATTCTGTTTACCAGGACTTTGCTGGAACTCCTGACACGATTTTCTATCTAAGATACTTATTCAAGTCCTTTTTAGATCCTTTGAACTCTGGTGTCCAGCTACTATGGTTTCGGCCACTACCAAATGCTGCTTTTACAGAAAAACTCTGTTTTTCTGTTGTTGTTTGGCAACACCTATCTTAGGCAGATGGACCCAAGCAAGCAGTACATATTCAACCACCAGCATTGACTGAACTAGAATGGTTTGGATAAATAATGAAGCCACTTCAATATTATAGGTTTTCATTTTCAGATGGAAAATAAACAAGGAGAGAACCCATTTAGCCCACTTTGTTGACATCTGTATTATAAAATGCACCCACGTGTTGTCCAGTAAGACTGCATTCAGTCATGTTTTACATTTCACAACCATCCTGGAAACATCCTCACACACGTTTTTAAGGATATTTTAAGTAGTGTTATAATTATTTTCTATTTCCCATTAAATAACAAGCAGAAAACTGAAAAAGCTTGTCATGACACACCAATTAAACTTAACACGACAAAGTCTTCCCATTAGGATTTACCACTTGTAGGATGTCACAGCCTATAACTTATTCTCAGTAAGCTCAGCAGCAAACCAGACCTAACCCACCTGCAGTTAACCTCGAGTAATCACCAAATCGCGGGGGTTCGGTCACCGCTGAAAGATTAGCTAATGCCGCGACCTGGGGAGGTCCCGCAGGGACGGGGCAGCTCCTCAGCGGTCGAAGCCCCGGGAGAGCAGCCCGGCGAACCCCGGAGCCCGCCCGGAGGAAGTTGCCCTCGGCGCGGAAAGGTTTTCCCACGCCGCGGACAGCTTCTTCGGGGCAGGGTTATGTGTGCGCACAGAAGAGTTCTGGGTTTTGTTTCTCGTTACTGCCGGCAGAGCTAGCCCCTTGGGACGCGGGCTCACCTCGATGAGCCGCTGCAGGGCGGGCCCCTGTAGGCAGGTGTGGTTGGCAAGCAGCTCCCAGCGCTGCCGCAGGAGATGCTGAGCTGCCCGTGCCTCGGCCGGCCGCTCCAACGTCTGCAGCACGCCTGCGCCAAGCCCTACATAGCCCATGTAGACCACCAGCAGCACCGGTACCCCCCAACGCCGCTTCTGTCGCTGCCGCCGCCGCCGCGCCGCCACCATCGACCCGACTGCCGCCGGCTGCCGCCCTAGAGCTGAAGAAGGCGCCGGGGCTGGAGCGGGGCTGCCCGCGGGAGGAGGGATGTGCTGGGCAGGGCAGGGCACCTGGCCGGCCCCCAGAGCCTCCCCCTGGCCGGCTCCCCGGCTTTGCTCCTTCCCAACCCCAGGAGAGGTGCTGTATCGGGCCAGGCAGCGGATTCTGCCGTTTCCCCGCAGCGGCTCGCCTCGCCACCGCCCTCATCATCATCTTCCTCGTCCGCTGCTTCCTACCATCTTCTCCGGGGCGCAAAACCGGCCCAAGGCTCCCTTCTCCGAGCAACGATAGGCATCGGGACACGTTCGTCCTTTAGTGGACGGATGCTACCCAACCCTTTTCCGGGCAAGCCAAATTGCTGATCTAACCAATTGATACCAGTTACAGATCTCTGTACTAAGAACTTGTGCAAATCTAGTTTCTTCCTTCACACAAGTGCTAAGCTAATTTAAAAGGCAGTAAACAGGTGTTTCTGATAATGACCCTTCCATATAAACAACTATAAAGAGAGCACACTTTCAGTCTTTTTATCTTTCATGGTTTTCTGATGAAAGATAGGAGCACTTCCCTCATCTAGTTTGTTCTTGTGACCTATTTGATTAAAGTATTTTCTTGTACAAGGTACATCAAATATTTTCTCATCAGTAGAAAAAGCAACCAAATAACTTTAAATGTATACAAAGTTTGTAGCGTACCTATTTTGTTGTGGAATAAAAGATTAAGGGAAATGAACTCACTAATTTTCTAAACAAAATACCTTTATGTGCTGTGAGGTCCTACTGTCATCTCACAGCGCCCTGTGATTTTTATTTTTTGCCAGTGGGGAGTGTTGATACTATCACAGATAAGGCAGCCATCAATCAGGTGTTGCACTACTGGAACAGTTCTGGTTTTGTGCTGGTTTATGTTTTTCTGGGAGGTACTTTAAACTGACTAGCATAAACTCATGGATTTACTGGCAAGATGCAAAACTTACTATGCAAAGGATAGACCAATTCCAGTTTAAAGGTGTCCTGAACTCAGTCTTCAAAAATTCCAAAATTTATCCTGCTTATTGCTTGGATGTAGCTCTGCCTTTTCAATGTATTCATCACTGAATTGATGCCAAGAAAAGCATCATAAAGAAACTCAATAGTCAATGTGACTGTTAAGCAGATATTTGTTTATTCAGTGCTGGGTGCATGGGGAATTGCTCCTCCTAACACGCACGCCCACTGTCCAGCTTGTCACAAATTTATGTTAGTAGATATACATATTCATAAAATTTCTGAGGAGGGGTCCTTCTTGGAACTCTGCCACTCCTCCATGAGCATGCGTCTGTCCCCTGGTGATGGTCAACGGTGCTCATGAGGATGAAGGTTCAAAGTTTTCCTCTAGGTTGAACTTTTCACCCTTTCTCTTGGAGTATATGCAGTACTTTCATGGCAGTTTCCCAAACAACCAAAGCAGTCCTAATCAGTATACATCTTTATCTTTTGCACACAAGCAGTCCTTATTGGCTTAGGCTTAGACAGGCAGTAACAAAGTTACTTAATTAACTAACTGACCTTACAATTTTTATGCTAACTTTTTCTTTTTTTTTAAAGCTTCTTTGTCTTAGTATATAGCTTCTTTGTCTTCGTGAATTTCTATTGTCAATTCCTCCCTTTTTCTGTAACTTTAGCAAATTCTTTTGCATTTGCACAGAAAGGATAACTATTTCTTTCATTTTGTATCATATGACAGGTTATGCAGTTGATAAGTTTGATTTACTGCTACATAAATTCCTGCTAAATTTCTAGCTATAATTTTTTTAACACAACCTAAGGTTATTCCTAATAATATAATTATTATAATTACAATCAGAGTTTGTATCAAGCTAGCAAGCTAACCTGTGAAAGAAACCCCAAATCCCTGTAGAATTTTGTTGAGCCAAGCAGATTCCATACTTTCTCTTAAAGCTCTACTGTCATGTGCTATTCTTTTAGTTTGATCAATTTGCTTATTTAAATCTTGAGTGGCATTTGGAATGTGTATACAACATGTTTCATTTTTTAATCCTAGAAGGCCACACACTCCTTATTGTTTTAAAACGAGTAGGTCTAATGGCAGTCTATTTTGCAATACCATTTTGGAAGTTGTCTGTAATTGCCTATTTGAGTCCTGCAAACCTTTTTGGGTGGTGTCCTCTAAGCTTTCTATCTATTGAGTAAGGTTATGTAAAACAAATTTATTTTCTAATGTCAAGTATCCTGACGTGAAAATAGCCTCTATAGCCCATAATACTCTTGTATCCGTGCTACGGGGTCGCCAAGTTTCCTTTCTCTCTTTACTCGTCCTCATAGAGATGGTTGCAAGGGCGATTTTCTCCATAATGGACATAATGTTAAATTCTATACACCACCCAGTTGAGGGCACAACTTCCTTTCTGAACATCTTTCCAAACTTTTGGTATCTGACAGTCCCATGCAATGTTTGTACATTGATATCCAGAGGGCTGGTAGGCTATTTTCTTCACCCAAGAAGTAGGAGGTTTAGTTACATTACATTTGGTAACTGAACCGTTGACTTTTTATAATTCAGAGAGTAATTTCCTTCCGTATCTACCCATTGTAAGTTGCTTTCGTTATGTCCTTGCCGCATATTTTCCCAAATTTTAGTCAAATTGGTGGGTAAAAATTCCCTATGGAATTGGATTTCCTGCTTTGGTTGGCACTGGTAGACAGTAATGGAGGATACATTCTGTATTCTTCCAAACCCTTGAATTAATTGCAAAATTAAATTTTCATTATAACCAATGCTACAGCCTATATACATTAACAATAGCAGCCATGAATTCATTGTCCCATATCTCTATGGAATTTCAATTGCAATGGTCGTTGTAGCTTCCACTCTCCACTCTGCGGGTGCCTTCTTTATTCTGGAATAACGGATCCAGGAAGGTCGTTCTCAGATCTTGACAGCTGTGAAAGTTGTTAGCAGTACTTGATATGGTCCGTCCCACTTCTCCTGAAGAGGGTCACGTGAAAAATTCTTAAAATATACCCAATCACCCAGATTAAAAGAGTAAACTTTATGGTCTAAGCTTTTAACTTTAGTCTCTGACACTTGTTTATGAACTTTTTCTAATTGTTTACCCAAAGAGATCATGTATTCTTGGAGATAGTGATTTCTTAATTGTTCTAGATTGTCATTATTTATTCCAACTGTCTGATATGGCCTTCCAAACAGAATTTTGAAGGGACTTAACTTTTCCTTAGCTCTCGATTTTACACATATTCTCAATAGAGCGATAGGAGGTGCCTGATACCAGTATAAATGAGTTTCCTGAAAAATTTTAGCTATTTGTTGTTTAATCATATGATTCATCTTTTCTGCTTGTCCACTAGCTTGTGGTCTATATGGATTATGGAGTTGCCAATTAATTCCTAATATTTTACTAACCTGTTGCACTACTTGTGCACAAAAATGTGTTCCCCAATCAGATGAAATAAATATCAGTACTCCAAATCTGGGTATTATTTAATTTAATGTCACATTAGTCACTTCTCTTACCTTACTAGTTCTACATGGAAAAGCTTCTGGCCATCCAGAAAAGGTGTCTGTTAATACTGGTAAATATCGGTATCCCCCTTTTCTTGGAAATTCAGAAAAATCAATTTGCCAGTGCTCTCCTGGCATGTTTTCTCTCCCTATAGTTCCCTGTTCTATCTCATTTCCTGTATTAGGATTGTTTCTTAAACAGATCTCACATTACTGAGTGACTTGTCTGATAATAGTATATACATTTTTCCCTGCCAGTATAGTCTTCAGATATTCATACAAAGAGTCTGTTCCCCAATAAGTCGTCTTATGTTCATCTTTGACAAATTTCCACATTTGATTGCCTGGTATTATGACTTGCACATCCTTTATGATGAGCCCATCCCTGAGATGGAATTTGTCCCCCTTTTTCTTCAATGCATTTCTGATCTGAATTTGAATATTGGACTTCTGTTTGATTTACAATTTTTCCCTCAGGAACTAATGCCATCACCAAGGGCTCTTGTGTTTGTTCTGCTGCCTGCCTGGCCATATGATTGGCTAATCTGTTACCTCTTTCTGGGTCAGTATCACCCTTAAGATGTCCTTGATAATGTATAATAGCAACTTGCACATGTAATTGTACAGTCTTTAACAAACGGAGAATCTCCTGTGCATATTTAATTTGTTTTCCTTGTGATGTTAACAAGCCTCGTTCTTTCCAAATTGCCCCATGGGCATGAAGAACTCCAAAAGCATACTTAGAATCAGTCCATAAGTTAATTTTCTTACCTTTTGCCAATTCCAGTGCCCTTATTAAGGCAATGAGTTCTGCCTTTTGAGCAGATGTTCCTGCAGGTAGAGGATTTTATTCAATTACCTCTGTAGTGGAGGTAATTGCATATCCTGACTTACAAATTCCTTGGTGGACAAAACTGCTTCCATCAGTATACCAGGAATCCTGTGCTTCTTCAAGAGGCTCTTCTTTTATGTCAGGTCTGCTTGAGTAAACAGCTTCTATAGTCTCAATACAGTCATGTTCCAGTGGTTCTATAGCTTTTCCTTCAAGAAAGGAAGCTGGATTTACAACATTAGTGGTCTGAATTTCCACACCATCTGACTCGACCAAGATTGCCTGATATTTTAGGAATCTAGATGGGGATAGCCAATAAGTACCTTTCTGCTTCGGCACAGCTGACATAGCATGTGATACCAGCACTGTTATCTTCAGACCCAAAGTAAACTTACGGGCTTCTTCCGTATTCAGTGTCACAGCAGCCACTGCTCATAGGCATCTTGGCCAACCTTTACTGACCTCATCCAGTTGTTTACAGAAATAGGCCACAGCTTTCTTATAGGGCCCCAATCGTTGCACTAGGACTTCAAGAGCTATTCCCTGTTTCTCGTGTGGAAAGAGCCAAAATGGTTTTGTCACATCAGGCAATCCTAGGGCAAAAGCTCTCATGAGTTCTTTCTTGAGGGTTTCAAAAGCGATTTTTGCTTTAGCTGTCCATATCATCTGCATATTGTTGGTTTTTAAAAGTTTATACAATGGCTTAACTATGATGCCATAATTGTAAATCCATAATCTGCACCAACCTGTCATTCCAAGGAAAGTTCTGAGTTCTTTTACCGTTTGAGGAAGAGAGGTTTGGCAGATGGCTTCCTTGCACTCAGTCCCCAACACTTCTTGTCCTCCAAAGACTTCATATCCCAGGTAGATCACCTGCTTCTGTACTAGTTGTGCTTTCTGTTGAGAGAATCAATATCTGTTTAGTCCAAGAAAATTCAATAAACTTATTGTCCATTGAATACATTCAGTCACAGTTTCAGCTGCAATTAACAAGTCATCCACATGCTGCAATAGAACTCCATTTCCTTCAGGAGGTTTCCACATTTCCAGTTCTCGACGTAGTTTATTTCCAGAAATTTTTGGGCTGTTTTTAAACCCTTGAGGCAACACTGTCCAGGTAAATTTTGTTTTTCTCCCAGTTATGGGATTTTCCCACTCAAAACCGAATAGTTTCTGACTAACCTGAGCCAGGGGGAGGCAGAAGAATGAATCTTTTAGATCCAGTACCGTGAACCAGACCTGGTCATCTTTAAGTTTCGTCAGCAGTGTATAAGGATTAGCTACCACTGGATGTAAGTAAGTCTTTAACTGTTTTATTAACTGTCCTCAAATCCTGTATTTGACAGTAAGTACAGTCCAGCTTTTTCACTGGTAATATAGTGGGATTATAATCAGATTTGCATTTGACTAATAATCCATTTTTATTAATTTATTGAACAAATCATAGAATCATAGAATAGTTAGGATTGGAAAGAACCTTAAGTTCATCTAGTTACAACCCCCCTGCCAGGGGCAGGGACACCTCACACTAAACCATGCCACACAAGGCTATGTCTAACCCAGCCTTGAACACTGCCAGCAATAGAGCATTCACAACTTCCCTGGGCAACCCATTCCAGGGCCTCACCACCCTTGCAGTAAAGAATTCCTTCCTCATATTCAATCTAAACTCCCCTGTGTAAGTTTGAACCCGTTACCCCTTGTCCTATCACTACAGTTCCTCATGAAGAGTCCCTCCCCAGCATCCCTATAGGCCCCCTTCAGATATTGGAAGGATGCTATGAGGTCTCCATGCAGCCTTCTCTTCTCCAGGCTGAACGGTCCCAATTTTCTCATCCTGTCTTCATACAGGAGGTGCTCCAGTCCCCTGATCATCCTCGTGGCCCTCCTCTGGACTTGTTCCAAGAGTTCCATGTCCTTTTTATGTTGAGGACACCAGAACTGCTCACAATACTCCAAGTGAGGTCTCACAAGAGCAGAGTAGAAGGGCAGGATCACCTTCCTCGACCTGCTGGTCACACTCCTTTTGATGCAGCCCGGGATACGGTTGGCTTTCTGGGCTGCAAGTGCACACTGCCTGCTCATGTTCATTTTTTCATCGACCAACACCCCCAAGTCCTTCTTTGCAGGACTGCTCTGAATCTGTTTTCTGCCCAACCTGTAGCTGTGCCTGGGATTGCTCCGACCCAGGTGGAGGACCTTGCACTTGGCATGGTTAAACTTCATCAGGTTGGCATCAGCCCACCTCACAAGCATGTCAAGGTCCCTCTGGATGGCATTCGTTCCCTCCAGCGTATCAACTGAACCACACAGCTTGGTGTCATCTGCAAACTTGCTGAGGGCGCACTCAATTCCACTGTCCATGTCACCGACAAAGATGTTGAAGAAGACCGGTCCCAACACCGATCCTTGAGGGACACCACTTATTACTGGTCTCCAGCCGGACATTGAGCCATTGACCACAACTCATTCTATTTCTTTTTGATCTTTCAATTTTAAGGGGTATTGCCTTTTATTTACTGGACTCACTCCCTTTTTAAGCTCAATTACTATTGGAATTGCATTTTTCAATTTTCCAAGAACTTCTGAAGCCCATACCCCTGTGTATACTTGATTAAAAATCTCTTCCACATCTGTAATATCTCAGATTTCTGGGATATTTCTGAGTCTATCATAGCTATACTTAAAATTTCAATCAACTGTTTTTCTCTTACTTTTAATTCTGTATTTCCTTGTTTAAATTCAATGGTTGCCTCTAATCGTTCCAATAAATCTCGTCCTAACAGGGATTTGGGAGAATTTGTCAGGCATTCCAATTTCTTTTCCCAATTTATATTCAAGGGGTTTAGAGAAAAATGGCTTTTTCTGCTGGCCAGTAGCTCCTATTATATTTACAAAGTCATTACTTATGGGCACCAGCATTTGGTTTAGAATAGAGAAGGACACTCCCGTATCGATTGAAAAATCAACTTCCTTCTCGTGTTCCCCTTGCTTTATTTTAACCAGTGGATCCGCTAGGGTAGATGCACCTGGTCCTCGTCAATCTCTAGCAGCTATTATGGCCAAGGAGCTTTTCTGTAATTCAGGGCATTCACATTTCCAATGTCCATCCTTCTTACAATAAGCACACTGACTGATCCTCAGTTCATTCCATATTCTTCCCCTTCCTCTCATAGGTCTACCTTTGCCATGTCCTGGTAACAGTCTCTCATTTCTACTTTGCTCTAAAGCAGCCACTGTTGCAGTCGTTACGACTCTAGTCAACCTTCTCTTCTCCATCTCTATTCCTATACATGCTCCAAGCCTCTTCTAAGAACTTTGACAAGTCTCTTCTTTCCGGCTCTTTCAACTTCAGTAGTTTCTTTCTAATATCTGTGGCTGATTGCCCTAGAAATAATGAAACCAACTGGTATGTTCCAGTATCTGAGGATGGGTCCAAAGTCTAATATTTTCCCATTGCACTTTGGAGATCATCTAAAAAATCAGTCAGGGTTTCACTTTGTCCTTGCTTTGCTGCATAAAGTGCTGACCAATTTACTGCTTAGGGGATAGCATTTTCTAGGCCTAACTTAATCCAGTCCTGATAACAACTCAACATCTGATAGCCTCCTGCAGTATTAGGGTCCCAATTAGGATTAGTCAATGGTACATGCTGATCCACATTTCCCTGTAAAGCTCCTCTGGTAATCTGAGCTTGGACATGAAATCTAGCAGTTTTCAATATCAACTGTTTTTCAGTTTCAGTCATTTCTCTGAGCATTAAATCAACATCAGACCAGTCAGGATCCTGATTTCTAAAAATTAATTCAAACATCTTAGCCACTTTATCAGTATCTTCCCAATAACCTTTAGCCACTTCTTTCCAGTTATCCAAATCTCCAGTACTGAAAGGAACTTTAACGCTAACTGGATCCCCTTCAAGTCCCATAACTTGCTTAAGGAGCGCTACAATTTGAAGTCCTTTGACAGTTTTCCTCCTAGTTCATGCTGTTATAGGAGTATCTCCCCAGAGGCTCCCACTTCCCCTTCACTTTTACTGCTACTATCTGTATGAGAGTTCCCTGCTTCAGACTGTGAATTTTTCAAAATGAGAGCCCTTAACTCCTCTGTCTCTGGCATAGGATCCTGTTTGTCATTTTTGGTCTTTGTAGCTTTAAGACAACATTGTCCAACACAACAGGCAGAACAGCATCGCTTTAATTTCCCTTCTGTTTTCTTTTGATCTTTTTCCAGTGATAATACCAGAGGATCCTGCAGGGCAACATTAATTCCACATTCTTTTTGCCACTCAGGATGGTTCTGTACAGTGAAAAAACGTATCTGCATACATAATTACATCCCATTTTGATTCTTGTCTCAAGAATAACATTAACTGTAACAAAGTATAGTAATTTAAAGTCCCATTAACCAGCCACTTTTCTTCATCCTCGAATTTATAGACGAGCCACCACTGGTTACAATATTTAATCAAGGTCTTTTTGTTCACGTTCCCACTGGGCGGTCCCCCTATCTTTTTCCAGTGAGCTAGAATACAACCAAAAGGCCTTTTCTTCTAAACTTCACTACTCTGTGATCCTCCCATCTTAAATTGGCACCTTTTTATCTTTGAGGAATTCTTTTTCCTGCCTTCGAGAAAGTCTATCCCCCCCAAGTCACAATATAGGCCGGGATTAATCACACCTAACAAACTGGAAGGTGCCCCACACCTTTCTTAAATCAGATTATCCGTTTGGTATAAGGATAATGACTCTGATGACAAATATATCCCACAATTATTACAAATAGCCGTTAAACGTAAAAAACAATGCCTACATTTAGGACAAGGATTCACAGCCACTGGAAAGCCCTGTACCTTTTCAAAATATTTTCGAGTCTCCTTATCAACTGCAACTTCTCCTCCCATGTAGAATCAGTAACTTAACACTTTCCTAACCAAGTCCCTTTTGAGACAATAGAGATTTCACACTGTTTACACCAGACAAGGCTGGCAACACATAAACTTCCTTGTTATACAAGCCACATTAATTATTAAAATCACAATGCCCACAATCACTATTACATAAATATAGTTTCTATAGGCAAATCTTATCCAAGTATCAGTGTCAGGAATTTCACCTGTGACGCAGCGCCCTGTATGGGACATCTCCCTTGTCTCATGGGAACCCTTTACCAAGACTGGTCAACCAAGCCAAAGTGTTTCACAAGTACCCCAAAGCCGGTGCGGTGATGGTCCTTGTCTGCTAATGAAGTGAGTCTTATGAAGCGAGGAGTCCCTCTGGGAAATCCAGGGGGTGCCCGAGGGAGTACTTGTGTTCAGCAGATCCTGCAGCTGAGCAGAGAGTGTCCCACCTGGGTTGCCAAATATGATGCTGAGAAAAGCATCATAAATAAACTCAGTCAATGTAACTATTAAGTAGGTATTTGTTTATTCAGTGCTGGGATCATGGGGAATTGCTCCTCCTAACACACGTGCTCACTGTCCAGCTTGTCACAAATTTATGTTAGTAGATAGAATCATAGAATGATAGAATAGTTAGGGTTGGAAAGGACCTTAAGATCATCTAGTTACAACCTCCCTGCCAGGGGCAGGGACACCTCCCACAAAACTATGTCACCCAAGGCTCTGTCCAATCCAGCCTTGAGCACCACCAGCGATGGAGCATTCACCACTTCCCTGGGCAACCCATTCCAGGGCCTCACCACCCTTACAGGAAAGAATTTCTTCCTCATATCCAGTCTAAACTTCCCCTGTTTGAGTTCGAACCCGTTACCCCTTGTCCTATCACTACAGTTCCTCATGAAGAGTCCCTCCCCAGCATCCCTATAGGCCCCCTTCAGATATTGGAAGGCTGCTATGAGGTCTCCACACAGCCTTCTCTTCTCCAGGCTCAACAGCCCCAACTTTCTCAGCCTATCTTCATATGGGAGGTGCTCCAGTCCCCTGATCATCCTCGTGGCCTTCCTTTAGACTTGTTCCAACAGTTCCATGTCCCTTATACGTTGAGGACACCAGAACTGCACACAATACTCCAAGTGAGGTCTCACAAGAGCAGAGTAGAGGGGCAGGATCACCTCCCTTGACCTGCTGGTCACACTCCTTTTGATGCAGCCCAGGATACGGTTGGCTTTCTGGGCTGCAAGTGCACACTGCCTGCTCATGTTCATTTTTTCATCGACCAACACCCCCAAGTCCTTCTCTGCAGGACTGCTCTGAATCTCTTCTCTGCCCAACCTGTAGCTGTGCCTGGGATTGCTCTGACCCAGGTGGAGGACCTTGCACTTGTCATGGTTAAACTTCATCAGGTTGGCATCAGCCCACCTCACAAGCATGTCAAGGTCCCTCTGGATGGCATCCCTTCCCTCCAGCGTACCAACTGAACCACACAGTTTGGTGTCATCTGCAAATTTGCTGAGGGCGCACTTAATCCCACTGTCCATGTCACCAACAAAGATGTTGAACAAGACTGGTCCCAACACCGATCCCTGAGGGACACCACTCGTTACTGGTCTCCAGCTGGACATCGAGCCATTGAGCACAACTCTTTGCATGCAGCCATCCAGCCAGTTCTTTATCCACCGAGGGGTCCACCTATCAAATTGATGTCTCTCCAACTTAGAGACAAGGATGTCATGTGTGACAGTGTCAAACGCTTTGCACATGTCCAGGTAGATGACATCAACTGCTCTACCCCTGTCCATCAGTTCCATAGCCCCATCATAGAAGGCCACCAAACTGGTCAGGCAGGATTTCCCCTTAGTGAAGCCATGCTGGCTGTCACCAACCACCTTGTTGTTTTTCATGTGCCTCAGCATGCCTTCCAGGAGAATCTGCTCCAAGATTTTGCCAGGCACAGAGGTGAGACTGACTGGTCTGTAGTTCATTCTGGCTCATCCATTTTCCCCTTCTTGAAAATGGGGGGTATATTTCCCTGTTTCCCGCCGTCGGGAACTTCACCTGACTGTCATGATTTTTCCAATATGATGGACAGTGGCTTAGCAACTTTATTTGCCAGTTCCTTCAGGACCTGCGGATGGATTTCATATACATATTCATAAAATTTCTCATGAGGGGTCCTTCTTGGAACTCTGCCACTCCTCCTTGAGCATACATCTGCCCCTGGTGGTGGTTGTGAGGATGAAGGCTCAAAGTCTTCATGTAGGTTGAACATTTTTACCATTTCTCTTGGAGTATGTGCAGTACTTTCATGGCAGTTTCCCAAACTACCAAAGTAGTCCTAACTTGTATACATCTTTATCTTTTGCACACAAGCAGTCCCTATGGGCTTAGGCTTAGACAGGCAGTAACAAAGTTAATAACTAACTGACCTTACAATTTTTATTCTAACTTTTTCTTAAAGCTTCTTTGTCTTAGTGAATTTCTATTATCAGAATGATGTTTAAAATAGAAAAAAGTCTTCTATAAAAATATAAACAGGAAAGAAAAGATGCAAAGACGCTAAAAAGTATATTCAGTTAAGTTTAATTTAAAATCAGGAAATAGACACATCTAGACTACAATTAGACATTTTAACTGCATTAAAGTCAGTTTATACGAAGCAGAGTAAGATAACCATGCTGAAACATTATGGGCTAAACGTATAGCATTTAATGTTTATACTGAAGATAAACTATAAAAAACATTACAGGTGAGATTCAGGATTTGTAACTACAAGCAAGACTGAAAACCCAGGACATCAAGCATGTGCTTGCTAGAAGGAATTTGGGGAGGCAGAGTACCTATCAAGATTCACAACAAAACTTCATAGAATCATATAATATTTTAGTGGCTAATTTTCTTGAGTGTTCTCACTGCCACTTGTGTGTCAGCCTTCTATTACATCTCAAGAGAATGGCTTAAATATTTGCAGGTGACATTTTGGTGTTGTATGGAACGTACCAATACATCTAAGGATGACAAATGGCTTGCTGACTAGGTTTAAAGGGTAAGTGTAGGTCTGGAAAGACATTTGCTTCTTGTCTTGCACTGGATTGCAAATGGTAGCTGCTTGGGACAATGTGCTATTGCATCCTGGATGACCACTGCTCGGGGCATTGCTTCTGCCACAGGGTGCAGAGCTGCAGTCAGAGGCTTTGGAAGTGCTGGGATCCATCTGAGCATCTCATAGTAGGCTGTGTGATCACCATTCTGTGCAGAATTGCATCACTGGTAAAATGGATTTTTAAAAGAGTGGAAGAGTCCCTTTAGGGTATTCCTCTGAGTGCTAGTAAGCCCTTGTGATTGCACAGTTCTTCCACATTATTTTTCTTAGCTTGCTGGTTGATACTTGTTGGCTACCTTTTTATTAGAGGAAGGGTATTAGAAAACACTTGATCCATTGATGCTCAAAAACTGGACCAGTGCTCTCAGCATGTATCTCAAAGTAACTTTGATTACAAATGTGCAAGACCTTTAGGATCTTTACAAGATCTTGAAAAATTGACAAAGTGAGCAAGAAATTTCAATCACTTGTGTAACATAGGAGAGGTAATCAGTATCTTCCTCTTTTCTGTTTCAGCATGGACACATGCTTGATTTAAGTAGCATAGTCTCATCATGCTACTACTTTGCAAAATCAGTATCAGGTACAGGAGCAATTTTTCAGACTGCAGTAAAACCAATTCGAACTCCCCGCTGTCAGGTGTCAAGCAAGAATGATCTTAACAAATACTTTGCCAGTAAGAGGTGCATGCATACTTCCTCTCTTTTGTAAACCTTATTATCATTTGTTACAGAATGCAGCATGGTGTAAAATACTGTATAGCATCACCTTTAGACTAGTGCATGTTTTGTGGCTGGCTGTGGCTAGACAAAGTAAGGAAGGCATGGAAAAGGCAAGGAGAAGGGAACAGGTTAGATATAAAAGTCAGTAGAACTTTTGTCTTTCACATAAACTGGTCTAAAATGTCTTGCAGCGTTGACACAGCAGGTACAGAGTACAGTGATGGTGATGTGTTAACAAGTGCATATGCAAACATTATGTGTGAAGAATAGAGAATACTGAGAAAGTTTCTCATGAGATTTGCAAAGATACAAAAAGCAAGACAGGAGAGAGTTGGCTGATCTTAGTGAAAGCAGCTACAAACAAAGCCATTGCATAAATCTATGGGAATAGCTGAGGGCATAAACAAAGATCAGCGCAAAAACTGAGGAGACAAAATCTTTGAGGTAGCCAGTGGTAAGACATGAGGGAAATCTTAGATGGGATGCATATTTGAAAACTCAGTTTTGAATTGAGTTGAACAAACCATAGCGGGCACACTGCGCTATGCAGGAGTCAGCAACTAGCAATGAAAGAGAGCATCAAGTCAGGTGTAAGAATAAGCTGCTGTTGTAACAGTCCTCAGAAGTAAGAAAGTACGTCAGAAGAGATTTGTGACTTATATGTGTCTACATGTTTCATGTGCACTTCCCCAAAATGGAATATCAAAGCAGCTGCTGAAAGGCTGGCATGAGATGTTACTGTAGCCTGTCAGCCACAGGCTAGCTTGCTACATTGCCCAGTCGTAATTCAGTCACACTTAAAGTTCCACTTGTAAATAAGTTTAAAAGGATTAAGTGACGGTTACTGTGAGTTATAAACATACATAATAAATGGCAGTATGTACATAATTACAAGCCATGGAATGTGTAAGTGATGGTTATAAACTACCTAGCATGGTACTCAATGAATGGTTAATTGCTTTATCAAATTTCTAGAGTTTAATACATACTATGACTACAGTTTTATATCTCAGTGACTGGCCTGTTTATAAGGTGCTTACGTGTCCTCCTTTGGCCTTACTGCTTCTTTGGTGATGGCTGCTGCTGTGTTCAACTTACTTACAATAGATGTGACAAAACCAGACTCCATTTCTCATGGTTGACACTATGCGCATGGCTGAGGATCAGATTTAACACAAGAGCTTATCATCAGCCTTATTTAGAGGTAAATGGACAGCATCAAATCTACATGCATGCTACCTCCATAATGAACTGTCCCAAAACAAATGCCAGATTCTAATAATGTTCGTGATCTCTCTGGAAGTAAAGGAAGTCTGCTTCATTTAGATTTAAAGTCTTTTTGTCAAGTGCTGTGAAATGAACTGCAATAAGGATAAGGACCTGCTCTGAGCTGTCAGTTTGCTCTGAAATGGATTGTAACAGTCCAGGCAGTGCTGGGTAGACACATGATTTCTGCACAATTTAAGAGAGAAGCATTTTAGCCCAGGAACTAAAGAAATGTTACCATTTTATATGAAAGATGCTAATTTCAGACAATATCAAATGAATCTTAATTGGATGGATATCATTTAGCAGGTGGTCATTACTGCTGATATTCCTCTGTGGTTTTGCTTGTTTTCTGATTGGAAATGAAGAAAGATTTCTGTACCTGACTTTTTCCACTTGAGATTCTTGGTGACATGACTTCTCATCGGAGCTGGAAGGCAGTCACTCTGGATTTATTTCAAAACAAATGACCATAAGAACTGAATTCCATTAAATTAAGAGAAAGGATA
Source organism: Ara ararauna (assembly GCA_028858755.1). NCBI lineage: Eukaryota > Metazoa > Chordata > Aves > Psittaciformes > Psittacidae > Ara > Ara ararauna. The sequence continues at coordinate 104,569,429 of CM054379.1, forward strand.
CTAATTGATTACTTCAGAGGAAGTTGCCTTGAGCAAAAAGTGCAAAATGAAACCCAGGAAAGCTGTTTGACCATGTGTGCTACTTCTTTGGAGGTTTAATTGGCTGATACAAGAGGAATTAGAGATGTACAAGAGGAATTAGAGATGTGTGCACGTCTATGGGGGTATGATATCGTAAGCATCACAGAAACATGGTGGGATGGCTCCTATGACTGGTGTGTTGGAATGGAAGGTTACAGGCTCTTTAGGAAAGACAGGCCCAATAGTCAGGGAGCGGGAGTCACTATTTATGTTAGGGATAGGCTGGAGAGTATGAAACTCTGTCTGGGGACAGGTGAGCAGTCAATAGAGAGTTTGTGGGTCAGGGTTAAAGGGAGAACAGTGTTGGAAGACATTTCGTGGGGACCTGTTACAGACCGCCTGATCAAGAGGACTCGGTGGATGAAGCGCTCTATAGACAGATAGGAACAGCCTCACGCTTGCAGGCCCCTATTCTCATGGGGGACTTCAACCACCCTGATATCTGTTGGAGGGATGGTATGGACCGGCACAAGCAATCCAGGAAGTTCCTCGATTGCGTGGAAGACAACTTCCTTCTGCAAGTAATAGAGGAGCTGACAAGGAGAGGTGCCATGCTTGACCTTGTCCTCACCAACAGGGAAGGGCTGGTTGGAAATGTGATGCTCCAGGGCAGCCTCGATTGCAGCGATCATGAGATGGTCGAATTCAAGATCCTCAGGAGAGTGAGAAGAGCATGCAGCAAGCTCACTGCCTTGGACTTCAAGAGAGCAGACTTTGGCCTCTTCAGGAACCTGCTCAGTAAGGTTCCATGGTATATAGCCCTAGAGGGCAAGGGGCCCAAGACTGTTGGTTGATATTCAAGGATCACCTGCTGCAAGCTCAGGAGCGATACACCCCTACTAGAAGGAAGTGCTACAGGAGGGCCAGGAGACCTCCTTGGATGGATAAGGAGCTGCTGAGGAAAATTCGAAGGAAAAAAGAGGCTTATAAAAGGTGGAAGCAAGGACAGGTGGCTTGGGAAGAATACAGGGATGTTGTTCGGGAAACTAGAAACCAGGTTAAGAAAGCTAAGGCCCAGTTAGAATTAAACTTGGCTAGGGATGTTAAGGATAACAGGAAAGGATTCTATAGGTACATTGCAAATAAAAGACAGGCCAGGGACAACGTGGGCCCTCTCCAGAAGCTATCAGGAGAACTGGCTACCCTGGATTTGGAGAAGGCTGAGGTTCTTCATGACTTCTTTGCCTCAGTCTTCACTGGAAAATGCTATGACCATACCACCAAAGCCTTGGAAGGCAGACGCAGGCACTGTAAGAATGAAGACCCTGGGCCCACTGTAGGGGAGGATCTGGTTTGAGACCATCTTAGGAACCTGAACGTATACAAGTCCATGGGACCTGATGAAATCCATCCATGGGTCCTGAAGGAGCTGGCAAATGAAGTTGCTAAGGCACTGTCCATCATATTGGAAAAATCATGACAGTCAGGTGAAGTTCCTGATGACTGGAAAAAGGTAAAAATAACCCCCATTTTCAAGAAGGGGAAAATGGATGAGCCAGGGAACTACAGACCAGTCAGCCTCACCTCTGTGCCTGGCAAAATCTTGGAGCGGATTCTCCTGGAAGGCATGCTGAGGCACATGAAAAACAACAAGGTGGTTGGTGACAGCCAGCATGGCTTCACTAAGGGGAAATCCTGCCTGACCAATCTGGTGGCCTTCTCTGATGGGGCTACGGAACTGATGGACAGGGTAGAGCAGTTGATGCCATCTACCTGGACATGTGCAAAGCGTTTGACACTGTCACACATGACATCCTTGCCTCTAAGTTGGAGAGACATCAATTTGATAGGTGGACCCCTCGGTGGATAAAGAACTGGCTGGATGGCTGCACGCAAAGAGTTGTGGTCAATGGCTCAATGTCCAGCTGGAGACCAGTAACGAGTGGTGTCCCTCAGGGATCGGTGTTGGGACCGGTCTTGTTCAACATCTTTGTTGGTGACATGGACAGTGGGATTGAGTGCGCCCTCAGCAAATTTGACAATGACACCAAGCTGTGTAGTTTGGTTGATATGCTGGAGGGAAGGGATGCCATCCAGAAGGACCTTGACACACTTGTGAGGTGGGCTGATGCCAACCTGATGAAGTTTAACCATGCCAAGTGCAAGGTCTTACACCTGGGTCAGAGCAATCCCAGGCACAGCTACAGGTTGGGCAGGGAAGAGATTCAGAGCAGTCCTGCAGAGAAGGACTTGGGGGTGTTGGTCGATGAAAAAATGAACATGAGCTGGCAGTGTGCGCTTGCGGCCCAGAAAGCCAACCGTATCCTGGGCTGCATCAAAAGGAGCGTGACCAGCAGGTTGAGGGAGGTGATCCTGCCCCTCTACTCTGCTCTTGTGAGACCTCACTTGGAGTATTGTGTGCAGTTCTGGTGTCCTCAACATAAAAAGGACATGGAACTGTTGGAACAAGTCCAAAGGAGGGCCATGAGGATGATCAGGGGACTGGAGCACCTCCCGTATGAAGACAGGATGAGAAAGTTGGGGCTGTTGAGCCTGGAGAAGAGAAGGCTGTGTGGAGACCTCATAGCAGCCTTCCAATATCTGAAGGGGGGCTATAGGGATGCTGGAGAGGGACTCCTCATTAGGGACTGTAGTGGTAGGACAAGGGGTAAAGGGTTCAAACTCAAACAGGGGAAGTTTAGATTGGATATGAGGAAGAAATTCTTTCCTGTAAGGGTGGTGAGGCACTGGAATGGGTTGCCCAGGGAAGTGGTGAATGCTCCATTGCTGGTGGTGTTCAAGGCTGGGTTGGACAGAGCCTTGGGTAGCATGGTTAATGGGAGGCGTCCCTGCCCCTGGCAGTGGGGTTGGAACTAGATGATCTTAAGGTCCTTTCCAACCCTAACTATTCTATGATTCTATGATACCTACACAGTGTGTGAAAATTTCAATGCATCTGAAATTTCCTCCTTAGGAAATCTGCTCCTTAGGAAACAGTCCACAACTTGTGGTTTAGTCCTTTATCCACATGGCTTGCTTAGTGTGAGATACAGATGAAAGACATACTTTTAAGACTGCTTTCTGTGTACCTTGCTCAGCTAGGGATGTGGACTCTAGGCTGCTCAGGTTCATCTTCCAGTTTGGTGGTGGCTCCCTCTGCCAAGCTTAAGTCAGGCTTGTACCACTTTAACTGAAGAAATTTTTCCATCAAGTCAGCTGCCGCGTTGAAGACCTGAGCCAGCCAGGCCAAGCCAAAAACAATCCAAATCGCAGTTAGGCTTCTGTACACTGGGATATAGTGCTTGTTGGGGTTTGTGCCTGAAAAATCCAGGAAATTATGCATATTAGTCTTGACAGCTTAGGTTTGACAAACATAAGTTCTCATACATACGTTCTCCACACCTTGAAAAAGTTTAACAAGACTGTGTGATCTGTAAGATAATTTTATCTTTATTTTCCTTTTTTCTTTTTATGTTCCAAATCTCAGGTGAAGGTTAGCACAGTTAGCATCACATCTCTGAGGCTGAGGCTATATAATAAAAATAGCCATATCTAATGGTATTCAGTGATGCACAAAATTGAGCGACCCTAGCCACTGACAAAGAATAAAAAATCAACTTGGAAATCCAATTTTGAATCCATATTAGTCATATTGTACTCAAGAAACACACAGGGGGTCTTAGATGATTTAGAAAGGTACATTTTCCTACCTCAGTGATATAGTGATTGCTTTTTGTAGGATGATATACCTCAGTAACCCAGATTAAAAAATCATCTGGAGAATATTATATGGGAAATGCAGCCATTTTAAGTATGTGGTTATGGGAATCTTAATCCCTGAGTTGATAATTCCACAGCATGGGCAATCAGTGCAGATGATGCAGGCACAAGACAGCACTGCAGCCATGCACTTAGTCTGTCATCCAGGTCATCATGAAACTCTGCAGTGCCCAGATTCAGCATAAGATGGGGACTTATCTCCTTTTGGGACGTGCTTACATGTCCCAAGGAAAGCTACTACTTGTGAAGTAACAGACTCTAGTGTTTTTAACAAATAAACACACTACACAATCTGTTAAGAGCATTTGTTGAAATAAGGGGGTGGAAAATTAGCCCTTCATGTGTGTCTATTTCTGTGTCTCAGCCTAGAGAAGAGGCTCACTTAACATAGAGCCTCTAAAGACTGTGTAATCTCACTGGGTTTGTTTTCTTTCACAGGCATTCTGGGGTTGTCAGTAATATTTTACCCATTTTAAGTACTGATCATTACATATTTGACATGATTTCTTATTAGGAATGGTAGGTATTTGCTGAAACATTTAACTGTTAGGAGACAGTCGTTCAAAGGCCTAATACTGACAAAGAGATTTCACTTATATTCCACCTGTCACTCATAGATCACATTCTTACCAGCTTGGACATAGACACTGTTGTGAATGGGTGTCCAGTGGCAGGTGTCCAGTGGCATATATCCAGTGGCATACATCCAGTGGCATATTTGGTGGCTTAACTGCCAAGGTAAAAATGCCCATGTCATATAATACATTATCATAGAATCACAGAATGGTTTGGGTTGGAAGGGACCTAAAAGATCATCTAGCTCCGATCCCGCTGCCATGGCCAAGGACACCTTCCGCTAAACCAGGTTGTCATATTTATAGTGGGATGGATATCTACACTCTCTGTATTTAGCTTTATACTAGAGCAACTAATTTCAACAAAACTCAATCCAGTTCACCTTGTTTATTACCTACTACATAGTCCCCAAATCCAATGGTGCTCAGGGTGATGAAGGTGAAGTAAAAGCCTTCTCCGTAGCTCCAGCCTTCTACATAACTGAAGACCAATGGTGGGAATATCAGAAAAAGCAAGGTCCCAGTGGTCAGGAAGACAGCCACTGCCAGTGTTTGAACCACCTGAAAAATAAAAGAAGATGGCAGATAAATAGCACTAATTAGTTCCTTAGTGGAAATTGCTGAGTCTGTTTTGCTCTTGAATCACAAACCTGCTCCAGCCGGGAGCAATGTCCAAAAAGGAAAGATAAACCAATGCTTCCATGCACTGCAGGCTGTTTACCTCACTGTTTACCCTGCACATAGATACTGTACCTAATCATGAATAAAAAAAAAACCTCAAAAATATGAAAAAAGGAGGATTTTTTAAAAGCCTGTTTGCAATGAGTTTTTAAGTATGCTCAAGTCATATTTTCAAACTTATTATGACAGCCACAAGAATGAAATACTCACTTTACAATTTCAATTGAAGTGGAGATAATCTCATAATCAGTTGGCTCCTGTCTCTGAGGAAAATCACCAAGTATTGCATAACTCATGATACAAAGATTGGCAAGGACAAATTAGGGTTCTCTTCACTGTGACTGCTTCCAAAGATTTTTAAAGTGGCTTGCAAGAGCTCAGCCAAAAATATGTTTGGATAAAATCTAAGTGAAGGCAATTTGCCTGCTTTTATTTTTAACTAAGCAGCATTCAGAGCAGAACTGTTTTCTGTCAGTACAGGGCAGATCTGTGTCTCTCAGTACAAATGTCTGCCTTCTGGGAGATAAGTTTCAGCATACATGGCTGCAGTGGCTAGGTACACAGAACGGGCAGTGTATGGGTCATGACAGGGGATTTTAGGAGTTTAGGACTGACGATCAGGAACTCATGGATTTCCAGGGTATACACTCTGGTGAACTTTTGATTAGTGATGTATGGGCGGATGCAAACTCATTGCAATCGTTTAAAAATGTCCTCAAGAGCATTCAAACCAGGGTATGATTTTCTATGCATGTGCCTACTGTGACTGGATGAAAAGCCAAACCACTATTTATAAAGTAAAAAGGGCCAGGTATCATGGTTTTCTTCATCTCTCTGTATTATCTCACATATAAAATAGTCAGCTGAGCTTGAGAAACTTGGCATGAGCCTACTGGGTGACTTTGACAAATCACTTTTGTATTATGTATCATGTCTTTCTAGCTTCCTATACTTACGTCATTTGCAAAGCACTTCGAGAATTACTGATCAACATGGTTATGGTTGAAATCTGTTCTCATTTAATTAATTCCAGAAGTGCAATAGCATTTAATTAGATAATAAAGTTTGCATAAATTTTATACTGAAATGCACAATATTACTCTTTTACTCTGGCTTTTTGGTATAAACCTGTAACACAGGGGACAGTAAGTTAGGAATGAAGAAGAACCAATTGTAATTAATTTCTCAAAGCATGACTAAGTTCTGTCTAAAAGGAGATGAACCAGTTTCCTGGAAGAGGCTTTTCAGAGTGAACAACTAGATACAGCTCCAAAAATTTGTCTGATCATAGGAATTCTGCCAGAAATGAAGTGTTAATTCAGGAGTGAAAATAAAAAAAATAAAAAATCACATCCGTGAGGAATCTCAGGAAAGATGCAGCTATACTAGCATGAAAGTCCTCCTGGTGGCAGAGCTGCATGAAAGCAGACAGGTTATGCAGTTTAAGAACTTCTTGCTTATATAATCCTCATCTGCATTTGACATTACCTTTATAGCTTTCCCAGTGTAGGCAGTGAATCAGAGGTTTTACAAATGAAAAGAGAAAAAAAAACTTGTGCCAGAGCTCTGAAATGTTTCAACATATTTAACATATTTAATCTCCCTTTTCCCTAACTAAAGGGGTCAATTTATTGAACTTTTACTCAGAAACATGCGCTAACTTTGCTATAAATGACCTTAATTCTTCTTCTGTTACTCATGCTTCCCTTATTCTAATATATCTGGACTAGTTCAATGACTCACTAATAAGTTACAACTAAGAAGAAGGAGTATTTATTTACATTTCAAGAAAAGAAAAGGAAGGAAGTGTTAAATTGCTGGCACAATCAGGGAAGGTAATTCAAGCCAGATGAGCAGGCCAATAAAAATAAGTTAGTTTTCCACAGTGTAGAGCTACAGTCTAGATAGATGTTAGCATAGGATTGATAGTAAGAACTTGATTCAGCAATGTGTGTATGTGCAGGTATTTTGCTAAGGTCTCCAAAGGTTAAGGACCTTGCTTAAAATTGAGGCGATGCTTGCTTAACAGTTTTGCTGAGTCAGGTTTTAACAGGCAAATCTAGAGTCCCTCAAGCAAAATCAAATTGCTTTAAAGCTGGATAAATAGAGTATATCAATTTCCTGATATAGAAGGCCATTTAATTGCTATTGTTCAGAAAAACACAGGCATGCATAAGGGAAACCCAACCTAGCAACAGCAGTACCTATCTGAGAGGAGAAATATAATTAATTTTAAAACAGTGGAAATAAAGGATAGGTTGACACTGTACCTGGGCACAGCCAGGCTTTTGCACCCATCTTTTCAAGGTAATAAAGTGAGCACTGAGGCCTTTCCCCAGCTGATTAAGAAAGGCCAGGTTGAGGGGCACTCCGAACAAGGCATAGAACACACAGAACACCTGCCCTGCCACTGTGCTGGGAGACAGGTTACCATAACCTGGAAAAAAACAAGAAGAGCTACATGAAAAGGCATTACAGTCAGGCTGCAGGTCATCATGGGGAGTTCCTCGGCTTGGAAGTTCAGCTATGTTAAACTTGAGGAACATGTGGATCTATGATTTCCTGCAACTAAATCTGTTTTACAAATTGCCATAGCTTCTGATGGAGCCCTGTGCATTCGCTATGACTAACAGAAATTTAATGTGAAAAACATTACTCATATAGAGTATTGTAAATTTCAATAAGTCCCTGATTTTGTGGAAAGTGCAACTGAGTGTTTCAAAGCAACCTCAAAATGTGCTGTGCATGTATAAAATGATATCACATGTATCAAATAGGCACTCAGCTGTTTTTTGCAGGTGTAATACGCTGGATATATCTGAATAACAGGTACAATTGGGAAACAATAGAAAACTGTAACCCACAATAGTGAAGATTGTGTTGCAGGTGTATTCTGTCCACCAGTTGCACATTTCTGGGGGATTTACAGGACAGCTGTAGGAAACCTCAATTCATAAGGAAAGAGAGTACCTCACCTATAGTGGTGATAACAATTCCCGCAAAAAAGAAGGAGTTGCTGAAGTCCCAGTTACTGGGATTTGTAGAATTTCCTTCTGGGTTGACCCCTTTTACCCATGCTTCCATGAGGACCTGAGGGAGAAGAGGTCAAAGGAGCAAAGATGAGCAATCCATTAGATCAAATCAAGAAGAATGTCAGAAAAAAGAGAAAGTAAACATTGCTTTCCATCTTGAGCAAACAGAGCAATAAAGAGTGTAGATAACAGGGTAGATATGGTTATAATGGCCTTATGCTGACATGGCAAAACTTGGAAACAGAACTGGCCAGAACCTTGAATCTTTGTCACTGGAGAAGTGACAAGGAGCATAGGTTCCGTAACTAGTTGAAGGCTAAAGGGAATGGAGTGGAGGGAAACACCAAAGTGATCAAACTGGGAAAATAAAGTGAAGCTATACCATAAAAAATAAAGGCAGTTCCTCTTCTCTCCTTCCCAAGTATAGTCATCTCGAAACAATAGAAGTTTAGACTAGATATGAGGAAGAAATTCTTTACTGTAAGGGTGGTGAGGCACTGGAATGGGTTGCCCAGGGAATTTGTGAATGCTCCATCGCTGGCGGTGTTCAAGGCTGGATTGGACACAGCCTTGGGTGGCATGGTTTAGTGGGAGGTATCCCTGCCCCTGGCAGGGGGGTTGGAACTGGATAATCTTAAGGTCCTTTCCAACCCTAACTATTCTATCATTCTATGATTCTATGATAGTCATCTCCAGTCTTTAATTTGGACATGTGTAAATGTATCATTGTGTCTGTGGGAAGGGGGATGGGGAACATGTTCATTTCTGTTTCCTCCATGTAAGTACTAGTGAGTATGAATAGCTATTTTTGGCTATGACTTTCCAGCAATTTTCAATGAATATTAGACTTCTCCTAGTCTGAAAGATTAGCTAATGAATATTCTCTGCTATTCCAGATAGCTCTTACCAGATGACCAAAACTACTATGTGCAAAAGAAATGCTGCTCTTATTTATGCATCAAATATCTTGTTGGCTGCCTCGTGTTTCATTGCTCTCCCCAACGATTTCTCTCAAGGAAACCGGTTATCCTCTGCCAGCACCGTACCATTGTCAGCTGAGCAGACTGAATCTAGCGTCTGTGTTTCACCACAGCCTGTGACTTTTCAGACTGGAGCTTCTGACATGATGACCAGGCCTTCTAAACCATATAGTTAAAACATACAGAGAGATGATTGCTTTTCTGAATTAGTTTTAGAGTTATAGATTAAATATGGAAAGACATCTAGTTGCTACTATTGGTAAGAGATGGACAATTTCTTAAGAAATCTTATAAATGCGTGGTGAGTCACAGGGCACCTGCACTTACGTTTACCTTGAGAACTATGAAGTCTAAGTACTTTGAAGCTTGGTACATTGTAGACGATAGTTTGGTGCCCTCAGCCGGTTTTGCCTGGAACAACTTACAAATGAAAGAATTGCATCTAATTCCACAGAGATGAAAAAAGCCCCATGATTCTCTGAGTGGCATGTCAGTGCTGAGGAAAGTCTACTGGAGCCAGAGAGAGGAGAATTGGAACATGTGTGAACCTATCCTAAGGCTTCTAGAGTATTTAACTAAACCTTCCAATCCTATGAAATATCGCAATTTGGTTTAGAATGAGAATCAGGATTTTCTGCTCTACAATCATTATCACAGTGATAAGGGAAACACAGGTAATATCAGTAGCTGCTGAAGCTGAAAAAATTAGGCATCTTTTTATGTGTATAAGTTCTTGAAAACTCTAGTAATTTTCTGGACAATACCAAATGTTCAACAAGAAATATATTACAGTATTAGTAATCAGAACATTGTCCTTGTAGACAGAGGTTCAGACCTCCTCTTCCCTTTCTGATCTGAACTTCACTGTTTGTTTAAATCCGTTTACAGAATCTGGTCTTTTTATTGATCAAAAGCATATACCTCTGCGGAAGTCCTCTGACTCAGACAGTGCAAACCTGCAGCCTACTTCCTTAGAGTTTCTATCAGGTTTAATGACATGGTAGAAAGCGTTCAAACTGTTTAGGCACCCAGCTCTGCAACTGGATATACTTTGAACACAACAAAAGTGGCAATTCAAGAATTTCTGTCCAGTTCTTGCAATACTAGAATGAGAATATGTTTATTATAATACCAAGAAAGGTCAGGCATATTATCTCCAGACAGCTTTGAGGAATAGATTAAAGTGTAATTGAAGATGTCATTAACTGACAACCCATATTGAACAACAGCCTTTTGTATCGTGTTATAAGTGATAGATAACACAGTTCATGGTGGTTGGCTTTATGTTTTCTGTAGAGGTCTGGAAGTGCAGGACCACCTTCAAAGGCAGAAGAAAATTTCTAGAACAAAAGAAGGGCAGAATTTGCATGGGTTTGGACTGAAGAACCTTGGAAGGGTGACCTACTTCTTGTAGGTTTGATTCTTGTTTTTTGTCCTCATGCAGGATTCCCATGTAATAATTAACAAGGGAGATGACAACATTGAAGCTGAAATTATTGCAAAGTAGTAGGAAGGTGCTTAAGTATATTTGCATATTTTGGGAGTTCATAACTGGGAAAAGAAGTGCAATTGATCAAGATTAACAGGTGAATGGGCTTGAGAAACCTCTGCCATTCTCTTGTACAGTTAGTCCTTTAATGTCATGAACAGCAGATCAATTTATGACATGCTTGGCCACAACAGTATAATTTCTTCTAACCAAAATAATGCTGGAACCAAAATAATGGGAGTGTGTTTCCCTTACCTGTACAAGCTGCTCCAGGGCTTGCCTGTCCAAACATGCGTAGTTCTGCAGGAACTTGAGCTTCTCCAGCTGAAACTGGTCCCGAAAGTGGGTCTCTGACTGCTTCTCCAGCAGCTGGAACACCATAGCACCCAGGAGGAGGTAAAAGAGATACCCCAGTACCAGCAATGAAGTCCAGGTGATCTGCCGGTTCTGTATGGTGAGGAGGGGCATGCTGCTGCTCTGCTGCTCTCAGTCCCTGCTCAGTATTAATAGGTTACTGTCCCAGGATGTCTGCTGCTCAGGATACCTAGGATTCACACACCCAAGTTCCCAGCTACTGCCCTGGAGAATTTTTTACAGAACACAGAGGCCTATACAAAATGAGACTAACAGGCAAATTTTATCCCTTCACATCTTCTCTGTATCCAAAATAAATGGACAGCATTTATGGCTTGATAAGCATGCGAATCATAGTGGGCTTCCCCTACTAAAACAGCTTTCATCCAAATATCTCAGTTGCATGAAGTCTGACACAAGCCCACTGAAACTGGTATTGCTCTGCAGGCTGGGAAGCTGAAGTAAAACTGTGGTTGAGTGACTTACTCAGAGTCATATGCATATAGAGTCACAGATAGACTCATAAAGTCTTGACAAGTAAACCCTTACTCTAAACACTAGACTCCTGTACAAGAAAACACTGTAAACTCTCTAACTACAGCAGACTCCTCAAAACAAAGGAGAGCATGGAGCTGAATAAATGGAAAAGTCGATAGCTGATGTCTGGACCATACAAACATTGCTGGCACCAGTGAAAGCAGCATGATGAAGCTCATAAACATCCTGAATTCACCTTGGCCACAAGATAGACCTTCTCTTTCTTTTCTAACCCTTTTAAGATCAATCCGCTCACCACCTAGCCTCCTTCTCCTGAATTCTTTGTCAGATTATTCCAGCCTTTAGACCACAGAGTTAGGAAATGAGCCACTCATGCCTACTGCATTCAGCCTCCCTATTGCTCTTTAAATAAAAATGCATAAGAGGGAAGGAGGGTTTAAGGTTAATTGTTAGCTAAAAAAATATCAGAGGTCCACTCATGGAAGCTTTAATGATTATTGTGTTGGAAATAAGCTGGGCTTGCATATTTTTCTGTAGGAAGAGCTTTATGGCAAGTGTCATCTATGCCACACTGCTTCTAAAAGAAAACAAACAGAGCAAGAAGGCCATGTGGTTAGGGCTGCAATTTTATTATTAAACTCTCTTCCTGTTAAAATCTTCTGGATACAAATGTCCGTCTTTGCTTAGTATTCAGAATGGTTTTTGCTTTATTTTCTGAGAAAGTTGTGAATTGAGTCACTAAAACTGTCAAAGTGTGCTTACTTCTATACTTCAGGCGCTCTTATTTAAACTACTTCAACATTAAAGGTGTATCCTACTTGGTTGGCCAAGTGAAATGTTTTCTAACCAACTTTCCAAGAAGGTGTTATGATCTTTACCATGACTATTATTTGAAAAGCTGTCATGGGATCAGCAGCAGCAGTCATTTTTCTCCTTCATAGTAGCTGGTACAGTGCTGTGTTTTCGACTTTCAGCCTGGGAACAGCACTGATAACACCGATGTTTTTAGTTACGGCTTAGAATGTTTTGGTCTGACCAAGGACTTTCTGAGTCTCATGCTCTGCCAGAGAGGAGGAGAAGCCAGGAGGAAGCAGAAACAGGACACCTGACCCAAACTGACCAAAGAGGTATTCCAGACCACAGTACATCATGCCCAGGATGGAAAAACTGGGGGCAGGAACCTGGAAGAATTCAGTTCACGCCTCGGTTGTCGGGTGGTGAGCAGTTTTATCCTCTTCCCTTTCATTTCCCTGGTCATTATTATTACTGGTGGTAGCAGTAGTGATTTGTGTTACACCTTAGTTACTGGACTGTTCTTATCTCAACCTGTGGGAGTTACATTCTCTCGATTCTTCTTTCCATTCCCCCCCCTCGGAGTGGGGGGGAAGAAAGAGGGTGGAGTGAGTGAGCGGGCTGCGTGATTTACAGCTTAAACCACGAGAAAATAATTAAAAAAAAAAAAAGGCAAACAAAAAAATCAATTAATGGATATTATAATGAACAGCTGGAGAGAACTTCAAGGGACACATGGAATATGGGATGTCCTGGGATTGACGCAGAAAGCAGTGTTTTTGCAGAAAGATGCAAAAAATAGAAAAAATCAACTGCATGTGTACAAGAAACTGCAGAGTAAACATATAGTTACAGTTGAACCACTTTATAGCTGAATGACCTTACAGATAAAGCACATGATTAAAAAAGTACTTTCATAAACATGCACAGTTCCATACAGTTAAGCAGAGTAGTGTGCTCTGATAATGTGAAAGACAACAATCTGAAGTATCTGATGCTGGCATATTTACTCACATGAAAAAGCTACAGAAATATGTACCAGTAGATTTGGAGTTGTAGAAATCATCAACATTCTGTTTTAAAAATTGTTGTGGTTTTTTGTTTGTTTGTTTGTTTGTTTTGTTTGATTGCTTGGTTGGGTTTTTTTCCCCCTTAGTTTCAGGTCGCAACATTGGAATAAAACAAAACAAGATTTTGTGCAGTAGCCCAGAAATTATGTCTTGCCACAGGAAAAAACCCTCAAATATATACACTTGGATGCAAGTTGAACATTTATGATTTCTGAGTGAGTTTTGAAACTGGAAGAAGGAGCATGGCTTACCGCATCAGAAATGAAATTTAGCTTTCAGGTAGAAAGGCGTAATATGCAATATGCTGAATCATCGAATCATAGAATGATAGAATAGTTAGGGTTGGAAAGGACCTTAAGATCATCTAGTTACAACCTCCCTGCCAGGGGCAGGGACAACTCACACTAAACCAGGCCACACAAGGCTATGTCTAATCCAGCCTTGAACACCACCAGCGATGGAGCATTCACAACTTCCCTGGGTAACCCTTTCCAGTGCCTCACCACCCTTACAGGAAAGAACTTCTTCCTCATATCCAATCTAAACTTCCCCTGTTTAAATTTGAACCCGTTACCCCTTGTCCTCTCACTACAGTTCCTCATGAAGAGTCCCTCCCCAGCATCCCTATAGGCCCCCTTCAGATACTGGAAGGCTGCTATGAGGTCTCCACACAGCCTTCTCTTCTCCAGGCTCAATAGCCCCAACTTTCTCAGCCTATCTTCATATGGGAGGTGCTCCAGCCCCCTGATCATCCTCGTGGCCCTCCTCTGCACTTGTTCCAACAGTTCCATGTCCCTTATATGTTGAGGACACCAGAACTGCACACAATACTCCAAGTGAGGTCTCACAAGAGCAGAGTAGAGGGGCAGGATCACCTCCCTTGACCTGCTGGTCACACTCCTTTTGATGCAGCCCAGGATATGGTTGGCTTTCTGGGCTGCAAGTGCACACTGCCGGCTCATGTTCATTTTTTTCATCAACCAAAACCCCCAAATCCTTCTCTGCAGGACTGCTCTGAATCTCTTCTCTGCCCAACCTGTAGCTGTGCCTGGGATTGCTCCGACCCAGGTGTAGGACCATATCAATACTAGCAGGTTCCTTTTGATGATGGGATGACAAAACACACTGTCTAATCTAACTTCTCTTGTTGCTCTTTTAATGTTCTTCTGATTAAAAATATAAACAAAACCTGAGTTCACAAACATTAGAAATAAAAAATGCTGAAAGCAAAAACTTGGTAGTAGCTGAACTTGGAAGCTGACTTACTCAGATGTCCTGCTTTTCCAGTGCCCTCTGCAGATGTTAAAATTAAGAGTGCATTTGGTCTCAAAGCTAAGGAATGACTTCTCACAAAATATATTTTGAATTCAGGGCTGAACCTGACCTGCTTGATTATTCCTTCACTTTTATCTTCCTCCTTCAATATTCTTGTAAGATTTGATATATATGTAATATGTGTAAGATCCAGCTTTTCCCAAAGAAAATCTGAGCTGTTCTGGAAAGGACAGATGTCAAAATGACATCCTGGTCTACAATTAAGATAATTAATCACTTTACATATATTACCTGGAGCAAATCAAAGGATTCAGGGTTTTTTGTTTGCTTCACTGATTGTTGTTAGAGTCCCTAACAATTCTTAAACACAGATAGATGATAAATAAAAGATAGGCCAAAAATAACCAACATGATTTCCTCACTCTGTATTTCAAAAGCCAGAAAAAATATCATTGTGATCAGTAGGAGTATAATTTACTTAGATGCAAATAAGCTGCTTCTAAAATAAGTAATTAAATGGTTGAAAGAAACCTTGGGTGATCCTGTCATCCTCAAACTTCTGAAGAAGAGTGATTTTTTGAATTAGTTTTTAGGGGAGAAATGTCTCTGTACAAAACTGACAAACTGCATGCAATGATCCAGGAACCAATTCTTCCCCAGGTTATGCATTCCACCCGGAACAGTTTGTACATGGAAATACTGAATTGTTTTGGATTTGCTTTGCTCCTTGAATGACTTTTAAACCCCTGCATTTCAAAGAAGACTCAAGGAAATTCTTTTAGAACTGTGTTAAATATAAATAACAGTTACATTGCATTTCTTCATGAGACTGCCATCTGGCAATTTTCTGCTCACTCCAAATTCAAACCAATCATTTTGACTTCCTGACTTAACAGTCACATAGGTGAAAACATGAAGCATTTTCAGATGAAAGATAAAAGAATTCCAAGATTTCAACAGTATTATTCTCAGACAGATTCCATGGGGAAAAAAAAAAAAAGTATCCTTGAATTCTGAAGTTATTTTATTGAAGGTAGACCTTGTTGTTCCTGTTGTTTACCTGTACAAATACATTTGGGAAACCTGCTGTTGGACCACAAATACTAGTATTTGCGTAGTTCAAGTTTTGTGTCAAATGAAACACCTCAGCTGTCCAAAAAAATGAACGGAAGATAATCTTAATAAAAAAATCAGGTGCAGCCCTTAGATTTCACTCAAGGAAAGGGAAAACAAAGTCTTAGTTGAAAGTCTTCAACTTATTGTCGTGGTGTCAAATCCAGGCATGGATAGTAACTATTAGAAATATCTAGTTTACATTGCTTGCCTTATTGGTGAGGTTTCAAAGCAAACATTGAAGGAAGTAAAACAGAAAAGAAATACTAGAAAAAGATCATTTAACATTGATTTAAGCAACAATAAAAGTTATTCATATGAAATAATCTAAACCCAGAAGTTCGATTGTTATCGTTATTAAAAATGGACTTTGAAAAGACAAACAAATTCTATATAGAGCTACCAAACATGCTGTATGTAACTAGGCATTCCCGGATTTTCATCTTGTTGGTGTCCATATTCACCAGCTGGATATTTGGTAGAGGGAACAGTTACAAGATCTTAACATTTCATTACACTGAAGTGCTCTCGGCTTCTACCATTAACATAAACCACTTGCATCCTATGATTGGTTAAACCAGGTAAAAACAATCAAATCTTCTGTTGGGAAGATATTACAATATATACTTACACTGTTACATGTGTGAACCTCATGACTGCACTTTGAAGATTCTTTCATAAAAAATGCAGGAGTGAAAAAGGTAGACTGAATTAGGCACATCCATCTCCCAAGAAAGAGAAACATAACATAAGGTTATGTCATTTTCTCCGTGGAGCTCTCTGGAAAGCTGCAGTGGCCAGGAAGCGATGAAAATACCCAACCCAAAAGCTGATGAACTCAAGGGTTTCACTAGTGTGCTTCCAGACTGTATATAGACCCCTGGCAGATTCAGCACAAATGAGAACAGATACTTTGGCCTTTATTGTAAGTGTGGGTCATAAACTAATCTTCCCAGAAGCTATGGCTTGAGGAGGCCAGTGGATGCCTGACTTCTCCTGAAATAAACTACATAGAAAGATTGGAAATACCCTGAAATAAGAGATGAGATGGTCCACAGTGTCTGGCATAAATGAATCCCGGAAATATCTGCATGATATCTAGCACTGTAAAGCTACTTCCCAAAGAAATCTCCACAAGAAAAGAGACCTGGATTTATTTTGGGTTGGAGAACACAAATTGTATCTACCATACTAACATTTAATCAACCAGCAGCTCTATCATAATGAATAGACAGAATTCAGATATGCAAGAGAATCTCTAAACTTAACAATATTGTTTTATCGGTGGCTTAAGTAAGAGTGAAGACCATTATAAATGTGGCACTTTTTCAGTGTGGTAAATGCTTGGGTTATTTCAAATTAATCTAGAAATTACATGAAGAGAGATTATTAAAACAAGTAACTTTTTTCATCCGTGGCCACTGAAGCATTATTGAAGCCATAAATGCTCTCATGAGGACAAGAAGACAGATAAGAAACCTAGTAGCTTTCCGGCACCTGTGAGAAGGCCGTGAAGAAGATGGAGCCAGGCTTTTGATAGAGTGGCTTCTGAGAAGAAGAGAGACAATAGCCAAAACCCCCCCAAAAACTCAAGGTGGATATAAGGAAAACCTTTTTCATGATGAGGACAGTGTGAAGCATTGGAACAGACTGCTTAGAAGTTATGTGGTCTCCATCCTTGGAGGTTTTCAAGACCAGACTGAACAAAGGCCTCAGCGACATGGTTTGATCTCACAACTGACACTCTTTTGAGCAAGAGGTGGGATTAAAGATCTGCTGAGGTCCTTTCCAACCTGATTTTTCCTATGAACCCAGCAGGCAACATTTGAAGAGTGGATGCAGTTTCTTAAAAAGGTATATGCTTTACTTCTTAAAACTATTATGTACTGAATGAGCAATCTTTTTTGTCCACGTGATATTATAAAAATTTCCAAAAGAAGCAAGAAAAGATTTGTATTTGTTTATATGGTTTTCTATTATTGGATGCAATTTTGTCCAAGCTCTTCTTATGTGTTTGGTACAATCTTACTCTCAGACCATTCTGACAATCAGGTATTACTCTGCTGACTGAATTTCACCCTGATTTTACAATATTTACAAAAAAAAGACTGGAGAATTTTGAAGCAGGAGAGCAAGCAATCTTTTCTCCCTGTGAGTTAGATGTGTGGCAAACTGAGAACAAAACACTGAATAAGTAATCAGCAAGTAGTAGCAGTGCGACAGATCATATCAGGATAGTGCTGAGATCCTTCTATTAATGAGTTACTGAAAGCCATTGGAAATGCTTCATGTTAAAAGAAATGAGCTGTTGTATCAATAATTCTCTTTTGGCCACCTTTAAATAAGTTCATCATAATGGGGATTTTACTGAAAACCGAAACGACAGCTGCTTCACCCAGCAATGGTTTGGAACCTCTGGCTCTTCTCCAGCTAGCTGCTTTGGATGAAGGCAGGATGTTGACCCTGCTCTCCTCAGGGAAGCTATATAAACATCAATTCAGTGTATATTTAATACAGTATTTATATGTAATGGAGTCAGAAGAAGAAAAATAAAGACAGACATACAAATATTCTGGTAGAAGAAGGACATTTTAATATAATCTCCAGCAAAGCAGAACTGTGGATTTTCCCACCTCTGACCAAAGCCTTGAACTCTCTCTACCCAAAACAACAGTAGATCTGACTTTAGGACCTTGTATGCCCTAAATTCTACATAAAGCTCACCAGTTCATGTGGTTGCTGTGCTGACTTTTACAGAAAATTAAAATATAAAAAAAGACATAACATATTAACATATTAATCGATTGCATCTTAGTTGTTAATTTGAAAAATATGTATCTTCTGTATGTTTGAACATACCAGTTCACCACATACTTCTGAATAACTATGGATTTGCCATGGAATTAAGTATCAATAATTTAAGGAAATATACATCCTTGAGAATGATATGTGGCTTCTGCCAATATATTGCTGTATTTTTATGTGAATAAGCCAAACCTTCCAAATGCATGACTATAGGCTTAGCACTAGCATAAAAATTATGGCTTCAATCTGGAAGTATGTATATCTTGGAAAAATAGACTGTTTTTTGCATTACATTTTTTTTTATTATTAGTCTGATGTGTAAAATAAGTTCCTGCATAACCAGATACTATGCAATAAAGTAGCACTGAGTCAATAGTGAACAACTGTACGTAAGACATAACTGCATTTGAATGTTCACATCTCATTACATGCCTTGCAAGTATGTGCCCTGTTTTACTTGAAGCCTTTTAAATCATAGAATCATAGAATAGTTAGGGTTGGAAAGGACCTTAAGATCATCTAGTTCCAACCCCCCTGCCACAGGCAGGGACACCTCCCACTAAATCATGTCACCCAAGGCTATGCCCAATCCAGCCTTGAACACTGCCAGCGATAGAGCATTCACAACTTCCCTGGACAACCCATTCCAGTGCCTCACCACCCTTACAGTAAAGAATTTCTTCCTCATATCCGGTCTAAACTTCCCTGTTCAAGTTTGAACCCGTTACCCCTTGTCCTCTCACTACAGTTCCTCATGAAGAGTCCCTCCTGCCATTGTTTCTTCTGAAACTTGTATGTTCTGGAAGGATGTGCATTTTGACAACATTTAATGTACTCAAAGAAAAAAAACACAGTTGGAAAAGTTTGAACTCTAGAATTACTTTCTAATAAAAATTTATTTTCATATTACAATACAACCTCTGTATTCTAATCATCTGCCATGAAAATTACTATTACTTGGAGAAGAAAATAAAAAAAACCAGGAAAAGGTCTCAAATGGAATTTTACAGAATTTAGTAACCCAGGTAATAACTGTTTTTGCACAAACAACTTTGGATGCTACCTAGATGTATTTAATAAAGCCTTATGCAAATGGATGTAAGCAAAACTACCAGCAGTAGTAATAAGTGTTTCCCAGATTAAAAATATAGAATACATGAGATGATTTTAACATTTAGAACACATACAGTGAATTTTAGTAAACAAACATATTTGGCAAACTCCTGATAGGTTGTTTAAGTTTTGCTTAATCAATGCAAGCTGAAGATACTGACTGCAAATATTGAAATATCATTCCCCAGAGAAATTGACTTTGCTGTTAAAGAAAAATAATCTCTATAGCTTTAATAATTAAACCTGTACATCCAAGTACTCACTCCTACCTGTTTCTAACCAGATGAGGAAGGGAAAGAATAAAGGTCTTTAACGGTTTCTAAAAGGAAATAGTGAACTGTAGCAAGAATTTCATTTGTTCCCCAAGCCTGAAAGAGATAAAGAATACATTATACTATATTTCAGGTTGTGTTGTCAGTTTTAAAACAAACTTCAGAAACACAAAAAAAAAAAAAGAAAGTAAAAAAAAATAATTAAACTTTCAAGACAAAAAAAAACCCACCAAAAAAACCCAAACCAAACAACCATTCATCTACTCTTCTGCATTTTCATTTCTCTACCTCGAGGCTGAACAAGGCAATAAAAGCATGTTTGCAGTGTAGCCCTTTGTAAAAAGCTTTCCAATGTAGTTATTACAATACTTTAGCAAGGCCCTGTGAATGTACCTGCTTTAATTCTGCTCTGTTTAGAAAGCAAATGGTAACAACCTGCAAACCCTGAGTTAATCTTTACTGCAATCTCTCATTCACTCCCCTACATTAGGTCACTAAGGATATTGAGCATTCCCATGCTTTCTGTTTATGAAACTTATTTTCCACTCGTTGGCTTCTGCACACAGTTATCCCTTTTTTTTTGTTTTTCTCCTTCTTTCCCCAATTAACAAAAAGTAGGCTCTCAGTTTTCTTCTAAGATACCGATTTTGAAAGGGTCAGTATCAATAAAGGAAAGAGAAGTAAGCATGTTGACATTTTTTAACCCTAGCCGACTTTAGTTTGGCTGAACCTTTGCTTTTGCATGTTTCTTATAGGACACTATGTATAATAATCATGCAGGGAGTGAATATACTTGCATACAAATATAGAAATACTGAACATCTCAGTTGAAGAGAGTTTGGGAAGGAGACAACAAAGCACTGGACTGGGATGCAGCACTGCTTCTATATGAAGCTGTCTGATTCAGCTTTGTGGTTCTAGGCAAGTAATTTCTTTCCAGTTTATTTTGTATATTTTTGAAATTTTTTGAGGAAAAGTTCTGTGTGAAAATGGTAACACACAACTTTTTCCCAAAAAAGTATTCAGACAGAATACATTTCTTCTTCTACTCTTCCTTTCTGCTTAACTCTTTTTTACCTCTGATAGTTTTTCCTTATAAACAAAAACAAGTCCCCATTCCCACCCCCAAAAAAAGAAAAGACTCTGGTTCTCCTTTGCTTTGGATGCAACTGTTACCAGAAACTCCATACAGACAATGACGCACAAGCACTACAGCAGTTACTATGCCTCTTGTCTCATTTTAGTCTAGAAACAAGTCAGGTAAGAGTGAAGTGCTCACAGGAAAAAGGGACACATAATGCTGTCACAGATATGGGAGTAGTGGAGTTTCTCGACCCATTTTTTTTTTCCCAGTTAGAAAGTCTGCCACTGCACCTCATAAATGTCCTTGGGTTTCACTATGGTGCTGAAGACAAAGTACTTTCTTAGTAGCACTAATCCATAGATTTTATCCTCCTCACCCATAATGCTAACTCAGAATTTATGAACTTTTTTTATCAATGGTTCCTGCTATCAGTGGCTCCATCCTGCAAATCTGGGGGGATTCTCCTTTTCTCATAAGCAGTCAAGGAAGTAAAGCCTTCTTTTATCTGCCACGTTGACTCCAAATCCTTCTCACAACTTGCTGCTGAACTCTTATCTATGACACATCAGATCCCTACATATTTGTAATATGCAGGTTGTACTTATGAAGCCTCTTTCCTTTTTGTTCCCCCGCCTATGCTTAGTATTGATGGAGTCATCTGGCCTTGCACTGCCAGGATGATCAAATGCTACTTCATTTCCTTCCAGCTACTTGGGGCAGCATGTAACTCATCTTGTCTAACTGAACTTCAGATCAATTTAAATAGTGTTACTGTCCTTTGTTCTGCAAGAATACGTTTTAGAATTTGGGTTCTAATAGTTGTCAATGTTGGTAATGCCTAGACCCTTTTGAAACTGATGGATGATGCTAGGTAATAGACTGTGGCTGAAAAACAATGAGGACAGAAAAGGCCTTTGAGAAAGACATTCCTGATACGGTATGATTTAGGAGATGATCACAGGGCAAGATGTGCTCCTGTTAGCTAGATTACTGTTCTTCACAGAATGAGTCAGATCTGGACCTTTTAAAGACCTGAAATGTTTTGTTGTAAGACACTTATCCCTAACCTTGTTCTGGTGAGCTGCCTATAAATTCAGCTTAATTCATTTGTAGAAGAAACCTAACAACAGCTTTTCTAAATAAAGACAAAAGGGATCCCAAAACCTAAATGTGTTAAATGTTTGCTTTGGATGAGTGTAGGGCAGCTGCTTTTTCAGCCACTGTGTGTTTACCTGACTGCTTTCTGATAAGCTGTATGATACTTTGTGACAGTGCTAACACCATCTGCCTGTCAGGCACTGATAGCTTGCTAAATAATGCTGTCATCAGCACTCATGTGCTTATAGAGAGTTATTGCTTCAGTAACCACTACTGCTTTCATCTTCTAATTGGTTGCTGCCACTAAAAATTATTACTAAAAAAAAAAAAAAAATCATGTGTCTTTTTTCTTCATCATGAAGAATTACTTTTAGGCTACCTCACTATGCCACAGTTGTGTATTTATTGCTTTCTGCTAATTTTACTTACCTACACTGTAGAGTGAACTTTACTGCCTACTTATGCTCTCATGGTACCTGATGGTGACCATGGTACCTGATTTGGTGACAAATACCCATAGAAAGCTTCACTAGACCTTGATAGAGTGAAATACCTGCTAAGGGCATATTCTGCAAGCCACAATGAGCAAGTCTGCCTTATGAGGTGGGCTACAGTGCAATCATTTGTGTAATCTTTATTTGGTGTCAATTGCTATAGCTAAATTTGTACCAGCTGAAAACCAGGCCAGATAGTTTAAAGAAAATATATATGGAAAATTGTAGAAGTATTTTAATCATCAAGAAATCACATTCAAATGCATTTACTTAAGTGTAAAGAAATACACTGTGCAGGCTCCACAGACATGCATTTCACAGAAAATTCACTTGATAGTGGCTCAGAAAAGACAGCCTTCATAGTTTCATACTGCAGCATTGAATTACTAAAATAAATACATGTGAAGAACCTCAAGTGTTTAGAACAGCTCAGAACACAATATAATACCACTTAAGCCAGAATCAGTTCTCACTTGCGTCAGTATAAATGTGGACTAAAGCTATTTTGGCTTTAACATGCTGGAGATTTCGGTACGACTTCCCATTTTTTGGCAGGATTTACCTTTCTTTTGAAGGATGTTCTGTCTTGCTTTAATGAAAGCAAGGATGTCAGCATCAGCCTGACTGTCTCCAGTCAGAGGAATAGAGGCACTTGAACTTGGTGAGATCCTGAAATAAGAAAGTATATTCATGGACCGAAGTGAATAAGAAGGTTACTTTTCTATTCCATTATCTTCTCTCTTTTTCCAGCATGAAGGACTTTGCTTTTCAGATATATGGTTAGAGATGTCACAGTTCAGAGGTGAACCACACTCAGGACTTCTTAATGCTCTTATGTAGATTCTTAAAATTGGTGATATCTTTTTAGTTTGGTAGGGCTACATGCTTATCAGATATAAAACCTCCCTTGAAGGGCTAAAAATATTTTATTGCTGAGTCAGTTACTGCCAAGCAGAAAAGGCTAATAAACTACCAAGGAAATGATAGAGCCTTGGGTGACATGGTTTAGTGGGAGGTGTCCCTGCCCCTGGCAGGGGGGTTGGAACCAGATGATCTTAAGGTCCTTTCCAACCCTAACTATTCTATGATTCTATGATGGATGTGACTATGCCATGTGTTTGTTTCAGTGAAAAACGCTGCTATTTATTTGAACAGATCAATAGTATTTTTGCCTGCTGTAAGGGAATTAAGTTTTCAAATACACATAAAAGTAAACAACCACATGACATTCATGACATTTCCTGACAGGCATAAGTCCCTTATGCTGCTGAGTCTCCAGTACCTGCTGAGATCTTGTACCTCTGAAGTTAAATCACTGAGTTAAGTCTGGTTTTGCTAGACTCTCCAGTGGTATAAGTTGAAGTAGTACAATGAAACTATTCTAATCACTCAAGAAAGCTAACAATTTGTCCCTGTGTCATTTGCCTTGTTTAAAGATTAAGCACTAACAGTGAGATGAGAGATATGGCAGTATAAATTACAATATGGAAGGACAAGTGGAACCGAAGGCAGGGACATTTTATGTATTCTACATTTGTAATTATAGTTATTTCTACTTTTCCTTACTGACTATTGCAGTAGAATGCAATTGCACCTGACATAAACAGAGGTCTGATATCCCCTCTTTGTACTACAATTAAGTCCTTGGTTGCTGAATCAGTGAACCAAAATGAAAACAGAAATTACCATGAACTTCATAAAATATCTCTTTATATGTAATTTACAAGGTGATCTCAGAACACCATTAAAGGACTATTCCCTAACTGATTTTTACTTCATTAGCAACATTGTAAAAAATAAAAAATACACAATGTATTTAAGAAGGTACTGTCTAAATTCTATTTTAGCATCTCTTTTTCTTTTGTTTTTTCTTAAGCACAAATGCAATTTCAAACTTTACGTTTTGGGAATGAATTTTTTTTTTTTTTTTTTTTTTTTTGCTATTCTAGACATGGATTATTTTGGAAAATGAAAGAAAAAACCCCTTGTTTTTTACTAATGCAGTAGGAAAAATAGTAACCATATTTTCCTAAGGGCCTCAACAGGCAGAACTGTTGAGCACAATAAAAATGTAACCATGAAGCAGTACCTAATTTGAGAAAACATGACATGCAACCTTTGCCCAACCCAACACCCCCAGCTGCTGGTGTAATTTTGCTTTACTAGAATAATTTGTAGGAGGCAGATTCAAAGTATTTTAAGGACAAAACCACATGATTGAAAAAAATCTCTTCATAGTTCCTGCATTCTGCAATACTTACATACTTCGATCTCTTAAATATTTTTATTTACTCCTTCAGATACCTTTTCTCTTGGTGAGAAGACAGTCACGAGAATTCATAAGCTCATGGGGAAAAAAGCATCAGGTGAAAAAAAACCCCTCCTCTTTAATGCTGATAATGCAGCTAACTGGTATGAAATACAGTATTGTCATGGAAGAAAACCTGCTATTTCAGTTTTACTTTTGTTTTTCAAGGAGACTTTTGTTAAAAAGACTGAAAGAGAGCTGTCTAGGCAGTGTATTACTTACTTTTTTGCTTCTTCTTCTGAATAGCCCAGGTGTGCTTTTGAA
The DNA here is from genome assembly GCA_028858755.1 of Ara ararauna. Classification (NCBI taxonomy): domain Eukaryota; kingdom Metazoa; phylum Chordata; class Aves; order Psittaciformes; family Psittacidae; genus Ara; species Ara ararauna. Next base: position 104,594,527 of record CM054379.1, read on the forward strand.
CTTGTTCTTAAAGTGGGGTTATTAGAAGTGATTGAATTGTTTTTCCCAGCTGGATCTTCATTAGGGCTGACACTTGTGGTTTCTGAAAAACTGGAATGGGAGGCAGAAATGAGGGAAGAACCTTGCCCTTGTGGAGACAATAGTAATACATGCTAAGTAACTACGAAGAAGCTGGTTTTCAAGACTATTTTTTTTTAATCTACATAAAGCACTTGTTGTCTGTTAGAAGAGGGTTGAATCCATGTGCTGATTAGGTTTATGTAGCAAATATGGCTATGAAAGAATGACAAATAAACTCATAAAGATTAGACTTTTAGTATTTGCCTTCTAAGCAGGCTTATAAAGGACTTTGATGTATCTGATGTACAGTCTGTAATGGTATATTTGATTCCCAAACTGATTATTAGCCAAGTGAGGCCTTAGCTAATTTTCCATTCTTTCTTTAGTCAGCCAAAATTATTACCGAAATCAGTGGGAGACTGAATAAAAACTCAGTGAGGATATTGGGATGTGGCTTGTTGATGAGAACCAAATATATTGCAAACAGCTGGATGCAATATTTCATCAGCTATGTCCTGTCCTTGCAGATATCATTATCAAGGAACTTCTCCACTAGAAAGACAGATTTCTGCCATGGGATGTCCTACAGACTCTTCTTTCCCTGGGGGATGTGAATGCTGCCAATATGGTGCCAATCTTTGAGAATCGAAACACTGAATTACTCAGTTTTAGGATTTTTTCCAGTAGATGGCAGGATTGGCAAGTTCTTGCCTTTCTAACGCTGCAGTAGTTTGCTCCTTGTAGCTGATGAATTGATATTTCTGGCAGAGAACTTGAAAAAGGAAAGAAATTGTTACTAAAATTTCACTGTATTACACTGTGCCAGGTTCAGTTTTGCAGAAGATATCATGCCCAAGAGTGTAAATCATTTTCAGATGAACAGTTCCAGGTTTACCGATATTTCTCTTTAACTCCTCGAGCCCTATACCATCTGTACCTGCCTAAATGGATTAAAATAACCTCAAGACTCAGCCTAATTGAACTAAAGCAATATCATATCTAATGTTAAGAATATTCTGTACTTTATTATGCCTACATATTACAAGAGTGAGAAAGGATGTGTGATGTTATTACCTAATATGTGTCTTAACAATCTCTGGGAACTTCACACCATAGTTCTGCTTTAGGATTTCCTGAACACTTTTTCTATTAATTTTGCAGTTCCTAAAAACTAAGTTATTTAGGGTCTTAAATTCAATTTCTAAAAGAACCCTGTTCTGTGTCCTGGGATATTTATGCATCCAAGTCATATAACTGTGGGTTAATAAACTACTACACATCAACTGAATTATAGCAACTGTCCATGACTCTATTCTTAACCTGCAAGAAATGTAAGGCAATGTGACTTAAAGTCATCCTTTCTTATTGCTTTCTTTTCACTGAAACCAGCTTCTTTGCTTTTTATTTGCCATGAACAGTATATAATATTATAAATAATAAATACTGTGAGTCAGCTGAAGTAATTTATTTTTAATCTGCAGTAGTTTATATGTTGGAACTAATTTTTCATTGAATTTAAATGAAAATTATTGTTTAAAATTGTTAAATCACCATTTTAAAGCGGATTTAGATCCATATCCATTAAAAAAATCTAAACACTACAGGTGTGGCAGGGACCTCACTTTCAAGAGGATTCCTGGACCCAGGACAATATGCCAAAACTTGTGTTAGGGTCCTCTGGGAGAACTGGGCACCTGAGGAAGGTGATACTAAAAAAAACCCCTTAGATTGAATGAGATGATGCTCAGAATCAGGAAGTTAACATTACTGTGCTCACAAATGGAACTTAAACTCCTACCCTCTGCCTGTAGGATTATAGCCAGACATTTTTGTCTGTGAGATTCATACTCTTCTCCTGCAAGTTCAGCAAATTTATAAGGAAGCTTATAGCTATTTTTTGTAATGACTCAAAGTGCTGCTTCTATATAAGAGGTTAATTGTTGAAGTACTAATCTAACAGATAAGGCCCTCAGCTTGATAGCAATCAAATCCATGTTTTAGGTATCTTAGAGATTTCTCTAATCCCTGGGCTACAGAGGTGGCCTGTATGGGGATAATTTACATCCTTCACACTAAAGCCCTGATAATGTTTCTATGGCATTGCAAGATATGTTGAATGATAAGAAGATGAAAGAGTGTAATTTTGCTATGCTGTGGTTTATACACTCTCAGAAGCAACTTGCTCATAGCCTGTTCTCAGAAGCCAGGACTCTCCACCTTTGAGTGTTATACGCTGCTCCAGTGATGATGACAGGTAAGGAATTTTGCTAGTACTGCTCTAAATTTAATGGAAAGTCATTATGACAGCATGGGGTGGGGGTAATAATGCCCCTCTCCGTGTGTTAAGCCTGAAGGACTGGACATCTTGGGATGCTTAATAAAGTCAGACAAAACCATAGCTGACCCGAGTAATGTGAAAACAGTCCTTCTTCAAGAAAGAGGTAAGTCTAGAGGTGCCTTCCAACCAACATTTCTGTAATGTGTAAATAGGCACTCCTGAATCATATTTTGGATTTGGATGGACATACAAGTTCTGTCCTTTTGTCTGTCTCCTAAGCTCTAATATTATTCAGGTTTTATTGAAAATGTATAATTCCCATTTTCAGTCTGAATGCATTTGATTTTTCCTGGAGTTGAATTTAGGAAATCTCAAAGCACTGTTTCCTGACAGCTTCAGTAAAATTCCTGCTTTTTCTAGAGATTACAGATAGTCCGTCAGCTTCATATGTCTCAGTTCTTTCTTTTTTTTTTTAACCTATGTCCTGAAGTTTCACCCAGTGGTTAACCTCTGGACATACAGCACATAGAGCAGAGGAGTGGGAAAGACGATGGGTGTATGCTTGATTAGCCAGTGTTGTGATTTAAGCCCAGCTGGCAACCCAGAAACCACACAGCCGTTCGCTCACACACACCCCCTCCTCCCCCCACTCCTGGAGGGATAGGGAGGAGAATCGAAAGAATGTAACTCCCATGGGTTGAGATAAGAACAGTCCAGTAACTAAGGTATAACACAAACCACTACTGCTACCACCAATAATAATAATGATAAGGGAAATAACAAGGGAAGAGAATACAACTGCTCACCACCCACCGACTGATACCCAGCCCGACCTGAGCAGTGATCTAACTGTTCTGGGTAACTGCCACCAGTTTATATAGTGGGCATGATGTGCTGTGGTATGGAATACCTCTTTGGTCAGTTTGGGTCAGGTGTCCTGTCTCTGCTTCGTCCTGGCTTCCCCTCCTCCCTGGCAGAGCATGAGGCTCAGAAAGTCCTTGGTCAGACTAAACATTACTGAGCAGCAACCAAAAAACATAGGTGTTATCAGTGCTGTTCCCAGGCTGAAAGTCAAAAACAGAGCACTGCACCAGCTACTAAGAAGGAGAAAAAGGACTGCTACTGCTGAACCCAGGACAGCCAGATGAAAAATAATGAAAAGTCAGGTGGATTAAAAAGGAAAGTGTAAAATTTGAAGGTGTGCAACTGCTGCAATATTAAAAAAAACCTTAACTGCAGTTCTTCAGTCATATGAGCCCTGGATGTGAGGGGAACAGATGTCCTGTGTAAATGCAGGCAAGATTCAAGCTGCTTAAAATCTGAGCATTTAGTTACAAAATCAAATTTGGCCTAACTTGCAAATTCATAGACAAATTATTCAAGTTAAATTGTTACCAACTGAATGAGAAAACCTCTGAAAAGTCAATTATCAATGATGTTGTTACTAGATTATATTTTATCATCATGTAACACTGCAGAAAATTGGCAGGAATGAAAAATGATTGCAACAAGAAATATTTCAAAATATGTAAGCATTTATCTTGTCTCACATAGCATTAATATAGGGAGTAAATTTTTGTAATCCAGGACAAAAACTGTTAAAAAATCTGATGCTCAAAGTCATCAGAGAATATGAAGAGTTATCTGAAAATATCTCCAAGGGAATTTAAAGTGACAGCAAGATTTTGAAGAGGAAGCTTGAGGGCTGAGGTGCTCGCAACTGAACATACTGTGGGGCTTTCAGGAATAGGACAAATCAGATTCAGTAAAAGTGAAAGAGTGAGGTTAAGAAAGATCTGACTGAATTAAAGAGGAACACATTCCTTCTGAGAGAAGGACAAAAATTCAAAATTTTGTAGGTTTGAATAGCTATCCAACATTTGCTTGATTCAAGGGGTATACAAGAACTGTCCAACACTAGTCAAATTAAACATTCAGTGAGAGAAGTAACTCGAACAGACAAGGACTGATAAATTTCTTAAATGAAAGCCAATGTGGGAGAAGACACTGTGCTTGAATTCTGAAATGGAGCAGACATGGACTGCTGAACCCAACATGAATTTTAAGACCTTTTGCAGACTTGACAGGAACTCATTAAGAGACATAATGTACATATAGTACGAGCTGAAGTTAGCAACACAGCTTTATGCAGAGACACTATGGACAAGTAGGGTATTCTCTTTCAAGTTGAGGAATTTTATCAGGAATTCCTTTTGAATAAAATAACTTCTTGATGATTATTTTAAGCTCCTCTTCCTTTCCTTTGTATTGTGACTCTGGGATTGCTGATTAGACCCTTTACTTTCCAAAATATAGAGGTAGGTCATTCTTTTTCCACTTTGCACAGTTGTTCTTAATTTTAAATAATATATTCATATCACAGAAGGTTTAATTTTTCTGCCACTTTCATATGAAAGATATATGCAAAGATAAACATAGTCTGGAAACCTGAATCTATTCAACAGGTTAATGAGCATGATCAGCTATGTTAAGTATATCAGATTTGGTAATGTAATTAACCTGTTCAAGAAATAACCTTTCTTATGCAGAAATGTTTTTTCTCATGCCAAACCCTCTGATAACCCTTATGTCATCCTTTTCTCCACTTCAGCTCTGTTGTCACTGATAATCTATGTTTTGCTTCTTACTCCAGTGGAATTAGGATCAAGACAATGGTTTTCAAACCTTACTGACTAAGGTAGAAATGCTCACTGTTCAACTCCTTTATTAACACAGACTCACCTCAACACTTAAAAAATTAGTAATTTATTTTTTCAATTGAAAAAGACGCATGTTTAGCTACAAATTAAGTGCTTTTTATATGTGTGTATCCTTCTTAAGCCTTAAGAGGATTATCAGCTTCCGTTCTCTGTTACTTTAGTTATAAATTGATTTAATATAAAATACAATTTGAGACTATAATGTTCTCTTCCCAAGGCTTAATATTCTCTGGTAACCTCACTAGAGTGTGTCAAACAGTAACAATCCACATGAATTGTGCACTAGAAGGTGATCAGAAGATTTTGTTCAAACACATACATAAATCTCAAGAAAGATTATGGAATATACTTGTATCTTTAACATGCTGAGATAGATAATTTATTACTTCTAATCCTGAAGACTGTATTTATATCCATTCACACTCAGGAGTTTGTCTAAATGGTTCTGCTGCATACTTACACTGTCAACAGCAGTCTTATATTTCTGACATACAGCCCATTAAGTTTTAGATCTTGTATCTATTGAACATACCTGTGAACTGAATTCCACCTTGGAAAAAGGTTTTATTTATGTCACATTATATCAAACATAATTTATGTCAGTTTCTGCTTTTGTGACCAGTTATTCTGCTGGGTGAAGATAACATTATCATTTCAGAGAAAAGGACTGTTGATTTTTAGGTGACATGGAAACAGAGAGCAGTGTCTATGTGTCTCAGGTCTATGTTATCAAGACGGGCAACTGTAGCCTACAATCATAGGAACTGATACGTGAAGTTCCCGTGCCAACTGGGTTCAAGGAAATCCTTGGGAAATAAATATTCTACTGTCTTATACTCTTAACACCTGTGAAATTGGGAACTCTTACTTTAAAATGTTATTGCCTCAAGTAGGGGGAAAAGTAAACTTTCATGCACAGTGGGATGTTAAGCCTGCAGCTCCAGCCTCACAAAAAGCAGAAATAATGTTTCTACTTCCGTATCCATCACACTGGAAATATACCTGTGTAAAGTATGTTTAAACAATGTAACAGAAAAAAAGATCAACTTTATGGAACTATACAGAGGAAATAGTAGTTAACTTCAAAAGATCATTACAAGAATATTGATAGAGGTGGGAAAACAAAACTATTTTCATCCTAACTTCCTCTACAGTTTAAGTTCAAGAAGATGAATATCCTGGGTCTGCGATATGAATGCAAACATCACCCTGTCAATCTCAGTCAAAATGTCTGTTACTTAGATACAAAGAAACTGTTCATTATAAAGAACATGCGATTTTTCCCAGAGACCATGTGGGACAGACAGCACAGAACCCTGAAGTAAGCTTGGCAGCTGAAAGCAACCAGGCTTACTCCCCAGTTATTTTCAAAATGCTAGACACACTTTTCTGAGACTTGTCCTCCAACAATAAACACAAACAATAAAGGTGTTTGAAAGAAAAGTTTAAAAGAAAATTATACAGAAACCAGTTATGCAATTTTGCTTCTGAGCTATGGTGGGAGAAGGAGAAATCACCACTCCTGGAGGCTGGTCTCCCTTGGACTGGAAAGTGCCTTGTCTTGTAATGTGTTCTTTCTAATTCTAGTTTAGACTGAAAAAAATATCACTTTCCTATGCAATGCCTACACACACCGACTGGAAATTGTTGTTCTCAAGAACAATGGGGCAGAGAGGTTGTGCAAGAGGTCCTTAGTTCAGTCCAGTACAAAGTTAGTGGCAGTCATGGATTGCTTGAGCTAATTTAGCTGATTTTGTGCTAAACTAGACCAAACCCATATTCTATTCCATAAGCTTTTCTGTGGGAGAAGTAACTTTCAGCCTAAAACCAGAAGTTAACAGCTCAAATTAGGCCTAAAACCTGCCAGCTATTTTCACAATAAATAGTGCTTAAGCCTTGAGTGAACACAGAATAAGAATTTTCATCCATTTCAGACATCTGAAAATGCCTTAGGCAACTTCAGAGGAATATGTCTTTCATTCTCTGCAATGCTTATGAAACATTTACTACTACAGGTAAAAGAAAGATTTGCAATAAAAATAAGAAAGAATTTTACAGTTTTAAGAAAATCTAATATTCATTATTTAATGGCATGTAGGCTATGTTTGCTGCAAAGCAGGAAGCATCATTCATGCAGCGTACTGTTACAAAATTGTAGATAAAGCCACTCTTCAGAGAAAGACTAACTGTATAATGAAAAGGAGGGAGAGAGAGGAGAAAAAGAGAGCAGGTGAGAGGGGGAGAGGGAGACCAGGACAGGAAAGGAGAGAAAAAACCTCCATTTATTTTCAATGAATATGGAAACCTCCACATTCAGGTATGTGCTTTCCTGCAGTCTATTTTGCTTGAAGGCTATGAAAGATCTGTTACTGCAAATTTAAATTAGTGGGTTTGAAATCAGAAATAGCTGATGATTAAACAAACAAGATTATTACATTTTTCTACTGTGCAGGATGCACTAGTGATTTAAAATATCAAATGCCATTGTGGAATCACATGCTGCATATGGAATTGTGGAATTGCGGAATAGCAAACGTCATCATGGAACTATATGCTGCATAAATATAGCACCAGGACATTTTTTACAGCAAACCTATCTAGGCTTTATATTAAATAATTTTTAAATCTTTTTGTTTGTTTGTTTGAGGCCTCCTAAATACGTTCCAAAGGAGATTTAGTCTCCTCATATAGCAAAATTGACTGATAACAGGTTTGCCTTTCATAGTTACAGGCTTCAAAGTTCCCAAGACCAACAAGTCAAAAGAACTGAGCTACAATAATCTACATTCAATAGGATTACAAAATAACTGAATGATAAAAATTTATTTTCTACTTTTGTGGTTTAAACCCAGCTGGTACCTCAGTACCGTGCAGCTGTTCGCTCACTCTCTCCCCTTCCTCCCCCCGCTCCCAGAAGGATGGGGGGGAGAATCGAAAGAATGTAACTCCCATGGATTGAGATAAGAACAGTCCAGTAACTAAGGTATAACACAAACCACTACTGCTACCACCAATAATAATAATGATAAGGGAAATAACAAGGGAAGAGAATACAACTGCTCACCACCCACCGACTGATACCCAGCCCGACCGAGCAGTGATCTAACCCTTCTGGGTAACTGCCCCCAGTTTATATACTGGGCACGACGTGCTGTGGTATGGAATACCTCTTTGGTCAGTTTGGGTCAGGTGTCCTGTCTCTGCTTCGTCCTGGCTTCCCCTCCTCCCTGGCAGAGCATGAGGCTCAGAAAGTCCTTGGTCAGACTAAACATTACTGAGCAGCAACTGAAAACATTGGCGTTATCAGCGCTGTTCCCAGGCTGAAAGTCAAAAACAGAGCACTGCACCAGCTACTAAGAAGGAGAAAAATGACTGCTACTGCTGAACCCAGGACATCTATACAGTCATTTCTCTTGGAACTGGAAATGCAGCATGTGAGTGTGATACTTGCAAAAGCATTCTGGTGAACTGCACTTCCACTAAGACTGCATTTTCTTACAAGTAAGTAAAGAAGAGAAAAAAGACCATTTTACCTTTTAGTTGATAGATGCTGTGAGGATTTGATAAACTGAGGATGAACAGTTGTGGTATTTGGTGAGCTAACCATCTCTGGCTTTTCCTGCTGGGTTTAGATTGAAAAACAAAATTATGTAGGATAGCATTCTTTTTAGAGTGCTTAATATTGGTCTACAGATCTCAGCAGTAACAAGGTACGCAATGACTCATTCAGAAAACACAGCCTGAATCACATGGTATTTTCTTCACTTGAGTAAGGACTTCTGAACAAAGAGAAAAGTGTTTCAAATATTTTTAAGCTCAAGTTACAGGTTTCTAATATTTAATAGCATGTGTTAACTGAGTTGAGTTTCTTAGGGAGCTCAGGTAGATAGCTTAAGATCCAAGAAATCAATACCAATTATTTTTTCCAGTTTTCTAACATTCTACTGATGAATCATGAGAGGCTGAATCCTGGACCTCTCCTGTTGAAGGATAGAGAAAAATGTGCTCCAGTGGATTCAAGGATATTACTTGCAGTGCATTGAAAAGCCTAAATATTTAGATAGCAGGGTGACTAAAACATTATCCTCTTTGTCACCGATACAGTTAGGGATTTTAGTTGGAAATGTCTTTGCAATAATAACTTGAAGTGAACCTGGTTAGGTGGCACTTTACGGATAACTAAGATCCTCCTGTTAAGTTCAGTTTTTACTATAGGCTGTTTTCATAAAAATTCAGTCTAATACTCATAAGTGTTAAATAAAATACTGGCTAAACACTGCTTTGTTTACAACAAGCTTTCCCCAAGGAGTAAATCTTCTCTTCTGGCTAATAATAACTGATATGGGATGGAGTACACTCAGCACTCTTTCATTAGGATGATGTGCATTTCATGGAAGTGCTTTGCAGTGAGATGCCATGTCACAACTTGGAAGACATTAAAAACATGTTAGATAGGGAGTACGGGAGTATAACAAAGCTATGTTGTTTCAGCTGATCCCGTCCAGATCTTCTTGTACTGTCTCCTCTGTGAAACTGTGTAGCTTTCAGACTGATTGTGTTATGAACCTCTAATAGACTGCTCAAAATGACATCTCTTCAGTTTTTTACACAAGTCATTAAATTAGAGCACTCTGTTGCTGATGGGTTCTTAAACAAGCAATGATGGCAGTGGTGGGCCTCAGCTAGAAAGTACTGGACACATGTTCTGTGCTGAGAGCTGCTGACCCTTCGGAAATTTAGGAAAGCTGAAAGGTTACTGGAGTCTTTGCAAAAAGAGGAAGCTAAAACCCAATTATGTTTGCTTGGACTTGTCCAAATTACAGCTATGGCTGCCATCTTCTAATACATCATACACCTGATGAAATCACAGTTTTGATAGCAGTAAAAAGGACTAGTTTTTCCAATGTCCTCTGTTTGTTTTATGTTCCTTCAGAGTTTTTGGCATTTGGGGACCATTCTTGGGTTTCAAGCAAGTTGTCTGGGGGAATGTCAAAACAGAAAATAGACCAGAAAGCAAGGATTTTGCTTCATTTGTGTTAGCTTCATACAAACATAATTCACATTGATTTTGTCTGATTTACATTGCCACAAGCACAGGTGAATCAGGCCCCAAATCTTATCCTTAATACTTCTTTTTATCTAGTAAATTAACTACTCCTTTAAGAAATTATTGAAGGTGCTACGTTTATATGAAAATGGAAGAAATATGAAGTGATTTCATACCTGCAGATTTCTTGCCTCTTCAGACCACCAGACTTCAAAGTCTTTTTGCAGCTTCATCTTTACTTTTCCCATAAGAAGCTGCAGGTGCTCAATCTCTACTTTCAGCCCTTTCAAGTAATTGAACATTGTTCTGTAACTAATATGGGAAGGTGAAAGTGTATTACAGGTCTTCCAGCACATATCTGAACGAAGCTTTATCCTATCTACAACAGTTGCAGATTTAAACTACATAATATAATCAGAGATGCAGGGGACACAGACAGAGTGGGGATAGGAAGAGACATCTCATATTTTATTAGAGCTTCACTGGACAATAAGTACAGGAAACGTATGCCACAAAGCGTATCTATTCATAAGATAAATTAGTGAAATTCAAATGGAATCAATACTGATTAACAATTAGAATACAGATCAAATATGCCAATTATTTATTTTGTTTACTCAGCAGGTTACCATTAATAAATAACTGGTTGGCAAAGCCTGGATTCAGATAGCAGCTGAGACTGATTCCCCTTTGGGATGGAAGATTCATTAACGAGGCTTCTTGCCTACCATATAGCTGGAGATTTACCAGCGGTATGAAATAGCCAGAAGTTTCCTCACAGATTGTACATAACATAAACACTAGCAAATTACTTAGAACTGATATCCTTGCATCTATTTTATTTTATCCTCCTGGCTACAATGACATTACAACAAGGATTTGTTAAACAATATATATTCTGCTTTATTATTTACACTTAGTTAATCCTGCATAGCCTAAAGGTTTTCCTTAGGTCAAGAAAGGCAGGACATTTCTGAATCAACCAAAAAAGTTTACAGTTAATTTGGATTTAAACAACAAGTTTCTAACACTAATCCTCAGGGAAGACATGAAGCTATTTTTATGTATTTTTAGCCAATAGCCCAAGTATAAATTTTCCCAACTCATGAACTTTGGCATCTTACAGAGAACCAACAGCATATAACCAAATTTAAAAACAATTAGTGAGCCACAAAGCTGATATTTTCAAATGTCAGAGAAAACCCTGAGAGTACCTGCGTGTGCAGAACTGTAATTGGAACATACTCTCAGTATAATTTATCTTCCACAGGATGGAAGAAGTTTGAGGCAGAAGTAATACCTTTTTTTTTCTTCTTCAATTTGCATTCGAAGTTTCTCTTCTACTGGATCAAGCATATTTAGCTCTTCTGAAGGACTAGAAACAGCTATAGGAGAAATGATCAGATGTAAGCAATGATCATATGATGTGAAAAGAAGTGAGTTTAAATTAGAATAAAAACTATTTTTTAAAAGGTATGCTGTGAAATGGGGGGTCATTAACTGTTTCTCTGCTCTGGAAATCTTCCTTCAAATTCCTCATTCAGGCTTTAGGTATAAAAGACATTCAATTATTAGTGATTTCAGTTGCTTTTATTTTTTTTTTCTTTCTAGTAAGGACTTGAATATTCCTTTTAGTTATAAATAAAAGTGAGTTTCCCAATTCATTTTAAAAGTTCATCTTAGGCATAAAACCTTCCCAAATGCATTCAACCTGACAGTTTTGGCTACAATGACAAGACCAGAACAGCAAAGTTGTTGTGAAAAGAACATACAACAGTATCTGTGCTGGTGCCTGGAAACAGAGGAGCAGAAAGAAGAGTAAAAGGCAAATCCTGAAGGAGAAATTAATCTTGTAAGTAATAAATTCAGACAATTAGTATAAATATGGAAAATATCCTGAAACTATGTGTGAAATATTTCAAGGCAAAGGAGGACTGATGAAATACCTTAAGATTAGCCTAAGTTAAGAAAGCAGTTTAGTATTTTCCTGTCCTGTATATACAGCTAATTAGCATGCAGTACAAAATATGCTTACTCTGAGAGATGACAAAACAGTCTTTCCATCATGGATTATATGTTCAGTGGTGAAAGGAAATGTAAAGTTACCTACTAGTATTACAACAGTTTCTGTTTCTAGGATGAATGAGAATAGTTTAAGCTCCCCAAGCAAACATGTTTAAGCTTTTTAACTGAAGAAAAATAAAGGAAACAAAAGATTTGCTGTACAATACATGCAAGTTTCCATCCCGATTATTATCTCTGCCAAGAAACAAATTCTATGTCAACCTGTCATGAGGCCTGAGGAGTGCACCCTCTCTTAAAGGAAAGGAATTCTGTCTGGAACAAGAGGGCAGTAATAACCCTTCTCCGTCTGTCAGTGCATCAGCTGAAACCATTAATCTTTTGTTGTAGCACCCTGTAGCTCAAAACAGATGAAGCTGAAAAGCATTTTATTTCATTTAGAGCACTTAGGTTAAGCATGTTAATACAGGCAGCCAATGCACAATTCTCATGTTTTCATGCAAAGCCAGCCAGAGTTGGCTTGAGCTGTCTTCAGCAGGGGTTAAGGGGACTCTTTCGAGTACACAGAAGTGCATTTGACCTTTTTGCACAATCTGTCAGTGTGTCTGGGTTCAAAGGCTAGCAGCTCTACCTCCTTATAATGAGGGGAAATAATACAAAGTTGAAGACATTAACATCTTAAAATGTTAATGCTGTTTCTGAGGTGAGGATTTCCCTACATGGAAACTTCACCATATTCTTCAAGTCATTAGAGAGCGATACAAAGCCATAATATTGCAGCTTCCTTCCTTGATTTATTTGGACATCAAGCAATGGAAAAATATTTTTGCACTAGCTCTGAAAGGACAGCCAAACTTAGGCAGAATTCTGTCACTTAGATATAAAAACACTTTGAAAAATGTTTTTCTGCTAGTGATTACACACTGCACAAGGGATTATTTGGTTGTAAGTTACTTTCAGAAATAACAATAAACCCTTTTATATGAGGCAGGTACCTCTATCACACAAAGGCCCAGCATTCTCAACCCTAAATACAGCTATGCACATTATCTCTAGCAATATGCTGGTGGTAAAGCAAGAAACACAACTGTGGGCAAAGTGAGCAGCAAAGTTTTATACATGTATAGAATGGAAAGAGGTGAGTACACCACAAGCTGATGAGGCCCTGGCAGCAAAAACAGCATTGGACATTTCGTCAAGCAAATGGCTAAAATTTAAACTATCACTGTGTTTCAGTCACAGAAGCAGAAAAGATCTGATCAAAGTGTCAGGTGTAGTCTACTGGTAAGTAAAGTCCAGGACATGCCTACTTGGGCACTGCTTTGAAAGTTCTCTGGTGGCTTTTCCCATGCAGTTGCAGCCTCCATTTCAGCTTTTTGTCACGCCTGCTCATTGCCACAGCATGCTTGTGAACTGAATTGTATGCTGCTCTGAAGACCAAATTTTTTTGAATCTGCCTACTGTAACACATGGCTCTTTCCTGATGTTCTGAGCAAGAGATCTATGGTCTGATAGAGTGCATTTAAAAGCATTTGTTTGCTGCTGCTTCTGCCTTCTCCTCTTTCCCTGCTACTTCTTTACTCCCCTCTTCCTTTTACATTTCCTGAACCCCTGCAGTGGACTCGTTTTGCCCCTGGATTCTTGCTGCTGCTGCCTCACACCCCTCTCCCCCCAGCAGCCCAGATAATTTCAGCTACAGCTGAAGCTAGGAAGCTAAGGCAGAGGCTGTTGGCTCATTGTATCTCATTTTAGCACTCTTCAATATACAGGCTCAGTTATTTTAAAATGACATGAGAGGGATAGAGTGAATAGACAGTAAAACATAGAAAGCATAATATTTACCCAAACATTAAAGATAGATACCCAAGAAGGTATACTTCCTTTTTGCTACAGGTTTTTATTCCTCCAAAGAGGTTCTTTTTTTGTTGTTGTATATATCTGCTTCCCCATGCAGAAGCAGAAAATATTTATTTAAACATCAAATCATTTTATCTATGTATTAACTGCATATATATATGTAAATTATGAAAAATTGAAAATTCACAAGACCAACTTATACCCATACACATTTAAAAATTTGCAATGCATTAAGAAGTGCAGAGGCGCTACTGCTGAAATACTATCAGATATAATTTCTGCAACTGTGTGGAAGAACACAAAGTGATATCTGTTTTGTTCACTCAGGGCTGACTTTTAATTCATTGATTGAGAGTGTGTTATACGAAATTTGATTGTACAGTGTAGCTGTATTCTTTTAGTGCATCAACTGAGATGAAATAGCTGAATGGCTATTCAGCTGATGTGCAATATCACATGTGTTTTTAGTGCCCCAATGACTTCTCCTGGGAAACAAATGCAATTGGTGCAATTTGAACCTGGATAATGCAGACTCAGGTTTCAGGCATGCAGGGGAGGTATGACGTGCACGGCTAGTAAAACACTGCCTCTGCGTATACTAGGGGTTTTTGTTGGCATACCTCCCTCAGATCTATACAACACAGTTAATTTAGTAGAAGTCAGCAGTATACTCATAAGGAGTATTAGTTCCTTTACATTAGTGGAACTGCACATACAGCTGAATGGCAAACTATGTTGTGAAATCTTTTGCAGAGTACTAAGTCACACGATGCAAAGAAGGGACTTTGACAATGCTACATTGTATCATGAAATAGATACCAACTTTTATATTTATCTTCAGGCTAACTCGTTTTGTTTCATCTTCAGATACAACCAATTTGGTGGGGTGAGGCACAGGATACAATTGATATCATCTGCCAGTTTAGAGAGGAAGGTGAGATCTGAGTTAGTTGACAGCTCATATCATAAAGGTTCATGGTTTTCTTTTTCATGAAGAAGACTGTAAGAAGCATTCTAAGATATAATGATATTATCCTAATGAAAGGGCCAATTTCGGAGCACAGAAGTAGTAAATAAATCAGCATTGCGACGAGTGGCTATTAATCCTGTCGTTATCTCAACCCTTCAAGCCCCACGTTGGGCGCCAAAAAGAACTGTCGTGGTTTAAGCCTCTCTCACTCACTTCCCCCTCTTCCTTCCCCCCCGCTCCCAGAGGGATGGGAAGGAGAATCGAAAAGAATGCAACTCCCACAGGTTGAGATAAGAACAGTTTAGTAACTAAAGTATAACACATGACCACTACTGCTACCACCAATAATAATAATGACAAGGAAAATACAAGGAAAGAATACAATTTCTCACCACCTAATACCAAGCCCGACCATGCAGTGCACCCCCCACCCTTCCAGGTCTCTGCTCCCTGCTTTCCATCCTGGGCATGACGTGCTGTGGTATGGAATAACCTCTTTGGTCAGTTTGGGTCAGGTGTCCTGTCTCTGCTTCCTCCCGGCTTCCCCTCCTCCCTGGCAGAGCATGAAACTCAGAAAGTCCTTGGTCAGACCAAAACATCACTAAGCAGTAACCGAAACATGGGTGTTATCAGTGCTGTACCCAGGCCCAAAATCAAAAACACAGCGCTACATCAGCTACCAAGAAGGAGAAAAATGACTGCTGCTGCTGAACCCATGACAACATTCCACATCACCAAATCACACAGTACCAGAAAGAAATGATAGCACCTGTTAACAGGATCATTATTTCAGAGTGATATGGCAAGCATGGATGAAAAATAATACTTCTAGCATGTGATACCTAGTGTTATCACTATAGTTTACTGCAGGCTGACAAAAACTTTAAATTCTGTGGCAGATTCTTGTCTGCAGCCGGAAAACCTTGCGAGAAACCCTCTCTGACCCTGAACTTTATACTCTCTGGGGTGCTCATATATTTTTCAACCTGAGTGTATCCTAGAAGTCAAACTCCTAGGGATTTATTGTGTTGTGCCACAAATAACACTGTGCCCTGCCCTCCAGCTGTACTTTAGCAGTGAAGATTTTAATTTTTTCTCTGGATAGGCTTGTGTTTATCTGCTTAAATTTATAGTCACTTGAAGTAACCAAATATAGAATTGAGTTCAGTAGCCAGTTAATATTTTTACTGTTTTATTTATCAGTTTTGCAGCTTTTGGCAAACTTAGACTTTAGTGCTTTCAAATTGGAACACATGCTGCCATTTAGGTTTTTTAAAAAGATCTACCCGTCCATCGTTATTCAGGATCAGCTTACAAGTAATTTTCCCCTTCTTTCTCATTCCTCCTCTGGGCTATGTCAACATATGTTTGTCACCAGGCACCACGTATGTACTTTATACAAAAACAAAGATGGGTCTGCACAGTGAAATTCAGTAGAAGATTAAAATACCCTGAAAGAGTTTACATTGTGGGTTTTAGAGCAATTTACCCTTAATCCCAACGTAACAGACTTTTAAATATTTCAGCCACATT
Organism: Ara ararauna; assembly: GCA_028858755.1. Lineage (NCBI taxonomy): Eukaryota > Metazoa > Chordata > Aves > Psittaciformes > Psittacidae > Ara > Ara ararauna. The sequence goes on from CM054379.1 coordinate 104,611,014, forward strand.
GAAAGAAACATACATTGAAAGAAACTATCCTATTTTCAGCACTTTAAATGTTAGTGCATGTGTGGGTGATTGAGGGCATGTGTATTTTGTTGATTTGAATTTTTATTATAATCACTGGATTTAGTGAAAAGGTCCATCAGTATACTGCTTTTCTTTGTGTCATTGCATTGTTTATTGATTTACAGGCTTAATAATGACTCAAGCGAACTGACTTCCAATGGACACCTGGAAAGTGGAGCTATTTTTTCCAGTCTATATAAGCTGTTTTAGCTAAATACAGACTCACAATTCAATTCCCTCTAAGTTTCTTCTTTGAAATTAGTCATTTATATATTTACTCCTGAAAATACATGGCATATAAAACAGAAGGTGTTGCCTTCATGTCAGCTGCCCTCAAGTGATGAAAGTTTCTGAAACCATTGTGGCTAAAAGTTCTAGGTCTCCAAATATACAAGTATAATATACTAAGGGGGAAGAAAGTAAAAAAAGAAGCAGCTTCAAGTTTAATATGTTCCAAACATGCCAGTTGATCTAGTGGAATGGTAATATAGCTGGGTCTTAATTAGGAAACCCCTACCAACTCAGATTCTTGCTTACACTTAATAAATATATTTTATAATATATTTTACAATCTGATCACATGAGATTCTTGTAGCATCATTTATCTTGTTCTTAATATTAGATAAAATCATACCTGGCAGAGTTACACGAAAACTGAATCAGACTAGGTTGTCCAGACATGCCATAAAAAAGTCCATGGACAGAGATCCTGGAAATATCTCTGATGAGATATATCTCTTTCAACATCTAACTACCCTCACAGCACCTTTTTTCTGTTATCTTAATTTTAGTAGACCAAACTATAGAATTGAGAACTTCATCTCCAGATTCTGTCGTGCTTACTTGTTCATCACCAGAAGGAATCTTTAAATAATAATGCAATTGTCATGGGTTCAGCAGCAGCAGCCATTTTTCTGCTTCTTGGTAGCTGGTGCAGCACTGAGTTTTTGATTTGGGGCCTGGGAACAGCGCTGATAACACTGATGTTTATAGTTTTGGCTTAGAATGTTTTGGCCTGACCAAGGACTTTCTGAGTCTCATGCTCTGCCAGGGAGGAGGGGAAGCCGGGAGGAAGCAGAGACAGGACACCTGACCCAAACTGACCAAAGAGGTTATTCCATACCACAGCATGTCATGCCCAGGAAGGGTGGGGGTGCACTGCGTGGTCGGGCTCTGGTATTAGGTGGTGAGCAATTGTATTTTTTCCTTGTATTTGCCTTGTCATTATTATTATTGGTGGTAGCAGTAGTGGTCTTGTGTTATACTTTAGTTACTAAAGTGTTCTTATCTCAACCTGTGGGAGTTGCATTCTTTTCGATTCTCCTCCCCATCCACCTGGGAGGGGGGGAAGAAAGAGAAGAGAGTGAGTGAGAGAGCGAAACTGCGTGGCTGACTGGACTTAAACCACGACAGCAATTCACACTGAACTTTTCAGCATTTCAGAAGAAATACTTAAATACTTATTGCAAGAAAGTTTACAGAGACTGCAAGCTGTTCCAACTGTGAAATGCTGAAGTCAATGTCAAAAAAACTCTGAACTGGATAGCTTGTTGCAAGTTCACAACTGCTAACAAAACTATCATTTGATACAAAGATGTCTTTGCTCTTTTTTGATCTCTGATAAGCTGAAATTGAGTGGGTCACATGGGAAGCTGAATAAAACCATGCAAGTAATCTCGGAACTTTCTATGACAGTCCAGGAGAACATATTTGCAGAGATTTCCAGTTAAGATGCTGTATGCTCTTTCTGGAAGATACAACGAAAAGAAAAACTCATGGCCATGTCTAGAATTCAGCATTGTGCCTAGTAAAACCTTCTAAAAAGAGTAACAGAAAAAACACAGCAATCAATGAAACTACAAAACACCCTAGAAAAACCGAAGAAAACTTGTGGAAAGGTCTGTATGGGTTTAAGACCTCAAGGGACAGGTGTAAAAAGTGTCTTATTATTAGAACATACTCTTACAATTTTAAAATTAATTCTTACTTAATACTGGGGAAAACCCAAAACATATTACCTATGAAGAAACCTTAAGAAAGGGAATCATCACTGATTCACTAGCTACTGCTTTGAATCCGTGGTTCTTTTTCCAGATTAGGATCAACTTTACAGATGAACTTGGTACATACAAAAATGTAAAAGCTGTTTAAGTACTCAGAATTTTAGCCATATACTGTGCTGACTTGGAGGGCAAAATAGCATGTACAACCAAGACAATAACTTCACAGTTACCACAGGCTGGTCTATGTTTCTTTTTTTCTCCAAGACAAATCTGGAATAACTACAATGATTTAAATAAACCGAAGTAATAAGAAGGAATAAAGTTCCTCTAACCTACTTAAAATATCCTATGTAACTACTTATACATGTTTTCAAAATTAACTATCCATCAGTATTTCAACCATTTGCTTAAAAGCTGATTTGGTAAGTATTTCTAAAAGCGGTCCATACGTTACAATAATTGCACAAAGCAAATTCAAAAGTATCTTTACCTTTGTCAGAGTGAAATTCTTATATAAAAAAGGCAAAGAGGCACTGGTGTCTGAATTTGCAGCCAGTTTTACTATTGATATCTTTGTCTAGCAATACTGAAAAATCATCATCCTTTTTAACATACACAATCTCACCACCTTTCTGTCCATTTCAAAATTCTGAAAGTAAACTTTAATACAAAATATTTCTGGTTTGGTTTTTTTGTTTGTTTGTTTGTTTTTTCCTTTGAATTAGAAAGACTCAAGAAATAAAACATATTATGGCAAAGAGTGGCCTTGATACCACTAGAGGTCACCCTAGGAATAAAATCAGTGCCTTTGGATGCACAAAAACACTGCGGTTGCTTGATATTTCACGCACAAATGTAAAGAGGAACATAATACACAGAAACACTATCTATATCAAAATGATGAATTTCCAAGAGAAATCTTTCCCTTATTCTGAGGTCATTGCTGACTGACTACACTGCTTTTGTTTTGTTTTGTTTTGTTTTGTTTTGTTTTGTTTTGTTTTGTTTTCTTTGGCTAGGTGTAGCATATTTTACAGGCTGGAAATACATGAACCCACCATAGTTTTAGCGGTAGCACCTTTGGATGCCTAGTAGCACTGGTGACATGTTGCTTTATCTCTTGTAAAAAATGTAAAAATCTTACAATTCTGGACTTGAAATAGATTATTTCTCTAAAGTGCTTTAATTATCCCATACATGAGATATAATGTCTCAGCACAAGGAACAATGGTCTTAAAACAGGTCATCTATTTTTCTTCATGGATTGTGTTGGGTTTATGTGAGAAAACACAGACTGCCACTTTCTTCGGCTTCTGTCATTTTGTGATTGAAAACACTTGTGTTTCTTCAATTCATGGCACTGGTAGAGATCAAGACCCTCCTGCTTCACATGAGCAAAGTTAAATGTCATCTCAGTTTCAAGATGTAAAGCAAGGAAAGAAAGTGTGCTCATTTTATTTAAATATGGAATTATTCAAATAAGAGATTGATGGAAAGCAGCAGTATGGAAGTTCTATGTGTTTTCCATTCACAGAGGTAACGGCAGATGAGTACACAACAATTATTAATTGTTAGCCTAACTAGTAGTATATATGGCTGTAAGATGCTGCTATGGTTGCAGACGGAACTATCATATACTTCCTAAACATGCCTAATATCCATGTCAGATATAAACAATGGTGGTCCAGCTTTTCTAGCGGCATGAAAAGGTTCAAGGCCAGGTCAGTTGGGGCTTTAAGCAACCTGGTCTAGTGGAAGGTGTCCCTCCCCATGGCAGGGGGGTTGGACTAGATGATCTTTAAAGTTCCCTTCCAACCCAAACCATTCTGTGGCTCTATGTTATCTCACTATGGACAATTGGGAGCAGCAATTCCCAATTCTACCTCTTCAAATGTGCATAAATATGTCAGACAACATATTTTGCATCCCAGCAAGTATAGGACATACGGTAGTGGCAGCTTCTTGGAGCACCACAAACTAGTGCATTGGAGGAATAGTATCTTTGAAATTTTCCTGACACTGGCTGGATTATTCCTGCAGTAGTGCCCTGATGCATTGTACTGTACTGTCTGTTCCTGCCTTATTCTGCTACTGAGCACACTGTTCTTTCACGTCTAGGAAAGGTAAGGAAGCAGAATGAAAGACATTACAAAGAAACACACAGCAAGGCAAGAACAATGGCATAAACCGATACAAATATCTTTAGAAGAGGTATATAACTTTGAAAATTAAGGAAAAGATGATGTAGACAAAGCTATAGAGGGAACAAAGACAAGGAGAAAGCTCCCTGTTTTTGCTTAAAACAAATATGTGTTAGAAATCCAAATGCAAAAATAACAGATGCCAAATTCTTGCTCTCAGGCATTTGTCACACTATGCTGGCATGCATTTTCAGGTCTTCAAATACATTTGTTATTTCTGACTCACCTAGTAATTTTATCTTTTATAAAAAATAGGATTTTTCAAAGGAATTTTGCTCAAAGAACTTGAGAACAGCTCTTTGAATAACAGCAGGAATATAAAATCATATTTCTAAAATAGAAGTTACAAAACCTTGGAAAATAATGTATTTTTTTTTTAATGAAACATTTATAAAACTGTGTCTTGATGCTGGAATTCATATCAAGGATGCAGATTCCTTACGAAGACCCATATTTGCTATCTTTACCCACATTAGATTGTAAATTTTTTTTTTTCCTTTTCAAATAGCCCTTCAGAGACAATGCATGTGGACAGAAAGAGACTTATTTGGCCCTAACAAACCTCCCCAAAAGCAGAAAGGTTTGTGCCACCTCTTGATGTTTTCAGGAGAATCTCAAAAGAACTGATAGCTGCTACTAGCCTAGAATTCAGAACTTACATAAAAAGAGAAGGGAGGCTCATGGAGAAAGAGGTGAATAAGAAAAACATTTCAAATGGAAAGCTGCAAAATTGCATTTCAACTAAACCTATGCAGTAACTGCAATTACCTATAACGAGGTCATGCTGTGCTGAAGATGCTGCACCACTGGCTGCGGACTCTACTATTGTCTATTTAGACCACACATTTCAGACTGCACATAGTAAGTGACCTTCTTTGCATGAACCTTTGTCAGGATGTGTTTGAAGCTGACTGAACAGCCTGAGGGACTTGCAGATTTCCTAAACATTTCTGCTGATATGGACAGGTCAGTCATGAGTACGTTCAAGAGTCCTCCCTAACTTCCAGAGCTGACCCAACAGAGGCCTCTACTCAAGATGAAGATGTAGGTGAATAGGCAAATTGTGCAAGTATCAGTACAATTGTGCCTCATATGGAAAGCTATTGTACAAAACATACTTTTGCTAGCTGAATTGTGCCTCATATGGAAAGCTATTGTACAAAACATACTTTTGCTAGCTGCATCCCCATAGAAGCATCTTCCCATCACAATATGTCATAGGATTTCCTGTGTCATAAGGCAGGTCCAAATCAGGATTAAGTCTTCCCCGTAGTGCTGGTGAATAATGTTGCATTAGCCTGACTGTCTGTAATCATACTCTATCAATGCCAAACTGCAATAAGACAATGAAGAATCAGGTCCTGTATTTTACAGAAATGCTTGTTTAAAGCATCTTACAGTAATGCTTGATTAGAATCATACGAATCATGTCTCTTTTTTCTATTTGAAATACCAGGGAAAGCCTTTCTTTACACTATTTTATTCCATCTTTTCCACTCAGAGATATGATGGCACCCTAACGTTTTTGCGCTGTCAGTACTTCAACACTGGTCTTCTTACAATTAATGAAGATGAAAGTCACTGAGAGTTAATCCTTGAAATTTTACATCAAGTATTCAATGTTTGTGTACTGAAACACATGGAGCACCGCATTGCTCCAATGAAACCTCCCATCTATTTGTGTCCTTTGTTAACATCCCTATGGTGTTTCAAAAGAGATAGCTAAGAACAGTGGGCTGAACAGCGGAGCTTTCCTTCAATAAGAAATCCACATCTTAAGCACAGCTAGGAGGTGAATAGGTCTACACTGTTTAAAATTGAACTAGAATAACTGCTTAAAGAGTTTAAACCATAAAAAGCTTTAAGTTAAAGAAAAAAAAGAAAAAAGAATAAAAAAAGAAAAAGAAAAAAGGCAGCTGGAAGATGTTAAATTGCTTTCTGATTGAAACAATGGTATGTTTTATTTCATGTTGGGATTTCAACAGACTCTTAATTAGGCTTTTCTACCATGCAGTTTTCATTTAGAAATATCTTGCTGACATTCTGGTCATCAAGAAGATCCTGGGAGACTTGACACCTGTTACTCCTTGGAAGAACATTCATCAAAAAAGGCAGGGAGGCAAATAATACTCCCCAACTCTCAGAATAAATATTAAGTTAAAATATCCAGAGTATTTAAAAGAATAATCAAAGGGAAAAAAAGTCTGGAAAATGCTTTGTGAGGTCCAGACTTAGTGATGAGATAGCAGTGCTCAAAAAAAAAAGGCAAAAACACATGGGTTGCTGGCTGTGTTGTGGGATACTAATAGAATATTTACAATGTGAATGTGTAGCTAGTAAAGTCACTACTATCTTGTTTCCTACGTACATGAAAAAAGTTGCTTACATATTTTATGAAAAGCAGCTTAAATAGTTATTGAAAACAGCATTTGCAACATTTTTTCTATATAATAATAAAGCAGTATACAAGACCTTGTTATCATGCAGAATGAAACATACAATCAGAATACATCACTTCATTTTTTGAAACACTGAATAGGAATTCTCATAAATAGCATTGCTATGATTTGTCTTGATGTAACTTCTTGAAGTAGCATAAAATTGGTAGATAGACAGTATTAAAACCTGGAGTGAATTAAAGACATAATTCCATTTTATACTGAAGATATCACTTTTATATTGAACTTCAGATAATTAGACTAGACTAGACTAGACCAGAATAGAATAGAACAGAACTGTTGGACATGACCTACAACAAACATCTAGTTTAGGGGCTGTAGTGAGAGGACAAGGGGTAACGGGTTCAAACTCAAACAGGGGAAGTTTAGATCGCATATAAGGAAGAAGTTCTTTACTGTAAGGGTGGTGAGGCACTGGAATGGGTTACCCAGGGAAGTTGTGAATGTTCCATCGCTGGCTGTGTTCAAGGCCAGATTGGACAGAGCCTTGGGTGACATGGTTTAGTGGAAGGTGTCCCTGCCCATGGCAGGGGGGTTGGAACTAGATGATCTTAAAGTCCTTGACAACCCTAACTACTCTATGATTCTGTGATCTAGTCCAATTGCCTGGTCACTTGTGGGCTGCATAAAAGTTAAAGTATGTTATTAAGGACATTGTCCAAATGCTTCTTAAATATTGTCAGGCTTGCGGCATCAACCACTTCTTGAGGAAGCCTGTTCCAGTGTTTGACCACCTCCTTGGTAAAGAAATGTTTCCTAATATCAAGTCTGAACCTTCCTCGATACAGCTTTAAACCATTCCTGTGTCCTATCACTGGACACAGGAAGATCAGCACCTCCTTCACTTCATCTTCTCATACTGATAAAACTAACCAAAGTTTGACTCCTGGGCTTTATTGGCATAGACAGCATTAATTTTAAATGCTGATTTTAAAATAAAATAAGAACATCATCAACAGAGCTTGAGATGCATGGCTAAATTAGAAAGAGAAAGGGGAAATTATTTTTTACTACTCTGCTGTAACTTATTTTCCTGACTTTAGGGAGAGAAGAAAGCCTCCAAATTTTCTTTCTCTCATTAAGAGACAAATATTGTTCACTGTATTACATATACACAGAAATAAAACCATCAACTTTAATCTGGTCTGAGTTAGCTCCATTTTTTATGTGAAGAAGGACCGTGAAGGCATTCTTTTGGGATTCTTTTATGGATTTAAAGTGAGGGGGACTTAAACTGTCATTGCTCAAGTAGTTTTCTGTCACATTTTAGATGGAATTTACTGTCCCAAAAGTGGAATTCTCATATGAATACTCCTAGGCTGTTTTAGTACAAAGTCAGTGGAGTCAGCTTAAAGCATCTTAAACCAAATTTGGATGACTTTACACTTATGTGAACAACTTATATAGACACTTTTAGCTTCACAGCTGTGTCAACAAAAACTGCAAGAAATAACTTCTGAACTCCTATAACTAGATGCAAAAGAAATGTATATGCCTTCAGTCTTTCTTGGAATGAGAAAAATTAAAAAGGATGTTAGACAGATGGTGGCAACATGGATAGAAGATCAGTCTCATGACAAATCAATGTCTATTAATTGGAATTCAAATTAGAGTCATCAGAAAGTGAAAAAAACCCACAACAAAACAACCAAAACCTAAAAATGAGGTGAGCTTAGATGTCTCTGTTCTTGTTTTGGTCACTGAAAAGAAGGCAAGCCAATACTAGATCCCCAAAACTGTAAGACTTTTGTATTATTTTTTCATACCACACATGCCATAAGATACATTTTTGATCCAGATTTCTGGCAAAGTTCACAGAGTCCACGTTTTTCATGGTATGGACTGTTGTAGAAATATTGTGGCAAAAACTATCATAGGAAAACAACCTGCTCCACAAGCAGGTTCAGCCCTGGGAGAAAGTTTGTTGCCCTTGCTGTAACCTACTGCATATGAAACATTTTACTCTTACCTAAAGCTGCCTTCTGAATGTGCCTCTGGGTTATCTTTCCTTTCAGATTGTCTATAAATGACAAAAAATGCAGACAGTTAGAATTCAAAATGTCAGTAATCAATGAAGGCATTGCTTATTTCCCACTATTTGAAAACCCCTGCGCTGCTGGCCAATTTAAGCAGATTTTTGTAATCCACAGGACAAGTAGTTTTCTGAGTTCTTTCCTTCTTGCAGTTACAAGTAAACAAGTAGGCACAATTTGGCTCTACATATCCTAAGATTTAACTTTATCCAAAAAAAAAGATTGAAAATGAAGCTATTTATTGTCAAGCACTTTTACAGGATAATGATCTCCTGCTGCTAGATACAAAAGAAGTCCAAGTGAGGCTAGAAGACATACAGAATTCCAAGTATCTGTTCAAACAGACTTATAGGTGCTAGCAGTGGAAATCAGATATTAGGTCATTCAGTCCACCTCTTTGCCAGTGAAGAACTGGTTCCCTACAGTCCAATTGCTCCCGTTTGTACAGCTCAGTTTTAAATACTGCACGTGATAGAGCTTCTGCAAGTTCTACTACTTAACTCACTGTCTAGATGTCACTGTCTTCAATGGAAATTTTTTCCTTAATTTCACTATTTCCTAACTATTATTCCTAGTTAGGGTCCCATGCCCCATAAAAATTCACCTTTAGCCTCCTTTTATTAATTTCCTCCTTGATACATGACACTGTCCCTGTTCACTAATTATTTCAAACTGTAATTAGATTACAACATGGGAAGCCATTATTCATAGATATTAATGGAACCAATAAAGCAAAAACATAACCATACAGGCTATCTGTGCTTTGCAAACTTCATAAAGCAACTCAGTTGATGTCAATACTCAGCAAAATTGGATTAAGTACACGAGGTTTTTCCTCAAATTGCTTTTGCTATTCTGGATACTTAGTTCCCTGTATTCTATTGCACTATATCATACAGGGTGATGTTACTAACTCAATATTGAGCCATGAGGCAGTTATGAAACAATTTGTAGTAATCTTGTGATTCACCTCAATGGGTTAATATTAATTTAGGTGCCTCAGAAAACCATATATTTATCTTCGTGTAAGGGCTCACAAACTCCCTCTCTTAAGCACTATGAGCTGTGAAAGGCAATGCCATGGTCATTTGAAGAAGTTCTAGTAGTGAGAACATCCTGTTCATCAAGATCCAACAGAAAATAAAGGTGACACCCAAGTTCTCAATCATGTCAATAAACGGTTTTAGTATCATCATTTCTCTTTCTTTAACCATACTAGAAACAGATTATCAGCAATCTAAATGTGGCATTTCAAGTGGCAATGAGGTCAACAAAAAAAAAAAGCAGGCTAAAAAAGTCGTTGAAAGTAAGATCAAATAGAACATAGCTCGCAATCAATACTAATATGTGGAAACACAAGAATATGGGGACCGGTCTTCAAATGATTACAGCCAAGAGGCCTGACTTTCAGTTACCTAGAATTTACTTTCAGTACAGCTAGGACAGAGAGCACAAAGGCTGCAGAAGCCCTACTTTTATTGCCATCTTTGCTAGGATAGCCAACAGCATGGAACTGTCCCAGATGCTCCTCCCCTGCCTCATTCTAGCCTTCTTACAGTTCTGCTCCATCCATGATATGGACCATGATGATGTAAGAAATCTTGCCTTTCTTATATTTGGCAGCTTTATGAAAGAATAAGAAGTTGGAAACAGACCACTGTAATCAGAAAGGAACCAAAGAAAACCTCCTTCAGCTAGAAAAACAAAAATCTAGTCTTACCACTTTTATACCAAAAAAGTTTTGTTTTAATTCTATTAATAGAAATAGAAAGGTGACATTCATCCAATTCACATAGCTCAAACTGCCTTTTCTGGGCAGCAAAAACTGAACTTCATTTCACACAAAACTTCCTGGAGGAGAAACTGTAATTGTATTATGGGAAAAGTAGTCCAAACAGGAATTCTGGTTCATAGGACATAATGGTATCATGAGGCACCTGACTAATTCTATTCCAAGACTTAGACAGATATGATTTAATATTTCAATTGGTTTTAATCCAATTTGAAATTTCACAGTTTATTTAGATTTTCTTTGGAAAAAAAATGTTTTCATGTAGAAACTCTAATTTTTGATAAAACCTTAACATTTTCAGTACATGTTTTTGATTAAAGTAGTCTTGTTCTGTTTTTATTACAAATATTTGTGGGAGAGAATGAATCATAGAATCATAGAATAGTTAGGGTTGGAAAGGACCTTAATGTTTCTGACCTGCTCTACTTCGGCTTCTGAGAACTCCATCACCCCAATGCAAGGCTTGAAGTTCACAAGCGACAGAAGCAGGGGATGATGCCAGTACTGTTGCCTTCACAGATCTTCCCATATAAACAAATGGAAGATTCCAGTCTTTAGTACTGCCAGTTCTACAACCTTCATAAACACAAATATTTACCCAGAGGAATATGAAGAATCACATTCTCATCAAAAAAACCCATGCCTTCTTATTCCAAGAGTGTAAAGTTGTGGACAAGGTAATACACTTAAATCTGGTTTGCAAAAATTGAATTTAAGACTTGGAGAACAACTTTCAACATATGGCTTATTATGTTTTCTGAAGTTTCACCAAATAAGGAGCTAAAAATAGGTCTGCAGCTGATACCAAATAATTTTTTTCCAGTGAAGTCATTCTTCATTTGAAGATAACAGTCCCAGTAAAATGTTTAATGCTGCAACTCTACATGTTTTGGCAAAAAAAGTAGCTTTTGGGAATTTAAGAATTCACTCAGCATGCAGCCAGCTGTCATTAAGACTGCGATAAATCTGTTGGTTTTGGCCTGGGTTTCTGGACACATGTACCATCCAGAGGTATGGAAAAGAGATGAACTGGCAACACAGAACTTCAGCTTTGTGACAGGAGACAAAAACAAGGAGGGAAATGGAGAAGACAAAATGGAATAGAGAAGTCTAATTAAGACTGATGTAAAGCAGGGGAAAGTATACATATGCTAACTGGATATGACAAAATCCATAACTTTAATAGCACAGCTGTCCTTCAGCTTCTTGTCTTTGTGCTCTTCCAGAGTTTTTCAAGGAGCTGAGTTTACTACAGACAATGAATACTTTGACAATACTGCACATGCTTCAGGGCAATACAAAAATGAGTATATTACAATAAAAAAATATTTAAAAAAGTATTTTGAGATTTTTGAGTCTACATTACAGGTTTTAAAGCTTCTCTCATGTTTTGTCAGACCTTCCATATAATACTATTATAAGGATAAAATACTGGACAAGCAAAAAATACACATACAACCTTAACTCCCTCCTTTTGAGAATATTTGTTGTTATTGTGGTGGATAGACCTTTAACTTCATGCAGGGCCTCTTCTGACTTAATAGACAGGCTGGAGCATTTGTCAATGACCTCTCATCTCATTATTTTTTGATACTTTTCTATTATTTTACATTTTCCAAGCCTCTGTTTAGCTTAAGAAGTCCTTCCTTCCAGGAGAACCTGAAAGCTTCACACCTCAACTAGGATGCTGTATCTGAGTCAGATGAGGAGTCCTGCTGAATGAGCACAAATTAAAGCTGTATACTTGGCAAATAATCACCGAGGTAGGTTTTTAGAGACAAAGAGGAAGGTAATCGCATAACTTCCATGGGTCTTTTAGAGATACACCTTTAACTGAGCTTGAGGTCAGAGCTGTAACAGCTTACAAAAGATTTCTGAATGTAGGAGACATTGAACTCAAATGGAGATATTTGAATGGAGAAATTTCTCAAATGGAGTATACTCAGAGATAGTTACTGAAAATCTTACAAGATGTGTTAGAGACTATTGAAAATCTGGTGCTGAAATTATATGAGAACAAAACTTATGATAAAGAGTACCCGACAAGAAAAGTCATGGAATAAAAAAATAACATTCTCTTTTAACTCAAAACCCTTCATCACTAAGAGCGGTCAAACTATTCAGCCTTTCTTTACAGAGAGAGATATCTGGGGCAAATTCTGACTCTTCTTTCCAACTTTCATCCTTCTTCACTTGCAAAATCATACATTTATTTCTAACCTCCATATTAAGTCTCCTCCCCATATCCCATACCTTCTTGTTAGTTCAGGCCAGATTATATTATATTTTTTTCTCACAAAATGGTTACTTATACTTTCTGGTTGACAGGCATTCCTGCAACTGTCCATTGTTTGGCCTGTGTTTCTACAGAACCCTTTATCCCACATTTTTTTTCTAACAGCCTTTTATACATTCTTGCTTTTACAGAAGAAAATGCTTTGATAGGGCTACACAGTAAAACTGTAGAGAAAATTTATTTCTCTGGTGACAGCATTCTGGACCTCTTTCTTCCTCTAAGTACAGACTGTCATTGGCTGCATAGGCCTTAATTGTTGAGGTGTTCCCTCAGATGCCATTTATCCAAATGAGGGAAATGCTAGCATATACCACAGCTCCCATTCACTCAAAGGCACAGAGCTACTTTCTGTAGAAAGTAGAGTATGGGAAGGGGCTAGTGGAAATAAATTCCTAACTGTCCACATGGTTATCCTAGATATTCCAGTATTGCCTAACAGCACTAAGGACTCTGGACTACAGTTCAACATATCCTCGAAACTGGAACTCAGAACCTGGATGTTTTCTGAATTTAGAAACAAATGCACAGACCTTTACTCTATTATCCCAAGGTTGATTGTCACTACTTAGCTGTGTTTTGTTAAGTAGGACTTAATGGTACCCAGGTTGTTTTAGCAAAGCATGGATGTTTAGTAGCAAGTACACTCCAAGAGAATTTAGCAGAAGTACACAGTATTTCTGGATTCTCAGTGGGTAGGAGATAGGCAGCTCAGTCAGTAAAATAGTCCTTCTGTATGCACTAGAAAAGGCAGTTTGAAGGCAGTTTGTTGTATTTCAGGAGTTAAAGTGAATAAGGTTATTTTGGTGTGGGGTTTTTTTTTGTTGTTTTTTTTCTACTCCCTAGGCAGCTTTCCAAAATTTAGGTGCAGTTAAGCTACATCTTAGATGCCAGAATACTACTTAAGGTATCGTTCAAAGTTAACAAATGTACTCTGTAACTACCTTCTTTTCATATGCTGGAAAAAAGACAGAAATGATGCACATCTGGAAACTGCTGCTTTATTGTTTATCACACCTGTTTGTTCATTAATTAAATATTAAGTTGACACAAAAAGCATGATTGAAAAACAATGCTATATGGATAAGGAATCATAGTCTGTGAATTTAGTGCTCTTGGTCCTCATATGACTAAATGTAGCTTATCTTTTGATTGTTTCTGAGAAATTAATCTGAAGAGGAAGAATAAGGAAAAGGAAGTCAGACCAACAGCTTTTATGCAAGTCCTATTTTTTACTTTTAATGTCCCAATTTAAGAAGCTTAAAAAAATAAATATATAGGGTCTTAAGGCACAAATAGGTAAAATCAAAGACAAATTTTCTGGTAATAATACATTGGTCTCAGTTAATATTTTAAACAGAGAGTGAACATATCCAGGTATAAGATGGACATGGTTCTGTTCTGTTCTAATATTGCCTTCATAGCTATAGTAGAAATTTTTGCAATTTCTATGCAACAATTTGATGATGCTTCATTTTGTGATACTTTTTCTGGACAGGACAGCTCAAGAGAAAATTAAGCACAGAGTTCCAGGCCTCACTATATCCTTCAGTTCCACAACTGATGGACAGGGGTAGAGCAGTTGATGTCATCTACCTGGACTTATACAAAGTGCTTGACACTGTCTCTCATGACATCCTTGTCTCTAAGTTCGAGAGACATCAATTTGATAGGTGGACCACTCAGTGGATTAAGAACTGGCTGGATGGCTGCACGCAAAGAGTTGTGCTCAATGGCTCAATGTCCAGCTGGAGACCAGTAACAAGTGGTGTCCCTCAGGGATCGGTGTTGGGACCTGTCTTGTTCAACATCTTTGTCGGTGACACGGACAGTGGGATTGAGTGCGCCCTCAGCAAATTTGCAGATGACACCAAGCTGTGTGGTTCTGTTGATACGGTGGAGGGAAGGAATGCCATCCAGAGGGACCTTGACATGCTTGTGAGGTGGACTGATGCCAACCTGATGAAGTTTAAGCATGCCAAGTGCAAGGTCCTCCACCTGTGTTGGAGCAATCCCAGGCACAGCTACAGGTTGGGCAGAGAAGAGATTCAGAGCAGTCCTGGACAGAAGGACTTGGAGGTGTTGGTTGATGAGAAAATGAACATGAGCCGGCACTGTGTGCTCGCAGCCCAGAAAGCCAACCGTATCCTGGGCTGCATCAAAAGGAGCATGACCAGCAGGTTGAGGGAGGTGATCCTGCCCCTCTACTCTGCTCCTGTGAGACCTCACTTGGAGTATGGTGTGCAGTTCTGGTGTCTTCAACATAAAAAGGACATGGAACTGTTGGAACAAATGTAGAGGAGGGCCACGAGGATGATCAGGGGACTGGAGTACCTCCCGTATGAAGATAGGCTGTGAAAATTTTGGCTGTTCAGCCTGGAGAAGAGAAGGCTGCGTGGAGACCTCATAGCAGCCTTCCAGTATCTGAAGGGGTCCTATAGGGATGCTGGGGAGGGACTCTTCATGAGGAACTGTAGTGAGAGGACAAGGGGTAACATGTTCAAACTTAAACAGGGGAAGTTTAGATTGGATATGAGGATGAAATTCTTTCCTGTAAGGGTGGTGAGGCACTGGAATCGGTTGCCCAGGGAAGTTGTGAATGCTCCATCGCTGGCAGTGTTCAAGGCTGGATTGGACATAGCCTTGTGTGACATGGTTTAGTGGGAGGTGTCCCTGCCTGTGGCAAGGGGGTTGGAGCTAGATGATCTTAAAGTCCTTTCCAACCCTAATTATTCTATGATTCTATGATCTTAGAATTTTGCTTTTATGCAAGAAATTGTCTCGGAATGGAGCTCATATTACTATGTGAATTGGGGCCAGATGTGACACACCTGGACTGATTTTAAGAATCTGTCAGATATGACACAAAATTAAAAATCAAACAAACAGAAAAAATCATGGTGCTGTATTTTCTTATATATGCTACCATGTTTTGAGGGCATGTCAAGTTTTCAGGATGACAGAAACAAGGTCAGAGTGAGAATGGGTATATAACTTATATTATTTGTGCTAGTTTACTTGTAGCATGTATACCAAGCCTTTAAGAAACGGCTTTTTAAGTGCTAGACACATATTAGCATCCCAATAAAATCTGAAATAGCTACCTGTAAAGATACAATATATATTTACTGTTGTGGATAAGCCTAAGTCTGCTTCTTAAATTGCTCAACAACTTAAAACACAATCTGATTCTAAATAAAATGGCATAATCACGTCATCAGCTCTGAACAGTCATCTTCCCTCAGCTTTTACTAAAGTGCATGAGAACACCTTCAAAATACATCTATTCTCTGTTGATTGCACTCCTTTTGCAATATTCACTACCAGCTGTGGTGATGTCACTTGTCTTACGTGATTTAGGAATTAGTTTGATTAGAAATAAGTAGCTATTATATTTTAGCACATGTAAGCACGTCTGCCTATACTACAACTCTGCATGAATGCTGTACAGATGTGTAAATGAACCACAGGATCCTATGAAAAACAAATTTCTATTTCTGTGCTCATGAAGAGGTTTTGTTCTTTAACAAAGTGTTACTGTGAATAAGCTAAGGTCTACTTCTCTAGAGCTTGAAGGTTTGATTCTTCACTCATAAAATCTCCTACCATCCAGTACTAAAAACAAACATGATAAAGTAAAACATCTTGTACAAAAGACTAGGATTTAAAAAAAGCCCTATAATATAGCATTAACTATTATCTAGCATCTTTTCTTTAAAAGAACAAATCGAATAGGCTGACTTAAAAACTCATTAGTCTAATAAAACAGCAAAATGCAGCATATAAATCCAGCAGTGACTACCTTTTTTCAATCTGTAGACAGCCTACAAGCAGAAAATCTGTTACTGCAAGGTAGTCTTCCAAGCTTATAGCCATGGCAGTTCATAGCTTGATTTAATCCAATAAGCCTGGTCCATTTACCTTTGTTACCTAGTGAAAACTTTAAGTAAAAAGTGTTTACTTAGTTTCTTCCTGAGCATAACTATTTCCCCTGAAAATACTCCTTTTTCTAAAGAACAGAACATCATTTGTAATAATTAGAAAATGAAAATGTTTCTTACACATGTAGATTCCAACACAGATCCAAAGAAAACATTAACATCTTAGGCCTGGAGTGACTGTTCCACTAATAAGGTTCCTCTATTTAAAGAACAGCACATCAGGGGAGCATAACTGAGCTGTTCAAATTAATTCATTCAGTTTGGTATTTTCTGAATAAGCCAGTTGACAAATGGTGTTTTCTCATTCTAAGGACCCATTCAGCCTATGTACGGTAACCCAGCAGCATTGACTATTGTTTGAGAACAAATAAAACATATATAAGCTACTCTGAAACAATGGACAATATTTAGCAGTGGCATAAACATAAGCATTGCTCCCTGAAGCCAAAAGACTTGTACCTTCCAAAATAAGTTTCCTGAATGCTGCTGCAAAGATGATTTTATATTACCGAAGATGGTATCCTCTTCCTATAGGGAGGAGCAGAAAAAGGAGAAAGGCTGCCAGAAAGCTTCTAGGGCTGCCTGGTTGTCTTGTCAGCCTCATCTTTAACAGAGCAGGGAAGACAAATCCTACTCCAACTAAGGACTGACAGACATAGCAATGAGTTCTTTCTTTCTGTCTTCTCTGAATTGCCCAAGCATGACCTGTGGTTGAGTAGTAACTGAATAGACAGCTGATACAGCTGCCATCAATCTAGGTGTACCCCATAAGTGAGGCAAGAGTTAGACCTATTATGTTTCCATTTCCTACAGTAAGTATAGCAAAGACAGATTGTCTCTCCTGATTTCAGAAAAGCACAGTGATGCTTTACAGGCTATTATAATTGAGTTTATATTCTTGTCTAGTTTTCCTCCTTGGTTGCACATCTCACTGTCAGATTTCTGGAGACTCTCATTCAGCTAAAAGTATTGCATTATTATTCATTGCCTAATCATAGGGTGTTAAGAGTTACACTAAGCAAATGTAACTACTCCAACACAATGTGAGCCCTGCTCGTGTTGCCATCACTTCTGAGATTCTATGCAAAAATTCTCATGTAAACAAAAGATAGGATTTGTGGATTAGAACCAAGGCACTTAATTGATTACTCTGACACACCATGAACACTGAAGAAACAAAAAATTCGTTAACATGAACTTCTCACTGAATTGCTAGCAAGAAAGAAAAATATATTCCTGTCACTCTTTGCTTTCTATTATGAGCCAACTGGCTGCTCCTAGAACAAGAAAATAGGTTGTGGAAACTTTCATCACAGTCTGAGGCTGAGTCTGTCCCAAGATGGTGGCAACCAGTTACATTTTGCAGCTATCTGTCAGGCCTGTGTGAGACGCCCAACATCTGTTCTGCATTACAGCACCTTGACAGAGATCATATGAAAGATGCTGTGAGAGATCACAGCATTTTTATATTGTGCTCTACAGATCCCTGGCTAAATTGAGCCATAGAAATCATGCCTGAAGTGAGTTGGACATTGGTAGAAAAAGAACCTTAACAGAATCAGGGTGAAAGTTAGTTATATTTCATCACGGAAAGACGAAAATAATTTAATATAGAAGGAGTTGTAACCAAGCAGAAAAATAAGATGCAGCAAAGCAAAGTAAATAACATTTCTAACAAAGGACAAACTGCAGCTGGTTAAGAAAATAAAATCTGCAGAAACTGAGCTGTTTTTCCATGTTTTCAGATCCATGCTTCCAAAATTCAAAATGCAACATTTAAAAACTAGATTCCAAAACTGCAGTCACAATGGCACGATGATTAGATATTTATCCAAAACAAACACGCACAGGAACGATGTTTTTTTCAGCATTAGCTTGCAAAACAATTGGGCCAAGAAATTAAGGAGAAAGAATCTGAAGACTGTGTCAGCCATGCTAAATGGCTTCAGCTTTAACAGCTACTGCTATTTTTGGTAGACACATAAACATGCCTCCTTTATTACAAAACTGCTTTGAAACTGACCTGCAGATCAGAAACAGACTGGGGCTTCTAGGCACTGGGCCACATTGAACAACATCCCAGCTGGGAAATTACATCTAGGGGACTGTTTGTCCCGTGGCCTGTTTCTTCTGTTTTTCTTACAGATGGCTGCAGGTTTTGCAGAGCTAATGTACTTTGTTTCGTTAGTCGTAACTGACACCTCTTAATGAATAAACGGCATAGTTACACACCTGAGATTAAGCATAGTAGAAATACCACTTGTGTTCTTTTTTCTGACAGAGCTTGTTGGGTCCTGAGACCAAGACTGACTCTCTGCTAAGTAGCAGAAAACATCTGTAACATGGCAGCTTCCCAGGAGAGAAGAAATCAGTGGGGACTAAGTGTATCAAGGCTTTATTTTTATATATGTATATCCCAGTGCTGGAACACAAGTGGTGAAGTAGCAGGCTTTTTTTTTTTTTTTTTTTTTTTTCCCAGAAAGCTTCCAGTTGACGCTGATGTGCACTTGTCAAATCTCCTGCTTCTGATGGTAAACTACTGCTTGCTCAAGATCACTGATTTGGCTGTTCATCTGGAATTTCTCAGGTACAGAGGAGTCCAGCTAGGGTAGCAGCTGCCAGGCAGCCAGAAATCCTGGACACATAAATCACTGTACATGCAGAATGCGTACAGAGTGACACTGAGCAGGCTTAGTACAAGTCATCTGGGCACACACAGTATGTTTGACACCTGCAGAACGTGTTGGATGGCCTGCACAGCATGTGTTGCATGAGTGCCCCATTGGCACATAGTCAGCATATCCTGAGCATGTTAGATGAACTGCAATGCTCAATTTCTGTCAATGAGGGAAATCCGGGATACTTAGTTTTTTAATGCCAAGAATTGGTGAATATGTTAATGCTTGGCTCTCAGGGAGCTTTCCACATCAGGAATGGACTCTGATGAAAGAACAAGATAAATAGCAAAGAGCAAATTCTCTTGCTGCTCTTGCAAGTTGTGTCTTTCATGACACAGAAATCTATGCAATGTGTAAAAGCAGTATACAACACTTCCATACAATGAAACGCTTGTGAAATAAGAAAAAGCACTTGAAAGACCACATCATACCTGTAGTATCATTTCTAAAGATCAGAAATGAGAAAATCTTTAAAGGTAATCACTTTTTAAATAGAGGATAATCCTAAAGCAACAGGCTTGAGTGCACAACAATGGATTACTCTCAACATCAGAAAAAGGCTGAGCAGCCTCAGTGGTATAAAGCTTGGTGAAATTTTGAATGCAGTTCAAGGAGGTAGCTTTGAAGACCTCAAAGGTGGATTATATAGCAACAAATTTCATTATATAAGTGATAATATTTGTTTAAAACAATTACTACTATGTCTAATGCTTGTTGCCCTTTATCAACTAAAACAATCATAAAGTCAAATGGAGAAATATTTTCAGAATTTTCTTTTCGATCCTTACACAAGTAGAACTCAAAATGACCTCAGCTAGAAATTTTTTTTAGTGAGGATTTTGAGATTTCAGGTTCCATGGGCTTTCTCTGCTGATAATAGCAATTCATGCTAAGCTACCTGAAGAATGAAATGTGGGATGATACTATTGAGTTATCTATTCATTAAATCTGCATAATGAATTCATTTATTTCTGAGTCGTTTGCATCTCATTTGAACCAGATTTGTGTGTGGAATGTAACCTTTCTTCTCCGAGATTCTCAATCCCTTTTTAAATCCAATCTTGCCATTTTTCTTCTGCACTAGTCACTTCCAGTAAAATTCATTTCCAGTAAAATTCACTGAGCATATACAATATATATGCAGATATAAGTCCGTGTACGTACTTGATACTTTCTGGAATTAAACTAGAACAGTGAATTATAGTAATCAGCAGCTATGAAGTTTCAATGTTTTTTTCCATAAAAGAGTAAGTGTCTCAGAATATTACACTGAAGAATGGAATGCATTTCAAAGCACAATAATTCCTCCTTTATTACAATCCCACTTCACTCATGGCTAAAACAATGTCAAGTAAGCTAACAACTCTGATTCAGAACACTTATTTTAACATAAAAATCAATAAATAATACTACCAAATAATACTGAACTTTAAGAAAGCTACATGTTGATGTTGATGAATTTTATTTTCATATAGCAAATAATCACAGAATTTTCATTTCATTTAGGTTCCACATAAGGCATGGAATTTTTCAACAGAGAAATTCTATCTTTCCTAAGCACATGTACTTTTTCAGCCAAAGGTTTACAAATATTTTTTGCCCATGCATGACTTCCCTCAATTCTTTCAATCCATATAATCATGGTCCCAATATAGGATCATAGAATACTTAGGGTTGGAAAGGACCTTAAGATCATCTAGTTACAACCCCCCTACCACAGGCAGGGACACCTCCCACTAAACCATGTCACACAAGGCTCTGTCCAATCCAGCCTTGAACACCACCAGCGATGGAGCATTCACAACTTCCCTGGGCAACCGATTCCAGTGCCTCACCACCCTTACAGGAAAGAATTTCATCCTCATATCCAATCTAAACTTCCCCTGTTTAAGTTTGAACATGTTACCCCTTGTCCTCTCACTACAGTTCCTCATGAAGAGTCCCTCCCCAGCATCCCTATAGGACCCCTTCAGATACTGGAAGGATGCGATGAGGTCTCCATGCAGCCTTCTCTTCTCCAGGCTCAACAGCCCCAACTTTCTCAGCTTATCTTCATATGGGAGGTGTTCCAGTCCCCTGATCATCCTCGTGGCCCTCCTTTGGACTTGTTCCAACATTTCCATGTCCTTTTTATGTTGAGGACACCCGAACTGCACACAATACTCCAAGTGAGGTCTCACAGGAGCAGAGTAGAGGGGCAGGATCACCTCCCTCAACCTGCTGGTCACACTCCTTTTGATGCAGCCCAGGATACGGTTGGCTTTCTGGGCTTCAAGCACACACTGCCGGCTCATGTTGATTTTTTCATCAACCAACACCCCCAAGTCCTCTGCAAGGCTGCTTTGAATCTCTTCTCTGCCCAACTTGTAGCTGTGCCTGGGATTGCTCCGACCCAGGTGGAGGACCTTGCACTTGGCATGGTTAAACTTCATCAGGTTGGCATCAGCCCACCTCACAAGCGTGTCAAGGTCCCTCTGGATGGCATTCCTTCCCTCCACCGTATCAACAGAACCACACAGCTTGGTGTCATCGGCAAACTTGCTGAGGGCGCACTCAATCCCACTGTCCATGTCACCGACAAAGATGTTGAACAAGACCGGTCCCAACACCGATCCCTGAGGGACACCACTCGTTACTGGTCTCCAGCTGGACATTGAGCTATTGAGCACAACTCTTTTCGTGCGGCCATCCAGCCAGTTCTTAATCCACTGAGTGGTCCACCTATCAAATTGATGTCTCTCGAACTTAGAGACAAGGATGTCATGAGAGACAGTGTCAAACGCTTTGTACAAGTCCAGGTAGATGGCATCAACTGCTCTACCCCTGTCCATCAGTTCCGTAGCCCCATCATAGAAGGCCACCAGGTTGGTCTGGCAGGATTTCCCCTTAGTGAAGCCATGCTGGATGTCACCAACCACCCTGTTGTTTTTCATGTGCCTCAGCATGCCTTCCAGGAGAATCCGCTCCAAGATTTTGACAGGCACAGAGATGAGGCTGACTGGTCTGTAGTTCCACGCTTCATCCATTTTCCCCTTCTTGAAAATAGGGGTTATATTTCCCTTTTTCCAGTCGTGGGGAACGTCACCTGACTGCCATGATTTCTCAAATATGATGGACAGTGGCTTAGCAACTTCATTTGCCAGCTCCTTCAGGACCCGTGGATGGATTCCATCAGGTCCCATGGACTTGTATATGTTCAGGTTCTGAAGATGGTCTCGAACCATATCCTCTCCTACAGTGGGCCTAGGGTCTTCCTTCTCACAGTCCCTGCGTCTGCCTTCCAAGACTTGGGTGGTATTTTCAGAGCATTTTCCGGTGAAGACTGAGGCAAAGAAGTTGTTAAGAACCTCAGCCTTCTCCAAATCCAGGGTAGCCAGTTCTCCCGATAGCTTCTGGAGAGGGACCACTCTGTCCCTAGTCTGCCTTTTATTTACAATGTACCTATAGAATCCCTTTCTGTTATCCTTAACATCCCTAGCCAAGTTTAATTCTAAGTGGGCCTTAGCTTTCCTAACCCTATCCATAGCTTCCCTGACAACATCCCTGTATTCTTCCCAGGCCACCTGCCCTTGCTTCCACCTTTTATAAGCCTCTTTTTTCCTTCGAATTTTCCTCAGCAGCAACTCCTTATCCATCCAAGGAGGTCTCCTGGCCCTCCTGCATCACTTCCTTCTAGTAGGGGTGTATCGCTCCTGAGCTTGCAGGAGGTGATCTTTGAATATCAACCAACAGTCTTGGGCCGCCCTGCCCTTGGTGTTCTATTTCTTAGCTGCCTCTTTTTTTTCAAAATGATTTGTTGACTGCATGTGAACCTAAAGCAATACAGATGTGCAATGTAGACAATAGAGTGCTCCCAGACCACTTCTGCTTGGAAAACATCATCTGATTTAACTTCTTATCTATGCAAGAAGGCTGCTTTGATTTCCCTTCATAAAGTTGTGCAGGTATAAAGGAAAGCCTTGCACAAAATATTCTTTGGAGTTTAAAAGTAGGCTTATTTGGCTTATCTCCATGGGGAGGGAGAGTGACCATAACAGAATAATTTTTTAATGTATATATAGAGTCTTGGACATAGAGAAAAAAGTAATTATACATTCAGGTTTTACGTTATTTTAGGTTGTGATTAGGTTTAACATCAACTTTGTATTCATAGAGATGACAGTGCAAGGTATAAGGCAGTGAATCAGAATCAGTATTATCCTTGAGCACTGTGATGTCTTGTCCTTACTCCAGTCATCACCATTTCAGTGTAGCACTCTATTAACTGTGATGCATTAGGAAAATGATTTGAATAATTTGCAAGCAAATTAAATGAAGACTCTTCAATAATCTTGCTTTGCAATACTAGGACATGCCCTCACTAACGATTATAATTGGCTTTGGTATCCTATGATCTTGTGCATTAAAATCAAAGCTTGAAATAAGCAGAGCAGTGCAACATCTCAGCATTCTTGTGGGTATAGTGGCATCATCAACATCCACTCACCTATCCCTTTTCATTCCAAGAGTGTCTGTTTCCTCACACAGTTATTACTCCCACATGAGTTTGCCCTTCCTCTCTCAGCTTCAATCATAATGTTAGCTGATTTCTGGAAAGACCAACACCAACAGCTGCTTCCCTTTGGGCATTAAATACCATTTAGTATGTTTTCTTTTTTCTTTAGGAAAAAACTAAATGTAATAGTGGCATAAATACCTCAAAATAAACAGGCATTTATAGGGATGAATTGGAAATCTTTACTAATCTTAAATGCATCTAACACATAGCACATTTTTGTATATAGGCAACTTCTTTAGCAACTACTTTCTGACTGAATATATCAGATTAATTTACACTGAAAACAGTATTATTAATTCCCCCAACCCTAACTTGCTGTGTGATAAATTTAGTAGCAGTTGGGCCTTTTTGTTGTTATTTAATGCTTTACAATTTGTTCAGACGTAGGTTTATTTTCCTTACTGTCAGAATCCTTTCACACAGAATGTTCTTGGTAATGGTGTAAAACTACCTTGTTGGTAACAGCGTCCTAGAAGTAAAACTTCTGCTAACCCAGATAAGGAGAGAAGATTTGACTTCAGAAGTTTTGTCTTTGTTTCTCACCATCCAGCTCTATTTCACTTGGCAGCAAATTAAATTGATTTTCTCCAACTTGATTTTGTTTTCCCTGTGATGGTAATTGGTAATTGATCTCCCCATCTTTATCTCAGCCCACGAGCCTTTTCTTTTCTCTTCCCTTCTGGTGAGGAACAGAAGAGAGCATCTGCATAGGTGCCTGGCAGGCAGCTGAGGTCAACCAATCACGATGTGCTAGCCACAGTTACTCAATTTTTTGCAAGAAGAAATTCTATACATCAGTATTCTGAAAACAAATCCTTGGCTTCAGTGTCAAATTTTCTTCCTTAAGTCTTCTTCAATAATACCAAAAGATACCTAGTTCCTCTCAGAGACCCTAACTCTTTGGAAATGATAAAATACAGTAGCTCTTGCAGTGGCACAGCATGTTTTTTCACAAGAAAATAACACTTTTCTTTTACTTACCCAGTAAAATACATATTTTTAAAGTTTTTAATGTTGGACTAAAAATGCAAAAGTTTACTTACGTGTCAGTGCTGGCTGACTTTCCACTTCTATGCTGGCTACAGAGTTCTCATTAGTTCCCTGACCTGAAAGTTATTTCTTTCCAGTTTTACTGTTTGTTTTCTGTAATTGTTTTTTAAAGTCTACTCTTTGGGTACATTCTCCAGTCATATAGAAACAATTCTGAGCAGCTCAAACTCAAACCAATCCGAACACGCCTACATGTTTAAAATCCACACTTTGTTTCCCTGCCTTTTGATGGTGCATTTATGCAGTATACTGACTTTCAGAAAGAAATGCCCCTCAGTGTTTGCATCAACGCCCTCTGCTCCTTTACTTGTGCCTATAAAGAGGTTTGCATGATAACACAGCAAACAGGATCACTAATACGACCTGGCTTAAAAACACATCTGTCTTCTTCATTTTTTTCAGCGTCAAAAAAAGACAATTTTCATCCTACAATAAAATTCACCTTCTTATTTCTAGGACATCATTATTAAAAGTAAACATACTGAAAAAACTAAGACATACATATTATTTTCCATAAAAAGAATTTAAAATTCTCTGCATTCTCTGCACTGCTATTAAACATAAAAGGAGACAGAAACCAGGAATATATGGTATAGTAGCAAAGAGGTATGTTAGCCACAGTGTCTTATTTCCGATATTATAGTCACTCTACACTTAAACTCCAGCTTACATCATGACATTGTTTTCCTTAATCTTTTTATGCAAATAATAACATCAGCAAAAGCCTACCATGAAAACCTTACTGCAAATTCCTTTTTCCAGTCCTAACTTCCTGATGTTTTTGAAATGCTAGTGTAATTGAGAAGTGGTTGGAATATTTTGTGTATTTTTCACCACAAAACGCTAGTATTTCTGAAATCATAATGAAAGAGTATTTAGAACATGAAAGTTACAGTTAACTGTTATGCTACTATCTCAAAATATAATCAGACTCTGTGACATAAGCTCTATGGCCTTTGTGGTGCATAGTTTTATACTATTAAGGGTAGCTTAGAAATAACAGAAAGTGATATTGATGGGATCTGTTCTTGATTGTGCACAAGAAGACAGCCAGGAATGCTTAGGGAAACCGAAACAACAATAAAACTGAATGAAAGATGACTCTTATTTCTCTTACCACATTTTCAGTAAAAATCTGGCAGGTTAGTAACCTTACTTAGCATCTTTAATGGTCTTCTGAGTATGCGTGCTATGATAAGACAAACTTAACTGAAAAATCATTTCAGGCTGCTAAACTATATAAACTAAAGTAATTGTATTGAACAAGCCGGAAAGCGTCATACTGGATGCAAAGACTTAATAACTGTTAGAGAGGGGCTAACAGGTAGATTTATGAACAACTATGATCAAAAGAAGGTTGACTATGAGAATTTTCAATTTGAAAACACTTGTATCTGCTCTTTACTTACCAAAAGAAACCCAAAATGTGTAATTTTGTGCAATTTTTTTTAGAACAATGGCAGCTAAAAAAAAAAAATAAGCAGCTTGTCAACATTCACATGGACTACATTTACTTAAAGCAGCTTTTCAACATTCATGTGGACTACAAGCTATTACAATTTTCTATAAGAAGCATATAAGCATTGTCAAATTCAGCGCCCTAATACTGATTTGTTATACACCTGCTTGTTTTTTTCAAGGATCAGTTTGGGTTTTTAGGTTACATACACATATGAATATGTGCTCAGATTTTTGCATTTTTCATGCTCCCCAGATACACTTCACATTTTAATTTCTAACACTGAAGAACTTAAGCAAAATTTTAAACCAGAAGCTTTTCATTGTAGTAAAATCCATACTCTACTGCACTATAACTATCATAACTTTTGTCTAAATTACTGGGGCAAAACTCACAGTGATTCAGTGCAAACCAAGGACTTCTTTTAGATTTTGCTGGGATCCATGGAAACAGCCTTGAGGGGCTACCCTACATTGCTTTGTTACATTATTTCTGAGAGCTGGCACAGTAGACTCCTGCAAATCTCAAGGGACATGCAAATCTTGTCACAGCATGACACTACATATGGTACCTTCAGGACTGGCATGTGTGCCACCACTTTTTGTACTTTCTCCCATACCCTCCAAATGTGTATTCCCCCCCTAAGACATTTGCAGCTTATAGAAGGTGTATGTAAGGCCTTGTTCTTCAAACAGTACAGTCACAGCCCCAGGCACTGAGAAAGATGTGCTTGTGTATGGCTGCTTATTGCTAGTGTTCTCTATGCCTGCTCCAAAATGGATTTTAACTTCAGCAAGGAAAGACATTTGAGACTCAGTGTCGACTCTGGCTCTACCTCATTTAGACTTATCACAGGCGGATAAATCTAGGAGACAGAAGGAAATCAGGACACTGCGGACTTCAAGATGGCAGCAGAGAAAAAGAAGTTATATCCTGATGTGATGGCTCACGCTCACCTGTGCAGACAGCTGCCCAAAAGCTGAGAGCATTATTCACCATGGAGATGCTTCCTGTCACTTGCCATTGTCCTCCACAGTAGGTTTAAACTGCTTTTCCAAGTTTACCAGGGGAAAAAGCCTACTTAGCAGGATTTAAGTGAGCTCACATGGACTCTGGAGAGACCCATAGTTGCAAGGAGGATACAAAAATTCCTCCAGCATGGGCCAACCTGTGCAGATCCATGTGCAAGTTCTGTACTGACATTTATGTTCTGACCAATCTGAAGGAGACAAATAAGCTAACTGAGAGAAGTCAATTTTGATTGAAGAGTCATGTCTTAACAGAAATAACCCAGTGTTCAGAACACTGCTGCAGCAAGGCTCAGCACCTAATGTCTCTGGTTCTGGATCCCTTCCAAACATTCTTTGTGCTGTGGTTCGAAAACACCATGCCAACATGTCTGAGGTTTTCCACATAGCTGACATAACTTTAAATATAGTGCATAATATCTCCAAGCAACTTGTGGTGTACCCGAAGGTGTTTGGGAGGGGAATCTGGCAGTAGCTACCATTCATAACCACAGAGAATATAATCACGGCTATGGTGAAAGTACAGGACATTTGTCAGGAGTGCCATAAGACTTTTGTCCTTTTCAGAAGTCAGCTCATATTATAAAAAAAGAACTGATGAAAATGAGTTCATTGTCCATGCTGGTGCCACCCAAAGCGGAAAAAGAGAGAAACTAAAAGCAAGGTCTAAACCATTGGACCAGGATGCCAGATTAACTTTGAATCTAGTACTTTGCAGCCTGTGTCTGGAAGCTTGAAGAGACTTGGTTCACCTGAATGTGTGCATACAGGAGGATCTGATCTCCATGGACTTCAGGAATAGAGGACAAAACTGCATTTCACATCTGATAGAGAACTTGTATAGCCAATTTCTAGGAAAGAAGCTACAGGCTTGGAATTAACAGAACTCAGAAATCAATGAGGAATATATCAAATGTTGCTAGTAGGATCAGATAAGACCTAGCTTAAGGCTACATGTATATACAGGAGATTTTTGGCTCTGAACAATCTGAAACTGGAAGGCAAGCATGTGCTGTTCGGGCATTAAAGCAAAAAATGACAAAAAAACCCAGCAAGCTGAGACACTCCTCAGAATTTTTCTAATTAATACATATAAAGAAAGTGCAGAGAAGCAATTAAATAATTCAGCAATGAAATCTTCTTTATCAGAAGCTATATAAGTTTATAGAGAAATACAATCCTTAATCCCTAGATATCACAATTTGAAATTATGTTTTTGAATCCTTTTATCCCAAAATAAAATACAGAAAACCCAGTATTAATAGCTTAACTTCTCCTTTTGATAGATTCCAGAGATCCTGTCACATAAAGAAGGGAGCTAATTTTCACATTATGGTATTTAAAATAATCAAAACTGGTACATAAAATGATTACTGCTACCATCAGCTAACAATTTAGTTTATTAGAAACCTTAGTAATAGATTGACTCATTTCTCTTAGAAACTATAGTCTCTTCCCATATCCTCTAGATGCCGTGGTTTCATCAGCTACAAGGGAAAGTGAAGTTAAAATGTACTCACTTATTTTATTTCTTACTTCATTCAATTTTTCTCCAAGGCATTTAGCTTCAGCAAACCTGTCAATGCAAGCATAATGATACAAGATTACTCTAAAGAGGAACTAGTCAAACTAGTTGTTCACCATAAAATACAGAATTACTCAGGACTACTTTTTGATTTGTAAGTAGAACTAAATGGAAAAAAAATCCATCATAAAAGATTGTTTGGTCTAAAAGAAAGTATTTCTGAAAGAAACCATGCAACAAATACACATACTAGAGAGACAAAGCAAACTTATTTGACTTTTTAAGTTTTAAAAATTACGTTATTTCAATTCTAACAAATGGATTCTCTTAAATAATCACATTACACCGAAATATTAATTTTAATATGCCACATTGCTCGCAATGTTTTAACATACAGCTTTATAAAAGTAAAACAAAAATAAAGCCAAGCCAAGCCAAAACAAAATTTTTGAAAATAATAGAACTTCTGCTTACCAAGATTTTTTAAATTTCAGCCTGTAACTTGCACATTGCTGATGATCACTGTTTGTGCTGCGTGCCAATGTGCATCTCAGTCATTAAGAAACTTCTCAAACAGAAATATAGGAAAGTGTGACAAAACCACATTATTCTGTTCTTCTACAGATAGTCCTTATCTATCTGTGACATGAAATTCTGAACTGTTACTTGGCTGTGTCCAAGTTGAACCTTGCTGAATTTTGAGGCAGAACTGTAGTACTTGTTAAGCAAACCTTCAGCTGATCTGGAAGAGTCTTATTCTAGCCAAAGTAACTGAGAAAATAAAAAATTGTATTTTTGTCTAACTCAAATAATGACAAAACACAGTATAGAAATACAACTTTTCCCTGGAGAGATGGAGTTTGGAAAGGTGCCCCTTCTCAATTAGTCCATTTCCCTGTAAAACTGGAACAAGCTAGAATTTCAGGCGCCCATATTTGTAGCTCCTCATGAACATTTCCTTTAAAGGCTGAATTCAACAGGGCTAAACGGATGAAGTTAAAGGGCTCCTCAGTACTTACGTTTCTCACATAAAGAAGGCAGAAGCCTCTGAAGCATCTGTGAGACTTTTATGCAAGTCTTTTTCACTGGTGTTAACTTAGAGCACCCAAGTAGGCCTTGAAGATTGTGTAAAGCTCAAAGGGAAACAGCCCAAAACATCTTTCTCTTTCTTTCCTTCAGCTCCATGAGTCAAATACTACGTTCATCAATTACTTAGTAATTCCTGAGGCAAATCTCCTGCTGACTATTGACTGATTCATGTTCGCAGGGATATTTAGCTGGTCAAGTTGAAGCCAGCTACCTATCTAGCCCTTATTCACAGATTACTGCTAAAAATTGAACTGGCCATGCATTTGTTTGTCAAATATCATGGTTTATAAACTAGCACAATAACAGAAACTAAAATTTGGCATTAATTTATGAGAGCCCAACAAATTCCGCCTGGGACTATGAATCACAGTCAAACAAAAGAACCCATCTAAACACTTTAGATTTGACACTAATATTGAAGGAGAAAAAACAATTTCTGACACTCTAATAAAAAGGTGGTATTATCTAGCATAAAGGTGATATTGCTACTGAACAATTATACTGTCAGCTGAAAAGAGTTCATGTGTTTTACCTACAAGATAAATATTCCATGATGAAACCCCAAAGTGAATTTAGCCACTAATTTAGTGTTTTTGCAAAGATTTCACTCTGAACGGAAATGACAGTAATTAAAAAAAAACATTTTGAAAAAAATCTTTAACATACAATATAAACCAAGACTAACTCAGAGGCTGTCTGAGAGACTGTAGACATGTAGTGAAGTAGATGAATATTCACTCATTTTTAATTATTAGCAATCATAACAAGTGACCTAAGTGAGACTCATCCTTTCTATGAAACTCATCCATAGTTCCTGAAAAATAAGTTAACTGCTAGCCAGCTGAATCACAGAAAGCAAGGAAAGAAGAAAGAAATTAATGGAGAACAACAAAAACTAGACTTACATCATATCTGTAAGCTCAGTAGAATTTTACTGCTGGAAATATAGACTAGGATGGGATTTAAAAGCTTCATGCAGCGTGCAATATTAGATCAGAGTGGCTCACCTGGGAAGATTTCTCGGTAGATTTCAACCAGAAAATGCGATGCGTTTTTCTCCTCAAACAAATAATGCTAACAGAGCACAGCTGAGCTCAGAAATAGGATATGATTAAGTTCTCTGGAAGTCAAGTATATGAAGTCCAAATTGCAGAAATCTGATTCTGTCTGAGCATAAATATTTTTTTTTTTAAGGAGGTCAACAGTTTTTAATGTACAGAAGAAAAATGAAACAGAATTGCTATGTATTAACTGCAAACTAAGCTGTCGATCACCTTACAAAGCCACTTCTCATAGGCAACTGTCCTAATGGCATAACTTGAATCTATTGTCTTTCACTCAAACAGTAAATCAGTAAATGAGCTTCAGAGAGAAATTATCCTTAACTATTAAGCTTCCCCACTTTTGAAAGCCAGAGATGGTACTGAGTTACAGTCCTGAGGTATTGCCCCTATAAAGAGCTCTGAAGTAGTAGGTGAAAAGTTCAATGTCAAAACCAGTATTTCTCTTAGATATGTTTTTTAAAACAAGACAAATGCATTTCAGTATTTGATTCAATTAACTGATTATACACAGGTAGTTACAGGAAAAAAGTATACTGCATATATATGACTATGTATATTCACATCGGTATGAATAATGTCACGGCCCAAGCAACAGTTTGGCTGATGAAGAGGCTCACTGGTAGTTCAGTAAGTAATAATTATAAGAATGATATAATGCATACTCAAAGTCTTACAGAGATGAGCTGGGGCTCCTGAGGTTAATAGGAGCCAAGAGGGAAGCACCAGTGTACCTCAAAGGAATTAAGGGTCTGGTTGAAGGAGGAGATTCTGCCCCTCTACTCTAATTCTATGATGCCCCTCTACTCTAGTTCCATGAGACCCCAGCTGAAGCACTGCTTTCAGCTCTGAGGCCCACAACATAAGAAGGATGTGGACCTGCTGGAGCAAGTCCAGAGCAGGAGCATGAAGATGATGAGAGGGCTGGATCACCTTTCTTTTGAAGACAGGCTGAGAGAGTCAGGGTTGTTCAGCCTGGAGAAGAGATGGCTCCAGGGAGATCTTATTGTGGCCTTTCAGTATTTAAAGGGGGCTTGTAAGAAAGATGGGGACAAACTTTTTGGCAGGGCCTGTTGCGATAGGACAAGAGGCAATGGTTTTAAAATAAAAGAGAGGAGATTCAGATCAGATATAATGAATTTTTTTACAGTGAGGGTGGTGAAACACTGGAACAGGTTGCCCAGAGAGGAAAACGGCCCAGTTCTTGCAAACATTCAAGGCCAGGTTGGATAGGGCTCTGAGAAACCTGATCTAGTGGAAGGTGTCCCTTGTCATAGCAGGGGGGTTGGACTAGATGACCTTTAAAGATCCCTTTCAACTCAAACTCTTCTGTGATCTTATGAGAAATAGCAAGACAAGAAAATCTACCCAAAATACCCAAAGGAAAAAATACGACAGCTAAAAATAAGCAATTCGTGAACAAAAACTGTGGTATGACAGAAGTGGTTATGCAGCTATAAACAAAATTATTAACATAAGAGGCCTACATATAAAGGAAAGTTATGGTAACCTTTAAACATGTGGTGTTCACACACTTCTTCCTGCGCAATTTGAACAGTCTGGGTAAGAGAGCCTTTGTGTAACTGGTAGTTCAGAGACTGCATTCCAAATTACAGACTGGACTTGATATAAATCCATTCATATGAACTCAGGAAACTTGGAGATACAGGTATCTTTGATAAAAATGACTTCAAATAGCAGGGGAAACCTGTCTTCCACCAAGGTATAAGCATTCACATTAGCACTGATTTCAGCCACCAGCTGATGCATTGTAGAGAGGGGTTACACAAGGCACTAGCCTGAATCCCTTTGTTCTTTAGAGAAAGCAAATCTGGCATCAAGCTTTGTATGTTCTGCCCATCTCTATTACATGTTCTGAAAACAGAAGGAAATACTGGTTTGCTTCATAGTAATAACAGACAGACAAAATATGGAAGAATTGTGACTAACTAGAGGATATGAAGGACATGGCTCAGAACTGTATTGCTCCCATTATCATGCTGCGACCATGAAGTGTTCTGCTCCATAGACAGCAATGCCAGAAAAGACTGAAGCGCAATCATTTATTCAGTGATGATCATCTGAATATTGATCAAAAGAAAGGCATTACTAAACATTCAATTTACTTGGATAAATTCTTACCTACGTTCAATACGTTCACAATTGGTGTCCCTGTGGCTATGTTATAGACCAGGTAGACAGTTAACCAGTTCAAAAAAGTGAGATGTGGCAAGATCTTGAGTAAGTCACAAAGATGTGGAGATCATTTCTTGCCTCAATTTTACTGAAGTAAATAAGCATAAAACTCAGTGACCTTGAAAATAATGTATTTTTGTGCCTATTAAGTAGGAAAATCGTGTTACCAAAGCAGAAGAAACTTGGAAAAAACCCAGGACAGAAAAAAAATCAACATGGACAAATGTTGCTGGTTTAATTTCTGAGATGTTTAAAGTCCACTTCATGGAAATTTATGTTTTCAATGTTTTGCCATTCTCACAATCTCATCTGGAAGATTTTGAAGTGTTTTGCCACTATTTATAATAAATGTGGAGGTGGAAAGTATTACTTCTGGTTTTGAGTACAAAACTGACAGAATGAAGCTGAAATCACTTGGCAAACAAGTTAGAAACAACAGACAAAAGCATATGTTAAACATCTTGCAGCTTAGAGTCCAACTCAGTGCTGAAGCCAGTACAGCATTTTTGACAATGGAAAGTGCAGTAATTGATTCGGTCACATGGATCTTACTTCCTCTAGATAATTCATGATCATGAATGCCATTACCACATTGCTCTAACATGGTTATTAAGATAAGATGAATAAAACCAGAGGAAATAGGCACTAAGATTCTTTATGCCACTTTCATATTCTATTCAGACTTTTATTCTGCCACCACTCAATGCCTTCTGAATATGAAATATTCCCAATAAGAAAAGACAAAATTTTTGTACCAAGTTCTCAATAGAAGTGTAGAATGTCTGATGTAAAAATACTCATGCATTCCTACTCAGACTTATACCATACTTTCAGATGTTTGCCTCTAGCAGTATCTTGCTGTGACACTCACTTCTGCTTTAGAAGCTGCTTGTTGTCCTCAGTGGTTACACTGTCAGCATGGTCCCGCTTGAAAACTTCAAAAGCTTCCTGACATCCAAGTGGCATATTTTCTCCTGCCCCAGGAAAAAAAAAAAAGGGAACTACTTCAGAACCATCAAAAGACAGACAATTTGCATTTATTTAACCCTTGTTTAGACAAATATAGCAAGTCAGCCCAAGGGTCTCAAAGCAGCCAGATTGGGAAAGAGTTTTTGAAAAAAGATTTATCCGACAAATTAATTTTGTTTAATTTCACTTCTTGAAAAGTCTGAATGTTTGAGCTGTGTAATTTTTCAAGACAACTTAAAACATTGCTAAGCAAAGCCAAACTTTGAAAATTTCAAATGTGAAATAGTGTGAGCCAGAAGTATTTTCACAACAGCAAACCGTAATTTGCTTATTTATTTCTTTCATCCTTGTTTCATGTTGGCTTCTAAACATATCTTGAATAGTGTCAGTATTCTTGGAAGAAAAAATTCAGGCTTCTTTTAATTTCATATTAATGAATGTTTTTCATGCCCTTTTAAGTAAAGTAGGTGTTCTACCTACAAAAATGATTGGTTCCTCCCTTTTATATTTTCAACATGGTGTTTGTTTCCTTTTGTGCAGTGGAAGGTCAAGACCTATTTGGTCTTCAAATCTGCTTAAAAATCACTATCACAAAGTATTATTGATACTGCATTGTTGTGTGTATTATTGATAGTTCTGATTTCAAGATGAAGAGTAAGAAATAAAACAAACTCTATTATAATACAGTTGCATCAAAAATAATGCAATGGTATTATCATTGACAAAAACAAATCAAAGGTAAAGAAGAATGAAAGATTACACCAGCATCTGTGTATCATGAGTACATATATGCCAATAAATAACTAAGGAGAAAGGATGAGACTTTCACTTAAATAAATTACAGTAATGAACACAGTCCAAGAGCAGAAAAGGGGATGAATCTCAAACTCAAACTGCATAAAAAATAGCCGCATGTCTAATTCAACCTCACAGTTGCAAATTAACTTCAAAATGATATTCCTTAAATTGGATTTTTTTCTCTTTTTCCTTCTTTTTTTTTTTTTTCCTTTTTTGTCCTACTCACAATCCTTCCTTCCTGCTTCAGAGCTATTGAGACACACAAATGCACTGTGCACAAAAAAGCTATGAAGTTTCCTGGGTGTTCTGCTGTGCAAGAGGTTTTGATATGTTTTATGCCAACTACGCACAAAGCGTATGCTAATTGCGGACAGAGCCTTAGGTGACATTGCTTAGTGTGAGGTGTCCCTGCCTATGGCAGGGGGGTTGGAACTAGATGATGAGAAAATGAATATGAGCTGGCTTCAGTGTGTGCTTGCAGCCCAGAAAGCCAACCGTATCCTAAGCTGCATCAAAAGGAGTGTGACCAGCATGTTGAAGGAGGTGATCCTGCCCCTCTACTCTGCTCTTGTGAGACCTCACTTGGAGTATTGTGTGCAGTTCTGGTGTCCTCAACATAAAAAGGACATGGAACTGTTGGAACAAGTGCAGAGGAGGGCCACGAGGATAATCAGGGGACTGGAGTGACTCCCATATGAAGATAGGCTGAGAAAGTTGGGGCTGTTGAGCCTGGAGAAGAGAAGGCTGAATGCAGACCTCATAGCAGCCTTCCAGTATCTGAAGGGGGCCTATAGGGATGCTGGGGAGGGACTCTTCATGAAGAACTGTAGTGATAGGACAAGGGGTAATGGGTTCAAACTTAAACAGGGGAAGTTTAGGCTGGATATGAGGATGAAATTCTTTACTGTGAGGGTGGTGAGGCATGGGAATGGGTTGCCCAGGGAAGTTGTGAATGCTCCATCACTGGCGGTGTTCAAGGCTGGATTGGACATAGCCTTGGGTGACATGGTTTAGTGGGAAGTGTCCCTGCCCCTGGCAGGGGGGTTGGAACTAGATGATCTTAAGGTCCTTTCCAACCCAAACTATTCTATGATTCTATGATCTTAAGGTCCTTTATGACCTTAACTATTCTATGATTCTATGATTGTGAACACTTACTGCATACAATTATTACTGTGCTACCTGCTTTGCCATTTGGTGAAACTGGGGATGATACACTAAGAAAACATGCCTAAACAGGTTGGGATATGCAATATTGGGATTATACGCCTCATTGGGGTCTAGCTCTGGAAGCTGCATTTTATAGTCACTCCAAATATGTTCTGCTGCCCCTTCTCATACGTATATCCTAATACCAGGATTACTCCCCAGTGGCTTCAGTAAGATTTATGTGGTGTAAGATACTGTTTACAAGGAAGGCTGGTAACAAGAACTAGCACTCAGGGTTCAATAACCAGTAAAAGTTTAAAAATCTTTATTCAAAATACAGTAGAAAAATTCACTCTCTGTTTCAGTCAAAAGAATGGGCACATCTGCCGATATTTTTAAAATTTTGAGTTGAAAATAGAGACACCAGGAATGTGTGAATGGCAAAGCATGCAGAAATGTTCCACCATTTTTGAATATGAAAATCAAAGAAAGATACAATGCAGTCTTTACACTGCTCTGTGATCCAAAGGAGCAAGAGGATTTAAGAAAATATATTTTTCTATGATGATGACCTGATAATTTAATGTTCATGCTTATCGCTTGCCTTGAATTAAAACAGGCAGCTTTGCAAGCAGAATTTTATAGCACATTAATCCCAACACTACCACTAATTTTAATATGCAGTCTGAATTGACCCTCTAGAATTGCTTTTGTTGCAAAAAAAGTTTGTATTAAATGTAGAAAGCCTGGATGAAAGTCATGGCTGAGCCTAAAATAAACAATTAAATGCCGTTACTCATATGCAACACTCCAATGTAAAGTATTTAACGCTCCTGGTAATATGCTGCCTTTGATAGTAGAAGTGAAAACAGTACAAGCATGTTTGGAAAACAAAACTATTACAGTGATTATTGCTTCTGCTTGCAGAAATACATCAACCAAAATTAAAGGTAATCTGATAATCATTTTCCAGTGCTACATTAAGAGGCAGCAGATTTGTACAGCCAAACAAAGCACACAAAAATAGATGCCCAGAACTCTCAGGAAGGGGAAATTTTCTGGCTTATGCAGTCCATTTTAAGAAAATACAGAAATATAAGAAGTAGCAAACAATCACATTCTGAAAATAGTATCTAAGGAAAGGAGCTTTAGAAGGACTATTAAGATTGCATTTCAGCATAATATGAGCATAAAACAGCTACAGGAGAACATTGAAGTGTGTGGATAATGACAGAGATACTTAGGATGATTATGGAATACAGAAAAAGACTGCAAGAAACACTGGAAACTTAATGGACTGGTTGTGTTTTCCTTCTGCTCAGTAATGAAGATTATTCCTTCTCCATAGATGATGTATCTTCAATCATGCCACTTACATTTCATAAATAATCTCTAATTTTTATAGTAGCTTCACCTTCTTTCAAATGGCCTCCAAGTGCAAAGATGTATTAGCATTATTGGCATGTTGCTTTTCTTGGACCCAATTCAAACAAATAAGCTATATGTTCTTTTAAATCAAGGTGCTATTGAATTTCTGTTTATGTCTACCTCTTTCTGTAAATTGAAACCTATTTATAGCAATACCTGCACGACATAAATAAAATCAAAACTGAGAGAAGAAACCATTGATGAGAACACATTTTTGGCGACGTAGCCAAACAGTTCAGCTAAAACTGTTAGACTTGAAGAAAACGATTTCTTTTATTCTTAAAGGCCAAACAATTTATGCTCTCCTTCTTTAGTACTGTGATGTAGTGTTACAAAATAAATATTTGAAAATTCTTATCTAAGGAGAAATGAGAACCAGGAAACACATCATCAAGTCGTGGCAATGAGAACCAGGAAACACATCATCAAGTCATGGCAATGAGAACCACCAGGAAACACGTCATCAAGTCATGACAATGAGAACCAGGAAACACGTCAAGTCATGACAATATGAACTGCAATAATCACTACCATAAAAATAACTCAGATTACTGACAAAAAGATAAGACTTTCTTACAATCACATTCATGAAAACTCAGTTGACAGGGTTGCATTAAAAATTGATAAAATTTGTATCAAATTAATTTTAATTATACCTTTCCTATTAGGTTGTGCAGATTGGCTTTAATATGAAAGCACTCACAAATATGCCCAACTCACAAAGTGAAATCTACAGCAGAGCCATTGCTAGTTACAGCAAATTCAAACAGCTGCTTTTTGGGAGAACTTGGCTTGATCCATATTCTGAATTAGAATGTTTAAGAATGTTCTAATTAAAGGCTTGATTTCTGTCTGTATTCCCATCCAGTGCACTCCACCAACTTCCACATCAAGAAAAAAGTTATGGTTTAATAGGCTCCTTTCATAAAATGTGAAAATTGCAGCTGTCCCACTGAGACTGGGTAAGTCAGAAAGCAGAATGATGGTGATTGCTCACAAGCTCTGAAATAGAGCAGCAAGATCAGAAATGACCAAGAAATAGAAAGCTTGATGTAATATTGATAATGGACTAAACTCTTCAAATTGATGTGACTTCAAAATACACTAAAGTGAGGCTTTTGGATGTGGCTGATTACTTTCTGACATGATATGAAAAGATCAAAGTACACCTACAGCTGGCAGAAGCCTGCATTTCAGCAAAGCCCCTGGCAGATATTACACACCCTATTCTATCAGAAACTAAATTAGAGATCATTTATTCTATGCTGTTACATATAAAAATGCTATTTCCAGCTATCTTAGGCAACAACTGTTTAGTGCCTCACCAACTGAATTAAGAAAATAAGATAAAGGAACATGTATGGTATAGTGTGGCACTGGATGCTTAACTGCCAGCAGAGAAATTATAGGGTTGAATGCTATTTTTAAGTTAAATAGTATCCTGGGATTACTCAAGGACTATATCTGAGTAGATGGGAGCACGCAAGTGTATAAACTTAGACCTTATTTTGTTGCCATAACTGATCAAACATGGTTGTACATATTTAAGTGACCATACTGTTTTTTAAAAGTATCCAACACCCACAAAACTTACTGCAGCTTGTGTTAGTGCACAGTTTACAGATACCGGACAATTTATGAGGACTTTATTTTAGTGTTTTAACATGAAGATTTCAAGAGTGCTCAAACTGTAAATAACATTCCCAGAGCACTAAGTCGGGCCACCTTCTTCTTTTTTCATTTTTTTGTTGAAAAGTGGTTTATTGCTCAGAGGGAGAAGACCTCATAAACTTTAATGTGTGAAACCCATAGAAAACATTCACA
Organism: Ara ararauna; assembly: GCA_028858755.1. Taxonomy (NCBI): domain Eukaryota; kingdom Metazoa; phylum Chordata; class Aves; order Psittaciformes; family Psittacidae; genus Ara; species Ara ararauna. The sequence goes on from CM054379.1 coordinate 104,650,608, forward strand.
TGCTCTTCAGTTAAGACTGGAAAAATCTGTCAAACAATAGCATGAAATTGTTATCTTCTTTGTCAGAAAACAGAATCACACTGCCTCCTTGCAACCCTACCTTGAAACCAGGTTTTCGTCCTGGTATAGGAGCTCCAAGGGGGTTCCAGCAGCCCTTATGCCAGAGGCTGACAGTTTAAACTGCAAAAGGATGGGAAACAACTCTCCAGGAGAGAAGAATGAAGGTTGCAAGTTGAGCTGTTCTGAGGGAGGAGCATTAAGACTGTTAACAAAAGCAAACTCTTGGGAACAGCTATTCAGACCATGTATTGTGATGAGAAAGGCATCTGCACACATATCTGCTTTGCAGAAACTACATTTTCACAGTGAAAGACTTCGTGTTTCCATTCCTACCAAGTGCTCTATAAGACAAGAATTTACAGTATTCACTGAATGAGAATTTTGCCACTAAAATCGATAGGAGAAAAAAGTCCTCTTGGCTCAAGGACAGCTCTCATTCAAGTGAGGGTTGTCTGAAGAATTTCAGTATAGCAGGTAATGTGAATTGTGAATCTTCCAGAGTGCTCACAAAGGACTGTAATCAAGTCATTACAGTGTGAACTGAAATAATCATTGCCATAAAAATAATTCAGTTTTTAACAAATATGAACAAAGGGACCGTGAACACGTCCAAATGAAACTAAATACAAATTATCTGCTAAGTCTTTGTAATAGAACTAAGGTATTAGAAGTGTTTGTAAGCATCATTTATATGTCTTTACCAGGATCCCTCAAGATATCAGAGTCACCTCAAGATATCAGAGTCACCTGTTCAGGATGGAAAAGAGTAGATGTAACAGAGTTTGGGAATAATGAATCAACAGAGAATAAATACTCAAAAGTAGGAAAACAAACAACAATATAAAAGAAATACTTCCCCACTGCAAAGCTCAGCTAAATTCTTCTTGAAAAGCATGCATATTACACATGGCTACCTTCCTTAGACTGCAATTCAAAAATGGGAAAGACATAAAACAAGGTCACTCGTTGTACCCCTGCAGTATTAAGCTGTAAAATAAAGTCTTTGGGAAGTTAAAAGCCTCAAAGGAAAACCAGAATATTCAGACTCAATAGACTAAATAATACATTGATATAATTTAGTTTCTCTGGCTCTGGAGTTTGTTTGTTTATTTACAGGTGAGGAAGAGAGTAAAATGAACAGTTCCTTGGGATTGTGAGCATGTTTATTGTGGTACTGAACACTGACCTAGGCAGGTCAGATTGCACTCTGCAAGTGAAAATTTCTACTGTGCAAACCCTTGAGTTAATTTGTACATAGCCCATTTACCTAGGCATAGTTTTATCCACCTAAAATCAATTGGCAAGACAAACTATTCTATATATGCTGAAATAATTTGTAAACAGAAGAGAAATCACTGCTAAGTTAAACATTGTAAATGCCTAACAGCAAAGAACAAACTAATCAGACACAAATCAAAGATAAGCACCATCTCTATGGCAATCTATATTGCTAGAGGATATGTGAAATTGCTTGAAGATTAAAATACAAGAACAAAAATGAAATGTTGCCTACAATGCCAACTTATAAAAGCCAATTCATATAAAAGTCAACTGACATGCTTCCAAAAAGAAAAACCTAACCAAGCACTTACAAGAACTCCACTAGGAATATTTTTTTACATTAATTAATATTCTTCTATAGGAGTAGTAAGGCAAAAATTGAACTGTAGTTCTAAACCAAAAGTTAAATCAAATATAAACTTAATTCAAAACAAGATGAAATTGGGTATTTTAATATTGTCCAAGGTGTAGAACAACAAAACTCCAAATGGGATGTGATAGCTGAATTCCATTATGTTGACTTTCTTCAGTTTCATTATTTTAAGAAATCTCAGGTAACAATACAGGTAAAAAAAATATTTTTCATATTAACCCAGCAGTAGATTTTCAGCAGCTATACTTTTGTAACAAAAGCCACCTGACCTTTAATGCCTAATGATAGTCAGAAATGCAAATTGAGACTTCCTTACTGACATGTGGCAAGACTGATACCAGACTGAACCTCAGAGTGATCTAAACCTAAAAGGACTGAAACGATTGAAATCTCTTTCCCTTATTTTCCTCTTCTGGAAAATCAGTATACTACTTTGTCTACCTGTCAAATTTTGCAAAGCACAATGCTAATGAGAATAAAAGAAAACTTCTAATAGCAAATGAATATACCATCATCACCTTCCCCTGAAAACAGTACATATTTTCCTAGGATGTGTTAGACCCAGTTAAGAGGATCATTTTGGTCTGCTTCTGTTTCTGTTTAGTTATGGGTTCTAATAATTTCTCATATTGCGTGGCATGGACTTAAGATCCTGTAGAATATCTGTGCTAACATGAATAATTTACAGTGTACCTACTGTTAAGTTACCTAGTTAAGCTTTAAAACTTTTCTTCAAAGAACCAGTGGACAACAGATTTTTCAAATTTAAAGTGAGAGCAGAGGAGCAGAGGGTGTAGATTGTGGCTACTTAGCATGCACATAGTATTTTCAGATATCAGCAGTGAGGAATAAAGTAGTGCATGTATTTATATAAACAAGTTTTTCCTCATATTCTGATATTAATATTATTGCAGAAATATTTTACATTTCACGTATGACAGCTTGCATGTCTCGAGAAGAAAAACCAATTCAGGTGCTATTTGTAACCATTTACCTCTTTAAAGCTGCCTGTCAGATCATATTTGATTGTATAATACATACACACATTGAAAGTCCTTAATTAGTAGGCATAAAGAAAGAGCCTGAAATGAAGCATGGTAGGCTTGGCAGAAGGTCAGGGGGTGGATACAAAGGAAAATATGAAGTCAAACCTGCAAGATGTTTAGGAGACCCACCCAACAGTGCCGCCACTACTAAATAAATAAGAATCACTTTTGCTTATGCCAGAATCACAAATTTCAGATAACTTCTCATAAATCAGGATGTATATCTTCTACCTCATTGTGCAGTTTACATTGAACACTGGATATTAGAAACAGTCTGTGCATTTCCCTCTCTTTGTAGGAGTCTAAATCTGTTCCCTTCAAGAGTTGATGAATTCATAAAAATTTCACTAAGTATAAGAGAAGGTCAACACATTAGGCACTTGAGTCACCCATCAACTTTAAATTAGACTACTGTGCTTAAGATGAAGATCTCACTTAAGACTGAAAAACTGAAAATTAAATGTATCTGTTTTGACATCTTTTATATATCTGCCGTGTTGCAGTAGCAACATCTGCAGCTTCTAGTTTAGATCTGAAAAAGCACTTTTACTTTCAAAAACTTGTCTCCCCTTCTCAACTAGACCAAAATGTTTTAAAAAAAGATAGAATACACTCAACAAAATCTGACTCATTTATATGTTCTACTCTGATTTGAATGGTAGATATAGTATTTAAATTCTCCTTGTCCATATATCTTTTTCAGTTTTAGAAAAATGACTCTGAATGGTGGGATAAAAGAATATTTGAAGAGCTTTATCAAATGACAACCTATGTCAACAGAATCATGACAGCTTGGACCAAAGGCAAGTAAATTTTTTTTAGGGACATCTGTAGAGATCTGCATGTATTTTTGGTGCATGAAAAACTGTCTCCACTACCAATCTTGCTGGTAACACCATAAACCACGAAAGAGGCATATTTCATTTTCAGAGCAGTTTAGCAGAGGGAAAAAGGACTTGTTATAAAAATCAATCTGGTTTTGGAAACTCACTATACTTTTAGTTTCATATTACATTTTATCTTTATTCTTTATTAAGATACTGAGGTTTTCTGAAGTAGAAGTCTGTATGCACTACATCTCAGGGAGACAAGGAAAAATATCTGTAATAGGTGCATCATCAAATAATCTTAACTTCAGGCTATAAACTACAGGACTTCAGGAGCTGCTGTTTTGTTTTGGTTTGTTTGAGTTTTTTTCCCCCCCCACTAGGAAATCCAGAATCAACAGAATGGGGTATGCTGAGGTAGCCAGCTGAGAGAAGAAACCATGAGATACACTCCATGGTAAGCTATCTCTTCTTACTAATCAACAACCTTGAACTTTCAAAATTTGTTATTTATTTACATTCAAGATGAGTGAGCTTTACCAGTCCTGTTGTTTTTTCCTTTTGGCAGCTGAACATTGGCGATTAAAAAATGAGTGGAACATCTTCGTAAAAGAAGGAACTGATTCTTGATCTGTTGAAGCTTTATTGGAGTTTGCCTCTGAGAATGAGCGTGGTAGCCTGTTGTGTACTGTTGTCCAGATTTTAAAAAGTAATTAGGCATGTTATTCCTCAGCAACAACTACAATAAATTTCAAGGACTCTGCTACTGAAGAAGCACCTTTTCCGTTCCTGAACAAGTCACGTAATTGTTACATTACAGACAGCAACCCCTGTTTCTCATGCGATTGCTGATGTTTTAAATAACAGTGGTCAAAGCAGTCAAGGTATATTTACTGTACTCTAAATATATACACAAAATTGAGCCTTCAGGAGTTTTAACTAATCGTCTCAGAACTGAGAACTTCTAGACACGTGATAAGATCCGAAAGTTCAGCACAGTCAAAATGGGAGTCCTGCACACATACAACAGCAGTTTAGAGAACAACTGCCTAACTTTGCTCAGATGCCGGCATGCACCTACCCTGACTCTAAGTTATTGACTTCTCTGTGGAATTAAGCATATTATGCCTCTTGTGTTACAGAAAGTGTGCATTTTAGTAAGCCTAAATAAGTTGGTAGTGCATGTAGAAAGAGAGTTATTATAACCAATATCTTTAATATATATATATTTAATTTTTACCTGTAATGGTTTTCAAATAGGAGCCAAAGTAGAAAATGGGATAACAATAGAACCTGGACTTATACATAAAAATAAACTGGCTAACCTCTTTCGTGAATTTTCACTTCAGCTTTTCAAAACTTTGTGAAATTGTTCTTACAAAACTTTACCTACCATTAGCTAAGACTTCATCTCATTATTTTGCACTTTCCTCAGCTGATAAAGGTTTTTTACTTCTTTTTAAAACTCTTTTGACCATATATATTTTATCTTGAATGAAAAAAAACCCAGTTATCTTGATGGATTGAATTGCAAAGGAAATAAAAAAAAGGCAACACCGTAAAAAAAAAAAAAAGATTCTTAATGCTATAAGCATTTTTTTGTTGACACCAGTTTTTCCTTTGGAATCAGCATTAACATAGTCTAGAAGAATGAGGAGGCTTTAATAAGATTACATCTTTAACAAAAAATCATGCATGTATATTGAATGGAAATACCGCTTTTATAACCAAAAATGTAACTGACAACAACTCTGTGACAACTAGCCCTTGCAAGATTATTTTTCTTTCTAGTTATAAATTAATATCACATTAATTATTGTTACTGAATATCTACTTACATGTTTCTAAGTTCCTGTTTTGACAACATGTTGTGGTTTAAGGCCAGTCAGCCGCACAGCCGCTCACTCACTCCCTCCCTTCCTCCCCCCTGCTCCCAGAAGGATGGGGAGGAGAATCAAAAGAGTGTAACTCCCATGGGTTGAGATAAGAACAGTCCAGTAACTAAGATGTAACACAAAACCACTACTGCTACCACCAATAATAATAATGATAAGGGAAATAACAAGGGAAGAGAATACAGCCGCTCACCACCCGCCAACGGATACCCAGCCTGACCCGAGCAGTGATCTAACCCTTCCAGGTAACTTCCCCCAGTTCATATACTGGCCATGATGTGCTGTGGTATGGAATCTCTTTGGTTAGTTTGGGTCAGGTGTCCTTTCTCTGCTTCCTCCTGGCTTCCCCTCCTCCCTGGCAGACCATGAGACTCAGAAAGTCCTTGGTCAGAGTAAACATTACCGAGCAACAACTGAAAACATCGGTGTTATCAGCGCTGTTCCCAGACCTAAAGTCGTATACACAGTACTGCACCAGCTACTTAGAAGGAGAAAAATGACTGCTACTGCTGAACCCATGACACAACAGTGTTCCTATCATCTGATAGGATGATATCCCTCTTTATTTACTATAGGTATGACAGTACTTTCTCTCTAGCAATTTCACAAGAACAGGGATTAAAAATTGTCATTGTAAAGCCATACGGCACCTGCAGAAGGTTAACCATGTTAAACATATCTCAATGCTTTTTAAGAAGGAACTACTATTTAATGATAAGGAGCTTTTATGTATTGAGCTTAGAGATAAAAGAACTATGACCATTCTAAAATTACTGGACAATTATTTTCCAAGAGTGCAGGTGAAATCCCACAATGGATATTGGGCCACTGAAATGATTAAGATACCTTCTTTGAGGGTTCATCCACTGCAGAGAATGAATTTAACTGTTTACCAAAGGGAGAATGAATATGCAGAGACAGTTAAGACTTCATAATTGCTGCTAAGTTGACCAATCTGTTTTATTCACATTATTTTCTGTCCTTAGAAAAAACATTAGAAAATAATCACATCAGGGTTTACAAATATAATTTTGAAACAAAAATGTACATACTAACTCCAAATATAAACCCAGACACTTCACCGTGGTACTATTAATTTAAGTTTTTGATGAAGTTTCCATCTTAAATTGCCCCTAGAGGCAGGAAGTGCCTTCTATCCTGTAGTTATGGGTTGGTGTAACCTATTCCATAAACGGTAGATCCTGCTGCCATAACAACAAATATCTACATTCAGCAAAATAATCACTCCTTGTATTTATGTGCAGCAACCATTCCCCATGAAATAAGAGCCAGAGAGCAATTTGATATTGCAGTGTGGTAAAATAAAGCCTAGGATTTGGAAACATCTATTTGCTTATAATAATTCACAGAATGTTTGTTTTTCAGAAGCCTATCAGTGCACCTGTAGCAATTTCTTGACCATTACTCATTTTGTCTTACTGGAGGATGACTATAGAAATACACCTTTTAAATTCCATGAGCCCACAAAAGATTATAGTGGTTGCAGATCACTTACTATTACATGGATACTTATACTACATGATTAAACATTTTTTGCCATCCTCAACACTGATGATAAAAAGTAAATTAATTTAGAAGCTAATTCCTGATCCTGCAACTAAACATGCAGTGCCATTTTCTCTCCCCCAAGTATGGTCACAGACATCAGAGACACAGCTGACACATATATATGGATAAGCATGGAGATGCAAAATCTTTCTCCCTTCTGACAAGGAAAAGTAAAAAAAACTCTACGATTAGAAGGTAACTTTCATTATTCAAAATACAAATTCTTTTTATAAAACATGTATACAACTGCACAATAACATGCAACACATTTCACATTACTTAAAAATGTTCTCTACAGAGTCCACTCCTACAGTTTTACTGTCAGCTTTAGTTATTCTGAGTATAGTCTGGACAGTACATAAAAAGAGAAAACTGTAATTATCCTTAAAATGCCTAATAAATATATTGTATTAAAATACAGAATAATAAAAGTAGTCTAGTAATCCATGTTCTTCCGCATTTTACTTAATTGTCTTTTGTTTCTGCGGTTCAAAAAACACTCAGTTTAATCAAAACTGATAACACTCATTAATATCATTGCAAAGCCACAATGATATTAATGACAAATAATAATATTTTTGTCATTAATGTGATATTAATCAATTAATATTTATTATATCATTAATGTGATATTAATGACAAAAGTGATTGCTCACAGACGCAAAACTCCCCTGTTGTCGCTCTGACTCATCATATGACAGAGGTTTTCTAGTGGAAATCCAGTGGCCTCTGTAGCTATATTAGGGAACTTGAGTTAAAAAAAATGATGTCATGTAAAGTACTTGAGTGAAAATCCATTTCATATTTGCAAAATTCTCACCATGAAAAGCTATTTTTTTCAATTCCTTTTTAACAAAAATTTGTAACCAACTGAACTATATAATTAATACATAGTAAAGGTTCAAAAGATAACTTTTGCACCAATAACCTCTGTAGCTTTAAATCTGCTTATGTCAAGACACAGAATCAGGAGTGGTTTTGCCCCTTGAAATCTATTGAAATAAGTGACTATATCTAGAAAAATAGCATAATTCTTCCTGAATGCCAAGTACATGTCTATTTGATGGCTTTAAACTACTTGTTTTTCTTGAGATCAAAATGGGACAATATACTATGGAAATTCCTTGTCATACAAGCTTACTTCAGTATTAAATGTGCTATATCTTAGAGCCATGAGCTTTAGGCTTTAGTTAATTAAATAAACCTGCTGAAAATCAAAACGATGTCTGCCTGGAATTCTGACATTTTCTGCTGGGATTCCCCTATGTAAAGTCGTTTTAACGCTCCTGACACAAAACTGATACATTCTTCTGTTTCCAAACAGCGGCTGTTGTTCAAACTGATGTCACTGTCTCTCATGCACTTGAAGATTAAAGGAAATTTCTGCAATATTTAGAATTATTTCTCCCCAGCACTAAAGCTGGATATACATAGCACAAATATGGGTGATCAAAATGGTGAGGTATTGAAGAAGGATTCATAATAAAAAATACACTCATTTTTAACTCAGAATCAGCAGCTATACTAAGTTGCTTCATATATTGTCTGTATATTAGTACCCAATTAAATCTATTACTAAAGGGTACGTTCTGGTTTCCCCATTATTCATGAACTTTATAGCGTTTTTTCTGACACTACATATTCCTTTAAGTACTTACTTTTCTCTCTAAACTTCAGGATTTTGCAATATAATTTATATGAAAACAGTAAATTTTTCAAGATTACTATCTGATTCATCACAGTATGGCTGCTTCTTACTACATTTTTCAATGTACTGTTTTCCCTATTAGCAATTCTCAAATAGCCCCTCATTTGCAATAACCCTTTTAAAAAAAACATTTGATACAAAACAGCTTTTGAACTACTGCTTTTCAAGCATCTGAAAAAGACCTTGTTGAAAAATCTTGACATCTGAAAGAGATGAATTGACCCTAAGATTAAAAGCATAGGAAGGTGAAGGCTGTTGATTATATTATAGGCAAGAGCATGAAAAATAGCACCTGACCAGCAGAGTATGTTTAATGTTACAACAACTCATGCCTCCTTTTTAACTGAAAATTATACCTGACAACATTTATTCTCTTTCAGTTTTTGGGGTTTTTAATTGCTTCTATAACCTGTGTGGTCATACAACACATTCTCCTGTATCTCAACTACTTTATGGCTGCCTTGCCAAGAAACATTAAATGCTGTCTTGTTTTCTCCTGATGTAAAATGGACCACTGCAAATGGATCCTAGTAAAGATAATAGTTTCAGTTATTAATGCACAGTTATGCTCAATAGAATCTTAATATTAATTTTATTATATACAGAAACTATCAATTTGAAAAAAAGAAATAAAAATTACATTATTGTGACTATATGTACAAAAAATGGAGCTTGATGTTTTGGGCAGACTTCTTTTCAGAGGCTTTTAGGGGTGTTCTCTCCTCTACTGCTTAACATCCCTCTTTGCACTTTTTTTCCTGAAGTCCATATTTTGCAAAAAAGCAGATTCCAGGAAATGAAGTTACTTGTTTGGATACAACTGCCAAATCCACTTCCTGTACGCACTTGGCAGGAATGCTTGGGTAAAAAAAGCCTTATGACATTTTTCAGCCCAACCAAGATGGGCATTCCATTCAGCCACACAGAAATTCAATTTAGACCCAGAACTGTATGCCTGTGTTATATATTTGACTACTCAAAGTATTACAGTCCAGTAATAATAAATTCAATTTTATATTTGTCAGGAAAAATAGTATCAAACAGGTTCCAAACAACTAACACACTGACTACTTCATCCATGACCTGCTATTATTCCATTTTTGGTATTTTGCTATTTTTCCTCTCTTCTCTTCTCCCTGTATCGCCTAACACGTGATTGCACTGTAAAGAGTAACTTCTGAAAAGTCTGCAAAAAGACCATTGATTGGAACATGGAATAACATAGCTACTGTTATATTTGGCATTGATAACATTTACTCCTCACCCAGTAGAAGATAGAAAAGGAAAATTCTATGAGAAAGCATCTATACTGTACACATGGGCTGCTGTAACAGAAAAACATGAAACACATGATATTCATCAGATGAACCAAACAGGCTGTCAATGACTGAATTATACTTTTTTTTGGCTTTGTTTCACTAGGCCTTGCCCTGCACAATCTCTATTATGACAAATTTCGGTCTCCAACTGTAACAGCACAATTTTTCTAAAAAAGTGATTAAAAGTATATATAAAGGAAAAAGTAATCTGCTATTAATCTGGCTGGTTTTACTCCAGACCAACCACTTTATCTTTAAAACTAAAAAACTTGCCTAAGGTATCACAGTCAGATAAGCAGCATTTTAAAATTTTAACTCTTCTTCCTACAGCCACCCTAATTTAATGAAGCTCCGTTAAATCTAAACTATGCCCCAGCTCAGGCCCCTGTCTTTGAGTCTTCAGTTCTTTTAGGGGATAGCAGATACATAAATGAAGACAAGCATTCACCTCCCACGTACTGTTATTGCTTTATCATATGTGTCATTTTTGAAAACATGTATTACCATACTTTCTCTCTAGCTGTTTTTCATTCAACAATTTTCTTGGGTTCACTTTTCATTCTCTAATATCTTGCTTCACTCCAGCCTACAGTCTCTCCCTAGCTTCATTAGGAATACATCCTAAGCCATAAGTCTGTCTGTCCTTTTCCTCCCTAGTTACTAAAAATAACTCAGATCCATTCCTGCCTTATTTTAACACTTCCAAATCGATTTTCTCCTTCCATAGCTTAGATAGTCAACTGTGAGGCACAAAAACTATTGTAATACCAATTGCTACCACTATCTATTCCTACCAGTTTCTTGTCAGCCACAGTATTTTCACAAGAAAGACACAAAGCAATATTCAGAAACACATTTGCTATTTGCAACCAGCACACGGTTTCTTAATGTACTCCACCAAACAGATCAGATTCCTGACATTTGAATAAAAGAAGCCCAGAAACAGTATGAAAGAGAAAATAAAAGGCCTATAACCTTCTCCCTTATTCATTTTTTGAGTCACCCCTCCACTGCTTTAGACATTATCATAGGAATTTAAAACCCAACAAGTTTATTTACTCAAAAGACCAAAACAAGAACCAATTCACCCAGGATATATTTAAACCTAAATACAAATTCAAGGATTTAATAATAAAAACTAAAGTTAACAAGTTCACTCATAGGAATAGAGAAACATATATGTCCTCTAATAGCTAGCACCCTTCAATCTATTCCTCCCTTAAAAAATTAAGAGAAAAGCAGACTTGGACAGTTTGGAAACCTAGTACTAGAAAGCTCTGGGCTACCTCATGAGAAGGCCGACGGAGAAGACACTTCGGAAACAATGGCCTGGCCAAAGATCTTTCCTTTTGCAGTAGATGCAACTTCTAACATACAGAAAATAAAAGTGATTGGCCACATACACAACAGAATTATGATAGCAACTAAAACCTGGAAGAACTACTGAATTGTTTGCTTTAATATTTAGCTAAACACTATTAATAGACACCAAAAAGAAAACAAACTGAACCACAAATTATCAAACACCAGTCAGTGTTGGGGCCTCAGACATTCCTAGGAAGTAACAGATGCAGGCTATTTCCAGCATTTTTATGCCCAGAAGGGTGTGCTGTCTGTTTCGGCAGTGTCAAAGGAACGTGTGTGTCCTTACAACATTAATCATAGAGCCATAGAATCATAGAATAGTTAGGGTTGGAAAGGACCTTAAGATCATCTAGTTCCAACACTCCTGCCAGGGGCAGGGACACCTCACACTAAACCATGCCACACAAGGCTATGTCCAATCCAGCCTTGAACATCGCCAGCGATGGAGCATTCACAACTTCCCTGGGCAACCCATTCCAGTGCCTCACCACCCTCACAGTAAAGAATTTCTTCCTCATATCCAGCCTAAACTTCCCCTGTTTAAGTTTGAACCCGTTACCCCTTGTCCTATCACTACAGTTCCTCATGAAGAGTCCCTCCCCAGCATCCCTATAGGCCCCCTTCAGATACTGGAAGGCTGCAATGAGGTCTGCATTCAGCCTTCTCTTCTCCAGGCTCAACAGCCCCAACTTTCTCAGCCTATCTTCATATGGGAGTCGCTCCAGTCCCCTGATCATCCTCATGGCCCTCCTTTGGACTTGTTCCAACAGTTCCATGTCCTTTTTATGTTGAGGAAACCAGAACTGCACACAATACTCCAAGTGAGGCCTCACAAGAGCAGAGTAGAAGGGCAGGATCACCTCCTTCGAACTGCTGGTCATGGTCCTTTTGATGCAGCCCAGGATATGGTTGGCTTTCTGGGCTGCAAGCGCACACTGCCAGCTCATGTTCATTTTTTCATCAACCAAAACCCCCAAGTCCTTCTCTGCAGGACTGCTCTGAATCTCTTCTCTGCCCAACGTGTAGATGTGCCTGGGATTGCTCCGACCCCGGTGAAGGACCTTGCACTTGGCATGGTTAAACTTCATCAGGTTGCCATCAGTCCACCTCACAAGCATGTCAAGGTCCCTTTGGATGGCATTCCTTCCCTCCAACGTATCAACAGAACCACACAGCTTGGTGTCATCAGCAAACTTGCTGAGGGTGCACTCAATCCCACTGTCCATGTCACCGACAAAGATGTTGAACAAGACCGGTCCCAACACCGATCCCTGAGGGACACCACTCATTACTGGTCTCCGGCTGGACATTGAGCCATTGAGCACAACTCTTTTCGTGCGGCCATCCAGCCAGTTCTTTATCCACCGGGTGGTCCACCTATCAAATTGATGTCTCTCCAACTTAGAGACAAGGATGTCATGTGAGACAGTGGCAAACGTACTGCTATGATTTCCCCCCATGAATACAAACATCACAGGAAAAATATTTAGAAATTCTTAAGAAAAATAAGAATATAAAGACGGTACACAAGCTGCCAAGGCAATTTAAACATAAACGCCTCCAATGAGATCTGATGAAAATCTGCAGTATACATGACAAAACCCATCAATCAGCATAACTGGGGAAATACAGACCAGTCAGCCTCACCTCTATGCCTGGCAAAATCTTGGAGTGGATTCTCCTGGAAGGCATGCTGAGGCACATGAAAAACAACAAGGTGGTTGGTGACAGCCAGCATGGCTTCACTAAGGGGAAATCCTGCCTGACCAATCTGGTGGCCTTCTACGATGGGGCTACGGAACAGATGGACAGGGGTAGAGCAGTTGATGTCATCTGCCTGGACTTGTGCAACGCGTTTGACACTGTCTCACATGACATCCTTGTCTCTTAGTTGGAGAGATATCAATTTGATAGGTGGACCACTTGGTGGATAAAGAACTGGCTGGATGGCCGCACGAAAAGAGTTGTGGTCAATGGCCCAATGTCCAGCTGGAGACCAGTAATGAGTGGTGTCCCTCAGGGATCGGTGTTGGGACCTGTCTTGTTCAACATCTTTGTCGGTGACATGGAGAGTGGGATTGAATGCGCCCACAGCAAGTTTGCCGATGACACCAAGCTGTGTGGTTTGGTTGATATGTTGGAGGGAAGGAATGCCATCCAGAGGGACCTTGACATGCTTGTGAGGTGGACTGATGCCAACCTGATGAAGTTTCACCGTGCCAAGTGCAAGGTCCTCCACCGGGGTCAGAGCAATCCCAGGCACAGCTACAGGTTGGGCAGAGAAGAGATACAGAGCAGTCCTGCAGAGGACTTTGGGGTTTTGGTCAATGAAAAAATGAACATGAGCAGGCAGTGTGTGCTTGCAGCCCAGAAAGCCAACCGTATCCTAAGCTGCATCAAAAGGAGCGTGACCAGCAGGTCGAGGGGGTGATCCTGCCCCTCTACTCTGCTCTCGGGAGACCTCACTTGGAGTATTGTGTGCAGTTTGGGTGTCCTCAACATAAAAAGGACATGGAACTGTTGGAACAAGTCCAAAGGAGGGCCATGAGGATGATCAGGGGATTGGAGCGACTCCCATATGAAGATAGGCTGAGAAAGTTGGGGCTGTTCAGCCTGGAGAAGAGAAGGCTGCATGGAGACCTCATTGCAGCCTTCCAGTAGCTGAAGGGGGTCTATAGGGATGCTGGGGAGGGACTCTTCATGAGGAACTGTAGTGGTAGGACAAGGGGTAACATGTTCAAACTCAAACAGGGGAAATTTAGACTGGATATGAGGATGAAATTCTTTCCTGTAAGGGTGGTGAGGCACTGGAATGGGTTGCCCAGGGAAGTTGTGAATGCTCCATCACTGGCAGTGTTCAAGGCTGGATTGGACATAGCCTTGGGTGGCATGGTTTAATGGGAGGTGTCCCTGCCCATGCCAGGGGTGTTGGAATTTGATGATCTTAAGGTCCTTTCCAACCCTAACTATTCTATGATTCTATAACGAAAAACTGTGAATAACGTCTTATGGTACATTCTCTAACTGCCTGTCCTCTGGAAGCAAATACATGATAAACAGGGAATGGAAAATACATTTACTTTTGTTCTTGGGGAAAACAGATACACAGACACTTTTTAAAAGAAAAATATTCTTTGCAGAAAAAGATTTTTACCAGTTTGTCACTTTATCACTTGGAGACACCCTGGATAACATCTTCTCTATTGGAAAAAGTTAGTTGCACATTGACTTCATTGTTTTAAAGACAGTGATTTTGAGAGAGAATTAGAGTTACCACTGCAAACTTCATTTTTATATCCCTTTCGCTGATGTGTTAGATACGTCTAGAGATGTACCCAAAAGACTTTTCAGTGTAGCTCAGTATATAGTTACAGCTATAGATTTGTAAGACCAGGCCTACAATGAAAATCAGTAAGAGCTTTTACCTGTTCTGGAATTAAAAGCTACCAAACTTACTGCATAACATCATGGGAAAACAAATATCACCTCAGCTGTAATTGTATGGCTCATCTCCAAGAATTTGTTTACTCTTTCACACAAAATTAAACAATGGCCCAAATTTTCTCAAATGAATCTAAATATTGCATATCCCCCATAGCGTAATTTATGCTTTTAAAATTATGTTTCTGAAATTACAATAGTAGCTGAAAACAAATAAAGCAAAGGCACAGTTACTAAACAGATTTTCCAAGAGTTAAAACTGTGAAAGACAGGAAGACAATACATCAGAAATAAGTGAATGCACAATGTTTGATTTTTTTCAGCAAAAGCATTCAAAACTTGAGAGCCTATTCTCACTGAGGCAAAAAGTTACAGCTCCACCAATCACAATGGAAAAATTGTACATAACGGAAGCATGAAACTGGCATGAAACTTTGAAATTTATCTTAACCTGCTAAATGTATTGCAAATACCAGGAAAAAGTAGGGGTTTGTGGGATTTTTCCAGCAATATCTAGTTTGGTTTTATATTGAAATATGCTGATATTTGTCTCTGAAGACAGTATCTGTTTTTGTTAGGAACAAGATGTGAAAAGGCATTTTTTAGATTAAATACACAAACAAATGCAAAACAGAGCTCCAGACTGTTCTATTATCTAGGAGAATTAGCAGTATCTACACAGAAATATCTAAAGATTAAACTAATAGAAAGATCTTCTAACCTTCTGTATTCTGTATGCATGCATACATAATGTGCATGTAGTGGCTCTATTAAAGGCACCGCAGTCTCTTGGGACTGATGTTCACAGTAATAACAACATGGAAGAAGTTTTGCAGATGCATTTGCCAAACCTAACAGTCAATCTAAAAAGGAATTCAATCACTCTTCAAGTACACAGAAACTTTCAGAAGCATATTTTGCCTCTAAAATATTAAGAGCTGAAGAGCTTCAGTCACAGAAAACATCTTTAAGAAATAAGTCTGGAGTATCCAATAGCATTTTTAGACAGCCAAGATATGGCTAATGAATCAGGAAGCCAAGAAGATTTGAAATAGTAGAGAACTTCCAGGGAACAATAGGTTACATTTCAGCAGACTAATCTGGATAAGGGAACAGTAAACTAGCATAAAAATACTGGAAAGTATCCCCATCTAAACTGACTCAAGAGGAGGGGAGTAAAAACTGCCAAAAGCATCTTTAACAAGCTTCCAAACATACGTTCCACATCAGAAGAGATTCCTAGCTGAGGACTGGAAAGAAAGTCATGGTGGGCATCTTAGAAAAACCAGAAATCTTTTGTAAAACTAAATAAATGTGGAGAAAGAAAAAGCTGTTGATAGTCATATAAGCAGCACGTGGTTTTACATAACAGCATTCTCAATATATAAGACAATTAAGTTTCAACATCACTGAAAAATTAATGAAAATACTGTAATAAACCACTCCCCACTCTCATTAAATCCTTACAACTTACAAAATCTGCCTTTGATGTTGCAAATGTAGACTTAGCTCCAAAAAGCAAAATCTGGGCTTCATTGCCTAAAAATAACTCTGTCCACATTTATAAGCAGTTATGATGATAAAAATCATAACACACAGGGCTTTATCATGGAATACCAATTGCAAGAGCTCCTTTAACTTTAAATCTTACAACTTGTACTTATATTTCTTGGTAACAAAGAATAGTCATCTGTTGTTGCTTACATAGATGTTTCTACAGAGCCTCAAACTTCTTAATGCGTTCATTTTTTCCTGTACACAAATCTCAGTGAGTTCAGTTCAAAGTCTGGACTCAAGAAAAGTCACAGTGGACTCACTGTGAATTCTGACAAAATAGAGCTCTTGGAAGCAGTACACACAGGAGAACAGATTTTGAAAAAAACCCAACCAACCAAACAAACAAAAAAAGCAAAACCCAGAAGTTAGTCAAGTCTCCTATAAATTCAGAGTTAGTTTTCTTGGGATTTTTTGCAATCAATGTACTTTTAAAGAGAGTTACTTTGTTCTAGAAACTACTTTGAATTTGAATTTTTACTTTTTGTTCATTTCACAATGTTAAAAATGGAAATGAAACAGATCTTTAAGACAAAGTTAATAAAACATTAAAAGCACATGACAAATTAAAAAATTGCCACAATTACATGTTACAAAACATCTACCTGAAGATAAATATGCCCTCATATTTATGACATAAATTGTAGCCGTAGCAATACCTTTTATCTGGTGGCTTGAGATACCAGAAAATAACTTTGCTAAACTTATCAGAAGCAAAGTCATAGAATCATAGAATGATAGAATAGTTAGGGTTGGAAAGGACCTTAAGATCATCTAGTTACAACACCCCTGCCAGGGGCAGGGACACCTCCCACTAAACCATGCCACACAAGGGTGTGTCCAATCCAGCCTTGAACACCGCCAGCGATGGAGCATTCACAACTTCCCTGGGCAACCCATTCCAGTGCCTCACTACCCTCACAGTAAAGAATTTCATCCTCATATCCAGCCTAAACTTCCCCTGTTTAAGTTTGAACCCGTTACCCCTTGTCCTACCACTACAGTTCCTCATGAAGAGTCCCTCCCCAGCATCCCTATAGGCCCCCTCCAGCTACTGGAAGGCTGCTATGAGATCTCCACACAACCTTCTCTTCTCCAGGCTCAACAGACCCAACTTTCTCAGCCTATCTTCATACGGAAGGTGCTCCAGTCCCCTGATCATCCTCATGCCCTCCTTTGGACTTGTTTCAACAGTTCCATGTCCTTTTTATGTTGAGGACACCAAAACTGCACACAATACTCCAAGTGAGGTCTCACAAGAGCAGAGTAGAGGGGCAGGATCACCTCCCTCAACCTGCTGGTCATGCTCTTTTTGATGCAGGATACGGTTGGCTTTCTGGGCTGCAAGCACACACTGCCGGCTCATGTTCATTTTCTCATCAACCAACACCCCCAAGTCCTTCTCTGCAGGACTGCTCTGAATCTGTTCTCTGCCCAACCTGTAGCTGTGCCTGGGATTGCTCCGACCCAGGTCCTATAAAATTGTTCAAAAGCACATGATGACTGCTAACATTTACTGAATTTATTTTGAAGGCTTTTTTAAATACCTAAAACTTAAGCAGTGAACTCTGATACTTCCTGTTTGGTCCTTAAGCTTGGCAATAATGAAAAATTTATTGTAGCAAATAATCACTTTACCTTATAGAAGGCATTTAATACTTAAGAAATTAGCAAAACAACACATCTTATTTTAACTAATATTTAAAAAAGTTTAACAGTAGCAATGATGTATTCACTATGTCTTACTAAGAACTGGTAGATAGAAGTTCAGCTGGAGAGAAAATTGAATTTATACTTTTTCCTGGACCTGTAACAGAAATTATAGCACATACTTTCTTTTCTGACTAATGAGAAAAACCAAGTCTGAACAACACCCTAAAGGAACCAGTGAGCTGTTTCACTGACCATTTGGTAATAAAATGGGTAGATCTGTTTGCTGACAAAAGACCTGTCATAAGCACAGTGCCAAGAGTCTGTCCCCCGATATCCCAAAGCACTATGGGACACAGAAAATACTCCAAGAAACATAAAAGTTTGCTAAGCACTTAATTTTTCTGGAGAGTTGAGATCTGCCTTTTTCTGAACTGCAGGATACAGATTCTGGTGGAAAACATCAGTCAGTTCTTTCCATCAGGGAGCTTTCTGTGGGTTTTCCAACAATAGAAGGAAGCTTTCCCCCCAAATTATTACATAAATATATGAAATAGCCAAGATAAATATTTTGAGAAGTCTTACTTCAAGATGAAAATATTTAGCTTTCAGAATTGAGCAGTTGGTGTGTTATCATCACTATTTGCCTGCTATTCATGATCAACATGGGTTTATAGAAACCATCTCTCTCTCCCACCTTTCATTTTAAATGCAGCTTGTCAGTCCTTTCAGTAGGAATGCTCTTTTTTGTACATGCTTGCATAAAGCCTAGCAAAAAGTGATTTTAAACCCTGAATGGGATACATAGCAACTATGTTCTTCAACAAACTCTCAAAAAACTTACAATTTCTCAATAAAAGATAAGGAAAATTACTAAAAATTGGCAAAACACGATTCTAATACAACCTTTTGTGAGAGCAAAATAATCCCTCTTAAATCCATCAGCATATACAACTATTTGAAGCTCTTACTACGATTTATTATGTTTTTTGAATGTCACAATATTCACGCTGTTTTCTGGTAACTAAACTGTTTATATTTCAGGAAAAAGTCTAATCCAGCAGGAGAAAAAATGGTATGATATGTCTCTTACAGAATTATGCTAGAAGCAAGTAGCAGTCTGAGACCTATTTCAAAATAAGACTTATCTGTACAGAAGTGACATAATATGATAAAAGTAAAATGCAACAAAATATTTAGTTATGCTCCAGTGGCATATATGATGAAGTCCGATTTTTTCCTTCATTCATACTTTGACTTTACCTGAGACTTTGCAATTTGTAATAATTGACACCATCTCCTGAGGAAGATTATATATAGTTCTACATTTGAATTTGGACTTCACATGCAATATCTCTACCAGAAATGAGTTATGAACTAAAGCTGCAGTAGAGACTTTATGATTAACTAAATTATTGTATTAAAAATAAAATCATTGAGGAATTTGTAAAGCTCAGGTTATTATGCCAATAACTTATCTTTGCATTTTCTGGAATGTTCATCTGAAAGAAAAATTAAATTCATAGTCAGCAAGTTATGTCTGTTTCAGATTTATGAAAGATATTATGATGCAATAAATAGCAGCTACTGAGTATGTTAGTATTTTGCTTACTTTTACTCATGTAGATATGGGTTTATACTTCAGAGTGTTCTGTGATGAAGATGGGTATTGAAAAGTAAGTTCTCCCCTTTTGTGGTGTAATGCTTGGAGTAAGATAAAAAGTTCTGGTCGGTTCTTTCTAATCTAACTGTCTTATGCAATCCATAAAACCTCCCCAGTAATGGGAGCTGGCATGCCAAAATGTCAGCAGCAGGCAGCCTTCCACTGCTTTGAGGCAGCCTACCTACCACTCCCTCTCAAAAGAAGTCTTTTGGGATCCAATAAAAACAAATCCATCAGCATGTAAGCTGGTATAATTTTAGTTGAAGAATTTAATGCTGTGTAACCCAATGTAATCAGTGAAACCTGGGGCATGAGTAGGACACTGCACTTGTGTTTTTCTCGGCTGTAATCATCAAGGAAAACATCCTAATAAAGGCTGTAATATCCAGTGAAAAAAACACAACACAAAACACAGCAACAATCCATATGTCCAATTTCAGTCCTTCCTAACAGGTCTTCTGCTAGTATCAAACCTTGTGTTTGACAGTATTTTACTAATGACATAATTTTATATAAGATTGAGACAAGGGGGACACAAAATCACAAAATGAAATATATAAACCTTTAGAATCAGTTTTAAGTAATGTTATGTTTGATGGCTTTGTAACAGTAGCAATGGAAAATCACTGAGGTGCATGATTTACAGAAAAAAAAAAATAGAGTACAGCTAGAGAACATACTGAGAATTCTTGTATAAGATAAACTGTTGTAGTTGACGTAGTTTTAGGCCTTTATGACCTTAGTACAAAATGAATATAAGAAAAACAGGCTAGAAGAACAGGACATACGGATAAGGAGTATCTGGAATGGCAGGTGTCCAGGATGGGCTGCAGTTAAACTAACTGATAAGTAGAAGGACAGGATGATTGTTATGTTTATGGTGTTAATGAACCAATTAAGCTGGTATAAGCAACTACTGCGCGTGCTTCGAAAGCTGCCAGAAGTGATGAAGATTGTTGGAAGAAGTAAACGACCCTCAGAAACCACCACCACATTTTTGTACGCATGTGGGGAACTTTCTGGAAAACGATGTAATCCATACGTAACCTCATGAATATGTATGCATGCCCCGGGGCTATAAAAAGACAGCTTGTGTAACAATATGGAGACACATGTTAGGAGGAGCTATCCCCCATGTCTCTGGCGCCGCAATAAAGAATACCTGCTTGTCAACTTGAAAAATTTATTGGTGAGTTTGCTCCTGGAGTTTTCTCTGAATCAGATATACATATATATGATATATTTATATATGTAGTTAAATAAGCAATTGAAGACATATCTGTTCAGAAAAAAACCTGCTTAAAATTAAACTAACTCCTTATAATTTAGTATTTATTAGTAGTTGGAAAATATGATACAATGGGACCCAAAGACCTACTCTGAAAAAAAATCTGTGGTGTTGGGTCTTGTTTCTCTTTGTGTTGGGGAAAATGGTAAAAATAAGTTTTGCTATACAGAGCTAGCAGTTCTATGAGATAATACATATTTTACTATACAGAGAAACAAAATTTGCCTCCATAAAGCTGACTATTCATACAATTCATCTAGTTTTCATAAATTTAGCAGCATAAATTACTTTTTCTGATTAACTAGGTAACAGATGAGTAAGTCTGGAAATTTTACAATGCAAAAGCACCAGCAAATCTAGCATGGAAGAAACATCATGAAATTATTTTATTACTGAATGTTGGAACTAGATGATCTTAAAGTCCTTTGCATCCCTAACCTTTCAATAATTCTATGACATGCAAGATCAGTCTAGCCTAGCATCTGGCATGGTAAGGGGTAGCATGACAGTGTCATATAATTCTAAAGCATATGTAAAGCACCCACTGTAAAAATACATGACAAACTTCTGCAGGATTCCTTCTGATTTTTATTGTGGACTGATGCAAAACGTGAAGAAAGATTTTTAATATACTCTGTTCCAATAGTCATATTTTCTTTTTTTTTTTAAATTTAAAGCAGTATTTTATGCTTCATCCTGACTAGTCAGTTTAATCAATAAACAGGACTGTGTAGTGCCTTTTGCAAGTCTGATTATGTCAAGGACATCTTAATTCTCTTCCTGAATCACATATCTAAAACAGTGGAGAGCTTAAGAAAGGATTTCCCCTTTGCAGAAATCAGGATAACTAGGAACTTTCAAGATTTCAATTTCTAATTATTTCAGCATTCTGTTCTTAGACATAGTTCTGGTTCTTCCGGCACATTGCTGAGGTGACCGTCTCGAGAGGGGACACCTGCAGCGCGCCTGACTGGGGGGAGGCTCGGCATCCAGGAGCTTCAACTCGGAGCAGCAACAGGCACCAAGGGAGCCTCAAGTCCTCGACAGGGCTTACCCAGGAGCTGGCAGCTCAGCGGACGCAAGGAGCTGACTCAGAGGGGGCGGTGCCAGGAGGAGCGGTACCAGCCGAGTGGGTAAAAACCTGCCCCAGAGAGCGCGAGCGACCAGGGGCACAGCGAACAGGGCGGGTTTGAGGCAGCTTGCGTGGCAGTTCGCGTGGGCAGGCCAGCGGGATGGTGAGTGGGATGGTGAGTGGAATGGTGAGCACTCAACGTATGACCAGGCTCTGGTCTGGGAGCTCTGCTCTGGGTGCCGCGGTGGTGGCCAGACAGAGCCGATGAGAGGGGAGGCTGCAGTGCAGAGCTCGGGGTGTAGAGAGTGCCTGCACTGCTCTCCTGAGGGGAGGGTGCACAATGGGCAGGGCTGCACTTTGTGCTACCTGGTGGAGGTCCTCCTGCAGCAGGTGGCTGAGCTGCAGGATGCTGTTACTAGGCTGAAAGGTGTCAGGGTAGCTGAGAGGAAGCAGCACTGCTTGCTCCAGGACCAGACTGTGCAGGGGCCTCAAGCGTCTACTGTCGCTCATGCGGGAAAGGAGGCCGCTAACCCAGGAAGCTGGGAAACAGTAACAGAAAAAAAACAACAAGAAAAGGAGGAAGAGGACAATTAAAAGCAAGGGGCTTCCTCCTAAATCTGTTGTCCCCACCCAGAACCGCTTTGCAGTCCTGCAGGGGGCTGATGAGGAACCACACTCCCACCAAGAACAACTGGCTGATACACTGGTAAAGAAGATCTCTACTGGTGCTGCCAGGAAAAAGCGGCAGGCCATATTAGTAGGGTACTCTACTCTGAGAGGAACAGAGGCACCTATCTGTCAGGCTGACCCAGGCTCAAGGGAGGTGTGTTGCCTACCAGGGGCTCGGATCAGGGATGTTGCAGAGAAGCTGCCTGCTCTAGTTGGTCCCACTGACTATTATCCAATTCTAGTGATCCATGTGGGTGCTACTGATATAGATAGCAGTAGCCAGGAGAACAAAAAGGACTACAGAGCTCTGGGAGAGGTGGTTAGGGGCTCTGGAGCTCAGATTATCTTTCCATCAATTCTCCAGGATACAGGGCAGGACCTTAAAAAGGCTAGGAGGATTGGCCAGGTTAATAAATGCTTAGAAGAGTGGTGCTATAGTCAGGGGTTTGGGTACCTTGAACATAGAAATCAATTTAGTAGGCCAGGTCTCCTGGGGGCTGGTGGAGCTAGTCTGACAAAGAAAGGGAAGAGTGGTTTTGGGAGGAGGCTTGCCAGACTGGTCAAGGATGCTTTCAACTCGATGTGTGGGGGAGGAGGGCAACATTCCATCCCAACACACCCAGTCAGCTGCCAGCACCTCTAGTAAATGTTCAGAGCAATGTAGAGATATTCCAGCTGCTCCAGCCAATGAGCCGGCTTCAACTGGAGCTAGGCTCAGATGTCTCTATACAAATGCCCTTAGCATGGGGAACAAACAAGAGAAATTAGAGATGTGTGCACGTCTACGGGGGTATGATATCATAGGCATCACAAACATGGAGGGATGGCTCCTATGACTGGTGTGTTGGAATGGAAGGTTACAGGCTCTTTAGGAAAGACAGGCCCAGTAGGCAGGGACGGGGAGTTGCTATTTATGTTAGGGACAGGCTAGAGAGTATGAAACTCTGCCTGGGGACAGGTGAGCAGTCAATAGAGAGTTTGTGGGTCAGGGTTAAAGGGAGAACAGTGTTGGAAGACATTATTGTGGGGACCTGTTACAGACCGCCTGATCAAGAGGACTCGTGGATAAAGTGCTCTATAGACCGATAGGAACAGCCTCACGCTTGCAGGCCCTTGTTCTCATGGGGGACTTCAACCACCCTGATATCTGTTGGCGGGATGGTACTGCCTGGCAGAAGCAATCCAGGAGGTTCCTCGATTGCGTGGAAGACAACTTCCTTCTGCAGGTAATAGAGGAGCCAACAAGGAGAGGTGCCATGCTTGACCTCGTCCTCACAAACAGGGAAGGGCTGGTTGGAAATGTGACGCTCCAGGGCAGCCTCGATTGCAGCGATCATGAGATGGTCGAATTCAAGATCCTCAGGAGAGTGAGAAGAGCGTGCAGCAAGCTCACTGCCCTGGACTTCAAGAGAGCAGACTTTGGCCTCTTCAGGAACCTGCTCAGTAAGATTCCATGGGATATAGCCCTAGAGGGCAGGGGGCCCAAGACTCTTGGTTGATATTCAAGTATCACCTGCTGCAAGCTCAGGAGCAATACATCCCTACTAGAAGAAAGTGCTGTAGGAGGGCCAGGAGACCTCCTTGGATGGATAAGGAGCTGCTGAGGAAAATTCGATGGAAAAAAGAGGCTTATAAAAGGTGGAAGCAAGGACAGGAGGCCTGGGAACAACACAGGGATGTTGCCCAGGAAGCTAGGGACCAGGTGTCATGGGTTCAGCAGCTGCAGTCATTTTTCTCCTTCTTGGTAGCTGGTGCTTCTCTGTGTTTTCGATTTTGGTCCTGGGAACAGTGCTGATAACACCAGTGTTTCAGTTACTGCTTAGTGATGTTTTGGTCTGGCCAAGGACTTTCTGAGTTTCATACTCTGCCAGGGAGGAGGGGAAGCCAGGAGGAAGCAGAGACAGGACACATGACCCAAACTGACCAAAGAGGTTATTCCATACCACAGCACGTCATGCCCAGGATGTAAAAGCAGAGAGCAGAGACCTGGAAGGGTGGGGGTGCACTGCGTGGTCGGGTTTGGTTTTAGGTGGTGAGAAATTGTATTCTTTCCTTGTATTTGCCTTGTCATTATTATTATTGGTGGTAGCAGTAGTGATTTGTGTTATACCTTAGTTACTAAACTGTTCTTATCTCAACCTGTGGGAGTTGCGTTCTTTTCGATTCTCCTTCCCATCCCTCCGGGAGCATGGGAAGAAAAAGAGGGAAGTGAGGAGAGAACGGGCTGCGTGGTTAGAGAGGCTCAAACCATGACACCAGGTTAGGAAAGCTAAGGCCCAGTTAGAATTAAACTTGGCTAGGGATGTTAAGGATAACAGGAAAGGATTCTATAGGTACATTGCGAATAAAAGGCAGACTGGGGACAACCTGGGCCCTCTCCAGAAGCTATCGGGAGAACTGGCTCCCCTGGATTTGGAGAAGGCTGAGGTTCTTAATCACTTCTTTGCCTCGGTCTTCACTGGCAAATGCCCTTACCATACCACGCAGGTCTTAGAAGGCAGCCACAGGGACTGAGAGAATGAAGACCCTAGGCCCACTGTAGGAGAGGATCTGGTTTGAGACCATCTTAGGAACCTGAACATATACAAGTCCATGGGACCTGATGAAATCCATCTGCAGGTCCTGAAGGAGCTGGCAAATGAAGTTGCTAAACCACTGTACAACATTTTTGAAAAATCATGGCAGTCAGGTGATGTTCCCCACAACTGGAAAAAGGGAAATATAACCCCTATTTTCAAGAAGGGGAAAATGGATGAGCCAGGGAATTACAGACCAGACAGTCTCACCTCTGTGCCTGTCAAAATCTTGGAGCGGATTCTCCTGGAAGGCATGCTGAGGCACATGAAAAACAACAAGGTGGTTGGTGCAGCCAGCATGGCTTCACTAAGGGGAAATCCTGCCTGACCAGTTTGGTGGCCTTCTATGAGGGGACTACAGAACTGATGGACAGGGGTAGAGCACTTGACATCATCTACCTGGACTTGTACAAAGCGTTTGACACTGTTTCACATGACATCCTTGTCTCTAAGTTGGAGAGACATCAATTTGATAGGTGGACCACTCAGTGGATAAAGAACTGGCTGGATGGCCGCACGCAAAGAGTTGTGCTCAATGGCTCGATGTCCAGCTGGAGAACAGTAACGAGTGGTGTCCCTCAGGGATTGGTGCTGGGACCTGTCTTGTTCAACATCTTTGTCGGTGACATGGACAGTGGGATTGAGTGCACCCACAGCAAGTTTGCTGATGACACCAAGCTGTGTAGTTCGGTTGATACGTTGGAGGGAAGGAATGCCATCCAGAGGGATCTTGACATGCTTGTGAGGTGGGCTGTGCCAACCTGATGAAGTTTAACCATGCCAAGTGCAAGGTCCTCCACCGGGGTCGGAGCAATCCCAGGCACAGCTACAGGTTGGGCAGAGAAGAGATACAGAGAAGTCCTGCAGAGAAGGACTTGGGGGTTTTGGTTGATGAAAAAATGAACATGAGCTGGCAGTGTGCGTTTGCAGCCAAGAAAGCCAACCGTATCCTGGGCTGCATCAAAAGGAGCGTGGTCGAGGGAGGTGGTCCTGCCCCTCTACTCTGCTCTCGGGAGACCTCACTTGGAGTATTGTGTGCAGTTCTGGTGTCCTCAACATAAAAAGGACATGGAACTGTTGGAATAAGTCCAAAGGAGGGCCATGAGGATGATCAGGGGACTGGAGCACCTCCCGTATGAAGATAGGCTGAGAAAGTTGGGGCTGTTGAGCCTGGAGAAGAGAAGGCTGAATGCAGACCTCATTGCAGCCTTCCAGTATCTGAAGGGGGCCTATAGGGATGCTGGGGAGGGACTCTTCATGAGGAACTGTAGTGGTAGAACAAGGGGTAACGGGTTCAAACTTAAATAGGGGAAGTTTAGGCTGGATATGAGGAAGAAATTCTTTACTGTGAGGGTGGTGAGGCAGTGGCATGGATGGCCCAGGGAAGTTGTGAATGCTCCATCGCTGGCAGTGTTCAAGGCTGGATTGGACATAGCCTTGTGTGCATGGTCTAGTGGGAGGGGTCCCTGCCCCTGGCAGGGGGGTTGGAACTAGGTGATCTTAAGGTCCTTTTCATCTGGAACTATTCTATTATTCTATGATTCTATGATTCTTCACATGTATGCAGCTCGTGATATAGAACTGCTGCATATTCATTTGTTCCTTCTAACTTCTCTCCTGCTTGTTGTGCATGTTAATTTCTTTCCCATTCCTGCATGCAATCTCCTCTATAATAACTAATAGGGTCACAGTCCTACTAAAGTTTTAGACTACCCAAAGAAAATTACAACTGTGACAATTGGCTGCTAGTTCAATTACTAAGCAATCCTAAAAGATAACTGTCAACCTTCAAATAGTTAAAAAAATCCCTTCACACTAGCAAAATCTGAGTTTCTACTTGTCAGCTGTCCTGTCTGAATCTGAACATGAAAATTCTCAGTTAAAAAAATCCTCACAAAATGTATTAAAAATAGTATACAGAAATGTAAGTTATGAATATGTAAGTTATACATGATAACCTAGGATGATGCACATTCTTCTTTACTAACAAAAATATAAGCACTTCTAGAACCTATTGACACCATCAAATCTTTTTATTTGAACAATTCAATTAGAAAATAAAGAAAGCATACAACTATGCAACATAAATCTGTCTACAGTTACTGAAGTTGTTTTATGTGGATCTTGAAACTAATGATTTGCAAGAATATTGTTATTTATTGTCATAAATCACTAGCTCAGATGATGTAAAGAAAGATAACTGCAATGCTTAACAGTTAACCCTTTCCAATTAAGCACTATAAAAACTCTCTTACTTACACAATCCATGCTAGCTGGTCAATATAATTTGTACAGTTTGAGTTGCTGTTTCTATAGATTAAAGCATAAACTTAAATCCTGTGGTAATCCCTATTTGTCTAAAGTGAAACATATCCTTAAAATCTTGTAAAATCAGGTTCTAGCAATAGTTTAAGGTATTTTTTAAAGTTTAAGGTATTTTTTAAAGCTCCCTCTTCTGGAATCTAATTTGAATATTTAAGCTCATCTTTTAAGGTGCATGATTCAGTATTTATAACTTTTGGGGTTACAATATAAGTATGTGGAATTTCTTTAATAACCATATTGATTGAAGAGTGCAAGAAATTATTAGAAGAATTACTTGTGAGCCTTGATGAGGTTTATGGCAACTCCTAACTCCTGAGAAGAACATTTCATGCTTTTGTAACGGTCTCTATCAAGCTACTTTCCCATTCTTTCACAAGCCTCCCCAGCCAGCTGACAATCTGATTGCTGCAGTAGGCTGTCAAAACTTATCATGATGAGAAAGATTTTCAAATCCATATAAAAATTGGAAGGTTAAAAGGAAAACCTTAAGTCAGACTATGTATTTGGTGGGTACCAGAGTATTAAAATTACTTATTTGCAAATAACTTATTTTGTTACGTAGGTTGACCATTATGCTTTTCCAGATGGTGCTCTTTCAAGACGTTTTGCTTTATTCTTTGATAGAGCAAACAGGATTAATCAAGTTTGAAGCATACAAATGTATTCATGTCTGAGTCCAATAGGAAACAGAGCTATATCGTAGTAATTAGCAGACAGAGCTAAGAGCTTCTGGCTGCCAAGGAATGCACCAATGTATCTTTGCACTGTCATAGATTAACAAGAAGACAGAAAAATAGTAATAACTGCTTGACAGTTTATGGTACTTTGCAGCCAAGGATCTCAAAACAGTAACTTGCCTACAAAGAAAGTGAAATGTTTCATATGGATATAGGGGTTTTTTCTTCATCTGATATTGATCTGTAATTTATAGTCCCTTGGTGGTTTTGTTTTGGGGTTTTTTTGTCGCTGTTGTTTTTTTGGTTGTTTTTTTTTTTTTTTTAATCATGATATAGACTACTTGTCCTAATACTGGCTTTCTTTCTACTGACTTTGACACTCAGAACTTTTCTCACATTCTTTTTTTTTTTTTCCCTTGAGCTCTCTGGCCTTAAAATTAACTATTACTATATGTTCTTAAATACTTGTATAGGTACACAGTGAGACTTTTTCCAACATTTTCTGATGAATTGTCTGCATATGTTTACAAGTGTGAAATAATGAATTTTACTCAAATTTTACCCTTGGCACCACAGAGAATTAAACCTTGAAAACACTACCAGCTGATTTGAAAAATAAATAACCTCCAGTCTACAAGAGCTAAAATATAAATGTTACAGTACGAAGATAAATATTGAAACTTGCTACTTTCAGAACTTCAAGAAATAAAAAAAGAAAAGGGAAAAAAACATTATTTATATATGAGGTAGAAAACATTGTCATTTTCAGAGATACAAAGGCACGAAAGAGCCTGGACATGCAGGTATATTCATGTAGAGACAATTGTTCTCCTGAGGTAGGATTTAAGGGATACCGCCAAGTCTGTATGTATTATTAACAGTGTTTCTACTGCTTTATGTCTGTCATCTAAGTATTCCCTGAGGACAACAACACAAGTATTTTAAGAAATAATGTTTTAAAGCATATCATTATAACATACATATATTACAGAAGATTGTAAGTCCGAATTCTGCCAATACTATTGGACTTGACTTGCAGCTGAATGTCAGGCCATTTTACATAATGCAAAGATATATGGATACCTTATATAGTCTAAAAATAACTCCAGCAACATGACCAAAAACTTTAAAAAGAAATTAATTAAAAGTGAACCTAAGGAAGGACTTGCATGTTTTATGCTAAGCATCTCGGTTATTGAGGGCTTCATCATTTTCATATTCATGTGCAATGACATATCTGACCCTGACCCAAAAGTGATTGAAAAGAGGACTGGAAAGAAGGGAGTTGATCTCTAGCTACCTTCAGAATGAGAAAACCATATAATGTGCAATCTAATTGTATAAAAAAAGTCTTATCTCAAAACATACTACCCAGATAGATGTCCATTTAAAACTCATTATCTGAACAGGATGGGAACCAAGTACATTTCCTTTTTCTTATTAACTAAATACAATACTTCATCATTGTGGCAGATTCCTCGTGCCACCCATCTGTCCCAAATAATTATTTTTTCAACAAACAGTATTTGATATGCTCACCTATTAAATTTTACAGAATATGGGCTTTAAGAGATAAAAACTTGTTATCAATTACCTACGGAGAAATAGTAATCATCTGCTGATGAAGGCACGGCACATGGTATACCAGTAGAGGCAGCATTAAGCTGGAAGAGAGCATCTTGTGCTTTCTTTTTTTCTTTTTTTAGCATATTTACCAGAATGTCTGCAAGATATATTAAGGAAATCATTAAGGACCTCTTTCTTATAAAATAACAATCATTTTGTTTATCCCTAAGCATTTCATTTAGTTAGTTAGTTAGCTTACCATGTGGAACAATTTATATTATGGAAGGCTATACATGAATGCCATATTCTCATCCACCTTAGTTTTTCCAAACAGCAGATTCATTTTTACTAAACTGTAGCAAATTTACACATTGACCAGAATTGTTCATCCCATTCAGTCAATGTCTGATAAAAGCATTTACAGACAAACAGGAATTAAAATTTTAGTATTTTATTGTCATTGTGTGAGACTTTTTTATTTTTTATTTTTTAAACTCTGTGATAAACAGAATTTCCAAATAAAAGAAAAATAACCCTTAATTTACAGATTGCTTGGCAAGTGCATCACATCTGCAAGCTTTTCACAATACGGTTTACTAAAATGCAGAACAGGTCTTGACGAAATTTCTTCCAATAACACTACGTATTTACTGGAAATATATTTAGTATAAATTAATTTTGCCTAACAGTTTATAGGGCTTATAATAAAGAATCTTGTGTGCATTCAGCCAAAACCACAGAAGTCCCTGTGATATGTTTTTTGTTATGCTATTCATTTGAAGACTAATTAATCTTCTAAACGAACAGCAGAAAATCTAAGTAGACTTCAGGGACTATTATTAACTGGACAAGGTAGCAACAATAAAACACTTTACAATTCAGTTGCTACGAGCGTTCCTAGCTACCACAGGCAAGAAGCACCTCATAGCTGTTGACTAAACAGCTTCCATGCTTCCCACTACTTCATCACAATAGACATGTTATTAATTTTCTAAGGATGATGTACAGTCATTTAGCAGCTGCAGACTCTGTAAATCAGTGTTGTGTTCAAAGTCTTAGGTCTTACATTCTTCCTCCATAACTCTAACATGGATTTGCACAAGTTATATTATACTTCTGCAAACAAAGCTGTATATATCTAACAAACGCAAGTGTGTCTGATGGAGATGCTTCACTTTTCTTAAAAATAACATTAAAATTGAAGTTTTTTTTTTTTTGGGGGGGGGGTTAAGGAATGATAACTGAGTAGTATAGCTAAGCTTATTTGAAAGTGGACCTTGGAAAATGAATATCTTATCTTCTGTAACAGAGCAGAAATAGCAAAGTTTTCCTGCCACTTCAATTCAGACTGGGAGCATATTACATTCCCAGTGCAAAATGCCATTCTCCCCTGACATATGAAAATTGATCCAGAATTGTTGAACACAAAGAATGCACCCATTGTGCAACAGTGCAGCTACTTGTGTTTCCGGTGAGGTAGTGAAATGGGCATCTGAGTAGCTTAGCATTTTTATATGCAAAAAGCTTCAGCTTTAATTTAAATTTTAAAGTTACATGTAAAAAATACAAGCTTAATATTTTTTCTAAAGGCAATAGCCCAGTAATCCCCAAAGCAGCACTTCGTTTGGCTAAAAATAACACTTACAGGAACTTCCATTATTTGCACGGTAATAAATTCGTCTTTATATAGCAACAGTTTCCTATTCTAAAAATGGTTTAATTTGCTTCAAGGGAGTGTTTTAGACGTGGCCTGATCCACAGTATTTGGATGTTGGCTGAACCATTCTAAAGCTAAGTGGTGCTTGGATGCAGGAGTTTGGTCTGAGTCACAATCGAAATAGAAGCAGGTGCAAAGCAGGAGTCCTGCCACATAGAAGCTGGGAGCTGAGTAATTGCTTTAACACAGTGGGGTCAGTAGAGAGAATTTCCTTCCAGGCAGCTAATGCCTCTCTCACACACACAAAAACCATTGCAGCCAGATCAGCTTAAAACCATTTTTTTTTTTTCCTCACAAAGGATACTGATTTCATTATCTCTTTGCTGTAGAAGTTCTTTCATTTTTTTCAATTCTTCTGCTTCTTTGTTGATGTCTTTTTCTTCAGAGGTGTGTTGTGAGAGCCATTTTCTATCAGAAATCTTAGAATGATTCATTAGTTCCTATAAGAAGAAAAAAAAGCACACTCCTTTAACTTTAGCTCCAACTACGTATATATGCTACCCTAAGAGCATCTAGCTGTGCTAGAAAAGGTAGGCGCTTTCTAGACTCTCAACAACAAAAATCATGCCATGTATCGACTTAAAGTTACATGCACTTTAAGTGCATGTATGCACTTGGAACAAGTTGTATTTGATGATCTTCACTACAAAAAGTACAATTTGCTCTTTCTACATATAAATTCCAGTGTTATCTGGTATTACAGAACTTTCATTATTAACACTGCAATTAAAACCTAATTATTTTAAGACAATAAATTAAGATCAGGAATGTGTATGTTATTATATTGGAAAACTATATCGCAAATCGCAGAAAAGCTTATTTTCTATTGCTTTCCTATTAATTTCACATATTTTTCCTAGTTTAAGTGTATTTTGTCTGCTCAATGATTTAAGAGAGCTTACAACAGTATCAGGATAGTTAGTGTAACAGATTCAGGGATACAATGTTTCTATTCTTAATTTTCTCTCTTTCAATATAGTTCGTCCCAAATAAACCCCCATAATGCTGGGAATACATATGAATACACAGAGAGATCCTTGCTGGGGTTTCCATAAAATGCCACTGAAATTTTCAGACTAAATTTCAAATTTCTATCAGTCCTCTACGCATGTCGCAGTTCAATTGTTTTACCCTTTTCCAATGCCTCCCAACTGTACTGCATTACTTTTAACACTTTTCAACCCTGAATGTCGTCAAGTTATTTTTAGTGCCAGCTGCGCTTCCATCTAGGTTTAAAAGAAATACCTTCATATGAACAAAGCAATACTTGATCTTGCGCATATCAGCACCAACATCCAAAGCGCTATCAGGATCATTATCTTTAAGAAATGTTTCAATCAACTCATCCAACCTGAAAAATACAAAGAATTTTTAAGGAAAAAAAAAAACCCACAAACATGCAGACAACTCTGGGAGGTTATTTGTCAAATACAATCCAAGACTTACCAGGATGACTTAGATTGGTAGGCTATTTTCTTTCAAGGTCCATGCAATTTAAATACACTTTCGCTCCTGATACTAAAATCTGGATTTGATACTGTGGCTTCTACAACTCCACATCAGAACACACTTGTACATGCTAAGGAATACTTCTAGAACTAAAAGCATCTAAGAAGTAATCTTTTCCCCATTTATTTTAAAACCTTCTGCTCTTCTACCACCCCATAATTGAAAAGATCTAAAGCCCGCCCGCTCAGAAAACTAAATATTTAGAGACTTTGGGCATAGAATTTTTAAATATATATGATTATTTATGCAAAAGAAAAATCTACTTCCTTTTCTATTACAAGAGTCAGCAGATAGAACAGCTTTCATACATAAAATTATCTGCTCCAATCACCAAGCACAGCAACTTATCTTGGAAATCTATAAATATCTGTATCAAAAAAGACTTACTGCTCTTCTTCTGACTAATGAAATGCAGTTAGTATTTTATTCTCTTGCAATTTGTTCTTATTTAACAAACATCTGATAACATCTTCTGTTAGGGAAAACCAATTCTTATTTTGGTAATTCAGTCTTCATAAGAAAAGCCGGCATGGAAAAGCATCCTCTTGCTTTTTCAAAGCCAAAATAAAATATTCAGACTGGAGAGCTACAAAGGCATAATATACCATGCCTTTGGGCTGGATGTCACAGCTGTGTGGATAGACAGTTTTTCTCTTGCATGCTCTTACTACCTTTCCAGTTCTTTCATTCCAGGATGCATGGCAGAGCACCCTCAAGAAAAAGGGCAAAGGATTTCTAAACCAAAACTAGCCCTCAGCCCACTTACTAAAGTACATTTCTGGAAAATAGTAACTGCAATTTCAAACTCCATCAACTGGTTTTAGATTAAAGGCTTCCTGCTTCATGACAAATTTTATAACCATAATTCTATGATTTTAAATATTCATTTAAAATATTACCCTCAGAAGATTACATTAGGTCCTGAACCTGAGTGAGCCAAGCTATCTAAGGTGCCTGCATCAAGTACCCAACTGCCTGAGAAGGGTAGGAGTTCAGGACCATCTCTGCGCCTATTGTTCCTTTTGGACTAGTTGAGCTCCTCAATTAATACACAAGCCTTCTGAATGTCATGTAATAGTTGTTTATCCTCTTCAGTAACAGGATTGGGAATCTTGTGGCCATTTGATTATCTTAAACACTTTGCTTTAACCACATAGAGAAATTTCAGGCATTATAATTATGTGAAGTTGACCCTGAAGTAGGTGGTTGGGATATTGCCGTGCTTTGTAAGACTTCTATTTCTGAGATTCCTCACATAATTATATACAGTAGTAACAATTCCCTGCTGGAGGGTAAAACAATGAGACACACAGAAAACAGAAAAAAAAGGAAAAAAATAAATTATTATTTTCAGGTGATAAATATCTGAAAATCAGTAGCTTTAAGACTGGAATAAAAATTGAAAAACAGAGAGTTTTGGTTATTCATCTCCTCCAGAGTTCACCATGGTGAATTGTCAATTCTCAAAGCAGGAGGAAAAGATGAGAAAAACAGACAGCAATTTTCAGTTAGCTTCAGATAAACTATATTTTCCCATTTTCATTATTTCAGTCAATGGACAAGAGATATGTTGTCTATACCATTCATTATATGTGCAAAATTCACAACTTCTGAATTTACAGGACACTCCCTGAAGTCAATGTGAGCTGTACATGTGGAAGTCTTAACGGGGAAGACAGTTAAAGAAAAATATTAGTTACAGAGGAATTAACTGGCATTGACTTGCTTCTCAAGTTAAGAGACTATAAAAATTACTAGGTAAAAGAGACCAAATTTTTACATATTGCTACATGATTTTTTCTGGATGAAGAATCCACCAGAACAGAGGCCAAGATTAGATAAGAGATTATTCATACATTCTGCAGACACACGAAGCACAATGAGCAGGAGAATTAATCCTTTATATGTGGAGGTAGGCATTTGTATAAGCATTGGGAAGAGAGAGGCATTTATACTACTAATGAGAATGTGATCCATTCTCATTATGTGATACAAATGTGATACAAACATACAAAAAGTCAGTATTTGTCATTGTCTTAAGCGCCTTATTGATTTTAGTATGAGAAAAGAAGTAAAAAAAAAGTTTTTTATAACAAGACTGTCTAGAATGAATATATGAAATCATTTTCAAAAATGGACCTTGAATCTTGAACTAGAAAATAGATAGGAGATATTTTAACCCCACCTTGTTTGCCAGAGTTTTACCCATACTCAGATTATGACCAATTTAGGCTATGGGAATCAATCAAAAAGATTACACTAACTTTCACTGTTAGCATTACCAAAATAACACCATTCAAAGTTAAAATATTTCAAGAGATGAAAAAAAAAATTCTTGTAAAATAATGCTCTATTTTTTTGAAAATTATGATTATACCAGTCAAGAGTCAAGGTTAATTTTTTAAGAATAACAAATTAGACAAGCTGTAGCTATAGATATGAGCTGCTATCTCCTTTCTCTTACAATACCTTTAATGTGTTTGGCATTCTTGAAAAAACACAACAGCACAATTCTTTCTTTTTTTCCCAAGGACCACATAGAAGCTAAAAGATATTGGAGCACTAGAAGACTGAGTCGAGCCTCAAATAGCAGAATGTAAATCAGAAATTATAAGCAATTCAGCCTCCTTGCCAATTGTAGCAGAATCTTCAGAGTATTTTTCGATAAATTTGTAAAATTTCACCTTCACGAATTAGAACAAGAATAGACCAATCTAGTCTAAACACTATGAACAAGACCAAAATAAAGAATAATTAAAGAGCAACAATGATAACCCTCACGAATACCAGCAAAAGAAATCACTGCATCCCTCACATTTTTTTTAGGTTTCTGTGAAAAAATTACCAGAACTCTTCTAAAATAAACATAGTCTGACAACACTTTGATATTCTGGGATTCTTCCAGTATACTGAAGTATTAAACAAAGGTAAAAAATGAACTGACAACGTGATACAGATGAAATTTGAAATTTTTCTTCTCAATGAACAGATCTTAGTTAACTGAACCATTATTTTTCAAGTGATTTATAGAATCATAGAACCATAGAATGGTTTGGGTTGGACGGACCTTAAAGCTCATCTAGTTCCAATCCCCCTGTCATGGGCAGGGACACCCTTTACTAGACCAGGTTGCTCTAAGCCCTGCCCAACATGTTCCCAAACACTGCCAGGGATGGCACAGAGATTCTCTGAGCAACCTCTTCCAGTATCTTACCATCCTCATAGTAAAGAATTTCTTCTTAATGTCTAATCTAAGTCTAACCTCTTTCAGCTTAAAGCCATTCCCCCCTGTCCTGTCACTCACTACATGTCCTTGTCAAAAGTCCTCTCTAGATTTCTTGTAGGCCCCCTTTAGGTACTGGAAGCTGCTATAAGGTCTCCCCAGAGCCTTCTCTTCCCCAGGCTGAACAAGCCCAATTCTCTCAGCCTGTTTTCATAGCAGAGGTGCTCCAGCCCTCTGACCATTTACATAATAGTTAGATTTGCAGTTTTACAACTGGAAAAAAAACACTAATTCTAATCCATTTCCAGAGATGTTCACAGAATAAAGGAGACTATAAGGAATCATGGGAGGAGAGGAAAAAGAAAAAGACTCACTAGAGCAGAAACCTGAATAAAGACATGGTCTCCATACCAGCATCTGAAGATCCACACCAGGAATTCTATTTCACGCTGGAGACACCTAAAAATATACTCAGCCTCAGTCTTCTCACTGCTCAGCTTAGAAAGCGGAATTGCACTCAGCTTGATGTGGAAAAGCAATGATGGAAACTGTTAATTAACTGAAATGCAGTGAAATTATGGGGTTAGCTACAAACACAAAATTGAAAATAGCTGAATTTTCCAGTGGAAATATGCAGCATGTACCTTAATTTTTAAATTCAATACTCATTTAATGTAAGATGGTCAATTCAAACTCTTTAAATTTGACAGATTTTTGTTATAGTGGTCAGTTACATCAGAAAAGGCTAAATTGATCTGAAATAGAGGTATCTAACCACAAGACACTTGCACTGAAAGTTCTAAACTAACATAAAAGCAGCTCTAAAAGTGTATTTTATAACTGCTAAAAATCTCTATTTCTGTGTAGAAACAAGTATTAAGCTAATAGTATTTTCTTTGTTGTAGTTAATAGCATTAGCAAGCCAGCTGATGCATTCTTCATTACTTTCAGCATACTGAGTCTCTCAATAATATTTCCATGCAGAACTTGTGCTAATCAAATCTGGAGCATGGATATCATAGGTACTTTCACATGACAGAAAAAAAAATATTTAAAATCAGATGAAGATGTCTCTTCTAACTTCTGGAGACCCAAAATAGTTCCCTATTTTTTCCTTTTCTCTTGTATGTTGATTAGGTAAAGGAAGTTATAGACCATTAAATATTTATTATTAATATTATTACAGTAGATGAAGCTTAAAAAGGGGATTTTTCATACACCTCTGTTCTTCCTTTAAGAACTGTGAGGTTCTGCCCTAGGAACAGCAGGCCTAATTTATACTAATAAGATCAAGGGTGCGCGGAAGCTTACTGCCAGAACCCTGCTATATCAGGAAGAATAGTTCAGTTTTCCCGACAGAAATTCCCCAAAGGAGAAAGAATATGGAAGTATAAAGCAAAGACCCATTTTCTGTGGAAAACAGCAGTAAACAAAGAATAGGGTTTTCTTTCTCAGTTCTCATAAAAAAAAAAAAAAAAACACCAAAACAACCAGAAAACATGAGTAAAAAATTTCACACAAACAAAAAATTTTCTAAGTGAATGCCTAGGGAACAGTATCAAGTCATTTATGAGATTAATTTGAAGCTCATTTTGATAGTGGTATTTTATATGTTAACCTAGCACAAAAAGAAAGATATGACAGTGCTGATCCAGGTGAGTTTGAATCATGATACCAGACTTTGCAAACACAAGCTGTGTCAAGCACGAGCCTGTTCCTATGCTGATTCTGGGAAGAAAACTCACCATAAACCACTCATAAACAGTTTGTATGGAAAGATACTAAACTAACAGTGCTCTCTGGTTAGTGACTGTGAATCAGGCCCAAATTCTTGGTCTAGCATTTCTCTCTACAGTTTTTGTGCAAATAATGTAAACACACCCTGTACTGCAGCTCACAGCTTTTATATTATCAACTTTATTTCTCTTCTGTTACTTTCTGCCCTTCAGAAATTCTTTTTTAATGAACCCTGATTACCATTTAGACCATACGTAAATCACAAAAGCTTTCAATCCACACTACTTTAGATTCCATGGAATTTTTCAGATAGCCCAGCTCCAGAATGATTAGATGAGCATTGTGCTACTTCAATTTCACCCACCTATTAAATAACAGACATTCATATTTAAAAAAAAGAAAATCCACTTCTGAATCAGTCATATGTTTGCATGAACCAGGATGCAAATTACACAGCTGAAATGCATTAGAAAAGCACTCCTCTCTGACTGAGAGTATGTTTTTAAAGTTTAGAGCTCTCAACAGCATGTCGATGCATGGTCTCAAAACACAGATTTGGAAGGACTCATTTTGACCTTGCTTTCTGTGTCATGATTCATTTCTGGGAGAGCTTGCCTTTTAACCCCTGATCACTGACACTGTATATTATGTATCAAAATTAAGTTCACTTAAAGAACAACGAATTTTGTGTGTTAGATGTGAACTCTGACAAGCAAAATAGAAATCCAAGTTTATGAAAAATAGTAAGCTGCAAACAAAGAAGTTACTGAAATACCTGCAGTGATCAGAGAGGTTGCTTCAATTAAAGAAGCTTGTTTACCTAGACTTTTGCAATAGCTTTTCTATTGGTAGCATATTTCATACCAATTTATTTATATGTTAATTTTGAAAATTATCTTTAAGTGTTTTTATTATATCTATAAAAAAGTAACTCCATATCTCCACATATTTTATGAATTAATCTAAAAAACATGACATGAAGCAGAATTGCCTTTATATTTAATAAGAGACATCCACATAAGTTAGCTTCAAATGTGCATTAGTATGGGAAGACCATGGAAATTTTAAGCAGCAAATTTTGTCAATAATGCTGTGGAGGACAGAAGGAAAAAGGGAACGTAATTCCAGGCATCGTTTTCATGTTTTCAGGCCATATTAATGACATGAAAAAGAAGATAAATTACACAGAACACATCTGAAATTGCCCTGAGAAGAGCTGCAATACATTACTGATGGGTAGTGAACATGAAAGCAATTGCCTAACATATAATTGACATATGCAGAGGATAAGGCTATATTCTATATTCCAGAAATACCTGCTTAACCCCTAATTTAACTCAAGTGGGTTAACTCCAAGATGAAACAATAATGATTAAGGTAACTAAATAGTGGAACTGGCTACCTAAGGCTTCACACAATTCCCTTAGTAGATAAGAAGTAAGAGCACTAAAATATTGGAAAATAAAATTTTGAAAATAGGGCTTCTAATTTTGTAAAGCAATCAAAAAAACAGTAACATACTTATAGAATCATAGAATCATAGAATAGTTAGGGTTGGAAAGGACCCTAAGATCATCTAGCTCCAACCCCCCTGCCACAGGCAGGGACATCTCCCACTAAACCATGCCACACAAGGCTATGTCCAATCCAGCCTTGAACACCGCCAGCGATGGAGCATTCACAACTTCCCTGGGCAACCCATTCCAGTGCCTCACCACCCTTACAGGAAAGAATTTCTTCCTCATATCTGATCTAAACTTCCCCTGTTTAAGTTTGAACCCATTACCCCTTGTCATCTCACTACAGTCTCTCATGAAGAGTCCCTCCCCAGCATCCCTATAGGCCCCCTTCAGATACTGGAAGGCTGCTATGAGGTCTCCACGCAGCCTTCTCTTCTCCAGGCTGAACAGCCCCAACTTTCTCAGCCTATCTTCATATGGGAGTCACTCCAGTTTCCTGATCATCCTCATGGCCCTCCTTTGGACTTGTTCCAACAGTTCCATGTCCTTTTTATGTTGAGGACACCAGAACTACATACCATACTCCAAGTAAGGTCTCACAAGAGCAGAGGGGCAGGATCACCTCCCTCGACCTGCTGGTCACACTCCTTTTGATGCAGCCCAGGATACTGTTGGCTTGCTTGCCTGTGAGTGCACACTGCCAGCTCATGTTCATTTTTTCATCAACCAACACCCCCAAGTCCTCTGCAGGACTGCTCTGAATCTCTTCTCTGCCCTACCTGTAGCTGTGCCTGGGATTGGATAGGTGGTCCACCTATCAAATTGATGTCTCTCCAACTTAGAGACAAGGATGTCATGTGAGACAGTGTCAAACGCATTGCACAAGTCCAGGTAGACGACATCAACTGCTCTACCCATCCATCAGTTCTGTAGTCCCCTCATAGAAGGCCACCAAACTGGTCAGGCAGGATTTCCCCTTAGTGAAGCCATGCTGGCTGTCACCAACCACCTTGTTGTTTTTCATGTGCCTCAGCATGCCTTCCACGAGAATCCGCTCCAAGATTTTGCCAGGCACAGAGGTGAGGCTGACTGGTCTGTAGTTCCCCGGCTCATCCATTTTCCCCTTCTTGAAAATGGGGGTTATATTTCCCTTTTTCCAGTCGTCAGGAACTTCACCTGACTGCCATGATTTTTCAAAAATGTTGTACAGTGGCTTAGCAACTTCATTTGCCAGCTCCTTCAGGACCTGCAGATGGATTTCATCAGGTCCCATGGACTTGTGTAAGTTCAGATTCTTAAGATGGTCTCGAACCAGATCCTCTCCTACAGTGGGCCTAGGGTCTTCATTCTCTCAGTCCCTGTGGCTGCCTTCCAAGACCTGTGTGGTATGGTAAGGGCATTTGCCAGTGAAGACCGAGGCAAAGAAGTCATTAAGAACCTCAGCCTTCTCCAAATCCAGGGGAGCCAGTTCTCCCAATAGCTTCTGGAGAGGGCCCAGGTTGTCTCCAGTCTGCCTTTTATTCGCAATGTACCTATAGAATCCTTTCCTGTTATCCTTAACATCCCTAGCCAAGTTTAATTCTAACTGGGCCTTAGCTTTCTTAACCTGGTCCCTAGCTTCCCAGACAACATCCCTGTATTCTTCCCAGGCCTCCTGTCCTTGCTTCCACCTTTTATAAGCCTCTTTTTTCCTTCGAATTTTCCTCCAAATTTTCCTCAGCAGCTCCTTATCCATCCAAGGAGGTCTCCTGGCCCTCCTACAGCATGTATTGCTCCTGAGCTTGCAGGAGGTGATCCTTGAATATCAACCAACAGTCTTGGGCCCCCCTGCCCTCTAGGGCTATATACCATGGAATCTTACGAAGCAGGTTCCTGAAGAGGCCAAAGTCTGCTCTCCTGAAGTCCAAGGCAGTGAGCTTGCTGCACGCTCTTCTCACTCTCCTGAGGATCTCAAATTCGACCATCTCATGATCGCTGCAATCGAGGCTGCCCTGGAGCGTCACATTTCCAACCAGCCCTTCCCTGTTGGTGAGGACAAGGTCAAGCATGGCACCTCTCCTTGTTGGATCCTGTATTACTTGCAGAAGGATGTTGTCTTCCACACAATCGAGGAACTTCCTGGATTGCTTGTGCCGGGCCGTACCATCCCTCCAACAGGTATCAGGGTGGTTGAAGTCCCCCATGAGAACAAGGGCCTGCGAGCGTGAGGCTGTTCCTATCGGTCTATAGAGCACTTCATCCACTGAGTCCTCTTGATCAGGTGGTCTGTAACAGATCTCCACAATAATGTCTCCCATCGATGTTCTCCATTTAACCCTGACCCACAAACTCTCTGTTGACTGCTCACCTGTCCCCAGGCACAGTTCCATACACTCCAGCCTATCCCTAACATAAATAGCAACTCCCCCTCCCTGCCTACCACGCCTGTCTTTCCTAAAGAGCCTGTAACCTTCCATTCCAACACACCAGTCATAGGAGCCATCCCACCATGTTTCTGTGATGCCTATGATATCATACCCCCGTAGACGTGCACACATCTCTAATTCCTCTTGCTTGCTCCCCATGCTACGGACATTTGTATAGAGGCATCTGAGCCAAGCTCCAGTTGAAGCCCGCTCATTGGCTGGAGCAGCTGGAATATCTCTACATTGCACTGAACATTTACTATAGGTGCTGGCAAATGACTGGGTGTTTTGGGATGGAACTTAAAGATTATTACCATTAAACACTTGCACTGCACAGCAGAGAAGCATACAACTCCTATTATAGATACAAC
Organism: Ara ararauna; assembly: GCA_028858755.1. Classification (NCBI taxonomy): domain Eukaryota; kingdom Metazoa; phylum Chordata; class Aves; order Psittaciformes; family Psittacidae; genus Ara; species Ara ararauna. The sequence goes on from CM054379.1 coordinate 104,692,954, forward strand.
CCCCCCCCTTTCCTTTTTGTTAAGCATATGGGCAAAGGCATTTCTGCTCTTCCTTATTTGAGGAGATTCTTCTGAATTCGATGGCTACAATGTGGCAAACAGATGTAAAGATTTTCTACACAGTTGAAAATCATTCAGCCAATGATGAAACGCACACAGATCTAAATCTTTGTACAAGTAAGTCAAGTGGAGATTTGGCATAGACTATAAAGAGATGAAGACTGGCTTTTACAGGAGAAAAAAATGCTTACACTAAGACTCCACATACAAGTTTTTTGTTGTTTTTTTTTTTTTTTTAAAGAAACATGTCAAGTAGCTTGTGAAGTAGATAATTTCCTTTTTCAATGAGACTTTATAATAGCAGACAGAAAGTACATACATAATGAAATCCTACTTACTGCTAGCTAGTACTTGTGGCCATAAGAGCAGTAAGATTCAAATCACTGGAGTATACCTAAAACTAACAAAAGAACACTAAGCTTCAATTTATAAAAATTTAAGAAATATAAATATCTCTAAGTAGGAGACAGCAAGAGCTTAAAATAAAAACAAAGGAAGGACAAGCATAATAGGTACTTAAGGAAGTCAAAAGGACTCATATGGATGAATACAGAGACATTTCTACAAAACAGAAGACAGCAGTTCTGAAACAATTGCATAAAGTGCCATTTACAGGTTATTAATTAGACATAAAAGTTCAGAAGTAAGTGATTTTCAAGAAGTATTTAAAGTGCCAAAATCTGCAAGCAGATATTTAGCAGCACTTTCAGATGCTACTCAGCTGACCAAGCATTCAACAAATTTCAGTGAGATTCAAAAAGCTGCTTTTGAACATATATATTTGGAAATTGGCTCAAAGATTTTCAAGATTTTTTCAAATATCTAAATAATAAAATTCAGCTATGCTATCTTTTCCCCATATACCTCACTAACACCAGTTACCCTATATTTCATTTATTTCATTACCTTTCTTGAAACCACACAATATTAGATGACTTCTGAATATTAGAAAACAGGACATAGTATATACTGTCCCACTCTTCCCAACTAACCAATCTTGCTAATCTTGGAAAATCATAGAATAATAGAATAGTTAGGGTTGGAAAGGACCTTAAGATCATCTAGTTCCAACCCCCCCTGCCAGTGGCAGGGACACCTGCCACTAAACCATGCCACCCAAGGCTATGTCCAACAAATTATCTCCCAATAGTTTTGATGTAAAATGTGATCAGTTTAAATAAGATTTTTTTTTTCCCAGTGGTCTTGAAACAAAATAGTAAGATCACAGAAAAGTATTTACATTTATTTTAAGCATCCAGCTTACATACCTGTATTAGGAATCTAACTTCCTGTGCTGTCACTAAAGATTTTATAACATGTAAGAGAAAAAATGCCCTCTCGACAAATACATTGTTTTAATAGCATTCTAAATCAGGCATCTAAGCCGGAAGCTAATGTGAGACATTTTAAGACTACTTTATAACTAAGGTAGCTTCTTTTCTCTTGGATTTTGCCTACACAGGTTATGTCAGTCAGTCTGCTAACTTCTACACAAATCCACTGTCTGCAAAGCTGTGTTGACATAAGGCAAGGTAATATGCTTCTATTTCTTCCACCTTGCAACTGAAATTGAACACTGACATCAGTAAATAAGAACATTTGCTCTGCTTTGTAAATGAAACCATTTGTTCAACAGCTTAAGCATGAGTAACTGTTAAAGCTCTATATTGTACAACAGTGCAATATTGTTAATAACATGATAGCATACAGATGTCACAATGTTGAAACAGAAAAATGAAAGACAGAAAGAAGTAATGAGATATCCAGGACTTGAGTGAGATGAACAATATATGACTGTTGAAGTAAAAAATAGAAGCATCTGTAATAACATATGTATCTGAAAGAAATAAGGTAAAGTTATTAATAAATTGAAGTGCTAAGCCAGTACTTCCAGTCCTGTTCTTAGAGAATTCCAACTGGCAAAAGCTCTGGAAGCGTGGGTGCTCTGGAACACAGGGCCATGATTTGAAATCCTGACTTTCTGGGCACACATTGTAAATTCCTAGTGAGATCATTTATAACAACAACAACAAAAATTGTTAAAAAAATCCCAAATGATTCAAACAAAAAGGGCTTGCCCTTTTACTTTTGGCATGCTTCTCAAGCCCCCCCCCAAAAACCCCCAATAAATAATTCAAAGGCCATTTAATTCTATTCTAAAGCATAATACAGAAGCAAGCAAGAGTACAATTTCCTTTTATTGGGGTTGTATCATGTTATATTCTGTACTTTTTAAAAATAGTCTAAAGTGTTCCTTTATCTTTTTTTCTCCCCTAAACAAGAAGTTAATTCTCAAACTCAAATAAATATTTAGAGATCAGCGCTTTACAGCTGATGAAGTAGACGGCAAGATCCAAAGCAAGCCGTTCAGATTTTGGAAGCATTTTATGAACTATATTCTGAACCACTTATGTAGTCTAGCTGAACATTTTATGCTGTGCTTTTTAAATAAACAAAATAAGAACAGCAGAATTAATGTATAACATTTATGAAAATAAAATAATTAAAAAAAATGACATTACCATTTAATACAGAATTCTGAAGTGAGAATTCCAGATATCTGTAGCATTATTCACAGGACTGAAAAACTGCATTGTATTATAACTTAGTGTTCAGCATAAAAGTCAAGAGCATGTTTTCCATTTTGTTTTAAACTTGGTGAATGACAATGTGACATTGTAGTGGTCATGAGGAAAGCCTGTTTGATGGGGTATTTTTTCCCTTCCATTATATGAATAACAATAATGGAAAAAAAAAAAATAAACCCCTGCACATACTTGTTTAAGTGAGGGGAAAAAAATCCAACAAACCAAACCAAAAATAAAACTATGAAGAATAAACCACAGCTTATTAACATACTAACTTCCAAAATCTAGCAATTTTAACTGGAGAGAATAGACCCCTGAAAGTAAACAAGTGGAATGAAGTTCATTACTGTAGGAAATGTTTGGCATTTCTTGACTTGCTATGCCAAGAAACATACAAAATATAGTTTTAACATAATATTAATACTTACTTATTTCCAGGGCAATCACTAACACTTATTGCCTGCAACATATGCAGAGAGAAACCCGCCCTATGCATTACTATAACCATTTTATTAGACTAAAAATATTAATGGATCTACACATGTACCACTGGACACAGTTTCATTTTGGCACCCACCTTCTACTGAAAATTGCCTGACATAAAGCCTTATGCTGAGACAACAAAATAAATACGTACTTGGCGCCTACAGTTTTTATTAACATATTTTGTACCTTTCATCATGTGTTCCGAATCAAAGAATAAATAAAAAATTTGGCACAAAATACTTTCAAGCAGATTAATATTGGCATGACCTCCCTTGAAATGCGTATAATGCATCAGAAGAATTAACACACATCCATTTTTTTATGAGACTATTCAGTAACACTTCTCCTTATTAATTACTTTGTTTGTAATAAAATGAATCAGATTGAGACTTTGCTTAAAATTAAGGGATTTTTAAGAGAATTATGAAAACTTGGATTATTTATATACATACACAATATATATACTCGCATACATATACATGTCAAGATACAGTTTAAGTTTAAACAGAAGATATCCTAACTAAGCAGACATGCCTAAACAGTATTTGAAATCCATACTGACCCTGATTATAATTTCCTCTCTGGCACATTAAAAAAGCATCAATCACAGAAAAAAATTAATAATTTATTCTCTTTGGAATTCCCTATAGCACCACTCCCTTAAAACCACTCCAAAGAAAGTGCAATACAGTATGCTGCATTATCACCTATAGCATGTTTCTTTTCCTCTTCTGTCTGTCATAACAATCTGATCCATATGCCTTCTGATAAGTAATATTATTCAGGTTTTATTAGAGATGTGAAACTTGATGTGAACAAGAACATAGATATCTTCCAGTATTAGTAAAACATGATTATATCAGCCTGCATCCAGGACAATATCTATCTGGACTACTTACTTCTGTATTTATTCTTTAAATTGAACAAACTCTCCAGACAACGAGTAGCTCCAAACTCAGACGGCCAGTCTCAATAAACAGAACTGTCATAAAGATTTACTGTGTTATGCATTGATAGCTCTAACTGGAGACAGAACAATGAGATACTATCTGTTGATTTTCATACATGCTTTGGATACTTATGGACTGGAGACTCAGGCAGATGTAAGCCATCATGGTCACAAATATTTTGCCCTATGAAAGCTACCTCAAAATGCATACATGATCAAAACCTCAGAAAGATATTTTCATTGAAGTAGTGGCTTTTTATATTATCATTTCATGATACTTTCATTTGGGTATTTAGCTCACATCAGTTGTTTACCTGTGAACACTGCTTAAAGGTTAAAAAAAGGATTGACTTACCTCTCAACATTCTGTTCAACTGCAGCACATAGCATTAATAAACCAGTCTGATTCATGTATGACAGTTACTTTCTAACAATACCTTCTGCTCTCTGTTTGAAACTGTTACCCATAAAAACTCTATATCCAATTATTTTTTCCATTTTAAGTTTATATTAAAAACTGTTATCTTTGAACAAGGTCACAATATGGCATTTATGACTGATGAAGTCAATTGTTTGATGTCCTTTTTTATCAGTGGTTCTCAAGAAAAGCATTGTACCACAGTCAGCAGTACTTAAACTTTATTCTATATTTTAATTGCACAGCGTATGTCCCAAGAAAGAACTTGTTTCTGAAACAATGAACACACATGCTATGTAAGCCTAAGTAAAGGCAAAATATAAACTTAAAAAAACTTAAAATTTTGTGTTGTCCTAATTTAGTTGAGGTACTTGAAAGTTATTTCTCCTTCTGTGTCTTCTTACAGGTAGAAACTCATTAAAGTATCTTATCTGCTAATTTCTGAAGGAATGGGATGCAAAATTCCTTGCTACGATCCTAGAATAAACCTTTTCAGATAATTTAATGCACTATATATTGTGCTATATATATAAAAAGGAAAACCAACTGACATACTTTTTAGTCAAATATTCCTGGAACAAGGCCTCCCAGATGTACGCTACAGTGCAACTCTAAGCAGTGGATACAAATATTTTTATTTATATATTTATTTATATATTCATATATTTATATATTTATATTTATATATATTTACATATTTATTTCTAGACAGATAGGAACAGCCTCACACTTGCAGGCGCTTGATCTCATGGGGGATTTCAACCACCCTGATATCTGTTGGAGGGATGGTACGGCCCGGCACAAGCAATCCAGGAAGTTCTTCAATTGTGTGGAAGACAACTTCCTTCTGCAAGTAATAGAGGAGCCGACAAGGAGAGGTGCCATGCTTGACCTCGTCCTCACCAACAGGGAAGGGCTGGTTGGAAATGTGACGCTCCAGGGCAGCCTCGATTGCAGCGATCATGAGATGTTCGAATTTGAGATCCTCAGGAGAGTGAGAAGAGCGTGCAGCAAGCTCACTGCCTTGGACTTCAAGAGAGCAGACTTTGGCCTCTTCAGGAACCTGCTCAGTAAGATTCCATGGTATATAGCCTTAGAGGGCAGGGGGGCCCAAGACTGTTGGATAGTATTCAAGAATCACCTGCTACAAGCTCACGAGTGTTGCATTCCAACTAGAAGGAAGTGCAGCAGGAGGGCCAGGAGACCTCCTTGGATGGATAAGGAGCAGCTAAGGAAAATTCAAAGGAAAAAAGAGGCTTATAAAAGGTGTAAGCAAGAACAGGCGGCCTGGGAAGAATGAAGGGATGTTGTCCGGGAAGCTAGGGACCAGGATAGGAGAGCCAAGGCTCACACAGAATTAAACTTGGCTAGGGATGTGAAAGATAACAGAAAGGGATTTTATAGATATGTAGCAATTAAAAGACAGACTAGGACAATGTAGGACCTCACCGAGGGAAAATGGATGAGCCGGGGAACTACAGACCAGTCAGCCTCACCTCTGTGCCTGGCAAAATCTTGGAGCGGATTCTCCTGGAAGGCATGCTGAGGCACATGAAAAACAAGGTGGTTGGTGACAGCCAGCATGGCTTCACTAAGGGGAAATCCTGCCTGACCAGTTTGGTGGCTTCTATGAGGGGACCACAGAACTGATGGACAGGGGTACAGCAGTTGATGTCATCTGCCTGGACTTGTGCAACGCGTTTGACACTGTCTCACATGACATCCTTGTCTCTAAGTTGGAGAGACATCAATTTGATAGGTGGACCACTCAGTGGATAAAGAACTGGCTGGATGGCCACACGCAAAGAGTTGTGCTCAATGGCTCAATGTCCAGCTGGAGAACACTAACGAGTGGTGTCCCTCAGGGATCAGTGTTGGGACCAGTCTTGTTCAACATCTTTGTTGGTGACATGAACAGTGGGATTGAGTGCACCCTCAGCAAGTTTGCCGATGACACCAAGCTGTGTGGTTTGGTTGATATGGCGGAGGGAAAGAATGCCATCCAGAGGGACCTTGACATGCTTGTGAGGTGGGCTGATGCCAACCTGATGAAGTTTAACCATGCCAAGTGCAAGGTCCTCCACCTGAGTCGGAGCAATCCCAGGCACAGCTACAGGTAGGGCAGAGAAGAGATTCAGAGCAGTCCTGCAGAGAAGGACTTGGGGGTGTTGGTTGATGAAAAAATGAACATGAGCCAGCAGTGTGCGCCTGCAGCCCAGAAAGCCAACAGTATCCTGGGCTGCATCAAAAGGAGTGTGACCAGCAGGTCAAAGGAGGTGATCCTGCCTCTCTACTCACTTGGAGTACTGTGTAGAGCTCTGGTGTCCTCAACATAAAAAGGACATGGAACTGTTGGAACGAGTCCAGAGGAGGGCCACGAGGATGATCAGGGGACCGGAGCACCTCCCATATGAAGATAAGCTGAGAAAGTTGGGGCTGTTCAGCCTGGAGAAGAGAAGGCTGCGTGAAGACCTCATAGCAGCCTTCCAGTATCTGAAGGGGGCCTATAGGGATGCTGGGGAGGGACAATTCATTAGGGACTGTAGTGATAGGATGAGGGGAACATGTTAAAACTTAAACGGGAAGTTTAGATTGGATATAAGGAAGAAGTTCTTTACTGTGAGGGTTGTGAGGCACCGGAATGGGTTACCAAGGGAAGTTGTGAATGCTCCATCGCTGGTGGTGTTCAGGATAGAGCCTTGGGCTCCATGGTTTAGTGGGAGGTGTCCCTGCCCATGGCACAGGGTTGGAACTAGATGATCTTAGGTTTTTTTCCAACCCTAACTATTCTATGATTCTATGATGCATTCCTAGTTTTTCTTTGCATATTCATATTTAGCACTTTCATTAACTGTGAACCTATTTGCATTTGAAAGACTGCCATTTTCATGGCAAATAGAAATCTTAGAAATTAAGACTCATGAGTGTGGCCTAAATAACCCAAATTATTTCTAAACCCTCAGTTTACATATAAAAACTAAAAAATAAACAAGACTACAGTGGAAGATTCCTGTGACAAATTTTTGTACTAATGTTAGGGAAGTGCATCTTTAAATGACTAGATATATATATTATTTAAGTATATTTGAATAGTCATTCAGAGTCATTCCTCTTTTTAAAGACTAGTTCTGGTAGTGTAAAAAGAAAACATCTAATAAGGGCATTTAATTTTACCTGTAAAATAAATCAATAAGTAAATAAAAAGAGATATACCTCCCTGTTCTTGTTATTCCTACAATTTTCTTTCTATGGCATGATTTTGTCACATTGAGTGCTACCCTGTTATGTTCTTGGTGCAGAATGATAAATAAATATTAACCCAGTAGGAACTGAGGGGACATTTCTTTTTAGAAGATTATACTGGTAACTGTCTATGCTGAAAATGACCCAGATTAACAATGTAAACAAAATATATACATAATGCTATCTAGCTCCCCATCCTTGATAGAGATGTCTTTAGTTTCTGAATTAAAACAAAACAATCAAAACCAAGAATTAATGGCAACAACCTATATGAGAAACTCAAGTTTCAAGGTTGAAGCTTGTCCTCATATCTCCAGAATCTGCTGGACATCAAGGGAAATTATTAGCACTTTAAGCTTTTTTCTGGATCAGTTCCAAGAGAAATCAAATTAAGGCTAAAATCTCTCAGAGCTTCAACTTAGTTACCATTAATATACTAACCAAAGTTTCTAGGCAGTTTCTACTTTCTTTATACAGATGAAGCAGAGATATTAAATAGGTTCATCCTATAGAATCAATTAAATTTTCAGAACTGGGTGTTGAATTTGTTATTGTGTACATTTAGACCTAAATAAACATTTCTAGATTATACAGAAAGTTCTTACCTATTTTATCAATCTGTAACAAAAAGCTGCAAGATATTACAATAATTATGTGAATTAATCATGTGTTTTCAATAGCATGCTCAGTGAAAAAAACCCCTAATATTTGGCTTTTAAGACATTGATTGTGTATCAGAAAGGCAAGATTTCTCTTGGCCTACATCAAGCTAACAGTGCAGCAGGATCCTTCTCAGCAAAACGAATATTTCTTGAATTTTGCTCTGACTGTCTATCTGGTTCTGTGAGAGACTGTTTTTTCATTCTGCACTATTATACAACACTTCTTTTTGCCTGGCATCTGACAGGCATTCCCATCCTTTGCATTTACTTTACTTCACCCTCTCAAAGCTGAGGCTGCAAAACCACAGCCAGCAGCCTCATACAGGTTTTCATGGAAAACTGCCATCCTAACCTGGCACCTAACTTCACATTATTATTCTCACTCAGAGAACTTTAAAACTCTGAGATGAATTTAAATATTTATGCTACCAAAGAAACTGATGAAAAATACCACCACAAAAGAAGAAATTGAAAACAATGTAAACCATTACTGAAGTAGCTCTTCTTGTGAAAGTTCTGATGTTCTTTGCTTGCCAGTCACCAGCACAAGCTCATCCTTCAGCTCCTGGATCTCATTTTTCAGTTGGACAATAATCTACAAACAGCAAGGCAGAAACCAAGCATCACCAACAGATTAATAGCTAGTTTTTGATTTTCACATTAGAAGGCTGAAAGAAATATTATATTTTGATTTTCTCTTTTTCTAAACATCCCTTTTTTAAAAAACAGTCCAAATGTCTTAAATATACAAAGCTCATTTTTTCCTTTTCCATTTATAAAAACAAGATAAGTTTTCCAAACTCTGTAAATTCTATGTGTTAGAAGACATGGCTGTACAGTTCAAAAGATCATTTGTAAAAGAAAAAATAATTTGCCATAGGAATAAAAATTATTTTCTGGCTATTAGTTTTGCCTGTTAGTAACCAAAACACATTTGAAATAGAAGTGATACTTTTGTCAGAGAAAGGACAAATACACACCAAAAGTGATTTTTCTAAAGAAACAGAAATTCCAAAACAGTATCTTAGTACTTTAATCTTTTCTTCTCTTGCTTGTAACATTTCACTCTTATTAGAATTATAGCATACTACAATTATAGGATGTATCCATTGCTAATGACAAGTAAATACTGTAAGTTAACATTAAATTGCATTAATGAATAGCAATGATTGCAATAGTGACTTGGAGAACTGTACTTCATTTTTAAATTCTAATAGCTCATTATGGGAGCCTGTACCTTTAGGAAAAGTGTCTGTATAAAATAGTATTTTACAAATCATTAGCTTCACAATGCCAAATTCTACAAAGCAGGGACAATATGCAAACCTCTAAGTCTAAAACATAAATGAGCAAGTTCATGGATACTTTATGATTGAACTTTTTAATAATGCATCATCTTATAATGGCTCGAATGTATCAAGAATCCAATGATATTTTCAGATGGATATGAATACACCAATTCAATGTGCAAACTAAATTTTCAAGAGAAGAAAGTTTTCAAGGAAAAATTAATTATTCTTGATTGCATGCACATTCTAGAAACAAGACTGTTGAAACTGATGACACATTTGCACCGGATGTTAAAATTCCTTCAAACATTTGTATTTCTTTTAATGATTAAATTTAATTTAACCATGATTTCCTAACATTAAATGAGTATTTTTACTTTAAAATCCAAAATAACCTAAACATAGATATGATTACTTCTTTTAACTTTACACTTACTGGGTACACATTTACTAGTATAAATATGAAAAGCAGACTTACAATATTTTATATAAGAATCTATTAAGGTTAATTATTTTTTATTTATTATTTGTTAATTATTATTATTTGTTAATTATTATTATTTGTTAATTACAGATGTCTCAAGAGTGCTTCAAGAATACTGCAGGTCAAACGTTTTAACCTGATTTTAGGTTGCCTCACTCTGGTGGCACACTGATGTAGTCTGTGCCAGTTACTGAGTCAATAAAACAAAATTTTTGGGTTGGAGTATAAAACAGAAAAAGCTGAACTGACAGCACCATCCCTGTTCAGTGCTGAAATTGTTAGGATGGTTAACCTTAGTGAGACAACAACATAAATACAATTTTTAGTATATGGATAAAAGACTGATTTTCAAGTATTATTGAAACAAACAAAAAATCTACAGAAGCACAATACTGAATGCCAGAGGAAATTAGAATTAATTCAAGCTCAGCAATTTGGTTTTAATTTTAAAACAAATGCTTTGATCATAAGCTGAGTTGCTTATAAAGTACACTGGGTACAAGCTCATCTTCTTAGTAAGATACACAGCCAGGAAGTCTCCATTATGAAGAACATAATTTACACAAGTCAGACTTAGATATGTCAAGAGGTATTATGCACTCCTTTTATAAATCATTCATTCAACTTACAGATGATAAATACTGGAAATATTTTATGGCATTTGATTTTATGAAAAAAACTGTAGTCAAGTTCTTCACCAAATAATGAAGTTGTATCCTGGAAATATACTTTAGGTAGTTAAGATGGGCAACAAATTCCTCAATGAGCACAGAGACATATAAAGTCTAGGTACCTGTGTTCCCCTGCCTTTTCCATAAGAGGGGATGGTTTTCTAACTCTCACAAGTCCATTTTGCTTTACTTGCTAAATGATCCTGTAGAGCAAGACATACCAAACTCATGGAGTATAGCTCCACAGGATGTGGTAAATGTAGTAATGAAGGAGCCTGCATGTGTTTCAGCCTCAGTCAAAGGCTTCTATGGCCATGGAAGAAAGTTTTGCATGATTTGCTATGATAAAGCCTACATATGAAATGAAAAAAAAAAAAAACAACAAAAAAGGGAGAGGAAGAAATTAACTGGTTCCTCGGACCAGTCTCAAAGAAGGACGGCCACTGTTTCTTAGCATTTTAATACACAAACTATTGCAATCTCATTCCCTCTGCCCCAAGACAACTCTCACCAATCTGGGGTCAATTTCTTCATTAAGAACCACTTCATTCTTGATAAGAGCAACTCGCTGTGCAAATCTGCAGGTCGATATAGATTCCTGGAGGAAAAACAAATGAACAATGAGAGAAAAAAAAAAAATTCAGCTGCTCTTGCACCCTGAGGTAAGTAGAACAGACTGATAATGAAGTCATCAAACTCCATTTCTGGGTTTTGTATATTTTACTGAAATAATTATTATTTCATGCTCCAAACCAAGGATATTCAGGGGAAATTAGCATATCATATTAATGACAGTGACATATAAAACTGTCAAATCCTAGTACATTTCTTATTGACCCAGTCAATCCCCTGATCAACTGTTTTTCAAATGAGACCCCAGCTGGCACTAAAGGGTAAAAAAGCCTGAGAAGGTAAAAACTTTTTAATGATGGGAAAAAGAGAAAACCTACTTTTTTTTTTTTTTTTTTTTTGTGTGTGTGTGTGAAAATGAGACTAGTGAAGTGTATGTAAAAGCAAAAGAAGCTGGGAAAAAAAGGTGAGTCTTATTGAGCCTGTTGCCAGCCAGCACCCAGATCTCTTTCTGCAGGGCTGCTGTCTAGCCACTCCTTTCACAATTTGTATTTGCGTTTCAATCCATCTAGACTGCTCTTGCAAGGCCTCCTGTCCTTCAAGAGAGTCAACAGTACCTCCTAGTTATCATCAGAAAACTTGCTAATGGTGCCCTCAGCTCCTGCATGCAGATCATTCATAAGTATATTCAACGGAACTGTGCTTAGAATGGAACTTTGCTGAACACAGCTTGTCACCAGCCAGATTTGGCCCCATTCACTACAGCACTTTGATAAACACTACAGCTCTTTTGATAAAAAAAGAGAAGAAAGCATCACTATATATGCTTTCAGCACAAGAAATTAGTGAAGGGAGATAAAAGTATTAGAAATATTTAAAAAAATATCAAATCACCCCACCCAATTCCCTCTCCCCCATCAACAAACTCTCCAGTTTTCTGTCATACTCAGTGAAATCATGACTTCAAAGAAGTAAACAGTTATAGATATTACCATTATGTCCTCAAAGATTTATTCATCAGGAAAACAGTAAATAAAAAAAAAAGCTCATTACTAAGTGCAATTTGTTTCCCAAGTGTTGCTTGAGATTACTTAGATAAAAGCACATTTCTTAACAGGTTAAAGGGTTTGTCTACATCTTATTGAAATTTCCACTGATAAAATTATCTCCTAGGAAAAAATTCAAAATGTTTTTCTGTCAGGATAAAAATGAAAGCACACACTTGAATTACAAACTGAAATAAAAGTCAGAAGAGCAGGATCTTTAGAAAAGTGAAAGCTTTTTTGTTGAAAATAGATAGAAATAACATACATCTATGTTTCGTTTGTCTATAGAGAGCATTGCTATCATAGTAGTCATGCAGTTTCCTCCCAGGCTGTCTCTTAGCACTGAGGTCATCATAGAGTTTCGATAAGGAATGTGGGACCGATTTTTCTCTGCAAGTGCAATTATTACCTGAAACAGTAATAAAAAAATGGAAAAAACATTTAAATTTACATGTCTATTAATGATTGATACATAAAAAGAACAAAAAACTCTGCTTAGGAACCCAAATTTCTGATACAATAGAACTATGCTTATATACCCAGTTAGCTGCAAACTGATTTTATGGAAATAATTGCAACTTAAATTTCAGAGTGCTTATATGTTTTTGTAGGATCTGGACCTGAAAGACCAAATAAATATAATTTTATCATACCCAAGCTTTACAGCCTCTCAGCAACATAGAAACTGAACACCATAAACCCAAACTCACAGACTTTCCTAAGGCACAGGAACTTACTGAAAATATTCCTCATATTTTTCTGTCATAATAATTATGAATAGCATTCAGGTAAAAATTTCCTTAACATTTGCTAAAGCATGCTTTTAATATTATGCATTCTTAAAGCATATGGTTCTTAGAGGGGTCAATACATTTATTTCTGAGAAAGTGTCTTGAAAAATAAAACAAAAATAAAAGAGTGCATGATAGCAATGTACTGCTGGAAAGAAATAATTCCGTTTAGTATATGCATGCCTTGGCCAAAAAGGAAATGGTACACCTACTATTCTGCTTTCTTTCTCAGCTGGTTACTTTATGGGACCTAATTATTATTAAATAAAAAGCTAGATTATCCCATGATCTGTCGTGATACAAATATTTGAACTGTTATCTGGCCAAGAACTGTACCAAAAAACTGCAGCTATATGACTTGTTCAAGCTATCCAAAATGATTAGGAATTGTTATTTCTTTTATAAATGTTACACACCAGCATACATTTTGTTTATGCTGCACTTAAGACACATTATTTTAGAAAATTCAGTAGCATTTTTTTTTGTTGGCACTACTTTTTCTTAACGGTCTTCAAAAGTTAAAATGTCTTATTTCTATAAATCTTACACTGGCAGCCCTAAGAAGGCCAAATACATAATATGAAAATAACTATATTTTAAAAGAACCTAGAAACCCATTCTTGTATCAAGATTTTTAACTCTTATTTATTACAACTTGCTAGATGGAAATATATCACTGCTAGTTTATAATATTGCATAGAAACCTCAAAGTCTAGCGTATATGTTAACAAACACATTCTCAGTCTCTGCCACAGAGAGACTACTATCTGAATAGACACAAAGGGAAAAGAGCCAGAGGGAAAATATGTTATTTCCATTAAAAATGGGAACTGCGTTACAGAGAAGTTCATTTTTCTGAAGTTCATGCTGGAAGCCTGTAGCCCAGGAAGAATTTGAACCCTCCCACACTGGCACCGAAGTGGCCAGCTCCCATAATGCAGAAGCCACTTAACTGTCACTTGAGAGATAATGCAACTCACAAGATGATGTGTTTAATAAAACCTCACCTAAATCACTAAATCAACCTTTACAATCCAGTCAAGGAACATGTAATAGAAAAAAGAGAGTTCTGAAAGAGCGGGATTTTGGGGCGCATGCTTTGTAGGTACAGAGCTATCATGATATGTATATATGATATATGTATATATCATTGTCCTGGGTTCAGCAGTAGCAGTCATTTTTCTCCTTCTTAGTAGCTGGTGCAGTGCTGTGTTTTCGACTTTTGGCCTGGGAACAGCGCTGATAATACCAATGTTTATAGTTACGGCTTAGAATGTTTGGTTTGACCAAGGATGTTCTGAGTCTCATGCTTTGCCAGGGAGGAGGAGAAGCCAGGAGGAAGCAGAAACAGGACACCTGACCCAAACGGACCAAAGAGGTATTCCATATCACAGCACGTCATACCCACGATGGAAAAAAAACTGGGGGGAAGGAACCCGGAAGAGTTCAGTTTGCAGCTGCGTCGGGCTTGGTATCAGGTGGTGAGCAGTTGTATTCTCTTTCCTTGTGTTTCTCTTGTCGTTATTATTATTGGCGGTAGCAGTAGTGGTTTGTGTTATACCTTAGTTACTAAACTGTTCTTATCTCAACCTGTGGGAGTTGCATTCTTTCGATTCTCCTCCCCATCCCTCTGGGAGCTGGGGGGAAGAAAGAGGGGGGACTGAGCGAGCAAACTGCATGATTTGTAACTTAAACCACGACAATCATATATACAAGATATAACTGCAGTCGATAGCTCTGTATACAAGGTTTTTTAACACATTATGGATATTTAACAAGCAGACCAAGTGCGATAACACAAAACTGTGTTCCCATTGTCGTCTTGATAGAAATAATTTTACATGACTACTTCATTATGCAAGGTGTTTAGAAATGGCATAACTCAAAGCTAAAACACCAGTAGACAACTTAACTACTAGAGCATGTAAATAAGCTGATTTTAAGGAATTCTTGTACTTTAACGTTGCTTACTGCAAGGTCAGTAACTAATGGCCCGATTTCCACTGAACAAAAAAGATTTTTCACTGCCTTCAGTAGACTTCAATTCAGTGTTAGAAAACTGGCTTTATTAACACGCAATCACAGTCAGTTGTACTTCCCATGAGCACAACTGAAATACAGATTTTTTTCTGTAAGATAAAAATTTGAAGAAAGGGGGGGTATGAAAAAAATTTAGTGCAATAGTAAATGATTGACTGCCATCTGCTATGCCTTAAGCTGCTTTTTTTGGCAGATGAAATATCTCTGATTGTTGATTAAATGAAATCTAAGGGATTTGTTCTTTTTAACAGAAAAAGACAATACAAAAATGAAAAAGTTTCTTCACAGTAAGTGGAACAATCAGTTCTATTTCTTAACTGCAATTTTAAAGAGTTTTGATGTACAGACACCCACAGAATTTTATGTTTTTATGAATTTCCTCAAGTGTAAATTTGTGTAAACCACATTTATACTGGAGTATAAATTAAAAGGGACAAATCTAAATTTTAGTTTTGAGCACTTTTTCTTCTCCCTCCCACTCCCTTATTTCCCCCACAAAATGAGAGGCTCACAGACTTGCTAATGTTGTATATAGAAATTTTTAAAGAAGACTTAAGAAACGATACTGTATTCTCCACCAGAATTCAAAAAAATAATTCCTTTCTGGCAACAGGAACAGTGTTTACTGTACTGTGAAAACAACATCATGTATTCTGTCTTAGAAGGTGTAATATCTGAAATCCACACTTGAAAATCTTCAGCAATTGCAAATTAATATCACAGCATCCACGGAAGAGATTTCATTGATTGTCAAGTGTTTCTTACCCTTACTTTGTGTTTTACTGCATTAGAATACAAAAGATCGCAAGAGATCAGGAAGACATAAATGTAATGTGCACTCAGCTTTTATAAATCAGCATAAATGTCTTTTAGCAATGCCACAAATACTAAGCCAAAAAGAAATACCTCAAAAGAAGGAATGCTATGGTATACAAACCATGCCTATCAGGGTGGTGTAAAGAAGAGATGAGTACTAGAAAAGAAGGAGAGTGTGAACAGCCTTCACCATCACGCTTGTCACATTCATAAAAAATTATGAGGATCCTAAGATGCAACATGTATTTCCAGTCATGAAGAGAAAATTATATCAGCTCAGTGAAGGAAAAATAATTAAACCTCAGTAATGATGATGACAATAATAACAAATATATAACATATATGATAATATGATATATGATAAAATAATGATAATAACAATAACAAAATAATAGCAGCAGCAACACCAATAATAATTACAATAATAATAATTATTAGTATTGTTTATAATAATGATAATTTATTGACCAAATCTTTGTACTGGAATACGTCATCTTCAATGTTTCCATTCACCTCTGTTACCTTAACTTATTCTTTGTTTCTTTAAAAAAAAAAAAAAATAGTCAGATTATTTGGGATTAATCTACTTTCTCAATATTTGCCTTTTCCAAAGAGTAAAAATAAAAAACAACAGTGAAAGGAAGACAGGAGTTTTAGTATGCCTTAAATCAACATGCTAAACCTTTCTCAGTAACAACAGCTGAATGATAAAGATTTGTGGAGATTTATTATTACTATTGCAGTGGCATCTGAGAGTCCTATTGGTACAAAACCAATTGTGGTAGTCCATAAATACACTAACAGAGGTAACTCCTATCTGAAAGATTGAAGATTCACATTGGCAGAGGAATAAAACAACACTAGAGAGAAGAGCCTAATGTTTTACAATATTACAATGCTTGAAGCAAAAAAAAACTAAACCCCAGTCACTTTAGTTCAGTGATTCATACATTCTGATTCCAGCTGTGGAAGAGAAAGAAGATCACAAAAGAACATTATTAGTAGAAATATTACTGTAAATATCTTCAGGATTCAAAATAAAATCAGAAAACTATTGTTAAAATACTACCCTTTATACCTACCATAACCTTACTGGTTAATTCTTACGCTTTTCCTAAATTAAAATCCTATTTCAAATTAAGAGCTATCAACTCAAACATTTTTTAAAAATGCAATAAGCATCCTGAGTATTAGAATCAAGATGTCTGAAACACTGCACATTGTTAAAAAGGAATGTTGTAAAGGGAGAAATTGCATCATTGTTCCAATTTTACCTGTTCCAAATAATGTAATGAAAGGTTGATATATTTGGCTTCTGTCAATAGGTGACCTCCAACTCCAGTTTTTGCAACACGCTCTGATCCAGCAAGGTCTACTAAGTGTAACTTGGAGCGTCTAATAGTTGCAGATCCAGGTTCCTTGCTAGAGATGTGAATAGTGAAAATGCAGTGAGATCGGGATGAGGCTTGATTAATTGGAGTCTACAATAAAAAGAAAGGAATAGCCCTTAATGTTTATTTAATAAATATTTTTAGCATTGTATAGCTCAATAATCTGGCAACTGAATTCACCTATACAATTTTTTAGCTATTGTATCCATAATAAATATGCAAGAACCCAAAAGGGTTTACCTGGCACTCAAATCTGGCCAAATACTTGAATAACTTTGATATGGATAAATGTTACTGCAAGAAACCAAGCAACTACCCTTGTTCCAAGATACTCTAACAGGCAGTAAATCCAGAAAGTACAGATCTTAACTGAAAGGCTTGCTTAACAGCAAGGTGAACAATCCTTTACCAGGAATAATATTAACATCTATACCTCTTGGTTGAACTGTCTCCCCTTTAATTTCCCAATATTTTTTTCCCAACCTTAATAGTGACAGCACAACTGAACTTTTCCTGGGAACTGATCCAGCTCAATGAAAAAAAAAAAAAAAAAAAAATGAAGAGGGAAATAAAAAGAAAAAAAAAGGAAAAAAAAAAGTCTGCAAACCATAGATATGTAACCTGGATCAATTTTCCAATTCAGTCACAGCACAGCTGTAGGAAGCAGCCCTGCTAGATAATTGAAAATGGCAGTATACAGTGTGTGAACAAATAGGTGGTGTGCAGCAAGCACAAATGTTTGTAGCTGGTGGAAATCCTGTAATGAAATTACAGCCTTAGCACTATTTTATATTGGGCTGCTTTACCTAATAAATCCAAGCTGAGAGGGAGAGGGAGAAGAGCTTTGATCATTAGTTTATACAGATGAGGAATTTCTGAATAATATAGGCAAGCCACTGTCTCTGCTTAACTGCCTTGTTTCTGAAGATCATTTCAGAATCCCGTGAAACGAGCATCAGAGTGCAGTTATGTGCTATGCTACCTTCAGAGGCTATGCTGAACAAATGAAGAGACACTAAGTTGTAGCATGGAAATTAAAAAAAAACAGGCTCAGGGAAAAGTGTCAAGCAAGAAAATAGTCCCAAACATATTTAAAATGCAGTTATACTAAGAAAATGTTATATGCTGTTAAAATGTACTTTATTCAGCAATTCTGATTCCATGAATAATCAGAGCCAGCTTCACTTATTTTACTAGGAGAGCCATAACTTTACTAGTTGCAGTTCTGTGCAGTAGGACCAGATATTTTATTTTTCCAGATCAAAATCCACAACAAAATTAATATTTCAGGACATTCTCCTTAACAGAATTGATATTTGAGGACATTTTGCACTACAGTCATAGCATCAGTCACACTATACTGCAGACAAGTCTAAGCCAGATCAAATATCAATACAGGTCTAGCTATGGAAGCAGAAAGCAAAGGTTGCCAGGAAAGAAGAAGAAAAAAAATCATCATTCTTCAGAAAAAGCATTCTTAAGCAAACTTAAGTTTCACAACGTAGCAAACACTCATGTATTTCAAAATGTGCTTTTAGTCACACGTGCTTAACCCCAACAGAGGCAAAAAGAAAAATAAAGTATGAAAGAAAATTATGTCAGGATTTTGAGATCCAAAAACTCAGGACAATATTTGGCCTATTAGGTCTTTATTGGCTATAGCAATACATTAGCCACAACTTGTTTTGCATGCTCTAAGCAGATTTTGTTGGACTGGTCCATTGCTTTTCTCCCCACAACTTCTTAATGAGTGAAGCTGATCTGGAAGTTATTGGCTAGTATCTTAAACTGCTATTTTTATAAAGACCTTCTTCAGAGTAGAACCATGCTTTAATTAATATACTGATACTTCTTTTTACAGTATGATTCTATCTCCACTTTGAAGCTCTGGTACACAGCTCAATTAGAACTTGTAGGAATCATAAAGTAATAAAAATTTAAACTGTTAAATGGGATGTGATCATGAAATGTTAATTGCAGTCATTATCCCACACACTTTGCTACTTTTACCACAGCAGATGCAAACCACACAGCAAGAGAAATAACAACTTGCCAGCATCTTCAGCCCAAAAATAAGCCTGTTTGTTTGATGTTTGCTGTCTTACATAGGCAACTTCTGAGTATCACCATTCAGCTGTACAGAAAATTTGAAAATTGAAAACAAGCAAACAATATTTTCTGGATGGTGTCTCAGAGCCTACTACAAGGCTTCTCTAGTGGCTTTCAGAGTGCATTTTGGTATTGCTAGCAGTATTCAAACCACATGTATATGAAATCCTCACACTAATTTGATATGATGAAGGGAAAAAAAAAGAAAGAGGAGAGTGTCCTGGCTCTCAGCAGATGGTTGCTATTGTGAAAGTTATATACAGAACAAATGATGAGCTACAGTTACTTACAAAGAAATATTTTTTCCAGGAATTCTGTGACATCATAAACCACATAAGCAGACTTCAGATGCTTTGTGATATCATGTGAACACTACAAAGGAATTAATGCCAAATCATCTGTTGCTGCCCATTTGTGGCACGGTAAAAGAGGAATTCAGTAACATTTCTTTCAAGATCATGATCTGGTAAAGCATCAATGTTTTGTTTGATCTTGGAAAATACGTAAAGAGGTATTTCAAACCATACAACCCAGACTCCCTTTTCTTCAGGACCAGAACATACCTGTGTTCGCTGAAATTAAAAGAAAAATGTACAGAAACTTTGTGACTTAAACCATTATACCTACTCATACAACAGTTGCAAGAAGGTGATTTCTACTTAAATGAGAATCTGCAGCACAGCTATTTCACAAGAAACATCCAAGTTAGTTGTTTCTGCCTAGGAATACAAGGTCATGAAAGGTCAAAAAACTTGCTGGAGCCTAAGTTATCCATCTTAATACAATTACCTACCTTAAACCAAGAAAACATTGCAAGAGTTCCCCCCTGTACAAGAATATATAGATTTCTCGAATCCTTTATATTTTTCAGCTGCTATTATAAACATAGTTTTCGCTAAGAAGAATAGCCAGAAATAGGATGCTACCAGTCTAAACTGAGTTCTTAATAACTGAGGACCTAAGAAGGAAAAAGTTTCTTAAATAGGAGAAAAACATATGAAAAGATGCTTGAAAATCACCATTAGACAAACAGAAGCTGCTGTTGATTACAGCTGCCAAATACACTCAGACACAGAAAATACAGAAAAGAGTTCAGGACAGCTGGGACAAAAAGATTTCACAGGTGATAAATGCAGCCATTCAGCCCATATTGCAAACCATCTCCACTTGACAGTTTATACAGTTCTAGTAGAACCTTTTACTCTTTGAATCAAAATATTTAGACATCAGGAGAACATGATATTCCTATGTGAGTGAATTCATAACTAACCAAAGCATAAATGAAGAAACACTGATTCTGAACACTTGCCCCTACCTTTTTTTCCAGAGAATGTCTCAGTGAAAATGTACAAAAATTTCATGTTAAGGAGGGTTTCTTTTTCCTCCTTCTCTCTCCCCCCCCCCCCCCCCCCCCCCAGCTTTTGAGATTTTTAAAGAAGGGCAGGGTAAAAGAGAAAAGCAGGGATAGCATCCAAAGCTGATATCAAATTTATTTTCTCCAGTCTCAAGCTACAATCAGGTTGATATCTGTAGGAAGAAGTTCTGAAAGATTCAGTCACTTCACAGTTTAGATGGTAAGAAAAGAGCCATTGTATCCTACAAGAATGATAATAAAGCAATATAACACAGCTTCTTTCTCTGGCTGAAACTCATGTGTAGAACATTCTGATGTTTTCACATTAATTTATAGCAGAGAATGTCATAAAAGTCTCTGCAAGTCTAAAGAAGCAGAGACTCTTTGTTGAAAACAGTGGCTACATCTGTGTAATGAATATAAACCCCACCAGTTCCAACAGAACCATTCCATTTAGAAGGCCATGTAAGTTGAAAACCAGGAAGTTCCTGCCTTTATATCTGGTAGGTGAGCAAGACCTTCATACATCTTTAGTTTCTTTTCTGATTAATAAGGTACAAGTGAAGGGGTTTTTCAGGTGTACTTAAGTACACTTGACAGCTGAAATTGAAAACCTATTGATGTAAAAAATGTAAAGTATCAGAATAGGTACAATCTGACATTTCCCTAATTTCTAAAAGCACTAATTTAGTACCTTTCCATTTTTACTACCACTGCAGTTTCACAGTTAGAACATGGTTAACTGAGGTAACTTTAAGCAATTAATATTCCCTGGTGAGGATATTATTAAACTTTACATTATACACTGCCTTTTATCAGTACAAATTCCACATCACTCTAAGGGCTATTCAAAGTAGCACATATAACCAGTGATTGTTTTACCACACACGGAAATGAAAGCACCTGTGCTAAAATGATGATGATATTTGGTGCTAATAATACTACAGAACAGGTTTGTCAGAGTGGAAATAAATTAACAACTGACAGCTATGAGGAAAGCAGAAAATTGTAATTCATTCTGGAATGCAACTCTAACATGGATAACATGCCTTCTTGGCAAAAGTGTCATTTAATCTCATATGTTCACATATTCAAGTTCTATTTTTCAAATTTCATCCAATGCATTCACACACTACCAGTAGCTTTCTAAATATATGCCTGAGAATACTAATGGACAATAAAAATAAATAAATACAAAGGGAATGAGTCCAATTCAGAGGTCAGAAAAGAGAAAAGACAAATGCTAACTGAACATGTAACTGCAGTGTTCAGACATATCAATCTCACATAAAGATTACAGCTTAGAAATTTGTGCATGCTCTTGGGAAGCCACTGGCTCTACCTCATGCTACTATTTTAAGAGAAATACTAACAAAGCACGAGGAATTCTCTGTATCACAGAGGCATATTCAGGCGTATTATTTCAAGGGACAGTGATCTGTCCCTTGAAACGCTTCTTCCCCTGTGCCCAGGTGTACATGGTCAGACAGGAGGAACACATAGCTACTTGACTATTTCATACATGTTAAATATCTTTCTTGTCATTGATTTATTATATATATTTTTGGTCAGAGGAAGAAAACCTACAATTTCTAAAATAGAATTAGCTGTGTTTAGTAAAGACACGTTGACAGTGCTCACATTTTACAATACACTTTTAATATTTACATTCCATTTCCAATGATGAAGATAAGAAAAACATACCCAACCTAAAAACCTGACAGATTTTGGATATGGAAACACTTCCTTTGATTTTTCCAGAATCCATTAGAAGACCCATGTCTCTACATATTGTCAAATATTTATTTTGGATGTGTTTCACACTACCATTTGTTTTTTTACACATAACACAATGTGTTTATGAGATAAGAAGAAAAAAGTGGGAATTGCTAACTCTTAGACTAGCTACTTCAAAGGCAATTTAGTACTTCTGTGGGACTATTTGACAATACTTTGTAATACCATGCTTTCTAATCTTTAAATGCATATGTATGTTGATATAAGTCACATTCAAAAGTCAGTCTATGGTTTATGAGTAATTTTTTTTCTTATTTAATTGCAGCAAGTTATGACATCAATAACCACCAATCAGATTCACTAATGGAAAAGAGAAAGCTCTTTGCAAAGTGAAAGCTATTATCAGAGAAATGCTTATTTAATTTCCCTGTGGAAATATACTTAGAAAGAAGATACTTACTAATTTACCTCCATAGACTTCCAAAGTAGACATCTTGCGTGGAGAAGTTTTGACAATTTTAACTCTGGTGGTGTTAAGTAAGATTTACAGCAGCAATTCTCACCTCAGCAATCATCCTATTGGTGTCTCCGAGAAAGAGTAGGTTTAAGGCTTCCTCTTCATTGGTTGCTTGCTGAAGAGACAAGTTTTTCAGGTGAATGTTCTGGTCAGGGTCTTCCATTATTGTCACTTTTCTACGTGGAGAAAAAAACAAAAGCAAAATGAAAACTAGGATTGTTGTAAGGAAATCTTTGTTGCATACCATGACAATACTTCATTTTGATTACACGTAAAACGTGACATCTTAAACCCCAAACCAATTATAATAAAAGCACTAAAAACATGAAGAGTAAACAATGCGCATTAAAGGAAGTGCTGACTCTTTTTAAGCTCTGTCACCTTCTTTTATTCCTTTACCATAAAATTCCATATATATACATATATATATACACAACCTATAACTATTAGAGAAAGCGTTGGGATTTATTTTTTAAGAAGATACAGTAAAATCTCAAGAACAAGACGCTGGATTAATCATGACAAACAAATAATAAGTAGAGGTTTGTTTTCCATTACCACAGCTATTTAAACACAAATGATACATAAAGCATAGCATAAACTTGATGAATAAATAGGCATGGAATATATTTCAGGATAAACACATCTGTAGCAAATATGTTTGTAATAACTTTGCATTTGTCAAGATTATTTCTCTTTTCAATCTTCTCAAACGGTAGTAACTACAACTGTGAATGATCCCTTTTGTTAAATTAAAAGCAAGCAAACAATTTTATTCATTGTCACTGAGATCAGAAATGCTTAGTTGTACTTTAAGCCTAAGGGTCAGAAAAAGGAAGTTAGATGGAAGTATCAAGGATATGACAAAGGCTCCAGAAAAGCTACTCAGTAATACTGAAATTCTTTTTCACTTATTTAAGTAACCCTTTTACATAAGAATTTTTTTCTTCTGATCAGGTTACTAAGAGTTAAACTTTATTGGCTTTAGTGAATAGACACTGAGGTCTCCTCTGTTAGGGCATTCCATAGTATCCAACATGGAAGGGCATTCCGTAGTATGCAACATGGAAGCCAAGTAGTTGCATCACTGGATTTGGAAAACTCCCAGAGTAAAGATTCTATTAAAACTGAAGTACTTGAATTTTGAAGATGAATGACATGTCCTTCAAGGTGAATTATATGTTCTGGAGAGAGCTTACAACAACCAAATCATAACTTTTTAAAAAGTTAGATTTTTTTTAAACATTTTTTTCTTTAAGTATAGATGATACTTTCCATACATATATACACACATATACGTACACAGCCACTGTCCATTATATTTGAAAAATCATGGCAGTCAGGTGACGTTCCTGACGACTGGAAAAAGGGGAATATAACCCCCATTTTCAAGAAGGGGAAAATGGATGAGCCGGGGAACTACAGACCAGTCAGCGTCATCTCTGTGCCTGGCAAAATCTTGGAGCGGATTCTCCTGGAAGGCATGCTGAGGCACATGAAAAACAACAAGGTGGTTGGTGACAGCCAGCATGGCTTCACTAAGGGGAAATCCTACCTGACCAGTTTGGTGGCCTTCTATGAGGGGACTACAGAACTGATGGATGGGGGTAGAGCAGTTGATGTCGTCTACCTGGACTTGTGCAACGCGTTTGACACTGTCTCACATGACATCCTTGTCTCTAAGTTGGAGAGACATCAATTTGATAGGTGGACCACTCAGTGGATAAAGAACTGGCTGGATGGCTGCACGCAAAGAGTTGTGGTCAATGGCTCAATGTCCAGCTGGAGAACAGTAACGAGTGGTGTCCCTTGGGGATCGGTGTTGGGACCTGTCTTGTTCAACATCTTTGTCGGCGACATGGACAGCGGGATTGAGTGCACCCTCAGCAAGTTTGCCGATGACACCAAGCTGTGGGGTTCGGTTGATACGCTGGAGGGAAGGAATGCCATCCAGAGGGACCTTGACACACTTGTGAGGTGGGCTGATGCCAACCTGATGAAGTTTAACCATGCCAAGTGCAAGGTCCTCCACCTGGGTCGGAGCAATCCCAGGCACAGCTACAGGTTGGGCAGAGAACAGATTCAGAGCAGTCCTGCAGAGAAGGACTTGGGGGTGTTGGTTGATGAGAAAATGAACATGAGCCGGCAGTGTGTGCTTGCAGCCAAGAAAGCCAACCATATCCTGGGCTGCATCAAAAGGAGCGTGACCAGCAGGTCGAGGGAGGTGATCCTGCCCCTCTGCTCTTGTGAGACCTTACTTGGAGTATGGTGTGTAGTTCTGGTGTCCTCAACATAAAAAGGACATGGAACTGTTGGAACAAGTCCAAAGGAGGGCCACGAGGATGATCGGGGACTGGAGCACCTCCCATATGAAGATAGGCTGAGAAAGTTGGGGCTGTTCAGCCTGGAGAAGAGAAGGCTGCATGGAGACCTCATTGCAGCCTTCCAGTAGCTGAAGGGGGACTATAGGGATGCTGGGGAGGGACTCATCATGAGGGACTATAGTGAGAGGACAAGGGGTAATGGGTTCAAACTTAAACAGGGGAAGTTTAGATCAGATATGAGGAAGAAATTCTTTCCTGTAAGGGTGGTGAGGCACTGGAATGGGATGCCCAGGGACATTGTGAATGCTCCATCACTGGCAGTGTTTAATGCTGGATTGGACATAGCCTTGTGTGGCATGGTTTAGTGGGAGGTGTCCCTGCCCCTGGCAGGGGGGTTGGAAGCAGACGATCTTAAGGTCCTTTCCAACCCTAACTATTCTATGATTCTATGATTCTGTATATGTTTGGGGTATGCTTTTTTGGTTTGGTTCTTTTTTTTTCCAAAATCTTCAAAATTAACCCCAAGAGGGAGTATGGGGTTTGAGTTGCTATCTCCAGATAGTACTTGCATGTTAATTACTTCAACCTGCTTCAAAAATCACACAGGCTTGCTTTTGTTCTGCTTTTCTTGTCTTTCTTTTCCCAAAACTGACAGAATAAAACTTCACAGCTAAGCAGCATTCCATAGTATTACTCTTAAATATTAAGGAATTAATGCACACTCTGATGATCAAAACATTGGAATGAATATACGGAATTAATATGAACACAATGCAATACACTCCCTATTTGCAAGGAAAAAATACATGTAAAAGCACACATAATGCTTCTTTAGTAGTCACAGCAAGTGTGTTTCTAAGTATGATCGCTTCCCACCTAAGGCCTTATTTTTGTGTGATAGGTTAAGAGCATTAGTACAGTCATGAAAATCGACTTCCCCATTCAGAGCATAAACCCAAAAGGAAAATTTTGCTCTCACATAACAGTTTTGATAATGTCAAGTTATTTTCTGCCTGCAGTTCCACCGGTGTGTGCATCACATGCTAAAGCCCAGAGTGGTTCCCATTACAGTATGATGTTTTGACTAATTTTAATATTTTGAAATTACATGGTGAGCATCACCTACCTCTTTTTATAATTCAGGAAGACAGTGTTGTTTTATTATGCACACTTGGCATAGTATTTAAACTTTTAAGGATCTTTTCAGACCACATTTTGATCAATGTTATAAATAATTTCCAGACAAGATATTAGTTCTGACAAAAAGCCCTGGAAGGCTATCATACAAGAAAGAAGACAGTGGAAACACCACAAACCAGTGACAGCCTCCTATACCAGGGCCTTGCAGCTCCTTGGAGGACTTCCAGATGGAAGCCTAAATTTGCAAATCTTGAGAGGCATCTGTCAAAACTCTCTCAGAAACACATTCCAAAATGACAAAAAAATTATTTATTTTATAGTGCTATAAAGTTAATGTACACTATGATAACAGATTTCTATGGAACATTCTATTAGTGAAATCTTTAAGTTCCATAGCCCTAACTTGGAGTGGAAAAGCTCTGATAAGTTATCCATAATGACTGAAAGAAGGCAGAGAAAAGGTTTTGTAGTCTTTATAAACAAAAAGTCATTTCCATTTGGTTTAATGGATGGAATTTGGAGCTGCCTGGGAAACCTGTAGGATGGGGTCAACCTTTTTTACACTGCTGTATAACTCAGGCCCTTTCCTGCTTCAACTGAGCTGCCATTAATGCAGAAGAGCCTTATGCATTGAATTCTTTCATTTATAATGTTCCTGTTACTGGCAAACAATGAAGTTAAAGCTTCCTTTGATTACTTCATAATAATAATAAAAAAACTTCAAATATTTTGGAAAAGAAATAATTTAAAAGTTCAAGTTTCCTATCATTTGTATCTGTGTCTGGTGTTTAAAATTGCAGAAATCTAAAATAATCTCAAAAACTTTATAAGTATTTAAAAATAATGATGTAAACAAATATTATATGAAGATACATACTTCCTATGACAATACATTAGCAGAATATAGTGATAATACTTCAGCATGAGGAGAAGCCTATACAGCCAATAATACATTTAGAAAAAAGATAAAAGAGAAAAGCAGCAAGCATGCATCTTGGAGTCTGTTCAGAAGAACAGAATAAAGTAATGGATAGCTATAATTAATTCTGTTTAAAGTTGCAGGGAGCTTCAGGTTTTAACAAAGAATGAACATCATTTTATATATAATTTAAAAAAATATCACTCAGAAGTATAGCTTCCTGAATACCACATCAGAGGACAAAGTCAACACTGATTCAAGAGGCAAGACTACAAAGTTATTCAGCTATTCAGCAGAGCTTTCAATAGCCCAGAGATTTTATTTCCCATTCAAGTATAGACCTAGAGCATAATCTCCTTAGCTTGTGAGACATGACAGAACTATGAGATGAGTAAGAGTGCAACCTGTTCTTCTGACACATCATATTGCAACAGGAAATCCTTCCCGCAGTCTCCAACAAACTCTACATGTGAGACAAGAAAAACAGTGTGCTTGTTCTAGCTTGTGTACTGATTCTGACTGTCAGATTGTTTTACATTAGGAGTTAGTGATCCACATAACAGTTAACAGGAGCAGGCACAGCCTGTGCTGTGTTGCATGCACAATGTACCATTTCAGGCCCCTGTCCTGCTGCACAAACCCCTTGGCTGCAGGGTCATCGTAACAGAAGACTTGCAGGCAGCTCCCACCCAGTCTTCACACTGCCTGCATGGCCTTGCCTTTATCGAAAGATGCCACCAGAAATTCTCATAAGAACACCTTTTAGAAATGGAGCTGTTTCCTTGTAAGGAATCATATAATAGCTTGAATGGAGGGATCCTGTCTCTCCAAGAACAGGATCTGCACTGCTCTGCACAGTGTTCCATGGGGAAATCCATTTAGGCTCCACCCAATGTTGCACACAGAGGGGTGTGGGGGCAGCATCCCATGGGATGTAAGGTTTACTTGGCATGTATATTCCTCTTCTTATTCTGTCTTATTAAAGCAGTTACTTTGTTAAGGCATTTGTTGTCAGGCCTTTCTTACTGAGATCTGAAAAAAGCCCTGCACTGTCTCTCACTGCCCCCTCACCCTACCCTGCAGAACAAGGAGTTGGAACCGAAACAATGAAATTGGTGGGTCATGGACAAACAAAGCAGGTAAGATCTGTTAGAATTTGCAATGTAATGTCACTCACAAAAAGTGTTTGCTAAAAAAGACTTTGACATTCAAAAGTAGCCTTGAAAAGCACAGTAATGATATAAACTGAATCAATTTACTCATCCAATGCCTTTAGAAAAGTGACCTTAGAAAAGTTTCACTCACTTCTTCCTACTGTTTTTCAGATAACAGAATGTAAAATCTGGATAGGAATAACTTCAGCATACATTATATATTGTTTATTTTACACATCTCTTTAAAATGTAATGAACAAAATGTTTGAAAAATGATTTATAACAGTTTTCAGATGTCTTTTCATTAACATCGTAAAACTTTATATTTACAAACCTTTGTATTCTCTTAATCTTGGTATTTAGTAGTAAGACATTAAGCACTCCTCATTTTGCAGAATGCATTTCATATGAAAAAAGTGAGCAATATTATTTTTAGCCTTAGAAATTTTAAACCCTTGGTAATTCTCAAAACACTGAAAATACAGTTTTTGAAGATTTATGGGTGCTGGCCAGTTTCTAGATTACATAGTTCGTACAGCCACTGAAAAGGTGAAGAGCTGACATTAAAAGTGTTGAGCCTGGAGACAGTCAACAGGTTTATTTGCAACAAAAAAATCAGACCAAATAAGATATACAAAATATATTTCCTCTAAGTTGAAAAAATATTCTTTTAGCTTCCTTTTTGTCTGGTTGGTTTTGGTTTTTTGTTTTCTTATTCATTTGAGGTAGTTAACCAATATTTAGTTACAGGGGTTTTTTTAAGTGAAAATATTTTCTCTTCTCTGGGGTCAGTATAACAGTTCTGCTTGATACTAATAGGTACTGATATAGTTATCACTGTTGATGTTTGAAGTTAATTGGCTCTTAAAGTTCCTTCCTTTTTGCGGAATTGAGTTCACTTAAACTACAGACTTCATCTTTCTGGAGCATAAAGTGAAAATGAATTCTCAGAGAACTCAATACAAATGAACTGGTTTTTTTTTTTTTTTTTTGTTTGCTTGTTTGTTTCTTTTTAAAGTCATCATCATAAATCTTATGTATTTCCCTATTAAAGGGGAATCACACTGACTGGAAGTTTAGATTCCATCTTTTCCATGCCACATCACTCCTAATGAGTGTTTTTTTGAGCTCCTGATGAAGTAGCTCCTCAACTACTGCAGTTTTAAAGACTGAAGTTTTAAGGCAAAAGAGCATTAATTTTAGTTTGCCTTCACATTCCATAGTCTGGACATGTAAAATGGTAATTTATTGGTTGTCCTAACTTAATCTATGACTAACAGTTTTACAATCTTAGTCTTTATTTTTGTGTTATTGTTCAGTGCCAAGAAAATTCTTATTTCTTAATAAATAATACAAACTAGTTAAAAAGAGTTTGCACTGAGAGATTATAACTAAAGTGAAAATGGTTTGATTCAGTATCATGGAGTCATATAAATTACAAATACATTACACAACAAAGAATCTGTTAGAGGAGAAAGCCTCTTGCACAACTGAAGAGCAAATGAAGAGCTTCAAAAAATTTTCCTAATTTGAGAAGTCCTGCAAATCTTTTATGAAAATTAGAGATGGCAGTAAGAATTCAGTCTTCTACCAGCTATATTGCATAGCAGTAGCTTTATACTTTTTACACGTTTGAAAACAATCATAATTTCCTTGTATAAACATGGAACTCTCTGCAGCTACACCAAAATTAGATTGTCAGTATTAAATTCAATTTTTGCATTCCAGCAAGTAAGATTCTTCAGATGTATTTGCATCTGCATGTTGTGTTTCAGCTACAATGTCGCAAAATTAAAACACTGTCAGCTTTGCATAACAAAACAACTTACAGCTGTAAACTAATGCATATTGTATTATGAAACAATAAGGTATATCAAATGATATCTTCTATGGGCTACATATAATACCATTAGAACTAAACATCATGAAAACTGTTGGGTTTTTTCTTGTGAAAATAACAGTTTCAAATCTGTACCTATTAGAAACATAATACATATTTATGCATGCATCAATATGTATATGTGTACATACCTACATATGTGTACACAAATAATTATGTAATTCTTTATTTGAATCTATATACATATATATAGAGATATATAGATATATGAACTACATTCACATATTTGTCAGGAATTTCTTCCTAGAAATGAGATTTTTTTTGCGAGTCCTTCTTCCCTTCTCATCTATCAGACTAATGAAACAGTTAAGCAGTATTAAGATGAAAATTTAATAGTCTACAGAACATACAAGGGATGGCTACACAGAAAAACTTGACTTCAGGAGCTGAGATTCCAAATCTATTCATGCCATGATTATAGGCCGAGAAAGTTGGGGCTGGTCAGCCTGGGGAAGAGAAGGCTGCATGGAGACCTCATAGCAGCCTTCCCGTATCTGAAGGGGGGCTATAGGGATGCTGGGGAGGGGCTCTTCATTAGCGACTGTAGTGAGAGGACAAGGGGTAACGGGTTCAAACTTAAACAGGGGAAGTTTAGATTGGATATAAGGAAGTTGTTTACTGTAAGGGTGGTGAGGCACTGGAATGGGTTGCCCAGGGAAGTTGTGAACGCTCCATCGCTGGCAGTGTTCAAGGCTGGATTGGACATAGCCTTGGGTGGCATGGTCCAGTGGGAGGTGTCCCTGCCTGTGGCAAGGGGGTTGGAACTAGATGATGTTAAGGTCCTTTCCAGCCCTAACTATTCTATGATTCTATATACAATGGACTACTTAAAAAAATTATATTATTCACTTTGCCTTGAACATCAAATACAATTTTAATATCTTGTTTTCAAGTGCTATCAAGAAGTCTGCTGTACATTTTGCTAACCTCTATTACCTGAATACCAACACTTTGTGTTTACTCCTTCCATTGAATTCATAACGGAAAGTCTCTAACATAAAGTTTGCTAGGCAGAAGTACATATCTTTGATTCAAATTGCATTCCTTTCTTCTGCAGGAATATGGATAACAATACTGTTCCAAACCAATCTGCATACTTCATGAGAATAGCTAATCTTCTGCTTACTCTTCTAAAATGACACATTCCTTCAACACGCTTCTTGTCCATCTTACATACTTTGGAAAATATCAGCACAGACCCAAGCATAAAAAATCTGCATTTGGCTTTGTATGGTGCTTAAAATCTTGATGATCCACTGGAGTTCAACAGGAAATTATGCATAATATGACCCTCCCAAAGTACAAAACCCATACATTATTTTTAATATTCTCATTAAATACATGCTTTCAAACAAACTTGAGGAAGTGAGATTATTCTGTATTTTCCTTAGTAACACTAAAGTCTTAAAAGGTCTTCAGCACATAAAATTCTCAGAAGAATGAAATATATTTAAGGTAATAAACACCTGATATATTTTAAAATATGTGATTACTATTTACTTACATGAACCAAGTAACTAAAATATAGTTAGTCATACAACTACACTTTCCTGCAATTTGCACTTCCATTCCAGCTCAGAATGACATTATATAGTTTTTCGAAGCCCTAAATTACTATCTTAAAAAAGAAATGAAAAATATTTTTATAAATTAAATACTTTTACACAATGCTAAATATGAATGGTTAATGTAAAGTTTTAGTGTATAGTACCTAGTTTTTTGTCACATTATGTACTGGAAATAATAACGACCGTGTACTGTAAAACCATTAAACACTTATCAAGATCAGTTACTCTGCAGAGAATTTATCATCTCACTAAACCCCATCCTGCAATAGTATATACTACATAAGTTTACAGGTAATTATGATTATTCCAGTGTGCTTTATCCCTAATTCACAACCAAATTAACTGTCAATTTTTACTTTTTAAAATTGACTAATACATAAAAGGTAGTTATTCTTTAATTTACATGAATCACCATACATTAACCAATTTTGAGATCTTTAATTTTATAAGGCTTATGTGTTCATGACCTACAAAACTTTATTTACTACCCTTTTCCAAGTTTTAGGTCTTATTTTATCAATGAAAACTATTATAACAATCATCCATTCTGAAGTAAATATATAGCTCTTTGAAGTTCCCTGTGGCCTTTTCTATCTGTTACACACCTTATTTCATAATTGCTTATTCTAGAAAAATAATTATCCTTGAAGGAAAAGGTCAAAAGTAGAAGCAGAGAATTTTTCTTCCTACTGTTGCAAGGAAATGCTGCCTGTTACATATGTCTCTGCCATACACACAAAAGTGCATGCCATAAAAAGAGACAGGCTGCCAGGATCAAAACAAGCATATCAGGATCAAAACAAGTATACTTTCTCTCATATTTTGAGTGGCTGAAATAGATCTTGTCTGCCTAGTATCAAAATATGTTTCTAATACTTTCACCTTCAGTTACTCCTATCTAGTTTTCCTATGCTCTATACATACAAAAATAAGAGAAAATGTAGACAGCGTTGATAAAATTGAGAAAACAAAGTACTTTGAGTTAATTAAGACTTCTATCGGTAGCATAATTTCAAAACAGTCCCCAAGGCATATGAAAATTATTTCTGTTGTTGTTTTTGATGATTCTCTGTAGTTTTATTACTTACGGCAAATCTTCCAGTCTGGAGGCCTCATGTCTTGGGTCCAGCAGATCATAACCACATTCATTATATATCTCTAAATAGGAAACATGAGTTGTATACACTTTACTGCTATCCTGGATAACAAAAAAAAAAAAAAAAAAAAAAAGAAAGAAAGAAGTTAGAGTTATAAAGAGAAGTCAGAACTAGATCAGCAGATAAATTATCACTACAGCGTCTATGTTGCTTCCTCATTCTCTTTTTCTTTTCCTGAGTATGGTTTACATCTTCAATTCATGATACTTTTATGCTTTCTGTTACCATATACATAATGACTCAAGAAGAAAAAGGAAAAACTAACAAAAAAGCCCTAATCAAAATTCACATACACAAACCCTCAAAAAAAAAGTCCTTCCAAAATCTCCCCATGCTCACAAGTTTAGTCTGGGCTTTTTTTTGTTGGTTCCTAATATCTAGAAAAGTCTGTATACACTTAGAATATGGCAGCCTGCTTACAGAACCATACAACAGGCCATTCTTCACTTCTGTGACAAAAAGAAGAATGTTATTATAAAGAAGTAAATTCTCATATTATGGATAGAAATAGTAAGCTTGAGGAAAAAAAAAAAAAAGAAACCCAAACCAAAACCCAAAGAACAACAACAAAAATAAACCAAAGATTTGCTTCATTTAGAAACATCAGGCACTTACTGCTTTCCACTCTCTTTATCATAACATTTAAGCACTGTATGTGATGTTGGCTGTTTTCAGTAATCATCTTTTTTCACATTGCCAAAATGTAACATAACACAACTGGATTTTGCAGAGAGAATTTTCTCCTGCCCCAAAGCCAAATCCAAACAACATAAACCACAAAATAATGGGCTATGATTTCCAAAGTAGAAGAAAAGTAGTAACTTCTTTTCAGCAGATGAAGCCACTGTGAAAGCACTCATATCACACTTACAGCAGCAGTTTAATAATCCAATCCAGTACAGTTATTTTGCAAAATACTTTGAGATATAAACCTTTAGTTTTCACTGAATAGTTATTTCCGCCAGGGTTTTTTTTAATTGATAATGACAGTCCACTATTTCAAGGGACACCATTTAAAAAGATACACTACAGATGGATGGAAAGACCACAGTAAGGAAGTTACAGGAAGCTATGGAATTTCTGACCAATAAATTAAAAAGAGAAATTATTAAAAACAAAAGGTTTGATTTGCTTCTCATTTGGGGTAAAAAGTTTTGTTTCTTTGGTTTTAAATTGCACTCTCAGTGTAAGCAAGATCTTCAGCAGTCTTGTATTTTATGTCCCTGAGTTCACTTCTATTTCATCCTACTTAGGCTCAGGGGCAGATGATTTCCTCACTATGTCAGCACTTTTCAAAGCACATTCATAGAAAAGAAGAAATGAAACAAGGGAAAGGTATGAAAAGAAAGGCAGATGGAAAGATAAAACAGCAAGAAGAGATGTTATAAGTTCCACCAAGAAAGAAAATGTATGAAACAAACACAAAAGATTTGGAAACAAGCAGACAGAAATATCTCAATAAGCATAACTAAGCAGAGCTTTTATCCAAAACCCAGGCTGAAAATGGAAACACAAACATTTTTATTTTTGTAGAAACTATGTGCTGAGAAGGCAGCAAATAAAGTACTTATTTTTCATCCTATATTGTTTTCATCCTATATAGGTAGCACTAAGAAAGAATGCTGGTGTTGATACTATGCTGCTGGCAATTGCACAATCAACCTGTGCACCTCCTACAACAAAAGTCCTCTCTGTGGTCATGTGAGTTCAACAGCAGGTCTAAGGCAACATGATCACGGGTTTCCTTTTTTTTATTCCCATTCCCACAAAAGGAAGCTTTTGTGCACCTGCAGCATCCTATGTACATTTACCTGTCAAAGCCACACTTTGAAAGAGCCAAGGTAATTACTTAATATTAGTCCTTAATGCTAACCCTTACTCAGACAGGGCATGTAAATGTGATTGAGACTTATACCCTTACTGAGTAAGAATTAGTATCCTCTATTAGATGAATGACAGTATAACAGTACAAATGTAATGATTGATGAAAATGTCAAATAATATTTAAATTTGTTTAATTAAATAGCATTGTTAAAATGGGAAGATTAATCTTAAATGAGTCATAGACCTGGTGAAGTAAATGAAGAAATAAAATACATATTACACCAGACTCCTCTCTTCCTTTCTTCCATTTCGCCTCCTACAGTTATGAAAGCCCCAAAATGATTGGCTATGTTTACTCACATCAGTATTACATTCCACTAAAACAAACTTCTTGTAAACATAATGAAGACTCATAAGTGTGCCTATGTGGTGCATCCTTTCACTTATTCGATGATTTCATTGCATACAAATGCCAAATTGAAATAATTATACAATATTTTGGTTATAACCTGATACGCATACACACATCCTCCCACATTCTCCTTTAAAAGGTTCTTATACCTTGACTGCCAAGCACCATATCATCAGCCACTTATTGTTGTGTTTCACAGTCCCCTTATATGGGACAAAAATAAGACACATTACTTAAGCTTTTTTTACAACCTGTAGGCTGCAGGTCAGTCAGAAGACTTGCCCTATTCAATAAGAAATTTTCTAATTTACTTATTAGAAAAATCAATGTAAGGAGATAAGGAATATTTGAGGTGTGGTAAGACTCTTGCATAAGGTATCATATCAACTTAGATATTTTCTTCAGCGTTAATTTTAAGGCTTCCTCTACCATTATTATAAAAGCAGCCTTTTGCAATACAGTTCAGTATTTGTAAACCAGACATTAAAAATAAACAGAAAACAATGCCCCATACCTTCTGCAGTTGACCAAAAATGTAAGATAAAGTCCTGGGAATGATGCCTCGATCACTGTAACATTCTGCTCCTCCTGTGATGGTGAAAGTCTTGCCACTGCCTGTCTGACCATATGCAAAGATAGTACCATTATATCCTGCCAAAACACTAGAGAATAAAAAAATGCGGAGATAATTAATATATAAAGCATAACGTATTTTCCATTATCAACTTTGTATTGAACCAAAATGTAATTATACTAATTCTTAATTACATAACAGCTGTTTTCAGTAATACAAAAATACTTTAAGATATGTATTCTAGATTTAATAGAATTAAACTATCTAGAACTGAAGGACTTTGCCTGGACTTACCCCATTAATCAATATAATTGTTAGCTAGTCATATTCATTACTATTTTCTTTATTTCATATACTGTGTTTACAATCAATGTAGTACAAGTCTTCATTTACCATGAAAACACACAAAAAACACACTGGTGAAAGAAACTTTTCTCTTAGAACTATGAAGACAGGCTGAGAAAGTTGGGGCTGTTCAGCCTGGAGAAGAGAAGGCTGCATGCAGACCTCATAGCAGCCTTCCAGTATCTGAAGGGGGCTATAGGGATGCTGGGGAAGGACTATTCATTAGGGACTGTAGTGATAGGACAGGGGTAACGGGTTCAAACTTAAACAGGGGAAGTTTAGATTGGATATAAGGAAGAAGTTGTTTACTGTAAGGGTGGTGAGACACCAGAATGGGTTGCCCAGGGAAGTTGTGAATGCTCCACCGCTGGCAATGTTCAAGTCTGGGTTTGATAGAGCCTTGGGTGGCATGGTTTAGTGGGAGGTGTCCCTGCCAATGGCAGGGGGAGTTGGAACTAGATGATCTTAAGGTTCTTTACAACCCTAACTATTCTATGATTCTATGAACTATGTCTATACAAGAAGCTTCAGTGGAACAGCAGTAGCAGCCGTATACAATGGCTTAGCTTGAAATTACATTCAGACACAATTATCTTTTTTTACATCTCTTTGTTCTACTTGCAGAAGAGCCTAACAAGAGTCTAGTTCAGATCTTTCTCTAATTGCCCACACTCCCACCATTAACTTCCACCTGATTTCCACCAAACAGTAGATAAACTTAATGACAGTGTTTTAGCTGCACACCATGGTGGAAACGTGGGACACAGCTGAAGCTGATATACAGCTCAGAAGCAACAGCTGACTAAATGGAAGTCTATAATGCATTTCCTTTGTACAGCTCTGTCTCATAAGATAAAAATAACAAAAAACTATTTCCACATTTCTAATTCAATTTCTTGTTAATTATTAAAAACTGTCCTGTACTTGACAAATATTTTAAGTGCCCCAAGATTTTGTGCTTCACGTTGACTGACTAGAAACAATGAGGTAAAAATGATGCAGGACAAAATTATTTTCAATTTTTCTTTGTCTGTAAAAGCAAACAAAAACTGAATAAAATTATCAAAAATATTAGAATCATAAATTAAATAGTAATGAAATCAGTTATTGACTGTAATATTAAGATGGAAAATCAAACCAGAACTCATGAGTCTATAGTTGACAGAATGTATGATAAAGAAATCAGATTAGACTGTCAATTTTTTTTATTTCCTCTCAGCAGCTGCGAATTTCAAATTGTTTCCTGGATTCAGTCATCTCAAAATTGTTCTACTACAATTCTAAAAAACATCTCCTGCCAAAAAATATGAAGGAAGTATTTGAAAGAAAACAGAATAAGCAAGAAAGAATTATTTTCTTTATAAAACCTAACAGAAGCAAAATGTACTTTGGATTTGGTTTACTGTAGTTTAATAGCTACTAATTTTGCTAAAAATTTAACTAAAAATTTTCTTGTGCATTTTGTTTATTGTAAAAATGATAAAAAATAAGATTTAAAAAAATAAAAAAGGGGCAAGCAACCCTTGCATAAGAGGAAAGGAACCACATATAGATAGCTGCTAATCTGGCACCACAAGAGATGCAATAGTTCTCCAACTTCTTAAAGGTTATTTAAAGGCCTGAGTAGTTGCCAAATTGCTTATATTAATACAGTAGGATGCCAGTGACAAAACCAGAAACATGTCAAAAGGACTACAATGAACTATCTGGCTCCCAAAGACCAAATCACCCAAAGACACAGTATGCATAGATTTTAGATACCAGATGTTAAAAATAAAAACTATTGTTATCAAACACCTCATTCATCTATCTTAGGAATTTCTAGTGCACACTGTCAAAGTATCTGAATGCTGAAGACAGTAATCAGTTGTCACAAAGTAAGGGGTGTCAAAAGAAGCCCAGAGATGGCAGATTCAAAACAAGCAAGGGAAACTGATTCATCATGCAACATCTAGTTAAGCTGTGAACCTCCTTGCAGTGGGATGTTTTGCATGCTAAAAGTTCATGCAAGCTTCAGTAGAGACTGGCTTAATTCATGCAAAAAATTATCGCAGCTACTAAACACAGAGAAATCAGAAAATTCCTAAACTACAAATGACTAAAGGCTAAGAGAATACTTGGGGAAGTAGCTCTACATGTTTTCAATGTTTTTGGGTTATTTTTTTTCTTTTTTTTTTTTTTTGTTTGGTTTTTTGTTTGTTTTATTTTGTTGTTGGGTTTTTTTTTTTTTTTTCTCTCTTGAGCACTGTTAGCTCCTGTGAGAGATAACATACTGGGTTAGACAGAACTTAAGTCTGACACAGTACAGTTGCTCTTCTGTTTTTACATCTCTGTGTTTGGCTCTTTCAGATCTAGCATTTTGGGTTGTTAAGTTTTATTCTCCTCTAATTCTTTAAAGTTGTTAAAGGTACATATTTTCAATTACTGTGACATGGCTTCTGCAGAAAGGTGTGTTTTGCATTGTATATGAAAAAGTGGTAAAGGTGTGCCTGCAAATTATTAATTTAAGGTCCCTGAACTTCACAAAAGGCTGTTGATTAGGATCACCACAAATGTAAACATAGGATAGAATGTTTTTACAAGGACATGTAGTTATAGGACAAGGAGTAATGGCTTTAAACTGAGAGCAGAAGATTTAGGTTAGATATTAGGAAGAAATTTATCATGAGAGTGGTGAGGCACTGGCACAGGTTACTCAGGGAATTTGTGGATGCCCCATCCCTGGCAGTGTTCAAGGCCAGGCTGGGTGGGACTTTGAGCAACCTGGCCTAGTGGAAGTTGTTCCTGTCCATGGCAGTTTTACACTGAAATGGTAAGAATATAGGTAGGTGGACCAACACCTAATCAAACAATAAATCAATGAAACTGGTATCTTTTTACTAATTATGCAAGATTTTTTAAGATACATACTTATTAGTTTCAACCTAAGATGCACAATCCCTTTAGGGAAACAAAAACATAGAAAGCTTCATAGCCTCTTAGTCACACATAAAATACTATTTAAAAGACAACAACAAGCAACTACAGAATTACACTTCACAAAGTGAAGGGTTTCTCAGATGCTAAGAGTTAGCACAGTAAGTTGAAAATGTACATGTTCTCCCTTACATCATAAAATGTAATCACAACAGGTACCTAAAAAGGTTGGCAACACTGATTTTGAGACAAGAAGAGGATCCGGAGTGTATTTTCTGAACAGCAACAACCATACAGATCCCTGAAGGTTCTCATTGGCAAATTAAAGCTGTCCCCAGCAGCAGTGGAACCTGTTCTCTACTGGAGAAGGCAGCAGAGAATTAGCAGCTATTTTCTGCATATTCTGCAAAATCTACTTTGCAAGATATTCACCTAGGCAAGATCTACAGCTTTTTTTTTCAGATTGTCTGAACAAAAACCCTAAAATTTTGGTAAACTTAGTATTTGAAAGCACACAGGTTGACACAGTTATTGATGGTAGTCTTGCGAAGACTAAAATATGCACACAAAAAAAAATCATACACTAAAAGGATATTTTCAGTCACGCCCCAGTGTTATCAGAGTATCCATAACTTTGCCATTTTTTTTTCCACCCTAGAAGCTTAGTTTTGGCATGGTTAAGTATATACTTTATTGAATAAATTGTCTCTTTACTACTTCAGAAAAAATACAACAATAACACATAATACAAGGAAAGGCTTTGGTGAAAAGATCTTTCATGAACTCATGCAATGTTGTATAGCTCCCTATTCAGTTCATGGACTGCTTCCAGACAGATCAGCTACAATACTGCTGGAGAAATCTGTTTCTGGTATATATCAGCAACGTTACCTGTTATGATTGTCATGAGTTCCTGAAAGTTTTTTTTTTTTCAATTAATACCAAGACAAAATTTTAAAAAGCCTACTAGAGAGAAAAATAAATATTTAAAATACAGTAACTAAAATCTGAACAAATTTGTACATTTGTTTCACTGTTAGGAAATCTGAGAAGTTCATTTTCCTTACACACTAAAACTCAAATGTGTAAAGGAAAAAACTAAGTTGTCATATGCATGAGCAGTCTGTCCAACATGTTGGAGTTTGTACCTTGTGAACAACAAAATTGACTGAATATGGACAAGTATCATTGGACTGAATTTCTGCATGTATATAAGTCTCAAAAAAATTGCTCAAGACCTGAAATTCTGTGAAGATAAGGTTTTCAGAAAAATATGATGTTTCTGGGAGACACAAACATATAGTAGTTCTGCAAACAATCATATTTTAATCACAATTAATATACTGAGCTGCCTTGATATCTTGTTATTAACATGTAGGAGATCTCAGATTCACGATTGCCATGAAAGGCCCAAAAAGGTCAAACTCTGTAAATTCAAATTAAAATTGTGTGTATCTGGTTTTGTGTTTCAGTGAAAATACATCTGGTCAAACCATACGAAGACTCACATATCACAAAGCTGTATATAATGAAAAAATTGTAATGTTTGCTAGATATATTAATTTGAAATGGAAACACGTACATCCATGTGACTATATTTACATATGACTGTTTACATAAAGATGTGTTAAATGAAAAATTTCAGTCCTCTTGTTTTTAATCACTTTAAGAAATGTCAATTTAAAGCAAAATAGTGGTGAGGGTACATACATCATGATTACCTGCTAAGTATTCTTAATTCATCAAGTATTTAAGTAATAAGCAGGTCTGTTTCATAAAGTTGATATCATTAAAGAACCTAAAATTATACAACAAATGTAAATTTTTGTAAATAGTCACGTTAATTGCAGGCAAACAAATGCTAGTCTATGAATATGTATTGTTTTGTTACAGTTCCAAACCTTCTTTATTCATTTTTCTGCAGTATAATTTCTAACCTAATTATATGCCCACTTCAAGATGATTTTAACATAGGAAAAAGGTTAGACCTGTTCTTACATTTTACTCAAAGAACTGAATGCTTCTTTTCTGATTAAGCACTGAAAAATTATTGCTGATTTTTAGAAACAACAGCTTGTGCTTGACCTTACAAATCTAATCAGCAACATTTTTAAACACAAAGAGAATATTCAATGTCCTCTATATTGCACAGAACTGAAAGCACACCTTTTCCAAGCTAGAGGTAGTTTGTTCACACAACTGACTGAAGACAGTAATGTGATCACACTGCTACATAAACCTAACCAAATATTATGACAGCAAAATAATTTAGCATGATGTGACGGGATAAAACAAAATATTTTAAGTTTTACTTCTAAGCTGTGACACAGACTACCAAAAAGTCTCCCACAATGACAATCTTTGAAACAGAAATTACAATACCTTTAGTATTTTTCTAACCAGAATATTAAAATAACCAGAAGAAATCTAGAAAGCACATCGATAGAGTTCTGCACCTTCAAAGTATCATTAAGACTATGACCCAAAGCTTATTCAAGTTAATGACTACCTTTCCAATAATCTCAGAGTTTTAGGTGGGATGCAGATCATGGGACAATTTTAAGCAGGTTTTTTGGACTTTGAGAAACATAATAATAAAAAAATTTAAAAAAAGTCAACCATTGAATAAAATAGCAAGGGTTCAATATCTTAGAAGTTCCCTTATCAGCGGTTGTCTGCAGAGTCCAGAGAAAAAGAATTATTTATAAGAAATAGTCAATACATGTAAGGACTTAAGATGGTAACACTGTGGGTGCAACTATGATGGTCTAAAAGTATAAGACAGGTATTTAGAGAGGTAGCATCTTTTACTAGACTTACTAATATTGCTGGGGGAACACATGACTAGCCTCAGGGCTTCAGTGGGTTACTGTTTCTTTGGTTACATTAGAAAGAAACTGCCTATTCCCTTAGATCTTGCTAAGCAAAAGCTGTCAATACAACCTTTTATCAATTATCAGGCAGAGGACAATTTTTATGGACTCATATATGAATAGTGATTAAAGGAGAGCAACGCCTTGTGGTTTTTTCCTGTCAAATTTTCTCACTCAGTTATCAGTTAATTGGCACTTTATAACTTACTCATAATTAGTGTCAATTCAAAAACATGAACAGTAAGAATTTAACTTTTAAATTAAAAATTCATTTCAGATACTTATTTAAATAAATGGATGTTAGAGTTATGTACTGATATTTTCAGTCACTCAACTGACTTGTCTCATGCCTGAAAGATGTCTAATTCCTAAATATAGGGTGTGATATAGAAGTATAACTTCTGCAAGCAATTCCATTTAAATTGATAAATACGTTATGTTCACAACTGCTTAACATTCTTCAAGTGAGAAATTCCTCAAATGCGAGCTAGACAGTTTATGGGTACTTACTGCAGTTTAAAATATCATTCAGTACTTTGTCCTTGATTATCTGAGACAATATAAATAGTGGTATAAAGCCCAATGACAGTAGACAGAGGTTGAAAGCAGACTGAGGTTTTTATTGTGGTTGGTTTTTCTGACTACATTTTCTTTCAATTTCCAGTGAAGATCATTTGTTCTATTTAAAGTTCATGGACACAGAACTTCTCATTTGTTTCTGTGCTCATTGTTAACAAAACTTCAGGGAGGCTTGTGCTTAATTATAACGAAGAACTCTTCTTCCTCTGGTGCTACGCTGATTTTGCTGAATCAAACAGAACAATTACTATCAAAGTTTGAAAAAACAAACACACACAAATAAAATAAATAAAAAAAAAACACCAAAGAAACCCAATTCACCAAACAAACTCTCCCCCCTGAGTTCTGTGTCCAGTTTTGGACTCCTCAGTGGGAAGAAGGATGCTATAGGGAAACTGGAGTGAGCCTGACAGAACCAAGTTAGCTTGGGCTGAAGCACATCACACACAAGGAGAAGCCAAGGGAGCTGTTTTCTGTCAACCTGGAGAACACAAAGCTACACATGTACCTAATTATCACCTTCCATTATATAATAGATCATTACAGAGATGGACTCAAACTCTTTTCACACACTTACAGAGGTAGGACAAGAGGCAGTGTTCACAAGTTACAAGGGGGGAAATTAAAAGCAGGTATAAGGAAAATATTCTTCACAGTGAGAGTAGTTAAGCCCTTTAAGAGGTGCCCAGGTGGGTTATGAGATCCCCAGCTTTGGACATTTTCAAAGCTCTACAGGACAAGGGCCTGAGCAACCTGATCTAACCTTGAAGCTGAACCTGCTTTGCTCAGGAGGTTGGATCAAATAACCTACAGAGATGTCTTCTGACTTAATTATTCTGATTTGTTGGCAGTAGGCATAAATCACAGAGTCAGCAGGAGCAGAAGGAAAAAGTAAACAGTACTTATCAGTCCCTAAAACATGCTACAAACTTTGCACTTCAGTTTTTTATAATGAAGCTTGGAATAGCAACCTTACTCTCAAGTTTTGGACATTGGCAGGTGTTACAAAGTGGAAATCTTGTCTTAGCAATTGGTAAATGAAGCCTACCCTAAACACCAAAAACATACACAGCAACAATGAATATGAAGTCTAAGCAAAAAGATTTGCTTGCTCTGACACTTAATTGCTATAGCTAGACATACTTCTCAGTCTTTAAAATTATTAAAAAGATAATTTAAATAGATGCATTTAAGGCAGCTGTAATTTTTATTACTGCTTTATTTTAAAATTAAAATGCTCAAAGTGAAAGGTTTTTAGTAAGCTCATAATACAAATAAGTAAAATGTGTCTAAAAGTTAAAATGAAGAAAAAAGGCATTATCAAGTAAGGGCTAAATCTTGCATTTATATGTAGATAAGAGAAAATCCTGGGACCAAGCTACAAATTGCAGCTTTAAAAAGTAATTACTTTGTGCATTTTTTTCAGCTTTACACTATGAACTCTGGTTCTGACATCTTCATTTTAAAGGACTGATAATATAAGGAGATGTGGTTAGAGAAAATATTCAATAACTATTAAAATATTATACTACTGAAAAAAGCAGAAACCAACAGTATCTTTGATCTTGCAATACTGTCAGCCCACTCCTCATGTCAGTTCTTGCTGACCTGAAATACATTACTCATGTCCTTCACTTTCCTTCTTTCTGCTGCAGAAAATCTCAATCCATAGTTACTTTATTAAAAAGAATAAAAATTCAACACAGTCCTAACACAACCGGCTCCCAGATATGATATTTAAGATAAAAAGAATTTAATTTGCAGGATCTGGAAAAAAGTTTTCAGGGAGGATTTGTCTTTACAGAGACTCAGAATTTAGGTATGTTCTATCCCTTGGAGCTCAAAGTTTCTTTTAATCAAAATAAATAAAGTATTTTAGGATTACATTTTCTTTTTATGCCTTTGCCAGATTTAGGGAACAAATCTAATTTGGTAATGTCTCATCT
Source organism: Ara ararauna (assembly GCA_028858755.1). Lineage (NCBI taxonomy): Eukaryota > Metazoa > Chordata > Aves > Psittaciformes > Psittacidae > Ara > Ara ararauna. Next base: position 104,737,806 of record CM054379.1, read on the forward strand.
TTCAAAAACAAACACCAATTTCCAAATGTGCATGCAAATGTGTTTTTGAGAGCTTAGTGCAAGCAAGTTTCCTTAGAAATTTCAAAAGGGCCTTCCAAAATAAAATTCCACCATAAGCACTGCAGAGGACAAGTGACACAAAGATACTCTGAATCAAAGCTATCAGACTGTAAGCTCTAATAAGCAGCCTTCTTGAACAATTCTATACTGTGCAATTCAAGTCAAAATAAACATTATCAACTAATAGTTGTTTGAGATGAAACATTAATGACTATTTTCACTTTTTATTGTCTCATAACTGTACTCCAGGAAGAACTGCTAGCATTACTGCTCCAATTTCCTAATTTAGCAGAAATTTTAAGATGCATTTGTTTCAAGCTTACGTACAAAAAAATGTATTCTTTTACTACATATAGATTCTACAGGTCTCTTGTACCTAAATCACCCACATTAGCAATAATACAGCTGTGATGCAAGGTTGCCTAAATGTGAGCCAAGCCACTTCTTCCCAAACTGTGACAAATATTCAGGTCAGAAAGGATAATTGTTCATGCAGGTATTTTGACTACATGTTCTGTAAGAATAAGCAGCAGAAAAAAACAAACCCACCAAACAACAAACACAAACAGAAAACCAGAAAAGAGTTAAATGGTTTTTATATTACAGATGTGAATTTCTAGGATAAACATAGCATATGAGAAGAAACTAAAATCTGTGGCAATGGGAAGGTTATCCTGGAGGCTATCAAGTCTTCCAAAAAAAACATAGGTGATTGCCATTTGGGTTTACAAGCAAATGAGCTGTTTCTTATTTACATAATACATATGAAGAGAAAATATCTTCTATATTATTCTTTAATAAATCAAGACAAAACATCAGCCATATTACAACTGAGAACAAAAACTAATCCAAAGCACTAACATTGTATAATTAATTTCATCATAACACTCATATTTGAAGCATTATAATTGTTGGACTAAAGCAGTTCTTAATCATTAGCAAACTGCAAAATTATGTTCTTTATTTTCTCTATTTTTGCTGTAAATCAAGTAAATATTTAAAATTAAAAGGAAAACATGAAAGCACAAACAAATAATAAAAATAAACCATGCAAGAGATGACTTAAGCATTAACAAAAAGTAATAAAAAAATTCAGGCAAGTAACATACAGAGGCTGGCACTTTTGACTGAAGAAGAAAATTAAACAAACTAAAAAAAAAAAAACCAACTTGGAAAGAAAGTTGCATCCAATACCTGCCCATCCAAGAGCAAACTAGAAAGATTTTGGAATCCTGAACATTGTGTTGCTGGTTCCAGTTCAAAAAAGCCCTTTTTTTTTTTTTCCCTCAGCATTCAAGTCTCTAACTAAATTCTCATGACTGTAAGTATGCATGGCAGGGAGCCTCAAAATGTTACTGAACTATTTCATTGATATTTTCCTGCTACTTTCTTTTCCCTGGCAATACACAGACAAAAAAACTGTTTCCTTAGTAAAGTGACGCCAGCAACAGAAATAAGTGCATTTTCAACACTTTTTCCTGCAAGAGAATGACAACTTAGAAACAAATAACAAGAACATTTTGCTAGTAAAGACTGTGGTCTTTCAGAGTAACAGGGAAATTCTTACTGTCCCACAACGGAAAATTGAGTCATTAACTATAGAGTGAAATAAACTTCAGACACAGTTACGGACTCCACTAGGCAAGGAACCTCATGACTGAAGACATTTTGAAATAAGTATTTTTGCTTAAGAAAGGGTAAAAATTAAGGAAAAGGATGAGAAACAGGAACATACTTCAGTTATTGCCTACTCTACTATAAAAACCACAGCAAAATTATCCTTCAATATTACCAGTAGCAATACAAATGTCAATTAGAATACAAGCTTTAATACATTATAACACTTCACCAAAATAGTCATGATTCAGTTAATAATGATGTTATAAATTAATTTTAGCACTGAAGATAGACTCAGCTATCTGCAGAGAAACATATGCCTAAACACCATTGATTTTAATAGCATTTAATAACTTGCAAGTACTTAAAAATATCTAAAAATCAAAGCTAAAGTTTGCATAATGGACCAAATCAATACAGAAAAATGTTATAACAGCCAACATTGAAATAGAGGAAAACAATACCACTTACTGTTTATTAGAGCACTGTATAACTGAATTATTAACTGGAAAACCTCTTCATTTTCTAGCAACACTCCAAAGGGGTGGGGGGGGGGAAGTCAGTATGTTGCTGTTTAGCTCTCATACTCTCAATTTTTCCTGATGAGAATTCAATCCACAGCATGTAACAATAAGAATTTTAATCCTTCTCTATCCACACACAAATAAAATAATTTTTTTATGCAGTCACCATTAAACTCAGAATTATTTAAAGATAAGTAAATGAGTTAACTTGAAGCTATATGTTAAAAAGTCAGATAAGCAAAGAAATACCTTTTGGGTGAAAGAAATAAAAACAATTTTTTAAAAAGAATATTTAACTTTAGTGAAGTTTCAAATTCACTGGCTCTTCATTTTCACTGTCATTTACCCTCCTGTGTTACGTGGGACTTTTTAGAAGCAGCAGGGTGGGGAGAAGACAAGAAAATGAAATTATAAAGAGCTAGGTATATTTTTACTTCCAAAGTAAAAATTTGAGAAACATTGTAAGTCTAGCTGAGGATGTCTGTTTTCCTACAGTGCAAAACATGCAAAAGTGCAGTAGGCTGAAGAATAACTTGCAGAATCATAGCTTAAACCAACGGATGGGTCAATGTCCTGGAGTAACAGGAGGACCCCAAGAGTTGACTGTACTGGAGGCTGAAATCAGCCTGACTGGGAGGAAGGGACAAAAGCATCCCATTATGAGTGGTCCAGAGGCTCCATGCATCCTTGGCATAGACTACCTCAGGAGAGGGTACTTCAATGACCCAAAAGGGTACCAATGGGCTTTTGGTATTGCTGCTTTGGAGACAGAGGAAATTAAGCAGCTGCCCACCTTGCCTGGTCTCTCAGAGGATCCTTCTGCTGTGGGGTTGCTGAATGTCGAAGAACAAGTGCCAATCGCGACCACAACAGTGCACCGGCAGCAATATTGCATCAACCAAGCCTCCCTGATTCCCATCCATAGGCTGATCCATAAACTGGAGAGCCAAGGACTGATCAGCAGGACCTGCTCACCCTTTAATAGCCCCATACGGCCAATGTGAAATTCTATCAGAGAGTGGAGACTAACAGTAGACTATTGTGGCCTGACCGAATTTACACCATCCTTGAGCGCTGCCATACCAGACATGCTAGAACTTCAGTATGAACTGGAGTCAAAGGCAGCCAAGTGGGATGCCACAACTGATATTGCCAATGCATTTTTCTCAATTCCTTTGGCAGCAGAGTGCAGGCCACAGTTCACTTTTACTTGGACAGGGGGCATCTAGGACACTTGGAACTGACTGCCCCAGGGGTGGAAACACAGCCCTACCATCTGTCATGGACTGATCCACACTGCACTGGAACAGGGGCAAGCTCCAGAATGCCTGCAATACATTGATGACATTATTGTGAGGGGTGGTACAGCTCAAGAAGTCTTTGGGAAAGGGAGGAAAATAATCCAAATCCTGCTGAAAGCCGGTTTTGCCATAAAACGGAATAAGGTCAAGGGACCTGTACAGGAGATTCAATTTTGGGGAATAAAATGGCAAGATGGACATCGCCAGATCCCCACAGGTGTGATCAGCAAGATAACAGCAATGTCTCCACCAACTTATAAGAAAGAAACACAAGCTTTCTTGGGTGTTGTGGGGTTCTGGAGAATGCACATCCCAAATTACAGCTTCATTGTAAACCCTCTCTACCACATGACCAAGAAGAAGAATGATTTCAAATGGGGCCCTGAGCAAAGGCAAGACTTTGAGCAAACAGGGGAAGTTTAGACTGGATATGAGGAAGAAATTCTTTACTGTGAGGGTGGTGAGGCACCAGAATGGGTTGCCCAGGGAAGTTGTGAATGCTCCATTGCTGGCGGTGTTCAAGGCTGGGTTAGACAGAGCCTTGGGTGGCATGGTTTAGCAGGAGGTGTCCCTGCCCATGGCAGGGGGGTTGGAACTAGATGATCTTAAGGTCCTTCCCAACACTAACTATTCTATGATTCTATGAAATTAAATGAGAGATAGTTCATGCAGTAGCCTTTGGACCAGTCCGCAGCGGGCCAGATGCGAATAATGTACTGTACAACGCAGCCGGGGAGAATGGTCCTACCTGGAGCCTCGGGCAGAAAGCTCTAGGGGAGACTTGAGGTCGACCCCGCCGCTTTTGGAGTCAGGGATACAGAGGATCTGAGGCCAGCCATACCCCAACTGAACAAGAGACACTGGCAGCCTATGAAGGGGTTTGAGCTGCTTCAGAAGTGATTGGCACTGAAGCACAGCCCCTCCTGGCACCCTGGTTGCTCGTGCTGGGCTGGATGTTCAAAGGCAGGGTCTCCTCTACACATCATGCAACTGATGCTACATGGAGTAAGTGGGCTGCACTACTTACGCAATGAGCTCAAATGGGAAATCCCAGTCATCCAAGAATTCTAGAAGTCATCATGGAATGGCCAGAGGGCAAAGATTTTGGAATGTCACCAGAGGAGGAGGAGGTGATGTATGCTGGAGAGGCCCCACCATATAATAAACTGTCAGAAAGTGAAAAGCAGTATGCCTTGTTTACTGATGGGTCCTGTCATTTTGTGGGAAAGCATTGGAGATGGATGGCAGCTGTATGGAGTCCCCTACTACAAGTTGCAGAAACTGCTGAAGGAGAGTGTGAATCGAGACAGTTTGCCAAGGTGAAAGCCATCCAGCTGGCCTTGGACATTGCTGAATGAGAAAAGTGGCCAGTACTTTATCTCTACACTGACTCATGGGTGGTGGCAAATGCCCTGTGGGGGTGGTTGCAGCAATGGAAGTAGAGCAACTGGCAATGCAGAGGTAAACCCATCTGGGCTGCTGCACTGCGGCAAGATAACTCTGCCTGGGTGCAGAACCTGGTGGTGAAGGTATGCCATGCAGATGCTCATGTACCCAAGAGTTGTGCCACTGAGGAACACCAGAACAACCAACAAGTGGATAAAGCTGCTAAGATTGAAGTGGCTCAGATGGACTTAGATTGGCAACATGAAGGCGAATTATTTTTGGGCCAGCGGGCCCATGACACCTCAGGCATACAGATGGGCTCGTGATCAAGGGGTAGACTTCACAAAAGATGCTAATGCCCAGGTTATTCATGACTGAATACATGAAATATGTGCTGCAATTAAGCAAGCTAAAAAGTTGAAGTCTCTTTGGTATGGAGGACAATGGTTGAAGTACAAATATGGGGACACCTGGCAGATTGATTATACCACACTGCCACCAACCAACCAAGGTAAGCGCCATGTGCTTACCATGGTGGAAGCAACCACCGGATGGCTGGAAACATATGCCACTGCCTGGAACACTACCCTGGACCTTGAGAAACAAACCTTGTGGCGACATGGCACCCCAGAGGGAAATGAGTCAGACAATGGGACTCATTTCTGGAACAGCCTGATAGACACTTGGGCCAAAGAGCATGGCATCGTGTGGGTATATCACATCCCCCACCATGCACCAGCCTCTGGGAAAATCAAACGGAACAATGGGCTGTTAAAAACTACACTAAGAGCAATGGGTGGTGGGACTTTCAAACATTGGGATACACACTTACCGAAGGCCACCTGGTTGATGAACACCAGAGGATCTGCCAACAGGACTGGGTCAGCCCAGTCAGAACTTTTACGTATTGCAGAAGGGGATAAAGTTCCTGTGGTGCACATAAAGAATTTGCTGGGGAAGACAGTCTCAGTTATTCCTGCTTCAGGTAAAGGCAAACCCATTCGTGGGATTGCTTTTGCTCAGGGACCCTGATATACTTGGTGGGTAATGTGGGAAGATGGGGAAGTCCAATGTGTACCTCAAGGAGATTTGATTTTGGGGGAAAACAGCCAATGAACTCAATTGTATACTGTTGCCTGCTATATAGCACTTTTATAGCCCACCAACTAGATGTCTTCAGGTCACCAGCACCTGGCCCTGACTTCCCTCTGATCATTATCCCAACAAAGAATGAACTTTGACAAAACCAGATGAGCTGAGCAGTGACCAGACGAGTTCTGCACTGTCATCAGCAGGCAACAATCCAACACTGCACACCATCTCTTCTGCTCTGAAAGACTGTTACAAAGATGGAGCCTGACATCATGGGCCAGATGAACTCAGCAGCTATACAGGGTTTGGTCCATGCACTAAGGAATTATCTCTCTCTGTGTGGGTGCATATATATATATATATATATATGAGACAAAAGCGTCGGCATATTGAAAAATGTGGGATCTGAGCATGACATGAATGGCATGGAATAAGGGGTGGATACTGTCCTGGGTTCAGCCATAGCAGTCATTTTTCTCCTTCTTAGTAGCTGGTGCAGCACTGTGTTTTTGACTTTCAGCCTGGGAAGAGCACTGATAACACTGACATTTTCAGTTGTTGCTCAGTAATGTTTAGTCTGACCAAGGACTTTCTGAGCCTCATGCTCTGCCAGGGAGGATGGGAAGCCCAGAGGAAGGAGAGACAGGACACCTGACCTAGATTAACCAAAGAGGTATTCCATACCACAGCACATCATGCCCAGTATATAAACTGGGGGCAGTTACCTGGAAGGGCTAGATTACTGCATGGGTCAGGCTGGGTATTGTTTGACAGGTGGTCAGTGGTTGTATTCTCTTCCCTTGATAGTTCCCTTATCGTTATTATTATCGGTGGTAGCAGCAGTGGTTTGTGTTATACCTTAGTTACTGGACTGTTCTTATCTCAAGCCATGAAAGTTACATTCTTTCGATTCTCCTCCCCATCCCTCTGGGAGCAGGGGGAGGAAGAAGTGGGGGGAGCGAGCAAGCGGCTGCTTGGTTCTGAGTTACTGGCTGGGCTTAAACCACAACAGTCAGACAATGAATGAGAAAGAAGTTGATACCTAAAGTAATATTTCCCAACTCACAAATCTGGATTCTGAGCAGAAAGCCTGATGAAACACTATGTAGAATTTCTGCTTCCTCCAGTATGGGATTTTCTCCTGCACTAAAACAAGTGCTAACATCAGCAATGTAGGCATAAGCTGAGCAAAGAGAATGGCATATTGGAAAATCCACCTGGTTCAGATTGGCATTCAATCCACACAATGAATGAAGAGGACTTCTACATCAGTGTTACCTGCTTGCCTTTGCAAACTCTAAAATACCAGCATTGTTTGGTTATTTTATGGAGGAGAAAAACAAAACCAGCACCTTAAACTTTAAAACAAAAATAAGGAGGGCAAAATTTGAGACTATCTCCAGAGGTATTAATTCATGAGTGTCCGTAAATAAAAACTAAACAGGGAGTTAAGATTTTCATTAGTTTTACCCCTTCATGGAACTACATAGGGAATACTTTCCTAAGGCAATGAAGTGAGCTCACATTATATACAAAAAACTAATTAGACATGGATTTCTATGTCTATGAAAAAAAATAAGGCAATAGTAGCGATGCTATTTTAGGGGTTAAAAATGGAACCCTAGCGTACTTTTGGGATTGTTGCATCTCTTAGACTCAGATATGTCAATATTTAGAAAATTAAAACATCAATCTGTTCTTATAGCAATGAGAAAAACACTTGCCAGCTCTTCTTCAAGCAGTTCCCGCCCTCTACTCTGCTCTCAGGAAACCTCACTTGGAGTATGGTGTGCAGTTCTGGTGTCCTCAACATAAAAAGGACATGGAACTGTTGGAACAAGTCCACAGGAGGGCCACAAAGATGATCAGGGGGCTTGAGTACCTCCTGTATGAAGATAGGCTGAGAGAAAATTGAGGCTGTTCAACCTCAAGAACAGAAGGCTGCGTGGAGACCACATAGCAGCCTTCCAGTAGCTGAAGGGGGCCTATAAGGATGATGGGAAGGGACTCTTCATTAGGGACTGTAGTGGTAGGACAAGGGGTAACATGTTCAAACTTAAACAGGGGAAGTTTAGATTGGATATAAGGAAGAAGTTCTTTACTGCAAGGGTGGTGAGGCACTGGAATGGGTTGCCCAGGACAGTTGTGAATGCTCCATTGCTGGCAGTGTTCAATGCCAGGCTGGACAGAGCCCTGGGTGACATGGTTTAGTGTGAACCTCCAACCATGGCAGGGGGGTTGGAACTAGATGACCTTGAGGTCCTTTATAAGGTCCTTTACAACCCTAACTATTCTATGATTCTAATACAATGAAAGCTACCTTTGACCGTGTGTCACCCCGATTACTCGCAAGATCAACAACATACCATTCTGCTACGGGTTTGGCAATGCTGTCAAAAACCATATCTTGTTTTGCCTCTTGATCAAAAATTTTCTGAAATCTGAAAATATTAAGCAAATAATAATTGCTTAGAATCTTAAAACACTACTTCATTCATACATTTTTGTTTGTGTTTATAATACTCAGTGTTTACATCATTAGGCTTACATAACTTAGTACAATGTTTTCCCTGTAGTCTTAACCACAGCATGCTGTTGTGCTATTGTATATAAATAGGGTGTACACAGTGCTGCTTTGAAAAGATCTGTACAATCAAATCCTCTGATAAAATGATGTGGCTTAGAAAAAAATAAACCGTATTTTAAATCTATCAAGAGAATCAGTGTTTGCAACTGGCACCACACTGAAACCTGGATAAATAGCTTACACTGTAACCAAACACAGCATCCCACCAGTACAGCCAGGCTCACGTTTTTTCATAACTACTTCCTTCATTCTTCTGCACAGTTACTGTAAGTCACAAGGAGACATTTAATCCAATCTATGTTTTGGCAGTTTCTGTATAAGCTATCTGCAGTTTTCTTCTAGACTCATAGAATATTTGAGGTTGGAAGGGATGATCTGCTCCCATCCCACTGCTCAAAGGAGAGTCAGGTAGAGCAAGGGTCTGCCTAGTCAGCTTTTGAGTATCTTCTCAGCTTCTGTGGGTAACCTGTTCCTGTATTTTATTACCCCACAGCAAAACAAACACACTTTTACATTTCCTGTATTTCAATTTTTGCCCATTAACACTTGCCCTGGGATTGGACACCACTTAAAAGCATTTGGCTCTGTCTTCTTTATTTCCCCCCTCCCCATCAGATGTTTATACACATTGATAAAATCCCCTTGAGCCTTCTCTTCTCCAGGACAAACAGTCCAGTTCTCAGCCTTTCTTCACATGTCAGACACTCCAGTTCCTTAATCACCTTTGGGTCCCTTTGCTGGAGCTCAGTACTGGATACCAAACTCCAGATGTGATCTCACTGGAGGGGAAGGATCAACCCCCTTGACCTGCTGGCAATGCTGTTCCTAACGCCTTTGCCAAAAACGGTGTATTGCTGCCTTTCAACTTTTTGTATGCCAGGACTTAAGGTCCTTTCCTGTAAACCTGCTTCCAGTCAGCCCTGAGCCTGCCCTGGTTATAGTCACCAGGAGCAGAGCTTGGCATTTCACTTCGTTGAAATTCTTGAGAATCATATTGGCCCATTTCTCCAGCTTCCTGAGGTCCCTCTGAATGGCAGCACAACCATCTGTCTTTCCTAAATCCATTCTTCACACAAGCCTTCCTTGGTCACCTGATGCTGCTCCCAGCTCTTGTACACTTCCTTTCTATGTTTGCATTTAGTCAGGAGCTGTTTCTCCTGCTGCCTTTGCACCATTCCTCATCATCTAGATGGACTGTTGGAAGGGGAGATCCTTGAAAATTGGTCAGCTCTTGGACTTCTCACCAGGGTTGTATCTCATGGAATTTCTTCAAGCAGGTCCCTGAACAGGCCAACATCTGATCTCTCTTCAGTATGATCTCAAATACAGGGCTGTAATCCTACTTTTTGCCTTGCTCCCTTCTGTCAGTATGCTGAATTTCAGTATATCATGGCCACTGCAGCCAAGGCTACCACCCAGTTTAATATCCCTGATCAGTTCTTCCATGTTTGCAAATATGAGATGCAGAAGAGTTTCTCCCCTCTTTGGCTTTTTAACCACAGGTTAGGAAGTTGTCATCCACACAGTCCAGAAACCTCCCACACTGTTTGTGCCCTGCTGTGCTGTCCCTCCTCTATCTGTAACTGTATACTCACTTGATTCCTATATAAGAGAGTAAGAGCAAAGGAGACTAATATTTGAGGTGACCAGGATAAACAGACTTCCTGAAAGCATGAGTTTTACAGAGGAAAAAGAAATGCTTTCTCCATAGCATTATTTTTGCCTTGTCTTAATAATGAGGCACAGCTTTTCTCAATTCTATCTCTATAGACTTTTTAGTAAGTTATAAAGTCAGAAAAAAAATCAGCATTCATTACAGCTCACTCACGCATCTGCAACCTAAGCTAGTTTTGCATACAAAGCTAGTTTGGGAGGGCAACTCATCTCTTCCCAAGTAGAACAGATCTCTTTAGCTGATATAAAATGACATCAGTCTGAGATGCAGCTGTTTATCTGGGACTTCAGTTTTAATGGCATAGAGCAACAAATTTACTTGATTTGGTATTATAAAATAAAGCACATTCAACTTGGAAAGAGACAACCTCAACCTCGCTGTAAGAAGTGGTTATACATCTAGCTTTCTTCATCATCAAAGCTTTAAGTGTTGCCTCCAAGTTTTTTGTCAAAAAGAAAAATATTTTATTGATATTGCTGTATTTATTTTTAGTTCCTAAAAAATGTTTACATTCTACAACAAGGGTTTCATTTTTTTCAACAATCTCTGCTTTTCTTTACCATGGTTTGGTTATGTCTGAAACAATTTCCAAACAGAATGTTTTGCATCAAGACATCTTTAGCCAGCCTATGCCAACTCATTAGGTAACAAGATAACACACACAGTCCTGCATTCATACACAAATCCAAAACAAGCTGTAACAATGGCAGAGCTGATAAATGAAGATGCAAGTCATTATATAGTTCTAAGTATCATCTCAAAGAATGCAATGGATAGACAAAACCTCCACAACTTTTTCAAATGCTATCAAGCCCATGCAGGTGAAGAGTATAATATGCTGGATTATGCCTCTTGTTAAGGGAGCTGCAAGAAAATAAACTTATTTATACCAAAACTTAATTTTAAGAATGTGCTTTTCCTGGTTCTGTAGATCTGTATCACTACATCATTTATAACTACAAGTAGTGATATTAATCACTGAAGGCAGAAGATATGATGATAAGGCTTTTACTTACTTGAACTTGTAGCTCTCTCGTTTATTATTGACGACACCATCTGCTAAATCATGTGGCACAATAACCTCCAGAGTGGACAGAGATTTCTCATCATCATCAATTGAATAGATCTAATAAGCATGGGTACAAATTAACAAAATAATTTTCACAACAGCACAGTACAGTCCTTATGTACAACACTTATGTAAGCTTAGTGCCTGAAGGGAAAAAAAAAGTCATGCAAGTTTCAATTAATACCTGAGCAGATCCTCCTTCAGCTATTATCATCCTGTTTGTTACTATGCAAACATTACCATAAGAGATGAAACAGAACCACTCCCTCTTTGACATAATTTTCTTACTAAAGCACTTTAATATCTAAGATGCTATAAAAAAACACAGACCCTTAAAGCAACCCTCTCAAAAAAACATGCAAGAATAGACTAGCAAAGAGTAAAACAGAACGAATAGAGTTTAAAACAGCAAGACAATGAAGAGACTTAAATGCATCATTTCTGATCACCGTCATTACCCCTTCCCAGGACTGCTACAGACTGGCAGTTACACATCCCCCTCCAACATTCAGAACAGCGCTGAACTGGTCTGAATAACCAGAAGCAGGTGATTTTACTCTGGAGCCTTTCTGCAACAAGTAGGCAGGAAGAAGTTCCTCACCCTCCTCCCTATTAGTTAAACCTAAACTCCTGTACTCGGTGATTTTATGAACTTGTTAAGGCTTCGGAGAACAGTTCGGGGCTGTGGCTTTCCGCTCCCCACCCGACCACGTGAAAACCCCTCAGCTCCCACGGGCCGGCGGCGCCTTTTACTAGGGGGTGAGACGGGACACGCTCGCTGCCAGCTTCCTCCCACCTTCGGGGAGCCCCACGGACGCCCTCCAGCTCGTCCCAGACGCCCCACCCCCCCCGGGAGCACAGAAGCTGCCTCCCCGTCCTACCCCCGCCTGCTGCCGCCTGCCCAGCGGCTTCACCCGGGCATATACCCGGATAGGTTCCTTCGCCATCGCGGCCCACCGAGCTCCACCGGTCTGCGCCGCCCGCCTAGCAACGGTAACCACGGCATCACGCTACCCAACGTACACCACGCGGATATCACTGGGGCGGATGCAGAGCCTGCCGGATTGTGTCGGTATCCTCTCAACTTTGCGGGAGCCTTTAATGGGGCCCGGAGGAGTAGGGAGAAATGGGCTCCACGTGCGAGGGGTGGCTGCCATCGCGTCACAGGTGGATGGTTTCCCACTTACATTCCCTGAGGCCGAAGAACCATAGATGTGGGGAAAGGGAGACTGTAAACATTGCCCAGCGGAGCGATGCCGTGTTTGTATTGCATGTGGATCACTCCATTGTCGCAGCAGTAATTCCCCACCAGATCTGTGCGGTTGTGTGTTACCTGTGTGTCCATGTGGCCCTCCTCCTCCTCCAGCTGAAACCACCTCTGTGAGGTCACTAGCTTCAAGAGAAGTGTCTGGTAACCAGCCAGAACATAAGGAAGGGAAATTGAGGGAAAACACATAGATTACATACAATAAGGACCTCAATTTTTTAGAATTTTAATCTAGAAAATGTTCTGAAAATACTGCTGGTGGGAAATAGAGGGTACTGTTTTGTTACAAGAACTAAACACACAGACTTAATAGTAGGACCCCTTTATTCTGTGAAGTGGCTACCAAAGAGTTACACAAGCAACATGATAGTATTTTGGCCTTAAATTTGGTGAGATGTAGTGGTAAAGATCAGATTACACTGATTACAAGCCCACAAATTTAAATTAAGTGGAAAATCAGGGACTTGATTATGGGGGAAGATAGAAATTTCTTTAACTCATAAAAGTATGTTGAACTTGTAGTGCAAATATGAAAAACGGTAGGGCAAAGGGTTTATCTGTCCCAACTGAACAAATAACTGTCTTAGAAAACATATGAGGCGTAAGCTGTGAGCCTTCAGGGAATTAAATGGAAAAGGACTAATCAGCAACTAAAGTCGAGTGCAAAAGTCAAAAGGGTAAAAATGCAAGCAAATGGAAAGTATTAATTGGTGATTAAACAGAGAGTGAAGGAAAAACAGGACATTGGCATTGAATAATGGAATAAATAGTATTTGCTCAGCTGTGCTTCAAAACTACAAAAAAATGTTGTCCTTTGTCAGTAGGGATGGGGATGCTGAAGGTGTTGTCGGATACAGAAGTGACTAACAGGAAGGAAGGGTGAGAGGGAAATATCTACAGCCAAGAGGCAAGCAAAACCCAGAGAATTCAATGAATTTAGACTGGGAGACAGGGATTTGACAGGGAAGAGTAGAAAATTTCAGCCCCAGAATTCAGAAAGAATTGGGATGTTTAATTGAAAGTCCAGGAACTGTGTTGGTTGGTTCGGTTTTGTATTGAAACAGAAGCAGGAGAGTCCAGTATCCCTGGAAAGCTGCAAATGTAATAAGTCAACTGTGTTACTTAGCAGTTTAGCTGGGCAGTGGAAATTGGAGCACTGCAGTTAGCTCTGTGGAAAGCCATTTTGTGTTTGCTGGCATTCAGTATCTGGAATATGGAGTTTGGTGAGTGAGACTGTATTGCTGTTGGCGCAAAGCCTTATCTGCAGAGATGCTACAGCGAAGAGACACCCATAGGGTTTGCATAGGACTACTCTGAATATGATATGGCCTAAACAGATAAGCTAATGAGCAATCTCAGACTCAAGCTGCTTCCAGCTTAAAAGCATAGTCCAGATTTCTGAAATGGGGAAGGAATCCTGGACCACCTGCAGAATGATCACTTGTGCAACAAAAGAACAAAGATAACAGAAAAAACTCACAATTGTGTTCTAAAATGCCCTTTTTATTACACAGCTTTCCTTGCAGAAATGCTAAAGTGCTGTGTTGTGCTCCACAATATATTGCCTTCAAGAATGGCATGTTAGCATAGTGGCCCCCAGCTCAGAATGAGCACTCTAGGCTTACTGGTCTTTCTACAAAACAAAAGCTGCATCATTATTCCCTAGGTTTTTTGATTTAGTATATGGTATGTTGACTGCAGAAGGCTGGAGATCAGTGGAAGAATTATTAAATTGGTGATAACCTAGTCTAAGGTGATCTATTATAGTTTGTTAAGAAAATGGCTATTATTGGACTGTAAGGAAATTATTAGCAGACTTTTCTGAGGAGAGAGATCTTATGTAATATTTTAATTAATAACTTTATTCCAAAAATGGGAGCACATGTTAATTAAATCCTGATGATGTGGCTGGCAGTCATACATGCTGAAGATGATCAAGATATCTAGGGGAAGATGAATGACTGTGAGGATTAGAGGAATAGATATGGATAACCATTGAATGTGGTATAAGTTGCGAAATCAAGCAGGCATGTAGGACTGAGGACTAATGACAACACGTTCTGCTACAATCTGGGACTCATTCAGTGTCAGAAGTATCTTATTTGCTGAAGTAATGCGGGTATTAATGTGACTGCTACCTTTTCTCTAAACTAGGATTCTTTTTCCAGAAAAGTTATATATAAATAATCAAAGTAGTATGTACCAGGTACATATGAGGATAGAAACTATTTGGGATATTTAAAAGCTAATTAAAGGAATAATTGAACTAATTCTTTTTGTTTGATGCTGAAAAATAACAAAAGTAACAAAATAATAACAAAATCCCCACAAAATAACACAAAACTTTTAATAGCCAAGAGAGATTAAGACAACTCTCAATCTCTTTACTATTCTATCGTATAACTAAGTTTTCATATGAACATGGATTTGATTAGAGTTCCCACTGTGGTGACTCCACACACTATGTCCAGTGCTTGTTAGTAACGAAGCTTCACATGTTAAAAAAAAAATAAAAAAATGGGAACAACAGATTTCCAAACTCTAAGGGAAAATGAGGTAAAAAGATATGAGAGGAATGTGAAAAAAAGCCTGGGGTTTTTTTGATCCACAATTAAAATTGCTGATTAACAAAAATCATCTCTTGAGGCCTAGCTAAAGAACAAAGTTGGCTTTTAAAATTTCTTAGATTTGGAAAAGATGCCTGTCATTAGAGGTAAAAATTTATTATAGAGGTTCAGGAATTGTGGGATGTCTTTCTGTTGTTACCAAACAAAAAGAACTCTTTCCAGCATTTGTGTTTCTTAGAACTTTGAAGAAAGTCTCAGAAAATGGAGCCTGAAGGTGATAGCTAGCCATGCCAGATAATGTACTGCTCTAGAGATTGCATCTTATGCTGGAGGCCTGAAAAGTTTTGTTCTGCTTTGAGTTGACTATGTTTAAGACCTTTCTGTCTTCCCTGGGAAACCACCTTGTCCTGGAAGAATTCTTAGCATTTGCATTTATGCTAAACCTCAGAGATAAGTAACTTTATTTCAGCTCCGGTATTTGAGAAAGTGTACCACAGAATACAAGCTACCTATGGGCTTGAAACAATTATGTGACTGTATGAGCTTCAGGATCTGGCAATTTTTTAAGAAGGTCAGCCATTGTATAGTTACAACATCACAACTAATCGTCTGCCTTTACCGTTGTAGTTTTCTTTGAATTAAAAAAACAATATGGGTCATATTATATACTGGAGCTGGCAGTTCCAGGACTTGTACTGCATTATGTCACCTAGCAACATAATATGCTTCCAAATAAACAGCCGTGTAAGTTTTATAATAGCTCAGACTTTCAAGTCCTTTCTTTTTTTTTCCAAAGTTTTACTTTTCATAGACTTTACTTATTCTTGGCAACTATCATGCCATTTGGCTGAGATAATGATTAGAAGTTAGAACATTAAAATCTTTCCACAGGGCAACTGGGCAGGATGAAGGGCCAAGGCTCTTGCCAAAGTCTGAGTTTGTCTCATCATCCGACTCCTGGAAACATTAGTGCCAAATGTGTACCTTCTATACGACTAGAAACTCTTTTTAAATGACCAGAACTTAAGAGCAGAAACTTGGCCTAAATTTCTGTATAATATCCTTTGAGTATGTTATTTGGGCTCTGCAAAAAAGAGTACAACCTTTACTTGTAAAAGGTGTGGTAATATAGAAACTTAGGTTTCTGTAGTTAAATGGAATGTGAAAAAAATCTGGCAATATTTTTTTATATTTCAGATATCCTCCCAAATGCCTGTAACATTTGTTCCTTCTGCTTAAAATGGTTAATGCTGTCATGTTAACTGCCTTGTTCAGCTTTTAATAGTCCAGCACTGAGAAAAGCAGGGATGTTTCTGTGGATGTTTGTTTCTGGATGTTTTCTGTTACTGGTACAACCTGTTTCTTAGCAAAGAGTGCTACATCTTCATTTATGTTAAAGTCGTATTTGGACTCTATTGCAAGTATCTTACAATTCCACTGCTGTTCTGACATTCTTACCAAACACATTTATATGTTTCCTAAAAAATATATGCCTTGGTAGGCTCAGCCATAACAGAAAATCTTAAAATATCCTCCTGAGGGTTTATGTATATGCATACATGTAAACATGCATGTATGTATTTGTCTTTCTTTACAGTAAACCAAAATTTCGTGGAGAAATTAAGGGATCCTTAGGGCTCTGACTGCAGTAGGCAACAAATCCTTTTTCCAATTTTTCTTTTCCTCTTTTTATTTTTTTTCCATCTTCTAAACAGTAAACTGCATCCTTTGTTGCAAACTACAATGTAATAAGTGTTAGCAGGAGACATGAACATACTTCTAATGCACTGCAGATGCTATCTGCACAATTTTCTCTAACTCCTTCCAACATTTATCTTTAGCATTGTAGTTTTTCTTATTTGTTATTTTGTAATGAAATCTTCCAACGTCTGTTATTGATTTGTCTCTGACCAAGGGACAGATAAAATACTAGGTGACCATGAGTAGAAAAGGCTGTGGACTTTGGAGTTTTTTGATCTGAAAACTAGGGAGAAATTTAGATTTTTGGGTTCAGTTCAAGGGTAAAGAAAATACAAAGAAAGAACCAAAACCTGAGAAATATCATTGTACCTAACAGCTCTTGCTATCCAAGTTTTGGGCAGGGGACCATGCAAGAAAAGAGGAAAATAAAAGGAAATAACATATGTAATATTAGCACAATGGTCAGATGCTAGGATTCTCCTATCCAGTTGTTGTACAGACATTCCCATAAGGAGAATTTAAAGAAAGACAATTATGTAATTTTACATTTTTTTTTTCTGAAAAGTTTTTTACTCTTTTTGGGAAGGAACACAAGTGCAGCAGAAAACAGGGAAAGATCTGATTGAAAGTGTAACATGAAGCTGATACTATCAATTGATCAGAGACAGAAACCTATCTGCAACTTGGTCATGAATAAAGTATAACAAAATGGATAAGAACCTCAAAGACAAAGAAAGTAATGTGATAAAGAATGGAAAGTTACTGAAGAAGGTGTAATTGCTTGTGGCATAATCAGTGATGACTGAAAGAATTATATTAGCAACATGATTCTAAGAGTCTTTGTGTGGGGCTGGGGAACAGGAAGAGTTCACTTATTCGGACTAGGTAGGAGGAAAATGCAGTGATGTGATGTTAAGTGATTACAGCCACGGAGTAAAATAAAGTCTGTAGTTCAGAAGGTTAAGGATAAAGGCCTGGATCTCAATTTCACAATTATTAAGTAAAAATACAGGACATGATGCAGAGAGGTACAGTGAAGGAAGCTCTAGAATATAAGTATAATGGAAAACTCCAGCTGGTAGAAATAAGCTGCATGGTTTAGGTAATGTGAAAATGAAAAGGAGAGTGGAAAATGAAGTATTACGTTGGAGGCAATGGGAAACAAAGGGAGCAGACCACTTGAGGGCTTTTTTGTTCTGCCTGTTTCTTTGGATGGAAATGACTAAAGTATGGTGTTAATGTGAAGAGACACAGGAGAGTGAGTAATTAAGAAAAATACAAAAGGGTAATAGTTCTCATTGAACGTGAATTAGGACAAGGTGACTAGTAATTAAGTACGTGAGCAGATGAGAAACTTTTGTATCTACAGTGAAATGGAGTTGTACAAGGCCATCTGTAAGGAAGCAAAAGTTTGAATCATAATCTCAGTAGCAAAGCATAGCTAAAAATAAAGGAAATTATACTTCCCAGGTACACCGATCTAAGAAGCTGCCATAATGAGCATACACAAGTACTTGCACAGGCTCACTGCTGCTTCAACATGCATATATTAATATGCTCCAGCCAGGCATGCTGGACATCAACTCGTTTAGCTGCAGAACTCATACATGCCTTTTTCTTAGAGGAGAGAATTGTGACGTGGAGAAATTGAGCAATGTGGACAATTGTGCAAACACAGGCTACAGTGAAGCCAGGGAAAACTGTCTTCAGTAAAAAGCCACTAGATACCTTAAAAAACCAAGGCCAGCCTTCCCACGAAATTTCCCATGTATTTCCATACTCTTGTAAACAAGGGGTAAAAGGACCATGCACAAAACAGTGCATCTGTGTTTATGTGTTATAATGTGCAAACTAGCTGGTTTTCCCAGAGTTTGGTCTTGAATACTGTTTCTTCCCCATATACTTTTGTGAATAGGTAGCATATGTGCATGGTGTTACTGAAGCATGCAGCTTCCCAATAACTACAGAAACTAGTTATTTCCAAATTAACAAGTAAAACAACAAAATACTTGTAGCAGACTAACATCAAAGCAATGTAAAAGTGCTCTTGAACTGTTTGAAATTGGGTAGAATAGCCCTTATTTAAGCATATTGCAACAGTATTTGTAGTCTTTTTTTTCTTTTTCTTTTTGCAAGACTGCATATTTTCAATAATGAAGGAATAAAAGGAGTTTGGTTGGGATTGTTTTTAATTTTAACAGCCAGGTTTTGGTTTAAAATAAATCAACTACTATTGCTCATTAAAGTCTCAAATGCCAGACGCATTTAGGGCTGGGTGATTTTGTCACATGCTGATGTTGTGCATCTACAGTTGACAAATCTTATAAATGGGTAAGGGTTGGTATCCAGGGTCTGAAGACATCAGTTATTTGCCAATGTGAAGAGGCAGACTTCCTGTCTGTAAAACACAAAACGTTCACTTATCCAAAGTTAATCTTTTCTTACATTTTTATCTTGGCTATGGATTGTGTATTTAGTTGTTTAGACTTTCCTAGCATCTTTCCCTTGTGAATCCCCAAGCATTGCACATTAGTGAGTTTTAATCTCTTGCATCTAGAATTAAATCCTCTTCAGATTGAGGCTGAATCTGGGACTGCAAGATTACAATCATAAGCAACAATATGTGTTTTACTTTTTTTTAATGTATGACTGAATAACACGGGTAAATTGTGCAAAGTGGAAAATAGAATAAACTCTCTAAGTTAGAAATTGTACTGCACTTTTATCTCCATTATTTCTTTTCTGAATTAAAGTCTTATTGTAAGCAGTGTAAAGAATTTAGATCTTTCGCATGTTGTTTATAACCGAGATGGTGAGTTACATATTCATCAACACTCTATATACTGTGAATCTTTTTTTCACAAAGAGAAGTTGTTAAACACCTTGGAGGTAATTTGACAGCCAACTATATTCCATCAGCTTTTGTTCATGTGACGTTATTATTAATCTAATTGTATAACTTTTATATTTTATGGAGATACTGTTCATAAAATCAGAAACTCTAGTTTTTGCTCAAGTTTGCATTGTTCTGTGGCCCCCAGGAGAGGTTAGTCGTTTGTACATGTTTGAGTCAGGTTTTCCCAGAGCAAATAAGCATAAAATGCTAAATATGATATTTAAAAACATATGTCAACAGGAATATCAGATTGTCTCCATGAATAATGAGTTTTAACAGTACATAGATTCTTTTTTGAGATTTTCTTCAGAATATTTTTTTCTTGCAAATGACTGGCACATAGAGACTTACTTTTAACACGAGGTAAGATTGTTAACAGGTATTGTTAACAGTTACTGTCATTGAAAAAGCTATAATTTTGTGAAATAAGAAAAAAACCACTTTTTCAATTGTATAAATGTAGTAAGATTTGCAAGGACTCCCTATGAAAGTTTCTGTTCTTACAGAGGTCAGGTCTGAGACACATAAACAAGAAGTGCTACTTGAAAAAGAAAAGAAACAAAACCAAATCCCTGTCTATGGCCTACTTTCGGGTAAATAATAGCTTTTTCACTAATTAATAGAAATCCAGATACATGGAGTTGGATTGATCGTTGTCAAATAGGGTACTCCAATAGTCTCACTTGAGAGAACGATTTCAGTGATCTAAAGAGAAAGAAACAGTCTTTCTAGGTGAGTTACATGGCTAGTTCAACAAACTATATTGTTATTAGGACTATAACGTTTAGCTTTCAATGGAGCTCATATTATTTTCAGTGTCCGCTGAACAGTTTGTTGCAAAAGTTGCGTAAGTAAAACATAAGGTTTGGTGGAAATGACGAGCTGCAAAAGGAATTAAACATCTTACCCCGGAAAAGGATAGTGTTATTTTGGGTCAGTTTAAATAGTTTGAGAACAGACATAAATTTAATCCAGAAGGGCTGTTTAAGTACACTGGTTTTTAACTGGTTTTATTGTTAGGTATTGAACATTTTAAGTTCTTACTTTACAGTTGTGATGGTTTTGCATGCCCTCACAGGCCTTACCTAAGCTCTAGTGTATGCTAAAGCACCCTGAGAAGCTTAATCCCACATTGTTGAATTGTTGAATGTGATTTGGATACAGTCCAAATGACGGCTGAAAGAGGAAGACTGGTAGGAAGGATTGTATAACATCTCAGAAAACAGCTAGACTGTCTGATAAGCAGTTCTTCAGATTACTTATTAGAGTTTCAGAATAACACCGAGTAAAACTACATCATGTTGATATGAGGCACCTTAGAAACAATTGTTTTGTATCACAATCGTTAAACAATTTGTACAGTTACTGAAATATTTCCTTAACATTTTAAGGTCTCCAGGTGCCAAGTGTGTACCATAATTTTCCTCAAACACACATAAAATTGCTTAATGAATGTTGGCTTGCAGGATTATTATCTTTCCAACTAATTCCCAGTCCAATTCAACTTGGCTTTTCCTGGGCTACTTGCCACATTCCATTTTTCCCTGTGCTCTTGATGTTATGTAGGACTGAAATGCGGAATTATCTATAGTTCATTAAAGAATCAAGTACCTTAGGCTGTTGTGTTCATCTCTTATTAATGGGCAGTAAATGCAAACACGAGCTAACAAAAGACAAAGGATAAACACATTTAAGCCAGACCAGTTCCCAGAGAAATAATTTAAAGACTTGTCAAACAATTCTTGAAACATGGAAGAATGATGATTTCCCATAGATTCATTGGATGTATTCTGGCACTGTAACTTTTCATTTATATAATATTTTTTTAAGCTTGAATAGTAATTTCCATTGGAAGATCTCAAAGAGATTTACAGATATTAACAAAATCAGACTTGCAACATCAGTGTGAAGAAAAGAAGCCGGTCAATCTATTTGTTGCCAAAAATGTATCCTTGCCCCAGTTGGCTGCTTTGTTCTCTTCTGCCAGCACAGTTTCACAAAATACTTTGTTCACCAATTCCTAATTATTCTCTTCTATTTGGATTGCTTTTACATTCCCTGATTTCTGAGAATGCTCATGACTCAGATAAATTAATTAACCTCACAGGGATTGATTCTACATGAAGGAAGCCACTCGCTTATAATCTCCTCTACTGCTTCCGAATATTACTGCATGCCAATGGTCCTGCACTTCTGGAATGACTTCAGAGGGCAACTGTGGCTGGATGTAATATAAAGCATTTTTCATCAGCTTCAAGGATGGGAAGGAAGCGGAAATGTCTTCATTTTTTTCAAGTAAGCCAGGATCCATGCCAGTACTTAGTTGGTAATTTGTTAGTTGTGATTCACTGTTCAAGCAGTCCCTGCACAATGAACCCAGTTTCTTCCTGCAGGTTCACTGGTCATGCCCTACCTTTCAGCTGTTAGCTTATTTTTCTAATCATTTAAGCTGGTATTATTTTTATCTTACACGTTTAAGACGTTATAAAATGCCTTTTGCCTCCAACCATTTATTATTATTATTTTATAATAATATTCTCATCATTAACATTTTATTAATATTCTCATCATTAACATTATATTGCATTATTATATATGTTAACTATAGACCATTGAGTAATCAAATATTTGAGCATTTCTCTTATGAGCAACTTGCGTTTCATTAAAAAATGAGCAAAATACAGAGCAAATACACCCCAAAAGAAGTCCTCTAGAGAATATATCAGTTTGCCATTTGATTACTATTAAGCCCTCCTTATGCCTAGGTAGGTATATAACCTGTTTCACAGATGGCCATAATTAATTTTCTTAAGAGTAAAGGCTTAAAAGGCACATGTGCTGAAGACTGCCGCATGAACTTAACTTGATCTGTGGAGTACCCTACCAATTCCATGTATAATGGAAACCAGACTGTCCCTTTTTGCTTCATAACTGTGTCCCCAGAACCTTCTTCCTGAATTGTTTTTCTGCCTGCTCAGCTAGGGCTCTTTTTACATACCACCTGCAGTGTTTCTAGCCCTACCTTTTCTTTCTTCCAATTCATACTTCAAAGTCCCTGACATTAGCCGGTGAAGTCTGTAAAACTTAATCCTCTTAACCCTGAACGTGGTATTATTTTTGTTTGTATCTGTCCTTTCCTCCAGCCTGGCCCAGATCACTGGTGATACAGTTTACGTCTCAGTCTCTGGCATCCTTCCATTTTAGCATCATAATTCTTCAATAAAATGTTAATCAAACAAGATGCAGGTATCTGTACAGTTTGCTAGTTCTAAGCTATCAATGTTTCATGATGAAACATTTGTCTTTTTGATGTTAATAATATTTGGTAGCATCAGGTAGCTTGCTTGCTGTTAAAAAGGTCCTGAGCCAGACCACATTCCTTCAACTATGAAAATTAAGTTCTTGCCCATAAAACTCTCTGTTGTTCTTCAGTTTTTCCAGTCTGACAAGCTCACAGATCTTTACTCAGGCACTCAATTCTGTAATTCCCATTTCACAGATGAAGAAACAGGCCCAGTGAAATTAATAATTTGGTCACAGAGACTAACACATACGTATGAGTTTTACACATGCTCACATTTTCACGTCTTGACTATGTTGATCCAAATGTAATTAAATTGTCACATCTTCCTGGATATGCCAAATTAATTTGGAAAAAGAAAGAAAAAATCGCAGGAAGAAAACTTTAAATTTTATATCATTCCTATACCTGGTCAGGACAAGAATCTTCTAGTAACAATTTTTATGACCTAAATTTTAAGAAATGCAAACATTTATAAAATTATTTGTTTAAGCTTTCCTGTATATTCAGGAAATAATCAAAGGAAATGGCAAATCAAAGATGCATAGCCTTTTCTTGTGAAACTGGTTATTGAAATTTTATCTGAACCGGTTCAGCACTGCTAATTTTCATCAATGGTCCATCTTGTATAAATGTGAATATCAGAACAAAATGGACTAATTCAGAGCACATTTGACAATATGTTGTGTCTTGGTCTTAGAAAATGTTGAGCATAGCAACTTAGTTTATTTCAAACTGCTTTGGGTTCCTAAGGAACACATTCTGGAATTCAGGAGATTAGTAGGTTTAGACATATTTGAATTATTATTCTTGTTGATTTTTTAGAATTTCCAGCTTATTGGGTTTTAGTGATATTTTGGGGGGGTTTTATTAAGTGAAACACAATAACAATCCTGTTACATAATAATTCCTCGTACTTACCCCAGTGAGGTACCTCTTTCTTTTCCTTCTTGCGCTCCAGGGACAATTTTAAGACCTCTCCCCCTCCCAGCGCCTCTGCTCAGTCCTGGTTTCTGTCTCTGCTGTGGTTTAAAGATGATGAGACAAAAGAGTCCAAACTCAGATCTCTCAGATCATGGGACTATGGGTCCATTCCTTTGACATACTCCCATTCTCAGCATCTTCAGCAAAGGCAGTATTTGCAGCTGCCTGCAAGATATTTCTTCAGAGCTGCCTCCTCCCTTAAAAAGGCTGTAAAACTCATTTGCCAGTCTTTGCATTCATGGGACCCGAGTCCCAGTTCTGTGTAGTGTTTGTAAAAATAATACAGAAGTAGCACTGCCCTCTTCTTCTAAGGAGAGTGATAGCTGCTCAGTGTTCATTGTTTTGTTTACTCAACTTCAGACAGAAAAACCTGATGCTGTGGGATATTAAATATCTTGAACCATGTTCAAGTGACTAGGATCCTGGAGAGCCAGTATGCTCTTAGCATAAGTTTGTAAAGCCGTTGTTCTTGCCTGTCTTCACCAGAAGTCTGATTACACTGCTGTTATATGTCACTGCTCCTCACGTACAGTCCAAAAATGGATTCTTCAAAGGAGAATTCTATCTTCAAACTTTCTTTTATTTATAAGACCAGGTTTTATTCTGTCTGGAAAGAAAAAAAAAAGTATCTGCAGTCCAGTGGCTTTCTGCTTTATTGTGGGAATTGACCAATTTCTGTAGGCTATTGGGCAGGTGATAGAAGCATATGTTGACAATAAATGTATGTGTCACATGAGAATTATTTATTCATTTCTGGTATTTAATAAGTACAAAGGAGACAGAATACCTAAATGTTATGGTTTAGTTTTGTTCTGTTCACTTGTTTTGTTTCTTATGTTAAGAGTATGAAATCTTCTCAACATTTTTGGTCAAGATCCTGTGCTATTTTCCTGTTGGCAGGTTGTCTTAATTCCTTCTTCTGCAGGTGAGGTATCTTCCAAGAATAATTGTACCAACTCTTTGTGCCTATATCCGTAATACCATACCATACTTCAGAAGCAGAACTCAAGAACTTTCTTATGTTTTCCTGCCTAAGGAGATACTTGTATATGTCATGGTCAAACTGCATTATATCTTGAAATGGCAGCTTCACAAGACGAGAGCAGTATGGTGACATGACTCTGTATTCAGGAGACTTTAGAGACCATGCTGACATATCATAAATTCAGTAGGATTACATGTGCAAAGTTTTGAAACTGGTACTTTTTTTTTTAGTTAGCAAATAATACAGAATAAACAACAGTAAAGAGCGTAAGCATTGGTAAACCAAAGCGCCTAAAATTTGGAAGTGCAAAATGTTAAAGCACCAGCTCTGACTGTGCTCACACTTTATAGACATCCCATGGACCAGGCTGACATCAACTGTGGCAAGAGCTGCAAGGAAAAAGGGAGTTGTCTTGAGCTAAACATCTTTAACTGGCATGGCAATGCGGGTAGCTGGGTACCATCCCATGTTCTGCCATGTGGGTAGTGGATAAACATATCTGTGCCATAATGTGTTTGGTATCTGTCATTTTTAATAACATTTGATTTTACAACATTGGTATCCTTTTAATGTAGTGTAATTAGCTGTAGCTCATTACTCTTTTCAGGTTAACTGGTTCAACTCTTTGGGCCAGTGCTGTACTGGAATCCATGCCCAGAGGAGAGATTTTCTGCAAAGTTGTTTTAAACCATTCTAGGAAGTGACTCAGGATAATTGCCTGTGTAATAGGCTCTCTTGGCTTCCTGGAGTCTTTTAAAAATAAATCCTTTGCAAGAAGAGAGAAAGTCGAGGAAAGGAAAGCAAAAGATTATGCCAGTCAAGACATTTAAATTTGATACAGTCCACATAATTTGCCTTTCCTTCCAACCCAGACTCCCCTGATGTTTTGTAACACATGGTGATTGCTGCTAATATGGTATATCATTGGTGGCATTTCTGTCTGTATGATTGACTACTGTATGCATGAGATTTTTCCCCTCTAAGTCATATCCCTGGTTTCTTCAAAGCATCTGTGCTTTAACAGTTGTCAATCCAGTATGTGTGTGAAAGAAGCCAAGAAACTGTTTGTCCCACAAAGCTCTCAAAGGACCCTGGTTAACCTGAATTCACTATATAGTTTTGGTGGAAAACATAATAAATCTAAGTTAGCTCTTGGAATAGCTAGTTAGGCTGTGATATATTACAAAAATGTTTTTTAATTCTGATATTATATATACAGAATAATTTTAGTTTGCAACTGTCCAAGCAGTCTGGCCTACTCAATTCTCTCTAGTCTAGTTGACTGCTGCAAAGGAGTCAGAGCCTCACCGCAACTCCTTGTGTAGGACAGAGCTCACTCTTTCCTGTCTCCTCTTCTGCCAGTGATGGAGGCAAGGTGTTCTCAGCCTGTGTGCCTTCTGTCTACCCTCATCTATGAGTAC
The DNA here is from genome assembly GCA_028858755.1 of Ara ararauna. NCBI lineage: Eukaryota > Metazoa > Chordata > Aves > Psittaciformes > Psittacidae > Ara > Ara ararauna. The sequence goes on from CM054379.1 coordinate 104,764,239, forward strand.
TGTCCAGCAAGATTAAGCCTGTTGCTAAATTTAGTTCAGTCTGTCCCTCAGTCTCTGAGTTCAGTCAGTGTACTGCAGAGATACTCACTTTGGAAGTCTTACTCTAACAATGCGCTATGGTTTATTGAAAGTGCTCCTTCAGCTGTGTGAGGCTTTTTCTCACCTTTTATTAACTTTGATACTGGAGGAAACTGAGTTTTAAGTGCTGTCACTTCATTGCCTAGCTTTAAATACAGGTTTATCCAGTGCCATCTACTGATTACAATACTCAGACACCATCCTCTGCACGATCCTGTGTGGCCAAAGGGACATTGCAGGTAAACTGTGATAGAGCACCAGAAATTCGTTCCTCTCCCTTTCCTGATATGTAGGGTACAATCCCTTGCATGGGAAAAAAATATGGCAGTCTTAGAATGATCCTGCTTGCTGGCACATGTGTATCTGCAGCTGATCACCAGCTTGCCTTCCCATCACTTAAACTAGCACTTGGTAAACCATGGTACTACTTCAGGCCTCAGAAATAAAGACATCTACGAGATCTGTAAGTGGTTTCACTCTGGTCAGCACAGTGGAGAATTAAATCTGGAGCCTAAAAGTACACAGAGAATAGAATTCTGTCATGCAAAATGAAAAGAAAATCACTGGGTGCATTTTAAAACTATGGCCAAGGCTGTGTGCCTCTGAGGACAAAGATAGGGCGCTCTGCATGCATTGGTGTGTACTATTCTTTTGAACATATGCCATAACTTTGTATTTTCTGACTTCAGTGGATTAGAAAAAATCCTGGCATGTTCCCAGAACTGAAATATATGCAGAAATAACGTTCATAGCAATACCAAGTGCAAGGGGAAAAAACTGCAGCATCTGAAACAACCTCATGCTTGAGGGTGTAAACTGATCAAGTGTGGGGTTTAAGGAAGAATTTCTTTTCCCTCTTTACCTCCCAGTTCTTATATGATATTCCAGCCCACAACTGGCTGAATGTAGTGTGTTTTCCATTCTTTGTGCTCTGAATCATCAGGTATCTAACCACTGCTTGAGTCAGTGTACTAGACTAGGGAGCTGAATGGTCTGCTCCACTATGACAGCAAGAATAGTATTTAAATATGGTTTCATTTCCTTTACTTGATTATTTTGTTATGTAGCACTAAGGAAGTGACAACTGAACTGCTATAGTTGCTCATGTAAATATGTGTTGAGACTAGTTCAAATTGGAGGAGCACATATTGTCTTGTTTTGTCAGTCATGCACTAGTGATGCAGAGTCTCACTCTGTTCCTTGTTTTTTGTGGCTGAGTAATGCCTATGCTTGTGTTGGTCCAGTGCGCAAGGTTGATTTTCACCTTCCAAAAATGGCTGCCCCTAGTATCTTCTGGGAGAAGTACTGTTTTAAATAAATCATGTTTAAAATGGATAAAATTGTGCTCCCACATACACGCTCACATCCTAATGGAAAGGGTTCACTTGTATAAGAAACAGGAGTACAGATTGCCCACAGATGGGGTCTTCATACTCTTCATATCGTGGTGGTGTGTTCTGAAAAGAGCTCCTGTTGCATCTTGTTGGAAGTGAGTCTTACGTGATTCAGTGCAGAGGTTATGAATATACAATGATGCAGCTGGCTATTCTCATTTCCTTAAAGAAATGCAAAAGGTTCATAGTGAAACCATCTTAATCCATAGTAACTGGAAATTTATAGCACTTCTGACGGGATGGATGTTTCTATTTTAGCAACTACATGCTAAGAGGCATATCCCTTCAGGACAGAAATGAAATGTGCTACTCTGGACACAGGCTAATAGCAGCTTTCACTGTCATTGTCCCTGTCATGTATGGGTAAAAAGAACATTTTTCTCTCTTAGCATTTCATTCTTTCTGCAGTTTTCTTTAAATGAAGGAATCCCATTTGTGCTTGGGTCACACTATTGTTATTCATGCTTTACTTCTGTGTGGTGATCAGGATGTCCATGTTCTTCTGTTTTCACTCTTTAGGGAGAAGGTGTAATATAATCTTACAATTTAAACAGAGAAAGCAGGAGTCGTGGATAGCCATCTCATTTTCAACAAATACCAGGAGCCTTTAGAATGCTTTAAAGAGTTTATTAACCACAGGAGCTTAGGCATTGAAAGCTGGTAGGAGCTGAAACTACCCCTAAAGAACTGATCTGGTATCTTACAAAGAAACCCTGAATCACTCTTCCCTTCAGAGTTCCATGCAGATTTCTATGGGACAAGCTGCCAACAGGTAGCAATGTAGTGCCAGGGTTGGTCTTCAATAAGAGTAGTATGCAGCATGGCAGGGTGGGGCCTCATGCCCTGAATTATCATTGTTGATCTTAAGTAGGCAAGTGGCAAATCTGTTAGCCAGAGGGGCCAACATCACCACTTGTTCAGTGGTTGAATTACCTTGTCAAGACTGGGTTCTTTTTATTATTTTTCATTATATATGAAAACATTTTACTTCCTTTGCTGAACAGAATCCTGCTTTGGTGCTGGGAATATTTTCTTGCGCCTGCATCTGCCAGATTCTTAGACCCATCTTTTAAGTATAAAAATGGAAATCTTTTCAAAGAGACACCATTTTCTTCTGGAATTTATATCAAGGCTTTTGGCCATATTAGGGGCTAGCTGCCATTAGAAAACTATCAGAGCAAACTTGATTTTAAGCCTTTTGAAGTTGATCAGATGATTGCTATTGATTTCCAAGAACCCTGGCTCATGTCCAAAGGTGATGATGGTAGAGCAGAAAAGACAAAGTGTATGTATATGAAAAAACTAATCCACACAGCCCCAATTGGTAAATTTTCTCTGCCAGTAAGATGCACAGAAAAGAACCTTGGCTTTACACTTTGAAATAGCACTCGCATCTCCAAAAGTGGTACCAAGACATATGCTTTTTATAATTGTTTACAAATGGAAATGATGTGGTATAAAAAAAAAACAACCAGTTGCTTATAATAGCAGCACATTTGTAGACTCCTCCAGAATATGCTGAACGTGTTTTGAATTTCTTAAAAAGGTCTGTCTGTATTTGGGCAAGGCTGAGTCAAAGACTTTCAACCTATATCACTTCACCTTCAGACTTCAGTTTCCTCATCTCTTAGATGGGACTACTGGTACTTACAGGCTTATAGGCAAGCTCAGCTCCTAAATGCAAAACAAAGAGGTCTTATCAGTCCAAATTTATTATCACTCGCCTTGGCAGGATTACACCACTAGAGCATTTCACTTTTAAAGTCCTGCGTAACATTAATGCCAATACTTGTGCTTCAGTTTCTGCCCTAGCATCTCTTCTGTATAACACTGTAAGTGGCTTTTAGAGCAGGTGAAAAATGTCAGACTGTACAATACTAAAGAAATAATAGAGATGCAAATAGGCAGAACATAATAGAGATCAAAGATCAGATTAATTTTCTGAGCTTGTATTCATCTGACATGAGACACTTTTAAAGGTATTTTGACCTTAGGAGGGAAGCTGGCCCGAATGCCTGAGCAAACATTTCAGTTGGAAGGGGGTAGTGCAAAACTGAAAGAGGACGTGGACAAGATGCTTGGAAGGGCTGTTTCACTCCTGTTATAGTTAAATCCAGTCAAAGCCTGGACACAGCAGAGGTCTGGACTACCAGTGCGTGTGTGAGACCTCTTTGCCAGACTTGATTCAAACACTGTTTTGGCACAGCTGAGAGACTGGAAAATACAGCTTTCTAAATAGGGACTTTCATGACAGATAGTTACATGCTGGGTGTGGATATAATATACCATGGGTAGAAAAGTACAGAGGTTGTCTTTTGCCAGGGACTTATACAACCACATCTGTAGTTCCCCACCATTTCCTCCCTGACCCCCCTTGGAGTAGTTTTCTATCCAAAAGTGTAAAAATTGCAAATCCCCCAAAACTGCAATCTGAGCTTTACCTAGAGAAACTTAGATTGTTCATTCCACAAATACCTCTTAGGGGCTGTCTGACTTGGAGGGAGAGAGGCTGGTCTGAAAGTGAAAACAGTAGCAGTTCCAGTCTCACTACAATAGCACTGGCAGCTAGAGGAGCAGCACAGGCATTTCTCTATGTGGATTACAGGACTGCAGAACAGGGTGGAGCTGTGCAGAGACATGGACACTATGGTGTAAGTGCAGCTGCAGCAGCAAATATTCTCATGTTTTTGCTTGTTTTCAAGAACAAATCCCTGAAAGTACCGCTTGCCTTTCTTTTCTTTCTCCTCTGAAATATTGTGAAGCCAGCTTGGCAGCACACTGCTGAGGTTTAGCAATAGTTTCTCCCAAAGGTATGCAGAGAGACTGATGGTGCAGGGTTTTGCACTCTTTGATATGTAGATAGGGGTGACGGGATGAGTGAGGTGAAAGGAGAGAGAGGGAGGGAAGAATGTATCTTTGAAAAACTATAAAATTAACTGGATTTCAGCTCCTTCATGTTGTGGTAGCAGGACAGCAAAATCCCAAATAAGCCCTAGGCAAAATCTAACTTCCTTAGGCAACTGTGCAATGCAAGGATTTCTTTTTTAACCCTTTAATCCCTTGTGCAGCCAGCAGTTCCTGTTTTATGAGGATGACAGGCAATTTCCTGGCTCCCTGAGAATGAAGTCCTGTCCCACTCTGTTTGCTAGGTTACTGACAATAACAGATCCTAACACAAGTATGAGATGTTGCTTGCAAAATCTGATGTATTTAGCACCTTGAGCCTGAACTTGCTTAATATTAAGCGCTCTCCAAAAAAACCACTGCTTCTGCAGAGGAAAGACATGTCTCTCACAGCCAAATCCTAACTGTAATAGGGTCATGCATGAAGGAGGCAGCTACTACAAGGAGAATCTCCCCATGAAAAACTTGCAGAGGTACTGGTACAGACACATAGTGTGAGTCCCAATGATTCTTAATAATGTCTTTTTGTTATTATTTTTACCTCAACATTTCAGATATTCCTAAGCCCTCTCCATGAGAAGGCAGTAGTTCTGTGGGGTGCTCAGCTGTATTTATTTACAATTAAAATTCAGTGCTACATACATGAAATTAACCTTATCTTCTCCCATCTCACACCTGGATGTCCCATCTTCCTTCCCCAAGCAGAGATGGGAGCAGTTCTGGGAACAGCTGTGGAGGCAGCTGTCCTCTTCACTGACATCTTTTTCTAATGAGATCCATGACAGAAACAGCTCATTTTCCCAGGCAGATGCAAGAGTTTAATGCCTCCTGTGTGAGCTTACATACTTAGCTAGCACTTGTAGGTTTAGAAAGTTCTTTGCCAGTGATGAGAGAGTGGTTAGTCTGTACAATTGCTGTTAGGAGGGATGACGCCCTTGAACATAAACACAAAGCTGGGCTGAGAAGCAGAAGCTATGTGAATTACACAATATAATGCTCTGTGCTCTTAGTAATTGCCTTTAACAACCAAGCAGTCACAAGAAAGGCCATTGCAAGTCAGCCCTCCCTGGGCTGAGTTGTTTTGCTAATGGAGTAAGTCTGCAAACATTTTTCCTCTTGAGGGGGGCAGAGTGGGTTGCTGGGGCAGAGAAAGGGGAGTAAAGGAGGAAAGGTGAGGACTGGGAGGGAGTTGTGCAACAATCTCCCCTGCAAAATGAAGTAGAGCAAGTCCAGTTAGCTGTGCTGAGTGCAACAGCAGGTTGATGTAACCACTGTGCTGGCTAATGTAATGGGGGTGGCCTTTACTGGGCAGATGTTCAAGATCTAATCCCCACTAAGAGATGCTATGCCATGCCATGTAAAGCAAGCTAGGCTGAGCTGGGGAAAAAGCAACCGTACTGACTGCATGTGTAAGGGAGCATGTGTTCTCAGAGCTAGATCCTGCAGGGGTGTACTTTGGAGGTGAAATCTCTAGACTTGGAAGGAATCATTTTGGATCTGATGTGCTTTACCATGACATATCAGAATCCTTTTCCTCTACCCCATTCATTTCTTATTATACTTTGTTTCCAGTAGCCTAACAGCTCCTTTCCCAAGAAACTGCTTTATTTTCTTAGCAACAGCCTAATCACATTGGCTGGCAACGTGAAAGAAAATAAATCCTTAAGAAATATAGTGACGTGTTAGAAACCTGTATGCTGTAATACAAGTTCAAGAGCTGTCACAGCCAAGACAAGTGTCTGGGAGCCACAGACTCTTTTACCTGCTTCAGCAGTTAGCCTGTCTAAAGTGCATTGGGCAATACAAAAATAATACATACAAAATTTCTGAAAGCTGAGAGGGTGAAAAGAGGAGCTTAGGGAGGAGATAATTCCAGATTTTGGGATGTTTAGAAGTGACTGCTTTCTTTCTGTCTCATGAGTCCTCTCTCTATCCTCCCACTAGTGAGCAACACTACCTGCAAGGATTTACAAGCCTGGCTTGCAAGGGCTGTTAGTCATGGTTCAGGAGGAAAGTTGCACACTGAGTGGAAAGGTGGGAGGAGGAATGGTGAAGGAAATACTGATCTTATAGGAGATAAATTTAGTGTCTCATGAGAGTGCATGGGTCATCTCTCAGCATCCTTGAGTTTGGATGAGGCTATACCCGGCAGAAAATTGCTAGTTGTTCTGCTGGTGAACACTGACCCTGGAAGCAAAAGAAACACACTATATGGACAGGGCAAACATCTTTTCACTTTTGCTTTGTGCAACAGAAAGCAATTCCCTGTTAGAGCTTATGATAGTCACAATGCAACCCTGAGGTTTTAAAAGTCTATATTATGTGTTATGAAGTGCAATCTTATAGTTTCATATTGCTGAGTAAGTAAATTCTCTAGATACCCTAGTGGCCTTACCACACTGTATCACTTAGCTGCTGCTGTTGTTGCTGTTTATTTCAGTTGTGCTCCTTATGTGTCTTGGAGATCATTTGGTGCATCTTGAAATCAGCTGCAAAAATTTTTCTTAACAAGTCCAGACCTGGTATGCACTGACTGTTTTATTGGCAGGGAGGCATGGCAAGAGCTGAGCAGCATCTTGAAGGCATCTCCCAGGCAGTTTGGTTTTGCTCCATCTGCCTTATTTGACATAAAATTCCCCCAAGGTCCAGTGGAATCCCAGAAACCCAGCTAATCCCTCCAGGCCAGCCATCTGACCTAGGGATTGAGCAATCAGGGGACACCATTTCCTGACACTTAGGGGAAGGATGTGTGGGAGGTTTGGCTCTCAGCATTTTAATCGCTGAGAATTTTCAAACCTGGGTCAATCCTATGGAGATCTGACAGTCTCTCCCTTCCCTGCCCTTGAAGCCCCCCGGCAAGCACAGCATGTTCCTGAATTAAAAGAAAGCTGACTGCTCAAATTTTTATTGGATGAAAGCATTTACATGTATTTTTCCAGTGCTTTTTGATGTGTTAATGATTGACAGTAGTGTCTCTCATGGCTTTTCCATTTACCGGTTGTGTTCACACTCGTTTGAACTGAGGCATTTGCAGAAAACTGGTGGCAGTATGCAGTAGATCTGATTAATTTATCATCTTTCTGCAATTCAGTTTAACAGTGGAGTCACTTTGGTTTGGCACTACTCAGTCATTATCAATCGGGCTGAGGACTTGTCATCTTCCAAGATCTCTGTAGGTATTAAGTTTCATAATGCTATGTAAATTAGTTAAATGGGATTTATTGTGTTGGATTCTCAGCCAGGTCAAATAGGAGTAAGGGGTCCACTGTAGCTATGACAAATGTGTTCCAGCTGAGGATTTGGCCCAGTGTCTTCAGAGTTGTAGTGAGTGACCTGAGGCACAGGCGGTACAAGTCTGCTCTCATCTGTACTAGTGAAAATTTTTTGTAGCATTGTATTGTTCAAGAAACTTATTCCAGGCTTCAATTACAAGTAAGCTCAAGTAGCATCAGCATTTGGTTCAGAGAAACTGAGGCCCAAGTTGTGCAAAGTAGCCTATAATTTTGGCTCTTTATTTTTAGTGTTTTGTTAAGGCACCAAGATACTCAAAAATTGAGACAGCCAAAATTATAAGCTGCTTTTGGAATGCTGGCTGACTTGAACAAATCTACATAGTGGATATGATTCTTCTCACATACTTTTTACAGCAGTGTGACCCTCTATGAGGGTCAGTAAAGCTACTGCTGTTTTATAGCAGTAAAAGTCGCAGAGGAATGCATCCTATGTTGCTGTAAGCTCCCATGAGCTTTGGTATATCTGTCCTGTACTCACATTCTGTTTCCCTTGACATATCTAGGGTGTACACAGCTTTGATTTGCTGAGAACCACATCGCCACATGCCCGCAAACACATCACATGCTGAGCAGTAGTGCAGCCTCAAGCTTTCTGAGTGTTGTGTATTAAATGTGTACCTGATTATGGTCAAACAGGCTTTTCCCACCCTTAAGCTTTGTGCCTAGTTTTTATGTTGCCCACAGTCCATGTTCCATGTCAGATTTATATTTTCAGTGTTCCACCTCAACACTTGAGATTTTGGCTTCTCTGGTGATTTCTATGATGTCAGATAATGTCTTCTGGCAGGAAGGGTTTTCTAGACTTGTGACATCATGGAGTAACATATCTGACAAGGAGAAGTTTATGGGTTTTAGATTTTTTATAAAAGTTATTCTGAGAGTATGTCAGGCTTATTTGAGTAATAAGGTTTCTGTGGAGTTAGGAATTACAGAAACTTAAGGTAGAAAGAAGGAAGTAGATAAGAAAGGGAGGAGATCAGAAGGGTTGTAGGAATGCAAGGAGTGGGAGCTGGAGATCAGAAGGCTGTGTTTAGACTGCATGAAAATGTTAATAGGGGTAACCTTGAGGAACTGAGTAAAACTTTGACGGCAAGAAAGGAACAGGCTCCCTCCCTGAATAACAAGTGCTTGCTCACTTCCCTGTTTTGCTGGCTTCAAAGTAATAATCACTGAAGTTGGTATTTGTGCTCATGAGCTTTGAAGTTCACATTTTTGTTGAGTATTTTTCTCTTCACTGTGTCCTAAGATGACCTAAATTCAGGCAGTGCATGTGCAAACCCAGCTCTTCTTTGAATTGGGGAAAAAGCAGATTTGTGAGACCCAGCAACTCTATTCTGCCTCCTTGGTATATTACCTTTTTTAAGAAGGCATAAACAAGGACTAATTTTTACTGTTATGGCTTTTATTATTCAAGGTAGTGAACAAGCCTGATCTGGGGGACTTTGTATTTTGTTTGATGTTTGGAGGGACAACGATTTTATCTGCTTGAAAATTGAATTAATGAGCCATGAAGTCTTAAGAGATGGAAATCTACACAGTGCTCTCTTCATCCTTGAAGAAAGTGCTCAGGTCCAATTTAACTTTTTAGATCTTGTTGGAAGATGTGTTCCCAGGACATTTTCATAAATTAAATGCACACACACAAAAGGGGGAGGAACATTTCTGCCAAGGAGCACAATCCAGGTTGGATTTCATTGTCAACAAGTCATGCAACGATACATTTCAAGGGTTTCATTTCATGTGGCAGGATTCCCTTCTCCCAAGACAAATCTGTGGGAAGAGATGAAAAATCTTGGAGAATGGGTCTACTGGTAGCTATTAAACATGATCATCTGGCTGTACTCCCATCTCCAAGTCCTAAACAACTGAAAGGATTGAGCAGGGGTAGGATCAGACTATATATGGTATATTTGTATGCTTCCCCTAACCATCTGCAGCTGACCATTACTTGGAGATAGGGCACTGGTTTAGACAGACTTCTGATCTGACTCTATGTAGTCATTTTTTTATTCCTGTGGTCTTTGAGAGAGAAAACACTGTAAAGATCCTCTGATGTTTCAGCTATCCTGCAAGAGAGTAACAGTTGTATCTGTAAGATGTGGCCTGAAGAACCTGACCAGGTACCTTACAAAACTCAAGAAAATTATTCACATTTTACAGTCCTTCAAGTGCCAGAAATGCACAAGACGAAACTACCTTTATTTTTAGAACTGTTTCTGTCTCCTTGTCAGTGAAAAAAGTGACCAGCATCTCTACTCGTTCCCCAGTTCAAAAGTAGATTACAAACAGTGACAATATTTTTTTTTGCAGAAATTATATACTTTCTAGCCCCCTCCAGTTATTTTTAGAAATGTTTTGTGGTTTCCTTTGCATTTAAATATTTCTCTAAATCTGAACATTGCAAGCAGGCTTACTCATCAGTAGTATCATTGTTACTGATGTTTTCATGAATAACAGATATTTTGAGTGCTTCCATTTTCCAGGAAAGCTCCATGCTTTAAAAAAAAAGGGCTATTTTTAGGTGTTTCAGTCTGGTCTTGAAAAATCATTTATCTCTTCGCACGATCTTGGTCCTGCACTGTCTTCTGTTTTCTTTCAAATCTCCAGAAGGCTGTGACAGAAATACGTGGGAATTCCATGTTGCTCTGCATCAGCCTGCCAAATCTGCTCCTTTCCATGTCAGGTTGAAGGGAGCAACCTTTCCAAGAAGGAATGAAACAACTTTGGAGCTGTATAAGCATCCTTGCTTCTGCTGATCTGTGAGTAAAGTTTCCTGGACTCTTGTAGAATTGTAAGATGATTTCCTTCTAACATGTGGCTATTTTTTTCCCCAAGAATGTTATAACAGTCCAGTCCCTCTGAAAACATGTAGTCAATAAATCTTCAGCCTACACTACAGAAAATTCTGTACTTCCAGTGGTTTAAGATCAAACCCTGAGTACTGTGGGTATTGTGGGTACTATGCTCATTAGCCAGATTGTTTCTGATAAAACTGGGGTGATCTCAATGGACAGTTCCTATTTAACTAGTAAGAGTTAAATGAGGAGAATATTTTCTTGTCTGCAATCATACACTGTATAGATACGTGAGCATAAGTCACATATATATAGTTAAAGTTAACAATCTATTCTTTGCATTCAGCACTTTCATTTGGAAAATTTCCAAGCACTTTACAAATATTAATGGATTTAGCATTTGGGGAAACTGAGGCACAACTTTCTTAGATGCATGCAACCTAATGGTCATCTGTACTGTCATATAAATACTCTCACTGCAGGTAGGCTAGAGACCCATATTTTTGTTTTTAGCCATATTTATATCCTCTGAAGTGTTAGTTTAACAAAATCATAACAATTAAAATAAAATATTATAACAACATCTTTATAATTGGCACATGTAGCCTTGTGTCTGGTAGAGAAGCCATATATTCACCAACATCATTCTTCTCCCAGAATGCAAGTATATGACCCTACTGCAGAATGGGTACTCCTCCCATTTCTTTCTCCCTCCCCTGTATCTCCCCAGAGCCTCTAGTTACAATCCCCAGTTCTTCCTACTCTCCAGCTTCATTTAATATTTGCCTACATGGAGAGTATGAAACTTGGGTACTGCTGATAATGATTGTAAGAGATCTGCCCTAACTAGGTGGAATGGGTTTATTTGCTAGATTAAACAGCAGACATCTCTAGAAAAAGCTTGCCAGGATATCATTATTTCTTACGAATGTTGTCAGGAATGGGGGCCATCCGCTGGTGCAGACAGTCTTGGTTTTCTCACTGAGTCACTGACCATTAAGATGGGATGTCTGGACTGTGAGTGCCCTGCTTAAATCCATTTGGCAGAATCCTGACCCCCTCCAGGCAGGTGACCCCATCAGCATCTGCACAACAGATGAAAAAAAGCAAAATCTTGACGAAACACGAGGGGACTTCAGTCCTTTGCTAATTTTGCAGCCAAGTGTACAGTGGGAGCCAATTAAACTATGTTTCTAACAAACAGCTGAATGCACAGAGAGACAGTTGGTTTTGTTCTCGCCTGTGCTCTGATCTGTCAGCATCCTCCTGCACTGTTATGCAGGGATAGAGTAATAACCATGCTAGGGCCCTACCAATATGAACTGTCTTCCAACTGTGCCCTACTGAGATATGAACTTGCCCTCATTGCTTGTTTCATACTTTTACTGCCCTCTGGGTCAGGCATCCCAATGAGTGAATCTCTCTGGTTCTCTGTTGTAGAGGCTCTGAAATGTGTTGCCAATGACAGAAGTACAAAGCTTGACCTTAGCCTTTCATCATCAGCAGGTTTCAGTCTGTGAATGTGAATGAGTCTTTGGCACTCGCCATTAATAAGTTATAGGGAGACAAACAGATACACTTTCTGAGTAGGTGAGGTTTTCCTTGGGGGACCCATGAACTGTTTTCCAGCTGTGTCTGGGTTTATCTAGAATAGTTTCACGTGCCTGCTGGGGGACATGTGTTAAGCTATAAATGTCCTACTGTGCCCTTCATGACACATTTTATGTTTAAACAGAGGCAAAACTTAGCAAGCAACTCCTCACTGCCTTATCCCCTGCTTACTTGCAGTGGTGATGTTTAGTGCATTCACATGTATCAGGACATCTCCAGAGGCCCACAGTCTTTCTGATTTACACATCTGTTAGTATAGCTACGCTACTGTGAAATGGGAGCCTTTTCTAAGAAAATACTCGCTGTAAATACAAGCTGAACTTGACCTAACATAATATATTAACATTTTCATGTGGTGTCACTGTATTTCAAATAAAAAACAGTTTAAGAATTCCACTTCATCTCTCTTGAGAGTCAATTTTTAAATTACCAACCTCTATTTTTGAAAGATATATCAACATACAATTCAGATTACATAGATATCAATATTTTTTCTCACTTTGACTTTAAAGATACTACCTGTAGCTGTATGTATTTTTATCTACAGAGCATGAATATTCAAGTAAGAGTGGACTAAATTATAACTGAATTATGATCTCTAGAACCAGATATCAGAGCTCAGGGAGATTATATACTCTGTGCAATGAAGTAATTTGTCATTGTCAACTTCTTTAAACTAAGAGTGAAAATGGCTGCTTCACATCAGACTGGAAATCTTATCTAATTCTGCTTCCCCCTGGTCCTCAAAAACTCTGATTTTAATGTGTGACAGTATTGGAATAAATGTGCTGTGGAGTCTAATGGACTATGTGTCTACTATGCAGTTGTCTGTGATTGTAGTAAACAGGACATGATGACCCTGTAGTCCTATACTCCCATGAATGCACATGACACAGAATTCAATTGACCACCCTACAGGCTCTGGTGACGTGGGAGTGAAGCAAAGTAAAGTGGAAGCAGATGGTGAAAAAGTCCCCTCTGTGTTTTGCCTTTTCTTTCAAGGATGCTGCCTTAAGTCTTTGATTCAAGCAGCCTGCTGAGGAAATATGTCTCTGAGCTATGATGAAACAACACTAGGAACGCTGTTTTCAATTCTGGGTAGTGAATGCTAAGTGGTTACACAGTGATAGGGAGAGATAGGCAACCTTCGTTTTTCCTTTGAGCACTCATTAGTCATGGTCTTTTGGGATTCTTTAGCTCTTTCAGGAGTACAATTAATTCACAAAGAAGCTAGAGGGATCTGGGCAGTTTGGTGCCAGACTGGGCAATGCCTCCAAAGAAGTAGGAAATAATCTTTGACTTCCGTTAGAAATTCTCCCATTGTTAATCTTGGGCTTGCTTCTGGGGGCTGGCCACTGCCATTAATTGTTTGCATGACTTGGGGTATGTGCTTTCCAGTGTGCTTCTGTTTGTCTGTCTATCTGTCTGTCTATCTACTTACCTATCTACCTACCTGTTTGCTTGTTTGCTTGTAATGGAATGGCCCAGGTCACGTGGATTTATAAGCTTTTTTATTTTCTGTTTAGGTTGTGTGACTGTAAGTCCATGAGCCTTTTAGGTTCATGCATTTGTGGTGTTTGGACTTTCAAATCTGAAGTTCTCATTAGCATTCTGGAGGCTTTTGCCATTTGCGGCAGTTCATACCCACTGCATTTTGTGATGTTAATCATGTGGGGAATAATGGGCTTTGTAGCCACAGTGAAGCTGCCTGAGAAATTCACTCATGGTATCACAGAAGTAGTTTTCCCAGTTCTGTGATGCCTCGAAGCAGTCTAAAAAATCTCGATGTAAAGTAAGATTACCATGCTGGATTTGTTTTGTGTCTCTCAACTTCAGCTGTGTTGAGTGTCCCCTGAAGCTTTAGGGTCACAGTGAATGTGGTACTGCTCTCAGGCAAATGTACCCAGTCTTGAGTTTTTGCAGCAGTCATTGTGCATGGTTCTTAAAACACCAAGCTCACTTTTACTTACTCACTGAGCAGAGACATAGTAATCACTGCATTATATTAGCGTCTGTATATCTGACACACCCAATGATTTGTTTGCAGATTTTCCCACACACAAAGAAGTTGCCACTTCTTAATTTGGGTCATTTTTGCCGTGGCTGTGTCAGATGTCATTTTCCCTCCAGATATTTTTGGGTGTAGCTGACTGCAGTAGAGAGAGAGGACAACACAAGCCTGCCTTTTGCAGCTCGCCTAAGTTGCACCATTAGAGATCATTAAAACAGTGAGGCAGTTGGAATAGGTGATCATTGTAGGTCCCTTCCAACTGAACTATCCTATTCTATACCTGTTTATGGGTGTCTGGTTTGCTTTCCTTTTTTCTATGATGTACCTTCTATCCATATGGTTACAGCTGTTCTTTCCTTTTGCCCTCCTTTCTTTACCCAGCAGAGGAGTATGATAGTCCTGGAATGTAGTATGGGCCTAACTAGATGTCACCGCACTGAACCACTGGGCCAATACAGGTATTTAAGTTTTTTATTGCCATTTCGTTCAGTAAGAGTATTTTATTATGCTTCTGTTTCATTGGGCCTGTCTGAAGTGTCAGAAAGCCTGTGGCTATGCTTATCAATGTTTCCTGATTTTTTCTTTTGCCTTGTTTGACCTGTGTTAGCTATGGGAGGGCTTCTGCTGTAAAATGCACCAGAGCTGACTAAGTGGCCCCTTTTCCTGCCCACTTCGCCAGTTGTGCTGAACCAAGTAGGAGCTATTGGATATGCAAGCATAGAAGGCAAGGAAGAGTTTTCTTAACTCAAGGAAAAAAATGAGTTGTAAATAGGAGTTATGCTGCTGGTTTGGCCAATAATTATAGGCTGTAGACTTCACAGATTCCAAAAGCTAAGCAAGCTCTACCTTGTTAATACTTGGATAAGACTCTAAAGTCTATAAAAAGCTGTGCTGGTCATTTAGAAGCATGTATCACTTTTGATTTGGGTTCGAGATCAAAATCTGTGGAATTTGACATTATAGGGTATCAGAGTTTCTTGCCTATGTTCTTCAGTGCTTTTGAGCACCTAACTAGTCTTAGAGGAAAGGATTCAAGAGTTCCCTTGAATCTTCAAAAGTTGAATCTTCAACAAAATTCAAGAGTTTCCTAATAAGAAACATAACTTACAGAATAAAGTGGTGATTTTTGTCAGTACTTTACCTGGTTCAGTAAAATGCATCATTCTCAGATACTTATCATTAGGTGCACTAAGTATGGGATACAACATGATATAGCTGTCTTTGATTTCTGGTTTCTCTTTGTCTTCTGGCTGCTTGCTTCTGACTCCACACAGACCCTTAATGAACTGTCTTCTTCCTCAAAGTGTTAATATAGATGGTCCCTTGGACTCCAACCCCCTGTGTCTAAGAGTTGTGCTATGTTGGGCCAATTACAGGACCACGTTTACAAAAATATTTGTTAGCTGTGAATGCTTCAGTTTTTGTTTTTGAAATCTATATAATTTCTGATGTGACCCAAACCACCTCAGCTCGAGAGACTTTGGCTTTGACCTGTAGGGCTTGTTTTTTCAGAATTGTTGAGCATCCACACCACCAATGGACTTCAAAAGCAGTTGTGGGTGCAAAGGCATTCAGTCACTTGCCCAAGGTCACAGTGATGGTCATGATAAGAGCCCCACAGAGCAGTTCCTGGCTCCAAGTAAATAAACACATATGACAAACTGGTAGAAACTTCTGAGTTGTGCAGGGATCCTGTGTTGTTGCACTTCCAGAAATGGGTCCTGTCCTTCTTAATAAAATTTAAACAGCTACAGCTGCATAATAAATATTGCCACCTGTGCAGCAACGGTGACTACTAGCTGAGTGGGGGCTATTGTCCACGACTGAATATATCTCTTCCATAATAGCGATTGTTTTTAAAATATCACAGCTTAGGAACTGCTTTGAATGTCAGTTCTAAGAGAATAAGCCAGTGCTTTTTGGTTTTCTTTCCTAAGGACTTGACATGATTGTTTTTGTGCCAAAGAGGTGGGTGAACAATGCAGCAAGCTCTGATTTTTCATACCCACTGCCATAAGTTTAAGGTTGCCTGGAAGATTCAGCAGCCATAGAAAGCAGCAGGTTGGAGTGGTGCCACAGCCTCATCCTTCTTCATAGTGTCAGCTGCACTGGCTGGGGAGTTCTTGCTGCACCTTTTCACAAAACTAGTAATTTCCCTGAGCTCTCATTAGCACACTCCAGTGATCAGGGTGCACCATGCTGTGCAAAACCTCCACATACTTCAGGAATAATGTAATCTAGGTATTTGTCTAAGGTCTAAGCATGATTTGACTAATGGTGATTTAGAGCTGAAATAGAAGGAAGGCTGGAGAAGTGGGCTAAACATTGTTCTCATTTAGCTGAGTTGTCTAAACACTGGGTCCTAAAATGAGCTTATGCACAGCCTTCTAACACTGATTCTGAGTCAGGTGTTATTATCCCTCTTTTAGAGACTACAGAGTTAGAAACAAGAAGTGGCTTGCCCATGCCCACACAGAAATGCGCAGCTAGCGTCAGCATTACAACTTGGTTACTCAGAAGCACACGTATGTGCAACATGTATCATACTTCTTCCCACCTCCACTTGCTGCAAAGACTTCTTGCAAGGGATCAGATGCATACTCTTTGTTCTCTTGCTGTCTTTGTGAGTATGGTTGTTGTCTTCTGGTATAATTTCCTTTTTAATATAAAAGTCTTAATGAGTAAAGTAGTGCTTTTCAGTGACTATGGTTTCAGGATGACTGTAAAAATACAGCTCTTTCAGTCTGAAAAAGTTTGTACCTGTAGAGCTTTCTGTTGTTGACTCGCATGGGTAAACTGCTACACACTGATGCAAAGCAAGAGAGGACATGAAGATTTCCAGAAGTGGCTGAAGGAAATTTTCCTGGCCACAGCAAAGCACAGCACTGAAAATGAGAGGACAATCAATTTAACCGAAACCAGTAAGTTCTAAAAGGTTTAGAAAACTTCAGGTTGATGCTGAGGTTGAGACTTAGGTTTCCTCTCTGTTGACAATTTATGAATGCCTTTGCCCTCCCTAGGTGCTGGGCATAACTGTGTCAGCTTCACTACTGCCTGGAGCAGAATCTGCAGGCCCTTTCATTTAAAGCCTTTGGAATTTACATAACCCTGCAATTGTAGCAATGCAAAATGTGGCTCTGGTTACAATAACAAGGGTTTAGGGAGCGCAGGGAGAGATTGTAGCAGCAGAGGCATAAAAGCAAACCAAAACAAAACCCTACATACTGTTTCAATTTTCAGCAGCCACGTGAGAACTGTCCTGCAGTTCCTGGCTATAAATAAATCTCTGCCGTCATAGGAAGACAAAACCCAAAACAGTTCACATTCCTCCAAAATTTTCTTAAGGTTAAAAGCAGTGTGTGTCTTTGCTGAAGAATGTCAAATTATTACTCAAGGGGGTTGATATTTGCATCAAGTGAAAAAATCTGGCATTAAGCCTCCCTTTCCCTGCTCCTTCTCTGCCAGCTCTTTTGAGAAAGCCACTTAGGACTGCATACGGATAATATGCCAGGCAATGCTTCTTAAAGCCCCAGGGGTTCACTGCCCTAGTGTCAGCTGAGGCAGGAACTTCCTTTGAGATGAACCAGGACTACTCAGAAGCCTGCCTGTTGCTTCTTGTCAGATGTTACATCCTAGTTCTCCTGCAAGTTGCATTGGGAAGATGGGGATGAGTATTGCTTCACTGCATAATGAGATGCTGTGGCGCTGACAAATGCAGACATGAATGCAGGATCAAACAGCCAGCGCTCCATACCGAAAGTAGTGCTATAGAAATAAGCAGGCCTGCTTGATAAGTAAGCTTATAGTTATTCATGGGGCTAAATAAAGATTTGGTCAGCCATTCAAATTCAGTTTCAGTTGATCTGAATGAAAAATTGTTATGATTGCAAATGTCATAGGATAAGCTACCTTATGTTTAAACTCGATGAAAAGAGGCAGTGCCATGTGAACTGCATAACTAAAGATAGCTCTTTAGGGAATATAAGGACAAACTGAATAATGAAGTGGTAACATAGGGAATGAATGGAGATAATCTTTATCAGAGAGCCCTAGGATAACCAGGACCATGTGAGGGTTTCTCTACATTAATGAGATAGAAAGATTTAGTTAAAACTTCTTTCTGGTAAGGTAAAGGTCCAAGTCTTAAAATGTGGCCTATTGTGTCTGTGTGGTGCGGTCCCAGGCTGCAGCACTGGAGACTGGGAAAGAAATAACACCAACAAACTGTGAATGAATTGCAGTTTGCAGGGAAATGGATTGGTTTAAGTTGATCTTGTACTGTGGTGTTGCTTTGAATGTGCACGAGGCCTCCCCGAATGGGGTATCTTTGAATTTGTGAGTGTTCCCTGAAAAACACAGGAAGGACAATCACGCTCATATTTGGAGGCACCTAACAGGAATCTCACAAAATTCAGCGGAAGGAAATGCCAAGGCCTGTTGCTGGAGAGGAATAACCTCATGCACCAGTGCATGCTGGGGACAACCAGCTGGAAAGCAGCTTTGTGAAAGAGGACCCGAAGTCATGGTAGGCAACAGGTTGAACAAGTCTGAAATGTACCCTTGTGGTAAAGAAGGCCAAAATCATCTAGACTGTATTAGGTAAAACGCTGCTAGCCGGTCAAGAGGTGATCCTTCCTCTCTGCTCAGTGTTGGTGGAACACATCTGGAGTGGTGTGTCTAGTCCAGTTTTGGGGTTCCCCAGTGCAAGAGAGAGATGGATATATTGGAGAGAGAGGACCACAAAGAGCCACAAAGGTCATTAAAGGGCTGGTACATCTGACATATGAGGAGGGACTGAGAGACCTGGCACTG
The DNA here is from genome assembly GCA_028858755.1 of Ara ararauna. Classification (NCBI taxonomy): domain Eukaryota; kingdom Metazoa; phylum Chordata; class Aves; order Psittaciformes; family Psittacidae; genus Ara; species Ara ararauna. Next base: position 104,783,137 of record CM054379.1, read on the forward strand.
TTTATTCTGCTGAAGACAAGGCTTGAGGGAAGCTTATCAATCATAGAATCATGGAATCATAGAATAGTTAGGGTTGGAAAGGACCTTAAGATCATCTAGTTCCAACCCCCCTGCCACAGGCAGGGACACCTCCCACTAAACCGTGCCACCCAAGGCTCTGTCCAATCCAGCAGTGGAATTGCTTCCTGTGCTATATATAATTTGAGGTTGGGTAGAGGACTTCATTCTCTCATGTTTCCAATGTGATATCTTTCACTAGCAGCAAATTCTTACAGAAATGTTAAAAAAAAAAAAAAAAAAAAAAAAAAAAAAAGAGGCCTGAATTTGCTCAGTGTTGGTAGACCTATGTAAAAGTTGATATTGTTACTTCAGTGGAGAATGGGGTTAATGAAGGGAAAACAAGGCCCTGTGTTTCTGTTATTCCCAAAAGACTATAGTTTTTTTGAATAATCTTCAGGCACCCAGTGAAGAATTGACAATTTTTATGATGTTGCTTTTAAAGCAGCTTAGTTAAATGCCATGGGAAGAAAACAAGGTAAAGGTTCCTTTAATGATATTTCCTAAAACAACAGTACAGCAGCATTTGTGGAATGTCCTGGAGCACAATCATTTGGCTTTAATAAAAAATAATGAAAAAACCCCAACAATGAGAAAATTAGCTGAATGATAAAAGTAAAAAATTCATAGCAGATTTCCTCCTAAATCCTGGAAGTCGTCTGTCTAGAACAGCTGATAAAAGCCAAAGCCAATAGTTCTGTATCAGCTGAAAACCATTATTGTAAATGTTAATCACACTCTGTACAGATGACTGTATTTCTTTTTCTTTATCAGTGATCACTTATGATTCCTATACTCAAAGTTAACGTGTAGAGTAAATAATCAACAATTTGTCTGCAATGCAGATGCAATTAGTGTTGAAGGTACATGTATATGTAAGAGATGAGTACATGTGAGATACACATATTGGGTTTGGTTCTAGAGTACAGTAAGAGTTGACTGCTTCAGCACAGAAGCCTGTAAGTGTTTTCTTGCCTTTACATGCCCAAATAGTATCTACAACCTGCACCTTCTCTTCCTTAGGGTGCTTCATGCACACTAAGCATGTGCTTCAAATCATTCTGGTTTAAGACAAAGTAATTTCATTGGAACACTATAAAACTCATAGAGACACACTCTGTTAACTTATACTGAAGTTAATAGAGACCAGACAGGAACCTTTGTACATATTTGTTCTGTAATTTCTTTTGAAAGTGGAAAAATATTGGAAATGCCTTTTATATTGACAGAAAGCTAACAGGAACTATTTATTTGCAATTGTTTCCACAGAAGTCCATCTCTACAGTCAAAATAGCTGTACTAACTCACATGAAGGTGGGCTCTTTCTACACAGTGAGGACCTGAACTGAACACAGAGACCTACACAGAAGGAGAGAAGAGCAAATCAGAAACTACAGAGATCGTCCAGGTTAGTTCTAGTTTGCATGTGGGGAAAGGGAGATGAATGGGTTCCCAGGGAACAGTATTTTAGCTATCATCACTTTTGTTCTCTTAAAGTTGTGTGGTGTTACCTACATTCACCAGGCAAGAGGAATCTATTGAAAAGCAGTTTTTAACTTTAGAGCAAATTTAGAGCAAACAGGGCCTCACTATCCCCAAGCCAGGTGTGTTTAGAAACAGCATATATCCTTAATGGCATAAAAACTGTAACCTTTATTCCATCTGTTCCCTTTACCCCATCACCATTTCAATAGAACAGAACTTGTATCCAGGCTGCATTGCAAGTGTTAGTCATGCTGCTATTCACTTTAAAGGCCAGCATATTAACTTGGTTTTGATTATAATTATAGTCTAAACTGGAGGCATTTCTTGTTAGTAAATATGCTTATTGGAAATGACAGTTTAGTAATGTTCTTGATTTTGTGTTCTATTTTTCCTCTTTCTTTCTTTATTCTGCCCTTCACTCTTCTAGAGTGGCCACCAATTAGAAGAAAACCTAGTGTCAGCATCTTTCTCCTTGTTGCAATTTAGAATCCTTCAGGGTTTTAGTCCATTAAGCAGGCCTTGTGCATTCAATTTGTGCATGAAGCCTAATTACACCTGGTGTCTCATAATTTTTGGTGTCCTTACTATTTCTCTTGTAGTGCTTTCAGGAAACACAGAGACAAAATTACGTGAAACCTTTTCTTCCCAGCATGGTAGTTCCACTTTACAGCATCTGAAATGCTGTGAAGCCATGTGACCCAGCTCCCACTGCCACACACTCTGCAGCATGAGTGCAATGCAAGTGTGAAGTGTGGCTGGGTTAGGATAGTGTATGCTTCATACTGATGCAAATGAGTACACCAAGCAGCAGGGCAGTAGTGAATCAGTTGTTAGGGCTCAAGCTTTATCATACTTCTGCCGAATAGAGTAGTAAGTTTCCTGTGGTTGTCTCCATACGCATGATTCTACCCTTCTGTCTGTATCCTAAATTGTTCCCACAGCTCTTAGAACCTCTCAGACAGCCAATACAACATACAAATGCTAAACATCAGATTCTATTATGTGGAACAAAGGATGAAGTTTTGCTCACAGCTCCAGTTCTCTAGCTGTGCATAAATATGTATTCAAGAGGAACACATTTACTCCCCATAATTTTAAACAATTACAATTTTACATCTTTGAAGTCTTCTGGAAAGCTGACTGATTTTTCCATGATTAGCTACATTCCTTGAGGTGATCAGTTTCCTCTCTGGCATGTGCAGTGGTGCAGGAGCAAACAATGATTTTAGTGCCCAGTCTCTGTTCATGAACATCTCGCGCAGAATCAGGGCCGCTACCTAGTTAAATATGTGCTGCTCTCTTGGCATAGACCAGGTCTCCTTCTGGCTCAGACTGCCACCATGGAATTAGACCTCGCAGAATCTGGGTGTGCCCCTCTTTGTATCCCAGTCAACTACTACGCAGAGAGAGTAATGTATTTTTTGCCTCCAGGACAACTCAGTCATACTGGTAATCACACATATACTACTTAGCACCCCACTGGAGCTTTGGTACTCTGCATTCCCAGTTAACTGAACTGTTTTGCCAAGTACAACGAAGATGGGTTAAACATTTCTTCTTCCCTCTCCTCACTCTCATGTCAAGCAGATTTCCAAGAGAGCAGTTCAGCATCCTTTGCTTAGAAGTAAGGAGCCACCTTTCCATAGGAACTTTGTCCCATTTCCAGGACTCCTAAGCATACAGGAATTCCTGTAAATAAAGCCAAGTATTCTGCAGGAAAGCATGTGTCACAAAATAGGAAAGATTCTGTGTGATGGAATTTGTGTCCAAGAAGAATCAGGGTGGGTTAACAGTGATGTAATGGAGGGGAAAAAAAACTACAACAAAACACCAAAGCCCTAAAAGCCAGAGTAAAGAGCTTGCCTATCAAGTGCTAAGACTAAATGTCATTTGCAATTAATTGCTATAATAGGGTCAGCTGTCTTACTCATTGCTTTTCAGTCTTAAGAGATCAGTGCTGCTAATTAGCTTGCATGTGAACTTCAGAGGACATGAATAATCAGTTTAGCAAGCCACACCAACTGTAAATAATCCTTCTAGCTCTTCTGCAAAGAATACACAGTAAGCAAACATTGTCACCTGCCCAGCACCACAGATACAGCCATGGCTTGTTGCTCCAGCTATTTTTTTCCACTGAGATGCGACAAAGCACTCAGAAGCATGCAGAACTGGCAACCTTGAAGTCACTTTTGAAGCAAGTGGGTAGAATAGGAATAGTATGATAGCTCTGTAACCAGTACTGTAAAGTAAATATTTAGCTGGAGCTCCCTGCCTGCTAAGCAGCTATTTCAGTATCCATGATAGCCAAGATTCATTTACAAAACCCAAAGGCTGTTCTAAGTTGGCATCAGTCTTAACATACCTTGATCAGTTTATAGACCACAGGATCACAAGGGCAGTTTAAAAACTGCCATTACTTTTTCACTCTGTTTTTGTGCTAACCAGAAGTCAACCAGAGTAAAAGATCTAGCCTAGACTCTGTATCAGAGTAAGAAGGCGAAACAAGCCTTTCACTTTGCCTTTCCCTCTTCTTTTGTATAGACATTGCTTTGATTTTCCTGGAAGTCACTAAGGTCTGTGCATTCATAGCTGAAGACTAGCAACTGACTGTATTAATAACTTACTCTTGGTTGGAACAAAGCATACTGATTTAGATCATTGCTAATTAAATGATGGTCAGTACAAAATCAGGCATTCCTTAAACACTTCCAGAACTTTAAAAGCCCACATGCCACTTCCCACCATGCAGCTAAACAAATCCATTCACCTAAATCAGGGAAATAAAAAGAAAAAGCTCCCCAGACCGTTTAGAGCTCAACCTAATTTTAAAATTAGTATTAGTGAAATCCTATGTTACAGCGCAGCACAAGGTGGCCTTTGGATTTTTTTCAAAAAGGAGGAAAAATCCTTGAAATGAAAAATGTTGAAGAATATCATTATACAGACTTTTGTTCGAGCAGCTGCCTAGGGACAAGCTCACTGCAGCCCTCCCTAGTTCAGATATTTAGTAGATCGAGCTAAGAACATGTGATCACTAATGTTTGTGATACAGATCATCTGTCTGCGTACTGCACCTTTCTGTAAGGTGACCATTTGCTGGAGCATAGTTTTTTGTTGGTTGTTTTTTGTTTTATCTTTGAACGATTCCTTCTGAATATGAGAAGATATACACAGAAGGAAGTACTAAAAAATGATGGGGAAAGCAGAGGACTCCATTTTACAAATCAGTGCCCTCTGTTTAGCTAACTGAAAAGCAGAAAGAAACTGAGAGAATCTGAAGTTCAACTGATATATTTTCTTTTTTTTTTTTTTCCCCTAAAACTGGTCTGTTATCCCTGAGAAAGTATCATGAATAGGTTCAAAACATTCATAAGGTGTTAGGTGTGGATACAACCCAAGTTTCTTCAAGGCAGGCAAATGAAGTCACAGTGAAGTTGCTGGCTACAAATGTTTAGAATAGTCAGGGACTGCCAGCTACCTTTAATTGCTGGCAAACAATCAATGTTTTAGTGGCAGGAAATTTAATTCTTGTTGATTCTGCGTCCTTTGCCTTCAGGGATCTGGGTTTGAGTTGGGCTGTTATCTGAAAACATAGTTGCACTGTCAAGATGTTTGAGAAATACCAAACAAAGCTAAAAGGAGAAATGGAAAATTCCTGCAAAATTTCCACAATTTTTTCTTTTTTTCCTTCAGTAGGAGTAACCTCTGACTTTTGCATTCCAGCAGCTTGTAAACCTTTTCTCCTTTCTGAATAACAAATGCTTTTTCCTCTTTCCATAGCTGTTGTCTGAGTTGCAGCAAATACTGATGGCTTTTCTTTCAGGCTTGCATGTTCCCTTGTCAGCAAACAACCTGTACAGCCCACTCACTAAATCTTAGCCAATACAAGAGAAAGGGTTATAAAGGGTGTGGGAAGCCAGTGAAAGAGAAGCAGCTGTATATAGGAAAAACACAGGGAAAAGGATAAAATTGGAATCTACCATCTCCAGGATAGTCCAGAGTAACATCTTACATAGAATCATAGAATAGTTAGGGTTGGAAAGGACCTTAAGATCATCTAGTTCCAACCCCCCTGCCATGGGCTGGGACACCTCACACTAAACCATGCCACCCAAGGCTCTGTCCAACCTGGCCTTGAACACCACCAGCAATGGAGCGTTCACAACTTCCCTGGGCAACCCATTCCAGTGCCTCACCACCCTTACAGGAAAGAATTTCTTCCTCATATCCAATCTAAACTTTCCCTGTTTAAGTTTGAACCCGTTACCCTTTTTCCTCTCACTACAGTCCCTAATGAAGAGTCCCTCCCCAGCATCCCTATAGGCCCCCTTCATCTTACTGTGATGGATACAGATTTTAATATAGATGTGGTTGACTAAGTTCTGTGGTGTGGACATTTTATAATATGGAAAACAAACCTTTTAGTTTGAAAACAATTGGTAGAAGTAGTTTGATAGCTAGTATATTGATTTAAGGCATTGCTGAGGAACTTTATCTTCATATTGAAGGCCATAACTTTCATTACCTGCGCAAATCTTACAGACCTGATAAGGCTTAAGTTCAAGGAACAAATTTATTTTCTTTTAACCACTTTTTAGTTTTATTTTTTTTTAACTGAGAAAATAAACCCACCAAAAATAAATGTTTGTGCGGGGTTTGTAGTGGCAGTAACTAAACCATTTTTCCATAGTGTCAGGAATGCTGCAGAAAAAGTACACCAGCAATACATCAGATGCAAGCTAACCTCAACAACAGTAAATTCTGCTGCAGTTTCACTCAAACATCTGCATGCATGCACATGTATAAATGCATACACTCACACGCAGGTATGTATACACATTGTGATTCATCAGGTGGAAAACAATCTTGTGGCACTAATAGTTTTAATTTTAATTAATAATGAACATTATTTCAGATGAGCATTGTCCAGATCCCTACTTTTTTAAAGTTCAAAGCAAGTTCTTAAGCTATAGTATCAACACATTAAAGATGTGGGTAATGACTGAAAAGCTTTAATCTGAAATTTATATATCCCTGAATTGGAGTATATTTTTATCCTTCTTCATCGGGAAGTCAGTGGGAGTGGAATCTAGCCCTTAGATCTGATGGTGTTGTTTGAGCCCAAAGATAAAAATAATTTTAGAAGAATTATATTACCTAAAGGAACATATGTGCATGTCTGTATTGAATTGACCATATATGCCTCATTTCAGCCCCTCAGCAACAGGGGACAGAATTTCCTGTGGCTCTTTGATATGTAAGGATAGTGATAAGTAAATATAATGTTAGTATATAGTGTTAATACTGCTCTGCATGTCAGACTCAAGAGACACTCTAAGTGTTGTGTGGTATTTCGGAGACTGGGAGACATGCAGAAATAATCTCTGTAAGGAGGCTGTGAAAGTCGTGCTAGTTCTGTAGCCTGTGGTGACTGAGCTGCAGACGCTATAGCTGCCCTGGGTGGTGGTGTCAGGCAAGGCATGCAGCCGAGTTCACAGAGCTGTGGTGTTTAATCTCATTGTCAGATGGAGCAGGCAGCCTGGCACTGGGTCTCCTCTCACAATGGGCAGTTTTGTTGTTAGATTAATATAGCCGTGTCCTTTTGTTTTGGCAGGGATCTAACAGCCAGTTTATATCTCCAGAGGTAAAGCAACATCTCGCAGAAGCTAACAGGAATCTGTTTTTGAGTAGCAAATAATCTAATTGGTTTTGTATGTGCCTTTCCCCTTGTCTTTTCACTCTTTACTATTAGACACCCTTATACACCAATAATAGTCTAGCTTTTTGGTGTTGACCTTGGTCATCAGAGCCTAAAAATGCTTATAGAAATAGGCAGGTGATTTCTTTAATGGCCTTATTCCCAAAGTCAGAAGGAGCTGCCTTTTTGGGTATGTTTATGCTGTCTTGGGATGTAGACCTTACGTGATATGCTGTCCAGAAAGAGAAACCTACCTTTTATCTTTCTTGGTAGCTTTGGAATGACTTCTGGTTTGCTGCCCCACATAAGCTAAGACACCAAAATAGCTCCTATTAGATGTCACCACTTGTGTAAGGAGATTGCTCTGCAGAATCAAACATTTTTGCAAACTGCAACACTTTCCAATTTTCACTGAGGTATCTGTATTGCAGTATTTAATAATAAAAAGCTGGCTTCTCTGTCATCTTTTGGCCCAAGCTGTTACTAATACAAGTGTTCAATGATATAACGCCACAGTTTAATGGACTTTTTTTGTAATTGGGTCAATAGTCACAGAAAGAATCAGTGATTTATCTAGTTTCATTTACTGTTGACTAAATATCGAAGCATGCAGCAGAACTCTATTTCTATATCCTTTATTTTATTTAATATACCACCCATTTCCCCTACAGCCAGTAATAGAAACCAGGAGTTGTGCTGTAACCATTAGACAGTGCACTGTCAATGGAACACCAAGATGTTGCAGTCGGTGGAGGGTGTGGGGTGTGCGTGTGCAGCTTTCACAAGGGATTATGAGCAGAGTAAGGAGCAACATATGTAAGGAACAGCAGATACTCTTTTTTCACATTAATATTTATAGAATCATAGAATAGTTAAGGTTGGAAAGGACTTTAAGATCATTTAGCTCCAGCCCCCATGCCATGGGCAGGGACACCTCCCACTAAACCATGTCACCCAAGGCTCTGTCCAGCCTGGCCTTGAACACCAGCAGGGATGAAGCATTCACAACTTCCCTGGGTAACCCTTTCCAGTGCCTCACCACCCTTACAGTAAAGAACTTCTTCTTTATATCCAAACTAAACTTCCCCTGTTTAAGTTTGAACCCATTACCCCTTATCCTACCACTACAGTTCGTAATGAAGAGCCCCTCTTCAGCATCTCTGTAGCCCCCCTTCAGATACTGAAAGGCTGCTATGAGGTCTCCACACAGCCTTCTCTTCTCCAGGCTCAACAGCCCCAACTTTCTCAGCCTATCTTCATATGGGAGGTGCTCCAGTCTCCTGATTATCCTCTTGGCCCTCCTTTGGACTTGTTCCAACAGTTCCATGTTGTTTTTATGTTGAGGTCACCAGAACTACACACCATACTCCAAGTGAGGTCTCCCGAGAGCAGAGTAGAGGGGCAGGATCACCTCCCTTGACCTGCTGGTCACACTCCTTTTGATGCAGCCCAGGATACGGTTGGCTTTCTGGGCTGCAAGAGCACACTGCTAGCTCGTGTTCATTTTCTCATCGACCAACACCCCCAAGTCCTTCTTTGCAGGACTGCTCCGAACCTCTTCTCTGCCCAACCTGTAGCTGTACCTGGGATTGCTCTGACCCAGGTGGAGGACCTTGCACTTGGCATGGTTAAACTTCATCAGGTTGGCATCAGCGCACTCACAAGCGTGACAAGGTCCCTCTGGATGGCATTCCTTCCCTCCAATGTATCAACCGAACCACACAGCTTGGTGTCATCAGCAGACTTGCTGAGGGCGCACTCAATCTCACTGTCCATGTCACCGACAAAGATGTTGAGCAAGATCGGTCTCAACACCGATCCCTGAGGGATGCCACTCGTTACTGGTCTCCAGCTGGACAAGGCCGGTCTCAACACCGATCCCTGAGGGACGCCACTCGTTACTGGTCTCCAGCTGGACATTGAGCCATTGAGCACAACTCTTTGCGTGCGGCCATCCAGCCGGTTCTTTATCCACCGGGTTGTCCACCTATCAAATTGATGTCTCTCCAACTTACAGACAAGGATGTCATGTGAGACAGTGTCAAACACTTTGCAGAAGTCTAGGTAGATGGCATCAACTGCTCTACCCCTGTCCATCAGTTCCGTAGCCCCATCAGAGAAGGCCACCAGATTGGTCAGGCAGGATTTCCCCTTAGTGAAGCCATGCTGGCTGTCACCAACCACCTTGTTGTTTTTCATGTGCCTCAGCATGCCTTCCACGAGAATCTACTCCAAGATTTTGCCAGGCAAGGAGGTGAGACTGACTGGTCTGTAATTCCCTGGCTCATCCATTTTCCCCTTCTTGAAAACGGGGGTTATATTTCCCTTTTTCCAGTCGTCGGGAACTTCACCTGACTGCCATGATTTCTCAAATATGATGGACAGCGGCTTAGCAACTTCATTTGCCAGCTCCTTCAGGACCCACGGATGGATTTCATCAGGTCCCATGGACTTGCGTACATTCAGGTTCCTAAGATGGTGTTGAACCAGATCCTCTTCTACAGTGGGCCCAGGGTCTTCATTCTCACAGTCCCTGCGTCTGCCTTCCAAGACTTGGGTGGTGTGGTCAGGGCATTTGCCAGTGAAGACCGAGGCAAAGAAGTTGTTAAGAACCTCAGCCTTCTCCAAATCCAGGGTAGCCAGCTCTCCCGATAGCCTCTGGAGAGGGCCCACGTTGTCCCTAGTCTGCCTTTTATTTGCAGTGTACCTATAGAATCCCTTTCTGTTATCCTTAACATCCCTAGCCAAGTTTAATTCTAAGTGGGCCTTAGCTTTCCTAACCTGGTGCCTAGCTTCCCAGGCAACATCCCTGTATTGTTCCCAGGCCACCTGTCCTTGCTTACACCATTTTTCCTTTGAAGCTTCCTCAGCAGCTCCTTATCCATCCAAGGAGGTCTCCTGGCCCTCCTGCTGCACTTCCTTCTAGTTGGAATGCATCACTCTTGAGCTCGTAGCAGGTTCCTTGAATATCAACCAACAGTCTTGGGCCCCCCTGCCCTCTAGGGCTATATCCCATGGAACCTTACTGAGCAGGTTCCTGAAGAAGCCAAAATCTGCTCTCTTGAAGTCCAGGGCAGTGAGCTTGCTGCACGCTCTTCTCACTCTCCTGAGGATCTCAATTTCCATCATCTCATGATCGCCGCAATCAAGGCTGCCCTGGAGCATCACATTTCCAACCAGCCCTTCCCTGTTGGTGAGGACGAAGTCAAGCATGGCACCTCTCCTTGTTGGCTCCTCTATTACTTGCAGAAGAAAGTTGTCTTCCTCACAATCGAGGAACTTCCTGGATTGCTTGTGCTGGGCCGTACCATCCCTCCAACAGATATCAGGGTGGTTGAAGTCCCCCAGGAGAACAAGGGCCTGCAAGCGTGAGGCTGTTCCTATCTGTCTATAGAGTGCTTCATCCACAGAGCCCTCTTGCTCAGGCGGTCTGTAACAGATTCCCACAGTAATGTCTCCCATCGCTGTTCTCCCTTTAACCCTAACTCACAAACTCTCTATTGACTACTCACCTGTCCTCAGGCACAGTTCCATACTCTCCAGCCTATCCCTAACATAAACAGCAACTCCCCCTCCCCGCCTACCAGGCCTGTCTTTTCTAAAGAGCCTGTAACCTTCCATTCCAATACTCCGGTCATTTATGGTGTTTGGATCATTCTGGTCCAGTGGCACAAGCCAACATATTTTGGTATTCTGCATGTTCTTGTTTTGTGTACGTGGAGCAATGGAGCATGGCTGTATCTACCCCAAGTCCCCGTTTCTCTCCATTATTGGTGTCTTTGGCATTCACTTCCTCATCCACTGTAGCACCTTACCCCGTTTTCTTGTAGATAGACTCTGACTGTTTTGAATGTACCAGAATAACCTTATTTGAGGTATCAAATGGATGATAGCTTTGTCTTAAAGATGAATGTTCTTTTAACTTTTAACTAATGGACAAGAGCCATTTATCTTGATTACACTGTATCATAATAAATGATACAGTGTGCTAAGGTGAGAAGGGAGATAGTGTCAGTAATGTGAGCCTACCTAACCCATGTCCCTTGGCCTGCTGCTGCAGGTTAGTTAGTTTCTGGGGCTTGATACAGGTCTTTGGCTCCAGAATCTCGGCTGGAGGAAGGAGAGGGAAGCAGGAGAAGGAATTGGTTAATCATTCTCACCTCTTCTTTCAGCTCTTCTTTCCTCTTCCAATAAGAAACTGAGAGGATGGTGGCAAGAAGGGAGGACCAAGAATGTTAGGGGGAGCTCAAATAACGGAGATCAGCTGCAGAAGTATCTGGCATGGAGAAGGGGCAAACAGGGAATAAAGGGGCAGGGACTTGGAGGTTAAGATGAGAAAAGTAGTAAGCAGAGATGTGAGTGAAAAGTGAGGAGTAATAGACCAATGGAAACATGTGAACAGAGCGAAGGATGGATGGAATTTAGAAGATCTCTTCTACTGTGCATCACATATAGCTTGTATGTGTAAATCATAGAAAACTTTCCCAGGCTTTATGCTGAGAAAGGCAGAAGCATAGTACAGCTCATGCTAGAGGAACACTTATGGGTCCCCATGGTTTAATACAAGGTTAATAATGCTGAATATTATAATTCAGTAAAGTGGCTAAATGGCTACTTAGCTTACAGGGTAAAATGTATACATCCTGGCAGTTAGCGGTTAGCTACTGAGCCAGCTTGTGAAGGACCATTAACATCAAAAGGGCTGGATTCAGCTTCTGGTTTGTACCCATGTTGTTCTACCAAAGGAACAAAGAAGCCGAAGGACATCATAGCTTGCTAGCATTTGCACCCATTCTGTGCACTGGTGTGTGTGTGAAGGCAGAGAGGACAGGGCAGTGGTGGCTTGGTCTCATCTTCTTTGGTTTGGCCTGCCAGTTTGAAGGTGATATCTTTCCCCTGCAACTTGCTTTCTTTGGTTGTGCCATTAAATATATCCATATTTGTGTATATATATGACTTTCCCTTGTGATATGTGTTGAGTGGTGTTGTCATCATGAGAGTTCAGTTATTGTAATGAAAACAAATGACTTATAAATACAGAGAGCAAACCATATATTTCCATGAGTTAAGAAAGCAGATAGAGATTTTGCAGATGGTGTTTCTATTTCCAAATTTCAGCGTTACTGTTTGACATAAAATGTGGTTTCTTCCAATGCAGACAGCAGCACACGCATCAGGCAACTCCCCCCTATTAAATCTAGCTATAATATTATTAGATACATTTGAAAATGAAGCTAGAAACAGGGGGTTACAGGGGATTAAAGCTATCCAGAGAATGGCTGAAGAGGAAGAACTGTGAAATGAGGGCTTTTTATTCAGTTAAGTTAGACCCTCTTTGTTACAATAAAACCCATTAAGGTCGCAATGACCCGGGTTGCCAGGGGATATCACTGACCCTGGTACCGCCGTGGGCTGTGGGAAGGCGCCGGTGCCGCATCGTGCGGCGCCGGGCCCGAGGCCGGAGGGGATGCACCGAACTCCACAAGAGGCCCCGCATCCACGGTCCACGCTGAAATGCGGCCGCTCCCGCTGCTGCCGACTCCTCCGCGGCGCTGTGACTCCCGCCTAGCTGCAGAGGGTGCGAAGGAAGCAGAACTAGAGTAAAAAGTAAACCCAAAACTAAAGCAACATCTGAGAGCCTTGAGTGAAAACTCTCTACCGGAGCGTTGCCCGTGTTCCCAAGCGGAGGAGCCAAGGCCATCCCGCAGTGGTTACGCCCGGGCTGGAGAGCGCGATTTCCCCTGGCTCCAGGCGCCGATTCGGGCAGCCCTGGTGGCTCCCGGCCCGCGCCGGGCCGGAGCTTGTCCCTTTAAGAAAGCGCAGCACAGTAGCGGGGCCGGCCCTTCCTCCCGAAGCCTACAGCGCCGAGCGGGTCTGGGGAATGGGAAGCAGTTCCTGATCTGGGGCCGAGAGAGTGCACACGACGGCAGTAGGAGCAGCAGCAGCAGCAGCAGCAGCAGCAGCAGCAGCAGCAGCAGGAGCCGCCGGCACAGCCACTGGCGCAGCCCCCCCCCGACTCGCTCAGCAGCATCCAGCGTGGGGATCAGCGCTCCGCTTGGCTCCCTCGCACGGGGTGGACGTTCCTGAGCACGGAGCTCGGCTGCTGTAAAAAGAGCAAGTAGGAAAATACACAGCTGGATAAAATTGGTAAGTCAAAATAAAGTTCCGTCCTCCTCCTTGGGCTGCATTTTCCAGTCTCTTAATTTGTAATGGGTTTTTTTGGGGTTTTTCAGTCGATTTACTTTTATTGTCTTCTAAGCAGAGCAGCTGAGAAAACATGGTGGCAAAATAAAATTGTAAAAAAGCCTGAGGATTTGTTAGTGTTTGTGCTATTTTTAAATCCTCTTTCCACATTGACTCTTTGCTGCAGGAGTGGGGAAGGGGAAACCAGCAAGTGCTTTTGTATATGGGGGGAAAGCAAGCTGCTAAGAGTTGTCATTAACTTTATCGAGGAGAGGATTAAAGAAGGGGGGAACCCACAAAAAAACTTTCAAGAAGCTTGAAGTGACTTGTTATTTAGTTTTTCAGAATGAAAACAAATCTCGTGTTAAACATTTTTAAAAAGCACTGGAATGTGTGCAGCAGGAATAAAAATCTGTTTAAAACTGTGTTATCAGTGAAAGTCTGCGTGCCGAAGTATTGCCGAGCCAGTGTCGTGTATATTTGCTTAAATTTAACTAAATACGCGGGCAGCCCTAGATCAGCAGGGGCGGTAAATGCCATTTTATTTGCTTCGGACAGAGGGCGACGTTGCTGCACCTGGGATAATCCTCCCTGAAACGGGCTGGTAAAAACTCAAGTGAAAAATCGAGTAGACATAAGATATTTTAAACCATTAAAGCAGAAATTGTTCACACATGCAGAATGCTGCAGCATTGGCATTAGCATCCAGTTAAAGTAGTCGATGTCTTTAATTTTTGTTTCCTTAAGTTGTGGAGCTTGTTTGCTTGTTTGTTTAAGAGATTATCTGAATGATAAAGAAAAAAAATCTAAATTTTGTTGATCAGATCTAGAAATTAAAGCCTGGTGATGACTCTGTTATCTTTTCTGGAATGTGTTGTGGGGTCAGCATGGATAGAGAAGGGGAAGGAAAGCATGGAATTGCTTGACAGAAACGTTGCTCCATGATGGTGTGGAAGGTGATGAAGAACTCTCAGTGTTTATCAAGTTGCAGGTGGTCCAACTGTCAAGTTAGACATCTAATATGGGAACATATTCCTTGTATCCAATATGGATATGTAGCAGAGATTGGAGATCTATGAGCTGAATAGTAAAACATGTAAACACTAATGACTGAACAGAATATTGTGAAGTAGGTTGGGGAAAGGGGAGGGGCATGTTTAGACGGTCATGCAGCTTTCTTCACGGAAATCCCAGTACCACTACTGGTACTGATAGAGGCTGATAGTTGTGCCATATTTTACCCATATATAAAAAAAAAACTTAGAGAATACAGCAATACAGCAATAGACTGTTCTTACCTCTGTGTGTGTATATTCGCTTATGCATACCCTGGTGGGTATAAGAATATTCTGCTGCTTTGTGGAGTAGGAACTTGGGTTTCAGAGGCTTTAAAAGGAATGAAGGCATTATTTTAAGTGGTCCAGTTCTATTGCAAGTGGAGAAGGATCAGAGCTGTCAAGATCCTGTCTGATACAACCGCTATAGAACTTGATGTTTCTATTCTGACCTGGGGCTCTGGTTGTGCCTTGAACAAGATGTTTCTATCTGGCTTTATTCCTGTAACTGACAAACCACATGCAGAAAGATTTGCAGGTTTTGGGTCCTTAATGTGAGACATGCTGGGCAAAGCAGATTAGAAGAACTGAACGGCTGTACAGAATGCAATTATTCAAACTCCCAATTATTATACCTCATGGAAAAGTTTAGACTGCTATTATCTCTGCTGAATCAGTGGAGTATGTGAGCAGAAGTCAACTTTCTTAGTTGCAAGAGTCAGTTACACAGTTATTATGAGGGAGTGCATCTTTGGGATATTAACAGGTTTTGAGAATAAAAACAGCCATTTCTTTGTAGTCCTTATGATTCATTTGACATCCAGGTATCAATGGCCCTTTGAAATTATTTTCTAGATTAGAGGAAAGATTTCCCTCTTCAGTTCATCTTTGAACTAGCAGACACTAGTCAGATGTCCAGCTCCTGCTTCTGTAACTTACTGAAGACTCTCTTTCATTTTCCTGTAAGCAGACTACTTGGGATTACTTAGCTGTCCCCCATGTGCTGTGTAGAACATGCTGAACCTCTGAGCAGTGGAGCAAGTTCATTGAGAATCATAGAGCTATCATCACCTGTGCACCCTGCAACAGTTTTGTACCTAGCAGATGGTTGTCTTGGTTACGAGGCTAATTTATTTACTGAAAAGTGTGTCGCCTTCACTGTCACTGATGTTCAGCTAAGCTCTATCAGTTGCATCTCCCCATCTATTTCATGTCTGCATGACATGTTTAATATGGTAGTTAAAGTGATTTCAATTCAGTTCTACTTGCCAATATTTAAAATTAAAAACTTTGCTTCACAAATGGAAGAGACAGTTTGATGTGTCTAATCCTATTTTTACTATGTTGTTTGGAAATTCACTTTAATATGCATTTTGTTTTGCTCCCGGGTGTTTTTCTTTGAGTTACTTTGTACCTGAGAGTCCACACTGTATGTCTGTGGCTGATGCTGAGGTCATGCAGTTAACTCCTGCAGAGTCTCCAAAATATGAGCTTAATGTGACATGTGTGTGATATTTAAAATGTGAAGAAATTCTCCATCTATATTTACGCCAAGTTAAAGCTTTCTTGAATAGCTTTTCTCATCAGAGAGTGTTCTTTCTACCTGCCAGGAGATAACTTATGATGTTGGCAGTACTATTAATTCTGTGCCTGCCGTTGGAGTGCTTGTCTACTTCTTGCTTACACTGACTTACTGTTTACACTGGCCTCTGAGTGAGTCTTGCTCTTGCAGCTCATAGTTACTCAACAAATTACTGACAGGTCAGTTTCTAATGTTATTAGGTTTTGGTCATTGTTTTGCAGAACTTCAAGTTCTTGTTAATTCATCTTTGAGCATCTTATATAGTCTACTTAATAAAGCCTACTGCAAAATCTTTTCTCTAAGGAAGTTTCTGGCTTCATGTAGTGCAGGATGGCTTCATAAAGGGTTATGAAGGCTTGTGGTACTCACATAGCTGAGCTGAATCTGGTCTTATTCTTTGTTGTAAGTAAGGCCTCATTTTGCTTTATATAACTGAAGCAGAATCCCAACTTAAAACCTCAGTTTCATATCAAATGCTCACTGTGCTGATAGTGTAGTAACCTGACTTGTTCTTTGATAACAGCTTTCATAGACAATTTTTTACACTGAAAAGTGATAGATGTGTTTTTATGTCCGATTTATTTGCCTGTCTCTACTTTTGCCATCATTTGGAATGCCACATTTTCCATTACACAAAGGATATGTTTATTAGTATAAGTGATGACCTCTCAAGTCACTGTCCTGTGACATCAAAAAATGTTGACTTTCAGGGAAGGTGAAGGAAAGTAAATAAGATTTAATAGCTCTGAAGGTGGACATGGAAATGAGTTATTGCAGGAATGTGTTCCCCAAAGAACTATTTTGGTGGAGTAGATCCCTGTATGCAAATAGTCCCGACTCTTCCAGACTATTAACCAATGCTCATGTGTGTGAGCATCCTCCAAGGAATTCATCTTCTGTCTGAGAAAACTGATGACTGAGCTGTTCCTTCTTCTTATCTGTAGTTCCAAAGTTCTTTTCTTAATCAGATTAATCAGAATCCTTGGAAAACTTCAATCTGTCTTTGATCTCCATCCATTCTTGAGAATATTATTTCTTTATTTTCATTTGATGAAATGTGCCCAATTTGTGTGTGCCAGAAGGCTGGGTTTGCATGACTAGAAGGGTACATTGGCAGCTGGGGCCGAGCTTCCTCTTGGCACCCATATCTCTTCATTAACCACAGATCTCAGTAAGCTGAAGGTTTATTATCTTTTAAAAATCCTGGACAGCTTCATCGATGAGTTGGATTTCTTTTGTTTTCATTTTAAGAAAGCCAAATTAACTTAGTTTGGGTGAAAGCTCTTAAACTGACAGCCCTGGAAGGCCACAGTCCCTTTGTTCAGCCACAGAACAAGTGATGCCTTGGACCATGGCTGAGTTGGCTTCCCCAGTGCTGCCCTCTAGCTGTGTGTTTTGATTGGGTCAGAGTATCAAACCGCTGCAGTTTGTCCAGCATCCTTCTGTTAAATTTCTCTTTTTTTGGACAGCATTACCATATTACTGACAAGGGCCTGACTGTTTAGATTTGGGTTGGCTTATTCTGTAATCTGTTTATGTCAACAGAAGTCCTTGTGATGTTTTTGTTTCAAGTTACAAATAATCCTATGACAAACTTGCTCACTTGTCAGGACAGCCTTGATCAATTCAATTCACATAAGCAGCCATGAAATGGGAATGTTTTTTGTTGGTTAACCAGAATGGATTCAGCCTAGTGACCTGATGGGAGGACATACTGTAGTCTATTACCAGCCCTGTGAATCAGTTGATCACCTGATGTGGTTTTCAGTACCTCACTTGCATTGCACAAGTCCTGTGTTTTTAGGCTCTGCATTCCTTGCCTGATTCACAAGTCCTTTGGAAAATTGCATGCTTAATTTGCATTAAGCTCATCTAGAAGTCAGAGACTGAACTGCAGACACTTCCTTTGAGACTGGGAGGTAGAACAGAGGGATGATATGACAGTGGCACAGAGGTTGTGATAGCACCTGCAAGGATGTGTAATATCTAAAGCGCAGACTAAACTGTTTTTGGCAGGATGTTGTATTTAAAAAAAAAAAAATGAATGAGCAAAACAAAAAAACAACCCAACAAACTGTTTTTAAACATTATACGAACTTGTATTTTCATGTTTGTGTATATGTTGTCCTCCTTTTTTTCCTAAGATTTAAACTGTCTTTTAAGCAAATTCTGTAGAAAAAAAAATCTTCTATTTCTGTCTATGGAGCACTTGGTTATAAAAGTATGCATATGTACTGGAAGCTGTTTTTCACTCTTTGTGCTGGTTATTTTTTAATGACATAATACTCAGGTTATAGAGTGAAACTTGGCCAGGTAGTTCTCACTTCCTGTTTCTTGTTCACTTCCCTAACAGTTCTTTCATCGTCTAATACTGTGCTGCGTTTGGGTTGGAAGCCCTTCAGGGAATTATTCATGTTGAACAACTTTTTTTTGTTCTAGCAATGGTAGCTTTCAGTAAATAGTGTTGTGCTCTTGCCAGTTATCCCGTGTCATTCTTAAGGTGGCTGACTGGTAGGTGAAATTAAAATGGAAAAATGCAAATATATATATATATATAATCCAGCCATGTTATTTTTTTCCCCTGTTTCATTTATCTTTTCAAGACACCTTAATTAGCTGTAAAGAAGGCAAATACTGCAGAGCTTTGACTTTGAGAGTAACAGAGAAAGAAGAAAGTGTGACTGTCAGGGTTTGGAGACATAAGCCTGTGCTTGCTACTTTGTCTCCTTTCATGTCCTAAGGCCCAGACAGTCAAAACAGCTCAGAGTTACATTTTCAGTTTCTCAGCCCAAGAACCAAATGATGTTAATAGCCAGGCATTCAATTTGCAAAATTCTTTAGGAAAATACAGCATCTCATACCTCTGCAATATTTGAACTCTCTTGAAAGACTTGCCTCTCATCTTTACTTGGTGGTTAACAGGAACCTTTCCATATTTCAAATAGATTTGCTAATCTGCACAGGGTGCTGTAAGTGCTTTATTAAAGGAAGCTGTTTTTTAAGGCCCTTGCATGTTTTCAAAATATTTCTTTGGGAACCAGAGCAAAGATCAGACTCAGAACTGGAGTTCGAGTTCCAGTACAGGCTACTTGCAATATGGCTGGTTTTCCAATCCAACCTTTAAATTGTGAGTTATTTTTTCACTTCAAAATATTTACTTAATTTACAAACCACTTTTTGACTCTAAAAATATGCTAGACCAACAGAAGAACCAATGTATCATTCTCAGCACTCAGAATTTCTTGTGGGACAGCAGTCACAGGGAACTGGTGGGTTACTAAACAGGTCTAGTGACTGATTCTAAGGACAGCTTTTTGTGGAGCACAGATGAAAAACCACCAGAACAAGCCAGCACCAAACAAACTTTTTGCATTTAAAAATTTATATTCTCTTCTGCTCCATCGAATGTAAGAGGTCAAGACTGATAAACAGTCTTGGGGGGGGGGGGTGGGGGGGGGTGTGGGCAGGGTTAGATAGTACTACTGTACCACAGTATGTAGTATATGTAGTAAACAATGTATTTAAGGATATATATTTGGGTGAATAATGGTACATGGATGCATGTAGGTAGGATAGTGATCATAGCTCTGTAGTTGTACAGTTTGAAGGGATTTGGTTCTACACATGGCTATGTGTGTGGAAGGGATATACATGAACTATTCTATGATTGTATGTTTCTATGAAGTTATCATGCTACGTGGTTTATTGAGTCCCTTATCCCAGTGTCTGAAGCTGTGATTTGTTATGCTGTGATGTGATCCGAAATAGAACCACAACTGACTGTAGCGGGTTCTTTCTACCCCCTGGGAATGTTTGTCTGGCTTAAATGCATGAAACTGAAATGTGTAATACAGAGTTGCAGCTTACAGATCAACACTGACTCCATTTGTGGAAATGAATGAATACCTCGTATTTGATGTGCTATGGGAGAGTTCACAGTTGACTTCTTATGTTACAGTACTATATTTTTCATGCTTTTTCAGCTTCATGTGTCTTGCTTTTTCTTCTGTGTGTAGAATAGGATGGTAGTATCCAGGACTTTTCAATATAGAAATAGAACGTGAAAAGATTTCTCCCTGCTGACTCTTTTTAATGGTTTCGAGACTTCTTTCCAGTAAAACTTGAGTCAAGTCTGAAAAAGACATGATTGTTTCTATATCCATCCACACATCAAATGAAACTTCTTTGTTTAACTTGGATTCTTCATGAATAATTTGCTGTTTTAATTTTCTCACTTATCTACCCCCTTTTACAGTTTCTTCTGACAGCTTTGCCCCTGGATACAGGTCTGTGAATATAATTTCTCACAGTCTAGTCTAATGATTGCATGATAGGTGGGAGGGTTCACCTCCATACTGCTCATTGCAGGTCGTCATAGATATATAGATTGTTCCTGATTCAGTCTTCCTTATGATCCAAATTTTCACCTGAAAATACCAAAGTCCCTACAGGTGGACAAACTCCACTTAAAAGCCCACCATCACTTTGCTTAATAAAGAAAGCAGGCTCACCCTGCTAAATAATCTGGCTTTATTGCACCTTGTCTCTGGATTCTATGTATATATTTATTTATTTATTCTGTCTTGACTCAGCAGAAGATGAGCAAGATGTGCAAGACTGAAAGAGATCTCCTGAGTCACAGAGTACAGCTTTTCTGTAGTTGCAGGAAATTTTGTTGCAGGATAATTTACCCTTCGTAAATTTACCAGTCTCTGCCTTAAAATTAAATATCTTTGCTTCTGTTGCTTCCTATTAGGAAGCCATTCAAGTACCATGATCCTGTGATCTTTAGAAATGTGCTTTGAATTTCCAAACTAAATTTGTTCTTAGCCAGTTCACGCCCATTTGTCTTTGTGTTAACACTGGTCTCTAACAGTTCTTCCCCTTTCTTACAATCTTCCTATGATCTGAGAGGATTCTTGACTTTCTCACCTTCTGTTTTTCCCTAAGAAGGGAAGATAATTAAAATTGTGCTTCTCTTCCCGATGTTCTTCATCATCAGTGTCATTGTGCCTTGATTTGATGAATTCTTTAGTCTCTGGAGTTTTTTAGTCTTTCTAGTCAATTCTCAGACAGACAGAAGCAGGAAAAGGTGGCCATTAGCATTTTCTTAGATAGGCAGAGATTATGTGTGACTTCCTGGTAACTCTGGGGCCAGGGAGGTGATATGGAGAGAAGGAGAAAGTGGCCTGCATGTTTATGTTTTTGCATCTGTAAAAAGCTTTCACTGAGGACTTTGTGAAGAATGACTTGAGTCTGAGGATATGGTGCCTGGGATAGCTAAAGACATTCATCCAGTCCTTTCATCCAGTCCAGCTCTCCCATCCCTCTATAAAAACCTGCTTTAAATGAGCCAGCTGATAGAGCTTTTGGAGGGAATGCAGCTCACAAATGAGCTTTTGGAGGCAACTTTCCAGCTGTTTCCTCAGAAAGAATGAGGCAAGCAGCTCCCAGAGCCCCAGACAAATGCCTGGGATCTCTCTTCTTCAAAGTGCATGGAGGGTTTCTGAGAAGAGCTGAGAGTCCGGGGACTGATGGAGAGATGAAGCCAAAGGCCTGTAGTGGGAACCTCCTGCTGTCAGGATCCCACGCTAAGCTGTAGTTGAGGGCAGGCATGGAAGGGAGAGAGAGCTGAGAAAGGTTTGCTGTGACCTTGATACGTTCCCATGCAGCTTCCCTCTCTGGGTAGTGCTCAATGGCATAATTTACAAGATTCCTCAAATGCCCTTAAACTCAGTAGGAAAATATGTATGGTTCATTCAGCATGCTACTATACTTTATGCTAGACTTATCAGCATGCTACTGATTTAAAGTGATATGATTAAGGTTGGATGTCTCTTATAAGAGTTTTTTGTTTAACAGAGTGTATCAAAACCAGGACTTTTTGCAGAGAAGTACCAGTCTCAGGTAAACTGTCTGAGGTTCAGGGTAGAATTTTGGGGCAGGAGGACAAAGGATGGAGAGGAGGGAGAGCCAGCACAAAAGGTCTGGCTCCTGGATTAGAGTGGATGGTAGGTAATTGATAGGTAGAGCAGATAGTGTGAGAAAAGTGGGACTTCTGTTTGGATTCATCACCTTTTTTTAGGTTTTGAACTCTTCTGAAGTTGTTGTTTGTATTTTTCCGTGCATGTAGAGTTCTTTTTGATTAGCAAAGAAATTTAAACATTTTCTTTTATAAGTATCCCCTCATTCTCCCCCTTGTACAAAGGCAGGGGGAAAAAATATTTGTCACCCAGTTTTAAGTAGAGCAGCCACATTCCAGCAAAAAGGTGTTACAATATGCTAAGCTTATGCCTAAAGTATGTCTCTAGTCACTTCCAGCATAGACTAGCTGCAGGTTCCCTGCACCTACTAGGTTTTTCAGAATCCAGCATACTCTTCTATTTTATGACAAGCCTTTGTAGTCACTCATTGATTTTTTTGTTTGCTTATGAAATATGAATGGTAATGATTGGCCTTACTTATCAAAGGATATAGGCTTGTTGAAAATCTTTTTTTTTTTTTTTTTTTTTTTTTTTTCCTATTTGGAGTATAGCTCTCATATGCTGATTTCATCTTGTGACAGTTCTCCCAAGAAGGAGGGGTGACATAAATTGTACTGTACCCATACTTATGTTCTCTTGTTGGAAATGTGTGACAGGATTGGGAGAGGATGCCTGACTGGGCTTCCTATGTTATCTGGGCATTCCTCCTCCCATGCAGGTAATGCAAGTTTTGTGTAGCACCCATGGTTCAGTTCAGAAGGCACAAAGAAGTCTCAGCCCTATGTGCAGGGAATAGGTGCTGAAGGAGTTCTCAGGACACTTAAAAAGAGGAGGGTCCATATACTTGTTGATGCTTGGTCAGCCCTCACAAGGACTTAGGAGGCTGAAGTTCAGCTGCACACCCAAACATGGCTTCCTTGGGACTCTAATCAAGCATTAATAAACAGTCCACCACTGTTCTCTTTTTGGCTCCTCACTTGTTATAAAGAAACTGAAGAAGAGGGTCATGACAAACAAACGTTGCTCTCCAAGTCCTGCTGATGGCTGTTGTTAGAGTTCCTCAGGCAGGATCAGATGCGCAGAAACTTGGGGAGAGGGTTCATACAAGAGAGGCAGCCAGAAATAAATATACTTTTATAAGGCAATATAATGTCCATAGAAGGAAACAAGTGGCTGGATTCAGCTTGCAGAACAACAAAATCCTTTGCTATTACCTCACCCCTCTGCAAATGTGATATTGAATACATTTAACAGGCTCAAACTTTGAGGGCCTGATGCTGAGCATTCCTCCCATTTTCTTTAATTCTTAGTAAATATATACATTTATGATACACTAAGCATACTGTGCATGGTACTGTAAGGCTCACTTGCTAATGCAGCACACAGCTGCCATTCATTCAGAATGCCAATGCAAATGACCAAAATTATCCAGTGAGGCAGCACTTCCAGGAAGAAAAGACATACCTGAAAGTTCCTAGGGAGCACTAATGTTGGAGTCTCTTTTCTCGCATCAAAAAGTGATACCACAGACTGCAGAGGAATCTGCTGCAGCACCTGGAGCACTTCCTCTCCTTTTTCACTGACCTTGGTTTCTGCAGAGCTGTTTCTGTTGCATATTCTCATGTCTCTCTTTGGCTGAAGTTGCTGTTTCCCCTCTCTTCTTAACTATGTTATCCCAGAGGCTCTACCACCACCGCTGGTGGGATCAGACCAGCGGCAGGTCGCTCTTGGAGCCTGTTGGCATTGGCTCTGCAGACACAGGGGAAGCTTCTGGTACCTTCTTACAGAACCCTCCCTTGTGTCCCCCTGCTATCAAAACGTTGCCGCGCAAACCAAACAGAGTCTGACATTCAGACCTTGTTTCTGCTTGAACATATTTCTACCAGGAACCTTGAGCTTGCTGTAAGTGCTTAATACCTAAGGCAAAGATCTGGAAAATACATGGATACATGGACAGCAGTGTTATGAAGTGGCTCTAGCCTGGACACTATTCTGATTTTTCCTGTGAAGTATGAATATTGGTAATTCTGGAAATGAGCATGTTGCTATTTTAGCATTGTGCAGATGGGTACAATTTCCTTAATTAAGTTCTCTCATAATCAGCATGTAGTTCTGCCTTTGATCTTCTTTTCCTCATTACCAAGTCTTAATTTGTAAAGTTTCCTTTTTAAGTGGTTTTAAATGGAGTTCAGCTTTCCTGAGGCGAGCTGCAGTGCTTCTTTCTGGGCAATGTTTCCTGGGTCTTTATCAACATGAACTATACCACACTCAACCTGCCTAAACATAGTTTGATTCTGGGTGTGTTCTGTAACAAGAGAAGTGAAAAATGATGGTACTTTAACCTTTCCTACAAATGAATAAATATCTCTTGGTGGCATATCCTAGGCCCAACCTGGGGGGAAAAAAACCACCCTGTCTTATCCTAGTTCCTTTGAGCAGCCCAAAAGCAGCTCTTCCTAAGCAGCTTTTCTTCCATCCCTCTTATTTTAACTTCAAACATAATTTAATTATAAACATGTTCTTTTATACAGGCAGAGATAATGATGAGTAACAGATGGTAACCTAGTCTTCCCTTTCCAATGCAACTTGCACAAGAAACTATGCATTACTGCACTTGAGTTATTCTCTGGGAGAATAGTAGAGACTCTTGGGAATCCTGACTTACTGACTGTATTCTTGGCTTTGGGATAAGGCAGAAGAAAATACAGTTTACCACTTACAGCAGAGGATGGATGATGGATTTCTGGATTATTAAGTATAACCTCGGTGCTTGTCTGTGTGGTATGAAACAGCAGTGTCTGATTCTGAAGACTGACTTGCTGCCTAACTTAGGTGATTCACCGAACTGTTCGGGGTGGGATCCAAACTTCATCAGAGTTGGTGCCAGCACCCTTATTTTGGCTTCTCAGAAAGTCTGTTATTTCTCAGTGACATTGATTTCTATGTAAGCATCTTTTCAGGGGCCTAGATTTTTATGACTTTGTCATCTTAGCCCTACGTGTCACAGATGCATGTGGTATTTTCCAAAATTTGTCAGTCTGTTGACATTTGTTTTTCTGTCTCCTCTGTCTTTCCCTGCAAGGGTGGGTAGGCTTTAACTGATGAACTCAGTTGAATTAGTCAGAGTCCCTAGGATGAAAAAAATATAGTACAGCAATAGAAGTGGTGAATGAGTTTGAAAGCTTCCTTCCTAATAAAAAGAAATCAGTCTCTCACATTCTTTTATATAATGATAAAATTCTGTGTTTAGGTTGGGAGAGTCAAACTTTCACTCATCCTCACTTTTTTTTTTTTTTTTTTTTTTTGGATGGATACACATGTCCACATGCGCATACACACACAGATACACAAGCTTTCCCTCCTCACAGACCATGTGCAATTACATAACCTCTTCAAACCATGCTTTACAAGAATGTGTTTCTCCTACTTTTCCCTGTGCATCTTAGCTAGAACTTAAGCAGCTGAGTTGTCCAAAATGAAACTTTTCAGCTAGTCAAAATATGTTCCTTGCTTTTGGACGTCTTCTATCAAAAAAAAAAAAAAATCAGAAAATCTTCCATAAACGCCAGTGTCTCAGTGTCACTTTATCCTGCTTCACTTTTTTTTATTTGATTTGTCAGGTTGATGGAATGGATGCATGGAGTGTGTAGAAGTGACCTGGGCAGACCTTTTCCTTCTCCATTGACTTTGTATATTCCCATTTCTGTGGACTTAAGTTTCATTTAAAGTGCCCTCACATTCTGTATAGCTTTGAAAAGTCTTGAACTAGGTATTTTTCCTTGTCATGTCACAGGCATCGTTTTACATCTATGGCATTTTTGTCTTGAGTTACCCTTTGCTAAAGTTTCCCAGGTGTCAGATTCCCTACCAAGTAGTGGGAGAAGGGACTCTGGGAGCTCTCCCTCTGAATGGTACCACAGCCTTCTTAGACAAATCTGCTTGTCTAAATTTTACAGCCTTAAAATTCATATGAATCCCCTGCATTTTTTCTCCTGAACTGTTATCTCTTGAGTTCCATATTTATCTTTTCCTGACTGACTCTGCCTGTCATTGCTTTATGGTTTGTCTTTGGTTTCATTCTCTACTTTGAGCTGTCTGTTCTTTTCCAGGGTTTGTCTTTCATATGAACTTGAATAGCTACTGATTTTTGCTTTTCCACATTTAACCTTCTGATTGGACCCTCTTGAAATATTTGTCCTCCCTGAATTTTTGGCTCTGGTTAGTCTCCTTTTATCACCTTTCTTCTTTTTCTTCCCTATTTGTGATTTTTCCCAGATTATGCTTATTTGTTTGTGTATTCAGGCCTCCTATCCCTACCTTACATGTAGAGGAATAGTACAGACTTTCCAGAAGTTCTTTCTTCTGCAGAAAGAAAATGCCCCTTCACAAGTCACCTTCACACTACAGTCTAAGGCAGTCTGTGGTACAACAGCTGAGAAATACTACTGCTTTGATGTCCTACCAAGAATGATCTTGAATAATGAAGAATTCCTGAGAGCATTACTTGAGAGGATGAATTTACAAATCTTGACAATTTAGAGAAGCACTTGCTCTGGTGAATGGCACTGTAACATAAGCAGTAATGTTACTCTTGGCCATTTACTTTTCATCCTGAGCTACTTTACAAACACCCAGTTAGTGTGATGACATCTCACTTTTCTGTGAGATGATATTACTGCCACTGTACTGAGGCAACACAAGTTGATTCTGTGTCATGACAGAGACTTACAGTACCTTACAGTCTCCTTTTCTTCCATCTCTAACCATGAGTATGCATGTTAGCTGATGGTGAAATGAAATTATGGAAAGCAACAGCAACATACCAGTGCAATGTTGCCGCTCCACTGCTTAAGACAGAAAATGCATGATGCACACTTTGACGGATCTGAACTAACTTTAGTCTGAGGAGTTTTGAAATATATGGCAGTTGTGGTGTCTTGAACTTCAGAACATGTTAGCCAGCTGGGTAAGTAACCTGACTTTTAAGCAGGCTTACATAGCTACTACAAAAAGCTCTGCTGTGATCCCTCAGTGCTGTTTTACTCAAGAGATTTAAACTTAGAAGACCATAGCTTCATGTGCCACAATAAGACCTTTCAGTAAAGCTCAAAATAACAATAATTTCTCCTAGAGTAAGTGGGTTTAAATATACATCACTGCCCCATTTAGCGGGATGGCTTATTCCATATGTCTGTCCTCATATTCCCTTGCTTTTCCTCTGCACTAAGTGTAGTTCTTCCTCACCTCAGTTCTTCTGTGTACCAGTATTTGTGCACCTCTTTGTACCTTGAACCTTCAGAAACAGGAAGGGCTATGGTCAGCCAGGACATAACTCCTTTGCATTAACCTAGTTACCATTTGCCAACACTGACGCCTTCATCTAATGACTAACCATCTCAGCTTCTCTGTTGACAGCGGGAAATGCGTGGAGGAGGGTTAGAAGTCAGTAGAGGTCAGCAGAATAAAGGGATGTTCTACATAAACTTCAGTGGTCTAGGCTTAAAGACTGGCAACTGGAAAGCAATAGAGGAAATAACCAGCTTGCTTGTTTGGCTCTAGCTGCAAAGCTAAAAATCATAATATTACAGATACTATTGCTGTGCAAGTAGAGGATCCAAAGCCAACAATAAAGCTGAAAGAGCACGGACAGCACAGACATAAATGCCCAACCAGTCCTATAACCACTGTTAAGTAATTTTGGTGTTACTGCTGGACAAATGTCACACTGAAATCCTAACAATGGTATAAAATCAACTGCACACCTTTTTGACAATTTGGTCCATATAGGTGGCTTTCAGAAAGAAGAATCTAGGGTGCACTCAGCTGAATGGTAAACCTCAAGTGCTTTAAGCAAATCCTCAGTTGAATGATCATAGATTCATGACACAGTCCATGTTGGAAAGAACCTTGAAAGAATAATCTGATCCAACCTTTTATGGGAAAGGGAGACTAGATGACTATCTAGTATCCTGTCCAGTTGCACCTTGGAAACCTGCAATGATGGGGACTCTACCACATCCCTGGGAAGTTTGTTCCCAGTAATTGTTCTCAACATAAAAAGGAATAACCTCACGTTCACAGGCCCTTGTACCCATGGGGGACTTCCACCACCCTGATATCTGTTGGAGGGATGGTACGGCCTGGCACAAGCAATCCAAGAAGTTCCTCGATTGTGAGGAAGACAACTTCCTTCTGCAAGTAATAGAGGAACCGACAAGGAGAGGTGCCATGCTTGACCTCGTCCTCACCAACAGGGAAGGGCTGGTTGGAAATGTGATGCTCCAGGGCAGCCTTGATTGCGGCGATCATGAGATGATGGAAATTGAGATCCTCAGGAGAGTGAGAAGAGCGTGCAGCAAGCTCACTGCCCTGGACTTCAAGAGAGCAGATTTTGGCTTCTTCAGGAACCTGCTCAGTAAGGTTCCATGGGATATAGCCCTAGAGGGCAGGGGGGCCCAAGACTGTTGGTTGATATTCAAGGAACCTGCTACGAGCTCAAGAGTGATGCATTCCAACTAGAAGGAAGTGCAGCAG
Organism: Ara ararauna; assembly: GCA_028858755.1. Classification (NCBI taxonomy): domain Eukaryota; kingdom Metazoa; phylum Chordata; class Aves; order Psittaciformes; family Psittacidae; genus Ara; species Ara ararauna. The sequence continues at coordinate 104,811,715 of CM054379.1, forward strand.
GAGGGCCAGGAGACCTCCTTGGATGGATAAGGAGCTGCTGAGGAAGCTTCAAAGGAAAAAAGAAGCTTATAAAAGGAGTAAGCAAGGACAGGTGGCCTGGGAACAATACAGGGATGTTGCCTGGGAAGCTAGGCACCAGGTTAGGAAAGCTAAGGCCACTTAGAATTAAACTTGGCTAGGGATGTTAAGGATAACAGAAAGGGATTCTGTAGGTACACTGCAAATAAAAGGCAGACTAGGGACAACGTGGGCCCTCTCCAGAGGCTATCGGGAGAGCTGGCTACCCTGGATTTGGAGAAGGCTGAGGTTCTTAACAACTTCTTTGCCTCGGTCTTCACTGGCAAATGCCCTGACCACACCACCCAAGTCTTGGAAGGCAGACGCAGGGACTGTGAGAATGAAGACCCTGGGCCCACTGTAGAAGAGGATCTGGTTCAACACCATCTTAGGAACCTGAATGTACGCAAGTCCATGAGACCTGATGAAATCCATCCGTGGGTCCTGAAGGAGCTGGCAAATGAAGTTGCTAAGCCGCTGTCCATCATATTTGAGAAATCATGGCAGTCAGGTGAAGTTCCCGACGACTGGAAAAAGGGAAATATAACCCCCGTTTTCAAGAAGGGGAAAATGGATGAGCCAGGGAATTACAGACCAGTCAGTCTCACCTCCGTGCCTGGCAAAATCTTGGAGTAGATTCTCGTGGAAGGCATGCTGAGGCACATGAAAAACAACAAGGTGGTTGGTGACAGCCAGCATGGCTTCACTAAGGGGAAATCCTGCCTGACCAATCTGGTGGCCTTCTCTGATGGGGCTACGGAACTGATGGACAGGGGTAGAGCAGTTGATGTCATGTACCTGGACTTGTGCAAAGCATTCAATGTCCCACACAACATCCTTGTCTGTAAGTTGGAGAGACACCAATTTGATAGGTGAACCACTTGGTGGATAAAGAACCGGCTGGATGGCCGCACGCAAAGAGTTGTGCTCAATGGCTCAATGTCCAGCTGGAGACCAGTAACGAGTGGTGTCCTTCAGGGATCGGTGTTGGGACCAGTCTTGTTCAACATCTTTGTCAGTGACATGGACAGTGGGATTGAATGCGCCCTCAGCAAGTTTGCTGATGACACCAAGCTGTGTGGTTCGGTTGATACATTGGAGGGAAGGAATGCCATCCAGAGGGACCTTGACACGCTTGTGAGGTGGGCTGATGCCAACCTGATGAAGTTTAAGCATGCCAAGTGCAAGGTCCTCCACCTGTGTTGGAGCAATCCCAGGCACAGCTACAGGTTGGGCAGAGAAGAGATTCAGAGTAGTCCTGCAGAGAAGGACTTGGGGGTGTTGGTCGGTGAAAAAAGGAACATGAGCCGGCAGTGTGTGCTTGCAGCCCAGAAAGCCAACCGTATCCTGGGCTGCATGAATAGGAGCGTGACCAGCAGGTGGAGGGAGGTAATCCTGCCCCTCTACTCTGCTCTTGTGAGACCTCACTTGGAGTATTGTGTGCAGTTCTGGTGTCCTCAACATAAAAAGGACATGGAACTGTTGGAACAAGTGCAGAGGAGGGCCACGAAGATGATCAGGGGACTGGAGCACCTCCCATATGAAGACAGGCTGAGAAAGTTGGGGCTGTTGAGCCTGGAGAAGGGAAGGCTGCGTGGAGATCTCATAGCAGCCTTTCAGTAGCTGAAGGGGGCCTATAGGGATGCTGAGGAGGGACTCTTCATTAGGGACTGTAGTAAGAGGACAAGGGGTAACGGGTTCAAACTTAAACAGGGGAAGTTTAGATCAGATATGAGGAAGAAATTCTTCAGTGTAAGGGTGGTGAGGCACTGGACTGGTTTGCCCAGGGAAGTTGTGAATGCTCCATCCCTGGCGGTGTTCAAGGCCAGGTTGGATAGAGCCTTGGGTGGCATGGTTTAGTATGAAGTGTCCCTTCCCATGGCAGGGGGGTTGGAACTAGATGATCTTAAGGTCCTTTCCAACCCTAACTATTATATGATTCTGTGAATCTAAAGCTTGGGTGTTTTGTTTATATTTAATATCTGATTCTGGGAAAGTTTAGGGATCGCAGTGTGTCTCTAGACATATTCTTTTCTTCTTCGAAACATCTTTAGTCCCGCACAGATTTTTTCGCTCTCCCTCCCGCTCTCCCTCCCGCTCTCCCTTCTGCTCTCCCTTCCGCTTTTTCTTTCTCTTCTGCGCTTTACTCTTTCACTTTTTCTTCTTTTCATTTCCCAGTACTAAGAGTACTGTTCCAAAGCTGCCATCTTCTGTAGAAGTTGCATGGAAGTCATTGCATGGCAGGGATACAGTCATTAAAAATAGCATGACCCAGGGATCATTGCTCTTCTTCTGTGGCATCTGAAGTTGAAAAATTGTCTGGATTATTTGAAGTCCACAGGCTTCAGAATAAAAGGGACTTCTTGTGTGCTTTGTCCTGTAAGCAAAGCTTAGTTAAAACAAATGAAAGTGCCACTTGTGTGCCTGAAACCAATGCAGCAAGTTGGAAAATCTAATAAAATTATTCTTGTGTTTGATGTTGCTCTCAGTCTCTTGATAATGTGTTCTTTGCCTTTCTGTACATGTGACTAAATGTATTTAAGAAGGAATACCTGTCATCAGCCTGCACTTGTATCTGAACATTTTGGTGGCACTGTAACCCTGACAATGAAGAAGTTTCCAATAACAGATCTGCAAGACTGGTACAAGTATTATTTGGTGCATTTTGTTGCTCAGTGTTTGAAGTACTACATAGTGTTTCTTTTTGATTTCAGCCTATGCCACCAAAACCCACCAAAATACCAACCCAGTAAGCAGTGCTGATTGATAAATAACTATCATCCCTTAGCTGGTTTGACAATAAGGAGTCATAGCTTCAGAGAACCATTCCTTCCCCGCTTCCCTGGGGCATGCCAGTCTAATGCCCAGGGTGTAAGACATATCAATATTTGTCAGTGGTAGGGTTCTGTAGCATCCGATTTCTTCTGGGAGTTTCTTGCCTGGTCAGAATTGATAGTGATGATAAAGTAATTGTGTCTTCCCACTGCAGAACATTTTTTAGCTGGAGTTATTACTTTTCACTACAAAGAAAAAATAGCTTTTAATTCTCTGCCTGGAATTCCGGTGGTGCCTGCTATCCACAGCTTTAATGCCTGAAGCTCCTGTCATGCTGTTGGTGAGTTAGAAGTTGAAGGGACAGGATATGGATCCTGTGGCATGGCTTTGTGAAACTGGAGAAGATAGATTCTGTGGTTTTAGGGTCGCTGAAAATTTTATATTTGTAGCAGCACTGACCAGGCAGAGTAGCTGTTCACATTTCCAATTCTTTGTTTCATTAGATGGTCTAGAATGCTCTAGAAAATAATTAATGGCTGTGAAGGAAGACACATCACAGGAAAGCACTGTTTGGGTTCCAATTGAAGCAGTCGGTGGCTTAAGCATAGAGAAGCCATTCAAGACCCACAACACTGCTTCAAAGCCTCAGCTGACACTGTCATAAACACTGAAATGTACATAATCCTCCCGTTTTTATCAGAAATTACTGGATTTCATTATGAATGTCAGAAGTCCCAGGTTATTAATGCAGTGCAGGCAAACTGGATAAGAGCCTGCAGAAGCCTCTGTCTTCTTCCACAGTCATCAAATGACCTCACTGTGGTTTTGACTCTGCTGGTATTCACAGGAAAACAGATTCCCAAAATTTCTCTTGGAGGATGGTTTTCCTGTGATTAAAGCATCTACATATCTTTCAGGATCTCAGTATTCATGTTTAAGCCAATTTTGGTAAACTTGCCATTTTTCCTTCTTAAAAAAAAAAAAAAAAAAAAGGAGCGAAAAGGAAGAAAAAATCCCCTAGAGCTGTTCCTGGAATATGCTATGACTTCATGTCAGCATGAGGTGCCAACAAGTACATGGCATGGAAGAGCAACAAGAAAAATGTCTTTTGCAGCTTGGGTGGTATTTTCTACATGAGAAACATCACTCTCTTCTGACTGCCAAGTTATTGTACTCAGGCTCTAAATCTGTGTTTTGTACACAGAGCAGAGGTAAGAGCTGTATGTGTGCAAACTTGTGTTTCTGCCTTCATCCTGCCTGATCAACATGTGTATGCCTGAGTATGTAAGTGGGCATGCAATCACTCACTTTTGTCCTGGGATACATGAACACATGCTCATGCTCTTCATCACAGAACTGCAAGCTTCCTAGCATGATGATGTGCATGCACGTCATTGTACAAACCCACAACCGCATCCAACTCTCTCTTCCTCTAAGCAGTGGGAACAGATACTTTTTATTTTGAGGAGAAATCATGTATCTGGGACCCTACACACTTTGATGTTTTTTCTGCTTTTAAAAGTCCTTACTCAGCTGCTCTGTTGTGAAATGTGGCTCTGTGAGAATCTCCTGACTGTGAAATATGAACATTTTTTTTTGCTGGTCAGCAGTGGGATTTTTTGACCTCCAGTTGATATCTGTACAGTACATCTTATATGTGTGCATGAGTGAGACAGCACAGTGCCTCCAGGAAATGCATGCTTTTGCAGTCAGCCATATGGGTAGCTTTGCATTTTTATGGTGAAGATGGGAAGATAAGGTTTGTTGCTTGCTTTTTTTTCCTTTCTTAAAACTCTTTTATTGTGTTTTGTCCCTGCAAGTAGTTGAGGCATCCTAAAAAGCATGCCTGAGATAAAGCAGAGCTTAGCCCCTCAAGCAGCATTTGCAACAAACTGATAGATTTTTCTGAGGTGGCTCCCTCAAAGACTAGTTCTTCAGTCTTGGCTATTGTTAAAAAATTAATAGCAAACATACCAGCTTAACCTCAACAGGTAGGGAGTTGAAGTAGTTTTCAATCATATTAAGATGGTGCTAAAGCAAATATAAAAAACTCGCCCAAGTAGTCTTTCTATCCAAGTGCATGCAGGCACTTCCTGTGTTTCTGGCATGATCTTAGGATATCAGTCTGAAAATTATAGGCTTCTATTCCTTTAGATAAAGGAGGAACTTGGCTAGTTATTTCTCCCTACTCAAACAAATCCAGGTGCTAGAAGGAGAGATATGTTCACGTGCTAAGCCATTATGTTTCAATAGGAAATGGGGAGTATATGTGGAAACTTGGACAGTCTTCCTCCAACTCAAGAGGAAGTAATTAGTACTGTAATAGTGCAGAAGGCTGTTTCTGGCCTGTATCATACAGACACTATCAACTGTCATTTAAAGATAGGGAAAAGGACTACTCCATGAGCAGATGATATACAGAGGATCGGGTTATACCAACTTTAAGAAGAAAAGAATCTGAGTTCTTTGCTGCTGTTTCTAAAGTCTTCCTGCCTGACAGCTAGCTGCCCACCTTAAGCATACACCTGCATAATTTGGAGACCATTTTGTTCCTCAATTATTTCAGCCCCACTTCATCTTCCTTTCTTCAGATTTATTTGCCACAGAGGAACTGCTGTCCCCAAAGTAAGTCAGGGTCTCAGTCCCCCACTTGAAGTTGACTGAATAAGAGCTAAATAAAACCCTTCTTTATTTCTGTATCCTTGCTTTCCCATCCATGTCCCAAATGGTATTTTGCAGTCTTTCTCCTTAAAGGAGCAGTGTTTACATCTATCTCCAGCTACCTAGAAAAATAAGCTGTGACTTTGTTGTTCTGGGATTTTTTTCTCCCCAGTTTTATAAAGAGAATCTTTTAAAACTATGCATGAAGTGAACACAGAAAACCAGAACTCCTAGTTCTCTAGGGCATCCCTGTTTTCTTCATTGAGAGATTTTATTACAGTTGATAATCCAGGACATTTCTTGAGACATATTCACAAGTTGCTTGTACAGCCAAGTACAATGTTCTTCTCTGTGTTTTCCTTAACCTCTCCCTGGTTCCACTCTACCTTCTTTTCCTTCTGACTGTGATGGGGCCCCTTGTTTCAGGGCCTTGCGTTAGCAGCAGCTTCAACAGAAATCAATATTCAATATGTGCAGACATAGCAAGGTTAGAAAGTCCTGTTACAGTAGCAAAATGTAGCAGTTTAACAACTGTTGTGCCAAGAGGGACCAAATAATAATTCTGGATGGAATCTTGTCCCTAATGTAAGTCAGTGCATACTCCCCTGCATTCCTTGCACAGGTTACAAGGATAAATATCCCTGCTCTCAACTTCTAATCAACTTATATCTTGAAGAGTAGTGAATTTGGCGAAGAAATTAGAAAAGCATTATGCTGAGGGCAGTATGAGTGGAACTTCAGGGTGTTACATGTTCTTCATCATATACAAATCACATGGTTTGAAATTCCCATATTTCATACTTATTAGTAGAGATAGTGTTTCTTGTCCTGTGTTCTGAAGCCGTTCAACACAGTTCCAGTCTAAAGGAGACATTTCCTTTTTTCATTCCCTGCCCCCACTCTCCACGTTAAGAAAGGTGATGGAGAGGACATATTCATCCTGAATCTGTCAGAGGTTACCTTATATCCTGAAGGTTACAATACAGTTATTTGTAGGCTTTTATGCTAGTTACAGTGTCTATCTGATGTCTCTAGATGTTCTTCTTTCCACTATGTACCTGTAGTGCATGCAGGGTTTCCTTGACCCTGGAAATACTTGTCTGTGGTAGACATCACAAACAGTTTGTACGAAGCACAGTGGAGGAGCCTACTTGCTGTTTCTAAGAGAAGAAACTACATCATTACTAAGTGAAACTTAATAGGATTCAGAAGGCTAGTACCAGAGTGCTTAGATTTATTCAAAAGCAAAGTGGAGGAAAAGACTGCATCTTTCTCAGAACATTGTATAGGGTGTTAGGATCAGCCTGGAAGATGAGAAGAAGCAACTGAGCAGGTCAAAAGGAAAGCTACTGGGTTCAAGTGGTGTTGATGGGAACAAAATAATGGCATCATAAAAATTAATGGGAATTGTGCCTGGTAGTTGGGTCTTAGTAACTGTTGGCAATTTTGAGACAAGTTCTTGGCTTGTTTACATCTTGCATCCCACTGGAGGCCAAGGGTACCTTCAAAATACTATGAAAATCCTGCTGAAGGCAGATATATCTTCTGTTCTGTGACTGAGCAAAGAATGTGGCCAGAGGCATCAAACTTGTAGCTGTTTCTTAGCTTTGGGGTAGTGTGTATGGTCTTCCTGTTACCTCAGTCACAAATACTACTGGACTGGGACAAAAATTTTATTTGAGTAGGATACCTAAATGTTTTTTTCCCTGAAGCATTTAGGAATTACAGCTGTCTAGATCTGATCAACTGCAGTTTGGTAATATACGGGTAAACTGGATCTACCAGTGAATGCTTGCTAAGCTGTAGAAAGATGTCTTGAGGTGAAGCCTGTATCCTACAGATTCAAGGTTGTGTTACATTTATACAAAGGCAGAAGACATCTTAGAAGTACTCGAGTACAATGAAATTTGAAGTAGTATAGACGGTTTCTGTGTTTGTTGGTTTTTTTTTTTCTTTATCCTTTCAGCTCACTGCTTCACCCTCGTCCACTGCCCCTGAAAGAAATGGAAAACCAACAAACACCAATGAAACCAACCCTGACTTGACTCTTGGATCATGTTTCTCCTTTGATGTTTAGAAGCTGTAGTGCCACATGCTAAAAGACGTGCTACTTTCTTTATAACTGAGCAGTCCTACCACACCGTTATACATATTACCGGGCAAAACCCTGTAACCTTTTTCAGTGATGGACAAATTCTGGGTTTTAGGGAAGGACGTGGGAAGGCACTTGAGAGGGCAAGCTCTCTTTGTTGTGGTGCAGTATAGTGTAGGTCACAGACTGTCCCTTCTGAACTCTTCTATGAAAAAGAATAAAAGACTAGTTTTCTGTATTACCTGATTAATTTAAAGGAAACTACTGTACCACAAATGGAATTGATCTTGAAAGTAGGACACTTACATTCTGCTTGTAACTCCACAAATACCGCTCTGTACAACTGTTTTCTGATTTCTAATTCTGTTTCTATATCTGTGAAATAGGGAAAATAAGCTCCTTTAAGGCATAGCCTGAGACTAAATTCACTGATGCTAGTAAGGCATTTACTGCTCCTTGGGTAACGAAGGTCCCATGGAAAGCTTGATCCAGAATTCGACTGATTATCAAACATAATTTGTTGAAGTGTCTTTGGCTGTTAAGAGACACATCCTGGACTTTTGTAGATGGGAGTTAGAAAAAGGAAAAATTATACCATGCAGTGCCAGCTCTGTTTCCAACTCTATGAGAGATAGAATCATAGAATAGTTAAGGTTGGAAAGGACCTTAAGATCATCTAGTTCCAATTCACCTGCCATTGGCAGGGACACCTCCCACTAAACCATGGAGTCCAAGGCTCTGTGCAACCTGGCCTTGAATGCTGCCAGGGATGGAACATTCACAACTTCCCTGGGCAGCCCATTCCAGTGCCTTACCACCCTCACAGTAAAGAGCTTCTTCCTTATATCTAATCTAAACTTCCCCTGTTTAAGTTTGGACCCATTACCACTTGTCCTACCACTACAGTCCCTAATGAAGAGTCCCTCCCCAGCATCCCTGTAGGCCCCCTTCAGATACTGGAAGGCTGCTATGAGATCTCCATGCAGCCTTCTCTTCTCCAGGCTGAACAGCCCCAACTTTCTCAGCCTGTCTTCATATGGGAGGTGCTCCAGTCTCCTGATCATCCTCGTGGCCCTCCTCTGGACTTGTTCCAACAGTTCCCATGTCCCTTTTATGTTGAGGACACCAGAACTGTACACAGGATAGTGAATGAGAAGTTATTATGTGAGATTCTGCAGTTTGTGTTCTGCAAAAGGTCAGGTTTGGTGATCATAATGGTCCATTCTAACCTTCATCTTATATGAGTATCTTTCCACTGGGGGCTAGGGGATGTGGGCTGTGCATTTATCCGTAAAGCTTAGACCTGAGTTAGTGTGTGAAACAATCTCCTAAACATTAATGAGAACACTTGAAGGTGACCTTTAGACTAGAATTGAGGACAAAGCATGGGTTTTACAAGGGAGTCTAATCCAGAAGGAGGAAGTACAGCTATTTTTCTGTGCCTGGCTTTGCTCTGCCATCTGCGCTACAGTGTTTAGATTCCTGGAATGGAGGACCCTGTGGCATAAACCCATGTGTGTGTTGATATTGTAACCAGTAAGTAGCAGTGCTAGTCTGGTTTGGTGAATTTGGTGCCTAGTAATTCATATGAATTGAATTTGTTCATCCCATTATCTACTTGTTCAGTGTGATACTATTCTCCATGGTCCAGTGTGGGGAGTGTTTTGGGAAAGCATTGCTATGACTGCGTGCTCATAATCAATGGGTTCAAAGGCAAACTCATCCCTCTGAACTATGGCTGTAACTGAGAATGCAGAGCAAGCATAGGAGAATATATTTAAGGTCAGCAAATTTCTGACGCTTTCTCTGGGCTTGATGCCTGGCTATCAAAGATGTTGCCAATGCAGATTTGACTATTATTCTTTGTAGCTAAGCTCCAATGAGGAGCAAGAGGAGAAGATGCCACTGCTCCAAGGAACTTCAAGTATAAACAAGCTGAGGAACTGGTACAGGAGAATTTGTGGGAACAGTACTAGTTTAAGAAGCAAAAGCAGGACTGGGATTGCCTTTTATGCAGGGGATGTTAACACTGTTTTGTGGCTTGGAGGGGGAAAGGTCTAATGTTTCATAAGCCTTGTCCAAGTGGGATTTCAGGCTGGACACGGCATTATTTTGAGTTCCCCAAACACTTTCTATCTAAGAAGACTGTCCTGGTGCATAACTATTCCAACACACTGCTTTGGTGGAACAGAAGGTTTAACTCCAAGGTAAACACCTGATGGCTTCCAGTTTCCTGGGGAAAATTTTTTTTCATTCAGCACTGAATTGCAATTTACCCCAAAGTTCAATAGGAAGGTGGAAGGCAATATTTTGCCAGTCTCATTTGCTAGAGCTGAAGGCAGACATGCCATAAACGAATCCCTACCCTATCTTCTCAAACATACAGCCCTCTAACTGTAGAAGCCAGGGATAAATGAAGCCTGAGTAGTTTCACTTTGGAACATGCATTAAGGCAGTGGCATGCAAACATAAGCATATATTCATTCAAGGGTAGACTCAAGATACATAGTTTTAGGATGTCTGCAGCAATGAGCTCTTGAATTGTCTTAATTATTGGTGATCAATCCAGAATTTCAGTGGTTACCATGAAAGCACATGATACCAAAAGTCAATGAATTGCTGTGATACTTCAACCTGCACTCTTGTAGAAGAATCCACCAGAGGAGTGTGTGTGGGTTGCCTTGTGTAAGGTAGCTAGAAAGGAATTAAATAAGGAATATTTCCATTTGAAAACAATGAGAAACACAAGAAAGGGAGCCAGATGTTGTTTCTGCTGACACTTGCTCTACAACAGTGAATCCAACTGCAATTTTCTTAATGCCATCTGCCATTGCATTTTAAGAAATGAAAGGATTCCAAGCTACTATAAATGTTCTAGCACCCTAATCTTCCTTGCAGTTAGAAGTGTTCTAGTTTACTCAGTCGTTGCATGGACTTCTGGTGCACCTATCTTCACCTGTGTCTTTACTCCTGTACCATTGTATAGTGCTGGTTTTGGACAGCTTATTTTATTTGCTTTTCTCCTCTGCAGAATCTCAGTTCATAAAACAAGCTGAAGAATGTTAACAAGGGATGCTTCTCTGACAGCTGTGTGATATGCTGCTATCTGACATGTGAGGTATATGCATAAAGTCCTTCAAAGTTTGCCTAGACACAATCCATGTGCTTTGTGAAGACACAGGGGAATTATGGTAAATGCCTCACTTTCCAGGAAAAAAAGGATCTAAGACGAGGCTAAACTTCTGCCTTACTGGGTTTATGTTCTTCTCATGGTTTTCATCCTCATGATAGCTAAAGGAGATCTTAACTGGAAGTTTTGGTCTGTAATTGTTAAGCAGTTCCAGGGGAGAGATAAAGGAGCTGTAGCCTGAGAAGAGAGGAAGGAAAACAGTATCCACCAAGTATGGCAAAATATATTTTGGTTATAATACAATGTGTTTATTTTGTAATTAGACCAGAATACTAATAGATTTGGGTTTGGATGTCCTCTGTTCAGACTCAGACAAACAGGGCACTAATCAGAAAACAGATAGGTGCCCTGTGTGCTATATAAAAATATTTTCAAGTTATTCCTCTGTTTACTTTGCATGAATCCATGAATTGCAAAAACTTTCCCTGCACTCATACAGAAAGTCAGGGTTGGGTAGTCCAGTAGTCCAGGATTAGTTGTTTAGGGAGCTGGAGAGAGCTGCACATGGCTTTGGTCCATGCTTGTAAGATGTATCATATAATGCTGCTGGCCACTGGAATTTCTGTAGATAAATAAGGTTTCTGTCTCAAGGGCTGTCTGTATGACCCCTTTCACCAGCACTAATTCCACTTAGATTAACTGCACAGCACGAATATGGGTGAAAGCCTGGATTGTTGGGAGAATGAGTTCCCACTTGCAAACTGCTTCCCACAAAAGTACTTGTCAGCAGCTGAGATCATAGGGCTTACACTCCTCACAATAACCTACTTTGAAATGTATTTAGAGAGGGATCTTGGCAGTCTGCTTGCTGCTTTTTCATACAAAGTGCAGGCCTTGGTTTGTAATCCCAAACAGCATGTCAAGGCATTTGCTGCTGGGCCATCTTCTCCTCTGATTTTATGTAGCTCAAGGCATCTGTGTTTCAACCAGCAATACTAATCGCTTTGGGTAGCACCTTTCCTCTCACTCTTTAGCAAGCACTGCATTACAGAAAAGCTGCTGGGTTGTTTCTGTGAATGCTATGCCCTGACTGCAAGTGGTGACAGGAGATAGAGACCTGAAGGGAAGGAGAAGATCTCATAGTGTCTTTGGCTCCCATATGTCTGTTGTTCCAGTGAAACTTCTTTTTGCTTTTCTCCTTTGCCTACTGTTCTGGCGGCAAAGACCCTGCATTACAGTCACTCATGCCTGAGTCTGCATCTAGTTTGGTTGTCTCCTATTGTGCCAGGATGCCTTATGGGGGAAATATAAAACTTAGCCATAAATGGGCTGCCTCACAAAGTGGATCAAAGTGCAATGTGGGTTTTTTTGTTGTTGTTTTTGTTTAGGTTTTTTTTTGTCATTTTTTGTTGTGTTTTTTGTTTATGGCTGAAGTGATCTTCAGAGCCCAGTTCTTTCTGATACATTCCTGATTTTTTTCCCAAATTCACTCATACTATTCACAAAGAGAAATACCTTTGCCCCATACCTGGAGGTGCTTTAAATGCAAGTTACCCTAAGCAGTTGGAAGCATAGGTTAGGGGCTAGAACCTGTCCATGCTGCAGTCAGTACAGAGGCAAGATTATTTCAGCACCCTTAGCCCTCCCATGTTTATCACCAGTCTCTTTCCTTCCCCGCTGGATAGGTGAATTTTTTGACAATTGACTGGGAAATGAGTATCAGTCATCACAAGACAGAAAACTGTGTCTGTCCCTTTAGATGTTGATGATAGTTTATGAGGACTCGGTAACATAGGCATAGTTTTGATGTGAAGATGCTTACAGCTTGGTTAGCATAGGAAGTTTACATGCATATTTCTGGGGCTAATACTAATGCTACTAATACTGCAGTACAGAAATAGAGAAGACAGCGATACTTTATTCACTGGAGTGAAGGGTCTCATGGACAAAGAACACAAGATAGGAGTTTGCTCCTGGCCTCTGCTTCTGACTTGAGTTTATAGAACTCTCACAACCACATTCTGCTTGCATGTACAGTGCCCCCCTCCTTCACCTTTGTAGACTTAAGTAGTTATTGAGCAGCTTAAAATTAAAGTGAACATAGCAAAGGTGTATACAGTTGAATAGATGGTGAAGCCCTCACCTTTTACTGGCTTTGTGGCCTCATGACAGTGTGAGGCTTCCTCCTATCCTCTGCCCCTTTTCTTTGGGTAACACAAGGCAGGATATCCACTGTGGAAGTTCACAGGCTCCAGTGTGCTTTGCTGTCCTACTGTTTAAGCAACACAGACACAAAAGTCAATATACCTGAGAAAGTTTTGCTTACTTATTTTAGTACACACAGAAATGATGATGGCAGCTTGTGCTGCATGCAGTCACACTTGCAAAGGGATTCCTGGCATTTGTGAGAAATTTGGTATAAAGAGTTGTTCTAAAAATCTGAATGGTCTGCATGGCCTAGAAGATGAGCAGACTCGCAAAATAATGTATTTCCTGTGCATGGTTGTAAAACACTTTAGGATCATTAAAGAACAAATATTTTGGGCTAGTTTCGTTTTGCTTTCTTTGTGGGGGTGTACTTTTTTCTTTTAATGCCTTCTGCTGCTGTTTTGAGACCACCATACTAAGGACTGTCTTCAATGTTTTCCCATCTCTTTCTCCTTATGAATGCAGGAAGCACAAAATATTCTTCTGGCATTTGAGCTGCAGTTATTTTGAGTGGCTCCAAATAGAGGAAAATGTGTTTCTGCTGTAGTTGCTGCAGAGAAAGAATTTTGCTGAAAACTCTCTCCACCACCGCCCTTTGGTGGCTGCAGAAATGAAGCCAGTGTTTGAGGCCCCAGCTCTGTGCATCTGCTGGATCAGTTTAGGCCAATTTCCCCCCCTTCCCCATCCCCTCTTTCCATTAGCAAACTAGATATAAAACAGAAGCCATTGGATAAATAGGAAAAATGTGTAGCAGAGGAAGCCCTTGTGATTAGGGAGCTGTTAACCAGTTATTCCATGTCCGGCTTTCAGTGTATTTATAAAACCAATGCTATTCAGTGACATGTTGAATTACTCTAAATGGCATTGGCTCAGTTGCTTTCTCATGGAAGCCAACTTGCACTTTATTTTTAACTTGGGCCCACTGATTATTTTTAAAGTTAGTGTAGTATTTGTTAAAGATGCTAAAATGGCAGGCAAAGTGCAGGCAATATACATCAAATTTGCTCACATCCTGTCTTGCCAGAGCACTCCACAGTCCTGCAGAAGCGCTTTGGAAGAGAGCAGCTTGGGCAGTGTCTGTCCATTTGCTGCTTGGCTGTTATGGGCTGACTGATGTGATTAGTGGCAGCTGCAGTGTTTGGTTTTGTGATGTGAAGGTCGTCCATTAGGATCTGGTCAAAGACACAGTAAACTCCTTCCCACCCCCTTTTTTTTTTTTCCCCATTGATTGCCAGCAGCCATCACATTGTTACCTGCATTTATAATGTCCTTGTTGAGACTTCACTGCGTGCACATGGTTTAAATTAACGGCTTCCCTAATAGGGGGAGCGAAAGCACCATTACTCTCTACCTGCCTCCAACAATGTGCTTGTAAACTTCAGAGACAGGGAGCAAGAAAAAGTACAGCTCATGGAAAAGCACCAGGGGGTTCTGAGTCTACAGTTCGTGCTATGCTTTGGACAAAGAGATGAGTCTTGCATCAAGGTCTAAATGTGGTGAGGCTTTGGCTTCCATACAGTTCTTCTGGAACAACTGTTGTAGAATGTGCTCTGTGTCACCTGAGGCAGATTCTCCAAGCTGTTCTTGTCATATGGAGGCATCTGGCAGGTCTAGGACACTTGATAAATGGTGGCTAATAACTGCCACTTAGAAGTGAGGAAGGAGACCTTAGTAAGCCTGGGGCACAGGTCTTATCTCCCTTGCTTTATTTAGGGAGTAGACTGCAGCTCCCATCACACTTGCTGGAGTTTCCAGATAGTCTCAGGGCTATTACTCTGAGTAAATGAGATACCTGTGGGACTAGTTATTGTACGAAACTGTCTTTAAGTCAGCTTTAGCCTGGGCTGCCACTGGGAGAATCTTAAGCAAGTGCTAGGGAGCCATTTCAATGCCAATTCAATCTCAAACAACCAGCATTCATTCCAATGGCACAACCTTCTGGTTCTATTCCCTCAATACCTGTACAGTAGGTTCTACTGTGTATAAAATGTCACCGCTTGAAATCTATATTACACTGAGCACTCAACAAAATACTGCCCAGCACACTGTTTTTTGTCTGTGACAAATAGAATATACAACCTTGGTATATCTTTCCCGTCTTTGTGTTCTCTGATTCTGGGAGATTCAGTGCATCATAAAAAATTACATTTTCAGAGCATTCGGCCTGTCCTTGGTGGCAATCCAGTTTGTGTGTCTCAAGAGATGCTTCTTCATAATATTTACTTTTAATATTCTGATTGGAATGGAGAAGACAGCATTTGTTTGTACATTGCTGGGGTGAGAAATAGAGAGTTTTAAATATCACAGGACAGCCTATTTGCTAACAGGCTGTTTTCTGGTCTGGAGATTTTTTAACCTACTTAAAGAGAAGTCTCTCTTGTCTAAGATTTAATAGCATATGTATTGTGATGTCTCCTCTGATTATTCAAGTATTAGTACTTAAGTAGGTGAAATATAGTTAGGAATAATTGAGATAAATTAATTTTTGCTTATCTTTAGTTTTACTGCTACCGTATTGACAGCAGTTCTTACAGCCATCTAACCAGGAAATGACTTTGTCTTGTCTATATCTCAATTTTGTCATCTGCTGGATGGAGGGATGATTATGTTGCTTTGAAATTCTGCTTCCTAAAGAAATAAAATCCTTTTTGTGGTCTTTATTTGCTTACTTGTTAATTCCCTCAATTTAGTAACTTTGTGATTCTGAAGACCCTCCTTTGTATTCACTACTTCCATGGACTGACTCGCTAGAAAGCATCCTCTGGTATTTCAGTTAGATAATGGAAGTATAAGGAAGAGGAAAGAAGATAAAAACTCAGACCATACTTGGTTCAGCATCCTGCTTACAGCCCAGCATGGTTGCTCTGGAATCCTGCTGATGGAATGTCCTGACATTATGGTGTTTATTTCCACCACAACCCTGAAATGTAAACAGGACATTGTTGGATGCTAATCCAAGGGACAGGAAATGACTGAGAATCCTGAACTTTTGGGCTGTTGGTAGGACACAATGATGTAAATTTTACAAGAGGATTGGCATATGGTACCAGCAGTACACTGGACCATGTGTCAGAGGAAGTGTTTTCAGGAAGGGTATCTGATGTACTTACAGAGGGAGGAACAAAACATAGCACTAGTGTCAAAAGAAGTGCATCAATGTACGCAGCAACTTGCAGGACATTTGGCATGTTAGGATGCTCTGTGTATCCTATCCTAACGGGATGAAAGATATAGAGAGACTTTGCCTTGAGCTTAAAATGTATACAGAATAAATGGCAGCTTATCACTGTGGTATTCGTTTTCCCCTGTGCCTTATAGCGCAAGAACAAAATCAGCTGAGGAATATGAAAGTAGCAGAGAGGGGGCCATGTAGCGTTTCTTGCTCTACCCTAAAGCCCAGAGGACATTGATGGAAGGTAGCACAGTCAGCAAAGTGCTGGTATAAGTGGTTTGCACTAGAAAGCCATCTGTGCTTCTCTTAGGCAGACTTAAATAAATTAATATCATGAGTACAGTATTGAACTTTCAGTATTGAGCTTTCAGCTCCCTCCCCAGTGAAATGGAAAGGGGCACATACAATTTGCAAAGGATGGTGCTTGTTGTGCTGTGTTTGGGGAAGAAAGAGGTAACAAAGCTATCACCATGTGCTGTGGGGCACTTGAGACTCACATTGCTGGAAGGAGGGTTGCACCCCACTGTTATCGTACTGGAAGACCATGACCCATCCAAACAGCGGCTACTGATACCTCCTCTGTAGTACCCCTTGTAGCAGCAAAGACAGAACTGTGTTGTAATGAATATAAAAAGGGTCCTTTATTGAAGTTGCTAAATGCATACAGATGCTGTAATTCACACTGGCTCTCTAGCTTCCAGACTGGCTGCCTGCTGCGTGATGTTGCCACACAAGGTCTCCCTAAGTCTTGGTCTGGCATCTATAGCAAGAAAAAGACTAGCTAAAGAGAAAATGAATCAAGTTTTCTTTGCTGTGAACACTGTACGCTGTTCTTTCTAGTAACTCTCCACACGCTCTGCTGGATACATTTTGCAGCAAGGCATAACTTCATGGTATGCATCTTCTGACTGTTTTCATGAGCATCTTGCTGGCACGGTTGCCCGTATTGATATCTTTTCAATGAAGTGCTCTGAGTCATGCCTCTGCTATGCTGCTTGGGCTGGGTTTCCATCCAGATCTGAAATTGCAAATTTATTACTTGGAACTGGTTTTTAAAGGTGAAACTGACACCAGTTTCTCATTACTTACCAAGTCCTGAGGGCAGCGTTACATTCCTGACGCTGCTGTAGGTGTTAATGATTTCATCAACTTGAGAAGCACAGAGCCCTGAACTCTGCTTTTGGCTGCTAGTAAAGAAGAGAAACTGACTGTCAAATATTTTGGTTTTAAAGTTTGGGGGTTTTCTTTCTTTTTTTTTTTTTTTTTTTTTTAATGGTGTTTACATTTGCAAACTGGAATTTGTTGGACAGACTTATGATTGGAACTAGGAGAATTTGTTGACTACTTAGTTCTTAGAAATCAAATTGATAGTAAAGCCTCAGTAGGCTGTTGAAACTGGTCTTGCCAAGTGCCTCTGAAGTTGCGAAAGAACAAGAATCTGTGAGTGGGCCTGCTGTGGGTGTAGGCCAAAGAGTTTCTTTTGCTTGGTATGTTTTCTATGCCTCACGATGATCAGGAAGGATACTATTACACAGATACCAATTTTTTTTCTTTTTTATTACTTTCAGTTGCATATGAATAGCTCTAAAAGCTTGCTTTAAGACTGGAGAGATTACAAATGTGTTTTTTGTTTTGTTTTTAGTATAGCTTCTGTCTTGTGCCTTGCAGGAAGATGGCATTGTGAACCAGGACCAGGATTCAAAATCAGGATTAACTGGCATTACTCTGGGCTCTGCCACTTACTTGCTGTATGATCTTAAGCAGACCAGCATTCTCTTCATACCTACATTGTGAGATCCTTGTGTCTTTCCAGGTTGCCATGAAACATAGCTTCTTTTGTTTTAAGCTTGAATAACTTTTTTGATCCAAGAGCTAGCTTTTTTTTAAGTGACCACTGTATATGTGACAGACTGCTGCAGAGGTCATAAATGGAAGGTTACGGATTTAACGTTGACTGATCCTAGGTATTAATGGATGAGACTCAAAAGTTTATCCTATTTATAGAGGTGCTTAAAAGGTGACTTGTTGATCGCCATTTATAATTAGCTATACAGAGAACATTTGGCCGTAACATTCTTCAGTCTAAGAAAAATAAGTCAGGGCCCAGTTTCTGGAAACTGAAACTTGGCGGATGAAGCACACATTTCTAAAGTGAGAGGCAGTTTACTGAGGGTTGTGGTAGATTTTTCTACTGCTGGAAGTCTTTAAATCAAATAAGATGCCTGTTGAAAAGTTATATTCTACTTCAGTCAGGAATTAGTTTATGCCAATCCTGTGGCTTGTGCTATGCATGAGGTCAGACTAGCTGATTGGTATAACCCTTTCAGCTTTATCATCATAAGATTGTCTGTCAGATTTGGGAATGTTAAGTCTTACTAAGGCCAGTGGAAGCCAGATAAACCTGAGGCCAGGGTTTTACATTGCCTTCTTTCACAACCTGTACTCACTTGTTGCCCACCTAACATGTGGAAATATCCTCCTGTGTTGCTTTTATCACTGCACAGTGCCACTTAGCTTGCTGTGTTCTGATCTGCAGTACCTTCCACACATGCTTTAAAACTGTGGGATGTTTCCTTTTTTGTTTTATTTGGTTTTCTTTTTTTTTTTTTTGAAATGGGAACTGGAAAGTAAAAAGGTTTGAGCAGATCTAAAAGGCAGCATATCAGGCTGTGGACACAGCTGGACATTCCTGCTTTGCTGTCCCTTTGGCAATGATTGATATCAATCATTGTGTATTTATATTTATGATTTTTTAATTATATTTCTTCAAGCATGTGTATTTATATTTATGATTTTTTAATTATATTTCTTCAAGCATTGTACTGTTCAGAATTCCTCATAAATGAGGGATTCTTGATTCACACATTTGTCCAGCAGGTTAGATGGAGATCCACTGTTACTGTTTCCCCAGTACATTATGGCAGAAGGCAACTAGCCTAGTGGGTTTTGTTTATTTTGTCTTCTAGTGTTGTGCTGTACTACCTGTTCAGAGAAGATGAGGCAGCTCAAGGGTAAGGTAGAGCTCCATATTCCTGACCAAACCAGCAGCTAAATGATGACTGTTAAGGAAGGGCTGCAGCTGATTATAGCCTACAGGTGCTGAAGCTGGAGAGTTTGAGTTGGTTGTTTGAGTGGCTATCCTCAGAAGACAGACTAGATCTTGGTAAACATTCATCTCCTGTACTGACACTGGTGGTTAGGCTAGAAGACGAGTATCATGAACAGACCAAGCAGCTGCATAGTAAAGGGTCATCTGAAGAGAAAGAACACCCATCTTGTAATCCTTGGCGTAGAGGTGTATGCAGCCTTGTTTCAGGATAACCCGAAATGTAAGGGTAAATGTAAGGGTTTCATTCCCCTCCCAGTCTTTTACATCTTTAGAGATAAAAATCAAGCTGTCTTGAAGGGAAGCCCTTCTGGTTTTGAAACAGTTATGAAAAAGACATCAGCTGAGGGCTCTATCAGAGGCTTATCTGATAGATACGCAGTGTGGTAGGGTGGCAAATCAGGGCCAAGTGTATACTCACTTGGCCCATGACGTTTTGGTGAATTGGAGAGTGTATTTGATTTCAGGACCCCATGGGGAGTGGCTTTATCCAAAGTGCTACTACATTGGTGTGGATATTAATACCCTTTCCTTCAGACCCGGTTGGGAGGAGGTGCGTGGTATCTGGTGTGCTTTGGAAAAACCACGGGCAAGAGAACAAAGTTAGAAAGTAGTACAGGACGGAGAGTGTGAGGGAGAGAAGATGAGCTGCTTGCTGCTGGAAAGCTGTTGTTTTCATCATTATGGTCTTTTTATCCAGGTTTCTGTGGAGACAGTTCCTAGTACATAAACTGTCAGATGTTTGGGGAGCTACATGCTGCTGAGCAGGAAATCCTTCAAATTCCTTATCTTCCACACAACAGGCTCAGGAAAAGTCCACCAGAAAGCTTGCACCCAGGGAACAGGGCTTGACCTCTGGGAAAGGATTTTTCTGGGGTTTTGCTTACAAAAACTGAATTCAACTACTTTCCAAGCATTTGCCCTGAAAAGCTTCTGAAGGGCAAATACAAGATGGTAGTGGTTACCAGTCCTGCTGTGGCTAAAATCCTATCCTGTTCCCACAGAAATCAGTGGTCAAACAGCCACTGACTTCAGTGCAAGCAGCAGAGGCATACAAGGGGAACAATTCTGCAAAGCCCTAAACCTCTAGAGAATTCAAAGCCAAACCCAATGTTGGGTTATTTTTAATCTTGGTGTTTGTGGTGTTTTTTTGTTTGAGTCATCTCCATTTACAAAGACTTATTCCCAAGCAGTGAAATAATGAGACTGTAGACTAGCATGTCTATGGAATGTCTTGGAGCAAGCCAGTGCAATAGCAGTGGTCTTACCTTTACCTGGTATATGAACCAGTAGACATACAATTCCCTGGTGTTTGTCACTGTGCTTATGCAGGAACAGTGTCTATGCTGTAAATGGTATTAGCACTGGGAAACAGTAGTTTGATAAGTGTTATGAGTCAAGAACTTTTATTTAAGCCTGCCTCTATTTGTTAAATCCTCTGGGGAGCCACAGCTTTTAATGTTAGTGATAGCTTTGTCATTAATAAAGTTTTATAAGAGTTACAAGCCAAGAGTTTTTCTTTAAAGCTGCTTCTGTTGTTATTAAATTGTCTGGGGAATCACAGCTTTTAATATTAATGACAAAATTGTGTTGTCATTAACATCTGGTTTTGAGAAAGAATGGGTCAAAGGTTTAATGCAGTGGAGTAACAATCTGTGAAGACTCACCTTCTACAAATATGGAGAATCTTTGGCTAAATGACACCCTGACTGTGAATTTTTGTGGTGTGAGAACCTATGAGTTTGACTTATAGGAAAATGTACTGGTGTGTTTATTCCTAACATACCTCTTCAATGCATGGATCTTTGTTCTGCAGCTTGAGCTTGTGTGTCATCAGCAGGTGTTGGCTTAGGAGAGAATCTCTGTGATCTGTCATGCAGTCAATCTAGATCTGTACACAGAAGTAAGTCCCCATAATACTTAGAGCAGGGGCTTTGCTGGTAAGAGGACTTCTGGGAAATTTGACTCTTTGCTTAAGAAAGCTGCACACTTTTCAGTGGTGCCCAATGACAGGACAGAGGCAGTAAGTATAAATTAAAGCACAGGGAATTCCATCTGAATGTAAGAAATTTTCACTGTGATGGCAGCTGAATATCGACACAGGCTGTCCAGAGAAGTTGTGTCTCCATCCTTAGAAATACTCAAAACCCAAATTGACACAGTCCTGGGCATCTTGCCCCAGCTAACCCTGCTTGAGCTTGTGGGGTTGTACTAGACAATCTCGAGAGGCCCCTTCCAACCTCAATTGCTGAGATCAATACTGCAGCATTTTCTAAAGAGCTGGCTACCTGCCTGGTCCAACCTTATCTCAAAGGCAGCAGCAGTCATGAGGATTTATTCATTCAGCCTATGAAACATTTCCTCATGCTTTCCCTTTCCTCAGCTGCACAAGGTGTGTGGTATGTGTCTTTTGGCTTTTGACCATGTGAAAATTTTCAGCATGTGGCTTCTGGGACCAGGAAGTTGGGCCTCCCTTCTCAGTAGTACATGTTGCTTCTAAATGTCCTCTTTAACCCCCCTTCAGACCAAAACTATATTTCTTCCTTGAAGGGGATATGTGGCTTATCTTTTCACATTTTCCTTTTCTTTCTCTTTTTCTCTCCAAGTTGCTCAAAATTCATTTATCAGCTTCTGAAGGAAATTTGTGTAATTGCTCCTGGAGTTGTTCATTCTGCCTCTTAAAGAAAACCTGTCAGACCTTTCTTGTTAATCTGGGCATCATTTGCTTTTAGTTTTACAGTGGAGTGTTTGCAAAGAAAATTCTCTTTATAAGTGCATGAAAGAAACATCATTCCTTGAGAAAGAGATACATTTTCCTCAGTGAGGCTGAAGGCAATGTTTTCACTTTTTCTTTTTGCCTTCCCTTCAACCATTTTTTTCCCGCATTTTCTTACATGTATTTCATATAAATTAGCTGCCTGGTAAAATAATGTAAATTCATAATTTTTTTTTACCTTTCTGAGATGGACAGAATAAAAGATGTAGTTCAGAATTCTGATGTCCTCTGAATGGAAAAATGTGGATTCAAGCATAAAATGGGGTATTGGAGTCCTGTGAGATGGGGCTCTCTCTGTGTAAAGCCATTGTGGGATGTAACACTTGATGAAACCCTCACCTTTCAGGGTCTCATCTCACCTGGGCTTTGAGGGGACCAAGATGCTCTAGCTAGTCTGCTGAGCTTGTTTCAAAACTCTCATGTTGCATTCCCACCAACTTTTGGATGTCATGGGCCAAAGAGGTTAGTCTTTTTTGCAGCTTTATACAAATCCTCTCCCCACAGAATGCTTGAGAAACTGCATTGATGACTGAAGTTATGGTGTAGCACAGTCAAGCTAGGAGAGGCCTTTGTAAGAAGGATGTACGTGCACATCTCTGAAGTGGATAAATTGAACTTTTTTTCCAGGAGTGTTGGGATGCAGGTGGTATTATGGAGAGAGAAAAAGAGGCCTGGAGCTTCGAGTGGGACTTGTTTAAGGAAAATTTTAGCACTGTGGCCCTGGTGGAGCTGTGCATCCAAAATGCTGGAGAAGAGCCATGAAACAAACTGCCATAAAATAAACTTGCTGTGCATGTTTTCATAATTACATCCCCAGCTACTTTTTGGTGTGTTTATCAAAACATTGTGGGTTTATGAGTCTGTCTGGTGGTGGGAATGAGAACAAGGAGATTATAGAGGTTATATGTATGTGTGTGTATATATATATGTACACATACATATATATATATATATATATATACACATGGACCAAGTAAAGCTTTGGTTTAGGCCCTCTATCTTTGAATCTCCTTACTAAAGTACTTCCTTGGCTGGAAAAAGATATAAAAGAGGTGTTGCAAAAACCTGTGTTCTCCTGGTAGAAGGGAATTCCTTCTAGCAGATTATTTGAGATGGGTTGCAAATCCTTTTGCTTTATCTAGAGAGCCCAGAGAGCTTGAACTAGGGTGGAGTATTTGATACAATGGCAGTCAGTTTGAAAGAGGATGCAGAAGTCTGGACTGAGACTGTTTAATTATCTTCAGATAAGGAAGGAAGACTTACATGAAAGTAGTCTATATTTCTCTTTTAAAACTGCATGTGTGTGTGTGTGTGTGTGTATGTTTAGTTTGTTGATCCTGGAAGCATTTACTGCATAGAAGCACTTTCCACTGAAAACCAGGAATATATGACCAAAGCAGTGAAAGAAGCTTAGAAATTTGACTCATATTTCAATAGCTGAGTTTAAAGTATGTGTTCTACCAGCCACACTTGTTACCCATTTTCAACATGTTTATTAACGAGTTACTTGTGGGAGTTTAACTGACCAGCAGAACAGGAGGACATTGTTTTACTATTCACCAATAGTCTGACAGTGCCTTGGGTTGCGAATACATGTATGTTGTATGTGGATGGCTGATGCTGAACATCTTATGTGGTTTTTGAGCAGTTCTTGGATGTTAGTGTGCTGGCGTTAGTTTATTTCCATGGGGTTGTCTCAGAAGTGGTATGCAGGTGAGAAGAATTTTATTTGATGTGCTCCAAAGCTATAGTTGGTGAAGAGAATCTGCAAGTAGAAGTAAGAAAAGAACATAAAATATTCCTTTGAAACCAACTAAGAGACATGCAGACCACTGGCATATCCCAACAAGTTCTTCAGTTGGTGTGGGAAAAAGTCTGCATTTAAAGTCACTTTCCCCTGTGTTAGTTATCCTCTGCAGAGTGAATGCTGTTAATCAGCTGCTGCTGTGATACACTGAACATCTGTGGGTGAGGAGGAACAGCAAGCAAACTGCATCTAGGTCTTTGCTGGCAGTGGTGATGGGGGCACAGAATGGAGAGAGCTGAAGGTTGTTGCAGTAAATTCCATGATGGGCACCTCTGCCCTCTGGCACTGGTGGTTGAAGGTGCAGAGGCTCTAGAGAGGAAGGGAAGCTTTGACTTTCTGCACAGTTTGAAAACCGCTCCTGCTTAGGGGCATCAAAGCAATGACAACTCTGCCCTCTCTTTCTAATTTGAGGCAAGCTGGCTGAACTGTTACAGTCAGCATGGAAGAGTATTTCTGGGCAAGGAAGGTTTAAGGGGAGGTGTGGAAGAGTAGCTGAAACATAAAACTACTACTGATGTATAGCATATGTTGCTTTTCTGAATCTGTAGTCAGGCACTTTCACAGAATTGAGATTTATGTTGAAAACTAAACCTTTTTTGAGTATATTTAGCCTGTCAATAGGTCTGTGCAACATTAACCATGTACATGTACACTTTCTTGTTCCAGTGTGAGGTACTACCTCAAATTTAAATTTAGATTTCTGCCTCACTGCATTGCCCACTTCTTGAGCAGTTTTAAAGTGTAAACTAAAAAGTGTTTCATCTTTAGTAATTTTAAATATGAATTATTAAAAAAAGTTTCTTTTTTGACTCTGCCCCTAGCACCACCAGATTTTCTTTGCCTTTTTAAATGATAGAATTTTCAGTAGTGAATGCAATTAAAGGGGCATTCATAGTGGCTCCTACTGAAGTCTGTATATGACTTGGAATACATTCCCCATGAGTCAGGGAATGATGATTTGGATGCTCTACTTTGTTAAATTCAGTCCAAAGAGCCTTTGGAGAAAGTGAAATATCTGGGGGACTAAAATAAAAAAAATAAACTCAAGTGTCCACCTGGCACAATTCCAGTGAGGGACATTTCACTAGAAATGAACTGAGTCCGAGTTCTGTTTGGAAAAGTCAGTCTCTTGTTTTGCAAGGTTACGTTTTTCCATCAGAATTAATAACAGTCTGTTATACATTCGCTATGTAGTTTCCTCCATGGGTATGTTGCTCACTCATCTGAGGAATGAAAGGCTCTTGTGAAGTCTCTATAACCTAATTCCAATTCGCCCTGAATTTACTGCCTTGATAAGATGAACAGAATTTTGACTCTACTTTCCAATATCCTTCTGAAGAGAAGGATAAAATGCTCTCTTTTTCCTTTTGCCACTTTTTTCTTTTATTTTCTTTCTTTCCCTGCTGACTTTGCCTATATAAATATGGGGTTTTTGGGATTTCCCTGGTCAAGGTCTGAAATAATTCACTTTACAGAATATAAGACCTCAATATTTGAAGAAATGAATACAAAAGCATAAATTAATTTTCTTGACTCAACTATTGGCTATTTGACCCACTGGCATTACTACCACACCACAGTCCTTCCTCAGCACAAGACTTGCTATAGTATCCCATAGAGCACAGCGTCCTTCCAGCAAGAAAACTGATTTTTATTCTTGCCCTTTGCTCCGTTTCTGTGATAAGTGGCTTCCCTCTATTCAGTTATTTAGTAACTCAAAGTGCAAACTTTGGTCCTTAGAGACACTTCTTCCAACTTAGAGAAATGTTTTCTTTGGTCTAGAGTGGTTGGTTAGAAGGGACAGAGAGATCTCATTTCCAAGATATTGTCAGTGATTGTTTCTCTCTATCGACATATAAGACAAAACTGCTTCTCAAGGTGGATCCAGACTCAGTATTAAAGATTTTTGTTTCATTTTGGTTTTCATTTGAGCTCTGTTATGTTTCATCCTCTTTGCATAGAGGCACATTTTTTGGAGGCATTTCTACTATGAGCAGCTTTCTGGGATACAGGCGACTTGGTCATCATGCTGGGATTTGATGACTGAGAACTGTTCACCATGTAGATGCACAGTTGCAATTTAAATGGGGAGAGTCTTACTGCAGGGGTATTCCAGTAGATACTGGAAATGTCCTGCAGTATTGATAGGGATATGAAATATGCTCTGGGAATTAATGAGAGTTAGTGCTACTCTTAGTAGGCCCTGTAGGAGATGAATTGTTTCCTTACCATGTATGACCTCATAAAAATGTAGAATATTTTTGCCTGTGTTTGAAATCTCAGAATGAACAGGATATTCTGTCCTTGCGGACTTGCTTCTGTTGAAAGGACCATTTTATTCTTGGAAACAAAATAACGTTCCTTAAAACTACTTCCCACACGAACTCCCCTTTCTAGACTTGTGTTGCTTAATTTATTTAATTCTGGGGTTTTCCACTGGAGCTTTTTGTGATTAATAGCTGGTACACCCCTGTGAGCCCAGCACTAAGAATATTTCCTGGGCAGTAGTCATGCTTCTTGCAGGCTGTGTTTGACTGATGTGAGGGTGTGGACAGAGCAAGCACTAGGGAAAAGGTCACTCTGAAGAGTGTCTCAGTGGTGTGGGTTCAGTGTCTGCGTTATACATATGCTAGTTTATCTTTTTTTCATAGATTTGGAGATGGAGCCACTTCTCTGTACAATTTTCTCTGTAGTAAGCATTGCCAGGTGCCACTGTAATGTGGTAGTCCCTTTGCTTGCAAATATGAATTACTATGGGAGGGCAGGAGGAAGTAAAACATGGGAATTCAGTAGTGTTAGTGCTATTTTCATCTCATATTTACTGGTCCAAGAGCCAATAGTTAAAAATTACTGACAGGCTGTCAGCTTGCATGTAAATTGTTGGGTTACGTATTTCTGCTTGCATTT
This sequence comes from Ara ararauna, assembly GCA_028858755.1. Lineage (NCBI taxonomy): Eukaryota > Metazoa > Chordata > Aves > Psittaciformes > Psittacidae > Ara > Ara ararauna. Next base: position 104,838,406 of record CM054379.1, read on the forward strand.
GCCATCCAGTCCAACTACATAGGTCTTGAAGTTTCAGAGCTTTTGACATTTTGCAGTTTCCACTTATTTTGCTGGGAGGCGGGTGAAAAGTTTGCGAAAATTGAGAGTGCTTCCTTGTTCAAATGGGTTTCTGGACAGGAAAAGGGTAAAATTCAGCAGGTACTTCTTGTTGCTCAAAAGATTTTGATATGCATTTTGACACATTGGGTATGTCTTCTTTATAGCAAGTAGCAAATGGGGGTTACAGGAGATTCAATCATCCTTGCAGTGGGAAATATTCTTGCATACTATGTATTTATTTTATAAATTTGCCTGCCTGACCAGGGCAGCAGAGCCAAGACCTGAGGTGATTGTAGGAGGCAATGTACGACTGCTTACTGTCTTTATCCATATGTAATCCATCCCTAAATTTAAGCCATAAGATGCAAGAAATATTAATTATATAAATGAGATTTAATTATGCTTTTAAAGGGTGAGACAAAGCAAACTGCAGCAGGTGATGATTTGGATAAACTCCTGTACAATCTATCAAATAAATCAGTGCTGTGTAGAACTAGAGAGAACAACACGTTCTGCAAAGACATACACCAGTGAATATAATAATAATAATGTTTGCAGTCCTAAGGGAATAGGGCAGATGTTTCTTCTATAAGAGAGGGTAGGCTTCTGTTCTATTCGTATGCAAATCGTCCTTCTTTTTGAATCATGCTGAAGGACTGTGTACCCAGATCAAGTGACAACCCAAGCAGGGTTGGATTTGTTTGTTTTTGTTTGTTTGTTTTTCCTGTAGTGTGAAGCTGTGCTGGGGAGCAGAGGGGATTTTATAAGGTAATCTGGCTTTCTGTGGAGTGTGCTCGAATCTTTGCTACTAGATGCAAGCAGGTTGGGCTCAGAAGCTGAAAAAACTTGCTGTATCTTCAGGCAGGTTGTTGGCTTGATGTAGGTACTTAGAAATTATCCACTCTGTGCCGCTTCTCTGCAGTTTTCTTTGGTTATCTGAGAACACATTTAAGCAAGTGACCTATCCTTGAGGAAGAAGAGTGTGTTGGTCACTTACACTTCTAGGAAATCTTCCCTAGGTATACCTTAGTACTTAAAATTCTCTTTTAATCATGAACAAGAAAAAGCCTTGGCATGAACATGACCTCTTGCCATGAGAATCCAGGAGACTAGAACTAGCTATTGGCAGTCCAGAGAAGGCAGTATAATAGAGGCGGTAGCAACTGGCACAGCCACCACTCTCTTGTGTACCACATGCTCTAGACCACAAGGATATGTATCGTTTTATAGAGCAGATTCTATCATTTGGGTATTTTAGGGCATTCTCTCTGTCCCTCCTTTTATGCAGTGTTTGTTGCATACTGCTCTTTGCCGAAAGCACCCACTGACCATGAAAGGAAGATGTCTGGGTTTAGGTAAGCACTTACTTTTCAGACTCTCATAATTGATCAGTGCCTGCATTACTCAGAGCATCAACTCTGTGGAATGTGACCTAAATATAGATGAAGACTTGTTCGCCCTCATGCCATGAAATGCTTAACAGCCCCAAAGCCTAACACTGTGAGTCACGGCTCTGAAACCAGCTTTCTGTGTTGGTGTAAAGTCTCCTCCTCTAAATATTACAGCAGCCAGAAAATATATTTTATCTGGATGCCACTTAAAAATACACACAGAAAACAACCCAAAATCTTCGAGCAGAACTCGTTCCAAATATCCGTTCTTCATGAAGACACTTTAGGTTAAAAGTTCAACAGCTTCACCAAGCTGCTGGCTTAGAGTTCAGACCTACTTGCCTAATGTTGAAGTTTCAGGGCATTGAACCCAGAGTATCCCTTGTCAGAATGTTGAACAAAAATAAAAATGCTGAAATAAAATGCTGTATATGACCTTTCCTTAACTTAATTTTCTAGAGTGAATTTATTTCCAGTGCCAAATTGACAGCTCTGGAATCTGAGTAGCATGAAAAATAGATCCATAAAATGGCACTTTGACCCTTTCTGTGCCTTGACATACAGAAACCATCTCTAAGATGAAGAGAGCATCAAAATCCTCAAGCCCCGTTCTCTTTGTGATACATCTACTTGACTGTTTCTTCCATCGCTAAAGAAGTCTTTCAACTATCATCCCCACCAGTTGCTTTTCAGTATGTGGAATTGAGCTGAGAACTACCATGTAACTTTATTTACAGGTTTTCAGTGACATGTAGAAATATACTGCACTTTGGCCAAGGTACCAAGTAGGAAAGTGGTAAATCTACAGCCTGGAACCTGAGTGTTGATGAACACTAGTTTTGAAGGTATTCAGTGCCATCCATGAAAACCATGCAAAAGTCCAAATAGTGTCTGTGTTTGGTTTCTCCCAGTTATACCCATTTGCTGTAAAGACTGTGAGTTGCTTTTCCCAATGAGAGAACTTCAGGAAAATTTTACCAGTGCAGCTAATTGATTTGCCTGTCAATAATGAAGACAGCACTTGTACACCTACATCTGTGGCTAGTTTCCATTGGTTATAACCAAGGCATATTTCTAGTCAAGTTGAGCTTTACTGTCCTGTAGTGGTCCTGAACACAGTGTTAGAATGGAAATTGGGTTTTGTATGCTGTGATAACATTAGACAACAGATGAAACATTCTTCTACTAATTGTCTGTATAAGAACATATCATTTCACATGGACATGAGCTGGAGTTTGGGAAGATGTAAGTGGACCTCTACCATTTGTTTGTTTTTCTTGGAACACACTGGCAGTTCTTACAGATTATTTCTCCCTCATCAGAGGTACTCTAATGCCCTCAGCAGCTTATTTTGTCTGGAAAATTCAGGCACCCAGGATAGTTATGACAACAAGAGCAACATTTTGACTCCCAAATCCCCTGGCAAAATAGTTACATCATGTCTGGAAATAATTGGGCAATGACAGAATGGAAAAATTACAATGACTCAAACAAGAGAGGACGCTCTTAGTAAAGGGGTTTTGTGTGATCATTCTTCTGAACATAGCAGTTCTTAGTGCAACTGGGAAACTCTGGATTGACATCCCTTATAACTAAACTCCACTATTCCCAATGGAAATATTGCAAAGATTTCAAGTCTCTAGACCAAGCTCTAGTATTAATCTGCCTTACCAGTATTCCTGGTCTTTTGGCTTAGAGGTTGACTGGGATAGCTTGTTCTCCAGATCAGCCTACTCTTGGCTTCTTTCTTCAGGTTATCAAGGACTCAACACTGGGGTGCATGTCTCATCCTTGAGAGCTGGTCTTACGGATAGAACTGACAGATGTTACCGATTACGGCTAGTTTCAAACCAGTGATGTTCTTAGAGGCATTTCATACCGTAAGACCTGTAAAAGGCATGGGACTTCACCTTTCTGTAGGGGAAAATGCTTCTTCAATACCAAAGCAGAAGACTAATATGCTGGTTCCGGCTGTCAAAGTGTGTGTCTGCTTGACTGACATAATCATGGTCTATTTCATCTTCAGTCTATTAATTCTTAAGCTGAATATGGGTTTCATCTCACACTTCATCTTTCAAGACACTCTTTACTGTGTAACTGCATCACAGCATTGTACTCACCACCAAAAGAGAGGGAAGTTTAGAGTCTAACCTGGGTCTGCTGTCTAGACAGCAGACTGGGGTGCACTTGTACCTTGTAGAAAAGGCAATGCAGACTTACTCTGGTAGGTAGCACAGACGCAACTTGGACTGTAGTCTTCTCCTGAAGACATGGACTTGAGATTACAGTATATTCTTGGCAAGTCCTAAAAATAACATTTTTAACACCTGAATTCTTTCAAGAATAAAATGTGGGGATTGTAGAAAGTGTTTGAAAAGACTTACTGCTGGATGTTTTTATCCTCACTTATGATTTGGTCCAGGGGTGTCATCCGTAGAATTCTTTCCCCATGTTTTTTTTTTTTTTATGTAGCCTATTTCCCACAGCTCTTACTATCACAGTGATTTGAAGAAGAGCAATGACATAACTAACCAACGTATCTAGTGAAGATGATGCTGTAGTAGGAGAAATCATTGCATAAAATACCATTATTTCATAAAACAAACTTATCCACACTGAATTTGTGGATGCTGCTAAATGCTGCCTCTACAGCAGCTTCATTACTGGGGTGTGAACCATTGTTCTTGGAAAGATTCCAGCTGGGTGACTACATTTGCTGACCTACTGTTTTTCTGACTATTTATGTAGTACTATAAGTTTACTTGGCACTGTATAATAACTGACTTAAGCAGATAGCTTAGATCCTACACTGGAAAACCTATAACCTCAGTGCCACAGCTAGGACAATGGAGTACAATGCAACAAAATTGAAACATACTGATGGAATACAATACAACAAAAAGAAAACGTACGTTTGGAACATGGTGTGAAGCTCATAGTTTCACCATCTGTGTACTGGAGAAACAATGTGGTCTAGGGAACTGAGCATAGGATCAGTATGGAGCTCTTTAGCTTTACCCTATGTATATATTTTGACAATTTTTAGACCAGTGATTATTTTCTCCATTTTATCATCAGTAAGTGATGATGAAGGTAGCTATTATAATGCTATGAAGTTCTCGTGGTTTATTATTTAATAGCTGAATAACATAGAGATTCAATATTGGATTTGGGGGTGGAAGGCAAGTTGGGTTATGCTCCAAATCAGTCCAAATTCAGGTTTCTTTCTACTTGCATAAAAATACATCACATTTATATGTTTTATCCTGCCATAGAGAAAGGTATAGATTTGAAGGGAAATGGAAGGATTTACATTGTTTCCTCTTCTGTTAGCGTAAACCGGTGTGGACAGTGATTCTGCATCACACATTGAGTCCCATGCTTCCCACGCTGGTGGGAACTGTGCCTACATCCAGCAAAAATGTGTGTCTGTTGATGATCAGTAAAGATTCAGCTCTGGAAGTGAGTGTGTCGGTGTTTTCCATTAATGCTTCCTTTCATTGCAAACTAGTTTTGCAGGGCTGCATGTGTTTAGTTAACTCTTTCTTCTGTTTTTTCCAAAGGTGATGATACATAAGTAGTTTTCTCTGTTTTAGTTATAGTTGTGCTCTGGCTGTTCGCTGTGGTGAAGGACAGGACAGTGAGGTAAGAATTAGGTTAATCAGGTATGCTGCACAGGAGAGCTGCTGGCATAGCAGTTGTTTCAGGTGTCTTATTTGGAACATTGCTTATTCAGGATATATTCACATGAAAATTATAATTTCTGAGATGACAATGAAGAAAAGAGATTGAAGAAACCATTTAGAACTTGCAATTGAAAGAGGATCCTGGTGTGCACTTAGCATGGATCCCATTCCATGTAGCTAAACCTTCTGATAAGACTTAAAAATTGCATTAGCTTAATTATGTTTGGTCACTGTGACAAATGGTTTAGAAATGAACACATACACCCTGTCAGAGGAACAGGACGTTGTTATTAACTGGACCTCGGGCAGTGTTCCAGACTGTGACTCCTGACCTGAGCCAAACCACAGCTGGGGCTGGGAAGCAGGAGGGGGATTGCTATGAGAAGCGGATGTGTGGTTAGCTGTTGAAATGACAGCAACTTGTTTGTGTTTTGCAAAAGGGTAAAACGGTACAACCAAGAAAAGCTGTGTGTAATAGTGGGATTCTCTCCAGAGAGAGATTTCCCATTGATTCTGCTGGAGGTATATATAGAAATAGATAATTGAACATGTTTAATTTTTACAATTGCTTTACTTGCAGGAAGTTAAAGGCAATAGAGCTTTTACTAGAATTTAAAAAAACCCCACTTTTTATTGTTTCCATACTTCTTATTTTTGAGAGCTTTGCTATCAATTACCACTCAAAGATGAAAGATATTCTTTTTAAATTTTCTTTGTTGCCTTCTGCCCTACACCCACCCTATCCTTCGGAAGTACATTTCCCCCAGATTTTGGTTCTTAAGTAAATGCCCTTCAGCATCTGGTGAGTGACAGGGTTAATCTTTAGAAAGATAGTGCTGCCACTTAGAAACATCATTCATTCATTCAGTGATTAATTTCTAAAATACTCATACTGGATTCCTCTCAAAGTGTTCAATTATTCTAATTTTAAAAGCATCTAGACACGTCACCTATCTACAGCTATGGTATTGTAGCAATACAGAAGTATCATTTTGCCCCTCTGGGTCAGTATGGATTTCCTGCATGCTGCTTATGGACAGACCTGGAAAATGCCAGTATTAAGAGTACAAGTTGTGCAATGGAATGATGCTTTGTGAAAGTGAGGCACTACAAGGTTACTATTTATGTGAGCTGTGCGTGCTTTTGCAGAGTATTAAAAGCTGTGTAGCTTTTGTTGAGTTTCTCAAGTATAGATCCCAAGGACCACATGCTGATTTTGTAAAAACAATGCAGGAACAAGCACTAGCTTGTGCATTTTTTTGGAATTATGGGTGAAGAAGGCCTGGAGACTGTTCACCTCTTACGTGTACCTGCTCAAGACGGATGCTGAGTGATGAAATGTCAGTACAGGACAACCACAGGTACTACACCGCAGTACTTGCTCTGTAGAAAATGTTGATCTTCTTATCCATTCATATAGTACTCATTTCCTGGAAAAGTATCATTTCTAGAGGAGTGCTTACAAAAATCTTGTCCTCAGCTCATAAAGGAAAATGTTATGGTCCGATCAATTCAATCTCTCAGCCATTTGTTCCAAGGATCATTCACTTTCCATGCCCCAGGGAATGCTGTTCCTTTGATGGTTGATGAAGAAGCCTCTAGGCAGTGGGCCAGAGCTTGGTTACAACTGAATTAAGTGCAGTTATATTGTACTTAAATCAGGTCTCATTGATTTGAGTTCCTTCCAAACCAAAATTTGTCAAACTAATGGGTTAAAACCTCATCCATGATCAGATTACCATCAAGGACATTCTACTCAGAGTAGTCCCTGAGAAGATCGTCTGTGGTGGACAAGTTCAATTTCTTCTGAGGCTCTCCTGTGAAATCTTCTAAGAACTGAATCCCTTAAGTCCCCACCACTGAGGAGAAGCAGAAGTTGCTGTGCATGTTATTGTGGTAGATTTGAGGGCATTTTGGTTATGCTGGCAGTGTCAGAGAACAGTTCCAGGGTTAAGTTGATCTTTGGCATCTCCTAGTGAGAATATTCTTATGAATGTACTTTTGAAGCCAGCATCACACTACCCTAGTGTCCTGCTGAGACAAACTACCCCTTGCAGGGTTGGCATGAAAAGCAAAGGAAAGTGAACATGCCAGAAGACAGTACTTGATACCAACTCACTTTCAGCTGTGTGAGAGTTGCAGCTGATGCCCCTCCAGTGCATAAGAGAAGATGCTACATAAATTAATCCTAGCACAAAGTAAGGTAGGTGCCTGCCAAGCACATAGTGCTGCAAGGGTGGAGGTTTGGGTGCTTTGGTTTTTTGCTTTGTTGTTGTTTGTTGCTTAGGTTTTTTTTTTTTCTTAAGTAAGCATGCTGATGTCTATACAAAATGTCCTGGAAGAGCCTCTGGCTGTGTGCAGTATGTTAAGTCCCAGCATGTAACTGCTGTCCTAAAGGTGCTTTTCCTAGCACAGCTACTTAATCTTTATGAAAGCTCAAAGCAGCCTTGTTCTGGCAAGCAGGCTGAAGCATTGTGGGGCAGGTTAGGGCAATAGCTGCTCTGATGACAAAGCTCAGCTGTGTTGCTGCTGATACAGCATCCAGCATCCTGTGGTTTGGTTCACCTGCCACTTCTGTCCCTGCTCTCCTGCCCTGTGCCCACGAGCTGGGCTTCACAACAGGCTTTAATTATTTACTCTCTAAGGATGTGGCTTATTCTGCAGATTAAGTGAAAAAACAAAGTCCTTCAAAAATATAACACAAATAAGCCCCTGAGCTGTCAAGCAACAAGTCCCTTAAAAGGGCAAAATATGTGGCTCTCTGTGGACTGCACAGATCCCTCTTTTCCAGTTGCTGGCAGGAGACTTCTGTTTGGATGAGCTGCTCACAAATGGTGTTATGTGGTGAAATCAGTGAATCTTAGCTCCTCCTTCGGGCATCCTTTTGCCTCCCTTTTCACTCCTGATACTAACGCTCCTCAAACCTGGGTCCTGTCAAGATGGGGTAGCTCAAATATACATCTGAAAACATGCATTAGCACTGCACAGTTTCTCCCCTGGATACATAAAGCAGCCCAAACGAGTTATATGTATTTGAAAATGGGATAGACAAAATGGTTCTACTGCAGTACTCCTGAACGTAGAGGCATAGTGTTGGTGGTCTGGCTCCAGATGGGGGGGGGAAATTGATTTCTGCTTTAATGTTTCATTGCTCATTTTATCTTGACCAAATGGCATACCTTTGGAGGATTCTTCCCGTTACTCTGGGTAAATTCTCCAGCATATGCTTTTTGCTTCTGATACTTTGGTTCCTTTACTATAGTGGTGAGAGAAAGGCCAATGGCATTCAATGGTAGCATTCAACCTTGGCTGCTGAGTATTGCTGATAAATCTACCTCCTGGGAAATCCCACACTGAATTTGTAAAACCTGTTCAGAAACTTTGGGAAAAGTAATTTACGCTGCCATACAGAAACATGTTAATACCATATTAAAGCACAGCTATGTTGTCTCTCTAAAGTGTTTGTTTTGCTCTTTTGTATCTCAGATCCTTCTGTTCTCTTTCGGGTGTTACACCTGGGACTTGTAACTACAGAGTGCTGCACAGGTCCAACAGAGTCTTGTTTATCAACTAAAGTCTTGTTTGTTTTCTTTTTTCTTCCTGTAGAACATGATCAGAAGATAGCATCATACACCATGACCATGGCACCCCGGAAGAGGAATCGTCATGCATTGGGGTTTCTTTGCTGTTTTGGGGGTAGCGACCTCCCTGAAATCAATCTCAAAGACAATAACCCCCTCCAGTTCCTTGAGTTTTCTGTCCCAATCCCACCAGCAGAGGAGCTCAATGCCAGATTCTCTGAACTTGTGGTGAGTTTCTGCTGGCAGATTGATATATTTTAGGGGTGGATGAACTCCTCCTCTCAGAGAAAGTTGTAAAGGACTTAGGGAATTTATTAGGGATAAGATAAATACTTCTGTTGAAGCTTCTCCCTCCCCCTCATTCTTTTATGACCAATTCCTTGGTGGGAGAAAGGAGACAAACGACAGGGTGGATGACAGTGACACTCTGTGTGTAAGTACAAGATGCTAAAATATGCTTATTTATTCTCACAGCATTATGCAATCCTCCACATGTAGGATTGGGCATATTAGAAGGAACCTCATAAGTTCTGCAGAGAATGAATCCCTGACAGCCAATTTCTTGTTAGCAACTTTGATATGAAATTTGCTGCATGACACAACACAGTAGGGGTTTTGGACCTACAAAATAAGGACTATACTGTTTGTTGATTGTTAACATACTTCTGGTGAGGTACAAAAAGCAGGTGACCATGCTGATTGTTTCATCATCCAGCTGCCTTTGAACCATGAAATTCCTTCCTGTTCATAATGTCTGTAACAGCACAGACATGAACAGGAAGGGAAGGATGTATTTCAGGTGAACTTTGTTGTTTGTTTTTGTGGTAAATGTCAAAGATTCCAGTAGCAGGCACTGCACTTACTGTTCATGCTTGGTATCAAATGACTTCACTCTCTTTGCCCTCTTGTTCAACCTGAATGCAAAACACATGCAGAGGTCATAAGGCTGTGATATACTGCAGTCTGCATTGTAAAGGTGATGCCCATTTGATGCAGTTGGTCAGCTATCTCATTACTACTCTGAGATGGGTGGTTATGTAAAGTAAGTGTATATGTATGCCTGAATGCTGGTACTAAGATGAGAAATAGAAGAGAAAATACTGGATCACAGAATTAGAGGAATTTGACAATAATCTTCCTACATTACACTTTTAACATTAGCCCAGTAAGTTCGTGTCCATTACCATGGCTTCAGAGTGCTATGAAAATAACCGTATAATTTGGGTATGTAGGTGGAGGATAACATGTGGCAACTATAGTAAGTCATACTAAACATATGGACAGCTATAGTTTGTCAGATCAGTAGTCTGACAACCTAGCCTAGGCTCCTATTACAAGATGGGGTCCAAAGCAGATGCCTAGGGTGTTTAGGCCTAGGCCACATTTAAGATGTGGCCCTAGGGTGGTCTTTTCCATGATACTCTCTGACCCTCTAACAATTTTTAGCTCAAAGGCCTCCTCAGCCAAAGTTGCCTTCTGTGTACATAGTAATTTAGTATTGATTTCTTTTCCATTAACTGTTTCCATGTTCCCTAGCACCTATGACAATTTTTTTAGCATTTACAGTTTTCTATGACAGGACTGTGGGAATGAGAAGATTTGCAGCTGTTTCAGGAAAAATAGGGTATGCAGCAAAAAGAGAGTCTACTTGCTTCTAGGTAGCAGATGAAGAATCTCCTTTTAACAGAGAGATTTCATGAAATCCTAGTCTATATTTAAGTCAGTTTATCTTTTATGTGAGACTACTTGAATTTCTCTTGGAAACTGCAGCTGACTGACTGGAGAATTCTGCTTGGTGACCAGTATCTCTCATGAGTAAGAGTGTAATCTGCTGTTAGTTTAATTCTGGGTGCTGTTTTAAGTATTGATTTTCACATGCAAAGCTTTAATTGCTGTTTCAAAGTTCACCAATACTGAGATCCATTGAAGCATTTAAATCAGCTTTTATGAAGATGTCACCAACAGATACACTTTGCTTCTGACCTTGGCATGTGAAAGCTTAAACTTGTTTACCTTTGGGTCATTGTGAAAGACTTGGTTCAGCTGCTGCTGGGCTTTTGCTCACTGAGAAGGGTATTGGTTTCTATGAGGAGTTTTGAGAGTTTATGGTGGTATTAAGGGTGCTTTTAGCTTTTTGTTTTATGCCTGGTAAATACTGGGTTTCATGGGCTTGTGGCAAAACAGCTCACAGCTGCTTTCTGGAAGCCTATTAAACAGTATAATTTATAATGTTATTGGTGCAGAATTTAATGGCAAGCATACATGATGATCTGTAAAAGTTTTTGGCCCCAGAAGTTTGAGAGTTGTTGGTCTATGCTATAACTTATTAAATGTGCTGGTGCTGACAGCCTGTAACTGGCACATGCATTTCAAACAAATTAAGCAATTGAAATTAAAATAGATCATATTCATGTTCTTACATTTAATGATAGTAACTTAGCCATCATTATATGAGAAGTGAGCTGGGAGAGAAAAGTGCTATTTTTCAGAAGGCTAATGGTGTGCATCGTACATTTTTAGAAAGTACTTGGATAGAATAGGTATACATGTCCAGAGGAGCTCCTGGGTAGGCAGGTAACATGGGAGCAGTTAAGGGCTTTGAGTGAGAGAACCTGGGTGAAAAACCAGAATGGCCAAATGCAGAATTTGCCTAGAAGGGCTAGTTTGTCCACGGGTCCAGATTAATGCATGTTCTATGAGATGCTACTATAAAACAGGCTGCATCTGTATTGACAGGCCAGATGAGATTTTAATTGGATTAGAAAGATTCAGTCTAAATGCACCAGTGTAAATCAGCAACCCGGCATTGCCTGAGAGGGCTCTGTGTGTGTACTACCCTCCCTGCTGCTTATCTGTTAGTCTAGTCTGGGTACACTTGTACTATATAAAAACCAGATTTGAGTGTAAAGCCTTCTGACCCAAATCCCCAAATGAAATGATGACACCAACATCATCTGAGATCTGTTTTGAGAAGAGCATTTGTGTTAGATCCCTGAAGCAGGCTCAGGGGGTATCACCTCATTTTGCCGTCTGCTTGACAAAGGGTATAAAAAAACCCCATTGGTGTGCTTGAATGAATTTTTAAAAGCCTTATTTTTCCCCTTGTTGCAGTTAAAATCCTGGACATTTTCCCACTTAAGAGTTAACAACAAGAAGACCTAAGCCTAGCTGTGCTGGAAAAGCCTCCCTTGTGATGAGTTTTCCAGTCCAATAAATATTCAGTATATTTCTATGTGCCTTTCTGAGAAAAATTGTCATTTTGAGGGCCAGAGCATGTGTTCTCTTGTTCTTGTGGTCCTTACATTAATATAATGAAAAATGAATTTGCAGATGTCCATTTTGAAAGACGAGGAATTAGGAATGTGTTGGGATTGTTTATTTCTGATGGAGTCACAAGACACCTCCAGAGTTTGCATGCTTGCTTGTGTAAATGCCAGACCAAGGTGAATAAACATGTATGGGCTATTCTGTCTGGGGGATGCACCCAGACCAACCAGCTGAGTAACAGCAGCTCCTTAACTGGACTCTGACCAAGGCAGTGGTTGTCAAATGAGAAATTGATGCTGATTTCAGCATAAATATCTGTTCTTGATGCTGCTCAACTAGAAAACCAGTTCTAGAATGGATCCCAAGATTTTGTGTTACTTGAAGCTGCATGCTATGATGAGGCCTTGTCTCCTGGATTAGAAAATTAAACCAGAAAGGGTTACTCCTCTTATGGGTCAAATTCAATCTCTATTTATTTCATTGGTAACATGCACAGAGATAGGTCTGAATGAAGACAGTGCTCAGCGTGATTTGGTCTGATTTGTTTGGGCTAAGGTAGGAGAAGATGTAGAGCTCTCAGGCTGTCTGCTGGCAGTAATTGTCTTGGGACTAATGCAGTGGTGACAGTACAGGTAAGTCCTTATTAGAAGTCTAGATGCAGAAGAAAGAAAGCAAGCAAAAGTGCTTGTGATCACAAGCTTTACCCCTCGAAGGTCCACTTTTGTGCACCCAACTGAAAGAGTGCAGAATAGCTGGCATGAGCATCTCTCTTTCAATGAACAGGCAAGGAAGAGAAACTCCTGAGAGTAGGGTATGTGGAGTGGTCCTGTACCTCATAAATTATGAAACTGGCCCTACCTGACCATCAAGGCTGTTCTAGCCAGCATCACTTCTGCTTTTTGCTTCAGTCTCTCTTCTCAGCTGGCACTGTGTATACTACTGTGGAGTAAAGTGCAGCTGCATTTGGTGGTCTTATTGGCAGGCGCCAAGCTGGTTTTGTGCCTGCTGGCAAAAATGGCTGTGCTAAGCGCATGTGTTTTTGCTTGTACAGATTTATTAACTGAACAGGAACTGCAAAAGAATCTGGAAGAACTATTGCAAGGCAAGGGGAAATAATTTTTTTCATGAAACAAGTTCTCCATGTCCTTGTTTGTATTTCTTAACAGCAGTGCGCTCTTGTCACAGTGGATTCTGATTCCTTTTGCTCAGTATTAGAGTCCTGGACTCTTCTTGTTGGTGGTGTGCTGCTTGATGCTAAAGATAATGCCATCTAGATTCCTCTTACATGAGCAACCTGATCCCAGATGTGAACATGGACCATGCCAAGAAGTGTAACTTCAATGTTAGCAATTCAGTGAAATTAATAAAATTTAAAGAATGATAGCACAGAGGAAAGAGGTAAAAGTTCTTTGCAAAAAGTTCTTTACAAAAGAACTTGTGCCTTTGTTGTTTCTCTTTTTGTTTCTTTTGTTAGTGGCTCTGTTAAGGTGATCATGGTATTTCAGAAGGTGGAAATCAAGATTGTCTACTTTAGCATGCACTGTTCCACAGGGAAGAAGTGAAATTGTCTTTTGAATTGTGGCTTTCAAAGTTGATCATATTATTACAGCCTTGAAGCTTGGATGAGTTACTTACACCACATTAGATTCTTACACTGGGAAAGAATTTAGAAATGATTACTTTTATCCCCTCTCAGCCTTGGCTCCCTTTGAAGCCTTCTGCTATTTTGCTCAGGTGGGACATTGGCTGGATTCTTCTCTCATAGTTTGTTTCTGTTATGTTGCATCTGAACCTGGTTTATTATAATTTCTTTCCTTCTATTTTTTTTTCTCAGAGTCCCTATATAATATGTTTTGTTGACTTTATGGATTCAAAAAAGTTTTTATCCATATTACAATTCACCATCTTCCCAGGCTTTTGTAGAGCAAAACTTTGGACCTTATGCCAGCAAAAGTGACTCTTGAGTTGAGGAGCAGCATAAATACTTATTAACTCTCTGCGTTTGAAAACTTCAGAATTATCCAGCATCTTTTTTGTCCTGCCTTTATGTTTCTTGTCATCCACTGAAATGACTTCATGTTCCCGTCATTCTTTAGTTGCTGAAAGAGCTTGCTGATTGGGTGAGGCAGCATGCATTCTTCTTCTCTCTCCCTCCTTCTCTCTTTGAAGAGATGTAGGACACATTTCTAGTAGCATTGAAAGAAGTGATCAATAACAGAAGGTTTGGGAAAAATCTGTTCTTTGCTTACTCTGTCACATTTCTCCACATCTGTTCCTCTTCTACCTTCACAGAGAGTAAAATTCACTGATTACAGTCTCTCTTCCCAGAGGAAAGTTGAGGGAAAAAGAAAGAAAAAGGAGTTTTATGTTGAAGGAGGTTAAGATACAGCATGGAAGTGTCTGAGAATACATTTATTTATTTAATTAGAGGAAGCAAAACAATTTCTGAGCAAGGTATCAATTTGGCACATGCCAGATAACACACCTTCCTCAAGGGAGATGAGATCCAAACCTAAATAGCTGTAGTAGCAGTTCCCTCTGCAAACAGCTGACTTGGAAGTAGCAAGTTTCCTTCATGCTTAGTTCTCCCATGCAGACCATTCAATGTAATGGATACAACATAAACCTCAGATGAAAACTAGGCTTCACCACATTGAATAAGTACTCCCATATATCACCTGTCCCACTCAAGCTTGCCAAGCCATATCTCTGGTAGTGTTCGTGAGGCCCCTCTTTGGCTCTGCAACCTGCAAGAGTATTCATGATGTAAAAAAGTACAAGAAACGCCTCTGTTGTGGGCTTTCATGTGAACATGGACAATATATGTCAGTGTATGTACGCACAGGAGGGCAACAACTGTGTTTGTGTTTGTTGACAGGCCTGGAGAACAAAGTTCCCTATTTCTCAACCAGCTCCCTTGGAATACCTCTAGGGAACAGATATGCAGAGCTACCTGATCTGTCTCTTGGCTCCCAGAGTTGAGCACCACCTTCCCAGAAATTATTCTCCATGTCTGAAGCTTGTTTAGTCCTTACTTTCTCACTGAAAGTTTGTGGCGTAGAAAGACATGCATTTTAGGTCATCACTTCAAACCCCAAACATATCCTGTGTATTGATAACAGTGTTTACTCACATTTAAATTCAGACATGTTACCAAGATTTGAGTATTTCAGTTTCAAATTATCTATCTTTTGAGTCATTCTGTCCTCTTGCTTGATTCTTTTGAATACGGGGATTTAGTTTGTGTCACTTGTCCTGCATGTAAGTCATAGTTTCAGACTACACCTCTGACAGGCCTGTGGCTTTGAGTTGTTGATCAATGCAAATTTCTCTGCAACTATAATTTAAGAGGGCCTTTATGCCATTTTGCCCATAAGAAGTTCTTTTATTCTCTGTGCCCATCCCCAATCTATTTTTCTGTAACGAATGATTGTACCTAATCAGTTAGGAAAGTTGTGTAGTGCCAAATGCAATCAAGATCTGGAGAGGTTCTTCATTTTTATTCACCTATAATGAGCTCTGACTCCAGCAAGCGAAGTAGGCTTTGCTGGTCTTGGCTCTGTGGAGACTCCCCACCCCAATTATTTCTTCCTTTCTTACACTTAGTGAGAATACCCCAGTGGAGGCTGTAAGAAAATACTGATGATGAGACTAAGCTGATTTTTTTCATGACCAGAAGCTCATATCCAGGAAGAAGGATTGGCATCTCCATCTGAGTGGAAGACATTGACTCTGAAGGCATAAAAAAGCAAAGCTTTGAGGCAGCAGATTGCTTTCCTTACTGATGGGGGCCTGGCCAAAAACTCCCCTTTCTCTTGGGTTAGTTTATAGTTGTCAGATTAACATTTTTCATGCACTTAAATGCACTTGTCTTCCATTATAATAACAGCAAAAGTACTGAGTGGTTTAAGATTTCTGAAGTGTCCTGGGCTCAGCAGTAGCAGTCATTTTTTATCCTTCTTAGTAGCTAGTGCAGTGCTGTGGTTTTGACTTTTGGCCTGGGAACAGTGCTGATAACAACGATGTTTTCAGTTACTGCTTAGTAATGTTTAATCTGACCAAGGACTCATGCTCTGCCAAGGAGGAGGGGAAGCTGGGAGGAAGCAGAGGCAGGACATCTGACCCAAACTAGCCAAAGAGGTATTCCATACCACAGCACCTCATGCCTGCTATATAAACTGGGGGCAGTCACCTGGAAGGGTTAGGTCACTGCTCAGTCGGGCTGGGCATCGATTGGCGGGTGGTGAGTGGTTGTATTCTCTTCCCTTGTTATTTCCCTTATCATTATTATTATTGGTGGTAGCAGTAGTGGTTTGTGTTATACCGTAGTTACTGGACTGTTCTCATCTCAACCCGTGGGAGTTACATTCTTCTGATTTTCCTCCCCATCCTTCCGGGAGCCGGGGGGGGGGGGGGGGGGGGGGGGAGAGAGAGAAAAGGGAGGGGGGGAAGTGAGAGAGTGACCTGTGTGGCTGATTTACGGCTGGGCTTAAACCACAACATGAAGCAATTAGGAGACTGAGACTCGGGAGGCAAAAGCTCTTTGTGGTATTATAGTCTGTCTAGTTATGGACAGATGTTCACAGATGTCCAGCACAGTTCAGTCCAAGATTGTATTTACCCAGGATACCTTTTTTGTTTTTAGTTGCCCATATCCAGAATATCTTTTTCTTTTTCTTCTTGCTCTTCAAAGAGAGAATTTTTCATAATGTTGGTTTTACACGTGTCCCATATGCTATACATGTGTACAAGTCCCTGATTTTAATGCACATATTGCTACTTGCAGCTTTCTATAGTTGCATTCAAGTTCAAGTACAGAAGAGGTATTACATTTCAGACTTTGTGGTAGAGACGGCTACCCCCTTCAGGCACTCACCTGCATATGGAGTCCTGAGATAGGGACAGGCTTGTGGCACTGAATGCAGCACCATCACTTTCACTCTCCAGGCTCCCTTCCAGTAGGTGCAGCTCGTTGGCAGCTCCCTGACCAGCTGTGTAAGAAGCAGCAGTCACTGTGCTGCAAATGTGTGAGACTCAGATGCCGTGAGAAGAGCATGAGATGGGAGTCAGGTCTCACATTCTGTGTCTGAGAATCAATAGGGTTGTGTAAACAAATGTAAATCCATACCCAGGCTTACGTGCCAGATTTTGGGTGGGAGGAAGCTGGGGGTGTTACCAAAGTACCTGTAGTTATAGGGCGTCTGTCAGGGATACACAGTTTTGTAGATCTTGTTGCTTTACTATAAGACTTAAGGACCAAAAGTTACCTGATATAAAACAGTTCAGTCCTATTGAAGATAGTATTGGAGTTGTATCATTCTACATTGCCTGAAATTTTGGCCTATGTGATGTTTTCTGTATCTGTGGTGATTGTTGGCTTGTTCCCAAGCAGACAATACTGGTCACCTTTCTGAAAGGTGCGGAAACTTGTGGTCATGGTTGGAATATCTGGAGGGAATGTTCGAGTGTGTTCTGAGTATAATTTACTTAACAGTAGACATGAAACAGCCAAGAAAGACTTACTGGACTACATGTTTTTAACAGGGAAATCCTAATGTTCCCCAAGAGAGCACTGGATTTTGGAAGCACAACAGGTATGTAGCTTGGGATGCAAAAAGAGGGGAAAGAACAGATCCTGCCACTGAAGAATAGATGTGCTAAAATGTTAACCTGGTGTCTTCCCCCTGCTGAATGCTTGGATGCTGTCATGATATCCCGATGACACCAAGCTGTGTGGTTTGGTTGATATGCTGGAGGGAAGGGATGCCACCCAGAGGGACCTTAACATGCTTGTGAGGTGGGCTGATGCCAACCTGATGAAGTTTAACTATGCCAAGTGCAAGGTCCTCCACCTGGGTCAGAGCAATCCCAGGCACAGCTACATGTTGGACAGAGAAGAGATTCAGAGCAGCCCTGCAGAGAAGGACTTGGGGGTGTTGGTAGATGAAAAAATGAACATGAGCTGGCAGTGTGCGCTTGCAGCTCAGAAAGCCAACCGTATCCAACCGTAGAAACAGAGCCAGCAGCAGCAGTACAGGGATGTCCTATTGCTCCACTTCTCTGAGTATGGTTCCTGCTCTTCTGCAGTTTCTGTCCTTTCTTTACTTCTCTTTATTAGTGTCTTATGTTGTTCAGAGCTGTATTAGCTGACTTACAAATCTATTAAGTAGTTGTTCCTCGCCCTTTAGAGAGGATGTTTGAATCTTGATTTGGTCCACTAAGGAGAAGCAGGACACTGTTATGAATAAGGTCAGAAAGATAATTTGGGATGAGAAGGTGTCACCTCAAGATGCATCTGGGAGAAATGGCAGAGCAAAATACTACATCATGCAAGGATGATCTGATAAGGAAGGATAAAGTTTTCCAAAGCCTTGAAGAAAATGACACAACAAATGAAGTAGCTGTGGTGCTGAAGGGAGATCAAAGACAGGTTGCAAAGATGAGGGTGACATGAGAAAAATGGTAGGCCAAGATGATCTTTTGGCTGTGCATTTGGAGAGAAAGAGCTTGCATGGTGATGGAAGGAGGTGGAATGTCAGATGTCTGCTTCTTCTACCTCTCATAGAAGAATAGCCAAATCTGATCTATTGTAGGAGGTATGATTTATCATTTAGCCTGATTTGAGCAGGAAAGGGAAGCCAGGTCCCTGTGATGATGAATACCTTATAAAATTTATAACAAAATAGCAATGTAAAAGTAACCACCTGAAGTTGGGAAAGCAATGAAATTTTCCAGAGGAGGAAAAGTTGTGAAAGATGATGGGATGCAAGTGTTTTGTAGGTTAAGTTACCCCTATGGAGGAACAGCGTAAATAGGGCTTAGGAGGAACTATTAACAAAATAAGGTAATTGAATGGAAAAGCAGATAACAGTCATGAAGGATCACCTGTTTAATGTGTTGATTCAAATTAGTTTCTGTATTTTCTCATCTAGTAGCAATTTATATCAGATGTAATCATCACTCAGACAATGTATCATATAGCCTGAAGGAGAATGGGGGGAAAGGGTTTATAATTATGTCATGCCTCTCTGTCCTTCTATAGGCAGATTGTGTCCTCAGTGTTCAAGGTTATCATTCAGGGGTCCTGTAAAAGTCCTCTAGGAAGGCTCTTCCATTGTTGGAGAGAAATGCCCTTTTTTTGTCATTTGCCCTAGTCTGCAAGATGCCAAACTGGGGAGCACAAGGTGTCATAGGTGAGGCTGGGTGGATACAGTAGCACTCTTTTAGGGTGCAGCGTTTTCAGATCAGCAGCTTCCTTGCACCTTCCTCCGCACTGGGTAAGGAGCAGCTTTTGGTTTCACTAAATACAGAAGCAGTCCTTTTGCTCATCCCTTCAGCACCATTGGGAGCAGCACATGGAACGCAAGTGTCACAAGGTGCTTTTTCTGTCACTCATCACACTAAGCTGTCTCCACAGCTGCTCTTTTGCATGTTTTGTTCAGAGGAAGTACAGACAGATAGATGCCTTCCACCTGGCACTGGAACACCACTGAGCCAGAGGTTTTAATGCTAGATGCCTCATTTTCTGTAAGTGAAAAAGTCAGAAAGCTTGCTGGGGGGAAAACATTTCAAGAACATTGTGTCTTTTTCCTAGCTACCTCTGCAAGTTTATGCAACTCATTTGATGTATTCATGAGCTTGTTTCCCTGGTGTGAAACAGGGAAGAGTAGTGCTTCTTAACCAGTTATAGTATAGAATTATTACTAGATTGAAAATGTGCTCAAAAGATGCAGCATGTGTATGTTATAGGCAGTACAGGAGTCTTCCAGTGGCAAAACATATTGTATTTGAAGATCTTGGGAGCAAATCTCTACCGCTGCCTCCTGTGCACAACAATGTTATGCAATGGTTTACTAGGTGGAGGTTTGAATAATAACTTCTCCAAAGGAAATTACAAGGGGAAAGCTGATTGCAGTTTCCCAGTTTGGAAGGTGTCCAGGGAGATCCTCGAGTCATGGAAAATCCATTGGGTTTGCTTTAGTGGCTGTGTTTCAGCATTACATCTTGTGTAGAGAGCAACAGCTGGATGAGTTTGTCAGTCAATGTAAAGTTGTTGGCTTCTACATTAATGATGTGAGAGAGCTTTTGGATTACAATTGCTTAACCAGACAGTAAATGCAATTAGAACTTCTTGTTAGGAGATTAGTTCATTCTGCAAGGCAAATGCTCATCTTCCTCTTTTTCCTTTTGCTGTATTTTGTGAAAGTTTCCGGTAATTTCTTTCTTAGAAATACTTGGAGAAAAACATCTTGGCTGGTATTTTCTTAAACCCAGTGATGTCAGCACAGTAGTTGCTGTTCTGATTATCAGAATACTTGAACAATGAGACAGGACTGGGTGTGAGTAAATGACCAAACACTGTCATGCCTTCAATTCTATGCTTGGCTATGGAAATAATTTGTTTATATGTGTGAAGAGCATTGTGGAATTGCCCTCCATCTCATCCCAGAGGAGATAACAGAAGCCTCATATGGGGGTGTTCTTCTAGCTGCTCTAGATTGATTTGTCATAAATGCACCTCATCTCCATTTATTGAAGCTCACAGTTAGTAAAAAGGGGACTGATAGACTGCTCAGCCCATTCTGTGCTGGTCTATTTCAGACATAGTCTGTGTCTGATATCTGTGTTGCAAACTGTAGAACAAGCCTGTTATAGGTTGTCTAGCAGAGAGGTTTAGTCTGTGTTACAATTTAAAGCAGGTAATTTGATAAATATTTTTGCACTGGTGTAAATCCAGAGCAAGTCCACTCAGCTTAATGGAATTACGAACATTCTGATCTCTGGTTTCCATTACTAAATTGGGACGAATAATTCAGAGAGCAAGAGAGAAGCAAAAGGAAGCTTCTGGATTCACTTCTATCTGTGTAAACCTGAATTCATGCCAGAAGTTGATGGTAATTTATCTGAGTTCCTTTGAGTTTAAGTTTAGCTTGCATATAGGTTGTGTGTGTGAGCTGCACAACCGAAGCTGACTAAGAAGTTAATTTTTCTCATTAAATTCTTAACTAACTTCTCAGTTCCTCCTGCCCTTTTACGTAATATTTTATCAGAGATTTTAAGGTCAGCCAAGCTCTGACTTACCCTTTTTCTCCTCCATAGGGGCATATGGCAAATAAAATGCACACAAGAGGATAAAGCTGGGAGGAGAGGAGTAGGTGGCACACACACCCCCCCCCCCCCCCCCCCCCCCCCCGGTAATTCAGCCAGCCTTTGGCATGGGGCTGCAGCAGCAATTCCCAGCACACATTTGGAGGGTTGAGCCAGCAGGACTGTGTTTGGGCAGGAAACTATCAGAGGGGTGTGTGCCTGTGTGCTTTGGCACAGTCCAAACTGTGAATTGCTCCAGCCTGGGAACCTCTTCTGAACTCATTAGCATTGAAACAGAACAGAGGAGACTTTGTAGGAGGGAAAGGTGGGGAAGCTGGAAAGGTAGCAGTTTAGATGGCTGTGTCCTCATAACCTTTCCCACACCTACCTTCCCATACAGGGTTTCATCTAGAGGACCTTGGCATGAAAAACAAGCCCTGGCACAAGGATGGGGAAGGGAGGGGGAAATGAGGAGGGGAGAAAGAAAGGAAATGAGGGGTGGCGAATGGGCACTGTGCTGAAACAGCGGTTTTTATTGTTATTTAGTGGTATATATGCTGATACTAGAAGCTCTGTTTGAGAGGTATTTGATGTATAATCAGAATGTGGAAGTAAATGTGGTGCTTGTCCTAGAGGGCTTGCCAACTGTCACAGTGGACTGTACAAAGCTTGGTAGTCTCTCCATGATGTTCCAGACACAAACCCCTGGTGACCAGAATGCCTCTCTAGAGAGTGCATCGCTAGGCTGTGAACACTGGGGATATGTTAAAAGATAAGCTTAAAAGAAGGTGAAGAAATTCTGTGTAAAAGGATGGGATTCAATGGGGACAATAAAATGTGCAATTTTACTGTAAGTCTGGTAATTCAGGATGGGAAGCAGCCAGGTGGGTACATTTCTTCAGAGAGGAAACTCAGGATTATAGTAGATCATGAGTGAACAGAAGTCATGCAGGTTTTGGTGTTTTTATAAAAATAAAATAAAAAGTCATTGTCTTAATGGAATACATAACCAGGAATGCAGTATAGAAACATGAAGTAATCTTTGTACACAGCATTGATGAGGTCTCAGCTAGAACACTGTCCCCACTTTTGAACAGTGCACTTCAAGAAAAATGTACTTTGACCAGGAAGAGCCCGGAAGTCAATTAGAGGAGGAATGAGGGGTCCAGAGGACACGACCTCTAAGGAAGGCTGAAAGAGCTGGGCTTGTTTAACCTCAAGAAAGATGACTGAGAAGGGGACATTACAACAGCCTTTAATAGGCTTGAAAACTGTTATCAAGAGGAAGGACGAAATCTGCTCACCATGTCTGTGGTTGAGGGGAACAGAAGTGATAGGCTTAAATTGCAGCAGCTGGGATTTAGATTAGACGTGAGCCTGCCTATTCAGTTTTCATCCCTATCCCTCTCACTGGGCTCATTCCAATTCACTGACATGAATACGCAGGCCACCTTAACAGAAAAGCAGCGATAGTAGTCAAGTGTTTGCGTTATTGTCCTCATATGCCCATCCATATCCCTCTTGCTCTATCCGTGTTGTAGCCCTGCATATGAAAATGCATATCTAAGCTATGACCTCTCTTTAAAGGTCTGTGTTTATTGTTGCATAAACAGGTACTGGTTTTCCTCATTCTTCCTCTTTTTAATTGGCCCAGCAGATTGTTGTCTAGTGCACATAGTTTGCCTGTGAAGGGCAATAAAAAAACAGCAGATGCCGTTTCTAGTGGCCTGTGAAAGGCGACTGCCCACAACAGGCCTTGCTAGTCATAGGTGCTTGTATGCTGTCAAGTCAAAGAGCTTTGAGGAATGGGAGAGACAGGGTTTTAGCAGTTCTCCAGGAAGCAAAGAAGCAATTAGGAAAAAGGAAGGACTATAGTATTGGTGGTGGTGTTGAGGAATAAGAGGGAAGTGTTTAGCTGACTTTCTGTGAGATAATTTTTTCCACCAAAAAGCAGTATGGGATGGATGAGAGTCTTATTCTGCTGCTGAACCTTAAGAATGAGTAGCTTCTGTGTTGGCAGGATAGTAGAGAAACGCATCTTCCAGTTCATAAACATCAGGTGCTTTCTGTCTCGTACTGTGAAGACTGAGAATCAAGTTATTTTGGCCCCTAGTACTGAAGGAATTTTAAAGCTGCGACTTTCCTAAAAAGCAAGAAGAAAGAAGTGTATGAAGGAAATTGCAGACTTTTGTTTGTCTGCTTTGCAGGCAGATCTTCTGTCAGTATCTGAAATGTAAACTTTACTTCCTATGTCAGCAGGCTGTGTGAACAACTCAAGTGTGCACAGTGGTTTCATCATGCACAGTGGTTTCATCATTCACAAATGTAATGACAAAATATTGTAGGTATGGGCAGACGTTATGTCATATGTCTTACGTTTGTAGTTGTGGTGTGTTTAAGGTGTGAGTGGCATACGTATCTGCACACACATATCATGTATGTGCAAATACATGGAAACCCAGTGATGTTTTGCAGTGATCCATCTAATTATTATAAATTGGGAAACTGGTCAAAGTCTTACTCCACAGCCTCATATGGTGTGCTGTTTCTGTGTGCTTTACAAAGGCTGCTTTTAATTCCAAGAGTTAGGATGAGGTGGAAGAGCTTGAGGGAAAGGAAAAGTTTGTTTGGGGGGCTGTTTTTCTTCATGGGTTATTGGTGGACTGGGACTTTTAACCCATGTGCTGCATCTGGAGCTGTGCTAGCTGCATGGGTGGTAGTGATGTTGCCTGTTGAAAGAGCATCTGCCATCAATCTCTGCTGTGGGTACAGCCATGCACTTGTGGCCAGGCACAGCCCTGAGAAGGTAGGAATAGGCACTGGTTACTCTCTAAAGATAGAAGCTCTGTTTCTCTTCTCTCAATATCTATCTCAATCACACTCTGGTGTTTGCAGTTGCACATTAGGTAAAGCCTGTGAAATGTTTCTCTTTTTTAGGGAGCTTTGCTGAGTGATATTTTTTTTGCCCTGCTCATTGCTTCAGTTTGTACATGAGAGTAGGCATTTCTGCAGTCTGATGAACCTCATCCACTGACAGTTCAGACAAGCCGTCTTTCAGAAAACCTTATTGACCTCCTCAGTATTGGAAATATGCACTCTTCCAGCAGTCTGCCTCTTGCATGTCAGCCTGGTGAGCTGGTTTGATCAAAGCAATGGAAGGAAGACTGTAGGGGAACAATCCTATACTGTCCCCTGAAGGTGGACACAGTGAATAAATAGAGAAAGATTTATCTTTTCTACTTGAAGGGTTCATAAGTTCTTTGCAAAGAGAATGAAAGCTGAAGATATTTTTATTATTATTTGGGTTTTTTATCATATTCACTCACTGCAGTTATCTCTGAAGCAGCGTTTTGGACAGTTGCCTCTGGACCTCTGATGAGAATGTCCCCACTCCTCCCCAGCCTTCCTCCCTGGTGGGCAGAGGCACAGCTTGAATGTGATCCACTGGACTGATCTGTTTGTTATTTGCCAGCAGAACCTGGCATAAGCAGTGTGAACTGAAAAATAAAGGCTCCTGGGACTGTTGTTAATGTAAAAGTGTAGCTTTCAGGCGATCTAAGTCACATGTTAGCAACGTGGTCCTCTTCAGGTCACTTGTTAAAGCTCGTAATAGTTATGTTGGATTGGATTTTCTATTGCAAAAGTTTGTAGTGTGCTGCCAACAGCCTTCTCCCTGATCTCCTTCCACTGCTTCCCTTTCCTCTACAGTGCCAGACAAGTCAGTGCCATTTATCTCACATCAGCTTGAGTTGTACTTTGGCATTGATTAACCCACCATCAACTACTCCCTCAAAGTGACTGCACATGAACGTGAAACTTTTCTGGGGCCTGCCAGTGGATGCTGGATGAGATCCCATGGTGTGTCATAGTCACTGTTTACTTTGTAGAAGATTTAAATAAATTCATCAAAGGCATAAGGCCACCAGCTGTGCTGTACCACTTGGGAGCATCAGTGGAACTGGAATATGGCCCTTTTGGGGACATGGTGACAGACATGTATATACATGACCTTGGGGATCCTGAAGCATCAGGTATTATTCTGTACAGCAAATTTATTGTAGTGGCAACAGTGTATTATACTTAATTTGTAACTTGGGTGGGGTTGATGCTATCAAGAGACTGAGAGAGAATGATTGATGAGGTGGATAAGGGAGAGTGCATTTGTGCGTGACAGGAGAAAAGGGTCAAGGGGGATGAGAAAAAGATTGGGGGAGAAGAAAAGGTAGGTGTGTGGTAGAGAAAAGACAAAAGAAGGAATGGGGGTGTGATCAAGAAGTGAGATAAGAGTGCATTTAACTGAAATTTATACAGTGCAAGGTAGTAATGTAAAAATGAATGCACCCTTGGAACCTAAAATTTTAAGACAGGGATCTGAGAAGTGTTTAACCATGTAAAGAGTTTGCTCTATGGCTTTGTACTTGCAGGGCTTTTCCATAGCCCTCTGAAGCTTTTGGTGCTGGTCACAGGTCAGGTAACTGCCAGTCTAATCTGTTCTGGAAGCTCTTAAGTTTTCATTCTGATTTTAACAATGGAGAGTGAAGTTTAACCTTCCTAGGGAGCTTTGTTATTTTGTGCACTCTAAATATTTGATTCCCATGGTGCCTAATGATGCTGAGACCTGGCTGTCGTTTTGCTTGATTACCCATCTGCTGCTAAAGAGACAAACAGCGCAATAAACCTATAATCAGACAATCCAAATGGACATCTCTGAACAGCAAAAGTGATGAAACCTATTTGCAAATGTATTGCTTAGTGTTACATTCTGTGGTGTAAAATAAAAATTGATTTCATGCCAAAGCCCTCTGGGGATGGTAAAAGTATTTCATTCTTTAATAATTCTTTAATAATTGCCCAGATGAATTTGTAAGCAGAAATAAACATTTAGGAAATTAGAATATTCTTTTAGATATCGTTGACTTCTTTCAGTCAAAAAAATGCTGTTAAGTATGAAACACAGGCCTGGGATGGGTGCTTACAGAAAGGATGTGATTTCAAGAGCAGTATGAGAGACCATGACCTGTGGACAAAAAAGAAAAGTGTAACTCAACTACCTGTAGCTGAAATTATAAGAAATTGATGAAACAGTACAGGTATCCAACTAAACATAAGAAAATTAGCAAAATCTCCTTTCCCTCCTGGCAGGATCTGCTATGCCCATATTAATCGAGTTATTGCCTGCAGTAAACAAAACATGACAGAATTCTGTGCTTCATCACACTGGAAATGCCATGCAGGATTCATTAAAACCCCCAAACCAAGCCAAACAACCTCTGAAGGTTTGTTGATTGGTCGTTTTGGGTTGTTGTTTTTTGCCTTTGACAAAATGTAGCAGCTGTCTGACCTCAAGTCAGGGGGAAGCTCCCTGGTGATCAGGAAGTCCAGCAGTCCAGCACCAGTGGAACTGGGACAAGTAGAATGAGAAACTGGAACTGAAGAAATATCCTGTGAATGTCCAAATATCTCTGGAGAAGCAAGTTTGGGGCTCTTGTTCTCTAACATTCTCACTTGAAGACAAGAGGTGCTGGAGCCTGGAAGCCCTCATGCTGTGTACTGAGTGTTAAGGTTTCCATCCTATGTCTACCATGACTTCAGTGTTATTGTGTTGACAATGGGAAGTCTCATTGTGTCTGTGAGTGTTTTACTAAGTTTGTCTTTCAAACAATTTAAAGTTTTCCTCATTTAAATTCCAAAATTCCTATGGGCTGTATAAGTCTTCTTGCAAGGCCAAGTAAAGTAGACTTGTGAAGGAGCAGTTATCATGTGGTTCTGTCCCACCTTTCCACAGGTGACTGAATGGTGGAGATACAATATATATTTCAGTACAAAGAAGCTGGCAGGATTTAAAGGTTCTCCTTTAGAGAAGCAGGCATGTTGGTAGGCATTAAATATCCTCCTTTAGTGGTTCTCTTTCCAAGTGATCCACTCTTCTGCATTGCCAAAATACTAATTTTTCTCTATGTTTATTTCATTTCATGTCACTAGGAAAAGTTCTGTCCAGTCTATGTGGGGAAGTATTTGTCTTTTCAGCTCTTCTGGGGCTCTGAGTGATACTGTTATTGAGCTGATGCCTACCTAGCGTCAAATCTGATGAATGTTCCCAAAGACAAGGAACATAATGTGGCTTTAAGTCCCACAAAATCTTAGTTTTATGTTTCCTACCTATTCCTCCCTCTTGTTCTCTTTCTTTGTCTCTTATTTCCCTGGGTTGTAGCTATTTTGAATTAAGGCCATCTTTCCTTTTGGCCTAAGAACCGGACTTGGAAATACTTGAACCTCAAATCCAGCTCTAGCACATTTTAAATGTTTTATCATTGAAATTCAATCTGTGTAAGTTAAAAAAAAAAAGCCTGAATTTAACTGAATGTTTAACTGAATTTAACTGAAATTAAATGAATGTATCCCTCTCAGTAGATATAATAGGAAATAGACAAAGGAGAGAAATGTAAGGAATATTAACTGGAGGTGCTTTACATCTCCCTCGGGCCAGCCTGGCAAATATCTTTCTAACCAGTGTTTCACAAGAACAACTTCAAGTATTTTTAGGAGCCAGAAGGCTGAGCTCCATTGTGCAGGGTCATGCTGGCATGAATTGCTGGAACTAAGATGCCCATCCAAGGCACAGAAGAGGAGTTATTACGTTTCTGCTGGGAAACTGGCACAGGTGATGAAGGAGAGTGTTCTCCCTGCTTTGTTCTGACCAGCGCTTTTTTCTTGCCCTTTACATTTGACCCCTGGGCATTCGGTCATGTTGCCTTTCTTAGCCTGGCTCCAGTCGTGATGACTGCATTCAGAGTTTGCAGTTCCCCTTTCCTGCCAACCTTTGCAATTCCTTTTTCCTTCAATAGCTGTTTGCTGTCACTGAGCTAATTCTAGGGTCTGAATTTCTACACAGTGACAGATCTTCCTCTGTCACTGGATGAGAATGACCTATTCATGGACCAGATTACCCTTCCGAGATTTATTCTTTCTGGTTTTCCTCCTGTTTACCTCCATGGCAGCAAGATTCCTTATGTGCCATCTGCTAGTATCCTGTGTCAGAGTAGGAAAACAATCTGCCTGTTCCACGATCATCTTTCTTATCTAGATCCAGGGGGTTCTTGTGCAATCACAGTGGTCTTCTGATCTTCTATAGAGGGGATGGGGGAGGCAATATGATTTGGAGGGTTCCAGAAGAAGGGTTCACATCTCTTGTATTTTGCAGGGATTTCTTGATTCTTTATAGGGTAGGACTTGATTAATGTTATAGGTAGAGAGGTTATATAGGCTTCATCAGTTCCTATTACTCCTTTCTTCCTCTCAGAGAAGGAGAACACTTAATGATGACTAACTTCAGAAAAAGATATTGAAGAACTTGACTGCTGCTTTGCATACTGGAGAATCATAGAATCATAGAATAGTTAGGGCTGGAAAGGACCTTAAGATCATCTAGTTCCAACCTCCCTGCCAGGGGCAGGGACACCTCCCACTAAACCATGTCACCCAAGGCTATGTCCAATCCAGCCTTGAACACCACCAGCAATGGAGCATTCACAACTTCCCTGGGTAACCCAGTCCAGTGCCTCACCACCCTTACAGTAAAGAATTTCTTCCTCATATCCAGCCTAAACTTCCCCTGTTTAAGTTTGAATCTGTTACCCCTTGTCCTATCACTACAGTTCCTCATGAAGAGTCCCTCCCCAGCATCCCTATAGGCCCCCTTCAGATACTGGAAGGATGCTCTGAGGTCTCCACACAGCCTTCTCTTCTCCAGGCTGAACAGCCCCAACTTTCTCAGCCTGTCTTCATATGGGAGGTGCTCCAGCCCCCTGATCATCCTCGTGGCCCTACTCTGGACTTGTTCCAACAGTTCCATGTCCTTTTTATGTTGAGGACACCAGAACTGCACACAATACTCCAAGTGAGGTCTCACAAGAGTAGAGTAGAGGGGCAGGATCACCTCCCTCAACCTGCTGGTCACACTCCTTTTGATGCAGCCCAGGATACGGTTGGCTTTCTGAGCTGTGAGCGCACATTGCCAGCTCGTGTTCGTTTTTTCATCGACCGACACCCCCAAGTCCTTCTCTGCAGGGCTGCTCTGAATCTCTTCTCTGCCCAACCTGTAGCTGTGCCTGGGATTGCTCTGACACAGGTGTAAGGCCTTGCACTTGGCATGGTTGAACTTCATCAGGTTGGCATCAGCCCACCTCACAAGTGTGTCAAGGTCCCTCTGGATGGCATTCCTTCCCTCCAACGTATCAACCGAACCCCACAGCTTGGTGTCATCAGCAAACTTGCTGAGGGCGCGCTCAATCCCACTGTCCCTGTCACCGACAAAGATGTTGAACAAGACCAGTCCCAGCACTGATCCCTGAGGGACACCACTCGTTACTGGTCTCCAGCTGGACATTGAGCCATTGACCACAACTCTTTGTGTGCGGCCATCCAGCCAGTTCTTTATCCACTGAGTGGTCCACCTATCAAATTGATGTCTCTCCAAGGTGTCTCTCTCCCTGTTGAATATTCATGCTTGCTACCTGCCCCTTTGACCTGGGGGTTAGAACCCAGCATTTTGCCTCCTAACAAACACTAGCTGTTTCAAAAGGAAATGTGCCATCTTCCAGTCAGGTATGTTGTGGTATGTCTCAGGTGATCACCTGGATCTGATTATGCCTGGAACCCTGGGCAATTTCTTTGTTACTACATTACCTGAACGAATATGGTGATCCCTAATGTTCTTCTGGGTTAATCTTCCCTCCTGAGCCTCAATCAAGTGGGGTGTGGATGCACTTTGTTCTCACTGGATCTTCCATACTTTCAAGCTACTTTTCCAGACTTCTGTTCTGAAAAGATTGTCATGCTCTCAGCATGCAAAATTATATGACTGGAAATTGCAGATTCTTATTGCCCCATTAAAAGCAGAGTGCTCTCTGTGTCCCTGATGGTGCCAGTGTCCAGGGCAGTGTCTAAAAGCTATGAAGTGTCAGCATCCTGCCCTTTGGCTGTTTTTAGTCAATAGGAGTGTTCAGCTCATGAAATGGTTGTCTTGAATTATGTTGGTTGAGATCATTATTTGGTTTTGTGCACAGCTTCTGGGAAGAGCTTTTGCTGCTTCTCTGATCTGTCACCAGAGTCCAGAAAGAGCAGAAGGGATTAGAAAACCCAGTTAGTTGCTCTGCATTAAAAAAAAAAAAAGAAAAAAAAGAAAAAAAAAAGAAAAGATTAAAAAGAAACCCCACCGAAATAAAGAAAAAAAAAAAAAACCAACCAAACAAAAAAAAAAAAAAAACAACCCACAAAAAACCCCAACAAAAACCTAACAAAACCCCCCAAATAATGCTAAGATTATTAAGTAGCTCAATAAGGTGAACAGAATTTTTCTAAGTGTTTAGATGAGCCCAGCCAGCTTATATCAGATATCTATTCTGGCCTCTTTGGTGGTTCTTCCAAACCTGGCATTCCTGATGCCCTGTCTGCCCCTCCTTTCCCTCCCACATGCTTGACCTCCAATAGCTTTCTTTCACTTGTCTTAAGACCTTACATGTCATTTCACTCTCACTTTCCCTGCAAAATGTGATACTGGCCTGAGCTATCTAATTGTGTGTAGCAAGGATAAAACTCTTTGCCTCACTTGGCTGCCTGCTTGTTTGGAATCTCACCCTAAACATTTCCACATGGTTTGCACTCTTTTTGCATTTCTAAAATTTTGTTGGCTTTTTTTTTTTGCCTTTAAATTTTTTCTTATTTTAAAAAAACTCCTCAAGCTGATTCCACCTTGGGCTGCTGACACTGACCTTGCCTTGTTACTGTTTGCATTTCTTTTGTACCTTTTTGCAGCTAAAATCAATATGGGCTTTTAAATCTTTCAGCAGCCGCTACCAGGCTCAGTGTGCAATTTAGCTCATTGTTTTCACGAGTTTCCCAGCTCTGAATGCTTTCCAAATGAGCCAGTGTTGGGCTGAGTTAAAGAAGTTTTGTCTCTGCTTGGGCTAGTTTAACATGGGTGCTAGAATCTGCATGTGCAGTATTCATAATGCTGCAATGTCATCTTGATATGGGATCCCTCTCCATATCTCCTTCCTTCTCCAAACACTTTCAAATATATAGGAGAAAGAAAACCTTGCCAAAATTGATTCATTGAAACATTATTGGAAGCTTGTCTTTTATTGCTGAAACTCTCATTTAGACCTCTTTGTCTGTCCTTACTCAAGCAGGCTGCTTGCTAGGAAGATAATTTTTATTTAATTCCCATTAGCATGTGAAACACCTGTGATTGAAGCCCTGTTCTGGCTAGTGCTGAGTAAACATGGAACAAGTAGCACTCTTTGCTTAGATGATTTTAGAGACACGTTGAGTAGGAAGAGAGTCTATTGTCATCCACCCTTTACAGAAGAGAAATGGAAGAGGGGAATCTGGGAGTCAGTTCCAGATCACAGCATTATCCTTCATTTTACAAACGCAAGGTTGGCTTAGGCTCTAAAAGAGTGTGTTCCACTGAACTTGCTTTTCTTAGCAGAGACTGAATTTGCTGGTCTCTTCAACCTGATGTGACACGGTGTGGATGTATGTCCTCTGTCTGGAACACTGATTGTCTTTTGCTGGGGACTGTGGTTCAGAGGCCAAACATCTGGACAAGCATTTCCTTGTCCAATGTGTAGGTTGCTGTTGACATTACTGCCACTAGGCAAGTATCTTGTGACCTCTGCTTAAAAGATACAGTGGTTTCACTGCTCTCCTTCTATGGAAGACCAAGCTGGTACCGCTGGGCAGGAAAAAGATGTATTGACTTTTCTCTAAGAGTCATGAGAAGTGAATGTGTCACCTAAGCCAATGCTTTGGGTTTTTCACTTCATGCCTTTCATGTGCTCTTTCCCATCCTTGACTAACCTTTAATAAAGTTTGGCATTGGAGTTGTTTAGGCTGCCTCTCTTCCTAGGTTCTGCTCTGACAGGAAGAACCCACAGTAGCAAGGTAAAAATTATGAAACCAATAATTTTTGGAGTCTTTGGGAGCCACTAAATCCTCTGCCCTTTGATTGAGAGCTAGTCAACATAGCTGGTCCATATTCCTCTCTACCTATTACAAGTTACCAATGCAGGTGCTGACTGTTTTTTCCTCTTTCTCTTTTTCACAATCTCCAGGATGAATTAGATCTCACAGACAAGAACAGAGAGGCTATGTTTGCACTCCCTCCAGAGAAGAAATGGCAGATTTACTGCAGCAAAAAGAAGGTACTATGGTTGTCCTGATTGACGTAGCTCACCAATAAATTCTGTGTGCATGTATCTAATTGCTGATATAAGTCTAGATTTGAACTACATGTTTATCTACTGTTTACTCAAGAACATGATACTTAATGACTTAGATGTAAGGATTTTTATCAGCATGAATATGGCACAACTTTCTTATAAGTAGTGCATACATGTGTAATTTCTGAAGAGAATGTTAACAAGTTAAAATAATACATTGTCCATACTGAATCTTTCATGTGTTTGGGTTTGTCTTTTTTTTTTTTTTTTTTCCTTTGAGCTGGAAGAAAAGCTATAATGGAAATGCTGTAAAGAATTTTTAAGCTTGTTTTATGGGGTTTTAGAACAGAAAATGTATTGCTTGAAATCTTTCATGATGTCTTCAACTATCTCTAAAATGCATAGTAACAATGATGTCTTAAAACTTGGTAGTTCAAGACCTTGCAGCACCTTTTTCAGTAGAAAAATGTGCCATATTGCACTGGAAATTGAAGACCAACTGCTCCTGTCAATTTCTGTGTAACACTTCTTTTAAGGTCTTCAAATTTCTGACAAACTGGTGAGAGGGGCAGTAAATCAGAGGCTGATGTATCACACTGGGTATTTTGTCACTGCCAGAATGATGGCCAAGGGAATTGACAAGTTGTGTGGCTGTTGTAAAGCTTGTAAAGGGGGAATTCCTGCAGGAGCAGTCTGGTGGGAAAGTTTTGCTGCTCTAGTTAAGGAAACAGAAACAAAGATAGCCCCAATACTCAATAGCATGTATTTATTGACAATAAATATTAGGTGAAAAAGGTGTGGCAAGTTTGTTGGTTAGTTTTATTTTCCAAATGTGAAAGTCATGCTATGAGAGCATCAGTCTTTATATTTAAGTCTGCATAACAGAAGCTGAAAGAGAAGGTTTAGATTTCAGTACTGAAGACTGCAGACTGAAGCCTTGCTGATGGTCCTTCTGAGCTTGTGTTTGCTGCCTTTCTTTCCTTGGGGAGGGTGGAGGGAATTAGCTTTCTTTCCATGCAATTAAAGAAAATCTCAGTCAAACCAATCAGATGGGTGCTTTGCATGTGTGTTGATTAACACAAGGAAGTTAATAGTTACAAATCAGTTACGGTGCCTCTGAGCTAGCAATAATTCAGAAAGTGCACAAGAGCAGTCTAAGCTCGGTTGTCTTTGTGCTCTCTCCATTCTTTTTCCTGCTGGTATAGAGAGCTTGCAAGTGAAGGGAAGATGCAGGATGCTGTGATCAATGTCTAATTTAAATTTTTGCTGGCCGGCTCAGTTGGCTTTTTCAGCTCTGGTGGGAGAGGATCTATTTGTAGCCATTTTAGAGAACCACACATTCCACCTCCTGGACCAGTCAGCCTTGGCACGAAAATTCAGGCTCTAATGTATTTAATATATTGGTTGGATTCACTACATCACACTTTTTTTTTTTTTTTTTTTTTTTTTTTTTTTTTTTTTAAAGCAGTGGATTTTAGAAGACCTCCAGAGTTAAAGAAGCTACATACTGGAAAATCTTTATAATACATTTATAGTGCAACCTCAGCTGAACTTGACCTATCCAAAATAATGTACTAACTGGAACAGGATACTGCTGCCATATGTCTCTTCATTACATTGCCAATACTTCCAAGTACTTGAAACCTTAACTGTCCAGTGTTATTCATTGTTTAACTCACAGGCAGTCAGCTGTTGGGTGATGACATATCTCTTTCTCTAGCTTATTACCTAATCCGCCTATCATCGTTGTCTTACAGTGACAGAGAAGTTTACTGCAGGCTTCCTTTTAGAGGAAAGTTGTCTTTTCCCTGAAGGTTTTATAATCAAACATTATCCACAAAGGGCCAAATTCCTCACTTGGCAAAACACTGCAGCCATGCAGGACCAGCTCCCAGAGGGCTCTGCCTTCCTGGTATTGGGTTCTTTGAGATTCCTGGGAAGAGAAGGCTCTATGCTTTGTAATGTGGCCCATGAAAACACTATGAAGAGTGCAGGTTGAAGCAGCTGTTTGCAATTGTTACTCTCAGATACCTTTGCTTGTCTAAAAGTAGCAGGTCAGAGTTTCCTGACCTGCTCTAGAGGCGGCAAAATTAGTGGATTGTCTTAAGTCAATACATGTCACTTGCAAAAATTGTTGTAGGCACACTGTCCATTTATCTTGGCAGTTAGATTTTGGATGTAATCTTCTATGGTACTTATTCCTAATGTGGTAGCAGAAAGTCACTGTTGTATCAAAAAAATTATTCCACCTGCTTATGATACCAAGCCTTCCTGAAGAAATTGGGGAAGACATGTATGGCTGTGCATATAAAGTTATAAACCAGGGCACTGCTTTCCAGCCAATATTCCACAGTACTCAAAGGAGGTTCAGCTGTGCATTGAAATTTCATTATTGTCTACAGAGGAGTGCTCACACAGTATTATACAGCCATGCTTGCTTTTGTTACTTGTGACCATTCTAAGTTTGTAACTGAAATCATTAGTACTAAAAAAAAACCACCAATGATTTGATCTAAAGCAGCTATAAAGAACACTTAATTCTCATTTGTGGCGAAGCTATTCACAAGGAATAAAGGCTGCTCTGTTGAAAAATGTTCATGTATTCTCAGTTTCAGCTGTCCTCTACCTTGTTGTTAATCAGTACAGGGTGGACAATTACAGAGGCAGTTAATTTGCATCACAAGAATAATTAATCAGTCACCAGTGATGCCACCTCTAGTCAAAACACTGATACTATGTTTTATAATGCCTCTTTCTCTGTAGTATGAACTTTACCATATTGAGTAATAAAGAAAGCTGTATGTAGACAGAATTAAAATGATGACATCCTTCCCCAGTTCAGGTTCTTTATTCTGGTTTTGTTTGGGATAAGCTTCATGTCTCACCCTCAGTTGAAATTTATACTTACATAAAACACAATCCACTTCTGTAATTCCTTCCCATAAATTCTTTCTAGATTTCCTATTCATTATACGTTTTGCAGGAATTAGAAGAAGCACCAGAAGAAGCTTTCAGGTGTATTTATTCATAAATATTTGATGTCAAGGTTTAGAAAACTGCTATTATGCAGCACTGTTTTACAAGAATTTGGTATTAAAGTACATAATCTCATTACTTACTGGTCAAATAATAATATGGAAAGAAAAAGTTGTCAATTTAATTACTTCACCTGTAAATGAGCCCATATTAGGATCCCAAAAAGGGTTGAAAATGCAGATATTGCACTGCTTTGGATGCAGCCTGTGTTTCTAAGAATGAGAGCTCGCTGTGCAGTCAATAGCTTATTGCCTTCTGTACAATCCTACAAGCTCTTAGACTTGTTACTATTGGAAAGCAAATCAAGTTGTTTTCTTTTTATGGCATTTTTCACTTCCAGAGACTAATTTGTAAGCCTTCAGTTGAGAAGATTTTAGTAGGAAGCACACATCTTTGCAGAGTTAAACACGTTAGGGTTTTTTTTTTTACTTCTGTGTTTGAGGAAAAAATTATTAACAAATCTCTTTTCAAAGTACAGTCAAACTGGACTAGCTGTATTGTACAGCTTCTCTACAAAGAAATAAACCCAACAGAACTCTCAATCCTAATAAATATGTTGAGTTCTCTGAGATATCTTTGGGTTATTTTGTACTCTTCTGATTTTAGTTGAACCCTAGAAAAGCTGCTTTGTGTTGATTGTGCTTTATCTGCTCAAGTAAGAGCATTCAAACTTGAATAGTGAAGCAATAATCAGGGCACTGCGACATTCTGGAAAGAGGCATTTGTAGTATCTGAAAAAAAGAGTACATGCATACAATCCTTAAATTGACTATACTTTTTCTATTATGGAAAACAGATCTAGAGAAAGGCTTCTCTACAATAGCAAAATAGGGGCTTAAATATTCTGAGGAATATTTATCTGAACCATATGCATAACAGCAGATATGCAAAAAAGAGAATTTCTTGATGATTACATCCCCTGCAATTTTTTTTGTCATTATCTATTACTTATAATCTACCTGATGATTAAAAATACCCCTAGTAAACTGAATATGAGAATAGGAGTTAGGCAACCCCTTCATTCTAAAAGCCTTTGATCAAAATAGGTTAGGATTTCAAGGACCTTCTGGTTAATACATATAAAGGCATTTCTCTCTACACCAAAGAAAGAGTAGCAAAGTTAGGAAACTGTGGCAATGTTCTGGCCATGCCATCCACTTACGCCTTTTCACTGTACTCTATGCACATCTCCTGGCTGCATACTGCATTCCTTTTCCTAGATGAAAATCTGAATAAATTTTCAGTTTAAGCACTGTTCATTCTTTTTCTTTGCTGCACCTATCTATCTTCTAAGTTATTCTTGTAGGAATGGATTTTGTGGTGAAGTCTCTAGACTTGGGAGCTGGAGGGATGAAGTGGAATGGCACGTCTGTGCATTACACAGTCACAAAGGAGTCCAAGTCCCTTGGACTGAGGTCACGAGTCAGTGCTGAAACTAGTGAAACTGAAGCCCAGGTGCAAAGTGCCCCAGGTGCCATTCTAGAGAAGGTTTATACCTCTTGCACACAGAAGTGGCAGATTCTGTCATATCACCTTGTATTCAGTTCTCTTCTTCTAATGTGAGGGCTGCATCCAGACCTACATTAGGCTTAGAATGCCATGGGGAATCCTAGTTTTAGTCAGACTTTAACTTTGAGTAGTTTTACTGCAGTCATTTTATACCTGTTGTGGTTTAAGCCTCTCTAACTCACGCAGTCTCTCTCTCACTCACTTCCCCCTCTTTCTTCCCCCCGCTCCTGGAGGGATGGGAAGGAGAATCAAAAAGAATGCAACTCCCACAGGTTGAGATAAGAACAGTTTAGTAACTAAAGTATAACGCAAGACCACTACTGCTACCACCAGTAATAATAATGACAAGGCAAATACAAGGAAAGAGTACAATCGCTTACCAACTAATATCAAGCTCGACCATGCAATGCACCCCCCACCCTTCCGGGTCTCTGCTCTCCGTTTTTTCATCCTGGGCATGACGTGCTGTGGTATGGAATAACCTCTTTGGTCAGTTTAGGACAGGTGTCTTGTTTCTCCTTCTTCCCGGCTTCCCCTCCCCCCTGGCAGAGCATAAACTCAGAAAGTCCTTGGCCAGACCAAAACATCACTAAGCAGTAACTGAAACACTGGTGTTATCAGCGCTCTTCCCAGGCCCAAAATCAAAAACACAGCGCTGCACCAGCTACCAAGAAGGAGAAAAATGACTGCTGCTGCTGAACCCACGACAATACCATTTGCAGCTTAGTGTCACAAACTCCCACTTTGGTACCATGCTGGCTGTCTCATGTTAATGAAGATAATGTCTACATGCCAGGTTTGATTTTTTTTTTTTTGGGGGGGGTGGTTGTTTTTGTATTTGGTGGGTTGTTTTTTTTCTCTTTGAGATTTTCTCTTTGAACTTTGCCCTTGAGGTTTGCATTGTCAGCAAAATATCACCATAAAAAGTACAGCTCTCTGTCCTCCACCCCCATGCCCACGCCTGCCTTCAAACTCCTGCAGAGTTCTAAGCAAAATTGAAGATGGATGCAAATATAAAACCCAGAGTCCCCCTTGCCATTGGGGAAAACTTTCTGAAGTGAGTGGCGGAAGTTCCTGCACCTGATGTTCGTTCTTGGGATGCTTTATTTTGTGTTTTTGCACTGTGAAGTGTAGTTTCAGCTTAGTCACAATGGAGAGGCAGTTATTTCTCAGCTAAAGTGAACTGGCAGGGCTTTTCTTCCAAAACCCTGAGGTCTTTTCTTTGCATTTAAGGTCTTATGCGGAACAACTAAGAGCAGGAGCCTGCATTACATCTGTTGTATTAAGATAGGAGTTCTGAAGTTCTTGCTGTAGGAAAAGTGTTCTTTGGGCTCCTACTTTAAAGTAGAAGATATACATAAAGATATTAAGAGGAAGATATTCCCTGAGACAAAATGGATTTTCATATGGTCTCATTAAGTGATACAATATACCAGATGAAGATCACATCATTGTGTTGTCCGAGTGTGGGTTTTTGGTTTTGTATTGTCTGATCTGAGCTATGACATCCCTTTGGGGTTCATCCTTTCTGTATGAAGACTGCCAAGCACATGGTTGTCTCATAATAAATGAAGTGGGTTGTGAAGTTGTATTGTTTTCCATTCTGTGTTCTTGCAGTATTTTTTCCTCTTTGAAATACTCTTAGAGTCTGTTACTGACTTGGAATATTAAGCTGTTTTGGTTATGGATTTATACCTATAAGGAGCATTTAATGTGTCCTTATAAGTTCCCTTCTTTACAGTTGTTATTCCACACACTGTGTCTGAGAGAAGCAAAAAAGAGTGCTTAGTGGAAGTGTGCTGCTGGCTAAATGATGAGGTTATCTGATGACTACAGGACAAAGCTCACCCAAAGAGATATTGGAACTGGAAAATTAGACTATCTTTGGTGCATCAGAAATATGTTTCTTTTCCTAGCAATGCTTTAGAAGTTTGTGGCAGGAAGTTTAGTCAACATTTTAATTTAGCTCAGTATTGAAACATTGACAATGACCTGAACAACCTGAGCTAACTTTGAAATTAGCTCTTCTTTGATCAGGTCCCTTCTGCCTGAGGTCACTTCAATCCTAAGTTGTTTTGTGATTCTTTGAACTGATCATAAATCAAACCAAGAAAACAGCTGCATCGCCCTATTAAAAAAGAAGGCGGCAACAGTAAGGCTCTGTGCAACCTATTATCTTCTGTATTGTTGCCATGACACCAATTCCTTAAAATAGGCTGTAGCAGAATATGTTATTTGGCTCTCTCCCAGTGGCAGGGATCCATGGTTGCTTTTGGTATGAGAGACTGCGTGGCTTTCTTAGCTCAGGAGACTGCTGCTGAAATAGTCTGAAATGTGGAATTTCTCAAGCAAATTCTCTGAAAATAGACTTGCTTTCAGTTAGCCTATGGCTCAGTGGAAATCTCATAACACTGCTAAGTCACAGTGGGAGGATGTTGCCCTTTGCAAACTACAACATTCCTGTAGCTGGTTGTTTGGAATACGCCAGCAGTTGTGGAATTAACTTGCTTTTTTCCTTTTTCTGTTAACAGAATGACTTCTTGCTCAGATGTTTGGGATGATTTGTTAGCTTGTTGCTGACATTGGCTCATTCCAGTATATCTAGTCTAGGTATGGAAGACGGGCACATGGCTTTAAAATGTACTCCGTTATAAATGAGTGCTGGCTTTGGAGCAGTGTATTCAGAACCTCTGGCCTGTGACAAGCACAGGACATAATTAGAAACAACAAAATGCAGCAAGAGTGTCACTAATGCAGCAAATGCACACATTTCCTGTATAATGACATACTTGGTTTTTCTAGTGTGAAAGAGCTGTGTGATTAATGGCACCTGTTAATGTGTATTGTAGGCTGAAGAATTAGTTCCCAAATTTGGGCAATACAGTTAATACAGTGTAAAATAAAGCCTAAAATTATATACATTTCCTTCAACATCATTTAATGCAGAGAATGTGTTCTCGCTGGAAGAATAAGACTTGATATTCATACCTGTTGTTCTTTTATAGTTCCATAAAATGAGTGTTCTGTTTTTTCCCATCTCATATAAGTATAGATTTCTTGACATTGACCCCATTATTCCTTGTGTAGCTCAGCATACCTGAGAAGAAATACTGGCCATTTTGTATGGTTTATCATTAAGTTCCTGTAATTGCATCTTCATGGTTTTTCTCCTTTATGTTTTCCCTTCTATAGCAAGTACCCTGAAGGGGTTACTTGAGAAACAATATAGTAAGCTTAATGATGTAAGACTTTTTTTAAAAATATAAATATATATAGTGTATATATATATATTTCCCCCTTGGAGTAATTCTCATAGTGACTTTAAAGGATTAATTTGCTGTCAAAGAGGAAAAAATGCTTGCACAATTCAGCTGATATACCATTATTACAGCTTGACATTGTGATACCTAAAAGACCACATTGTAGCAGATAGAGGAGGAGTTAAGGAGTTTTTCTTGATCATTAATTTTACTTTATTCTGTGCTTCAATGCTAACAGATGCATTTATTTATACTGGTATAAGAGGTTATTTTGTGCCAGGGCCTTGAAATAATATATTTATTTTTGTATAATTGAAAAGTCTTCCCTGCCCACATGGGAACAGTACAGAATAGTTTTAGTTTCTCCCTCCCTCTCTCTC
The DNA here is from genome assembly GCA_028858755.1 of Ara ararauna. NCBI lineage: Eukaryota > Metazoa > Chordata > Aves > Psittaciformes > Psittacidae > Ara > Ara ararauna. The sequence continues at coordinate 104,878,888 of CM054379.1, forward strand.
TCCAACAAGAGAGGTTAGCTGTTGCTTACAAAATGCTTTCCCAGCTCTTTTATTCAGACTACTGAAGATATAAATGCCATAGACTTGCCATGGTATTTGCTGTAGATATTCTGAGCATGTAGAATCTAGGTGTCCATCTTGCAGTTCTGCGTTTTTCAGGTGTGTTAGTAGAGCTCCAGTTGAAGTTAGCACTCAACACTTCTTAAAAATCATGCCCAAAATAGTCCTGAGTTTATACAGTGATAGTTGGAAAATTGTCATCATCATGCCTAATGCTGTGTTTCACATTTGGCTTGCATTCTGTGGGAGAATGGGAGAGCTCAGTGGGAGCAGATTTGACCCTACCATGGGGAAAAGAAGGGGAAAAAAAAAAAGGGAGGAAGAAAGAAAAAAGGAGAGGGGGGAAAAAAACCCAACAAAAAACATTTATCCAGCTGTCATCCTCCTAAAATGGTGTCATTTGCTGTACTTAAGAACAAAAATAACGGTGAGCAATCCAATTCTGCTGCATAGAAAGTACCTGTAAATGCTGATTGTGCGATTTAGTTGCTGCCACTGGATTGTGTTCTGTCCTTATGTGTCCTATTGCAAAATTTCTGTGTCTCCACAATCCAAATATGAGTCAGACATGCTTTTGATATGCAAGAGTAATATATACAGTTCTCACCATTCAGATTAGTCTTACGTGGATAAGCAAGCAAAGAATATGTACATAACTGGCATATTTCTCTGCCACATGAGAAGCAGATCTGGTACAGACCAGGACTCACTCTTCTTTGTACCTTGAATTTCACTGGATGCTCACCAGCCTTTCAAAAGCAAGTGAATATTGAGCAAGAAGAGTTGTTGAATTCCCTGTCATTTCAGTGAAAAGTTTAGAAACAGGCACAGTAGGGAAATGTTGTCAGGATTTAGTAGTAGCCATGAAGAGAAAGACAGAAATTTCCTTCTACTGTACTGTGGTATTGTTTAGCTTTAATTACTGTCAGATGTGACAGGTTTAGCTACACACCTGAATTAAGGTGAAAATCACATTGTCTTCCAGTGCTATTCAGTCACCTGTTGAAAGGCGTCTGGCATCCCAAATATTTTGCAGGCGTAATAGGTGACAGAAATGAAGGCTGGGAGAAAGGAAACAGTTTGACCTGAGTTTATGGTAAAGGGAGAGATAGAGCAACTGAAAAATGCGCTCAAATATTGGGTTAGCAACTTAAAAGCCACGGACCTCTCAGTCTGTATTTATGCCCTTTACTCACCTGTCCAACAGCTCCTAACTTTACCATTTTTCCAGTAGCGGCTGGGGTTAAATAAGGGAGACAGATAGAAAATACACAGCTGCTCTGACTATGCAAACTGTTATCACTCTTAGTAAAGGGCTCAGAGCACAAATGACCATGAACAAGCAGCAGTATTACTGGAAAAACAGATAGTGGACATGCTTTGAACAGTGAAATCTTTTAGTTTGGCGTTAACAAATCCTGTGTGTGTTCCCAGGACTTGTCCTGGGTAACTGTGCTGGCCCTAGGTAGTTCCATGCATGTGTCCTAGGTAGCACCATGCATCTGGGAGCACAATTAGTGAAATTTCATTCCCGTCATCAAGTAACATGCAAGATGATTGCTGTGAATGGTAGGTGACTGTATTTTATTTGCAAAAGGTTGTAAGTGGTTACTTGTTGCAGATAAACAGCATGACAAAAAGATTAACTTGCAGTGCAAGCAAGTTTATCTTAGCAGACAGGAAGCTGTTGCACAGGCTGGGCTCTTCTGTGGCTTTTCACATTGCGTAAAGAATGCCAGGAGGAGGGGGGAAGAAAATGAGGGAGGAGACAGCCCAAATGACATAAATAGTAGTGAGGAAGGGATACAGTTGAAAAAGGTAATGTTGGAAAGGGAACAAGTTAAGCTGGATGGGTGAGAAAAAAGTCCCTTTCTGTATCCGCAGGATGTTGACTGTAAACTGCAGGTTAATGCTAGAATGGAAATGTACACACAATACCTTTACATAACACAGAATAAAAAGTAGTTGGGACAATGCAGAGCTTGGGTGCTAATGAAACAATGTCCTACCTCTGTGGCTCTTTAGGTTTTGTTGAGATAGTGATAATGGCTCTACCTGCCACTAGAATTGACCTCAACCTTGCCACACGTTTGTGGGGACAGAACTATGGTTTCAGAAGTACGGTCTAAGTCCACAGCCAAGTACTTGGAGAGTAGGCTGTGTCCATAGGAAACTTTTTATCTTCTCCTGAAGACCCCCTGAGTAGGATGATCATAAACTAACCTCCTGACTGGTAGGATCCTCCACAGGGGACATCTCCCTTCACCTCCAAAAGAATTATACAGAATGGGCTGAGAGAAGGTAGGCTCCTGAGAACTTCCTCATTGGAAGTGCGGGGAAGGCATGAATAGCCTTATCTGTCAGCTCATTATTTAGGTTACACAGTTATCAGCTGCGAAATATCACTTGATTGATTTGGGGCTTGTGAAAAGTGGAGTGTGTAAGAGATTTTAAACATGAGGACGGACTTCAGTTAATAGGACAGAAGGTCCTTACAGCAGCAAAAGTCAGGGAAGCATATCCAAAATCATATCCAAAAGGAGATGAACTTCCATAACAAAGATAAAACATTCACTGGAGGAACAATGCATAATACCAGTAGACTTAAATTTGATGAGTAAGCTTTGTCCTGAGGGCTGAAGGCACTGCATACTTCATTGTAGCCTCAGCTGTGCATTTAAGTTGTTCTGTAAATATAGGGACAGGCTTTCTTCTTGGCTACTGTGCTACATGCATAAATTAATGCCTGGTGATGGCAGGATCCCCAGGCTACAGCAGGGCTAAATATATTTGAAGAGGGACAAGCACACTTTCATGACCTGTAAATGGTAAGAGGAGGCTGATGCAGTCAGTTCTGGCAGCAAGTTTAAAACTGTCTGCATTAAGGAGAAGAATAGGAAGCTAATAGAAGGGCAAATAAAAGAGAAGAAAGGTTGTTAAAGCTAAAAGTGTACTATACAACCCTGCTATAATTCAAAGTTCCTTAAACTGGGATTCCTTCCATCAGTAATCTATAGCAAGTCTTGTGCCAGACATGTTTATTGTAGAACTTAATCTTGGTTTAAACAATACAATTATGCAGGTCATTAAAATCAGTGATTGAAACTTCTGAGGTTTCAGAAAAAAAAATAATTCTTACCTTCACCTCATAACATGGCACCAACAGCCTTGCCTGGTGCGGCATTCCACTCTATTTGCAGTGAGAAACTGCGTATCTCTCAGCATGTATGCAGTGGATATGGCATGTTTTGTGTAAGGTAGATATAGAATTGTGGTCTTCATCTCCATTAGACTCATACCAATTAGAATTGATTAATCTGAAGTGGGTTTGAGTGCTAGGTGAGATTGGAAATGACATTGTGTGTATACAATGTGCAACTTTTGGAGTTGCTATATCTATGAGTGCTTGGAAAGCAAAAGAAAGTCATGGAAGGAATAAGCAGTTCAAAACAAAGCACATATTTAACTTTATTGGAAAGCTTTTCAGCATGTGGTGTAGTGCAAACCATCTTTCAGAAATGACTGATAGTCCCTTTTAACTTCTAAAGGCTGGTGAATTTCAGCAGCATTGAAGCTTCTCTTGGTATTACAAAAAGATTGATAAGAAAAAGCCCTCATTCTTCATAAATTTATTCCTTTTTTCACTTTTCTGATTTTAGACTTTATTCTGTGGCAATGAATTCCACAGTTTGTCAGTATAAGGCATTTTGTGATATAAATAATAATATGAAGCCTTTAATTCTTCGTTTGACAGGGTGGTTTATAACTGGCATCAGAGGTTATTATTAGGTCCATCATGTTACTGGCAGCAGGACAGAGATCAGGCTAAATGAAGAAAAAAAAAAATCAGAAAAAAACCCCTGTGGTCTGTTAGGTAAATTATTCCTGTATCATAATGCAGTGAACTGGAATCATCTATGGTTACACCTGACCATTATGACAGGCAATTAGAACTTTGTAGTTACATGCTCCAGCTGGTAATTACTGAATATTCCCTTTTAATAAGTTACACAGTAGACTGCTTTTGTGGCAGAATGATTATTATCTGCACACCAATAGATTAATTCCAGGGAGAAAAGTAATGTTTGTTTTTCTCACTCTGGATAAATTGTGCTTAAAAGGCTTGGATATATCTCCCTTCCCCAAACCCTGAGAAAATTTGTGTAAATGCTAGTCATGGAGTCTGAGAAATGGAGCAGTGACCACGTCTGTTTAGTGAATGGCTCAGTCCTGTGGTGTCTCCTGTTTCAAAATTAGCATCTCTTGGGACGTGGTTGGTTTTGGAGGCATAAACTGTCTGAAAAGCTTAGATGTATTTTAGCTTCGCTTCTGGATTAGTATTCATCCCACAGCAGATCAAACACATTTTGTGTCTTTTAAGGAAAGTGCTTTTTATTTATGCAACTTTGGCTGCTCCGAACTCAGACATAGCCAATAGGATGGACAGTGTGTTAATGAACAGGTAAATGTTTCTTTGAAGGCTGAACTTATCCATAAAATGATGAAAAGTTGGTAAGTCCGTCATGGAAAAAAGGGAGAACAGTGATTTGGATGAGAGCGTAATACAGCTTCAGTGTGGATTGCTTCTTGACTTTGCTACAGATTTCCTGTGTAACTGGGAACTGTGTAATTGTCTGCATCCCATTTTCCCTGTTTCTGCTGATCTCATTGAAAAAGAGACTGAAAAACCTAATATGTGAATTTCGTTAAGGACTTTTGGCAGTGTAGAATGCAAGGTGTTACAAGACTGTATTGTATTCAGCATTAACAACAGATGTTGCAATAAGCTGATTCTTTTTTAAAAGTATCTGAAGGGAGAAAAGTAGCATTTGTGGGAAATGAAGCACAAGTGATAACCATCTTCCACCTTCCAAGCAAGCAAAAACAACACAGTTTATAGTGGCCAGAATATTCATGTGGAGGGCAAGGGTCATGCACCTCACTTTGAAACAGAACGGAGACACAATCCTTCACATCTCAGATGAATTTTTTACCAGCTAAGTTGTCATTCTGAAGAGTTTGAAGGGATTAGCTTCTTGAAATTACTTTAACTCCATGTTTATATTTTCTGAATTGAATGTGATGATGCTGACCCTTCACACCATGTGAAATAACCTCTTTCAGCTCTGTGAAGTATCAGAATGATGTGTGCAGCCTGTTCAGAGGAGAAACCACACTAACATTCACAGGGCTTTTGCAAAAAATGCAATTCTTTGTGACCCAAGTATAAACTTGAGCATGCAGTGACATGCTATGGTGAACAGGCTGGAACAGGAATTTATATTACAGTAGCCTCATTTCACATTTTTCATCCATTTTTGTGCACTGTTTTTATTGATATAAGGGAGGAGTTTAATGAGTGGTATCATGGTTCCTTGCCCAAGAAAGATTTTTAAACCCACATTTTGCAGCACCAGGTATGTGGCTTGTTCCTGTTCTGCCCTGAACAGTGCAAGGCAGTAAGGTCAACTGTCTGCAGCTCTGAAGAGGTTAGTTTGAGAAGGAAGTCATGATGCTAATGAGTAGATGTCGTCACAGTAGTATTCATGCTTGTTGTATGACATCCATAAAATATGGTGTGTTTCTTGGTGCATCTGTTCAAGGAGAAAGTGTTATTTCAGTTTGCATATTAGAAGGTTTCATGGGTCATTAGCCCTGGCAAGTTATCACAGGGGTGTGTGTGCAGGTAGTGTCAAAGTCCATGTAATGTTTTGCCAAGCACATGCTGGTCCTTGGGAGTTAGGATTGTCTATACTGCACAAAACTAATGTGCTGTAAATGATGGTGGAAATCAGAGTCTGTTAAATTCAGTGTCAGATTGGTGTCTGTTCCTAACTCTGCCAATGATTTCCTGGGTAAGTTTTAATTATCATGTCACCATATATGTCTCCCTGTCTCCATCTGCAGGAAAGGAGCCTTGTAAAGTTGCTAATTTTGTGGATGCATTTATTGTTTTGACATGCTCAGGTTTCTAGGACATGCTCTAGAGAAATGCTTAACATTGTTTGGGGTCTGTTGCTGCAGTAAAATACCAATGTATCATCACTGGAAACTGAAAGCCAATGCTCACCACAAAAGAGCTTCAATGCAGGCAGTAACTGTTTAGGCTTTCCCTGTGCTGTCTATTTCAAGACTGAAACTGTCTTGAAAGAAGCACCAACCATATAAATAGTGTCTTTCACTTTCATGATCCACTCAGCCATGATTGTCTGGCATTTCCTCATGATTTCTGTAGCACTAGTGTTCGGTACTTCTTTGTAGAAAGTTTCACAACCAAGGCAGTGGTATATAATTCTTGATTATGTCTGTTAACACAGTCTGTGTATTGCAAATGCTTGCCCTACTAACATGGCATCCATTAAAGGTCTCTGCCCACTAGAAAACATCTTGCCCAATGGATCAGGTGTTCCAGGATTTGCAAAAAGGCTTTCAGGATCAGCTGAGTTGCGCACACAGTACTTTGTTTAATTTTGTTTCATTTTGATTGGTTCAGATGGTCCAAATAGTTGCAGACCTCCATTAAGCCCTATTTAGCATGAAGTCATAAGTTCCACTTTCCACCAAGGCATGGAGCCTGTCCAAATTAGTGTCAAAGCCTATATAATACCTTGGCTATATTGCAGGCTTGTATAGTATCAAGACCCTGTTTTCACAGCAGTTACATAGCTGTTACTTCAGTGACGAATGATATGGCGCCTTATAAAGTCCACAAGCTGATGCCTGTTTTTTAATGTGATATTTATACTATTCAGGGAGCTAAAAGAAGGTTTTTCTTTAATAAATTCCTTCAGCTAATGTTTTCCCTTTTTACAGACGGGTTATTGTTTCCAGGTTTTTGATACCTATGTGGCTTTTTATATTAGGGCCTTGGTTTTCGGTTTGGATTTTTTTTTTTTTTCCTTCTCTGTGCCTCCTGGAGGAAGGGAAAGGGTTTCCCATTATCATCAAGTTGCCTTGCAGCTTCCTCTGAGGTTTTATTTGAGGGTCAACCCCCTGAAGATATTAAAACAAAACCAAACAGCACCCTGTTGTTGCTCCCCCCATACAGAGCGACACCCCCCCACCCTGAATTGCTTTCTGTTTTCAGCTTATCTCCACTCTCTGAGAGGAAACATGGTATAGCAATTGCTTACCATGGACAGAAATCACATAATTAAGGCAATGAATTTTTTTTTTTTTCCCCAGTGGCCCTGATGCTACACTTGTGAACTCATCTTTCTTTCAAAAATGTTGCCCAGCCATTGATATAAATAACACTCCACTTCCTAGTGATGTCATGGGGCTGCATAAAAATCTGTTTGTTCATCCCGAGTAGATTTCTGGGGCTTCATAGTGGAAATAGAGTGCCAGGGTTTAAGTACATGATCACGTTTATTCTAGCAAAGTGAAACACAAATTCTGGTCTGAGCACAGAATGTGAAGGACCATTGAAATTAGATGGACTTTCCTGCTTAATATGCTTCTGGGCTGAAACAACTTCAGAAAGAAGGGATGGTGTAGTGGAGTATGTGCTAAAACTTTTAATCTCAGCAATATACAGCTTCAGTGTGAGCTTTAGTTCCAAAAAAAAAGCTTACACTTACTGTGTTCCACTGAAACTTAAGATTTATTACATAAGATTTAACTAAAAATAGAATCATAGAATCATAGAATAGTTAGGGTTGGAAAGGACCTTAAGATCATGTAGTTCCAACCCCCCTGCCAGGGGCAGGGGCACCTCCCACTAAGCCATGCCACCCAAGGCTCTGTCCAGCCTGGCCTTGAACACCACCAGCGATGGAGCATTCACAACTTCCGTGGGCAACCCATTCCAATAGCCCAATACTCTCAGAAAATTGCTACAAGAAAAAGATGGAGCAGGTTAGAATGATGGAATTCATGGAAAATATGTACTCATTATCAAATGAGGCACTATGTAGCGCATGATCCAAGTAATTTGCATGATGTTAATGACTGCAGGAGTTGCTGCACAGAAGCAGTATAGTGAATTTAGCTAGCTGATGTATCTTTTAAATTAATCCTGAGAGTTGAAGTTTGATGTTGGATGGAAATAATTTATTACAGTACCTTACATATATAAACATCATGTAATTTGCATATCTTCATAATGCAGCACTTTGACAATGTATTTATTAGAGATGCAGTTTGGGATATATAGATGTATATATCTATCTTTACTGTAAGGTTGGTGAGGCACTGGAATGGGCTGCCCAAGGAAGTTGTGAATGCTCCATCCGTGGCAGTGTTCAAGGCCAGGTTGGACAGAGCCTTGGGTGACATGGTTTAGTGGGAGGTGTCCCTGCCCATGGCAGGGGATTTGGAACTAGATGATCTTAAGGTCCTTTCCAACCCTAGCTATTCTATGATTCTATAATAGGAGACTAGGATCCTAGAAACCAGTCCTCATTTTGTCAGTGACCATTACACTTATCTAGAAACAAATAGACTTATTACAATGAAAACTAATTTTCATTGAGTGGCCAAGGAAAAAGAATTGATTCCTGAGTAGCCGTAGGTCTCCTTTTAGAAGTGAGCTTTGTGGTGTTTAGTCTAGTGAAGATACCAGGTGGACTTTTTGGGAGATAGAGACAGATTAATGTTCTTTTGACTAATTAAGGGGATGCTGTTCTGTTCCTTTGGATGCTTTGAGGTTGTTCTGAGTGGAATGGACTGGACTGGGCTGGAATGGACTAGAATGGAATAAACTAGTCTAAATCTCTTTTTGGTTTATCATATCAAAATGAAGCAGCCCTTTAGTTTCTTTTCAGGTTTCTTGATTTATTTTATTTTTTCCTCCATAGCAGATGTTAAACTCCTGTGTTGGTGAATCCCACCATCACTCTAGCAGTAGAGGCAAAATAATTTATACAATCTCTCAGTATAAAGCAACAAAATTTAAACCTGGTATCTGTAAATGGGCTGTCCTTCTACTTGGAAACATAGTATGTTTAAGGGACTGAGGTTTTGCTGCTTAAATGCCAGAGATAACTGTGTCTCCATCAAGCTTTATAATTCTGTGTTTAATAACCTTAGCTGAGCGGAAGGGATTCTGGCACACCATGGTGACAGCTCTAACATTACACTTTCAAAAAAGTTTGTAATGAATGTGACACATGTATGTGCATTATACAAGAATATGTGGGGAGATACCACAACAAAGAGCAGTGCAGTGAAGAATCACAGGTGGTTCTACAGTGGTATGTAATCGTGTAAAGGCGCCTTTTGTAACCTTGTTTAACTTTCTGTTTCAGGAGCAAGAAGATCCTAATAAGCTTGCTACCAGCTGGCCCGATTACTACATTGACCGCATCAATTCCATGGCAGCAGTAAGTTACCTCTCCTGCAAAGCAGGGAAGATTTCCTACCATAGAGAAGTGTTTCTTTAGGAAGAAGTCCCTAAAGAAGAAGTATGTAAGCCCACATGCGTGACTAATTTAAAATAGGGCATCTCAAAGAAGACAAATATGTGTATTAAGAAAGACCCTTCCTCCAGCAGAACAAGAGGTTAGAAAACACCATAAGCATTTCCAGGTTTTATTTCTAAAATACTGAGCACTGAAGGCAGTCAAATTAGTCTCTAGAATGAAAATTCAAGATAATATCTGATGAGAAAAGTAACTATTTGAAGACTAGGTGAAGTTTTGTCTTGTATGATTTCAAATTGATTCCTAACTACAAAATAGCACTGGGGTTATTAGTTTAGTAGAAGAATTAAAGAAAATATAGTTTATGATAATATCTACTTATTACCTAAGAGCAGGTAAATAGAGGAATGTAAGACTGTAGCATCTTAGACATCAGATACAAGCCAACAAAATATTTGAGGAAAACTTTTTCAATTATCCTCGTTCAATAGTTATATAGTATGTCTCTTCCTCTGAAGCATGCAGTAGAGTGGGTCACCGGCAGAACACTACCTGCAGATAGTGTCCACTGATCTCCTTTGATATGGAAACTCTACAGTCAAATCTTGCCTCCAGTTATTCATAAGCAATGCCTACTCAGCTTTCTTTGGCAGTTGTGCAGAAATGATGACAGAATCCAGTTCTTATCATCTTAAGTATCACACCTTGTTTGCTTACATATGCTTTCGTGTTTGATTTCTGAAGGCTTTTCTGCACGTTTTGTATTGTGGTTATGAGCTATAAAATAATTCCATAAAAATAATGTCTTAATGGATGTCACTACTGATGCATTTCTCATGGTGAAATATGTCTTGCTTAGTAAAAAAAATTAATCAAGACTTACAAGTTGTTATAAATCACAGTAAAAGGATAAAAGAAAAGCTGCTTTCATCTGTTAGTCATGAATAAACAAAATGATCACCTTTCTTCATGACGGATTTTCTTATGGACTGGTTTTGAGAAAAAAAGATTGAGCTTTTGTGACTGGCATGGCTCTATGCTTTTATTTCCTGTCTGAACAAACTTGCTCTACAAAAGCCATTAAGGAAAAGAATGAGTATGTGTCGCGGCTGCTGAACCCGTGACAGTATGAAACCTTGCATTCTCACTGAGCCAAATACTTCTGGTAGGATTTGATCCAAGACATCTTGAATCCACTGCAAGTTTTTCCATTGATTTCAGTGACTTTTGGACTTGTCTTTAAATGATCTTGATGTAAACCCAGATTGAATATGTACATGCCACTACTGTAATTGTGGAGCAGTTCCATGGAATGAGACTGTATTTTGGCCTATGTTTCTAATTTTAAACATGTTTTAAGAACACCAATAAACCCCAACCCTAGTAATGTTGTTTGCATGCCTCAGCACCGAATGATTGGTAACCCTTTATTTGGCTTAAAACCTCATGATTTACTCTTACTCTTGAAGTGTTGTGAAGACACACTGGGGTTAAAACCCCTGCTTCTGATTTAGCACTTAGTTTCTTCACTTTTAGGCAGGTGAGACTTAGTTGAGTTGATTTCACAGGAATTGTATCAATGGAAAATTGGAGTAATACAGCTGAGAACCAGCTCCAACACACATTAAAAGACGTTCTATTCATTATTATTTAGACCTCTGAGATTTTTAACTTCCAAACTGTTATTTTGGGTCCCTTATAATTTCAGACCTAAATTTAGTGCTATTGTTTTTTTAAATATATATATATATATATATATTTTAACCGCATCCAAGTTTAGTTGGCTCAGAAGTGGTGGAAGAAAAATATGTTTCAAGTTGCTTCCTGACACTGTCTAGTCTATGTCAGTTTGTGTCTCCTGGGCACTATCAGGTGTTACAATATTTTAATTAGAAATACTGCAAGAAGTATTAAAGTTGACGTGGTGGCAAAAATCACAAATGTGTTAGTTTAAAATGCGTTGTCCTGGTTTTTTTAATAAAATTTAATCTTTGCATCTCCTGTGAATTAACTGCATGAGAATCTTTGTACATACAGATTTTACATCTATATCCTTTTGTTTAATATATGAAGCTCTTTTTTATATATTAGCTTGGCAAAAAAGTTCTTCTTACCTACTGATTAAATGGAAATGGCACCTTTATCCTGCTGATATCATGAAGCATCTTTCTCTGGATTTCAGCAAGCCAAGCCCCATGAAGTCAAGGATCATTTTCTCAGAAGATCTGCTGCAGTGTTACCCACCATATCTGTTCCTTGTAGATTATGCTTGAGAGGAATGTGGTGATGCTGACATGTTTGACATTCCCCACTTGTAACCTTAGACCACTATGTTAGAAAGTACTTCAGGAACTGTTAGGAACCACTATGTCAGGAATCACAGATTCCTCATTCAGTTCAAAAAGCCATGCATTTTAAGCACAGTTCTGTTCCCACAATTGTTTCTGTTGCTGTGATTTCTAAGATTTTAATAGTTTTTAAACCCAGCTCTCACAAAAGTGTATGACAGTAAAGCTGAATCTCTTTACTAGTCAGCAGTGTGCAATTCCTGTGGAGGGACTGCCCAGTCCTTCAGGTACCCTGACTGAAAAGAAGGAAGGGGTTAGGTAGATTGTTGGTAGACTGTCTTCTAGACCAGTCCTTAAGAGAAAGGGACAGCTGCTAATGTTGTCTGATTTAGAAAGAGGAGCCTCCAAATTTGCCCATGTCTCTGTTGTCTACATGCTCTAAATAATACTGGTGAGTGTGGACAGGTTGTACACCTACAGTTAGAGACCATTTACATTATCAAGGTCATTGCCATCTTCTGCTGATTCATCAATGCACAAAACTTCTTTTCTTAAAAATGAAGCAGCTGCCCTGTCAATCACATGTAAAGAAACCTCCCTGTGCTCCTCCTACTCTCATCACCCCATGATACTGTCTACTTGGCAGCACAAATAAACACAGCCTTCACTTCACTGGGGAGGAAAACTTCTGACAGCACTGTGTTACTTTTGTGAGCTTGGCTGCATATGCATTTCCACAGAGAGACTTTCAGGTGAACAGTAGTTGCAGATCCAGCTTTTCTGGAGAGATGGCTTGGTCAAGAGTATGAAACAAGGGTCAAGATTAATAAATATAGCTGTAACCAGGCACTTTTCCTTGACTCATAAGGCATTCGTTCAGGGCAGAGCAGCTTCGCGGGATGTTAAAATGTCTATTTTTCAGCAGAATTGAACAGGTGGATGGCAATTCTCTTCCTCCATCTGGGTTAGGTGACATCTATGTTGCTTTAAACTTATTTGCTTAAAAGTTCAGGTTTTCTACATTACATCTACTTGTAGTTTATGATTCATAGCTTATTCTTTTAGTTCAGTCTTGGTGTAGTTAGAGATGTGGTGCACCTTGAATTTCAACTGACTTCTTTTCGTTGGAGAAATGTATTAAAGAAAAGGCATTATCCAGATATATCGTAGGAGGCATGCAATACAATATTTTTTTCTCAAATTTTGATTTTAATTTTACTTGCATTTGTTTATGATCTGGAAGTGTTTTCAGTAATAAGAACACTGTTAGTTATGATTTTAGACAAGATTTAAAGAAAGAGCTTGGATTATAATGAGAAATCAGAACATCTGGGTTGCTTTTTCACTATTTATTTTATTTGCTTTTTTCTCTTTTTCATTCCATATGTGTGAGACTGTTAAGTAAAACTAGGCCCATCATAGAGTGTATTGATGATGGTAGCTCTTGCCCCTTTTTTCCTTTTTTCTTTTTTTTTTTCTTCTCTCTCTTTCTCACATGTACTGTCGTTATAGTCTCATATTTTCCTTCCCAGCACTTTAGGGGAATGATTAGCCATTAGGATAAGGTATGGGAATTAATCTATGCTTTTAATAAAACTAAAATATTTAATTGTAAATGGAACCAAATTTTCAAAAGTAACTTCTTGGACTACCTGAAGTTTTACCCATTAAATTCCATGTGAATGATTGTTTTCATAAATTCATTAATTTCTCTGAGCTGGTGAATCAAGCAGCTGGATCGTCTGCTTTCCTGGGTGATGGACTTTCAAATTTAAATATGCAAAATGTCTTTTTAAAATATAATAATAAAAAAACCCCTTATGTATACCAGTTTTTAAGAACTAGGTAAGGGCCTTGCACTATTCTGTTTCCGATTTGGTTAAGTGCTAGTAACTAGCTGCATCCTAGCACAGCAGACATTAGTCCTTGAGTGCAGTTTTTAGTTCAGGAAAGCAATTCATCAGTAAGCCACATTAATGAAATCCAGCCTCAGACAATGACAGTTCCCTCCCCTCTGTCTCCCAGGGACAGTTATGTTTTCTGTAATTCTTGCCAAGAAAGCTATTTCACAATGCAAATGTGTGATCAGTCTGTCTTCAGAGAGGGCAAGAGGATTTGAGTTCCTGGCCATGCACAGGAATGAGAAATGAATGGCTCTTGGCTGCCTGCAGCTTAAGAAAAGGGGTTTCTATAATAACTCTCTGTTGTAAAGGGAGAATTATCCGTATTTGTTTCATTTGGAAATGGGCCTTTTTCACTCTGAATGAAATACTGTTGAGGACCTTCCTACCATCCATCTGCTTTTCCCCCACAATGGCTCAGAGGAGAAATTAAGCCATTGGAGGAAGGGGAGCCTTTCAAAGAGCATTTATGGGCCAAAGAAAAGATGACCAAATGGGCTGTCACCCAGGAAAATACAAATCAAGCCCCAAATCACACCCCAGGACTCTACCACTGAGATTCCATAATGCTTGTTCAGGATTCTGTTTATTTTTCGAAGAGAGGGATCATATATGGCTTGGCTTAAGCATTTCAATTTATGTTTCTGGCTGTTGGGGGATGCTGGCAAAAGATAAAACATCATCAGCTCATTTTCCATCAGTAGCGCTCTGTCATTCCATTAGGGGAGGAAATAGCTTGCTTTGTTACTGAGTGAATTTGACTTTAGTGTGGATCAGAGAGAGGACCTCTAGGGTTAAACACATCACCCCATGCCAGCTGTTCAGCATAAGGATGCAACAGCATGCAGCCAAATGACCACCCTCGTGATCTGACATGTGCTGGCACCACATAGTTTGCAAAAGCAAGCAACATGGGAGCACTTCCAATGGAAGTGAGGTGTCGGGCTGGTGGCAAAAGGAGGGTTAAAGGAAGTTCCAGTGAGAGGGAGGTTTTCTTTGGTGCTTGCTACACCTGCAGCGCACTTGATCAGGGGGAGGCTCGGCGTCCAGGAGCTTCAACTCGGCGCAGCAACAGGCACCGAGGGAGCCTCAAGTCCTCCACAGGGCTTACCCGGGAGCCGGCAGCTCAGCGGACGTGAGGAGCTGACTCAGAGGGGGCAGTGCCAGGAGGAGCGGTACCAGCCTTGAGTGGTTAAAAACTGCCCCAGGGAGAGCGAGTGACCAGGGGAGCGGCAAACAGGGCGGGTTCGAGGCAGTTTTTGCGCGGCAGTTTGTGCAGGCAGGCGAGCAGGATGGTGAGCGGAATGGTGAGCACTCGCCGTGTGACCAGACTCCGGTCTGGGAGCTCTGCTCTGGCTGCCCCGACGGTGGCCAGTGTAGGCACCCAGACACAGCCGATGGGAGGGGAGGCTGCAGTGCAGAGCTCGGGGTGTAGAGAGCGCCTGCACTGCTCTCCTGAGGAGAGGGTGTGCAATGGGCAGGGCGGCACTGTGCTACCTGGTGGAGGTCCTCCTGCAGCAGGTGGCTGAGCTGCGGGACGCTGTTACTAGGCTGAAAGGTGTCAGGGTAGCTGAGAGGAAGCAGCACTGCTTGCTCCAGGACCAGACTGTGCAGGGGCCTCAATTGCCTACTGTCGCTCATGCGGGAAAGGAGGCCGCTAACCCAGGAAGCTGGGAAACAGTAACAGAAAAAAACAACAAGAAAAGGAGGAAGAGGACAATTAGGGGCTTCCTCCTAAATCTGTTGTCCCCACCCAGAACCACTTTGCAGTCCTGCAGGGGGCTGTTGAGGAACCACACTCCCACCAGGGACAACTGGCTGATACCCTGGTAAAGAAGATCTCTACTGGTGCTGCCAGGAAAAAGCAGCGGGCTGTAGCAGTAGGGGACTCTACTCTGAGAGGAACAGAGGCACCCATCTGTCGGCCTGACCCAGGCTCAAGGGAGGTGTGTTGCCTACCAGGGGCTCGGATTAGGGATGTTGCAGAGAAGCTGCCTGCTCTAGTTGGTCCCACTGACTATTACCCACTTCTAGTGATCCATGTGGGTGCTACTGATATAGATAGCAGTAGCCCGGAGAACATAAAGAAGGACTACAGAGCTCTGGGAGAGGTGGTTAGGGGCTCTGGAGCTCAGATTGTCTTTTCGTCAATTCTCCAGGATACAGGGCAGGACCTTAAAAAGTCTAGGAGGATTGGCCAGGTTAATAAATGCTTAGAAGAGTGGTGCTATAGTCAGGGGTTTGGGTACCTTGAACATGGGACTCAATTTAGGAGGCCAGGTCTCCTGGGGGCTGCTGGAGCTGGTCTGACAAAGAAAGGGAAGAGTGGTTTTGGGAGGAGGCTTGCCAGGCTGGTCAAGAATTCTTTAAACTAGATGTGTTGGGGGAGGGGGGCATCATTCCATCCCAACACACCCAGTCACTGGCCAGCACCTATAGTAAACGTTCAGAGCTATGTAGAGATATTCCAGCTGCTCCAGCCAATGAGCCGGCTTCAACTGGAGCTCGGCTCAGATGTCTCTATAAAAATGCCCTTAGCATGGGGAATAAACAAGAGGAATTAGAGATGTGTGCACATCTATGGGGGTATGAAATCATAGGCATCACAGAAACATGGTGGGATGGCTCCTATGACTGGTGTGTTGGAATGGAAGGTTACAGGCTCTTTAGGAAAGACAGGCCTGGTAGGTGGGGAGGGGGAGTTGCTGTTTATGTTAGGGATAGGCTGGAGAGTATGGAACTGTGCCTAGGGACAGGTGAACAGTTGACAGAGAGTTTGTGGGTCAGGCTTAAAGGGAGAACAGCGATGGGAGACATCATTGTGGGGATCTGTTACAGACCGCCTGACCAAGAGAACTCAGTGGATGAAGCGCTCTATAGACAGATAGGAACAGCCTCACGCTTGCAGGCCCTTGTTCTCATGGGGGACTTCAACCACCCTGATATCTGTTGGAAGGATGGTACGGCCCGGCACAAGCAATCCAGGAAGTTTCTCAATTGTGTGGAAGACAGCTTACTTCAGAAAGTAATAGAGAAGACAACAAGGAGAGGTTCCATGCTTGACCTCGTCCTCACCAACAGGAAAGGGCTGGTTGGAAATGTGATGCTCCAGGGCAGCCTTCATTGCAGCAATCATGAGATGGTCGAATTCGAGATCCTCAGGACA
Source organism: Ara ararauna (assembly GCA_028858755.1). Classification (NCBI taxonomy): domain Eukaryota; kingdom Metazoa; phylum Chordata; class Aves; order Psittaciformes; family Psittacidae; genus Ara; species Ara ararauna. Next base: position 104,895,668 of record CM054379.1, read on the forward strand.
GTGAGAACTGTGCAGGAAGCTCACTGCCCTGGACTTCAAGAGAGAAAACTTTGGCCTCTTTCAGGAACCTGCTCAGTAAGATTCCATGGGATATAGCCCTAGAGGGCAGGGGGGCCCAAGATTGTTGGTTGATATTCAAGGATCACCTCCTGCAAGCTCAGGAGCGATACATCCCTACTAGAAGAAAGTGCTGTAGGAGGGCCAGGAGACCTTCTTGGATGGATAAGGAGCTGCTGAGGAAAATTCAAAGGAAAAAAGAGGCTTATAAAAGGCATAAGCAAGGACAGGTAGCCTGGGAAGAATACAGGGATGTTGTCTGGGAAGCTAGGGATCAGGTTAAGAAAGCAAAGGCCCACTTAGAATTAAACTTGGCTAGGGATGTTGAGGATAACAGGAAGGTATTCTATAGGTACACTGCAAATAAAAGACAGACTAAGGGCAACGTGGGCCCTCTCCAGAAGCTATTGGGAGAACTGGCTACCCTGGATTTGGAGAAGGCTGAGGTTCTTAATGACTTCTTTGCCTCAGTCTTCACCGGAAAATGCTCTGACCATACCACCCAAGTCTTGGAAGGCAGACACAGGGACTGTAAGAATGAAGAACCTGGGCCCACTGTAGGAGAGGATCTGGTTTGAGACCATCTCTAGGAACCTGAATGTACACAAGTCCATGGGACCTGATGAAATCCATCCGCGGGTCCTGAAGGAGCTGGCAAATGAAGTTGCTAAGCCACTGTCCATCATATTTGAAAAATCATGGCAATGAGGTGAAGTTCCCGACGACTGGAAAAAGGGGAATATAACCTCCATTTTCAAGAAGGGGAAAATGGATGAGCCGGGGAACTACAGACCAGTCAGCCTCACCTCCGTGCCTGGCAAAATCTTGGAGCGGATTCTCCTGGAAGGCATGCTGAGGCACATGAAAAACAGCAAGGTGGTTGGTGACAGCCAGCATGGCTTTACTAAGGGGAAATCCTGCCTGACCAATCTGGTGGCCTTCTATGATGGGGCTACAGAACTGATGGACAGGGGTAGAGCAGCTGATGTCATGTACCTGGACTTGTGCAAAGTGTTTGACACTGTCCCACACAACATCCTTGTCTGTAAGTTGGAGAGACATCAATTTGATGGGTGGACCACTCAGTGGATAAAGAACTGGCTGGATGGCCGCACGCAAAGAGTTGTGGTCAATGGCTCAATGTCCAGCTGGAGACCAGTAACGAGTGGTGTCCCTCAGGGATCGGTGTTGGGACCGGTCTTGTTCAACATCTTTGTTGGTGACATGGACAGTGGGATTGAGTGTGCCCTCAGCAAGTTTGCCAATGACACCAAGCTGTGTGGGTTGGTTGATACGTTGGAGGGAAGGAATGCCATCCAGAGGGACCTTGACACGCTTGTGAGGTGGACTGATGCCAACCTGATGAAGTTTAAGCATGCCAAGTGCAAGGTCCTACACCTGGGTCAGAGCAATCCCAGGCACAGCTACAGGTTGGGCAGAGAAGAGATTCAGAGCAGTCCTGCAGAGAAGGACTTGGGGGTGTTGGTTGATGAAAAAATGAACGCGAGCTGGCAGTGTGCGCTCACAGCTCAGAAAGCCAACTGTATCCTGGGCTGCATCAAAAGGAGTGTGACCAGCAGGTCGAGGGAGGTGATCCTGCCCCTCTACTCTGCTCTCGGGAGACCTCACTTGGAGTATTGTGTGCAGTTCTGGTGTCCTCAACATAAAAAGGACATGGAACTGTTGGAACGAGTGTAGAGGAGGGCCATGAGTATGATCAGGGGACTGGAGCACCTCCCGTATGAAGATAGGCTGTTCGGCCTGGAGAAGAGACGTTGCGTGGAGATCTCATAGCAGCCTTCCAATATCTGAAGGGGGGGCTATAGGAATGCTGGGGAGGGACTCTTCATGAGGAACTGTAGTGAGAGGACAAGGGGTAATGGGTTCAAACTGAAACAGGAGAAGTTTAGACTGGATATGAGGAAGAAATTCTTTACTGTGAGGGTGGTGAGCCACTGGAATGGGTTACCCAGGGAAGTCGTGAATGCTCCATCGCTGGTGGTGCTCAAGGCTGGATTGGACATAGCCTTGTGTGGCATGGTTTAGTGGGAGTTGTCCCTGCCCCTGGCAGAGGGGTTGGAGCTAGATGATCTTCAGGTCCTTTCCAACCCTAAGTATTCTATGTTTTTATGATTCTATTGCTTAAATATTTTGCTGTAATGGGCCATAATTGTAGCTGCTTAGATTCCACCGCAGCGGTGTATAATATCCAATATCTTATATATGATACTAGTTTAATTGGTTATTAATTTGAGAAGGGGTTCAGTGCTGGTTTCTGGACACTGCTTAATGATATCCTCAGTGAGTCCTGCCAATAAAAGTCATTTAACCTCTCTATTTTACAATTGAAGTGACAGAAGACACTATATAGGCTAAGAATTTCCAGGATTGAGTCTTGACTTTCTACAGTCACACATTAAATTTGTGAGCCTGAATGGTATATGTGATGGGCACTGAAGAGTCTTTCTTCACATCACAAGGTTTCAGTGATTCTGAGAGGAGATCTGTGTCCCTGATTTCCTGATACACCACTTTTTCTAACGGCATTGTCTGAGAACTGTGTTGTTTTGCATTTACTCATCATCTCTCACCCGAATTTACAGTTACCCCCAGCATCTTCAGTTCCAGTTGACTGCAAGCTCTAGTTATCTCTGGCTTCATAATGGGGGGTAATCTAGTCTCTGTGTACTTCAGTTTGCTAGATAAAACCCAGGGATTTTATGATGCTTCATGTTTCTGTAGTAAATGTTACTAATTAGCAAGGCCAAAGTATATAGGGAAAATCAGTATCTTAAAAAAAGCGATAGCACATGGAAGGAAAGTCAAACTTGCATGTACACAAACTGTGATTTAAGGTACTTCCAGGCTGGTTAGTCACTTGAAGAAAAAAGCTTTTATGCTTTGAAATCTGACACACAGAGGGGATTCTTTTTCTTTTCTTTTTTTGTTTTCCTTCCAAATCCCTCCGGTCATGTCAGTCTCATAAAAGATATTACGCCTTTCTACAGACTTTGCCTTACATATTCATAGATCACCATAGCTGATCACTGTTCCAAATTAGGTGCTGTTTTCTGATGGCATACTGGCAAGTATGATTTTTTGGGGGGTAATCTGAGAACCCTAGTTTGGCCAGTGCGACAAAGCAGTATACTGCTGCCAGTCCACATGAGCAGCCTCATCTGGATTCAGTTTTGTAGCTGAGGCACTGCTTTCCTGGTGAGAGCTCAGCAGGCACCTCTGCATGGGTTGATGAGATGGTTGTTTTTCGTAATTTCTGGCTTGTCTTTCAGCTTCCAGGCAGCCCGATCTTTCCTGATTGTCATCTTTTCTGAACAGATGCAGACTCTCTATGCTTTCGATGAAGAAGAAACAGAAATGAAAAATAAAATAGTTGAAGACTTAAAGACAGCTCTGCGGACTCAGCCCATGAGGTAATGTTGTTCGTCTTTCATCACAATTCACTGCTTCCCTATGATAAGATGTGACACAAGAGAGAGTGGCGAGGACAGAAACCTCACTGTCTCACCTCACACAAGCCTCTCTGATATTTCAGACTATCCACAGAGAGCCTTATAGACCCTGGTCTGAACCTGCCTAGTTGGGAGAGCACACTAATGTTGAAGCATGTAGCCTCAGGAATATAAAAGACAAAGTCTTCTATGAAAAACCACATGTCTGTGGCAGATATGTATGAGCACATGCAATGCTTATGAAGATCAGATTGTAGACTTCATATCTGAAGTCTGAACATCCTGTACATCCCGTGTAATTTAACTTTAGGCAAAATATCAGCCTCTGCTCTGAACTTTGAATTCAATCTTCCCCTTATCTTTATGTAATGCGAACTGTTTGGTACAAAGCAGCTAATCCGTCTGACATCACCTGGTTTGGCATTCTTCCTGTTCTATATGTAACTATGCTGTAGAGAAATATCAAGAGAATTTATTGTGTACTGTGTCTTTGAAGGTCATCTTTGTTTATCTGCGAACAAAGCTCTGAACGTTAGCTAGCTAACTACCATTGAAATTTTTTCCATTGAACAGTTAGAAGGGCATTGTGAGAAGCAGTAACTAGTTGATCTCAGAAAATACTTGTCAAAAAGTTCCTGAATGCCTTTGATTAGGCCAAAATAGGCCAAATGCATTTTCATCCACACTGTACTGAAGTCATAGTTTCAGAGAGCTTCACTGATGCCTAAGCATTAGGAACCTAATCAACCAAATAAATAAATAAAATTATATCAAAGAATTTGCATTGCAGTAACTTTGACTTGAAGTGGAGGTATATTCTGAGACTTCTTGCAGAGCTGAGTGCTGATTGTGCTTCCCCCACTTCGTGATGCTGAAAAAGTTAACTGCATGTAGCTTTTCACCTCGCAGCTAGAGGTAGAACACATCAGCTTAAACCTCAGCTTTTTTTTGCCTCCTGTTGTGATGGCCTGCAAGGGAGCACAAAGCTGGGTTCTGATGCTCCCGAGGCATAAAGATTCATCAGGCTTTGGTAACTTTAGTGTGTGAGTAGGGTGAGTGCTTTTAACATGAAAGTGGAGAAACAGTGGCCTATATTGAGACCTAGCCCAAGGGGATAAGTGACACTTCGATCCTCTCTATCACTGCCCTTAATCAGAGAACCCAGTAAAATGCAGCTGGACTTTATGTTAAAATGGAAGCTGCCAAACTCCCAACTCACACAAGAGTTTTAAAACAAAGTTTTTTGCTGCTGAGACTTGCTGTAGCAACTCTGTTACATTAAAGTGGAGCTGATTTCATGCTTACTCTGTGAAAGCAATAGCTTTCCCTGAGCATAGACATGGCAGCAAAGCCTCTCTGCTCTGTCCAGTTGAAACAGGTGGCCATTGCTGGTTGTTGTGCTGTCATTTTGCATAGGACAGCCCAGCCTCCTTGTTGTGAGCAAGGCAATAGACAAGAAGAAAGAGAAATGTCTTTTGCTCAAAGCCTTGCAAGGTTTTGTTTCTCAGACCTATATGGCTTCTGCTGGATCCCCTTGACAACAGCCTGTTGCCTCATCTGTTTATAATAACCCTAACTAGCTTCAGTACAAGCATCTATGAGCTGCCCTAAAAAGTGTTCCCTTCTCAATCGTTGGCGATAGTTAGGGGGCTCTTTTTTTTATTATTATTATTTTTAAATAGTTAAGCCAAGCCAAATTTTGAGTTAAGTCCTATGTCTCAACTAATTTCCGGTGACTCAATTTGTTAGCTGCCAAATGGGCTGCATGCCAATGCCTGATCAACAAGCCAATTTCTTCTTGATGGAAAGGATGCAGTAGAGCAGCCCTCAGCTCCATCAAATCTCTCTCATAAGCACTACAATATCCAAGCCTTCAGAGTACTAGTCTTTCTAGTTGAATTTCGACATCAAATCCTATTCTCCTTGCCACTTCTGCTCATCAGGCCTCTGACAAAAATAGAGACCTAAATTCACACAGGATGAGCTGTCTGGAATCCATTTGTGATGGTAGGGTATACAGGGGCTCTGACAGCTTACCAAGGATTTTCTGCTTAAATTCTCCAATCTAGAGTAATCAAAAGAAAAATGCATGTGTAGAACCATGACTCTTTTAGTAGAAAATGCAGAGTAATGGTATTAATCTGTGCCTCTACTCCAACACCTGAGTTCTAACAGCAACAAAAATGGAAGCAAATCAATCCAAACTCAAGTTCCTCTTCTCTTTGGAGAAAAGGTGATAGAAACATCCCTGGGCAACTAGTTGACTCCCTCTGAGCAAGTGAATTTTGTTCTGGTGTTTAAGAGCTGCCCTGAAATAACAAAGCCAGTTCATGTCTCAGCGTGCAGGAACAGCCCCAGACTTAGAGAACAAAAAAACCCACATCTGCATCTTGTAAGGAAATGCATTTTATTTAAGGTTTGTAAGAACTTATGACTAAACAAGTGTGATGACAAACTGTTGGACAGAAGCAGTGAAAGAAGAGCTTTACTTTTGGTGGTTTAGTGCCCCAAAATGGAGGTTCAGAAGTGCCATAAAAGTAAAAGCTTACCAGGGATTAGAAAAAAAAAAAAAAAAATCAGTTTTTGGAACCCCAGAAAAATACCTCCTTTAGTTTGATTCATCACTAACTCCCTTTGCTGTCTGCTTTTCTCCTTTTGTTTAATTTGGATTTCCTCCTGTTATTTTTGTTTGATTTAGCCATCTTGCATTAAGTGTGTAGTAGAGATCTATGCATTCAGCAAGCAAAATCCATTATGCTGAATTTGTCAGCAGTTCAGTAGTTGTCAGGATTATGCATGCCCTCTGATTCAAAAACTGATGCTGCAAGGAAATGCAGCTTTGGCTGCTAACGGGGTGGTAAAATCCTGCTCTCTGCACACCCGTGGCATATGATCTTTCTTTCTAAGCTGGATCAAGACTAAGGGAGGCTTGTTCCCCTCCTACATTTGGTCGTTACCTCTTAGGCTGCCGCATCTGCATTTGCATGAAAAGTTTGTTATTTGAGCTAGCTAACCCATTCTGATCGGCACTCTCTAAAACTTGAAAGGCTAAGAGACACCCTGACTTTTAAAGTGTGCTACACTGGTCAAGTGAGGTGAGGTTAGGCTCTAATTTGCTTGTTTAGCACCTATTAAAGCACACCCTGCTTTATTTAAAACTTGAGCTTTTGGATGTGTTAGCCAGAATGCATTGGCAAACATGTGTAACTTCACACCTTCCCGTCTAGAACAAGACCTTACTTTGCAGCATACAGGATATATAGGATGTCAGTTATGTGTATATTGTGAGGAAGAAGGTACTTTATGTGTATGAGCTGGATTTGCTTTCGCACATGCACACACACACGTCTCTGCTTACAGACATGCAGATACACAAGCACAAACACCAAACAGTGTGAAGATTGTTGCTCTCAGCCTGTCAGCTAAAATCCTCCTTTTTCTCTGCTGTACACGCATTTATATACACACCTTCCCACACTGAGCAAATCCTCATACTGAGTGTGTCTGTTGGCCCAGAAACTGCTACTGCCATTTCTTTATCGCTTGCATGATTTCTGGCTTTTCTGGAGAATAGGAAACTGAGTGGTTTTGAAAAGAAAGATTAAAATCATCATTTGGTTCTTGCTTCTGATGTCAGCTGAAATGGGGAGGTAGTTGGATTTGCTTCCTATTGAGTAATGCAAATTAGTGTTTGCTCTCCGGACTAGGAAGAGTACAGGAAAATCCCAACATTGTTTTAATTTATGTCATTAATCAAGGTCTGTGACGCACATCACTTCCCTGCACATGCCTCCTTTTTTGAATGACCTCACCCAGACAGTGCTAGAAAAATTGCTCTGCAGTGAATTTAGTATGGGATTATACTCAATTGGGACAATGTGACTTTTGTGTATTTACCATTTTTCTTTCACATTTTCATCAGAGCAGGTTAAAATACACAAAGGTTAGATTGTGGTACTTTGCATGTCTTAGCATCAGACCAGGTTTTCCATCCAAAAGTATGTTTAAGGGAATCGTTGTTCAGCTGCTTGTTAAGGATGTTTTCTTCCCTCGTTAGATCTCCATATCTACAGAAAGGCATCCATCATAAGTCTTCCCTCAGCCCTGGAAGTGAAAAGAACAGCATAACATCTGCTTTTTTGGGTTGGTTTGGTGGGTTTTTTTGTTTGGTTGTTTTTTTTGGGTGTTTGTTGGGGTTTTTTTTCCACTTTCACCCTCCTTTTTTTCTTTTTTTTTTCCCCTCCCCTAAAAGGTGGAAGGAATAGCTAAGGTATAGGATGTATTCATGGAACTGTATTTGGAGGTGAGGAGGAGTAGGATAATTTAAATTAGTCCCTCCATAGTAGAGGCAAAGAGCAACTCTGCTTTTTAGGCCAAGGGACAGAAAATGCTCGGAAGCCATTAGCATCACATTGTTTAGTAACATGTTGAGTTTGTGCTTATTTTGGTTCTGAATGCATCCTTCGCAGCAACTCTTTTAGCAGTGAATGCACTTATTTCAGTTGTCTTTGTCATGCTAGCAGCTAAATGCATTACAGAAACTGAACTAAGTTTTAATCTTTCTATAACTGGTTTAAATAACAAACTGCTTTGAGTGACTTACAATATTCCTGGTGCACAATGTCAATCCCACTCTCTGGGCTGTAGACAGAGGGGCTTTTGCTCCTATGATCTGTTAGAGTAGATAAGATGATATAGCCAAATAAAGTGTAATCAGACCTGTGTGAAACTTGGCAGATTGTCTTAGTGGGGTTCAACTGAATCTCGGTTTTGTTTTTGGTGAACACTTGTTCCTGTGTGTGCTTGCCATTACTCTGATATTCACTTTGAAATCCAATTTTGAACAATACCCAAACCTCAGACTGAAACTCTGTTGAAAGCACCAGGCTTTGCCATATTTCTGGTGAAACTGCTGGCCCAAATAAGCTGAAACTTGGTAAATCTATCAGCATAGTGAGCATAACTTTGAGGTAGGCCCTGAAAATTACTGTGTGGTGTGGGGTGTAACCACCAGAAGACCGTACATATGTCAAGACCATTTTATCCAGTAGATGCATAAGTGTGGCTCAGGTTTGTCTTACTGATGCAGAGACATGAATAGACACCAGTGAAATTCAGTCTTTCACTGTGGTATTTTCATTAGTGATTCATGTTAGCAACAGCATCTCACTCTCGGACAGAAGAGAGAAAGACAGTACATTACGAAGCATCTAAGAGGGAAGAAGAGGGCCTGGGTAAAGTTACAATGACATAGATTTTTGATATTTTTTATTTGTTACACAGGTAGCAATTGTTAACAATCTTTTAATTTGTTTGAGGTGTCTTTCTACATTATGCTTTTTAGAGTCTGGTCATGAATTTATTACTGTTGGTGTGCATTTTGGTAGACTGAAAATTCAAATGTAATTCACATGGTTTTGCATTCAGACATTCTAAAAAAGTGCACCTACCTGAATGACATGTTAGAGGAGGCAGGAGGTAAACAAAGTGACCTAGAGAAATTATTTGCAGCCCAGTTCGTATCTCTGAATCTCCATTTTTAAGCCTGGGAACTCTAAATGAATGATTGAGCTGATTTATATAATCCCATCCTTTTCTATTGATTTGTCTAGGAGGCTGTCTGCATGGTCTAATTTGACCCATCTATATTTTTTAACCCTGATTTTCAACAAAACCTTAAACTTTTCCAAGACTTTGTTTTCATCCTCAGTTTGCATAATCTTAACCTGAAGAAAGGCAAATTTTATGGTAGAATACAGTAGAAACAGAACTCTAGTGATGTCAGTCATCAAAATAAACCTGTCCTACTACAGGTCCAGTCTATGCTGTGTCATTTGGTAGCTGATTAATTCGGTATTTCCTCTATTTATGATGCTTCTACTGTATGTTTTGCTACTGCTGGTTGACAATGGAGCTGTTCCATCCTTAATATACCTCCTCAAACTAAAACCAAACAATCAAACAACAATAAAAATATCACCCAAGACCATTACAGGAGCTTTGCCTTTTACTGAAGGACATGCAAGTTATATAGGAACAATTTAGGATATGTTCCTATATATTCACGGGATCTGAGTGTGAAGTCAGTGCAACTGACAAAGTTGTAATGAGTGCCTCTGCCAGCGTACCCAAATCTTGGATGTGGAAGCCTATAAGCAGTATTGCCTAAGTCTAACCACAGTCTAAAAATGTTTTTTAAGATAGTCTGAACTCAAAAGTGTGGTGGTGAGTCTGTATGAAAATATATCTTGTGTTTATTAACATATATGCAAGATGTAGCAACTTGAAAAAACCTGTTCCACCTTGAAAATGCAGCAACTGTTGGGGTGGACTACAGCAGGTGGTTCTGGTAACTGCAATAAAGAACACAGCAACGGAACAGTAGGGTCATACTGATAGAATATAATTACCTTGAAACTGTGACACACCTTTATTAGCTAGTCTGTTTTCCTTATTTTTCCTGGTTTTTATGGTTTGTTTGGTTGTTAGTTGGGTTTTTTTTGTTTCTAGGTTTGTGACCCGGTTTATTGAGCTGGATGGCCTGAGCTGTTTGCTGAACTTCCTGAAGAGCATGGACTATGAGACCTCAGAGAGCCGTATCCACACATCCGTTATAGGGTGTATCAAGGCACTGATGAACAACTCCCAAGGACGGGCTCATGTCCTGGCTCATCCAGAGAGTATCAACATCATTTCCCAGAGTTTACGGACTGAGAACATTAAGACCAAGATTGCTGTGCTGGAGATCCTAGGAGCTGTCTGCTTGGTACCAGATGGTCACAAGAAAGTCTTGCAAGCCATGCTTCACTACCAAGTCTATGCTGCAGAAAGGACAAGATTCCAGGTACAAGAAGGATACTTTGCCAGAAATACCCAGTACGATGAATCTCTGTAGTGAGTGATTTTTACAGTGCATGTATTGCAAACTTACTAGGTAGTAAAAAGCAAAGATTTCTCATTTTATTTTAGGAAAGGCACTTCCTCAAATAGATTATCAGCAATTTTTTTTTTCCCTTCCAAGAGCTGATTGCTTGTCATTAATGCTAACTTAAAATCCCCTATAATTTATCAAAAAATGAGGGTTCAATATGTTAAATGAAAGCTGCTAATCTGTTCTTACTATAAGCAGATGGCATTTCTGGGTGCTAATGATTGGTTCTGCCCTAGAAGCCAAAGCCACAGAATTCCAGGAGCCTCTGTCGTGGTTTTAAAGCCCTTAATTTAATAATAAAGGAGTTTCTGATTAAATAACGGAGACAGTGGATTAAATAACATACAGTGGAGGCACTTCCATAGCCACTTAGCAATCAACTTATGAATTGTCACCACTTAGCAATTGTTAGTTCAGATAACTCCCATTTGGAACACAGAAGGGAGACTCAATCTCAGAGACCTAGAGATAGGTCAATATATCATTGTCAGGCTTTTATTATGGATACTGCTGACTACTATTATAACATTCCTCTTCTTAGCGAACTAGGTACCTTTAGAAAAGATGTAACAGAATCTGTTGCTGTGTATGAAGCTGTAGTTCCTAAACTTTGGAGTAACCTCACCAATTTACTATTCTTTCATAGGTGAAATGATAAGAGTAGTGTTGAGCCAACGCCCACTGACTGTGACTCAGTCCTGAGACTGGGATACAGGAGATCTTGGCTGGGTTTTAACCCATATGTGGCGTTGGCAGGTCACCCCTCTGTGTGCACTTCCACATTTGCATTCAGACTTGATGTATGTCTTCAATATGCAAATATGACACATATGATATATGACTCCAGAAAGGGGGACAGAGGGGCTTTCAGTCTCTGTTGAAAGCTCTTCAGAGCTTTCAAAAGAGAAAATAATAATTACAGTAAAAGTTGAAAGGTGAAGAGATTACAGCTGCAATCATAAGAATTTCACCATTCTCTAGTTACAGGAGTAGCATAGGAATGATCAGTGTAGAAGCAGAAAATTAAGCCATGTACAGAGTTACGATGTGTGGGTTTATGTGGACTGTGTATGGAAAAGCTTTTAAACCAGCTTATTCTCTATAAATTGTCTGAAATAAGAAATCCTTCCTGAATTAATTTTACCTTCTTGTATACCTGAGAGACAGGTACAGATAACCTTAAGTGCTTAGCAAAAAGCAGTGGTAACTCATGGCTCTGACACTTCTAGTACTGTGTAAGTTTATCCTTGATGAAGGGACTCTGCTTAATAAGCTCATATGAGACATAGATGCTGAGTTTACTTAGATTCTCCTATTTGGGTGTTCTCCTTCTCTCTTTTTATATTAGCTTAAAATTGATTGAATAACTGATGTAATTAATTGCTGGGCAAAGTGTGCATAGATCTTGTACAACTGAGCTTTTGAAGAATCTGGTTTAATGATTTGCAGATCTTTACCAGCTCTCATGTTCATGTAAGTACTTTGCATAAATGCTTGCTTTCATCAAAATGCTTACAATTGGGGAAAATTTGAAAGATAAATGGATACTGTCTCTTTTTTCTTTCTTACACAAAATAAAATAACCCCACCCAAACCCCAAAATTATTTAGCAGAAGGGAAATGTTCTTGTGTGCAATTTCTAACACTTGTGTCTAGATGATAGAATGAGATTTTTTTCTAACAGAGAGATGAGCATTTTCTAAATGCTGGTGAAATAAATGTGGTCATGGTCTTCCTTACATTTTAGTAGAAGACTCTCTGATACTCCAGGACTTGTCAGTTAAGAGACTGTTATATCTCTTTGCCTCTTGCTCTCCTACATCTGTGCTTCAGACCATTCTTGTAGCTTATAATCAAGGAAAGTAAACAGTGTAGGGTTTTCTGGAAACTGTACTAGCTCACCTTGATTGAAATGTCCAGTAAAGAACTTACAGATAATGCTAACCTCTTACAATATCAGTGCAAGTGTGCTTTTCCTTAAGTTGCCTTCCTGACAACAGTGGTTGATAATATTCGTCAGCCTTTCAGCCACCTCACTGTCAGTTTATCCTTCCTCATCTATGAAAGCTGGTACTTTGTATACTATGTGTTTGGATTTATTTTCCCCTCTTGCATATTGCAGTAAATATAAGTGTCCCATTCTCCCCATATCATCTGCAGTGACCATCACTACATACTTTGAGGAATCAGGAGGTACATATAAGAAACACTGTTCCAGATGTGCTGCTGTGCTTCTTGCAGAGGAATATCATCATGATGAATCAAAATTTGGGGTGCACAGTTCTGCTTTCCCTCCACTTATAAGAAGGGAGGTTCAGAATTTACTGGCAACCACCTAAAACTTGAACTAGTGCATAACTTGCTGCTGAAAACATTAGATCGGAATATTAGTTATTTTGAATTTGCATGTGTTCAGGTGTGGTGGAGTGATATAGAGATCATGTATTTAGCATAGTAGCATAAACCATGGCATGTTTTGTTGAATGTCAGAAATTATTGCTGGTCATCATTCTAAGAAAAACCCTTGCTACCTGGCACAGCTAGTCAAAAGTAGTCAGAGGACCCAGCAACCAGTGAATTACTAGAGAAAGAAGGCTGAAACTTCAGACATAGCTCTTGCTAAACTTGCATTGGCTCTGTCCTGCTATAACTCTTACTATTTGGAAAAGATATTTTTGCTTTTTGATGTGTTCTTGTTGTTTTTTGTTTTGTTTTGTTTTGTTTTTAATTGAAGTTAATGTAAAATATAGGTAGAACTTTAATGAATATGAAGGAGTATCTCCTTAACATAAATTTCATCTTTTGCTCTGAGTGGAAATGCTGATGTAAATACTGTTTTTTTCTATATTGTCAGCATTGCATCTACTGATTGCAATTATCAATCTAATCCTTAATTTCAGAGAGGAGTCACTTTAATGCTATGGGATATTTTCCAGAATTTACCCTTCTTTGTTGTTGAGACTTCAGTCTTCACTCAAATGCCTTTTAGCACTCAGCTACACCCTATATCTCCACTGGTCAGTGTGTTCACAGGTCTATCAGGATCATCTTTGTCTTGACACTTGCAACCAGAGTCTATGCTTTATGTTTGTGTGTGAATATATATCGTGGCTATTCCAATTCTCTCATATTTGTCACAGCTTCTTGCCTGAACTGATCCCTTTTCCTGCTTTAATCTTTGAACCTACTTTCATGCTGCCCTTCTGCCTGGAATAACTCTCACTTTAATGTCCAACAGGCAGTCTTCAGTTCCTCTTTTTAGATATTCCTTGAAAACTGTCCTCTCCAGAGCAGTATTCCATCTTTACTCAAATACCACAATAACATAAAGGCATGCCTTCAGTCTTCTTCCTGAGGCAGTCTGGAAGAGCTGTCTTTTCTTCATCCAATTTTTGTTTGAAATATGCTTCTTTGCCTACAAATTCTATTCTACTCCTTACAGAAGAGAAATGAAAGCAAACACAGGAAAGCCAGACAATAAACCCTCAAAGCAGGAATGTGGAATTAGGAAGATAAGCCTTTGGTGTCCTTGCTGGGATTCTTTTTCACCTGATGTATTCAAAGCCAGTACTAGCGTAATTCCATCAATGATTTACTGCATGACCATCCAAAAGTTCAAAAAGTTGCTTTATCTTGAATTTCTCAGGTGCTTTTTTTGTGAAAATGGAGGTTTTAAAAAAAAAAAAAAACAACGCTGAGAAAGAAGAATCACTCATTTCCATTGTCATTCACATCTCATTATCCCATTTATGACTGGTTTCCTTTGTGAAAGGGCACAATCTTACTCTTCCCTAAGCTGATGCCTTTCTGATTATTGTTATGCTTGCTGCTTCCCCTCACTTCTCCTGTGGAGCAAAGGCATTGTGTTATCTCATCGTAAAGTGCTGTGCTTTTTAACATGCTACATTTTGACTCAAACTCATGTTGCAAAGTCGTAATGCTGTGTACTGGCCCAGAAAAGTTTATCAGGATGTTCCAATGTGCTTCCAGTCTAGTCTAGGACACCTACCTGATTGGGGACCCCTGAGGGGAGAAAGAATTTTTCTTTTAGTCTTGGGGGAACCTAGGTGTTAAATACTGCCTGAAAGGGGCTGATTTAAATTGCTGATGTAAATATTAATTGGGCTTCTTTGGGTAGAACTCTGTTTTCCTCCTTAATGATACTAGGAATTTTAAAACTTGAAGTGAAGGAATTAAGGAAGTTTGATATCATCAATTGAAAAGGTAGAGATTAGGAGCATGCCTTCCAGAGCCTTCTCATCTGTTTTGTGTTAAGCATGATCAGTACCTATATAATCTGTAGGAAGAAATCTGATCAATTTGGAATTGTAGTAGAGGAGCTAACAAGGAATGAATTAAAATCCTGTATTCCCAATTGATTTGCTTCTTCCCTTCAAAGCTTAACCAAAGCCTTTTGGGGCTTGCTGCAGATTGAACTAGATGTCAGTGATGAGGAATAATGGGATTAAGTGAGGAAAGTTTTGCTTAAATAGTAGGAAAAACCTTTACAACCATAAGATCAATTGGGCCACAAAGCTGGCTGCCAAGAGGTGTGAAATCTTCACAGGAAATGTTCAAGTGAAGACTTCAACCTCAGCCATTTGCAGAGGGTTGGAGATACTGGAGTTCAGCCACAGTGTGTGGGTGTCGACTCTGATCTTTAGGAACAGCATGAACTTACAGTGTTTCCTTTTAGGGCTGAACAATTGCATGAAGACATGCTGCTCTTCAGTTAGCTCAGTGCAAATTTGGCCCCCACTGCTTTTTGCTCCTAGTCCCTCCTTCTAACATGGGGGATAGAAAATTTTTGAATCCTTTATCCTGTCTGGACACTGTATCTGCTATGTTGTTTCATAGAGTCCAGCATGTTACCAAAAGTTTCTGAGAATATATGGTAATCACCATTGCTTTATGATTGCTACCATCACCACAACATCACTACATCTTTCACTGGTATCTGGAGGGGACTCCGTGAATCGTTTAATGTGGCACAGTGGGAAGGATCTTAACCATGATCTCAATAGGACTTCTCAGATTTTACAGTGAAGGCAAACTGCTTCCCTGTTACACTTCTTACAAGTAGGAAGCAGACCACTCAACACAGACCCTCCCTTCATTACAGGATGATTCTTTCCTTCACCTGTATCTCTGAGAAATTATAGTTTAACTCCAGCACTTTGACCATTTCAGAGAAGCTGTAAGTAGCTTTTAACCAAACCTTTTATTAATAGTTGCTGCATCCAAGGCTATGTCCAATCCAGCCTTGAACATCGCCAGCGATGGAGCATTCACAACTTCCCTGGGCAAACCAGTCCAGTGCCTCACCACCCTTACACTGAAGAATTTCTTCCTCATATCCAGTCTAAACTTCTCCTGTTTAAGTTTGAACCTGTTACCTCTTGTCCTCTCACTACAGTTCCTCATGAAGAGTCCCTCCCCAGCATCCCTATAGGCCCCCTTCAGATACTGGAAGGCTGCTATGAGGTCTCCACGCAACCTTCTCTTCTCCAGGCTGAACAGCCCCAACTTTCTCAGCCTAGCTTCATACGGGAGGTGCTCTAGTCCCCTGATCATCCTCGTGGCCCTCCTTTGGACTTGTTCCAATAGTTCCATGTCCTTTTTATGTTGAGGACACCAGAACTGCACACAATATTCCAAGTGAGGTCTCACAAGAGCAGAGTAGAGGGGTAGGATCACCTCCCTCCACCTGCTGGTCATGCTCCTTTTGATGCAGCCCAGGATACGGTTGGCTTTCTGGACTGCAAGCATACACTGCTGGCTCATGTTCATTTTTTCATCAACCAAAACCCCCAAGTCCTTCTCTGCAGGACTGCTCTGAATCTGTTCTCTGCCCAACCTGTAGCTGTGCCTGGGATTGCTCCGACCAGGAGGTGTCCCTGCCCCTGGCAGGGGGGTTGGAACTACATGATCTTAAGGTCCTTTTCAACCCTAACTATTCTATGATCTTAAGTGATGGAAGGGTAATATGACGCAGAACCTCAAAGAGCTGATGCTTCTTAAAAATTAAAAACAAATCAAGTGTTAATTTAGAGTCTTTGTGTGATGAAAATCTGTCATTACTAAGGAATTTATAAAGCAATGGTGATTACAGTCTTTGTCTTTCTGTTGGTTGAGGAAGAGTTTTTGCAAAAGTTCACAGGCAGCTGGGTGGTTTGAAGTGCTTGTAAAGGAACAAAGGCTGGACTTCAGCTGAGCTACAGCATTTCCATGCTGCTCTGAATCAATACCAGGCATGGAAATGCCAGGAATAGGGCAGGGAAGAAGGGAAATCATCAAGATGTTTTGAAGCTCCAAAGGTATTTGAGTTCGTAATTCAGCTGGAGAAACAGACTAAACTCATTTTTTGCAACTAAAGGGATGAACTTGAGGTTCTAGGAAATATATTATAATATATATTATGTATATTTCATTTACTGATATTGTCTATACTTTTATGGACAAATGCAGCCCTGAGGAGAAGGACTTGGGGTGTTGGGTGATGAAAAGCTCAACATGGAGCTTTGAGCAACCTGCTCTAGTGGAAGATGTCCCTTCCCATGGCAGGCGATTGGAACTAGATGATCTTTAAGGTCCCTTCCAATGAAACCAGTCTGTGATGATTAGAAATGAGGCCTCTGAAGAAAACTAGCAAAGCTATCCTTGGTTTTGATGCTTCTGTAATGTTGGTTACTTTAATTATTCCAAGAAGACATGGGTGCTTTGGATTTCAATGTCAGATCTGACAGTAAGAGAATTAAATAATCATTTCCTTCTGTTTATTTGTCACATTGTAGAGGGAGTTTTGTTGGTGAATTTAAAGACTTCTTAGATAATCTTCTATTATTGTTAGAGATAGAATGTTGGACTGGACTGGCCATCAGTTGGGCTCAGTAGGCATTTCATGTGTTTTTATGTAAGACTCATTTCCAACAAAATAGGGGAAGAGCTGGTTTTTAGTCATTATATAACTACTGGGAAATCACGGATGTGATGGACATTCACATACCAGAAGTGGGATATTTGCAAGTACCAGCTGGGCAATTTAGAAGATGCAAGAAAAGGAGTTTATGAAACCAAGCTTGCTTGATATTGAACATACAATGCTCAGATAAAAGAAAAGCTGTCAGTAGCAGTGCATGATAATCAAAATACTTTTACACAAAAACAAACAAATGATTTGCATGAAGCCATAAGAATATTCTTTCCCCTGGGAAATGCACAGGAGGATATATTCCCCTGTTTCTTGAGACATAGCTCCATGGTGATCTCCATTTTTCAGACCTATGAAACTGATGACTAGCACAGGAAAGATTTTGCTATGAATGAACACTTTCAGTAGCTAGGGAGAGAAGACTGACTAAAAGAAAATTAACTTCCTTACTCAGCATTATAGCTTCAAAATATTATTTAGATGGTCTGGTGAGCTGAGCACTAGAAAGCTATTTTTGTCTTCATTCTCGCTTTATGGCCAAAACTTCTTGGGAAGAGTAAAAAGAATTCTGTATTTTCTAGTGCATCAGCAAAACAAATATATGAGTTTACTATTAATGCTGGAGTGAGATGCATACAATTGAACTGGGAGATCTCAAGTGGAATTTGTTACTCTTCCAGTAAGGAAAATCACCCTTGGAATTATGAGCTGATCAGAGAAGATCCTCAAGAGAAGATTCACTGTCATCAGCAGAAAGCTTAAAGTAGAGTTGCTTTCATGGCTAATCAGTTTCTACATATAACATCTATGGTAAATATTCAAGTGGAATTAATCCTCAATAGACCATATAAACACAGGCTATCCACAGTATTTGTCTAGTCTTTTTTTCTCCTTTGTCTCCTAATGTTCTCAAAATTGTGACAAAATATCTGTATGTACATTAGACATTAGACCACAGAATCACAGAATGGTTAGGGTGGGAAAGGACCTCAAGATCATCTAGTTCCTGCTCCCTGCAAAAATATAGCAAATCAAAAGAAGACTCTGTGCATATCCCTTGAACAGTATGCAAAATGGTGCAAGAAATTAGTTTATATCCTCTAACACAGCCTACTATTCTGTTTTAGACGTTGCTGAATGAGCTAGACCGAAGTATGGGGCGATACAGAGATGAAGTAAATCTCAAAACAGCCATCATGTCCTTTATCAATGCTGTTCTGAATGCTGGTGCTGGTGAAGTGAGTCATTGTCCTGGAAATTACTTGTGAAATGTTGCGCTTGTATTAATTTGCCTTGGAAATAGTTAGTAGATTAAGTCACGTATCTTGTGTTATTGAGAGGATATAGCTTGTGGAAAATAATGCTCAATTGTTAATATCAGTCTTATAATGTCTTCCATATTATTTCATTCCCAGACTCTTCTAATACAACATAAACTACTGAAATGATTGTTTTGGGGTCTTTTGTTGTTTTATTTAAAGAACTGCAAGGCATTTACCTCTTGATTTCAGCCTCTTGGAAAGCATTTGGTTTATCTTCAGAAATGTTTTGAAATTTTGTTTTGTTTCAAAATCATATTTGAAACATTTTGATTTAAAAATGTCAAAGGGAGACCTTTCAAGAAAGATAGTTTGTTGTTTTTTCTCTCATTAACAAGACTTACTGTTGAGTTTGGAGGATAGTTTCAACTGATATTGTTTCATTAAGATTGTTACTTATGTTACCCTGGCTTTTTTTTTTTTTTTTTTTTTTTTTTTTTTTTTTTTAATAAAGCCACAACAGACAACAAGCCCATAAGAGCTCTGTCTGGCAGTACGTTTGTGCCTGTCTGTCCTGTAACATTCTGCTGAATAAGTTCAAAGTTTGCTAGACTATGTGGTAATTTTATGACAAGTAAATGTAAAAGCTAGGAGAAAGAATGTACTTTTCATCTGTAAGCAGCAGGTGGACCTCTAATGGACTAGCAGGACAAACACTAGTAACTTCTCTATGGAACAACATGTGGTGTGCTGTTCTGACTGGGTATGCAGAACTCACTGTAAGTAAATGAGGGCTGTGTTTTTAAGTGAAATGGACGTAAAGGCATTAGGGTTTTTATACTTTACTGGAATTAGTTACCCTGTGAAATTGGTGTCAGGATAGAAGATATTAAAAATGGAATAACTGAGGTTTTAAGTAGTTTTTCTTTCTTATAATGTGATTAATTAAAAGCTTTTGAAACTCAGTAACTTGTTTTCCCCCACTTCTTAAGGACAATTTGGAGTTCCGATTGCACCTACGATATGAGTTTCTAATGCTGGGAATTCAACCCGTCATTGACAAGCTAAGAGGACATGAGAATGCCACACTGGACAGGTAAGACGTTTTCTGAGAACAGTTATTGATCAGTAGAAGGAGTTCTTAGAAACTCTCCTCCATTTGGGTTTCAGATTTAAGCATTAAGCTGTCTCTGTCACTTCCTAAAACTGACTTCCTTTAAAAACAAAAAGGAGATCTGTCCTTAAAATCAGCAGATGAAGTAGAAACATGCATACTGAATTGGCAGTGGCTGTGGCAAGGAGTTCCTGAATTGCTTTTCTTCAAAGGTGGGATGGCAATCAGAATGAAAAAAATACCCAACATTAAAAATTATTCTTCCCCCCCCCCTTGAAGAAAAACTGTAACAAAAGACAGTTCTGGTAGGAGGGAGAGAAATCAGTAGTTAATTGACTTCACTGAGACTGAGTATGTGTGGTCAAAGCACAGGTTCTGAGTTTACAAATTTTTTCTCTAAGCTCAGTCTTTTTTGTGATCTAGCTGTATCACAACCTCTCAAACAGCATCACTAGCACAGCTATGAGAGAGGGTGGGTGAAGGGGTAGAGATACCAAGAGGGGAAGAGAGAAAAGTGAGGAGCACCTTCAAACAGCCCTGCAACTGCAATACTGTAATACTGGATGGCACCTTCAAATTACTGTGTTAAAAGTTATATGGATAATGAATGCTTTCTCCACAGTAATTCTTTATTTCAACACAGTAATTGAAGCTGCTAATGACCTTAAATTAAAGCTTTCACAAAGCCACATGCTGAAATAAACTTGGAGTAAACAATCTGAACAATTTGACTGAGACACTTCAAGAATGATGAACCAGTGAGGAGCCTAGTAAACCACATTTGCTTAACAAAGTGAATTATTTGAAGGTGCAAGAGCAGGCAGCCATGGGAGTCTACCTTCTTTTGTGACCACATAAAGCTTTGTGGAAAGGCACTAACCTGCTGATGTGCTGCTATCCCTTATTCTCTGCTACTCCAAAACCCTTCCTATAGAGCAAGACTGATTTGTAGGTATCTGATACCTGGGATTTCCTAGATTGAAGTGTCAATTTTGCTGAAGTGCATGGTGAAGAATCTATGGATCAGGCAAGCTTTCAAGGAACTGTCTTCTCAAGCATTCACGGTCAGAAGCTGCTATAGGATGATAGAGCTGCCCCTGAAGGGAAATATAGTGCACCTGAGATTCTGCGTAAACACCAGGTTAGCACCAACTATGTGTCATAAACACTGGCTTCACATCTTTAAGCAGGTGGAGGCATATACCTGTGTATTAATGTCACAGAGAAAGATTGCATGCATTTGCAGGTGTCCGTAGTTTGCTGACACTGTCCTGCATGACATCCTTGACTCTAAATTGGAGAGACATCAATTTGATAGGTGGACCACTCGGTGGATAAAGAACTGGCTGGATGGCGACACGCAAAGAATTGTGGTCAATGGCTCGATGTCCAGCTGGAGACCAGTAACGAGTGGTGTCCCTCAGGGATCGGTGTTGAGACCGGTCTTGTCCAACATCTTTGTCAGTGACAGCGACAGTGGGATTGAATGCGCCCTCAGCAAGTTTGCCGATGACAAGTTGTGTGATTCAGTTGATACGCTGGAGGGAAGGAATGCCATCCAGAGGGACCTTGACACACTTGTGAGGCGCGCTGATGCCAACCTCATGAAATTCAACCATAGAATCATAGAAGTTAGGGTTGGAAAGGACCTTAAGATCATCTAGTTCCAACCCCCCTGCCAGGGGCAGGGACAACTCCCACTAAACCATGTCACCCAAGGCTATGTCCAACCTGGCCTTGAACACCACCAGCAATGGAGCATTCACAATTTCCCTGGGCAACCCATTCCAGTGCCTCACCACCCTTACAGTAAAGAATTTCTTCCTTATATCCAATCTAAACTTCCCCTGTTTAAGTTTGAACCCGTTACCCCTTGTCCTCTCACTACAGTCTCTAATGAAGAGTCCCTCCCCAGCATCCCTATAGGCCCCCTTCAGATATTGGAAGGCTGCTATAAGGTCTCCACGCAGCCTTCTCTTCTCCAGGCTGGATTTAGAGAAAGCTGAGGTTCTTAATGACTTCCTTGCCTCAGTCTTCACCGGAAAATGCTCTGACCATACCACCCAGGTCTTGGAAGGCAGACGCAGGGACTGTGAGAATGAAGACCCTGGGCCCACTGTAGGAGAGGATCTGGTTTGAGACCATCTTAGGAACCTGAACGTGTAGAAGTCCATGGGACCTGATGAAATCCATCCACGGGTCCTGAAGGAGCTGGCAAATGAAGTTGCTAAGCCACTGTCCATCATATTGGAAAAATCATGGCAGTCAGGTGAAGTTCCTGATGACTGGAAAAAGGGAAATATAAGAAGGGGAAAATGGATGAAGCGTGGAACTACAGATCAGTCAGCCTCACCTCTGTGCCTGGCAAAATCTTGGAGCGGATTCTCCTGGAAGGCATGCTGAGGCACATGAAAAACAACAAGGTGCTTGGTGACAGCCAGCATGGCTTCACTAAGGGGAAATCCTACCTGACCAATCTGGTGACCTTCTATTATGGGATTCCAGCTGCTCCAGGCAATGAGCCGGCTTCAACTGGAGCTCGGCTCAGATGTCTCTATACAAATGCCCTTAGCATGAGGAACAAACAAGAGGAATTAGAGATGTGTGCACGTCTACGGGGGTATGAAATCATAGGCATCACAGAAACATGGTGGGATGGCTCCTATGACTAGTGTGTTGGAATGGAAGGTTACAGGCTCTTTAGGAAAGATAGGCCCGGTAGGCGGGGAGGGGGAGTTGCTATTTATGTTAGGGATAGGCTGGAGAGTATGGAACTGTGCCTGGAGACAGGTGAGCAGTCAACAGAGAGTGTGAGGGTCAGGCTTAAAGGGAGAACAGCGATGGGAGACATCATTGTGGGGATCTGTTACAGACCCCCTGATCAAGAGGACTCGGTGGATGAAGCAGTCTATAGACAGATAGGAACAGCCTCACGCTCGCAGGCCCTTGTTCTCATGGGGGACTTCAAACACCCTGATATCTGTGGGAGGGACGGTACAGCCCAGCACAAGCAATCCAGGAAGTTTCTCAATTGTGTGGAAGACAGCTTCCTTCTGCAAGTAATAGAGGAGCCGACAAGGAGAGGTGCCACGCTTGACCTCGCCCTCACCCACAGGGAAGGGCTGGTTGGAAATGTGATGCTCCAAGGCAGCCTTGATTGCAGCGATCATGAGATGGTCGAATTCGAGATCCTCAGGACAGTGAGAACTGTGCAGGAAGCTCACTGCCCTGGACTTCAAGAGAGCAGACTTTGGCCTCTTCAGGAACCTGCTCAGTAAGATTCCATGGGATATAGCCCTAGAGGGCAGGGGGGCCCAAGACTGTTGGTTGATATTCAAGAATCACCTGCTGCAAACTCAGGAGGAATACATCCCTACCATGCCAAGTACAAGGTCATACACCTGGGTCGGAGCAATCCCAGGCACAGCTACAGGTTGGGCAGAGAAGAGATACAGAGCAGCCCTGGAGAGGAGGACTTGGGGGTGTTGGTTGATGAGAAAATGAACATGAGCCAGCAGTGTGTGCTTGCAGCCCAGAAAGCCAACCGTATCCTGGGCTGCATCAAAAGGAGCATGACCAGCAGGTCGAGGGAGGTGATCCTGCCCCTCTACTCTGCTCTTGTGAGACCTCACTTGGAGTATTGAGTGCAGTTCTGGTGTCCTCAACATAAAAAGGACATGGAACTGTTGGAACAAGTCCAGAGAAGGGCCACGAGGATGATCAGGGGACTGGAGCACCTCCCGTATGAAGACAGGCTGAGAAAGTTGGGGCTGTTGAGCCTGGAGAAGAGAAGGCTGCGTGGAGACCTCACGGCAGCCTTCCAGTATCTGAAGGGGGCCTATAGGGATGCTGTGGAGGAACTCTTCATTAGGGACTGTAGTGAGAGGGCAAGGGGTAATGGGTTCAATCTTTAACCAGGGGAAGTTTAGATTGGATATAAGGAAGAAATTCTTTCCTGTAAGGGTGGTGAGGCACTGAACTGGGTTGCCCAGGGAAGTTGTGAATGCTCCATCACTGGCGGTGTTCAAGGCTGAATTGGATATAGCCTTGGGTGACATGGTTTAGTGGGAGGTGTTCCTGCCCATGGCAGGGGGTTGGAACTAGATGATCTTAAGGTCCTTTCCAACCCTAACTATTCTATGATTCTATGATTCCGTGTTACTTTTGATCTATAGCATAATAACCATGAAGACAATCTGTCCTATAGGAAATCTGTGTTTCTTCAGTCTGTAAACAGGAGGGGCTTAGGGGCACTTTTGGATCTTACGAGTTAGTCATAAGAATGATAACAGTGGTCTGAGACTATCCCAGATGCCTGGATTACACAGTTTATATGCCAAGTCTGTATACAGGGGGATGTACAACAGCCCTTCTCCACCTCCCATATGAAGATAGGATCATAAAGTTGGGGCTGTTCAGCCTGGCGAAGAGAAGGCTGCGTGGAGATCTCATAGCAGCCTTCCAATATCTGAAGGGGGCCTATAGGGATGCTGGGGAGGGACTCTTCATTAGAGACTGTAGTGATAGGACAAGGGGTAATGGGTTCAAACTTAAACAGGGGAAGTTTAGACTGGATATGAGGAAGAAATTCTTTACTGTAAGGGTGGTGAGGCATTGGAATGGGTTGCCCAAGGAAGTTGTGAATGCTCCATCACTGGTGGTGTTCAAGGCCAGGTTGGATATAGCCTTGGGTGGCACAGTTTAGTGGGAGGTGTCCCTGCCCCTGGCAGGGGTGTTGTAACTAGATGATCTTAAGGTCCTTTCCAACCCTAACTATTCTATGGTTCTATGATTCTGTGCTCTAGTCTCGGTGTAAGAGGAATCCAGTTGCCATGGTCTTCCACCAGGACCCCAAATCCCACAGAGGCATGCTGCTGTGCTCATCAGTAGGCAAATGTAGACAGTTATGAGCTCTGCTGTTCAACTAATCCATTGAATGCATCTCTGCTCCGCCATGTAAAAGAATCAACTTGTTAATGATCTAATATTTGGTGAACAAGTACGGCATGGACTTTTAGAGATGTATTTTCGCTGCAGGCACAGCATTCAGCACATATAGAATATTCCTTTCCTGTTTTAGGTTTACTTTCAGCAGCCTTACCTCAAAACAGTGACCTAGCACAAGGGTTAAAGAGCATGTATAACTCAGCCAGCCATTCCTTTTGGCTTGTCGCTGACCCCCCTGAGCTGCCTTGCATACCTATCTCAGCACTTCATGTGAGAAGTGCTTGCTGATTTCCAGGTGTTCTAACCGGAAATGAGGTGTTGCTTATTCTGTAGTGATATGCTTAATTTCAGTCTGAATTGTGCTATGAACTTTTCAGGTTTTGTTTGGGGTTTTTTTTTTCTGTTTTCTCTTAGGCACTTAGATTTCTTTGAGATGGTCAGAAATGAAGATGACCTGGAACTTGCCAAGCAGTTTGAACTGGTAAGTTTTTCTCTGGAGTACCTGAACTTGCCAAAGCTGAACATCCACTTTGGATGCTTAGAGCAACTTCCCTTTGTGTTCCCTGAAAACAGTGATTGACTTTGGTACTGAGAGTGGCTGGTGCTTTTGTTTTAACTGTTTCTCATTTAACAAGCAGTGGGTTTGTGATGTGGGAAAAATGAAAACATTGATCACAGACAGGGCTTCTGCCAAGTATCTTTGACAAAGAATTCTTTCTTTTGTTTGGCTGAAGGTTCAGGAGTGCAGAGATTCTCAACCCTGCTCTCAGGTTCTCAATCCTGATGATCCAGTTGCATTCTAGATTCAGACACCCCCTTTACAGGACTATGGGTGAAGCTGGGGCTCTTCTTTTATACTTCTCCCAAGATTACAGGAAACTGTCCTGAAGACCTGAAACTGTCACCTCAGAGCCTGGGGAGAGGATCAGTATTTTAGATTGGATGGATTTTAAACACAAGCCTAAAACAAGGGTGGTTTCCACAACCTCTAGCGACAATAAGAGGCTGTAGGGTCTAGTATAGTTAGATTCCTTTTTCTTCATGACCAGTTCTGGCCTTACACAGCAACTAGCCCTTTCCTGCTCAGCTTTTACTATTTGTGCCACTACTTTCTAGGACCCAGATGTTTTGCTTGCTGCAGAGCAGTTCTTGGTGGCTTTGCCTGCCTCCTACCTTTCTAACCCTTTACTTTGGGGATCTTTTCCATCCTGGAGTGGTGGTGGCAATGCTGGTCTCAAAGACCCATATGCCTGCTCCTCACCAGAACTTGTAGCTGGACATTGCAGGAGACTGCAGAGGTCCAGTTGCTGGAAATTTGCCTGTGTCTGTATTGATCGGATCTTTCACAGTTAGGCTTTCACTATGCATGTTTTTTCTCTTGTTCTTTTACTACCTTCTCTTACTTCAGATCCACGTTGATACAAAAAGTGCCTCTCAGATGTTTGAGTTGATCAAGAAGAGATTGAAGCACACAGATGCCTATCCCTATTTGTTATCCATCCTCCAGCACTGTTTGCAGATGCCATGTGAGTACATAACAGCTCTCCAGAGCAAGGGGTGTTGAAGAACTAGGTGGAGCTTTGATGTAGGTACAGGGTCAGAGATACCAGAACACATATTGCCCTTGTCTTTCACTCAGAACTTGACAGTGTCAAAGAGCCGTGGTATCTTACACTGACTCCATCCAGCAGATTTTTGTAGCAATACTTAAGGCAGCAGCTTGACCTCTCTGCACTTGAAAATAAAATGAAGTAACTGAGACATTCCAGTTAGTCACTGACAGAGCTTGCAATGATTTTAAATTAGAAGTTTTAAAAAAGAAAGAGCCCTTGTGCTGTGGAGCAGGGAATTACCAGAAATAGATATCATTTTGAATATTAACAAAATGCAGTGAGGAATTTTTCTCGTGAATCAATGCAGTACTGAAAGCTGTTCTGTCACTGGGAAATTCCGCAGTAAGTCTTCAGGCTTCTGTCTCATGACAGTGCATCAGTGGAGGGCTCCTGAGCTCTAACTGAAAAAAAATATTGGCATTTGTTTTCAAAAGAAGTGATAGGAATCTTCTTATTAACTGTAATAAAATAATCCAGTTATGCTTCCAGAGTGTAGCAGCTGAGCAAAGGCATACCGAGATCACTAAAGAACTGCCTTCCTTGGGCCTGTTAGATATCAGGTGCTGATCTTTATTACAGCTGTACTTGAGCACTCAAACTGTTTTAAAGAATCTAGAGGTCTAGGTTGTGTAACTCAGGGAGCTTTGATGAACTTTGTTTCTCTGGCTCCATGGGATCAGTCCCTTTGGTTCAATTTCTGCTTTCTCTCAGCACTTTTTGGTCATGTTTGTATAAATTTTTCATGCCATTTGAGTTTCACTGACCTTCAGATAAGTAAGCATGCAGCAGAACATCTGACTGTTTTTACAGTGCTCAACCCCAGTGTTACCTTGGTACCAAAAAAAACCCCAACATCATGCCTCAGAAAATACTGAGTAATAGCTATCACAAAAGAGTCTCTTCTGCAGATGTTTAAAGTGCAAGCTTGAGTTAATATGTCAAAATGGTTGCACAACCTGAATGTGCAAATGAGGTGTGGAGTTGCCTACGCCTGTTATGTGTTGTTCCAGTATGCCAGGGGTTTGTAAATAACCTGCTAGCAACAGTTTGGGATATGGCTTTGTGTTCTAACACTTACTACATACAGGATTGAGATGGAAGGTGGAAAGGAAGGAATGCCAGTCTGTTGGCAGGTGTGTGCACTTTGACATAGAAATGAAAGTTCTCATGGGTTGGTCTATTTTCATGCAGATAAGAGGAACGGAGGAAACTTCCAGCAATGGCAGCTGTTGGACAGAATACTCCAACAAATTGTACTTCAGGATGAGCGAGGAGATGATCCAGACATAGCTCCATTGGAAAACTTCAATGTCAAAAATATCATTAAAATGTAAGCTGCATTATTATTGTTTATTTCTGTTTTGCAGGTATATGATAAATGTGCAGGTGCTTAGGAAATATAATATCTGAGGAGCTTCTTATTTTAACTTATAGCTCCTTGTTGTCTTGTTAGTATTCTAGTTGCCTTTGAATGATATGTTAACTAGATAGTATTTTCTAGTGGCTTCTAATTTTTATTAATTACTAAGCTGGTTAGAAGAGCGGAAGAAATACCCATGATTTTATAACAAGGCCTCCTCATGTGCCTTTTTCTATTCAGAATGTTGATGAAAGCTTTCATTGATATTCACAGAAAAAAAAAAAAGAAAGTAAGCAGTCATCTCTATTTAGATCTCATTCCTCACTAATGAGCACATGATTTAGAAAGATTTCAAATAGAGGAAAGGAGCCTCCACCTAGCATACAAAACCTTTTACCTCTTCATGAAATGTCTGTGTGCTCTTACCCACAGACTTGGCTGAGGGCATTACCATTATTTTTTCATATAGGATGCATCATTTGAGAAGTCTAGCTACATGAGCTGGCTCTTATTTCAACTTCCTTGTTCTCAGTCCTTTTTTAGCCAAACTTTTGGACTCTTTATTCCATCCATATGCCTCTGCAGGTAATTCCTGGCCCGTTACCCTTCTGAATTATTCACTGAAAAGAGCATTTTATTGAACATAAGCCACATATGAAACCAAATTCTCCTGTACTAAAATTCTTACAGTCCCTCCTGTTACACGGATGAGCCAAAATTAAAAGTGATTTCTTGTCATGGAAAAATACACTGGTGTTGATCTCTTTCTGTCTAGCTGAATATCAGACTTCACTGTAGACCTTGTGCCTGATCTTCCCTTTCTGCTTTTATGACTCCTCCTCATTCTGCATATCTAATCAATCTCCAGCATTCCTTTCATATTTTCTGTCAGTAATAGGAAATAGTAATGCGAAATGCTCATATCTCAAGATATTGCCTTGTTACTGATATATTACCCAATAGATATGCATCCTCCCTCCTTATAAGGAAGGAAAAATAGAGTCACAGAAAGTAGAAAAAAGATGGCCATTTGGTCTTGTATTAAGGGTGGGGTAATTTATAACCCACAGCAACTATGATTATTTTAGTGACGACTTCTCTCTTTCAAGATAAGTAGACTTGGCACTTCGAGGGCCTTACCTGAACACAGGAATGTATCTGGATTTTTTTCCCCAGGCATTCATTTATCCCTTTGCAGCACTTGGAGCAACAAGCCATCACATTTATATTAGCTGTTGGCTACCATAAGGATCAGGATCTGGAACCAGACTGAACACTTTAATGATCCTGGATAAATATATAAATTCACCAGGTTGCCTTTTGCTGATCACTGTATAGAGTGGCCACTTGCCTTTTGGCCTGGCTAGCTCAGAACAAGATTAAATTATCTGATGTCATCTTTCAGGCTGGTGAATGAAAATGAAGTCAAGCAGTGGAGGGACCAGGCAGAGAAGTTTCGGAAAGGTGAGTGCGCCCTCTGTGCTTGGGGAGGCCAAAGAGAAGGGAATACTGATGCCAGTTCCATCACAGAGCAGCAGAGCTGGATACAACTTTTCTTTTTGTGGACAAACACTGCTTTATTCTGTCCAGTAATTTTGTGTCATGGTGATCAGTTCATGTGTTTCATAGGATGGAGCTTCCCTCAATCCATACATAAAGTGATTTTACACTCCAGGTGAAACTTGGGCACTGCTGTTTTGATCACTGAAGATCACTGTCAAGACAGACTGTTTTCTTTTTCTTACTCTCATTGTACATCCTCAGTTGAACTGACAGATTTGTCAGCTTTATTTCAGCATAACCTGCATCTCTCTGGGGACTGTTCATGTGCTCTACTTTATCATCCCCCCTTGCCTGTGCCCCCTAGATCATGCCGAGCTGATGAGCAGGTTAGAGAAGAAGGAGAGGGAATGTGAGACAAAGACCCAGGAGAAAGATGAAATGATGAAGACACTGAACAAAATGAAGGACAAGCTGCAGAAGGAATCACTGGAGCTGCGCCAGACCCGGGACCAGATGAATGACCTGGTGGCTCAACTTAATGAGTTCTCGGTATGAGACTGGGACTCTTCCCATCCTTCTTTAAAGCCTGCTAACTAATGAATGACAAACAAAAGCACATTATGAGTTAAATACTTTCTATGATCAGTACAGAGAGAGTCTGTCTAGCCAGCTCTGAAGATGAGTACTTAGAAGCTGCTCGACTTTTACCTGAGACTGAAATCCCTGAGATGGTGGTATAGAATGGGTAATGCATGGGCTATTCCATTTGTTCTCCTCAGCAACCTTCCTAGCAGAAGCTACTGAGGCACATGTCTTTCTTCAGCCATAATTTTTACTGTTGAGTGGAATGGCCCTGATTTTTATTTCAGTGCAATAGAGAAAAACCTCCCAGATACAAAAGTAAATTTAGTGAATAATTCAGTGAAGACTGTCATGTTTCAAGAGTATCTGTACTGCCTTGGAGCCCTGCAGAAGTGACATTTGCAGCTACTTCCTCCTGCTTGGTGCTCCTTCCACCCCTGCAGTGTGCCTGAGCCACAACTTGCCAGGACACAGCCCTGAGAAGTTAGACACTGCAGAAAGCAGATTCATTCCCTCTTCCCCTCTCCTACTTTGTATTAGTGGGGCCTAATGACAGGCATTCCATATTTCAAACCCTGAAGTTCAAAAGTTCATAAGGTTGAACTTTTCTTTTTATTCATACATAAGGAGAAAATAATACTTTTTGGCTTTTGATACTTTCTGTTTTTCTGAGCCATTTATGGTCCCTTTTTTCAAGCTCTTCTTGATAACTTCAAGGGCTTGAAACTTTCTCTGAAATGAAAGCTGAGATTCCTCCCTTTATTGCCTGACTTTGAGTGCAGGAGGCTTTAAAGAAAACATCAAATATTTTGAGTCTCATAATAAAATCACATCAGCTGGCAACATGGAGTTACTGTGCCTTTTAAATGGTTTGCTTTCTTTTTCTATGTGTTTTTTGTTTTCCAGCAAGGGAACAGCATTTCCTTCCCACCCCCACCTCCACCCCCTCCAGGTGGCCCATTAGCTTTGTCCTCTTCCCACATGTCTGAGAATCTGCCACCGCTACCCCCTCCTCTACCTTTCTCTAGCTGTCCCCCTCCTCCTGTTCCACCACCACCTCCAGGAGGACCCCCTCCTCCACCAGGAGCACCACCTTTCTTCAGCATGGGGATTCCACCCCCTTCAACAACCACCTTCAGCAGCAGTGGCACCAGCCTGAAGAAGAAATCTGTCCCACAGCCTTCGCACCCACTGAAGTCATTCAACTGGGCTAAGCTGAGTGAGGTAAGACATTGCAGCAATTAATTTCCTAAGTATAACTCAGTGTTCATTAATGCCATGAAGTGCAATGTGACAGAAGCAAGGGATATTATGACTTTCTGTGGGCTGAGGTCAGTAGGAGACAGTAACTGTCTTGAGGGAGTCCCCAGTGCAGCACATCTCCTGTGATGACCAAGGTTCTGGTTAGTTTGAGCTGCAGTAGATCTGGGCATGCTGTCAGTTAGGCAAACCTGTAGTGGAGCTGAATATGTGAGCCAGAGCTAGACATCTCCAGGACTGGTGTGCCAGAGCTGCCTTCACTTGTGTGTCAGGGAAAAGGATGGACAGAGCCAGTGTGGACAAAGCATGATGAGAACCAGCTCCAGAAACAGCTCCCCTTGTGGGAGCTGTCACCAGGGAGAGAAAGGTAGCCATTTTTAGATGGCCACAGGGGAAGCTGCTCTTCTTGCATGGTCACAACTCTGTCTCTTGGTGATAAAATTCCAAATAGGCAATAAAAATGGAGGACTTGGTTTCTTCCTGTTGCATTCTTTTTCTGCTACCTTGGTTGCCTCTCCTTTCCCTCCACCTCTTTCTCTTCCTTCACTCTCTCTCACTTCTCCGCCCATATACCCCTGCCCTCCCCCCCCCCCCCCCCTTTTTGTCTTTAGGTCTCACTTTTTTTTTAAAACTGTTTTAGAAAGGAAAAAAGTGTCTGTGTTGAGTTTGGATGGCTGCCTAGAAACCCAGGTTCTCTTTTAGACTGAAACTCACCCAGGGCCCAACTCCGGTGTTTGGAATGAGTGTCCAGGGACCTCTGGAATGCTGCAAGAATCTCTCTCCTCATCTCTCCTTTTCTTTAAAATAAAGTGAAGTGAAATATTTGCTGCACCATCTGTGCTTCTCTGTCAAGGCCACGTGGGGGGTGTGGCAGAGAATGTAAGGACTGCGATTTATTTTCCTTTGCAGAACATGGGACTTAATGCTCTGAAGAAAAGAAATAATAACTAATGTATGTATATATATGAATGTATATGAAAAAGAGAGTCTCACAGGTGTTTCTGTTTAGTGTACAGTAATTGTAGGCTTATCCTGCCCTCTGGTTAGGAGTGAAGGCAGCTGTGCTAATAAAATTGAAGACCTGGGTGGTGAAGTGGGTAAAAGATGCTATTTTGAGAAAGGCAAACTGGGTGGAAAAGAGGGCATAAGAGGGTGGGGCTTCATTTTGGAGTGTTTGCAGTGTTTTGACCTGGTAAGGTTTCCGCAAAACTGCAGAGGTTGTGTTGTAGACACAAATGGCTTGCCTTGTTATTTGGGTTGCACTTTGTTACAGTTATTTAATTCCACTGGCTGCTGGAGGAAGAGATACCTTTCGGCCATCTTCATCAGTTATCCTAGATTCCTGCTTCAGTAACAGGCACTTTCTGTTCACATGGCTATGAATCCTGTGAATGCAGTGTCACAAGTAGGTTGGATGGCCTCGTCTTGGCTTTCATTACCTTTGTGGCGCTTCCATGGTTTTCTCCTGAACTGTCAAAGTAGCGATACTTGAATGAATGAATGAATGAAAACTCACAACAAGCATGCTGGCTGGGATTCTCTCTCCTAAGGTTTCTTCCAGTAAGTAAAGATGATGCCAGGACTGAGGCAGCCCATATGAGAGCAAATCACTTTCTGTCCATGCAGCCTGCCTTAAGAGAGTGAGAGAAAACCAAGAGGATGAATGTGATGAGCAGAGCTGGCTGAGAGAGATTTGTCTGCAATATACTTTCTCAGTAATGTAGTCAAGGCTATTCTCCAGGGCAATTCATATGACACTTTTTTTCCCAATGCTAATACTGTCTTTGGAGGGGAAGGGCTGAGCTGTTGGGTGTTAGGAAAATGACCAAGTACATTCAAACTCTTAGCAGTTGATAGTAACAGATTGCCCACAGTTCCCATGGGCGCCATGAAAAAAGGTTTGACTGGAAAGTATTCATTCTTCTAACAAGGAAGCTCCAACAACCTGCTAATTTCCTTTGGGAATTAAAGATTTTGTACTAGCTTAGATGTGAGCTGATTATCAGCGGCAAAGCCATTTAGACGCATGGATGGGCTGAGTTCTGATGAAGCCCATCCACATCACAGCTTCATTCAGACAGTGTTGCAGCATCATCTCTGAATTCCATTCATACAGCACTACAGTAGTGCTGGTGCCAAGGTTCTCTGTTTTTTAAGAAAAAAGATATTGCAGTGTAACCACTGTAATGTCCTGGAAAGATTCCTTCCTTTGTTTCTGGAGAGCAAGTGGAGTTTGCTCTCTCACTCTGCATTTTACACAACACCCAAGGTCAAACAGGGACCAGACACTTACAGTTAATCCAAATGATGGACTTGTTTCAAGCACACTGGAAGTATAGATTAATAATTATCTCTTTAATAAATATAAACATATTGATTTGGAGCTATCAGAGTAAATCAAGTCAACCTTCAACTGCACTGCTTGTTATTTCATGGCTGGAGGAGCAGCTTCCCATTACATTCCCATTACCAGGCTGGTAATGTCTAGTCAGTGGTCTGAAAGGGGCTTTCTTTAGCCAGCCCTATACAGATCTGGCTGAAATTGCTTCACAAGAAAGGTACTTGTTCTACATACTACATAGGATTAAGAAACTTTATTTGGTCTGTACCAAACCAAATAAAGAAAAAACACACAACAAAACATCACCAGAACAAAAAACCAACAACAATCACGTAAACAGAAAATGTTCATTTTGAAACTTCTTAAAAAAACAAACAAACAAATAACAAAAAAACCTAAACCCCCTATATTTCCATAATGTTATTGATGATTCTGATTTCTGGAACTTTCTTCTTAAAGCAGCCAGAACATCATGGCAAACAATGAAAAACTGCTGCCAGAGATTCAAAATGAATGGAAAATTTTCTAAAAAATCTCTGTGTGAAGCTACTCATAACATCTTTTGAGGTGCCTCGTCCTACAGTGAGCTGAAAGAGCTGTCTCAATTAACAAATATGCCAGAAATACAATTTTTGCTCCAAGTGGATTTTTCTTACAGTGAGGAAAGGATCTGATATCGAGAGAAATGTGAAAAGCACTCTCTGTATCCCTTTTTCAGATTGAAACTGGAATTATTAATTAAAATTTTAAGATGCTTCATTTTTTGATGGCTAATATTGTAGAAATATAACCTCCTAATAAGCAGGGTTGCCTGCTCCAGTATTCACAGAACACTCATAGTTTCTGTAGTTTATCTGGGTCTGCAGGACAAACAATAGTCTTTCCTGAAGTACAGTAAGTTTTCACTCATGCTGTGAGATTATTGAGGCATGATGGACTTTAGTGGCTTGCAGAATATGGCTGTTTATCTTTCAGAATAAATAAAATCATCTGTTAGATATAACAGAGGACAGCTACAATTTGATTTGTAGCTCCATGAAATACTGTCATTCTCTAATCTTGGTAGGTGTCAGCAAATTGGGCTTCCACAAAGGTGAAATGACAAAACTGCAGCAACTACAGTGAGCCAAGTTATTAAATGTAACATACCAAAAACCTCAGTTGAATTTATAAGCTCAGCCTGATTGAACAAATGCCTTGTCAATACTTGATCTGATAATAAGACAATGATTCCTTACCTAGTACGTACTACCATTCTGCTGTAGGACACTGGGAAATGTAGTTCATAGGATTTGCTTCCCAAAGGGGGCCAAGAGTTTGCAACGCAGAGGAACTACAGATCTTGGAAGACTTGTAGAATGAATAAATAAATAACTTTATCTTTTTTTTTTTTTTTTCATTAGGAGACGGGAAAAAAGAAAGACGCAATAAATTATTTACTTTATTTTTAAATTATTAGTTAGGGAGCATAAATATTTTTTATGATGCTGAGGCAATAATTTATCATAGCAACTGCATTATACAAGTCTGTTTCTCTTAAAATGTTCAGTCTCCCTGGCTGATGACAAGGAACTATCAGCCAGTTAATCCATAACGGAGTAGCAAGAGCTCAGTGTAGGTAATTATCTGGCAGCAGCATGAAAGTTTTAAAGCTTAGGTAGAAATAGAAAGGACAGCTCCATTGCAAGTGTTTTGTCTAACAAAGGTTGTTTATACCTCTGTCTGCCTTGTTTGTTCTTTGTCTGGATTAGCCCATTTGGGTTTTAAGCACTCAAATTGGGTTGCGTGGGTTGAAGTTCTGTTTGTGCACACCACTGGAATGGGTGCTGCTTTGGAATTTGTCTTTCTCTACAAGTAGCATATAAGCCATCTATAGGGCCAGATTCAACCTGGATAGTAAAAAGAATCTGAATCGAGGATAATTTTCATTTCCTTGGGTTCTTTCTCTGGTAAAGTATGGATGAGAACTATTCTCCACAATCCTGTTGTAAGTCTCGAAACTGCCTGTTCTGACACCTCTGCCATTCAGACTAACCCGTTATGTAGCATGTTTTCACTGGTTTTGCAATTTGTGAGGAAACTTCACTCCCGTGAGGGATTTATAGCTGGATAGGTAGATGGGCAACATGAGTAGCTGTCTCCTGAGTCACATCTAGCCTTCTGCCAAACACAGCATGTAGTTTTTTGGCATCCTCAGGGCTCTGGCCTGATGATGACTCTAAGGACTGCTCCTGAAGTCATGTCCACCGGCTACTGTCAAGAAATATTCTTCCATTTCAGTGTTTGATGGGACAATCTGAAACAGTGAGCCACTCAGAGAACTGCTCTGCTGTTCAAATACATCCCTCAGGATTTATAATTAAAGGTTTATAAAGCCAGTCTGGAAATTGAATGTAAATGAACACTCTGCCTTGGATGTTTTTGGCTAAGATTGGCAGTAGAGCCCAGGGTTAGGATAAAATGAAAATTAACTTTGTCTCCTATTCCTTTGGCTGAGATGAGCCTCCGAAGCGTGTTCATCATGTTACAGTCACAGGGTCATGATGTTTCTCCTGCTGTGGAAAGAAAATCCATACTTATTATAAGGAACAATACAATGATAATGGTGAGACTGTTCAGGTATAGGTGCTGCTCCCATTTAGTGTATGCTGTCACTGCACATGGCACTGCAGCACTGCAGACACCCATCTTTCCCCTCAGGCACTCAGTCTGCCTCTGGAGGGAGGGTGTTGGTTTTCTGCCACAGTGTCTGCCCTGCCAGGAATTTCCTCCAGAACATTTCACACTTCTATTTCCCCCTCATTTCATCCTGCCATTGGTTTTTTTCCTTGCTCCTTGAGCTTTGTGGTTTAGCACATTTCCCTCATTCCTTTGATGACTGTGAATGGGAAGTAAAGCCTGTTTCTAATTAGTTCTGATAATTAAGTGTTAACACACTTTGCTGTGTAGGTACAAGTCAGGTACTCCAGAGCTGGAGCCTGTGTGAGGATTTCACTGCTATTGGTTGCTGTTCCTGGCTTTCTCTGCATCAGTGTTTTGCTGGCTTTTCATCCCCTGAGCTTTGCTTTGGTTTTTTTACAATCCTTTTTTTCCATTTCCTTTTTCTTTTAATCATTACCTTTCTTATTTTTCCAGTTAATAAAGTACAATAAATGTACACTTCATTAACTACACAAACTGAAAGACAGTGTTGTCAAGTGTGAAGGGCAACTTTTCTTTTTCTAAATCAATAATCGCCCAAAGCTTGTCCCACACAGCATGCACCTTAACAGTCAGTAGGGAGGAGAAGGTAGTTCAGTCTTTGTGTCCTCTTTGTTAGCAAGGACATCTGTCCTGAGAACGTCAGTAGGACATCCTAAGGCCTTCTCCTAGTTTAGGGTGACTACCAATTAGCTAATTCATGTACTGCAGGAGCTTATTTGGTCCAGGGTTGGTGGACAGCAAAATTGAAGGACTGTCTGTCTCCCTCCATGCTAGAATTCCCTGGCATTCAGGATAATGAATCACCTGGGCTGTGAACATTTCCAGTTAGTGCGGATGATGCTCTTTCAGAGATCTGGATATAGTTTGTGTCCATGGGAGTCAACAGAGAACTCATGTAGACAGCAGAGATCATGTAATAGGAAATAATTAGACTTCAAAGTCTCAGGGCCTTAAAAGTAAATTAAATAAAAACTTAAACTACTTTCACAGGTAGGCAGGATGAAAACCATGCACCCTTTGGGCTTTACAACAGAACCTGGCAAAATTTGTATAAAGGAAGATGTGTCTGGGTTCTGTTATGTATCAGTGCCCTTCCTAAGCTTTTTTCTCATAATAATAACACTTCTGTCAGCATGAGCACAATGATTGTCATAGACATATAGACTCTCTTGAAAGGGAATGTACTGTGGGATCATGGATATTGCATGAGATGTGGTCTGCTAGTCTTGGAATGTGCCCCTTCATCAGAGGCTTGCTGTGATGAAAAATACAAAATACTGAGTATGTTTAAAATAAAAAAAAAAAGAAAAAGACAACACTATTTTTTTCCCTTTGACTCTTGAAACAAAATGTGCCCTCTAAAATGACAGCAGTATTACATAGGAATATGGCCAGTGAGCAGGAGGGAATGAGCTGTCCTAATGGGATTGAATGTTCTCAGCTAAAAGCTTTTGCTGTCTCATTAAAATATGACCTTTTCCTTCAGGAGAGGATCCATGGCACAATCTGGAATGAGATTGATGATTTAAAAGCATTCAAGGTGCTGGATCTAGAAGATTTTGAAAAGATGTTCTCCGCGTATCAGAGACACCAGGTAGGGGTGAACTCGTGCACAACTTGTCTTCCATTAATTTCTAGAGGAGGAAAGAACACATGACAGTGGTCTGAGTCCTTGCCCACCTGCAGTCAGGCTGCATCATTTGCTGCTGTGCCACTGTTAAAAAAATCACAAAAGAACTGGGGAGGACATATAGGGCAGAGTATAACCCATTATCAACATACTTCATGCTAATGGGCAGCTCTCAGAGACAACAGCTCCCAACAGATAATGCTCCATTTGATCTTAGCAGCCCCTGGCTTCCAAAAGCTCCTGAGTTTTATGTTCATGCCTGATACCTATCTTTCTATTTCTCCTATTCATCCAGAGAAAAAAAATCTGAGTTGCCCAAGTACTAAGCAAGGTGACTGAATTAGCTGTCTTTGGCTT
The DNA here is from genome assembly GCA_028858755.1 of Ara ararauna. Lineage (NCBI taxonomy): Eukaryota > Metazoa > Chordata > Aves > Psittaciformes > Psittacidae > Ara > Ara ararauna. Next base: position 104,933,726 of record CM054379.1, read on the forward strand.
TATCTATTTTTATTTAAACAGCCAACTGACCCTGCTGGCTAAGTGACAGAAGCTGTCTGAATTACAGATTATAACACAAACAGCATATTTAAAAGCAGCCATTTATTAGAATGCCTTTTTCCCCCTCCTCTTTTTCTTGGAAAGCAAGTCACCTTCAATCTGTCTGTCTCCATTGAATGAGATTTAGCAGGAGAGGGATTGTAATTTCACACTCTGAACTCCCCCAGCTTTCCTTTGCTTTGGAATATGTTTGGCAAATTCAGTCTTTCGTAATCTGCAGAACTGGGTCATTGCTCTGAAGTTTTAGGAAAAGACACAGATGTGATTGCTATAAGCAGCCTTTATGATTAAGCATTACCATGATCATAACTACTTTATTAACTTATTCAGTACCTTAAAATTAAAACCATCTTGTTGTTGGGCTTTTAATCTGTTCCCTTCTCTCTCTCATTTTTCTATTTAATCCAATAAGCATAATTAATAACTCTTTGGATTTACTAGCTCACAGCCACATAGATAAGTATCCCAACTTGAACTGTGAAGAATGTGATGTTGCCCGTTGCATGAGATTTCGTTTCTCTTTCTGCTCCTACAAAAAACTGCTGCAATTTCAGTGGGTCCCTCTTTCTTCCCGAAGCAGAACTTAGTTCTCAGAGGGAGGAAAGGCACATGAAACTTCAGTACTGTTACAAGGATGGATTTAGATGCTGTGCCAACAGCTTAGCTTATCTATGGTGGAGAGCTGTCAGTTGTCTTTCAAGTAGCCAGGCTGTCATCTGTGCATGTGAGTAGCCACTGCAGCATCAAATTGCCATTCCGATGTTTCTGGTGCAAACAATGCAGCTTCCTCACTAGAAGCCTTGCTTCCTTTGGGCTCCAAAATCCAGCCAAAGCTGTCCTTGTCTGCCGACTCTCAGTTGGAATCATAATATTTATGGCAGTGCTACCAATCATTGAAAAGCAGCCTGGCCTATTCAACTGTAAACTAACCTGACCCTTACCCCTACGCACTGGAATGGAGCCATCATCTCAGAGTGACCTCCATGTGTCTCAGAACAGTTCTCTTCCATCCTCATTAAACACATTTTATGACAGTGGCTCCAGACACTAGGGTATCACTTATGTAAGCTATTCATATTTTTGTGTAGTTAGGTATATTGCTGCCTTTCCAGCTTCTGTTGAGGATTTTGTTGGTTTGGATTTTTTGGTGGGTTTTGTCATGTGTATGTCTTCTATCCACCCCTCCAGTATTCCATTATTATTACTTTGCATGATAGTTTCTTTTTCATCCATACTCACTCCATGTGAAGAGGATTCCAATCAACAAGCCCTTATCAATTTTCTCTATTTTTACTTTTAAAAGGGCAGGCCACCAAAATTGCTTTTGAATCAAAAGCTAATCAGAACTTCTGCAGTTGGTTCACACTCTATCTTTCCTCCTTTTTTATTTTTGGAAATACTCCACCCTGGCCAAGTATGTGCTTACCCTGGGTTTGTGAATTTTATACTTCACCTAAACGTCTGTAAAGAAAAATGTCAGTGCAAAGCCCTGATCTTTTGCATTTGCAATGTTGAATGAGTACAGATAAAGCCATTTCTTTCTTTGCTGCTAATAACATGATCTTAATAATTTTTTCCAATTTAATTTACATTAAACAGCTTTTCTTTCTTCTTCATTTTGTTAAAGACAAAGGGTCTCTTCTCCTCTCTCAAGCCCAATGTATCGTTTTTAGTGGTTATGAGGGAAAGCAGAATTGTCCAGTGTACAGAATGCTGGACCAGGAATTCTTACATTTGTCTTTTGAGCTTGCTCCAATCTTACTGCGTAATATTGACCTTTTGATTCAGTATATCTGATGTTTTCCTGGAGTATGGAATATGTTGTGAAATAGTTGGTGTCTGTCACCCAATAGTGTTGTAAGGCTGCTTTTCGTTACAGAGTGCTTTCAAAATATTTGGATATAAGTTGTTAAAGGATATAATATGTCATTGAAACAAGTCATTACTAACAGTGGCAAGCTATGCCTGTGCATCAGGAGAGGAGGACTGACCCTCAAGTTTTAACCTTGGCAGTTCTTTCAGTAAGGCTCCAGCCTAGGTTTGTAAAGGTATTTAAGCATTATACTAGTAAATATTTAAAGACCTAAGGGACTAATGTTTGAAGACTGAATTTATTCTTTTCAGAAAAGACCTAGAACTCTTAGTTCCCCAGCATCTGCTGATAAAAAATATGCAAAGAAATGCTGAAATACCTTTGAAACACCTGGGCCAGTATTACTTGTTGAGCATTTTATTCTCTCAGTGTGTGTCTAAATCCAGCTGCCTTGTTAAACTGGATATCATTTTATGTGACTAATTTTGGCATGTTTCCTTCTTTATCTGTGGCTGCTGCCTGCATAGGACCTGCTCACTAACCCCTCCTCCTGTAAGCAGGTGAGTATCATTGTCTGCTTCCTGATCTTCTTGCAGGGTGTGGGAAGGGGAAGTCCTGCACCATGCCATTATGGGGTCATCACTCATCTCATGCTACTCTTTCATATGCTCTTGCACTTCTTCTTTCTGAGTGGGAAAGGTGGTACAAAAATTCTTTTCATTGTGTTAGCTCTGAGATAGAAAGTAATTCCTGTTCTTTTACTATGACCTTACTATGGTTTCTGCTGGTGTCTGTAGTTCCCTTTTTAGCGATCCATAGGACAAAGACCAGGGACAAAGTATAATGTGAATGTGAAATCTTAACCAAAGTTATAGTCTCTTTAATGGAGAACAAAAGGGGCTCTCAAGGAGCCTTCACTCCCACTGTTCCCATCTGTGGTCCATCTGCTTTGTACAGTATTGAAGTCTCCAGATGTATTCACTAGCCACAGACTTTCCGATAAAGAAAATCTTTCTTTCTGTAAAATCGGTCTTAGGTTGGGCAGAAGGATTTGTGTCAGCTGAGTAGCAGAAGGCTTAGCCTGCAGGAAACCCTCAGAAAGTTCAGCAAAAGGCTGAAATGGTATTTAGATGAGGTAGAAACATCAGACTGCCTACATCTCTTCAAAGTGCCTACCTCTATGCAAAAGTCTTGGCAACACTTTTGGGAGGAGCAATGCTCCCAGAAGAGAGTTGTTCAAATGTCATCACAAGTGTCTCTGGTGGCTTAAGAAGGAAGTAGTCCTCACCATGAGTGCTCAGAGAACTGTATTTGGAAAACCTAGTCACAGGATGTGGTTAATACCTGGTTCTGGGGCATTTACTTTCTTTACTTTTTATCTTACTACTTTACTTTTTATCTGCTTTCATGATGGCAATATGCACCATGAATAGGTGCACCAAAAGGGTAGAAATAGTTCCCTGAAATATTGATAATAACTATAACCTAAAGTGCTGCCATGGTACCAGACCACAAGTTCTGCAGCTGGTTAAAATTAAACTGTATTCGAAAGAGGGCAGCAAAGTTTTGAACACATTCCACATGTCTAGTCATTCCAGCACTGAAATTTTAGTTGATTTTTATTTTGCAATTAAAATCTCAAATCTTAAATTCTCTTGGAAGCACATAACATAATGCTATCCCATATAGAAAGTTAGTAAAGAACAATGGGATAAAACTTAGGCATCTTGTCTGTCAGGTTGACAAGAGCTCCAACTACTCTTGCTTTGTATGCTTGGCCTACCTCACTTAAGCTAGTCACTATTGCCCCCTTGCTTCTCTTTTTCTGTGTCTAAGAAAATGCAGGTAGTCCATATGCAATCTGTTTTCAGCTAAGCTTGGAATCTGGCTCTGATAATACATGAGGCTTCTTCATCTGCTTTTGCTTACACACAATTCCAAGTATCTACAAATATCTCTCTCCTCAATACAAGTTAAAGAGAATGTATTTTTAGATGAGAGTGGCCCACTTCTTATGACCAAAGAATGGGCCATATCTGAATAGTTCAAGTTATTAATATGTGTTGAACCTTGTGGGCTGGGGAGTTGGAAATACCATGGAGATTATTATACCAATCCCTGCTACCTGGCTTTAGGGGAAACCGTCTAAATCCCCGCACCACAGCAACAGCCAAACCCTGAAACAACTTGTTTTTTGCCTTGGGATGGGTGCTGGTTAACACTAACCAGGTGTCCTTGTTTGCAAACATCAACTACTGAGGAGGGACAGTGAAGCTTTTAAGCCAAGAGCACAAACCAACAAGTATCTTTCTTACCTTCAACAGCTGTCTATCTCCCTGTTCCCCCTGTCTTCCTCCCCACACACTGAGGAAATTCAGAAGAACTTTGGCATCTGTACATGTCAGATTATTCTGGTAGTGTTCTGCTTTTTGCTATTGTTAGTTATTCTCTCAGAAATAATAAACTTACCTGCTACCCAATTTCTCCTTTTTTGGAGACACTTTTGAAGGGACCTTAAAGCTTATCCAGTTCCAACCCCCCTGCCATGGGCAGAGACACCTTCCACTAGACCAGGTTGCTCCAAGCCCTGTTCAACCTGGCCTTGTACACTGCCAAGGATGGGCCACCCACAAGTTCTCTGGGCAACCTGTTTCAGTATCTAACCACCCTCATAGTGAATAATTTCTTCCTTTTATCTAATCTAAATCTCCCCTCATTCAGTTTAGAACCATTCTCCCTTGTCCTGTCACTACATGCCCTTGTAAAAAGTCTGTCTCCAGATTTCTTGTAGCCCCCTTTTAGGCACTGGTAGCTTCTCTAAGGTCTCCCTAGAGCCTTCTCTTCTCTAGGCTGAACGAGCCCAGCTCTCTCAGCCTGTCTCCATAGGAGAGGTGCTCCAGCCCTCTGAGCATCTTCATGGCCCTTTCTCTAGACTTTCCCAAGTAGGTCCATGTCACTCTTGTGTTGGGGGTCCCATAGCTGAATGCAGGACTCCAGGTGGGGTCTCATGAGAGTGAAGTAGAGAGGGAGAATCACCTGTGTTGACCTGCTGGTCACAGTCCTTTTGATGCAGCCCATGATACAGTTGGTTTCTGGGCTGCAGGCGCATACCACTTTTTGTCAACCAACACCCCCAAGTCTTTCTCATCAAGGCTGCTCTCAATTCATTATTTGTGCAGCCTGTAGTTGTCATTGGGATTGCCCCAGTCTAGTTGCAGGACCTTGTAATTGGCTTTTTCTGTCAAGCTAGACATTTTGGACACTTTATCCACTCGGTGGATAAAGAACTGGCTGGATGGCCACATGCAAAGAGTTGTGCTCAATGGCTCAGTGTCCAGCTGGAGACCAGAAATGAGTGGTGTCCCTCAGGTATCGGTGTTGGGACCGGTCTTGTTCAACTTCTTTGTTGGTGACATGGACAGTGGGATTGAATGCGCCCTCAGCAAGTTTGCCGATGACACCAAGCTGCGTGGTTCGGTTGATGCATTGGAGGGAAGGAATGCCATCCAGAGGGACCTTGACACGCTTGTGAGGTGGGCTGATGCCAACCTGATGAAGTTTAAGCATGCCAAGTGCAAGGTCCTACACCTGGGTCAGAGCAATCCCAGGCACAGCTACAGGTTGGGCAGAGAAGAGATTCAGAGCAGTCCTGGAGAGGAGGACTTGGGGGTGTTGGTCGATGAAAAAATGAACATGAGCCGGCAGTGTGTGCTCGCAGCCCAGAAAGCCAACCGTATCCTGGGCTGCATCAAAAGGAGTGTGACCAGCAGGTTGAAGGAGGTGATCCTGCCCCTCTACTCTGCTCTTGTGAGACCTCACTTGGAGTATTGTGTGCAGTTCTGGTGTCCTCAACATAAAAAGGACATGGAACTGTTGGAACAAGTCCAAAGGAGGGCCACGAGGAAGATCAGGAGCACCTCCCGTATGAAGATAGGCTGAGCAAGTTGGGGCTGTTGAGCCTGGAGAAGAGAAGGCTGTGTGGAGACCTCATAGCAGCCTTCCAGTATCTGAAGGGGGGCTATAGGGATGCTGAGGAGGGACTCTTCATTAGAGACTGTAGTGATAGGACAAGGGGTAACAGGTTCAAACTTAAACCAGGGGAAGTTTAGATTGGATATGAGGAAGGAGTTCTTTATTGTAAGGGTGGTGAGGCACTGGAATGGGTTGCCCAGAGAAGTTGTGAATACTCCATCGCTGGTGGTGTTCAAGGCCAGGTTGGACAGAGCCTTGGGTGGCATGGTTTAGTGTGAGTTGTCCCTGCCCCTGGCAGGGAGGTTGGAACTAGATGGTCTTAAGGTCCTTTCCAACCCTAACTATTCTATGATTCTATGATTCAGCAGAAATATCAAGTTCATTTCTTCAGCTGGTGCATTGTACCTTCTTATAAATGCCACATAGTATTGGTGGTGGCTTAGTGCAGAACATTTGGATGTGGTTGTATGAATCCTTTGAATATCCAGGGACAACACAGGCACATTGTAGCTGATTGTACTGGGAGCTTAAATGGCAACTACCAATATGAATCTACGATTTACATATAACTTTCAAATACTTGGGTGTCAATATCTCTTGGAGTGGATTAGTCTTGCTGTTATAAGTAAACCTTGAGCTGTAGAAACTTGAGTCCTGGGAGAGAATTCTGGGGAGCACCACAATATGCTTGTCGTGATCTTACACCTTTTCCTGGGTGTCTGTTGTTAACCACTCTTACAGACAGGACAGTGGAGTAGAGGGACCTTTTGATCTAACTCAGCATGCTTGCTGTTATGTCCTAAAAAAGAAGTCACGTTGCTAATTTTATAGGTGCATTCAGAGCTAGATTATACTGGTAAATCTCAAAATCTCCAGGCATGACAATATGGATATCATGGAAAGGTATTTTTTACCAGAAGGTAGGTGGGAAAATAAAAACCTGTCCTGTTTCCAGTTCCCTCTTTTCTGTTGGCAACTAGAGTGCTATTATCCAGGATTGGCACCTTTTATCATTACCTCTACTTCCCTTTAATGAATGGTGTTAAAATATACTCAAACTAACTACAGAAAGCCAATCTCTGGAAGTAAAATAAATTCCGTCGCTCTGAAGTGTAGGCAGGACAAGGAGACAGACACTTCTGGATGGTCAGACTGGATTTGCAAATAGTTTCTCTCTGTGTGCTGTGACAAACATTTTGGATGGGATTTTCCTTTTTTTTTCCCAGATGATGAGTTTGCCAATGGGGATATGCAGAGAACTTCGAAAAAGAGTGGTTTCTGTATGATTAAAAATATTAATTTAAAAAAAAAAAGAAGCTAGTTTAGATGTAAATATTGACCATTTAGTAAGATATATTTAGTAAGATAAATGCCACCTTGCCTTACTGTTGTATCTCTCATATAATATGGTTTGGACTGGTCCAGTGTCAGCCTCAAGAGGTGATTGCAGGATTTTTCTTGATTGTGCTGCAGCCTTTAAGAATACTGTGTAACCCTTACAGGAAACATCTGCTGAAGGATATATGCTGTAACACCAGTGGGCTTTACTGTAATGTGCCCAATTTTCTTGTTATGCCAGTTTTGTACATTAACATAATAACATAACTGTTGGTAGAGAGTCCAATAGGTCAGACTCAGATCCAGTATTTGTTACCAAAGATGACCTCATAGGTGACAATGAATGGCTTCTGTTCCTCTAGTAATACAGGATCTACCTACATGTTTTCTGCCCTTCTCTCATTTTCTCGCCATGTGGGTAGATTTTCCAAGGTTGGGATGGATTTTGTTCATTGCACTCAGCTAAGTCTATCAGTCTTGGGTGAAGCATAATACTGATTATTTACCCTCGCTTTTGAATTATATGCAGAAAGAGATGGGTTCAACTGAAGACCTTTACCTCTCTACACGAAAAGTGAAAGAGCTCTCTGTGATTGATGGCAGGAGAGCCCAGAACTGTGTCATTCTCCTTTCCAAGTAAGTGTGCTAAGCCTTAGCTCATACGATATGCCATGGTCAATGTAGAGGCAAGAGGGGATGGAATTAAACAAATGGACATGCTTCTTTTCCCAACTAGAACTGCTTTCTAATATATGCAGAACTTCACAGAAACCTCTCTTGCAGTGTCATAAAAGCATGTCTTTCTTAAGTATTAGCTCACTTAATAAACATATGTGAACACACATTTTGTGCTTTAAACAGATAAGCCTCAAGATTTGGCTGAAGACTCATCACCAGAAAAATATCAGAGCTCATAGGCAAATGAAAGCAGCTCTTTGGCAGTTCTTGCTTTTTACTCTTAAGTGTTATGCCCCCCCATGTCATTTGTCTCTGTCATATATGTTTTTTTCTAATGCTCTGAGCACTTCCCTGAAATACAGCAGAGCTGAGGGTGTTCATCTTTGTCAATTTTGACTTTTGATGGGAAAAGTGGTAAATGGAAGGAGATATGTTAAAGAATCAGGTCTCGTATTTGTAAATAAAGTTCTGGAAGCCAGGAGTTGCCTTTGCATGCTTCTGCAATGACTAATACCTTCAAATGCTGTGACATCAGGGCCCTCTATATGCTTTTCATGTCTTTCTGCCAACATGAGTACTAGGCAGGATGTCTGTCACTAAATACCAGATTTGTGCAGACAATGATCCACCAGAGAGAGCTGCCTTTCCTACCAGAGGGACAGCAGGGCTGGAGATGGAACCTGGCAAAGCTGTGGCAGTACTGAGCTGTACAACTGCATCACTGATCAGTAGAAAATGCAGGTTCGTGTGGATGTGATTGCTTGCCTGCTCTAGCAAGCTAACAGTTAAAAGCAAACTTGCAGCCAGACCACCAGGACTGGAATGAGTTCTTTCCATTGCTTAGTGAAACCCATGGAGGCTCTCATGATGCTACTTAGGTGGCATTAGCCTGTGTGTCAGCAGGAACCCCACCATCCAAACCAGCCATGAGGGAAGGCTTACATTTCTCTCTCTGCAACAGTTGCCAACGCATGTCCTCGCTGGTGCTGGCAGCTGACTGCAGGCTGTGGCAGATGAATGGGGAGGCACTGGAGCAACGGGATTTTCATGATGTTTGACAGACCTGCTGAATTGTGTCTGAGGTTTACACTAACTCATGTGAGCAGATGGGACATTTCCTAGAGGTGGTAACATAATGTGTGCAGGTGGCTAGGCTGAGAAGGATTCAGGAAGGTGGTCCGTGACTTGGTATGACACTAGATATTTGTTAAAATCTTCCATCTTCAGAACAAAAGCAGTGTGGACAGCAGCAGTACATGTTTTTCGCCATTCACCTCTTCTGCCATGCAAGTCTGGCATATTCTTGCCTAAGAGGAATCCTCTCTAAATAGAGAGAAAGGACAGTCTCTGTGGTTTGCCTTCCCTTCTGCTGGCTCCAGCAAAGTGGCAGGAACTTGCACTTCAGGGTACACAGCATGTGTTTGCTCTAGGTATGCCATGAAGGCAGTCCATTTCAAGCTGCTAGTCTGGGCTCAAATCAGAGTTGAAAAGCTGTGGTTTGTGACTGCCAATTTCTCCACTAGAAAATATCCTGGTCTTACTGGTAGCAGGCATAACGTGGATGTTAGCGATTTGGGGAATGAGCTTGCTGTCCCTAAGAAGCATGCTGGTTTACACTGTGCCCTGTTAACTTCACTGCACTGTGCTATGGGAAACACCAGTCAGCATAGCTATCACTGCCTTACATCATTTAATGTTTGTAACAGATAGTGTTACACTCAGCATATCAGAAATATATTACAGCGTGGCCCAGAGTTGCTATTCCTCCCAAACTTACCTTTAAACTAGGGAAGCAGAAATCTTCGGGATTGATGCCTTTTTCTGCTCTTTTTGCTCATACAGTTCTATTATTAAAGAGAGCAATTGGGCTGCTTGGCTACAGACAGTAATTGAAAGGGTTTTACAACCCCTTTGCAGTTATTTTTCATTACCCCACTTCTTCTTCCTTCAGGTTAAACCCTGAAGGTGAGGTGCTCCCAGCTAAATCAGCCCTGAATCCTGCCATGTCCTTGCTGCTGCTGCAGTACACCTTACATGTGTGTGAATGTGAGTGTGCACACATGTGCAGTTGAGAGAGGATTTAAAACCAGTGACAAACAAAGAGAGTTTGTGCAACTCTGAGCTGCAGCTCCAGCTTTCAGGTTGCCACAGTATCTGCCAACAGCTGTTTCCAGTTGACTCTTACTGTGCATATATCTCTGTAGTTTGTTCCCCCTTTGTTTACACTAAACTGTCATGTCCTTTAAAGTAAAATAGCTGCATGGGTTGGGTTTTCTTTCCCTCCACTACTCAAACGTTTTTGTTTTATTAACACTGTGTTAGAAGGGGTCAGGCAGAGCTCATATTTCATATGGTCCAACAAGCCAAAACCTACCTAGAGTGAGAAATTGATGTCTCTTGCTTTATTTTGCAGACTGGAGCATGGTAGGCTGAGAAGAGATGCAAATTGAATTGCTAGTTAATTTTTGCTGACAGTTAAGAGATTTGTAAACCTTCCTCCCCATTCTAATCTCTATTTTCATTTGAAAAAAGCTGTATTTCAAGTAGTTGATAGCAGCACCTTTCAGATTTCCTGCAGTAGAAGGATGCAATTTTCCTTGTTTGATGGAGTCTGGTGGATCCAAAGAGAAGCTCTGTTCCCTAAGCCAACTGTAAAGGTTTGAATAAGCACAAGACCAGTTTATCTCACAGTATTTCCAGTAGGCGATAATTCAACTAGGACATCGAAGAATCTGTCTGTGGTGAGTCCAGGTAAACAGGTGAGACCAGCTTCAAATCTGGCTTTCTTAATGGTGTTCCCAACATACAGTTATTTCTGTCACACTGGAAATCTGCTATCTCTCATGGATTTCCTGATGCCTTCAGTTTCTACCAGGCTGGAGATTTACTGTCAGACTTGTGTGGTCTGGAAGAACCATCCCACATCCCTGATTTTGCCTAGAAGCTGGAAATTTCTCTGACCTTTTTCACCAGGATGGCTTCTTCCCGGCTCCATTACTTAAGTAATGGATAGAATTTTCCCTGTCCTAGTGTTTTTGTCGTTCTGTATCTTTAAATGTTCTTGCAGAACATGCCCAAGATGTACTGAAATGCTCTGGAGGGGTGCAGTTCTGTGAGAGACATTACTGAGAAGAAAGCTCAATGTATACTTATGGAACTTTTTTGTGCAAGTTATCGTGCATGAATTCCAGCAAAATCATTATGTCGGTGTTCTCCTGAGATGTGTTTGTTATTCCTGTAGCCCAGCTAGTCAGCAGTAACCCTCTCAAGAGGCTGGAAACAGTAGGAGTGCTAGCAAAATGTCATAAAACCAGTACTAGCAAAAGGCCTCAGAAAACCTTTTTTGTATGTCAGTAGATATAGACCCTTTACCAAATGTGGTTTTCATGATTCAAACACATATCAATAAGGAAGAAGAAAAAGGATTTGTGCAATGTTTCCAACCAGAATACTAGAGACCGAGTATTTTTCTCACTTAGCTGTGCCTCCTCAGTGCTTCTAAACATGCTCAGTTCAGGCATTAAGAGGAAAAGCTATTTGGCCAATGTCAGTCTCAGTGTACTGACAGTGCTGTGCCTTTCTGCCATGTGACAATACAGTGTTCACCCTTATTTCAAGGTAGATTCCAGGCAACATGATTTTGAGGTATAGATTGTATCTTGATACAGAAACAGCTCATTGGACTTAGCAGTTCAGTTCCTCAGTGTGCTGTCTTGAAAAACACTATGCAATAAACAGTGTTTCCTTGGTTCCTCAAGCGATTTTTTGATTTTAAAGGAAGGTCCACAATAAATGGCTTTATCTGCTATTCTGAGTATAACAAACCCCAAGGTTAAACTGAGCACACCAGTCAGTACCATCCTGCCTTAGATCACAACTAGGAACTGATAGGTAGGGTTCTGGTAAAGGATGAACCACTGCATCATCAATATTTTACTGTAATTTCAGGTTTCCAAAGTTTGTCCCTGCTTTGCTCTGCCTGGCATAGAAAGACAGCCATCCCCAGACCCTTCTTGGTCATTCATGAAAATTGAACATATTTGGATACAAAGTATCTTGGTCATTCATGACCTTTTGCTGAAGGAAAAAAAGCCTGTTTCTTTATGCACTTGGCGGAATACTTTCCCAGGGAAGTGCTGAAAATTCACTGGTGGATTTCTTTTCCCAATGTGTTGCTATAATAGCAGAAGATGTACCTGGTAAAATGTCCCAGCTGTTGTCCCTCAAAGGTTAAGGCACTATGTTCTTCACAGGCAAGATGAGTTGGCAGCTGAGATAAGAGGATGTGAAAAGACTGACTGCATCTTTGTGCCTTCTTAGTGGATGCACAGTTAGACCAGCCTGACTACTGAATGCTTCTTAGAACAGGGAAACATCTTTTCCTGCCTTTATGGGATAGTGACAATGAGTACTCAAAAACACAGATATTTAACAGCCCCCAGATTGGCAGTAGTACAGAGCCTTGGGAGAGCTCAGGAGTTAAAGAAGCCTTATGTCCCAGTCACAGAGTTTGGGATTGAAATAACTAGTAGCCTATATGAAATGGGTTATGGAGATGGAAAGTCCTGCAGTCAGTAAAAGGTAAGATCTGTGTGAGCTACACCAACTAGCTAAGTATCAGTTAATGCCTTTTGGTGTCACATCTACTATTGTTGGCATGTTTTGGAAGCACTGTGGTTCAGTTCAGTTTGAATTAGAAAATGGCCTTGATACATGATAATCAGTTCTCTTCTCCAAGATAAAAGGAAGCATGGGATTGTGATCCCTGTGGTACGGGAGCTTAATGTAGCTGCAACAATGCTCCAGGTTCTCTGGTAGTAGGCAAGCATGCTTCTTTCTCAAGAGCTAAGCAAGATCGAAGGAACAAGCGCATGAAGTAACTCACTTTTTCCTCTGAGGGGGAAATGGTTAGTGAGCGACAAGTATCTGCTTTGATCCATGGGAAGAAGGAATGAAGGGGGGAGGTTACTGTGAGTTAAATCAATAGGTATATTTAAGGAGGAAAAATGAGCAAGCACTGGATGTCTGTAAGGGAAGTTGGTGTAAAACTGCAATGTCTCCCAGGCATGTTCAGAGTCAGACTGCCAGCTTTCTCCAAGAGGACAAAACAATAAACCACTTGATGTTTGCAAGTGAAGCTGGTGTTAAATCACCTGAGGTGTCCTGTGGAGATTAGTGATGAATTACCTTGCAGAGTCAATAGAGATCATTTATGGAGCCAGAGGGGATGGAGGGAGGCAGATTAAGTACCATATCAGAAGTTATTTGGGACTTGTTGATCTTTAACATTGCTTGAAAATGACTCAAGCAGTTGGACTTCCATATGCTGCCACCAGATGTATGGGTGAGGGAAGGAGGGACTACTCTCAGTAAAGATCCTTTTCCTTCCTCATCTGAGCATCAGGCTGCTGTTGAGCAAAACCAGTCAATATCTGTGCTATGAATGAATGCGCTGCAGCTGAGGAAAGGGGCACTGAACTTCCTTCTGATCACGTTTACTTCCTGAGTTCTGATGGCAGGATCCGTGAGTTGGTGAGGTGTTGTGCAGGGCAAATACAGCTTGAATTGTATGCTGCTCTGAATTGAGTTGTCTTCAGCAGCTGGAGGAAAAGTGCCTGGATCTGCAAAGCCTGTAAGAAGGTCATTGCAGATTTTCCACTAGATAGTGAAATGCAATTTCTGTAGTGTAAATTTTTGGGCCATAATTCCACTTTAATTTGCTGTCTGTCCTATATGAATTTTAGGCTCGGAGCAATGCCTCTATTCAGTTCTAAATGGAAAGATTTTACACATCTGCTTCAGGTTCCTCTTTAATCAGTTCACCTGTTTCTGTTTAAAAGCAGCACGTCTGTTCCACGTTACTCCTGGCCATCTTTAAGATCTACTGCATGGCTGGGCATGAGTTTTGAAAATACAAGAAGAATCACTTGATTAACGATTCTTTAGCCAGTTATTCAGCCATTTTTTAAGTGGGAGGATCCCTGTTTTGTGCTGTTGAAGCACAGCTCTTGAAATGCATCCTGCCTTGGAAGAGGAACAAACCCACTTTGGAACAGTAAGATTATTTTGCTGTAAATCCTTCTGCACTTGTAATTGGATTGATAATAACCTGGAATGTACACCTGCAGGCATTGTGACCCTGTTACAGGTCTGTAAGTGACTTAAGTTAAAATGCTTCTCGGCAGGGGGCTGACAGGCTGTCTGCTCCTCTCTACTGTGTGCTAAACCATTCTGCCAGAAGCTTTCCTGCTGATGGCAGGGGACAGCACTCATCCAAGAAATCCAAGTGTTTGTTTAAGTGTCTGTCCTTGAGGCTTTCAATTATTTTTGAATGGAAGATGTTTTAAAGTGTATTTAGTGCTGATGAATGGCAGCAAACAGGGAAGCTTGGAATCTGATGTCCTTGAGCTCCTAGACAGAACAGCAAATCAGCAGTAATGTGTGTTGCACCTTCTGTTGACGTACCTCAAACCTATCTATTTGGTTGTGTTTACTGCCTCCCCAGACACACACAGAGGTACTTGCACTGTGCAGTGGAGTGGTCAGTTTAGTAATTGCTCAAGTTATTTGCATGGAAAAAAAACATTAAACTTGCTCTCATTGTTTTTATCCTCAGGAAAAGTACCAACAAAATTTACCCACTCCCTGGTGTTCATGGGTTGGCCTCGTGTCTGACAGGCTGTGTGTCTGTGTTACAAGACACAGCTAATCTGCAGACTCCAGACTGTGCAAAATGTAAAGGTGTTCTCTAAAGGCAAAATAGCCAACAAAACGTAGCACTTTGAAAACTGCAGAACCAAATTTTCTGGGCATGTGTGTATGTGTCTGCTAGGAGCCAGGCCCACACCCACTAGTATGCTTCTCGGCCCTCATGTGGTCGCAGTGTTTGATCAGTTCAGGGTCACACAGCCATGGACTTGACAATTTGTTATTATTAAAGCCAAAAGAAACCCTTCAGTTTTGTGATTGAGATTGTAGAGCTTTATGCAGAACCCCATGTTCTGAGGTTTGTTGTTTTGATCCTCAGTCAAACTGGTCATCTAAACGAAAAAGTTTCCAGCCTTTTCACTGTAAAGCATCTAATCCTTATACCTCATACATGCATGGCCCAATTATATAGCTTTTCTGGAAATACAGTAGCTTTATCTTAGCTGGTATCACTTTGGCCTACTTGTCAAAAATAGAAACAATGACCAGCTAGGAACAGAGCGAGAACAATTAGTTCAGAGGTGTAATATGCAAAAGCTTTTGAATGTCTGCTGATTAATATTTTAGTTTCCAGCTGTTGGTTATATTGAGCAATATTAAAATCTTTTAAGTCTCTTAGATTTAGTAATATTAGTCTGTAAAACACTCTTTTGCTTTTATCTAGTTCCAAAAATATGATTCTCTCCAAATGGCAATAGCAATGTGAAATTTCAACATGGAATTTCTTAGCACTGAAGACAAAAACATTCTGCCTCATGCATCAGCCCATCTCTCATTCACATTTGCATTTTCTCTTTCTGCTGTCAATTAATTATATTGATTGTAGAAGGTTCATGGAGACTGCAGACTTCACTCCTCAAATATTTCTTTTCACACTTTCCTGGTTTAGTCACAGAATTGAGATTTTCTTGTGGATAGCCTTTCCTTTATGGTCCATTTGGTCCTCCTCTACTCTCCTGAAATGACTAATGAGGGTGCCACGGTTAGGAGTGGTGGGGTAGAATTTGTCAGTTGTGCATTTCTTCAATGACATCTGTGCTGAGAACCACCAAGTTCATTTCATATAATCTATCAAGGTATCTCTCAATAATCACAAATGTTGATGACTTCTGTCTGCCCTGGATTTCAAGTGGAGACCTTGAGAGCCTTTTTTTTTTTGATTCTGTGTTTTGTTGTAACTGGTGACCCCTATTCATCGCACACAGATGGACAGGGGTAGTTGGGAAGGAGAGTGTAATTTTAAAACCTCAGATAATATTAATAAGCTATTTTTTTCAGAGCACTTTCATATTGGATGAGAAACATGGATATGTAAAGACTGTTAATTCCTTCTTCAGCTTTGACTGCTAGCAGAACAAACTTACCTAACACAACCAGTCTTCTTACAAGAAACTCTGTTCTCAGATCTGCAAGGGAAAGAACAGTCCCAGTACTTGTTACCTGGGAGATGTTTTAATATTCACAAGCTGGGGTGTTACATGGGCTTATAGTCACAAGTCACATAGATTCAAAGGGTTTACTGTAGAATCATAGAATCATAGAATAGTTAGGGTTGGAAAGGACCTTAAGATCATCTAGTTACAACACCCCTGCCAGGGGCAGGGACGCCTCCCACTAAACCATGCCACCCAAGGCTATGTCCAATCCAGCCTTGAACACCGCCAGCGATGGAGCATTCACAACTTCCTTGGGTAACCCAGTCCAGTGCCTCACCACCCTCACAGTTAAGAATTTCTTCCTCATATCCAGTCTAAACTTCCCCTGTTTAAGTTTGAACCCATTACCCCTTGTCCTATCACTACAGTCCCTCATGAAGAGTCCCTCCCCAGCATCCCTATAGGCCCCCTTCAGATACTGGAAGGCTGCTATAAGGTCTCCATGCAGCCTTCTCTTCTTCAGGCTGAACAGCCCCAACTTTCTCAGCCTATCTTCATATGGGAGGTGCTCCAGGCCCCTGATCATCCTCGTGGCCCTCCTCTGGACTTGTTCCAACAGTTCCATGTCCTTTTTATGTTGAGGACACCAGAACTGCACACAATACTCCAAGGGAGGTCTCACAAGAGCAGAGTAGAGGGGCAGGATCACCTCCTTCAACCTGCTGGTCACACTCCTTTTGATGCAGCCCAGGATACGGTTGGCTTTCTGGGCTGTGAGCACACACTGCCGGCTCATGTTCATTTTCTCATCAACCAAAACCCCCAAGTCCTTCTCTGCAGGACTGCTCTGAATCTCTTCTCTGCCCAACCTGTAGCTGTGCCTGGGATTGCTCCAACCCAGGTGGAGGACCTTGCACTTGGCATGGTTAAACTTCATCAGGTTGGCATCAGCCTACCTCACAAGCATGTCAAGGTCCCCCTGAATGGCATTCCTTCCCTCCAATGCATCAACTGAACCACACAGTTTGGTATCATCAGCAAACTTGCTGAGGGCGCACTCAATCCCACTGTCCATGTCACCAACAAAGATGTTGAACAAGACCGGTCCCAACACCGATCCCTGAGGGACACCACTCGTTACTGGTCTCCAGCTGGACATTGAGCCATTATATTTAAAGAACTTAATGAGGGAGGTATCTGATATGGGGGAAGTTGGAAGTTGATCTTTGAGGCTCTGATTGTTCTTAATAATCTAATTTTTGGTATCTAATGTTTCATAGGATCATAGAATAGTTAGGGTTGGAAAGGACCTTAAGATCATCTAGTTCCAACCTCCCTGCCAGGGGCAGGGACCCCTCATACTAAACCATGCTACCTAAGGCTCTGTTCAACCTGGCCTTGAACACCGCCAGGGTTGGAGCATTCACAACTTCTCTGGGCAACCTATTCCAGTGCCTCACCACCCTTACAGTAAAGAACTTCTTCCTCATATCCAATCTAAACTTCTCCTGTTTAAGTTTGAACCCGTTATCCCTTGTCCTATCACTACAGTCCCTCATGAAGAGTTCCTCCCCAGCATCCCTACAGGCCCCCTTCAGATACTGGAAGGCTGCTATGAGGTCTCCACACAGCCTTCTCTTCGCCAGGCTGAACAGCCCCAACTTTCTCAGCCTATCTTCATACGGGAGGTGCTCCTGATCATCCTCGTGGCCCTCCTCTGGACTTGTTCCAACAGTTCCATGTCCTTTTTATGTTGAGGACACCAGAACTGCACACAATACTCCAAGTGAGGTCTCACAAGAGCAGAGTAGAGGGGCAGGATCACCTCCTTCAACCTGCTGGTCACACTCCTTTTGATGCAGCCCAGGATACGGTTGGCTTTCTGGGCTGCGAGCACACACTGCCGGCTCATGTTCCTCATCTGAAGAGGATAAAATATATGATCTATAAAATATTTGCTTTGGAACTGATTCATTCATCTTACTGAATATTCTAGAATAACAGCTTCTTACTAGAGCTTTCCATGGTTCTTTTGTAACTTTTAAGTGCCCCTTTTTGGGCTTCCTACTTTCTGAAATTGTCAGAGTCACTTAAGCTTTGCACTAATGGTCCAATGTTGATACTGTTGAAAGGCTGAAGCTGACTAATGAAGAAATCAGACAAGCAATCTTGAAGATGGATGAACAAGAAGATCTAGCAAAAGATATGCTTGAGCAGGTGAGAAAGTTTGCAATCGGATATATCTTATACTGAAGTCCCTCACTGCCCTTTTTTCCCCTAAAGTGAATAGATGTACTGGCTCTGCTGGCATGTCTGCAGATCTGAACTTAGCCCCATGATGACAGTGAAGCACATGAGAGCACAAGGAAAGTCTTTCTCCTAGTATTGTCAGATATACCTTCCTTGTGTAACTCTGTATCGGGTTGATTTCATAAGTTTTCTCTTCTTGATGCAAAATATGCGTGGTTACTATTGGTATGAGGTTTCCTTTCTTGTCTTCTTCCCACCTGTGACTTGTCCACAATTTTCCCCATCTATTCTTTATACTGCTGATTATTTTTTATCATTCTTCTTTTTTCTTTTTCTTAATTTCCCTTCCCTATCTGCAGCTTTTCCATTGGGAAATGTCATGAACCAGGTCTTTTAAGTCAGTGGTTAGAGCTGAGACTTGAAGAGATCTTACATTCTAACTAGAAGGGTTAGAAATGGAGTCAGGGTCTCCTGTTCCCTGCAGCTGGTTCGCCTGACAAATGTGATTCCTTCTTTGTGTGCAACCACAGTATTTAATCATGTACAAAAAAGATCTTCCATTTTAAATTTATAGCCTACTTGTCATCTGAATGCTCACAGCTGCTCTAGAAGTCACTGCAGGCTTCTGATGCTCCACACCTGTGAATATCATATTTTGGGTAGGATAAAATATTATAAAGCAAAGTGCTTGATATGCCTTGTGAGCAGTTCTTGTGGGTGTGTGCTGAGGCTGTGTGCGTGGCAGTATTTCTAACCATACTAAAGCACAACTACCACCAGATATGTCAAAAATCCATCAAACTATGCTTTTAAGGTCAACATATGGATAGCAGTCAGTGTCAGACACATACCTAGTCACTTGGTTATTGTTTATTGTTTCATCAGAGTAGGGCAGACCCAAGAGAGAGATAGATGAGGCTTTGTGTGTACTCTAGGATAGGCACGATGAGTACTTCACACTGAATAGGTGTCGTGGTTTAAGCCACTATAATTCACACAGGTCTCTCACTCACTCCCCCCTCTTTCTTCCCCCCAGCTCCAGGGGGGAATGGGGAGGAGAATTGAAAGAATGCAATTCCCACAGGTTGAGATAAGAACAGTTTAGTAACTGAGGTATAACACAAATCATTACTGCTACCACCAGTAGTAATAATGACAAGGGAAATACAAGGAAGGAGAATACAACTTCTCACCACCCGATACCAAGCCCGACCCAGCTGCAAACCCCCCACCCTTCCCAGTCTCTGCCCTCCGTTTTTACATCCTGGGCATGACGTGCTGTGGTGTGGAATACCTCTTTGGCTAGTTTGGGTCAGGTGTCCTGTCTCTGCTTCCTGCCGGCTTCCCCTCCTCCCTGGCAGAGCTCACGAGGCTCAGAAAGTCCTTGGTCAGACCAAAACATTACCAAGCAGTAACTGAAAACACTGGTGTTACAAGCGCTGTTGCCAGGCCGAAAGTCAAAAACACAGCGCTGCACCAGCTATCAAGGAGAAAAATGACTGCTACTACTGAACCCATGACAATAGGACACATCATGCTTTTTTTGCAGAAATCTAAACTCCAAGTAATGCTGTGGGAATCAAAGTTCTCTCAGTACTTCCCCTTGGATAAGTTACAATAGCAGTTGGCCTTTAGGATGTAGAAATGGGAAATTCCCCATAGAGTTAAAAATTAATCTAATGGGGTCAGTGAGGGATAAAGACAGAATGGCAAGCAGAGGTTTAAAAAAGGTCAGTTTTGTATCCACAGCTGTGCTATTTTGAAGTTATAGTCACATGGCTGTGTCAACCTAATGCTTCCCCATGGTAGCACAGTAATCTGAGGGCCCTCTGTCTCTCCATCAGGGTGTTTTGTGCTTCACTCTCCCTTTCTCTTTTTCCCTGGACCTCTTATCTCTGTGTTTGGTTTGTGTCTGTCACTCCAGCTGCTGAAGTTCGTTCCTGAAAAGAGCGATACCGACCTGTTGGAGGAGCATAAACACGAAATTGAGCGCATGGCCCGGGCAGATCGTTTCCTCTTTGAAATGAGCAGGTCTGTTTGATACATTATGGGAAAGTGCTCAAAGGGCTTCTTGGAAGCAGCTGTAATTGTTTTTGAAAATGGATCATATGGCACTGAAGGGGAATATGCAAGAGATCATGGGCCAGCATTATACCCTGCATTTGACAGAAGCCCACAAACGTTACAAATATTTCCATTCATTACACAAACTTTTTATTGACGATAAGCACTTTCCGTGCTGTCATTTAAGGACCCGTCCCCTGATGACAAGCAGAAATTTGCCTCCTCTGACTAAACTTGTTCACTAAAAGGAATTCAGATCCAACTATCAGATGTAGTATAGCCAGGAGTCAGGATTTCATATAGTTCCGTGTTTCCATTCAACTATCTCATCCTCTTACCTTTTTTCTTGTTCCAACTTTGCTGCACCCCTGATCAGGATTAACATCTTGTTCTGCTAATTGAGATGCAGCTGGCATCTCCCATGAGTCTCGTATTTTGAGAGCAATGGGAATTCCTCCAGCTGCTTTTCAGTTGTGATCAAAATATGCCTTGAGTTCCCCCATTTTCATAACAAGGTTAATTATGTAGTGTCAGGTGTTTGAACTATGTCTGTAATCCCATGCATAGGCCTTGTGGGACTGAGCATCCAACCATTAGATTACATAGGCAGTATACTGGCTCTGTGCTTAGAAGTACAATTCCAGTTCACTGTTGGCTTTCCTCTGCCCTTCCTGCAGAATTGACCACTATCAGCAGCGGCTGCAAGCATTATTCTTTAAGAAGAAGTTTCCAGAGAGGCTAGCAGAAGCAAAACCAAAAGTGGAAGGTATGGTTAAAGCTTTTGCTAAGAGTTGGGTAAAGAGAGGCTTGTGTTCAAAGGACGTGCTGTTACAAGTGTGGGATGATTGTGGAGCCAGTGAGTCTGAGGCATGTCATGTGCTAAGAAATTAATTCTGTCTAACAGTCTTCTTTCACCCATTGAATTAATGTAGTCATCTTCATGACTGTTACACTGTAAATATGAACTGTCAGATGTGGCAATGTGCTGCTAGGCTGTCCTGAGCTGCCAAAAGGTTTCATGGCCTCTTTGTGCAGGTCAGCCTTCCCTTCTCACCCTCAAATCCTTGCACCTTACCTCTCCTTGGGGAAGTCATAATAGATGGCTCAGGTCAGTGGTATTCTGGGAATGTGTAACTTACAAGGAGGGAGGTGTATGGCTTCTGCACCACATCCATGGTTATTGCAGGGAAGAGGTGAGTATATCCTGTTCTGCTCAAGTCTTTTCCCTGTTCTCGCTAGCTATGTTTTTAGAGTGTGAGGTCCAGGAGCACAGCCTTGCTCCTGGATTCAGATGAACATCCTGCAGTCTAGATGTAGTGCATCTTCTTTCCCATTCTCCGGGTTCTGGGTGTATGGGTGCAAGAAGGACAATACACATACAGACTGTGTTGCAGCATTTGCTGGGCAATAGTCAGATGAGCATTTTAAGGTACTTTGAATTATAGGGCCCAGCATGTTAAAAACAGCCACTGTGCGCAATAACCTGTTCTTTTTATTTCCTCTTTTCAAGCCATTCTTCTGGCATCCAAAGAACTCATCCGAAGCAAGCGTTTGAGGCAACTCCTGGAGGTAGTTCTGGCCTTTGGAAATTTTATGAACAAGGGCCAAAGGGGAAGTGCTTATGGCTTCAAAGTCTCCAGCCTGAACAAAATTGCAGATACCAAATCCAGCATAGACAGGTATG
The DNA here is from genome assembly GCA_028858755.1 of Ara ararauna. Lineage (NCBI taxonomy): Eukaryota > Metazoa > Chordata > Aves > Psittaciformes > Psittacidae > Ara > Ara ararauna. The sequence continues at coordinate 104,955,669 of CM054379.1, forward strand.
CTAGAAGGCTGTAAATGAGTTAGTTACTGTGCTGCTGCATTTCTTACCATTGTAATGAAAGCAGGTTTGGTTTTGTTTTTTAGCTCCGTAGACCATTTAAAATAATGTCAGATTTGGCATTTGAACAGTGTTTTACACTCTAAAAGATCCTGCAGCAGTTAAGACCAGCTATTAACACAGCATTCAAGTTCTGCTGTTTCTTTGGATATTGCACATCTGTTGCTGGACTGTGTTTCTGCAGCACTATGCAGAGATGACAAAAGTAGTTTTTCACAAATAACTGAAATAAGTTTTGTGGGGAGGGAGGATTTCTATGGAATTTGCCCTTTATACCAAAGCTTTATGGCCATGGTTTTGCTAAAAAGAAAGCACAAAAAACTCTGATGACAGTTATATCTCCTGTGAAACATGGCATGTGTTTCTGATGCAGGACTGTCATAAACTGGTTCTCTACCTCCACCAGTAATGGAACCATAATGCATAGCTTAGGGAGACTGAGTAGTATCTAGAGCAGTTAAGGAAAATAGTTGCTTTTGGAAAAGAAAGTGGAGTTTACTATTTATGGACATGGGCTACCCCATGTTTTGCCCCACATCCCCATACTAGTTCTGGAAATTAACTGAGCTATGACTGGCGAGACAATACTATTTTTGGGCTCCAGCAGCATTAAGATTTTCCTTGTAGGTCTTCTATACTATTTCTTACTAACTAACACCTTCCTTGACTTGTGAGACCTGCTGAGACCATAGTTGTGGTGAAATGATTGAAGGCTGTGACAGAATGAGTGATAGCAGTAAGTAGCCATGGGAAATTCATCCTTGCCTAACAGAGTTCTGTTTTGATTACCACGATGTTCTTTCTGCATTCCAAGGTTAACACTTGTGTCACTAGTCTTGAACATTTTTTGCCTTAATGTAGCTTGGTTTGATTTTTCATATATTGAATGTCCTGTGCAAATTCTGTTCTCTCACCAGTTCCCAGCACCCAGGCTCTAGTCTGCGTGAAGCAGTGGCCATCTGCTGTCTTGCCTGTCAGTTAACCACATAACACTCACCTCAAGCAGCTGTTATAGCTGGCTGTTCTCTCTACACACAAAATTCAGTAATGTAAAATTCATCATTTACTTTACAAAATTTCTTAAACCTTCTCTTGCATCCCCCGTATACCTCATCTCTAACCACTTCTACTTGAGCTGCCATTGTTCTTAGTGAGCCTGACCACTACTCGTAAGTATAGCTGTTTCATTACTGTAGTTTTCAGCTTTTTCAGTCCTCAAGAACCTTTTCTTAGTTAACTCTTAGGTTTTATTCACGTAGCCTCTGAGAACAACTCACTTCTCCCTTATGAGTTAATGTCACTTTAGTACTATTAGTTGTTAATTCCCTGAAGTATCTGGGGACAAATATTATACTGTGTTACACAATTCTCTTTTTTGTTACACCATTTACACAGATGGATGGAAGCATGCTGGTACTTCCAGAGTAAATCACGGCACAATATATTGCTTGAGGTTTTAGGAAGGATGTTTCATAAAAAGCTAATTCATTTCAGTCTGTGATACTTTTCTTTCAGTTACAGAGCTGCTAACTGCTGATATATTGTTTGTTTTGATCATTCAAGCACATTTCCTACCCAAATATTTTTCACTGATTTGTCACAATCCTTCCACCATGCTTTTCCTTCTTTCTCATTTCTCCCTTTTTTTTTTTCTTTAGAAACATTACACTTTTGCACTACTTAATTATGATCTTTGAAAAGAATTATCCAGATATCCTGGATATTCAGTCTGAGTTGCAGCATCTTCCAGAAGCAGCAAAAGTCAAGTAAGTCCAGCGCTGTTGCTTGCTCCCAGAGCTGGAGTTTCTAGTGATTTCTGTTAACTCAATGATCGTTAGCTTTTTCATTGCTGTTTTCTAGACCCATGGCCAGCCTTACAGCTGAAATGCCTTTGGTCACATCCTTGATATGATTAACAATTAATTATTGTTAATAATCAACAATTATTAATTGTAATTGATTAATTATTGCTAATAATTAATAAAACTATCAGAGACTTTTGGTCCAAAAACATCTGTAAATAGCTAGGGAACTACTCCAGGTAATGAAAGACAAGTGAAAAAATAAATGTAGGTTTATACTTAGAGGAATTTATTAAGGCTTTCATGGTGTTTTTGAGATGTAAACTACTACTCACCAAATACTTGCAGGAGATGCCTACCTATTTACTAATGGGTACTACCTAGTTTGGGGTTTTTTTCTTTAAAGTCCGATAAAAAAAATGTTTTTATATGATGAGCAGAAATTCAGTAGAACACTTGTGTCTAGAGAAGCATGTATTAACAGAGTTCTATGCTCAGTTACAATGTAAGCTTGCATGGACTACCATATGGTAGAAACGCAGATGGGAAAAACGATGTTTGGACTCTGAGGAAGTAAAAAATCACAAGTAAGTGTACTGCTAACGGGATTTAGTAGTTAAGTAGTTCAAGAATCATACGTAGAGATAAACTGAGACCCCAGTAATGTGTGTGGTAAAGCTGGGGTCCTTGCTTATGCTTATTATTGCAAGCTGCCCATGTGGCATACACTCCTTGTTGGAGGGTCAGGCTCAGCAGAGCAGGTGTTCTGACAGCAACCTCTTCTCTTCTTCCCAGGAAAATCCTGATCTTCAGTATGACCACAGGCAACCAGGGTCTGCCTCATATCTCATACAAACAGCAGCACAGATCATTAACCAGACCCCTTCCCCTCACTCCTAATCATTTGGCATGGCTTGTGCCAGAGGCCAGATACCACACTTGATGGGCCAATGGTCTGTTCTGCTTCACAGCTCCTGTATTCTTGAGTAACACTGCTCTTTTTGTTCTGTCTGCCCTGTGTCTGTCTCCTGTGCAGCCTGGTAGAGCTGGAGAAGGAAGTCAACAACATAAAGAACGGATTGAAAGCTGTTGAAGCTGTAAGTATCTGAAGGTTTGCAAAGTTCCATACTTAAAATATCTCACTCAGAATCAGGAGCACTATATATTTTATGATAAGAGAAAGGGGCCTTTCTTTTTCCATTCCTTTCCATTCTATTCCAGAATGCATTAACCAAGTAAAAAAAAATTAAAAGCTTCTCATATGGAGCTCCTGCTGATGACCTTAGCAGAGTTAAGCCTAATGAAAAGCTTGTTTGATCTCAGCCTGGAAAGTCAAAGGACAGTTTGACAAATGATATGGACTGGAAGAAGAAATAAAATTCTTGCTCCTTACTGAGGGATGTCTGGCTGCTGAGCAGGTGTTTCACTTGGCTCTTGAAGTAGTAGTAAACAGCAGCTGCACTTCTAAATGCAACCCTAACCTATCCTAAGCACTTCTTGGTAAGGATAAACTGGTTAAAGATGAGGGAGCTGAGCTGATAAGGAAAGCAACAATGGTGGTATTTTCTGCTGTTAATGAAAGTCTTTTAAGCTAGACTTAGCTTGCCTGTGTTCTGTTTATACTTACATAGTGCAGAGCCTTACATCTGAACATGGAACTGTACAAATGGTGTACTGTTAAACAAGGGTTAAAGCTGAGGGATGGGCCCAAATGCTCCCTGGAGCCACAAGTTCCTTTGTCAGCTGTCGTTCCCCTCCCTGGAAGCCTGCATTAATTAAGCTCTTGATTTTGTTCCTGGGGAAAGACTCCAGTCTAACTGAGACAGGAGAGCACACAGCATGACACCATGTTTGGTGGAAGGAGGTAGGAACTCTCATATCTGCCTCTTGCTCATGTCATTGACATGTGCATGGCTTTGAACAACCCCATGCTTTCCAACCCTAACTAGCCTGATTCTGTGATTTGCCTCCTCTTTGTGAAATGGCAGCTACAAATAGCCGCCATTCTTAGAAGGTCTGATGCGAGAAATGTCAAATTAGTGTTTGCACAGCAGTTGAAAAGTAAACTTTAACACTAAAGTCATTCTGTTGTCTCTGTCCCCTAATGTCTCCCATCATCTGCACAGATAAATACATTCTGACCCTAAGAACATCATTCTGTTTCTCTGCAAATATAGAAACAAAATCCTACAATTAGGGTGGTACTGGCATCTCTTGCTTGTTGGATATACTAAGGGAATCGTACTGCTGAGAGGCAAGGCAGAGGTCTGCAGAACTCTAGAAAGTACCTGATATGTTTAACTTTCTTTGCCCTTTCACACAGGGTTTTATGAGACACACTTTTCAGAATCCCTTTGTGTTTCACCTGTCTTTTTCAACTCATGTCAGTTTAATGCTAGTTTAATGTTCTAGTGGTGCATTTGAGATGGGGAACATTCTGCACTGGGACTGCTGCAAAGGGTTCAGTTGCTGGGAGTTGCATTGGGTGGTTTCTGCACAAGGATTACCTATGTACAGGGAACTAACACAGGACCCTTCAGTCCTCCTCATTCACTGTGGGACAGACAATGATGACTTAATTTTCCTTTTATCTGGCCTGAGTTTGGTTGGGCTCTGGGGGTAGAGGAAGGGATATTTGGCCTGTCAGCAACAACTGTCCTCAACAGTTCATCATGTAATTAGCCAGTGATCTTCCCACAAAAAAAAAACAACTTTCTAAAGCTTATTTCTGGGTTGTTGAGGTAAGAGACAGCGCAGCAATGAGCAAAGATACTTTTGCATCCATGGAGTGCAGTGCTTGAGCATTAAAAGCACCTGTAGGGGAAGGCTGACATGGAGTTCATGTCATGAAGAGAGGCCAAGTTTTGATTGGGACCCACAATTCCCCCCCATTGAAATGTGAGTGCCTACTTCTGTTTTACTTTGTGTGACTGCATTACTTGTTTTGCCTTTACAGCCAATTTTTCTTTTCTTTCCCAACATGGGTTCCATGCACAACCTTTCCTCCCCATTTAATAGCCATCTTCCCGCCTCACTGTTCTCCCTGCCATGGTATTTTTCGACTGGAGCTGCCAGCACCTCCCAGTCTGCTTGCTCAATTCGTGGCTTTTTGGCGTGCAAAAAGCAGCACTATAGCAACAACAGAAGATAACTATCAGGTGGAAGGTGGAGGAGGGGAAGACGCGATTCTTGATTCCATTCCAGTGTGTTCTTACCACAGCCTTGGCTCCAGTGACTGAGAAGTTTTTTCAACGCCCCTTAAGAATAGAAAGCTAAAAATAGTTTCACAGTCAGATGTCCTTAAAGGTACTGTTAACACATTGCCTTCCTGGGCTGGAAGATTCTTTGTAAAAATAAGACACAGTGATTTTCAGTAGGTGCATGCAGCTGTTGCCTTTGTGTAGGATGGTCCCAGAAGGACAACTAAGTAGTTCTTGGTCTTCTCCAAATCAGGAAGTGAATTCTGTCAGCAGAGCCCTTCTCTCACACAGCAAGAAGATAATAACAACTGCTTGAGAAACCAGTGCTATGCCTGTATGTGCAATCTCTCCAGAGAATCAGCAGCCCAGCCCCAAGGAGCTTCTCCTAGCTTCTCCTGTTATGCTGTTATGATTAGTATATACCATTTCTAGAAGATACAGATGAGTTTCTTATTCTCTGGAATCACTCTTGGGCTGATTACATAATCATGCTGGTTAGTTGTGTTTTGTTGGTTTTTATTTCGGAAGAATTATTCTGCAGGGGAGGACTGAATTTGAAACTGAAGGGCAGGCCACCTAATCTAAGTTCGCTCTCCAGTAACATCCCAAGTGCCATGGCTTTCAACAATGTGTAAGATGATAGAACTGTTTTACCCACCTGCTTGAGGAGAGGGGAAGAGAGGGTAGAGCAACTTTCAGCTAAAATTAACTTATAAATTACAGTGGGTAAAAAGTGGTTGAGAAAAAAAATATGAATGATTCTTAGAAGCATGTGAAGTGATATTTCTTGTATGCATAAAGTCCAATTCAAACTAATTGTTACGTAGGAACAATTCATTGCAAAGTGATATAAATGAGTCGTGCTCCCAGCACCATCCCTTGTGATGTGTTTGGAAAACAAGTGTAAAAGAGAATGTAACATAAAGCATGGGAAGCAGCACTTTGCAGGCCCTTGTGCTCATGGGGGACTTCAACCACCCTGATATCTGTTGGAGGGTTGGTACGGCCCGGCACAAGCAATCCAGGAAGTTCCTCGATTGTGAGGAAGACAGCTTCCTTCTGCCAGTAATAGAGGAGCCGACAAGGAGAGGTGCCATGCTTGATCTCATCCTCACCAACAGGGAAGGGCTGGTTGGAAATGTGATGCTCCAGGGCAGCCTCGATTGCAGTGATCATGAGATGGTCAAATTCAAGATCAGTGAGAAGAGCGTGCAGCAAGCTCACTGCCCTGGACTTCAAGAGAGAAAACTTTGGCCTCTTTCAGGAACCTGCTTAGTAAGGTTCCATGGGATATAGCCCTAGAGGGCAGGGGGCCCAAGACTCATGGTTGATATTTAAGGTTCACCTGCTGCAAGCTCAGGAGCGATACATCCATGCTAGAAGAAAGTGCTGCAGGAGGGCCAGGAGACCTCCTTGGATGGATAAGGAGCTGCTGAGGAAACTTCAAAGGAAAAGAGAGGCTTATAAAAGACGGAAGCAAGGACAGGTGGCCTGGGAAGAATACAGGGATGTTGTCCGGGAAGCTAGGGATCAGGTTAAGAATGCTAAGGCCCAGTTAGAATTAAACTTGGCCAGGGATGTTGAGGATAGCAGGAAGGGATTCTATAGGTACACTGCAAATAAAAGTCAGACTAGGGACAACATGGGCTGTCTCCAGAAGCTATCAGGAGAACTGGCTACCCTGGATTTGGAGAAGGCTGAGGTTCTTCATGACTTCTTTGCCTCAGTCTTCACCGGAAAATGCTCTGACCACACCACCCAAGTTTTGGAAGGCAGAGTCAGGGACTGAGAGAATGAAGACCCTGGGCCCACTGTAGGAGAGGATCTGGTTTGAGACCATCTTAGGAACCTGAACGTGTAGAAGTCCATGGGACCTGATGAAATCCATCCGCGGGTCCTGAAGGAGCTGGCAAATGAAGTTGCTAAGCCACTGTCCATCATATTTGAAAAATCATGGCAATGAGGTGAAGTTCCCAATGACTGGAAAAAGGGAAATATAACTCCCATTTTCAAGAAGGGGAAAATGGATGAGCTGGGGAACTACAGACCAGTCAGCCTCACCTCTGTGCCTGTCAAAATCTTGGAGCGGATTCTCCTGGAAGGCATGCTGAAGCACGTGAAAAACAACAAGGTGGTTGGTGACAGCCAGCATGGCTTCACTAAGGGGAAATCCTGCCTGACCAATCTGGTGGCCTTCTCTGATGGGGCTACGGAACTGATGGACAGGGGTAGAGCAGTTGATGTCATTACCTGGACTTGTGCAAAGCGTTTGACACTGTCCCACATGACATCCTTGTCTCTAAGTTGGGGAGACATCAATTTGATATGTGGACCACTTGGTGGATAAAGAACTGGCTGGATGGCTGCACGCAAAGAGTTGTGGTCAATGGCTCAATGTCCAGCTGGAGACCAGTAACAAGTGGTGTCCCTTGGGGATCGGTGTTGGGACCGGTCTTGTTCAACATCTTTGTTGGTGACATGGACAGTGGGATTGAGTGTGCCCTCAGCAAGTTTGCCAATGACACCAAGCTGTGTAGTTCGGTTGATACGTTGGAGGGAAGGAATGCCATCCAGAGGGACCTTGACATGCTTGTGAGGTGGGCTGGTGCCAACCTGATGAAGTTTAACCATGCCAAGTACAAGGTCTTACACCTGGGTTGGAGCAATCCCAGGCACAGCTACAGGTTGGGCAGGGAAGAGATTCAAAGCAGTCCTGCAGAGAAGGACTTGGGGGTGTTGGTCGATAAAAAAATGAACATGAGCCGGCAGTGTGTGCTCACAGCCCAGAAAGCCAACCATATCCTGGGCTGCATCAAAAGGAGTGTGACCAGCAGGTTGAAGGAGGTGATCCTGCCCCTCTACTCTGCTCTTGTGAGACCTCACTTGGAGTATTGTGTGCAGTTCTGGTGTCCTCAACATATAAGAGACATGGAACTGTTGGAACAAGTCCAAAGGAGGGCCACGAGGATGATCAGGGGACTGGAGCACCTCCCATATGAAGATAGGCTGAGAAAGTTGGGGCTGTTCAGCCTGGAGAAGAGAAAGCTGCGTGGAGACCTCATAGCAGCCTTCCAGTATCTGAAGGGGGCCTAGAGGGATGCTGGGGAGGGACTCTTCATTAGGGACTGTAGTGATAGGACAAGGGGTAACAGATTCAAAATTGAACAGGGGAAGTTTAGACTGGATATGAGGAAGAAATTCTTTACTGTAAGGGTGGTGAGGCACTGGAATGGGTTGCCCAGGGAAGTTGTGAATACTCCATCGCTGGCGGTGTTCAAGGCTGAATTGGACATAGCCTTGGGTGACATGGTTTAGTGGGAGGTGTCCCTGCCCCTGGCAGGGGTGTTGTAACTAGATGATCTTAAGGTCCTTTCCAACCCTTTTGAGCCAGAAACTACTTTTGAGCCTGAAAGAAAGTATCTTGCAATTTATTTTTCTCTTCTTTCTGTAGCTAGTGGACAAATAGAGCTTACTCTCCTGTGGTTTTATGTGTTGGGTTTTTTTTTTTTTCTTCATAAATCTTCTTGTCATAATAGCCCCAGTTTATAAGTGTGAATTTTATGATTCCAAGCTAATGTTTATTGGTTAGCAGGGTTCTAGCAAGCGTTGCACCTGACATCTGTCTGCTTGTTCTTCAGTGGGAGAACTAATTTTGATGTCTTTTTGCTGCCTACCTAGTGCTTTTCAGAGAACTAAAGGGGAGATCCAGAGCTAGGAGCTATATAGATTATTCACACATGTACACATTTCCCCAAGAATACAGCTTTTGAGTCACCATGAGAAGAGAAGGTGGAGGGAAACTCACTATTAAAAATTCCAAATTCACTTGCTATGCAATCTGAATCCTCTATTATTTGTCTTTTTTCACAGGAAAAATAAAATGCAGCATTTAATATACTTGATGCTTAGATTATAAAGTTGCCTTAGAAATTCAACATATTGATGGCTTTTTTTGAGTGGTTGTTTTAGGATAAATGGAACTGTAACTTCATCCCACCTTAACTTTCCATCTCGTACCGAAAAGGCAAAACCTTTGACTAAGTGAGAAAATGGTTTCTAAGTAATAGCTCTGGATGAATGTGTGAGGAGTGGGAGCACAGCATGCTCTGCACTGAGGGAAATAGATGGGCTTCTCTACTCCCTTCCTTGTCAGCAAGGAATCTTTGATGCTTGCCTGCCTATATCTCTTACTTCTTCTCTTTCAGGAACTGGATTATCAAAAGAGACGCATGCGAGAATCAGGGGACAGGTTTGTTCCTGTCATGAGCGATTTCATCACTGTGGCCAGTTTTAGTTTCTCAGAGTTAGAAGACCTTCTCAACGAGGCTAGAGACAAGGTAAGAATACATTCTGAAGTGTCTGAGGTTTCACTGGCTCAGTCAAACACCTGACCAAAACAGAAGCAGTAATGCCAGATGCTGAGACTTTAGTGAAAACTGTAATAGACACTGAAAATGGTTTAGGTTGAAGTTTCTTACTTTTCCTAATCTAGTCTGTAGCCATTTAGAATAAATTTTAGGATTAAAAGAATGCTCTTGCCCGCTTCTTACTAATCTTTCTTAATATTATCCATGTGTGACATAGGATTGCAATGGCAACATCTGTACCAGGCTATCACACCATGCGGTGTGTTGAAGGGACTGCTTTTAAGCAGTCTCTCAAAAAGAATTCCTTTAGTGATAGTGACTTCATATCTTTTTCCTTTAGTGATAGTGACTTCATATCTTTTACCTTCTTCTTCTGACTTCATCCCACTGTGCTTATTCAGCTGGGGACATCTGTGTTTCATTTTCTTAAAAAATACGCCTCTGGGTAGTTTGGTAACCCTGAATACCTGATCTTTTACATGTGTACTTCTCTGTTATTGCCTGTATTTCATTGCAAGGATAGAAATCCCAAACATGCATGATTTGTCTGACATTCTTGATTCCTTCTTACACAGACAGCACCACCTGCAAGTTACTCTTCAGTGCTGCTCTGATCATTTTGTCCTTTCACTGTCTGCATCTCCATTACTGGATTTGTACAACTAAAGAGGTGCTTGTTCTTTGCTGATGATTGGAGTCTGGCACTAATCCCTCTGTCTCTCAGCTGAATGAGGAAGAATTAATATGAAAAGATCATAAGCATATGAAAATGTTTAGAGAAGAGCAAATTCAAGTAAATGATATGTAATGGCAAATTTGCCCTTCTTGGCTGGCATGTTAAAAGTGCTTGGCTTTATGAAGCAAATATATTATTTGTTTTTGATTGAATTGTTTCCACAGCTGGTGTCAGTCCTTAGAGTGTTAAGGGACCTATTGCATTATTAACAAAACCTGTGTTGTGCCAATGGATTGGTAAGCCTTAAATTTTGAAGGATAAGCAAAATAGAGGCTGAGGATCTGAACAGTAAGACTCCTCACTTATCCAGTCTCTCTGCAGTAATGTCATTCTGCATTTCCTTGCTATGGAGATAATGTTGAATATATGGACTTGCACAAACCAAATATTTTATATTCTGTATCTTCACTTTACTGAGAAAAGCTGTGTATTCTTTAGTTTGAGGGCTTCTGGTTTATGACTGGGTAAATTTTTCAACTTCATTATAGTTACGCGCACATTTCTGAAAGTGAATTCACTCTGTCCTTTGTTTAGACTACCTGCTTTTGGTTTGGTATTAAGATGGTGGTGGTCCTTTCATTTGGCACTAGGACAAAAGCCCAATGCAGATTCTTTACAAGGTCAGTCAGCGGTTAAGAACTAGCAAGTGGTACGTGTCCAGCACAGCAATGCAACTTTTCTTGACCAGGCAGTTGCAGGAAAAATGCCATTCTTTTCCTTAAATAATAACAAGAGACTCTCCCTACAGACAGACCAATATGTCTGGAAGTTGCTGCATGCTTTTTTAGACATAGCCAACATAAAGCAGTCAACATAGAGAGACGTTTTATTTTAATGACTATAACATGCTTAGGAAACGTTTCTTTACCTTCTCCTCACACACCCTTACTATGTTTGAACAAATGCCATTCCAGCTTCTGCTCAACCTATGGCTTTGGTTCTTCCACTGGCAAAAAAGTGTCTTCCACTGGCTGCTTTTGGGCTTCTAAAAGGGGACTGTCTGTCCTTACGAGTTCTCCAATACTGAGCCTCTCATGTTTGCCTCATATTGTTTTTCCCCTCTCTTCTTCCTCTTTTTCCTAATTTTTTTCCTTAAAAAAGAAACAAAAAAGAAAGCTGGAAATTTTCAACAAACCAGATGTGCTTTGCAAAGCCTATAACATCCTCCAACCTCAGTGGGCTCTCTGTGCTTGTTGAATCACAAGCTCTTTCTTACCATGGAAACCTGCTATAACCCCAAATTAAAGGAAGAGAGGGACCAAGACATTTGATTATCCTGTACTTTTTTTATTTCTCAAAGCAAATTGAAAAAAAAAGGTAGTGAAAGAAGGAGGACTTTGAAAAATATCCTAATGAGCCCAGGAAGAATTGGTCTGGTTCATAGATTTATTAATAATAATGAAGCTCTAGTTTTAAGAGCTGGAGGTGGATATCGTTCTAAATATAGATGTGGATAATTGATTGCCACAAGGTAATCAGAGCCATGTTTCCTCAGCTGGGATTTAAAACAATACAACTTATCTTTTCAAACCTGGGAAGTTTTTTATTTTTTAAAATTACTTTAGTATTAGCAAAAGTCATTTCTTCATTCCTTTTATTTATGGAAACAATCCATTACAAAGGTGTGATGCTGACCTTCTCGGTAGAGGATATTTTTCACAATCCCATGCAGTACTCTTTTTGGCCTTTTTGCTTAAACCAGGACCATTTACAGTTAGTGGCCATGGGGAGGAAGTGATATTTTAAACTTATAGGGTCAGGTTGTCAGATGCAGGCACTCATGTTTACAGAGGAAGCCTTGTAACTGTACTTATCTTCATGCAGTAAACAGATGGCTTGGTTAAGAACTGATTGAAAACTTAGACTGACTCTTTAAACAGTCTCCCTACTACAGCTGGTTCTTGTTCTTTTTGTGTTTTTCTCACTTTCAATGCCACTTTATAAGGGAATATATAGATTAGATCAAGGGATAATGTTTTCTGACATTTCCCATAAACTGGAAGGTGAGGCAGGAGAAAGTGAAATTCTTCCCTGGAATCCTTCATCAGTTTTTACGTGTTTGAACAGATGACAAAAAACTTTTTTTTTTTTTTACATCAGAAAGAACAAAATGAGGTTGAATTTTGTTTGTGAACATTTTTCCCTGTGTTTCCTGTGGGGAAATAATGAAAATGCCCATGCAGAGGAACAGTGGCCTCCCACGGTATGAATTTTATTTTCCTACTTAAAAAAGGTAATATTTTCCTATGTGAAGTTTTACAACATACTTAAATGTTGATAGGTATGAACTTAGATCGCTATACTGCTTCATAACTGTTCTACTTTGTGCTTGGTTTATAACAAACTTGTTTTTAAGACATTTTGGATATTCCTAGAAGGACAAAGTCTGCTCAGTCAGGCATTGCCGTGCCTGTGATCGTAGAATCATAGAATGGTTTTGGCTGGAAGGTACCCTACAAGTCCCTTCTGAATCTAGTTCCAACCCACCTGCCATAGGCAGGGACACTTTCCAGTAGACCAGGTTGCTCAAAGCCCCATCCAACCTGGCCTTAAACACTAAGCCTCTCTATAGAGGCACAATGGAGGCCACTGCCTGGGCAAGACTGATGAGGTGGGTAGGAAAAGTGTCCATACCCAGTCTTTCTCATGACAGCTCCTCTCAAACAGGGTGTTCATCATCATGGAGAAAGGAGTTCAGACTCTGCACATGCATTTAATAAACTTAGCACACATAGTAACTGTTTTGAAGAACAGGAAAGCAGTGAAAGCCAAAATCCATTTAAGCAAATAGTAATTAATGGCAGAATGCTATAAAGCACACAGAAATACTGTACTCCAAGTGCCAGTTACAGGCTGTGCACTTCAGTCATTCATTTCGGGGGATTGGTATTTTCTGTCAGCCATTGGGGCTAATGAATAAGGAATGGATCAGGATGGAGATTGAGGAAGTCAAGACTGTGCATTACAAAGGGCATGAGCTGACACCACAGCCGGCTATCAGGAACAGCCTTTTGTTAAATGAATTATGAGCTGTGTCTGGTAACTTAGAACTGCAGATGCTTCAGGCCAAGTTGGCATCTAACATATCAGAAATATTTATAGTACCTGTATCTTGATTTTGGGGCTGCCGGAATCATTGGTGAACTCCTGGGAGAATTCTTTAAGAGCATGTAGGTACAAGGAGTGCTGAGCCCAGCCCTGCCTGAAATTGGCTGGGCTCTTTCCATTGACTGTTCTGAATCTGTCCCATAAAGAAACAGACATTTATTTGAACTGCCTCAGTATAGGACTGGAGTCTTCATAACAGCAAACTCAAGATTACTTCTCTGGGGAAGACAATTCATGTTGCATGGCTACATGGTACAATTCATCATATATTGGCTCCTCTGGCAATAGCAGACAGCACAGACAGTTGGAAATTTTTATCATGGCTGTTTTTCCTCCTCCTCATAGAGGCCTGTTCCTGCCGTTCTAGAGCTTGCCACTGTTTAACATTTCGTTGGCAAGCACAGCAGCAAGCATGTGTGCTGCTGTTCTGTTTTCCCTTTCCCTGCTAAAATGGCTTTTTAAAATAAACAACTGTTTAAACGATTTGCTTTGGCAAGAGGATGAATTCAGTGGAAAGTTTGGCCGAGGAAGCAGAGCTGGCACTGAGCTTGTGGACCTGTTATATCATGGAGCATGGGGGCCCTTATGGTGTGGAAATTAATGTTTTAATGAAAAGAAAAAAAAAAGATATACAATCATGTATTACAGTGGAAAACCTGCTGAAACAGTTTTCCATCTTGCTTTTGCTCATGTCATCTGTCCCCAGGTGACTTCAGGAACAATCAAGTTTCAGCCCTTGTTCTGCACTATTACAGCATGCCACAAAATTCTGGGAAGTGTTTTGCATGCATGAGGTCTTAGCTACAGATTTCACAGTTGTGGCAAGAGCAGGTACTGTTTGGCAGGGAATCTGCCCATGGAGCAGAGCAGTGATTAGTACAGGGTGACACAGATCCTGTGGCAGAGAGCAGAAGAGAGGGCTGGAGTCCAGAGCACCTAGGTCTGTGCTGTGCTGCCTCTTACACTCTGAGTGAAGCATGCAGTGTGGTTTTAGCCACTGTGAGGAGGTAGGAGCCTGGGCTTCATACCAGGGTTGGGAAGGCTGCCTCCAGCAGCTTGCTGACCCTCATCCAGGCACCAGTGCTTTGAAAAAGCACATATGATCGCAGGAACAGAGCTGTGGGGAAACAGAAGTAATAAAAAAGAGGGGTCTATTGCAATTTAAACAGTCAAAATACAGTGAGGGTCTGTTTACAGTAGTGCACTGAGTTGATGTAGTGCCCTACAGATGTGAGCAACCGATATTTTTTGCTGTTTCTTATATCAGATTAGTGGGCAACACTTTCCTTTCTGTAACAAATGGAGAAAGGAAGGCTTAGAGAAGGAGCATGAGTTCCCAAGCCACATTATGTGCAGAGTTGGCAGCAGAGGCTGGAACTCCTGACTTGCCTTCCTCTGCTCAGTCAACTTTTTATTCTGGAGGGGGTAGAGAAAGAAGGAAAATGTTTACTTCAGTGAAGTGCAGATTTCTCTTTTGTAGTTATTTTAGTACATCTAGTGCTCAGAGTCTTGCTTTTCATCTGTCGCTGCTTTACAGTAAGTGATTGTGAGCTAGTAAGCCATGTTACAGGGCACCAAAGACAGGCTGTTCTCAGCCTCTGATTTGCTGCTGCTTAGAGACCACACCACCTTACACTCATGAGTGTCTCTGGAAGGGTCTCAGGCTGCTGGGTCTTTCCAGCACAGCAACACTTGCTCCTTTGGCAGTGGGGAGGCAGTGGCAAAAGCCACTCTGCCAGTGCGACAAGAACTAGCTGGTGTTGATTGGTGGGTGACAGGCCATGCGCAGAATATTTGCAGTCAGCACCACCCTCTAATGGGGAAGTCCATATATGGAGGATTCAAGAGCCCCAGGCAAGGATGCCCTCCTTTTCAACCCCTACCCTCTCTAATAGTCCAGGAAACCCCTGTGGGCATTCTTGGGTTTAAACCAGCTCAGTTCCTGTGTGCCCCCTCCTTCACATTGGATGTACACAGGAGGGATGCAGGGCATGGAGGCAGTGCATCACTAGGTACAATAACCATCTCCTGTGGGCTGCTCCTGGGCTCCACTTCACAGGAGGTTGACGAGTCTTCCTTCTGGCTGGCAGCTCTTCTTGCTGCTCTTAATTTGCACCTTATCTTCAGTTGTCACAGGAGTTAACCGCAAGTGGGAAGAGATTCAAGGTAGCACATCTCGTGTTAGCAATGAGCTTCAAGAGCTCTATGTGTTCAAGGTGGCAATGCCTGTGCTGAAGTCTTTCTCTTGCACTCCTGCTTCTCTGGCTTACTGGCACGCTGAGGCAGGCATGCCATGAATATATAGCACATGGAGATGATTTATCTTCTCCTGTGGTATTGACAGCCTGTATTTTCTCTGCTGAAAAGCTGGTGTTGGTTGGTTTGGATTACTGTGAGACCACTGCACTTTACTAATATTCAAGCAGCCTATGTGTATGTTGTATACAGAGAAAATAAATACATACAGATGGGGATGGAGAGAGGGAGTGGGTGTACATACTTGTGTGTGTGTGTCTTCAGAGGTTGCAGAGAAAAGGAATTAAACCAGAGAGGTAACCTGTTGCTGTTTCCATACTCTGAAGTCCTTCCATGACATGCTGCTGTAGTGCTTCCTTCAGGTGCTGCTGTGTTTGGTAGCTCAAAGCAACTTGCATTTCTTCCAACACTTTTTCTTTTTTTCCTCCCAGATACTTTGAGTATCTTTGTTTGTTTCTGGTTGAGAATGAAACCTTTTTAAAGAAAAAAGAATCTATTGCTTCAAACTGCTTTGCGGGCCTGGGATGGAAAGCAAAGAAGGGAAGATGTCAAATGTCTCAGGCTGCGCCAGAAGGAAGCTGCTTTCCCTGGAGATTTCTTCCCCCTGCAGTTGACTGGGAGACATTGTTTATGCTTTACCTGGTACAGGGCCAGAGGGATTCCTAAGACCTGCTTCCAAACTCATTTTGTGCTTGGGATTGGAGCCTGAACTGTTCTGTCTTTTCCATTCTGCAAGATCACCCACCTAAAGAAAGGGAAGCTGGGCTGTGTTAGTATGAGCTGAGTACACACACACAAGAGAGCTTGAAAGCAGTCTATAGCTTGGAAGAGTCTGGGTTTGGTAAATGTTGAGGTCTGTAAGGATGCTCTGCTGCTCAGTGCGGGTGTATGACATGCAGGCAGGGAATGCCAGGGGAGCTATGTACCAGGGCAGCAGTGCCAGGGGGGAAGTGTTGCTGGTGGTGCCTGTTGTGATATAAAGGTGTGTGAGAGAAGCTGTTTGGACAATGAAGCTTTTAGATGTGTACAGTTGTATAGGACTTTGGACATATGTGAACACACTGTTGATAGGCTGTATGTGCATGTGTTTGAGTGCATTTTGGTGAGTAGAAAGGCATGCTTGTGAGTGTGAGAGCAGAGAAGAGAGTACAACTACTGCAAGACTGATGTCCAAGAGCCAGGGGATGCTGTGAATTTACCATATCCCAATCAGGACAGCTCTGTGACTGAAGTCCTGCCAGTTGGCTGCCTTCACATGTGTTCTGCAGCCTCAACATTTTCCTTTTAAAATAAAAGCCATTTGTGATGTATGCATGCTCTTTTAAGTCTGCCTGGGAGCCCTGGCTGCTTTCCTTGCCCCGCTCTCATGCCGTGTCTGTCCATAGTCTCCTCTCTCCCAGGCAACACCCTGACTCAGAGGACTCCAGGGTGACACAACAAAAGGCTCCTGAGAAGACAGAATGTAATGTTGCTGAAAAAAAAACCCTCCAACTCCAGCCATTTAAAAAGTAATTTGAGGGGAATGTGAAAGGGAAAAGGATGGGCTAAAACTATTTATGTGGTAGTTAGGATGGGCTAAAACTACTTTTTCCCCACTAGCTCACTGTCTTCCATGCCCCTGCTGTCCCACAGCTGCAGCTGAGATGTGGCTAGGCAGTCAACTTCTGAGCTTACTCCATCACCCTCAGCACTGAACATGTGTTTTTTGTATAAGTGGACAGCTAGTGCTCTCCGCCACCATTGGCCCATGTTGCCCAAAGGATATCCAGGAATGCAGATTCTTCAGGGACACAGGCACCTGCCTCAAGGATGGGCACTTCTGTTGATAGCAGGGGGGCAAGTTTCTGCTCTCACTGCATGAATGCTCAGAGGGTATTGAATTATATATGTGGTTACTCATAAGCTTTCCTCGCTGTCTTCACCAAACTGCTTGCCTAATTATTGTTCTTGTGTTTTCCGCCCCCTTGACAGTATGCCAAGGCACTGAAGCATTTTGGAGAGAGCGAGGGCAAGATGCAGCCAGATGAATTTTTTGGCATCTTCGACACTTTCTTACAGTCATTTGCAGAAGCCAAGCAAGATCTGGAGAATATGAGGAAGAAAAAGGAAGAAGAGGAGCGCAGGGCACGTATGGAGGCCATGGTGAGGACCTGGGCACAGGAAGGCTTTTCCTTCCATTGCCTTTTCATGTCTCGAGAGAGAAAGGTTAAGAAAGCCAGTTCTAATACTCACGTCCTGTCACTGTTTTATGTCCCCCTCCATGCCACCTCTCTTTGGTATCATTCCTTTCTCAAATTATGTCATTTTTCCTGCTGGCTGTCCTGCCAGCTTTTAAGGGCTGTTTGGCTCCTACATTACTCTTTTGGATTCAGATACCAAATCTAGCCCTGCCTGTTCTGGCCCACTTTGCAGGATGGTGATGCCCCTGCCCAGTGCCAGACTATCCTGCTTTCACGCTGCAGGCTCTGTGCAAAAGCTCTGGGAGCCTGATCCTCCTTGGTCCTGCCAGGTGGTCAGCTTCCACTCAGACTTCATCATCACCTGCTGCATACCTGTCACCTGACAGTGCACAGTGATGCAGCAAAAGCCCTGGCACCTGCTGCAGCCCACACTGGCAGTGTTTCTGGCCAGTCCTAGTGCCTTGATTACTGGGGCTGTGTCTGGCCTTGATATGGCGAGAGAAATTTTGTGCATTGATTTTGCTCCTGGAAGACAGACATGTGTCCCCAGGGGTTCATGTGAACGAGCCTCTGCCTATAAACTCAGCCTTTCCGGAGGCCTGAGAACAGCTCAGCTGTCCCCTGCCTCTTTCCCCCCTGCTGTGGCCTCACTGTGGGGAGGTGCTGCTTTAAATGTTTGCTGCACCAGAAGCACTGGTTTGTATCCTTTAGAAGAGGAGAGAGGTAAAATTCTGGGATGCCAGCAGCCTTACTGTTGGACACAGGGCCAGGGCATTCAGTCCTAAGCTAGGACTTATATTTTTAAGCTTCCTTTAATGGCTGGACTTAATGATCTTAAAGGTCTTTTCCAGTCTTGTTGGTTCTATAATCAGCCAGCCTGGAAAGTGCAGGAGCCTGCTGTTAAAGTCCTTGGATGGTTTTGTAGGCCTAATACACCATGAGAGAGGTTGCAGTTTGCTTATGGAAAGAGTCTTCCTGCAACATGCAGGAGCGAGTGACCTGCTTCCTGACAGCCACATCCGACCCTTGCCATTTCCACTAATCTTGGAGATGAGCAGTAGAGAGGAAAATACGAAGCTCCCTGGAGCTACCCAATGGAGATCAAGGGCATCATGTTGACAGTTGGACCTATCCAATGATTTGTAAAGTCTACAGTCCTGTTTCATTGCTCTTTATATTTATAAGCTATTTCTCTTTCCAGAGTTGAGACAATGTGCCTTCCTCTTCCCATCACTGCAACACACAGCCTCCATCCAAACATGAGCTGTTTGGTAGACAGGGATTTTGTTCATGTTTTGATACCTCACACGATTTTCATTCTCCAGAATGTTTAGCTTGTGGTTTTCTGGGGTTTTTCCTTCCTTCTTTTCCTCCTTCTGTGGGACTGCAGCCTTTCTGCCTGTCAATGTATCTAGCTATGCCCCAAATGGAAAGCTATTTCACTGTACTAGTGACTGTGGTTTGTACAGACACATTCAAACTAACTTTAAACTCACTAGATCAGGTATTGTCAGCATAGTGGTGCTGCCACACTAAGATCACTACAAGCCTGGCCCCAGAAGTCGGGCAATTACTTATGCCAGCACCACTTGTAAAGGGTCATTTGGAACAGCTACTTTGGCTGGCACTGTCCTACTGTAAAATTAGTGCAAAACAGCAGCAGTATGCACATCCCGTGTGTTTTTTTTTGCTTCAGGTGACACTTTGTGAGGCAAACATACAATGCTACTCATTCCTCATCTCTCCTGCTCTTTGCTTATCTGCACAAAAAAAGTGAAATCGAGCATAGTCGCCTGTTACCCCTGGCACAAGTGATGGTTTTGTGGATGATCTGGCATCTTGGTTAGCTAATCCTAAAGCTCTGTGTCTTTCTCCACAGCTAAAAGAGCAAAGGGAAAAAGAGAGGCGACAAAAGAAAGCAAAAGTTGGAAGCATCTCTGAAGAGAGTGGGGAGTTTGATGACCTGGTGTCAGCATTAAGGTCGGGTGAAGTCTTTGACAAAGACTTATCCAAGCTCAAGCGTAACCGCAAGCGCTTGGGGAACCAAGGCTTAGAGACAAGCCGGGAGCGGGTGGTGACAAAGCTAAATTATTAAATACAAGAGGAAAAAAAAAATAATCAACCAAAAGAAGGTGATGAAAAAGTGCAAAACAAGGAAGATGAATGTGTGCAATGACGCCTGGCTGACATCCGCCCCAAAGGATTTCTTTGGTCTTTGGCTAGAGATGTTACCTTTCCATGATCAGCTTTCCTCTCATCCCTCTTCTGTGCTCCTATTTTGAACCATTATAAAAGTGCCTCTGTGGAGCCAGCAGGGCCTGTGACTGGGCCATGTAGAGCTGACAATTTGCTTCTGGGAGTTTATTGTGTCATCAGATGCCTCATGGTGATGACAGAAAATACTTGGGCCTTGCAGACTGCCTCACAGCTGGAGAAAGATAACTGTGTGCCGAAGTGAAAACTAGTCACCATCTCCATCTTGCTGCTAACAAGCAAGACTAATTTCAGAGCAGCTCTATAAACACCTGTCACATCTTCAAGATCTAGACTGGCCTCCAGAAGCTTATCAAGATGTGGTTCTCAGTGTTTCCAATTCCTTTCCAGAATTGGATTTTATAAGCCATTGATTAGCACAGGAAAAAATGCTTTTGATCTAACGTTCGGGATAGTATTTTTGTGTAGCCTACACTGTTCAAGGCAAGTGATACTCAGAAGGAAGTAATCAAGTTCTGGAAGAGGTTAAAATTCAAGAATCAGGATCAACAAGATGCTTTGCAAAAGTCTTTTGGATTCTGATTTTCTAGAAGCAGTTTTCTGTAATTTATTGATGGTTGAGCCTTGAAGCTATGAAATGCAAACTCTGGCTTCTCTTTAGAAAACTAAGCAACTGCCAGGTTGCGATTACAAGTAGGTGACTGTGGAGCCTCTTGTGATTGCTGGAGGGCGGGAGGGAAACAGCAGAACATTTTCTTACCTGTTTGTGCAAGATTTCTTTGTGCAGCCCAATGGAAAACAGGAGCTCCATAGTATCATCCCCAGGTCACAAGCAGCAAAAAGCAAAGAGTCAGTGGCTGCAAGAAATAAGATTTCCACTTGATGCTGGCTGTAATTGCTGTTGACATGAACTCATCTTTCTGTCTAACAGGCTGACCTTCACTGCACACACGCACTCCCACCTGAGAGAATCACATAAGTCAGCAAGTTATGAATGCTGTGAAAGGAGAGCCATGGAGCCCACAGCCTGATTTATTTTGAAGAGATCAGTTGGAATGAATCAACAGAAGGTCCCATAATGAAAACTGAGAATTTTTCCAGGAGGACATAGAACTGCGTACGCCAAGCAGGCTTTGGAGATGGGTTTTCATAAGAAAAGAACAAATTTGTATTTAAGCTATATGTATGAAGCACACAGTTGAAAGCAAAGAACACTAAGAGGCCTGAATTCTGAATTCTGTGTGACTATGGCTCTAGAAAAAGGATTGGACTGTGTGGGCTGTTGTGGGCTGCTGTGGGCTGCTTTTCATATTAAAAAAAAAAAAAAATAATCTTTTCTTCCTTTTTAATTATTTTCCCTGGTGAAAGAAAAGAGTAAAAAAAAAAAAAAAGAAATTATGACAGATTCTTCCTCCTAGACAGGAAGAAAAAAGAGAACATCTGAGAAGAGGGACCCACCATCTACAAACTTTGCATCAATAGTCAACAGCACAAAATGCCAAGGAATCCCAAGGAAGTAAAAAAAGCTCTATTTGTCACTTTAGTAATTTGGTTTGATTTTTCTCTGAATGTCAGTTAACCTCAGGCTCTGCACCGAGTCTGCAGAACAGAACTTTCTCTGCCATGCACGCTGCCTGGTCAATATTACACACTACCGATATTGGAGACGCAAACTGTGGTGGTTTTCTGAACACTTTGAGAGTAAAATAATTATGTAAACTATGGAAAGAAGAAAAGTGAGAATTGTTAAACTCTTATGTTTCATTGTTTACTGAATTTTGAGTCTCCCACCCCAGAATTTCCCTATTTACGACATTCCAGACTGCCGCGCCTCTGTATAATATTCATCGTAAAGAGCTGGTATCTTACAAAAGGTGGGTGCATTCTCCTCCCTTACTATCCCACTCCCCTTCTGGGATTACCTATTAACAGCAATGCCCATTGCAGCGGACACAAGCACCTTGTAGAATAAAGACTGTATTTCATAAAGGTTTTTGAAAGTTTAAGAAACACACTCACTTTTTAAAGCATTTGTATTTTAAATTACAAAATGGATTTTTAGAAATGTCTCTTGTAAATTATATTAATAAGCTCCTTGCTGCTCCCTGAAGTAGACATGTTATATCCCAGCCCTTTTTGTTTATCTCGTTTTAAAGCATGACGTATAACCTATGCCACATAAGCCATATGAGAGGTGGTAATATGTGCCAAATTGGTATACAATTGAGTTTAGATTTGGATAATCCCTGAATGCCAAAGATTATGCTTTTAAGGATTAGAACACTGTAGGTTTTTTCCTGTCTTTGTTCTTCCTGGGTTTAGGACTCGCCCAGAAATTCAGGTGTAGTGCCAAGGTCAGCACTGGTGCAAGATGATGTGATTGATGGTTCTGTCCAACTTATGGCTGCTTGCTTACTCACCAGGTACTTGTTTGGTAAGGCAGACTGTTAGCTTGGCAGTGCTGTCAAAGAACACCTCAGGACAAAAACCTTGACTATAAATACAGCATTATCCCATTATTAGCCCCAGTATTTGTTAAATCAGGTTTTTGCAGTGCTTTTTGAAACTGAAGTCACTTTGCCAGGCCACAGATGTAGCAAATACAGACAGAATGATAAGCCCTCTGTCCATTTGTGTACACAGTTCAACTCTGATTTCAAGAGATCCTGTATGATGGTACTCAGTGCTCCAGCCCCACTGACAGAGTCAAAGAAAGCTGCTGTAGTTTTGTCACGTCCTTAACTCATATGCAAATAATAAGATTGTGCAACTCCTGTAAATCAGTTGTGGGATGCTTACTGGGACAGACAGAAAGCTCAGAGTCATGCCCGTGATTCATTACAGCTCAACTTTCTCAGCACCCCAGTGCCCCAGACTCCAATTTTGAATTGGTGGTGGTGGCTGAAGGCTTTGTTCAGTGTGTTGGGAAGCCCTCCCCCTGGCTCTTGGCTCTATGGTGAATGTTCATAAAGAAGGTTTTGAAAAAGCTCATTTACACACTGATGGAAGCAGTGATTTCATACAACTGGTGACAAGTAGAGAGGCCCATTAATAGGCCTATTGTATGGGATGAGGCTAGCCACACAGATGATAAGGAAAAATTGGACCTGTTCTAGGGCCTGGTGTCACATTCTTGCTGAAGCCAAGTTTGTCCTTCTCATCTTTTGGGTACAGCGAGTGCATCTACACTGTTCTTCATCAGCAGTTGTGGTACAGTTGCTGAGTGCTGAAGCAGAAAGGAAAATCTTATTTTCTTGTCCTCTACTGCTAGCAGAGCCTGAGCAGGTTTAGCAAGCAGTCATGACTTTGTATAACATAGAGGTGCAATCTCTTTACTGCACGGAGAGCAGGAGAAGAGCTAGGGTCTGCTATTGTCCTTGCATCTGTGCCTAGCACCAGCATTTTAAGTGAAATCACTCTGCCTTTGGAAATAAGTGGAGGAGGAGGAGATCAGAGAAAAAAAGGTGTAACTGAGGGCTTGTTCTGCTTCCTGCAGAAATGTAGTAATTGCTAACTTTATGATGAAGTTCTTCACACCTAGAAGAGGAGGTACTTTCTAACTTTCCAGACTTTGACCCTAGAGGTCTAGTGTTCATTCACTTGCCTCTGTGCCTCTGCATTGTTCTTAAGCAGGTTGCATTTGGATGATCCCGTAAAAGACTGAAGAACTCCCTCCTACTGCCTTTGATCTGGGTCACTCAGTTGGTCATAAGTCTCTGGAAATGCTACAAGGTAAAGTGACTTTAGGGCAGGCCCTTCCATGCCCTGCTCACAGCTATTGTGCGGGCACTGTTTCCCTACAACAGCAGAAGTAGGACTAGTGTTCAGGGGTGGGAGACTCCCCACGTAGGAGACAGCCTGGGGGTCCTTCAGAAGCATTTCTGTAATGTGTTCACAATGTCTGAGGAAGGGAAAGGAATTGCAAAGGGCCCTGGTAGGAGACTGTGGAGCAGGTATTTCCATAATGATCAGCCCCATTGGCTGAATCTTTCCTCTTCTTTAGGAAAGCTCACACTCTGAGCTGGGTTACATAGGAGAAGCTTGTGTCAGAAGTTTCCGTGAGGGGAAAGGAGATCAGTTGTACAGTTGATGATGTACATGATATATGCAGTTTTGTTTCTGGATTGGTTGTTTTGGATTTTTGTTTGTTTGTTTGGGGGTTAAATGATTTAAGAAAAAAAAAGGGGGTTTTAGGAATCTCTAACGGGAACTTGTAAATCTGACACCTCTATTTATTTTGCCTTATTTTAGTTTGCTATATTTGTATGTATACACTGCCTTACAGCAAAGACTATTGAGACCATGCCAGGGCATTACACCAGCTAGACAGCTGACTTGGCTATTGTACAGTTGCTGGGCTAGGCAAGGGGATGCATGTGAGCAGTCTTGGTGTGGGAAGGGAGGGCAAGAAACAGCTTTGGTTTTGCTTTGGGCATAATCACTCTTCACCCAGTGGTCCTGGTTCTTTCCATAATGCCAGAGAAGCTTCGATAGATAGGCAAAAGTGGTTCATGCCCTGTAACTTCTCACCAGAGTTAACATGCTGGTGAGACAAACCAGGACAATTCTTCCTTCACATAGGAGATTTCTGGTTGCCTGCATCCAAACAGGTAGCCTCCACTGGCCACCTTCATTTCTGTTATCAGAGATTGAAGAGGCCAACCTGGGTAACACAATTTGACCAAATGAAAATATAGAATTTATATATGTATATATAAAAAGCTATCTACTACTCTAAGTAGTAGGCTTGATGACCAGTATCCCCTGAAGGTGGCCAAATTTTATTCACTGTGCCTGCTGAGAAGGATGCCATTAGTCTAGCATGGTGTTTTGACACCTTGTTTCTTGAAGAGAGTCTGGATGCTTCCAAATCAGAGTCTTCTGTTCCAGGTGGTAACGTAGAATAGATCCACTGTAACCAGTGCAAGTTGGTCTGGGTTTACACCAGCATAATTCAAAGCAGCATCTGGGTCGAAACTTTCCTTCATGCAATCATGTCCATTTACAAGATGTCCCACATTACTCATGAAGGGTTTGGTCCTTTCAGCTGTCCATCACTAGGAGCTCTCACCCAACTGATCTAGAAAAGCCCCTATGACAAGCTTCCCCCCCCCCCCCCCCCCCCCCACACACACACACTTGCTCTTAAACAGGCTTTTCAAAAACTTTTGCAGTTTTTAGGAGAATTGTAAGGGGAAGGCAGGTACCTGAGCAGCTCTGTGCTCAACACCTCCCTTCCAAACCATCCCCATCTTCAGTCTTCTCCTCCCCTGCAAGCCTGCTCACCTTGAAACTCACAGGTCACTTTGGGAGGTGCCCCTGCCCACCAAGCTAGAAAGTATAGTGCTGCTTACTGAAGTGGAAGGTTGTTCTGTGCTGCTGTAATGCTTTGGGATATCCTCATTTCTTAGTCAGTTTAAGACTATAAGTGAATTAAATGTACAAATCCTGTAGTGTCCTTTTTGTCTGTATCTTTTTATAAGAATATACTGTAATACTAAAAAAAAAAAAAGAAAAAAATTAAAGATATATTGCCCCCACTATGTCTCAGTAGATTTTTTTTTTTGTTGTTGCATTTTCTATGCATTTTGCTGGAAAGACTTCAAGGTGAGCTGGAGTCTGGATGCACTTTTTTGATGAACTATAGGTCTTTCTCTTTGGTCAAGAGCACACAGCTCCTTAGATGACATTGCCACTGCATAGGTGGTGAGGAACTTCAGAGGTCATTCTGGGGGAACAAGCAACATGGTGGAACACAGGCACATCCTCCCCACGCCTTGCAATGGTAAAAAGCTAACCTTGGAGCCTCCAGGTTACCAGGTATCCAAGGGTCCTCTTAAAAAGACTGCAAAGCACTCGTTCATTGCTTTTCAGAACAATGTAGGAGGTTGCTTACAGAAAAAATAAATTAAATTGAGACAGTCTTGCTATCTAAGAGTTTATAATCCATGTCTGGTCCTAACTAGTCCAAAAAAGGAGGGAGCGCACGGCTGCAACACTCACCATAAGCTCACTTGCTGTCAGGATATTGCTCAGTTAAGAGGTGACTCAAAGGAGGAGGGGGCAGGAGAGGTTTGCTTCAAAGGAAGGAGTTAAATAAGACCAGCTGAAAAGAAGCCAAGAAAACCAACATGAGGAGTGAAGACTCCAGGGGTGTGGGAGGGAAGACGTGAGAGAAGTTGGACACAGAAGAGCAGGGCAAGCAGGAGGCACACAAAGTCTAGGGCTAATTTGTGGCTGAATCAAGGGGTGTGAACAGGAATTCCTTGAAGCTCAGAGGCAGAACCTTGTTTTCATCTTAGATGCAATGTGTGCCCCTGTTTCATTTAGACATGGATCTCCCTGTCTCTATTAATGGAAATAGTGTGCTGACAAAATTCATCCTTAAGCCACAACTTCTCATGTTTACCTTCAGCCCATCAAAGGGCAATGTTTTAACTGTGAGCTCCTGAGAAGCTCATGCCTAGCTTACAGTGGAGCCTTGCTGGTTATGCAGTACATTCCTGCAGTACCTGGGTTCCCAGGAGCCACAAAGCAAGCCTCAGCAGGTTGGTTCTGACTCTCAGGTGGGAAGCGCATTATGAACGAGCAGAAGTAATCAGGGGATAATTGTTTGCACAGGCTGAGGACCAACAGGCAGCAGATGGGAGTCTTAAGTGCTGAGTGGGAAAGTTCTTGGTTTATATTTATTAAAAATGCTCTTAGTTTCCCTTTCGTTTAGACTTCACTAAAAGTCTGGTGATGAGGTTCTTGCTTTACAGAGGCGAACAAAGGTTTCTGAAATCCACTTGCAGAGAGGAGACCAAACCATCACTTTTCCTCTTTTTAGAGGTGAAACCCAGTGACATTTGGATTCTGTCTGCTTTGAACAACAAGAGAGGAGTCCTGCCTGACTTCTATCAAGATTTTTCTGTCTTTAATGTTCTGATTGGTGCTGAAGCATGCAGTGAAGGACTGGTGTTCTGCCCTGTGCGGTGGGTTCAGCACAGAAGCCTTCTTCCATCTTCCCGCTTGGCATCTTCCCTGTGGTCATTGTCATTGCTGCACAGAAGCAAGGTAAGTGGCTCATGGCTTTTTCTGAGCGAAAACTAGTATTGGGGTTTAGCTGCCCTGAATGACTGGGATTCAGGAGGAGGCTAAAGGGAGCTCTTTGCTGTTGCTGGGAAAGGCTGAGCATCTATTATTCATTGATTTTCACTTTCTTTAATCTTTGGCTTCTGTGTAAACGAAGATGACTTTTATCTCTGCCATAGCAGACATAGATCTTTCTGGGAGAAATCTGATGGCCCTTTGGGGATTTCCACTGCTAGAAGTCCTGGGTTCAGCAGTAGCAGTCATTTTTCTCCTTCTTAGTAGCTGGTGCAGTGCTGTGGTTTTGACTTTCAGCCTCGGAATGACGCTGATAACACGAATGTTTTTAGTTGCTGCTCAGTAATGTTTACACTGACCAAGGACTTTCTGAGCCTCATGCTGTGCCAGGAAGGAGGGGAAGTCGGGAGGAAGCAGAAACAGGACACCTGCCCCGAACTGACCAAAGGGGTATTCCGTACCGCAGCACGTCATGCCCAGTATATAAACTGGGGGCGGTTACCCAGAAGGGTGAGATCACTGCTTGGGTCAGGCTGGGTATCGGTCAGCGGGTGGTGAGCAGTTATATTCTCTTCCCTTGTTATTTCCCTTATCATTATTATTGGTGGTAGCAGAAGTGGCTTGTGTTATACCTTAGTTGCTGGACTGTTCTTATCTCAACCCATGGGAGTTACATGCTTTCAATTCTCCTCCCCATCTCTCCGGGAGGAGGGGGAGGAAGGGGGGGGGGGGGGGGGAGAGGGAGAGAGTGGCTGCATGGTTCTGAGTTACTGGCTGGGCTTAAACCACGGTAGTTCTTTGCAGTGCCCAACATGGGGCACAAAAAGTTGAGACAACAACAGATCTGACCAGAGTGTGTCTAATCGTATTTTTGATAAACATTCATTTTTTCGAATTAATAGTCACTCATTACAATGCTGACTTATTGGCTCTCAGAGTTGTTGCTCTTGATCTCAGAGTTGCACCATGTCATACCTTACTTACAGCCAGTATTTGCTATTTTAGTGTTTATCGGCTGAGGAGCCTGGGCGAAGGTTCTTGTTTTGCTGTACTCTATGGTAATGACTTGTAATACAGTAGACTCATTGATCATTAAACTGATCTGGCTTGTGTTCCCAGTGCAGTCATCAACTCTATACTTTAGGAGGTATGCATCAGCCCACCTCACAAGCATGTCAAGGTCCCTCTGGATGGCATTCCTTCCCTCCAGCGTATCAACCAAACCACACAGCTTGGTGCCATCAGCAAACTTGCTGAGGGCGCACTCAATCCCGCTGTCCCTGTCACTGACAAAGATGTTGAACAAGACCGGTCCCAACACCGATCCCTGAGGGACACCACTCGTTACTGGTCTCCAGCTGGACATTGAGCACAACTCTTTGCGTGCGGCCATCCAGCCAGTTCTTTATCCACTGAGTGGTTCACCTATCAAATTGATGTCTCTCCAACTTAGAGACAAGGATGTCATGTGAGACAGTGTCAAACGCTGTAAGGGTGGTGAGGCACTGGAATGGGTTACCCAGGGAAGGTGTGAATGCTCCATCGCTGGCGGTGTTCAAGGCTGGATTGGACATAGCCTTGGGTGACACGGTTTAGTGGGAGGTGTCCCTGCCCCTGGTAGGGGGGTTGGAACTAGATGATCTTAAGGTCCTTTCCAACCCTAACTATTCTATGATTCTATGATATAATGAAAGTATTTTGCAATTACACATCTCTTTTCTCCTCCTTGGATGGTCAACCTATGAAGGAGACATTCTTTTACATTCCCAGCTCTCCCACCAGACTATTTATAGCATCATTTGAGAGTTATGAAAGTTTTGAATGGCCTTTGGATTCCCTTGAGACCTGCCTGCTGATTGTGATGGGGATCACCATGTTGGCACACATACAGACTGTGTTTTACCCACGACCATTTTGTCTGATCTCAAAAGTTAAGCAGAGTCAAGTTTGGGTCTTGTCTAGGGTTAGACGGTGATATAGGAGGACCAAGAGATTTTCCCTGAGGCTGGACAGTCATGAGTGGCAGGGTGTGGGGGATAGTATGGGCAAGTATCTAGGCCAGGGGCCCCCTCCAGTGCTTTGGAACCTCACCCCTGAAAAAGTGCAAGATCCCAAAAAACTAATAAAGCACTTAAATGAGGTGTGTTGTCATCCTGGTCATACCAGAGAGGGACAAATCATGGCAATGTGCTGGTGCTTGGCCTATGCTTACAGAGCCCAGTTCAACACTATCCAGCACCTTCAAAGGGAAAAAAATGTCTGGATCTGATGGCAAAGCAACAGACAATGCAGCTACTCCAACTCCAAGCACAGCAACTACACCAACACCGACAAATACAGCAGCTACCCAAACCCCAACAGCAACAGACAGCGCAGCTGCTGGTGCTACTCAAAACTAAGCACAGTGGCTGCAGCAACCCTGACAACAGATACTGCAGCTGTACCAGTGGACCAATTCCTGCCAATATTGGTTATCCCTATGTGCAAGGGGAAAAGAGGCACAAAAAAGCAGCCCATACAGTAAAGATGAAGAACCAATGCAGTTACTGCACGGGACAGCATCTGATCAAGAGCTATTATTACATGAATCAGAGGAAGAGGAAGAAGAAGTGACTTCTCGACCCTGAACCTCAACTGACCTACTGAATATGCAAAAAGATTTTAGCCATCAACCAGGGGAACACATCATCACCTGGTTGCTCCGATGCTGGGACAATGGGGCTGAGGGTCACAAACTAGAAGGTAGGGAAGCTAAGCAGGTGGGATCACTTGCTAGGGAAGGGGGAATTGACAAAGCAATTGCAAAAGAGAAATGGCCCCTCAGGATTTGGAGGTGGCTCTTGGCAGCTGTGAAAGAAAGGTTTCCATACAAGGATGATGTTATGAGTCGTTCGGCCAACTGGACCACAATAAAGACGTCAAGTCTCTGAGGAAATCAGCCATTTTTGAGATGATCCATCACAGACCAGATGCCAGGAATGCACCCACAGATCCAGATGAAGTTGAATGTACATGATCCATATAGCAGAAATTTACACGGAGTGCACCATCATCATATGCGCAGTCATTGGCAGCAATAACCTGGAATGACATAGTACCACCAACAGTGGATGAAATGATTCATCAACTCCAAGAGTTCGAAGACAATCTCACCTCTTCCGTCATTTCAGCTGTGGAAAATCTGTCCCAGGAGTTCAAACAATTGAGAGATGTTCTATCTGATCAATCCAGCTCCCCACGTGTACCCACCCATGTCTCAGCTATTAGCAAAAGGCATCCTACTGCTCGAGAGAGAAGATATAGGAGGTACACTCCACTGGCCACCCTATGGTTTTACCTGTGGGATTATGGAGAAGGCATGAGGAAGTGGGGTGGAAAACCTACTTCAGCTCTGGAGGAATGGATGCATTAGTTGAAGAGGAGAACAAAAGTCGAGGATGATCATCCCATGAAAGCTGCAGCTTCAGTCTCTGGTGAGCAGGTTCCCAGATGGAGTGGAAGAGCAGATTTTACTCCAGCTCCTGTGATAAAGAAGACTAATCCCTTTCTACAAGACTGAAGTGTCCAATGCTGTGATCAGTATTAGTGGGGCCCTGCCTCCAGCCAGGTGGAGGTAAGGGGCAATCGGATTTACTGGGCTGTGTGGATCAGATGGCCTGGCACATCAGTCCCACAAAAGTATAAGCCCCTAGTAGATGCCGGTGCACAGTGTACCCTGATGCCATCAAGCTTGCAAGGGGTGGAAGCCATTTATATCTTTGGAGTGACAGGAGGATCCCAAGAGTTGACTGTACTGGAGGCTGAAATCAGCCTGACTGGGAGGGAGTGGAAAAAGCACTGCATTGTGAGTGGTACAGAGGCTCCATGCATAGCCTCTTGGCATAGACTGCCTCAGGAGAGGGTACTTCAAAGGCCCAAAAGGGTACCTATGGGCTGTTGGTGTTGTTACTTTGGAGACAGAGGAAACTGAGCAGCTGTCCACCTTGCCTGGTCTCTCAGAGGATCCTTTTTTTGTGGGGTTGCTGAAGGTCGAAGAACAACAAGTGCCAATTGCAAACACAACAGTGCACCGGCGGCAATATTTCACCAACCAAGACTCCCTGATTCCCAACCATAAGCTGATCTGTAGACTGGAGAGTCAAGGAATGATCAGTAGGACCTGCTCACCCTTTAATAACCCCAAATTGCCAGTGTGAAAGTCTAACAGAGACTAGAGGCTAACAGTAGACTATTGTGGCCTGAATGAAGTCACACCACCATGGAGTGCTGCCGTACCGGACATGCAAGAACTTCAGAATGAACTGGAGTCAAAGGCAGCCAAGTGGTACCCCACGATTGATATTGCCAATGCATTTTTCTCAATTCCTTTGGCAGCAGATTGCAGGTCAGTTTGCTTTTACTTGGAAGGGGGGGGCGTCCAGTACACTTGGAACTGGCTGCCCCAGGGGTGGAAACACAGCCCTACCATCTGCCATGGACTAATCCAGACTGAACTGGAACAGGGGCAAGCTCCAGAACACCTGCAATACATTGATGACATTATCGTGTGGGGCAATACAGTGAAAGGAGGAAAATAATCCAAATCCTGCTGAAAGCTGGTTTTGCCATAAAACGGAATAAGATCAAGGGACCTGCACAGGAGATTCAATTTTGGGGAATAAAATGACAAGATGGACGTCCCAGATCCCCACAGATGTGATCAACAAGATAACAGCAATGTCTCCACCAACTAATAGGAAAGAAACACAAGCTTTCTTGGATGCTGTGGGGTTCTGGAGGATGCACATCCCAAATTACAGTTTGATTGTAAGCCCTCTCTACCACATGACCCAGAAGAAGAATGATTTCAAATGGGGCCCTTAGCAACAACAAGCCTTTGAGCAGATTAAAAGAGAGGTAGTTCATGCAGTAGCCTTTGGATCAGTCCGGACCAGGACAGATGTAAAGAATGGACTTAACAATGGATGCTATTGCCCAGGTTATTCACGACTGTGAAACATGTGCTGCAATTAAGCAAGCTAAACAGTTGAAGTCTCTTTGGTATGGAGGATGATGACTAAAGTACAAATATGGGGAGGCCTGGCAGATTGATTATACCACACTGCCACCAACCCACCAAGGCAAGAACCATGTGCTTACCATGCTGGACGCAACAACTGGATGGCTGGAAACATATACCATGGCCCACGCCACAACCTGGAACACTATCCTGAACCTTGAGAAACAAACTTTGTGGTGACATGGCACCCCAGAGGGAAATGAGTCAGACAATGGGACTCATTTCTGGAACAACCATGTAGACACTTGGGCCAAAGAGCATGGCATTGAGTGGGTATATCACATTCCCTACCACACACCAGCCTCTGGGAAAACTGAGCGGTACAATGAGCTGTTAAAAACTACACTGAGAGCAGCGGGTGATGGGACTTTCAAACATTGGGATACACATTTACCAAAAGCAACCTGGTTGGTCAACACCAGAGGATCTGCCAACAGGGCTGGTCCAGCCCAGTCAGAACTTCTACATACTGTGGAGGGGGACAAAGTTCTTGTGGTGCATATAAAAAATTTGCTGGGGAAGACAGTCTGGGTTATTCCTGCTTCAGGTAAAGACAAACCCACTAGTGGGACTGCTTTTGCTCAGGGACCCGGATATACTTGGTGGGTAATGCAGGAAGATGTGGAAGTCCAGTATGTACCTTAAGGGGAATTGATTTTTGGGGAAAACAGCCAATGAACTCAATTATATGCTGTTGCCTGCTATGTAGCACTTTTTTAGCCCACCAACTAGATGTCTTCAGGTCACCAGTGCCTGGCCCTGACTTCCCTCCGACCATCATCCCAACAAAGAATGCACTTTGACAAAACCAGACGAGCTCAGCAGTGACCAGGCGACTTCTGCGGTGTCATCAGCAGGCAATGATTCAACACTGAGGGCAGTTACCCAGAAGGGCTAGATCACTGCTCAGGTCAGGCTGGGTATCAGTCGGTGGGTGGTGTTTGTATTCTCTTCCTTTGTTATTTCCCTTATTATTGTTATTGGTGGCAGCAGTAGTGGTTTGTGTTATACCTTAGTTACTGGACTGCTCTTATTTCAACCTGTGGGACTTACATTCTTCTGATTTTCCTCCCCATCCTTCTGGAGCCAGGGGAAGAAAGAGTGGGGGAGTGAGCGAGTGGCTGCATGGTTCTGAGTTACCGGCTAGGCTTAAACCACAACACTAGGAAATAAAATAATTAAAAATTTCCCCCTCCCCTGCCCCTCAAAGCTCAAAACTTTATTTTTCAGTATTATTGTGCTATATTTGTTCATCTGATGTTTCTTTAGCTAATGGGTTTCTTGCCGTTTTCTGTGAGACATAGTCACTGTTTATCTCTACTCAGACTCTCATCAGGAGTAGGGTCCTTTTTTTTTTTCTTTCTTTCTCTTTTTCCCTCCTTTTCCTTTTCCCCTTCTCCCTCATCTATTATTTTTTTCCTTCTCCTTTTTTCCTAACCCTCCCCCTCTGTCTTGGCACAGATTATTTAGGGGAGATGAGGGTGATGATGCCTGTGGAGCCATGTAATTCTGCTAAAATTTTGGATTTTATCCATTTTTGTAGATCTGGTCTGTATGAGCACGAGCCTGGCAGATTGAATTTTGATATACGATAGTGATGTAAAGATGCATTAAGAAAGCAAAATGCCTTGCTCATATGAGCCTTGAGAGGGAATAAAGCAGAGGAGGAATAAACCGGGGTAGGACATTAGTTTGGGGTGCTTGGTTTTAATCTTTTTGTTGTTTCCTGGCAAGGTATGTTTCTGCTGTTTTTAAAAATACCTAAAGTGTCTTTGAAAGGAAATGCAATTAGGATTCTTCCAGAGGGTTAACCTTTGCTTTCTAAGGACAAATATTAGTCCTCTTCTCCCAGAGCTGAGCTCCACTCTTCCTTCCTATGCTTAATTAACGAGGAGGAGTTGTCTGACTAAAAAATACCTTTCCAGCCATGATCAAATAATGAAAAATGACACAGATGTATTGAGGAGGAGTTCCAGCTCACTTACTACCTCTGCGTGGGATGCTGGCTGAGGGTGAGGTGGGGACCCTTGGGTGTGGGTGGGAGGGGGAGCTGCAGGCAGCTTCCACTGCACAGGCTAAGGAAACCTATTCAGGGATGGGAACATTCCTAGTGTTACTTGGGGCAAGGAAGTGCTAGACATCCCTTAGCAGCTGGTTTGCCTGGGGGAATGGAGCACCTTCATGTCTGGTCTCATCCCCAGCCTCTGTAGTCCCTCCTTCAGGTGAGCTGTTGCCTGCTCTGTTGGCCGGGGCTGCTGTATGGCAGTGGGGATGGGAGCTTAGAACATGCTGGGCTAAATTTTGCTGGCATATGCGCTCATTTGTATGCTACGCAGTCTCTTCCTAGAGACACAGCGTCAGGTAGCTACTAGTTTCTGTAGACTGCCTTTTTTTATTTATATGGAATTTTAAATGAGCAATTATTTGTGCTGCTGCCTCTTTCCCTCCATGCCATCATTTCTTCCTGCTTGGTCTCGGAGAATTTTTGTGGGAGTTGGAGGGTTTGCGTTGAAGCTGGAGGCTTGCCTTGAGAGAGCTGCTGCAGCTTTCTTGCCATGGCAGCACTGAAGTGTGGGGGTCCAGAGGGGTCTGAAATGCTGTGATTAATTTAATGTGTGCAGCCAGAGAGTGTTCTTTGCCTACCTTGTCTTAGATGTGGGGTGCAATGGTGTTGAGCCAATTCTTTGCAGTACTCATGAAAAGAGAATATGTTTCTAATTACATTAGCTAAGAAAAATAACCAGAAAATGGTGGTGGGGAGCAAATGGAGAAAAGGACTTCATAACTTATTGCATAGTGTGAGATGTGGAAAAAGGCTTTTGTCTGGCTGAGAGGTCTATGATCAATGGTGGTTGGGTCTGTCATGTTACAGCAAGACTTTTGCTGTCCTCTCCCTTCATGGATATGCAACAGAAATGGCCCTTCAGAGCAGTTCCACCGAAAACAGAGGCAGCTGCTAAGCAGAGAAAGCACATAAAGTCATGCAGGGGTGGCAGGGGTCTGGGGAGCAGGACTCACATTTGCCCTGGACACCCTTCCCACGGGGCGAGTGCATTGTTAACTATGCTGCTGCCTGTCCCTGCAGTGAGAAGGGCTCCCTTCTCCCCGTGTTCCTTGCAGGGTTTTTAAAAGATTGTGGGATTGTCAGATTTCTTGAGATAACAGGGTCTTGTGCCCAAGGGACCTGGGAAATAGGGATACTCTACTTCTCCGTAAGTAAAGGATTTACCTTACCAGTGGGTCTGCAGGGGCAAAGCTTGTGTTCTATCACCCTCTAAAATAAAAGGAGTATTGTAAGAATCACTTTGGATACCTCATGAGAGATGTCCTGACTACTTGCCTGTGGTGAACCCCTAGCTCATGCTCTGATTATCATACTCTGCCAGTGTTTTGCAGTTTGTGGCTCCTGGAAAGCCAGTGGCCTGTAAAGTTTTCAGAAGGTGGTCTGTGGGCAGTGGCTGAGGAAGGAAACAAAGATCAAAAGCTTTTGCACTCTCCATTGCCCACAGGGAGAAGTAAACAAAACAGGAAGAAAATGAATGTCCATCTACTTAAAGCTTAAGCTATTTTTCATTTGGTTATGGCAGTATTGTAAAAGAACAAACATGGATTACACATACCCCATCCCCCCAAGAAGGTTAGGTGGTCACCAGAATCAAGAGACAAGAAATGGTGCTCTAAAGCATCTCTTTGCTACTTATTGTATGTTCCTGTGACTGAGAAAGGCCTGATGAAGGCCATGCCTTGCTGGCTGCTGTTTGTGTGCGATGGCCTTTGGGTGTGATGGGAGCTGCCATCTTAGCCCCTACAGTAACCAGAACAGTAAGGTATTAGAACTGGGCAAGAGATTCCTTGGGTAATACAGACTATGTTTGTGTCTCCAGGCAAGTCTGGATCTGCTCTTACTTTGCAGAAAGAGATGGTTAACCCCCAAGGGCAGATTTTTCCCAGGGTTGTCTAATCCAGGATCTTCCTTCCTTTTGGACTCCTAAGCAGGAAAATAACTCTTCAGAGCTATTAACTACTGCTAGCTATAAACCACCCTTTGCCTCTGCTCCCAGATCCCATCAGCATCTGAGCCCTCTTTACCTCACTCTTGTGCCCTTA
The DNA here is from genome assembly GCA_028858755.1 of Ara ararauna. Classification (NCBI taxonomy): domain Eukaryota; kingdom Metazoa; phylum Chordata; class Aves; order Psittaciformes; family Psittacidae; genus Ara; species Ara ararauna. Next base: position 104,991,844 of record CM054379.1, read on the forward strand.
CAAGTCCTTTCTGTTGCCATGACCCTTTGCTTGCCCACCTTGGGAGGCTCTGCTGCTCCTTCTCTGTGGCAGTAACAGCTGCTGGAGCTTGGGCACCTCGGGCTCCAGATAAAGCCCCTTGCAGAGGATTGTCTCTGGTACAAATGCTCACACAGCACACAGAGGTGCTGCTCTAATGCAGTAGGAGCTGTCAGGAGGGCATTTCCTACCTCCCTGCTCTCCTTGTGTGATGTGCCTGTGGTGCAATTGTTGCTCATCCAGGGAGTGATGTTAAATGTGTAGTGTTGTCCTTTTAGAATGGCAGTAACATCTTCCCTTGCTCTGGTCCCTGAAATGCAGGCTTCTTCCTAAGCAGAGAAGAGGCCCTTTCCACAGCTGGAGAGCTGAAGCTGCCTCTGCAGTCACAGGGATGGGCAGCCTTCCACCGCAGAGACAGATCCAGCACTGAGGCAATATGACATTGGGACCAGAGCCAGCTGTGGCCTTCAGGACGCTGATCTTGTGCCAGCTCCTGGGGTGTCAGTGCTGGGATGCATCAGCAAGCATGTCTTGGACTTGTACCACGGTCAATGAAAGAGACTCTAAGTTGCAGCTTGTCCAATTGCTGTGATCTTGTCCTTGTCAGGCAGTTGTCAGTTCTCTGTTCCTGATTAATCTTCTCCCAGGGGGAAGCTGACGAGCACATCCCAAAGTAGGATGGGAGGAGGAAGGGGATAAATCAGATATTGAGGCAATCTTACTCTCTAAGTTTTAACCCATGCTGGTACCCTAATCCAAACAGGAAGGCAGCAGGAGTTTGGACAGAGACCAGTAGACCTGATATAGTGCTGTGTGGAGCAGAACCAGTATAATTATGGGCAAATGGATGTAATCACAGAAATAGCTGAGCTCTGACAAGAGACAGTTTCTCACAGGAGTGGAGGCCAGTTTGCTTCCCTTCTTCCTTCTGACCACCTCTTCCCTCAGCTCTGCATTGAGCTTTGCCATCCCAGAATGTCTGCACCTCTCAGCTGTTAGAACAGGATCTGGGCTGGTACCCATGCACACGGAGGCAAGGAGGTGAAATCTTCATCTAATGTTTGGGAGAAACTGAGGGACAAAAGCCACATTAGGGTTACTAAAGCAACCTGTCAGTCTGGTGGTAAACATTAGCTCTCTGGATGCAGGTCAGATGTGAGGAGCGCTCAGGCTTGCAAATCTGTCTCCAGGCACTTTCTGGCAAGTACACAGAGCAATGGGAAGGCCAGGTTAGTGTCTCCATCTGCACAAAATAATTTGAGTGACTCATTGAGCATGACATGGTGGTCTGGCCCACATCCCTGTGGTCAGATCCTCCTGGATTGTAGTCCAAGCCTGCAGCGGTGGTACTGTCTTCCTCTTCCTGCCTTGATTGCAACAAGCTTCATGGGATGCCAGGGATTGTCTCTTTGCTCACAGCTTGGGGGAGCTCAGGATAGGGCATGGTCCTTGAGCCACAGGACAGCTGGCACACAGGTACCCCCAACCTCACCAGCATTTTCAAAGTTTTCCTTATTATTCAACTGTCACCCCATCAGACATCCCCATTTCTTCCACTGCTGGTTCTGGGTCTGGTTCAGTCTTTGCAATCTTTTCCCATCTGCATGACCCTTCTGGTGCAGAGCAGCAAGGTTTGGGGTTAAACCTTACCATCCTTCCAATAGCCCTCAAGGAGCCACCTCAGCCACTTCTGGGAGCTTTGCTTCCCAAGTGCCTCCAAGGTGCTCCAGGCCCCAACATGTGTGTAGGGTTCCACCAGTGTCTGACCAGTCCTTTGGTAATCTTCAGCTGCATGTGTGTTGGAGATGTTTTGTCTGAGGGATGAGGCTAAATCTAGGCTGTGCTGACATCCCTGAAAAGCAGCTCTGGCACCAGCTGCTCTCAAGAGCTGAGGCACTAGTTTCTGAGCCCAGCTACTTGCTGATGGAGAGGCAGTCCCCATGCACGTGTGTCAGGCAGGGAAACAGGTGCCAAGAGCCTGTCTGGGAGAGAAGTCCTTGCTGGTGCCACACAAGTTTGGAGGAACACTTCGGTTTTCCTCTCCCTTCTATAAATGTTTTTTGTGGAAACATATTTCTTAATTTAGGTTACAACAGCAAGGGATAAATGAGCTTCACTGTAAGGAGGATGCACAGAGTCATAGAATCATTTAGGTTGGAAAAGACCTTTTTTAAGTTCAAGCAGGTAGGTTAGACAACAGATAAGCCTAAGGAATGCCTCCTGTTCTCATAAATAATGTTAAATGGCTTCTCCTGGCCACACTCAAACTAGTGTCAGATGCCTGGTGGGATGCCTGCTCCCCTGCAGCAGGGCAAGGGCTTTCCCAGGGCTGCTGGGGAAAGATGTACAATCACTGCTATTAAACCCTCATCCCCTGTGTAGTAAGTGGCGGCACCTCTGCTTTTGGGTAAGATATTTGGCCTGAGCCTGGCTTCCCAGAGAGCTGCCTCCCTCATGGCTGAGGACACAGGAGGTGTTTTGCCAGGCTCTCCTGCAGCTCGGTGAGGGTGCAGGAGTCCAGGACATGGAGAGCCCTGTTCCCACTGACAGCGGGAGCACAGGCGTGCTCACTTGCTTGCTCTCTGCTCCAGCTGGGTTTAATTTTAGAAATACAGTGCTATCTTGGGGCATCTTTTTTCACAGAATGCAAGTCCTTAAGTAAATAAATAACAGCTTTGTGGAGGTGGAATGATGGCCTGCAACAGCACTGCAATACACACATTGAGCGAGATGTTTCACTTGCATGTGAAGTACTTTGTACAGATACAGTGGCTGTGCTGCCTGCCTCCCCTCCTCCAGACCCCTCCAGAGCTGCCCAAATGCATTGATTAAAAAGAAATAAAACCACCTTGAAATGCCAGCCTTGGTGAAGTGGAAATGGAACCCCTCCAGCTGCTGGGATTCAGCAAGAGTTCTCTGGCATAGGTTTGCAAAAGCTAGAGTTTTCAGTGATGGGCTAACTGCACGTGGGACATCCCAGGGGGATGTGCTTGGAGGCATCCTCATTAAGCTGGGCAGGAAACAGCAGGCTATGAAGATGAGTGGGAGAAACTTGTGATTAAATACACCTCCCAGACTGGCTGACCAAGAGCCTTCTGTACACAGTGCGTTGCTGATGGCTGAATGTCCTGGGTGTGTCCCTTGGAGTGTGTTTGCTGCCTGGAAAATCCCATTAATGCTATTTTACCAGAGCAGGAGCCCACATTCGCTTCTCAGATGCAGCAGCTCTGAGATGCCTGCATGGCATCTGTTGTGTAAGCTGCTGGTAACCCTCGACCCCTGAATCAGCAAAGTGAGTTCTAAAGCTCCTTGTCCAAGCAGAACCCTTACATGGTGGTCTTCTTCTGATGTAGGGACTTCAGGGATTCACTGTAATCTGCAATATGGCACAAACAGAATCACCCCAACTGCTGACTACTTGCTTTGCTCCGCTCCCACTGTGCATTTCTGCTGCCACTGGGATGGGATGGTGGCTGAGATGACAGGGCACTGCATGTATAAGCTTATCAGGCCAGGAGCACCCATCTTGAGTACATTATGAATTGGTAGTAGCACTTCTGGGTGCCTCCTTAAAGCCAGAGGGGAGGCTAGACTGTGCCTAATTGCAGAGGTATGAGTGAGTTTTGGCTATGGCTTTTGTAGAAAGTGGGCTTGAAATCAGTGTCTGTTGCTTGGAAAAAGCTTCATGTGCCACATGCAGACAGGATGCTTGAAGAGGCTTTGTTCTTGGCTTTATCTCAGAAGAAGACAAGCTTGTCCTTTTTCCTAAAGCTCTTGGCAGGAGTGTTTCCATGTAAGGCTGTGATAGTTTTGTGTGTTTGTTCAGAGCTTGTTGTAGTATTTAACTCACTTCAGGTCCTGGGGATTGCCATATGCCCCTCAGCCTTGCTGGTGATTTCCCATCCTTGCAGGCTGTGGGATGGGAGGATTTTCCACATGGTCTGGTTCTGCATGCTCCTCCTCTGCAAACTACCTAAGCTGTTTCCTGTCCTCAGCCTGCTTCTTCCACTGGCACCACAGCCCTGCAGGGGATTTTACTTTATTTTTTGTAAGCTCTAGTGAAGGCCCTCTCCTGTGGGGCCGGGCAAGCAATGCCCATGTTCTCTGTAAGTCTGGGATCAGGGCGGCCCTGGCAGCAGCTTGTCCCAATTAAGATTCAGTCTTGGCAGGATGGAGCCTTTCGAGCTGCCAGCTGTAATAGGAGAGACAAGGCTTCAGGGGCAGCAGAAATTATTCCCTTCCCTCAGCTCGGCTCATTTCTTGGATCTGGGCTGAGGATGGCCCCGGGAGCTGATCTGCCAGAGCCAAGGAAGCCACGCAGAGCTAAAAGGTTTCCATTGAGCTTCAGGCTCAGGGAGGGGAAGCGCCGATCTTGGAGGCGCACAGACTGTGGGTGGCAGCAGGGAGGTAGTGGGAGGGGATGGGATCAGATGGGATGGGATGGAGGGAGGGTGCAGCTCCATGCGCCACTAAAGACAGCAGCAATTCCAGTCTTGCTGGAGCTGCACTTGGGGAGGCATGAGTGCTGAAATGATCCCATTAATAAAACGGGAGTTCATTAAGGCCTTGCTGGGTGGCAGTAATAGCAGGGTGGAAATCCCTCTCACAGCTCCACAGAGGCAGATGCTACCAGCAGGGTCTCTGCCTGGTGCAATGCTGCACGTCTCTGCTGGTGCTGATTGAGCTTTGCCACAACTGGCCCAGGGCACTACTAATGGAGTGGCTATGTATCTGATGGCATGTGGAATCTTCCAAGCATAATATTAACATTACACAGTTGCCCGACCCTCCTGCTATCTCCTCCTCCTTTTCCTCCCCAGCCTCCTGTCACACCGCAGCCAAGCTGCCCTTGACATTGCAACTGGACACTGCTTTTGCTGGCCTTGTGTCCTGCCAGCTGCGCACACTGGAAGTATCATGGGCATGAAAGGCTGTTGTATTTATTTTTTAAGGCTAAATCCATGCTGGAACAGCTTAGTAGTACTGAGAGTTTCTGATTTTGAGCAGGCTATCCAGAATTTGAAGATAACCTCTATCCCTCTCTGTTGATGGAGCTATTGGTGAAGCATTTGTCTCTCAAATACTGTTGCTAATTTGGGCTTCTGGAAGAAATGTAAGCAACAACGAAGTGTGAAGTTTTGCTCTGTGGAGCACGTTATGTGGATAGTCCCTTGGAGAGCCAGGGGCACTAGGCAGGCTGCCTGAGGGGCATGGCCATGCCATTGCAGTCAGGTTGTGCATATGAAGCTGAGCAGTGCCTGGTTTGTTGTGCTGCTCTGTTCAGAGCAAAGCTCAGCAGTGTCTCAGGGCACCCATTCCTTCCAGTACTAAGAACTTGTACTCAGCTGCACTTCACAACTGTTACTTTGGGTACCCTTTGCTCTCTAAAAGAGCAAAAAGGCAATTGCAAAACCAGAGATGCTAAACTGAAAGTTTCCTAAACATGGCACTGGCAGTGTGGAGAGACAAGTGAAGGTAGAGACAGCTGGATTTGTGTCTTGGCTGCCACTGTTCGAGCTTGTTGTGACCAAATTCTTGCTCTTACGACAGAGTCCACCAAGCTTGCTCAAAGCACTTCAAGCCCAGCCTGTGAAAAAAGATTCGGCTGCTCCAGCCTGTGCCTTTCCAGGGAGTGTGCCAGATGTGTGAGGGGTTTGCCCACCATAGTCATGACTTTGCAGTGCTCCTTGGATCCACTGCTTTTGACACCTACATTGGGACTTTAACCTGAAGTCTCAAAAAATGAAGGTCTAGTCATGCCACTGCAACCAGCAACTCTTCCAACTGCTGGGTTGCCTGAAATGTTAAGCTTCTCTTGGAGCAAGGCTCTAGTAGGCGAAGTGAACTGTTTCCGTGTAACTAATTAGCAGTGCTGTATCCCGGCCAAAGCACACACAATGTTATAGCCCATCTTAGGCTCTTAGATGCCTGAATAACTGCTGCTGAGGCAGCCAGAAGGTGCTGCAAGCTAGCAAAAGGCCACAGAAGGGGTGGGATGAAAAGCCAGATTCTGTCCAGTCAAACCCCATATAAAGCTGAGTAATGTCAGAGAATTACTACAGGTCACCAGCGGCTTAGAATAGCTAAAAATTCATTCCCCTTTTTAGTGCTCAGCTGTTGCTGCTTTTAGTCTGAATTGGGAAAAAGAAATTCCTTCCTAAAGTATTTCAAGCCGTGTCTTCCTTCGAAGTCCCACTCTTTCTCCAGCAATTTCTGAGAGCACTATTCTCTCTGATCTAGATTTAATCTCTTTAGCAATACTTAGTGACTAGCTTTTGCTGGCTTCTCCCTTCCATGCCGCATCCAGTTTTTTCCAGGGCAGTCCTAGGGTGGGGCAACTAGCCTCAGGATGTGGGCATGAAGGAAAGACAGGCTGAACTGCAACAGAAGACATAGGCTGGATTAGCAATGAACAAGCAGTAACTCACAAACGGGACATTAGCTTGGATAAGGCAGAATTTCCATTAGGCTGAAGCTATATTGTAACATTGTAAGGGCTGCCGAATTCTGCAGTATTGGCATTTGTGTGGTGGTTGGCAGCACAGCGCTAGAGATGCGACTCATGTTCTTGCAGCTTCCTTCAGGAGAAGGGATGTGGTGGGCTCGGTGCTTTATACTGTTTCTTTTGGTTAAACCTTCAAAAAACTGGCTCCAAATTAGGAAGCAGCTCCTAGAAAAAAAGGATGTAAACTTTGTGCTGTTATTCTGTCATTTGGAGACTGTACCTAGAGAGACCCCTGCCAGTGGAGCTGCTGTCTGCCCTCTTGCAAAGCACTGGCAAGTGCACTGTGCCTGGCTACAGTTAACAGCTCATCAACTTCCTAAAGTAGAAACAGGCTTTCTTGGTAATAGGTGAGAGACTTCCGGGAAGCTCAGGTAGATCAGAAGGGGAATTTTCCTTAGACTTGTGATTGAGGAGGTATGGACTTCTCTACAGGCACTTCCTCAGACCTCAGTTTCTGTGCACGGTTCTTCAACTGTTAAGAGCGAGGGCTCTGAAGCCACAAGTACCTTATGTTACCCTGCAACACAAAGCATGCTGTTATACACAGCCACTGACTTGAAACAGGCATGTGGGAGAAGCTGGGATAATGATGAGGTAAATTATGTTAAGCCTACAAGCTTGCCGATGACACCAAGCTGTGTGGTTCGGTTGATATGGTGGAGGGAAGGAATGCCATCCAGAGGGACCCTGACACACTTGTGAGGTGGGCTGATGCCAACCTGATGAAGTTTAACCATGCCAAGTGCAAGGTCCTACACCTGGGTCGGAGCAATCCCAGGCACAGCTACAGGTTGGGCAGAGAAGAGATTCAGAGCAGCCCTGGAGAGAAGGGCTTGGGGGTGTTGGTTGATGAAAAAATGAACATGAGCCAGCAGTGTATGCTTGCAGCCCAGAAAGCCAACCGTATCCTGGGCTGCATCAAAAGGAGCATGACCAGCAGGTTGAAGGGGGCAATCCTGCCCCTCTACTCTGCTCTCGGGAGACCTCACTTGGAGTACTGTGTGCAGTTCTGGTGTCCTCAACATAAAAAGGACATGGAACTGTTGGAACAAGTCCAAAGGAGGGCCACGAGGATGATCAGGGGGCTGGAGCACCTCCCATATGAAGATAGGCTGAGAAAGTTGGGGCTGTTGAGCCTGGAGAAGAGAAGGCTGTGTGGAGACCTCATAGCAGCCTTCCAGTATCTGAAGGGGGCCTAGAGGAATGCTGGGGAGGGACTCTTCATGAGGGACTGTAGTGATAGGACAAGGGGTAACAGATTCAAACTTAAAGAGGGGAAGTTTAGACTGGATATGAGGAAGAAATTCTTTACTGTAAGGGTGGTGAGGCACTGGAATCGGTTGCCCAGTGAAGTTCTGAATGCTCCATCCCTGGTGGTGTTCAAGGCTGGACTGGACAGAGCCTTGGGTGGCATGGTTTAGTGGGAGGTGTCCCTGCCCCTGGCAGGGGGGCTGGAACTAGGTGATCTTAAGGTCCTTTCCAACCCTAACTATTCTATGATTCTACGATTACTCAGTTTAAGACCAGCAGATAGACAGGAGCTTCACTCAACAAAAAAAGGGAAGTAATAGATTCTTTATAGTAATAAGTTATTGTGACTGATCCCCTGCTAATTGACGACTAATCATTGTAACTTATGAAGTCTGTCTTGTTGCCTGTCCTAACTATTCATAGAAGCTGTGGATTAAAACATAGATGTTCCTTTGAATGAATAAAACGGAAATCCAAAGTCATAGAAAACATACTCCATTACAATTAATCTTTATTAAAAATGCAGTGGAGAAAAAAAAAAAGCAAGCCTCCAAAAAGTAGTCAGTTCATGAATGTACATTACACCGTTGCGCACCCAGCACCACTGACACATACACTGCTGTCAGCTCATTTTTCTCACAAATGTTGACTGTTTCTATATCTTTATATAGTTATATCTATATAGATATATATGCAGTTTCAAGACTTGATAATGCAACACTACCATAAAATGGCACCAAAATCTGTTTGCCCAAAGCTTTCTGCCCCTCTTAACCCAAGAAAGGAGTGAAATGTGCGTAAGCAGCAAAATGTGCGTGGCAGTCATGCATGTGCTTTGCAGTCCCTTGTGTAGCCTTGACTCACTTCTTTGGGGGAACTTTACAGCATGATCACAAACTTATCAGAAGCCAAAGTATCATATGCCCCAAAGCATCATTTTAATACTACTGAATATGTCTAGTTTCTTTTTAGTTTTCAAAGCTAGCTAGAGACTGGGCAAGAGCATGGAGGGCAGGGTGCGTTGTGTGTGGTGGCGGGAGTTAAGTGCTTGTGTGTAATCAGTTAAATTAGCAGGTTACACACGTGCTTCCTTTTTCTGGCAATCTGTTTCCATGCTGAGCTAGGGAAACTTTTGTGCTGTGGGCACAGCAGCTCTGCAGATGACCATAATCCCATGTATTTGCACGACTGAGAGATTGTTGGTGCTCAGTACAGCAGTGTTTAGGTACACTTCTGCCCTTACTATTTATTTAGACAGATCAGTGCTGTCAAGGCAATCATGACTGTAACACTGGATGTAGGTGTAGAAACGTTAATGGAGTTTGAGCACCAAGCTTTCCTGACCCCTTCCCCATTCAGCTGTAACTGCTGTGTGTGTGCCTTATCTCACAGTGACAATAAAAAAAGAATCAAATTAATTAGTCTATGATGGAAAAGGTGACTTCTGTGGTAGCTAGTGTATGAAATTTGCAGAGGATTTATCATAAAACCTATTTCCTCCTCATCTTAGACCTGTGCTTACTTTAAGTGAATAGGATGTGCAACAGTGTGATATGTGCTTTACTGATGCTCACAGTACCTAAACCTTATTTCATGAGAAGCAGCTACCCACAAGGTTTAAGATGCTTTTTTGGTAGCCCCTCTGATGTTACTAGAGCTGTCTTCAACTCTCTGTGCGTATGGAGAAGAGAGCACCCTGAATCATACGCAATTTCACATTAGCCATAAGCACTAGCAAACAAGTAAACCAAAGTTGGAAACACCCAGTTTAGAGAATTTAAATTAACATTTGAAAAGGATCCGTCAGTATTAACAACACTCTTGAGTAATGTCTTATCTAGGATTGTCAATTATCAAAGCTATTTAATGCTATGTGACAGTGGGCACTGTAACTTTATGGGGACAGCTAAATGCTCTGAGGCCAGAAGACTTCACAAAAGCAATTTGGAGAAACATGCAGAAAAACACTCTGGCCTAGCCAACACCAATTACCTTACTCTTCCAAGTGGCTATTAGTCTTAAAGTTTGTTTTATCTGTCAGGACAATGCAGGTTGCTCATTATTAGGAGCTGCACGGTAGGACTGAAAAATTTGGGGTCTTCTGGGGCTTGGTGTGACACCTATTTCTAAAGCCAGGGAGAGCTGATGCCCACTTCTGTGCATGACACAATTAAGTCCTTGAGCATGCAGACACAGGGCCTCTATGCGTGTGAGTGCTAAGGTCAAAATGCTGGAACATGCTTCTGACATTGTAAAAGGTATCTTTCAGATCTGCAAAATAATTCTTCCAAACCCAGAAATCCTCTGTTTCTACATCATCATGTTTTACAGAGAAGAGAACTGAGTAGCTGCCATCTTTTTTTGTTTTTTTTCTTTTGAAACTGATAAGTGGATATTCCCATTTGCAGGCAGGAGAAGTAGCAATGCAAAGGGATAGGAGCTGCACATCTGAACCTGGCTGTTCCCCAGCTATAATCTCTGCTGTATGGTAAGGTTCCCAAGCTGTGTTCTTCTCACTGACACCTTCTAAATTCAATCAAAAACATCAGGGAGAAAGACAGACACAACTCTGATATGTTAATCCTTGACTTAAAAACAGTTGCCAAATAACAGCACTTTCAGCACTTGCTTCATTTCCAGAACTCACAGTTGCATGGTGTGATGACAGCAGCTGCAAATATTTCACAGTAAGAAGGAAAAACAAACCCAACTCTGTGGCATGACTAGGGATTTTTGCTCTAGCTCATGGTGAGGACACTGAAATTTAGGTACTGGTAGAGTGGAGAAGCTTGTTCTCTAAAAAACACATGTGGTTATCAACAGGGATAAGTGGCTCCACTGGTCACCCAGCAGTAAGCTGTCAGTGTAAGGCAAAACTGGAGTTTTAGGGTTGCTGTAGGGTAAACCTGCTGAGGTCTCTAAGCCTACCAGCTAAGCAAAGGTAGTTCTGTAAAGGCCAAGCACGAGCAGTGGTCACATGGAAGTGTCTGGGTATGAACTAAACTCTTGAGAAGTAACCCCTCTGGCCACCTGTCTTACTAAGCAACTTCACCTCTTCAATCACAATGTCATGAGTAACTGCTTTGCACATATCATACACAGTCAGGGCAGCCAGGCTGGCAGCTGTTAGAGCTTCCATCTCCACCCCTGTCCTCCCCCAAGTCTGACAGGCGCTGCGAATCACCACTGCGTGTCTGTCCTCATCCAGGCTCAGAGACACCTCCACATGGTTGAGGGGGATGTTGTGACACAACGGGATCAACTGGCTCGTCAGCTTAGCTCCCTGAATTCCTGCAATCTGGGCAACTACCAGCACATTCCCCTTCTTCACCTGGTTCTGCCTTACCATCCCAAATGCCTTCTCGCCCAGGTGTACCACAGCAACAGCAACAGCACTTCTTCTTGAACATGGCTTCCCTCCAACATCAACCATTGTGGCCCGTCCTTCTTCATCAGTGTGAGTTAAGCTGTCAGAGGCATGAGATACCATAGTGCCTAATTCTGATCCTGGACTTGCCCCTTTGGACTGGTAGTCCACTGAAACTTGGCTTACAGGAGAAGCATCAAGGCACTTTCGGTCAAATGTGGAGCTTGGGTCCTTCTGGAAGACACATGAGCTGCTGAGATGGGGTTGTAGAATTCCTGTTGTTATATGCCACTGTTGCTCTGGGAGAGATCTTGGAAGGTAGAGTTGTCCTGTAAGCTTGTTTTCCATTAATGCTTTTCTCATTTGTTTGGGGAATCTAGCTCTCAAAGTCAGCCAATGGCTGAATGTGTGACCCCACTGTTTTGAATTTTGGGAATTCTGTAGGGCATCTTGGCATAGTGGGAACAGCATCAATGCAGACTCTAGATGGGAAAAAACATGAGTAACATGAGAATGCATATTACTAACTGGAAAGCTAAGCTGAGTCTGCAGTACCTGAGAAGCCTCTCAGAGCACTGCTTGGCACTTTCTGTACTGCAAAAACTTCAGTAAGCCTCCAAACATCCCCTTCTCTCCTCAAGCCTTTCTCTCTCATCAGTTCCCTTCATTTGCTAGTTATTATTACAAATCCAAAGACTCAAATCCCTTATTTCAAGGTCTCTGATAAGAAGAAACAACTTGTTTTCAAAACTATGAACACTGAGAAACAGCAGCCAAGAAAGCTTTTAGGAACATCCATTCTGAAGAAAAGGAAGTCACAGCATCTCAGCATCACAGCATCTCAGCATCCATTGGAGATTGTCCCAGCTGCAGTCTTCTTACAAAGGCCCGACAGGGTTAATAAGAAATTCTTGCACTCAAATTTTCAACTTTGCCTTTCCAAACACCTTCCTCCCAGCACAGGTAGCTACACTTCCTGCTTTCATCCCCTTCAGCAGGGAAGGGTCATGCTAGCACCTAAGGACAGCAGGAACCAGAAGCACTGCAACTGCACTGTCTATGAGTTCAGAGGGTGGCTCTGTCATGGGAAGCTCTCTTATTACTAACAGCTCGTACCATGTTAATGACAGCTGAAGCTTAAGCACTGGAAAAACGATGCTCCTCTCATTGACAGATAGATTTCAAATCTACTCAGAAGTGTGTTCCAAGCTGACCTGGCAGAGCTCCCAGCTGGCAGAGAGGTAGTGAGCCCTCCTACCCCTTTTCACCATTTAATCCCTTGGTTTTGGCATCTGCAGAGGGCTAAATGGCAAGTGTCAAGGAGCCTTTTTCACATATAAATAGTGATTTGTTTTGTAAGTAAAGAGAAAGCAGTATAGAGGTAAGTGGTTAAGCACTCATTTAATAGCCTCATTGATAAGCATGTTCCTCTTTTTCTGGAGCTCCTGCTCTCTTTGGTTGGAGAAATTTGGAATTAGACCACACTTACAAGCATCTCCTTGGACTGTCCACATGACAGTAACACAGTATGGCCATTGGTTGTGCCACTGTGCCCTTTTTCTTTAAAAACAAACCAAGAGATCTCTTTTTTTGTTAGTCCCAGCCTCTGATGTGCTTAGCAGCTTTTTCATCCATAATACCCTCCAAACATTGATCTGAAAGCTTAAATCAACCATAGATTTCATGGTATTTTTTTTTTTAAATTACTGCAGTAATCTAAATTCAGGCAAAGTCCCTTTTTGATCTGCAAAAATCAGACCACCTGATCAAGAGGAATCTGTGGATGAAGCAGTCTATAGACAGATAGGAACAGCCTCACGCTCACAGGCCCTTGTTCTCATGGGGGACTTCAACCACCCTGATATCTGTGGGAGGGACGATACAGCCCAGCACAAGCAATCCAGGAGGTTCCTCGATTGTTTGGAAGACAACTTCCTTCTGCAAGTAATAGAGGAGCCGACAAGGAGAGGTGCCATGCTTGACCTCGTCCTCACCAACAGGGAAGGGCTGGTTGGAAATGTGACACTCCAGGGCAGCCTTGATTGCAGCGATCATGAGATGGTCGAATTCGAGATCCTCAGGAGAGTGAGAAGAGCGTGCAGCAAACTCACTGCCCTGGACTTCAAGAGAGCAGACTCTGGCCTCTTCAGGAACCTGCTCAGTAAGATTCCATGGGATATAGCCCTAGAGGGCAGGGAGGCCCAAGACTCTTGGTTGATATTCAAGGATCACCTGCTGCAAGCTCAGGAGCGATACATCCCTACTAGAAGGAAGTGCAGCAGGAGGGGCAGGAGACCTCCTTGGATGGATAAGGAGCTGCTGAGGAAAATTCAAAAGAAAAAAGAGGCTTATAAAAGGACATAGCCTTGGCTATGGTTTAGTGGGAGGTGTCCCTGCCCAAGGCAGGAGGATTGGAACTAGATGATCTTAAGGTCCTTTCCAACCCTAACTATTCTATGATTCTATGATTCCGTGATTCTATTAAGCGAAATGGGATACAAACCATACAGCAAAGAACCAGACAACAGCAGTGCAGGGAAGAAGGTAGGTTTTGCTCATTGTTAGTAGCAAAACTAATTAGTGATTTCCACAGCATTCATTAAGCTTCATTAAATTAATTCCATACACACACACACACTGACTGCTTGCATGCCAGCATTATTTGAAGTTTGTAAGTAATACAAAACACAATTGGGAAATCTCCTAATGAGTCCCCATGTGTGACAGTGAGATGGATACCCTCCGCTCATCTCCAGTCAGCAGTTAGTCTCTAAGGGTCATGGAGCATCTGCAGGAGGACCTGGACAGGCTGCCTCTTTCACGGTATGTCAGACAGTGTTAAAGCACTTCTCAAAACGAAATTGGATGGATCAGAGCTGTAGCCATACAAACATTGCTATGAATGCCATCCAGAGGGACCCTGACACACTTGTGAGGTGGGCTGATGCCAACCTGATGAAGTTTAACCATGCCAAGTGCAAGGTCCTACACCTGGGTTGGAGCAATCCCAGGCACAGCTACAGGTTGGGCAGAGAAGAGATACAGAGCAGTCCTGCAGAGAAGGACTTGGGGGTGCTGGTCGATGAGAAAATGAACATGAGCCGGCAGTGTGTGCTCGCAGCCCAGAAAGCCAACCGTATCCTGGGCTGCATCAAAAGGAGCGTGACCAGCAGGTCGAGGGAGGTGATCCTGCCCCTCTACTCTGCTCTCGTGAGACCTCACTTGGAGTACTGTGTGCAGTTCTGGTGTCCTCAACATAAAAAGGACATGGAACTGTTGGAACAAGTCTAAAGGAGGGCCACGAGGATGAGCAGGGGACTGGAGCACCTCCCATATGAAGATAGGCTGAGAAAGTTGGGGCTGTTGAGCCTGGAGAAGAGAAGGCTGTGTGGAGACCTCACAGCATCTTCCAGTATCTGAAGGGGGCCTAGAGGGATGCTGGGGAGGAACTCTTCATTAGGGACTGTAGTGAGAGGGCAAGGGGTAACAGGTTCAAACTTAAAGAGGGGAAGTTTAGACTGGATATGAGGAAGAAATTCTTTACTGTAAGGGTGGTGAGGCACTGGAATGGGTTACCCAAGGAAGTTGTAAATGCTCCATCGCTGGCGGTGTTCAAAGCTGGATTGGACATAGCCTTGGGTGGCATGGTTTAGTGGGAGGTGTCCCTGCCCCTGGCAGGGGGGTTGGAACTAGATGATCTTAAGGTCCTTTCCAACCCTAACTATTCTATGATTCTATGATTCTATGAATGCTAACTTTGGCGTACGTAGATTTTTTCAAATGCATCCTGAAAAATTATGTAGGTCCCAGTGAGCTGTCAAGAGTTTAATATAGGAAATGTTATTTTTAAAGACGAAATACTATCAGAAAAAAAACAAACCGAAACAAACAACCCCCCAGAAAAAAAAACCAAAACCAGAACATTACTCCTCATGCAGAACGTCAATACCCACTTAAAACAAAGGGTCCTCTTTCCCCTCTTCCTGGAACACAACACAGCAGTAGCCAGATACAAAACAGCAAAAGCAGAGAAATACAATCAAGCACCACTCAACATGGAAAAAGTGATGGCCCTTTAAAGTGGGGCATCAAGGGGAAAACAGTCCCAGTGAAAAGCTATGGTAGAAGACCACTGTAGATCCTATTTCCTAATAAAGGCAACAGAAGTACAAGCACTAGGATCTTGGATAAGGCTTGGTAGGGGCATTAAACTTTTCTCCTCTTCTGCTTCAGCTTGTTAACCACAACTGCGTTGTACAGAAACCTGTTTCTTTGTCTAAACCTAAGCCAGAACCAAATACAAGTTAGATTTGAAAGCCCAATCCACTCTGCTCCTCCAAAGACAAAAAGCAAAGAGAATCATTGTATGTTTATTACGTACTGATTTGTCACCCACCAATCAGGATCATTGGCCGGTTTTTCATCTGGGAAATGTTAAACATGCCTAGAAATAAAATAAGGAACACATAAAAATCCTAGCTTTTTAGGTTTGAAGTCATGCATCTGGTTTTTATATTTTGTTTTCTGCTCTTCACAGTGCAACCTGCTTGCTAGGAAAATCAAAGCTCAGTAAAGACTGAGGAAGCTGGAGGAACGGAAATCCAGCATGGTTATTATTTAAAACTATAGCTGCCACAGCCACCAAGCATCCAGCTGCTATGGCTCTATCACACTGTAGAACCCTTTCCCAGAAAGCTTTCCATAATCTGAATTATAGTCTCCCTACTACAGAATTCAGACAATTTGAGACTCTCTTGTTTTTTAACAATAGAATTTAACTGTATTACTTCTATGGATAAGCTGTTAACAGTGCTCCAGTTCAGAGCTTTCAAATCACTGAAGGCCCCAGGGAGAACATTGGGATTAACACAAATTGGAAGATGACAGACAATGCCAGGTAAATGCTGCTGATGGCAAAATGCCTTTACTAGAGGGGAAAAACACTCTTCTCCCTAATCAGAAAGTCAGAAATGAATGGGCTGAAAGTAAAGGAACCAATCCTTCTACCCCTTCCCTTATGTTTACACAGCACTATTTTATCTGGGCAAACCAATAAATTTTGAAGTTAGTCTATGCTCAGATTTAAAAATTCCCTTTACATTTGTTTTGCACATAATGAAAAAAGGGCAAAACCAACTGCTAGTAAACTGGCAGAATCTGCAAGAGAACAAAAGGGCCAAAGTGTATTTTTAGTGTAATCATACAGCCCATGCATATATGAGGTCAGCATTCCCAGCTGCAGCCAGATTACAAAAATATGGTTAAGTACAGATGTGACTGAAATACAGTTGCTATGAATATAAATTCAGAAAAGACTAACCTGAGGATGTGACTGCATCACCATGGATCTTGTGTCATGGTCGTATGCAGAGCAATAGATAGGTGGTTATAAATTTCTACACACTCAAAAAGGGATTTGTCATTTAATGCAGTAGCTGGACCGACAGCTCAATTTCATTTTGGTACTTATTTTACAGCAAACTAATTTTGAGAAAAAGGGAGCCAGCACAACTCCATCTATTTCTACTTAGTTTTACACTTTGTTGCTGTTGTGAGCAGTGGTATTTGCATCTCTTTAAAGACAAAAGTCAGTCCAAAAGACTTGTCAATGGTCCAGATCCTAGCTCATGTTGAAAATTAGAAGACTCAAAACTAACATTCAGACTCTGGAGTACTTGCAGGACTGGTATGTTACCAGCTTTCTACCAGACAATACTCTTATCAGATGGGAAAATACTTTCCTTAAATAATGCAGCTTCATTCAAGAAGCTTTCCTTTCCTTCCTTCTCCTGGCAAGTCAATGCATTCCGCAGCAGTACCAGGACATTGCTTTCTCTAGTCATTGCTGTTATTTCTCTGGTACAACAAACATACCAGCATGCTGTTTCTTCTTCCTGCCCACTGCTGCTCCAATAACTTGAACCAGCTCTTCCTCTGAGGCACCTGACCGTAGGTGATCTCTCAAGGACACTTCTGAATTTCCAAAAAGGCACACCTACAGCCAACCAAAGAAAACAAAGAGGAGAAATGAGAATAAAGTAAATAGCTTCTACAAGTATTTCATGCTAAACTCAGAGTAAAGAGGTTTGAACAGACCCACCCTACTGAAGAAAATGAACACTTACAGAGATTTTTTTCTTTATCTCTCTTTATGTACACACATAAACAGCCTGGGGTGTTTATGTAATGCAAGCTCACTGGACCTTCAGGCTGCCTCGGTCATCTGACATTAGACAGCAGCACAGCTGTTGTCAGTATCAGGTGACAACATGCAAATGCCAGTTTTTAATTGAAAACTTCAATTTTCCTCCAAAAACTGCCAGCTTCAACGTGGCAAGAGATACTTATTCCCCTTCCCTTTCCTACAGCTGCTCCACAAATGTAAGGGCTGCTTTTGAATGAGAACAGTTGCAAGATGTTTGGTGAAACACGACAGGATCCTTGTGGAACACAAAAGCCAGCCCTCACAGCTGCTTGGATCCTTTTTTTAGTGGGAAATCATCTGCTTGTCACATGTTTAAGATGATTTTGAATCAAAGATTAAAATAAATGTTTATATTTACTGGCCTTGCAACCATGTTTTAGAAGTGACTTTAACTATGGTAGCAAAACAGAGAAACCAAAAAAAGGTGATGTAACATCTCCCTAACAGCCCAACAAGCTTGAACAAGAATACATACAGGATTACCAGCTAATTCCTATCTATAATTAAGTATCTTTCCATCCTACTTTACATCCCAGCTACTTTGGAGGGAAGAATTTCAACATTACTTTTGCCATATGAAAGCAAAGAGAATCCTGTTTCACTACCAACTTTTAGGTTCCCATCTGCTGTTATCCTCAGCCGACTGCAGGATGCGCAGAAGTGCTCTGACATGGAGGTGATAAAGCTGATTTGTCCCTGGAAATGTGGCACTTTATAACTCTACAGAAATACAGAGGAGAAAAAAAAAAAAAAAACAACAAAAAAAGTCAAACATCTATTCCTCATTTTTAATGCTGCACTTGTCCAAAGACCAGAAGATGTTTTAACACATATTTTCTTCAATTCTAAGGTTACAGAAGAATAAGAAATAAAATCAGCTTTGTCAGGGGTTCCTGTTTATTCTGCCTTTTCCTGGAAATTCACAAGCTTGTTAAATGTTTGCTCTTGTACTTATCGAATGACTGGTGATGCTAGTACTAAGGCAACCACAAGTCATAGATTCATGTAGGCTAGAAACTCCCCATGTGACACTACACACTCTAAAGCAGTACTGTTATTTCATTGAACAACTGTTTCATCAGGCTTGTTGATGTGCAGACAGTTTCAAAAATTGTAAATACAGGATACAGGCCTCACATTCTTTATATCTGACTGAGGTATGCAATAAACACATTGTATTTCTAAAGGTAAAGACTGTGAAGAGTCAAATCACATGCAGGCAGCTTAACCAAAATCCTACAGTTACCACATTGAGTATTTTTATTTTGCTTGTCAAACATAAATGCTAAATTTGGGAGAATTTGGGGATTAAGGGCAGGGAAAGAATGGGGACACATTTCACATGATCTTTGTCTAACCCCCACCTTGGCTGTGCTGGAAGTTTCACAGGACAATTTCTCCAATTCAGGCCACTGCTGTTTAATTGTATCAAGCATTTCTTTGTAGCTCACCATCTTCTTGAAGTTCCATTTATTGCCTAGAATTAACAAAACCAGCATAACTTTAAATTGTGGTATATATTCTTTTAGTTAGCAGAGAACCACATTTACTTTCTCCACAAATCTCAGTTTTCCCTGTAGGTGTCCCAGCCCCCACTAATCCTGCCACCAATCCTTCTCCAGCTTATCCCAGGAAGACAGGTAAGCTGCAAAAGATACAACATAAAACTTAAAGCAATTCCTAATTCCCCAAAAGAGCTCATCAGAACTTCAAGAGACAAGTCAACAGGGTGAATAACCACCAACTAGATTCATCTGGGTCCAAGGCACACTGTCTGCCATGAAGAATCTCAAAGCAGGACTGCTTACCATCAAAAGGCATGTATTCTATGAATCGCACATCAAGGGGCAGATCCTTTGTGAAATCCACAAAGCCCAGCAGTTCATCTTCATTGAAGCCTCGCATCACCACACAGTTTACCTGCAGGAAAAGCAAACACCTGAAATTAGAGAGCAGATTATGACTTTATTCCCTCTTAACACAAGGTTTCACAGTATCTGTAGAAGGTAACATAGAAAGAACTTTTAGCGGCTTTTTTTGCAAGCAAAAATGATGACAGAATTCAGCAGGATTGCAATGATATAGATGATCATTTCTGCCAAGCTTGCCTTTAAGTTTTTTCATCCAGCAACATTAAAGTCTCT
Organism: Ara ararauna; assembly: GCA_028858755.1. Lineage (NCBI taxonomy): Eukaryota > Metazoa > Chordata > Aves > Psittaciformes > Psittacidae > Ara > Ara ararauna. The sequence goes on from CM054379.1 coordinate 105,011,334, forward strand.
AGTTTTCCGTTTAGCAAGGTGACTAACAAGAACTAGGCAACAAAGGCATCATCTTACTCATCTAGTGTATGGCAGTATTTACTGTCTAATATGACAATTTCACTCCCCATTCTTATGTTGTACAGCTTTTGCAAAAGCACTGACAGAGGACCTTCTATAGCACTGTTTTTGGCAGAGGCAAATTCCCCAGATCCAGAAGAGTTCACAGTGCACTCCATAATCATAGGCTCCAAGACTGGTTCTGCCTTCCTCCAAAACAGGTTGAAACTGAGTTTTCTGCATATTCCTCATAAACAATATTTACACTGGAGCCTCGGGTCATTTTTGCTTTATCTGTAGAAAAAAATAGCTATGCAGTTGCTGAAACACTCCCTGGTGGTAAGGCATATTTGTATGCCTGAGCATCATGCATCATGATTCTTAAGATCTTTCAGGAAAGCCTAAAACCTAGTTTAATTTCAAGTGGTTTTCATAGCTCTATAGCCTAAACCACTCACACATAATAGATCTTCCCAAATACTGGAAAAACAGAAGGGAACCACAGCTGCAGAACCTCAAACAGCTGAGTCATCGTGAAGTTTCATGTTATTGGTTTACCTGTACCCCAAAGAAGGACTCCCTTTCCCTCTCCCTGGCACTCATCAGAGTCTGCTCTAAGCAGCTAAGGAGATAAGCCAAGAGAAAATTGATGTCTTTTCTGCAGGGTAGTTTTCTACCTGTTAACTAACTCCCCTGGCCAAGTTCACAGCTGGGTAAGACAAGTGCCCTCAGCTATGCAGTGAGATTATATGGATTTCTCTCATTGCCTCTGAACACGATCTTCACTTTACTACAGTTCTTTTCAGTTTTACTAAAAATTATTTATGGGAGAGAATAAGAAATTCCTCATCAGGTGAACTTCATCTTTTAATCACATTTATGGTAAACCACAACAGTTTCAGAGTAAATGAACACTGGGTTTACCTTAACAGGACGGTAGCCAAGTTCAGTGGCTTTGTGGATTCCTTCCATTACCTTGTGAAAGCCTGAGATATAAAAAGAATAAAAATTTACTTCTCCTGTTCAAACACAGAATGCAAAAAGAGACTATTTATTAAGTCCAAGACAAAAAAAGAAATAAACCCCAATTTGATTCGGCAAACAGGGCTGCAAGTGAGAAGAGCTGCAAGTAAAGAGGCTTAAACTACACCAGTATCCCCCTCTCAAAATGCCCAGCCTCACCCTACCATTTAGTGTGGCCTACACTTGTCAGCTCGTCCCGGGTACAGAGAGATAGACAGTTAATTTAGGGCAAGTATCTTTACCCATACACGTTCCTCTTAAATTTGGAAGAAAAATAAAGTAACAATGCAATTCTGGAATTCCAGAAACCTTTAGTAAAGCATCTTAATCATCTCACTCAAACCACACCTTCTGTCAACTTTAAACAAAGTTAAGACCTTTCATCAAGATATCAGTTTTAGATTTGACATATTATTCCTTCTCTGCCATACTTATCAGCTGGCAGAGAAACAATGTGATAGCAACAAAAATGAGACAGCAAGTTACCGAGCTCTGGGTATGCATTTCTGGTGAGTGGGTGTGCTCAAATACTATCATCACCATGTTTGTGAATGAGTCTCCTATACTGCCAGGTACTAGACTTAAGCTCCCATCCTGTTCTGCATACTAAACTCGGGTACGAGAAACCAAACACTGTATGAGACTGAGCTCCTTCTTCCAAAGCTGTAGTCTTCAACAGCAAATACTTTACACATGCTACCAAAAGGGCAATATTTTCCAAAAGTCCATAGGCTCTTTACCAAGAATAAGAAATAATTCAATCATATTCTGTGCATACTTAGTATTAGATGTGCTCAAAATCAGAAACTAAAGGAAAGACACAAAAATTTCACTTAACTGCCTTGTGGCTGGTAAAGGCATTATTACGTATGGACACCAGAAAGCAGAAGAAACAGCTTTATGAACCAGTCCTGATACTAGTCCTAGCTGCAAAAAGAGAAGTGAAGAGCAAGAAGACAATGAAATAACTCTTGCAAGCAACTGTTTGAAGTTATGACTTGTCACCCTTCTCCTTCACCACCTACTTGTTTTGCATGTGCCCAGGAAGTCTGCAGAACCGGTGGTATATTTCAGCAAGTCTGCAGGCTGAACATGGCAAAAGAGATAATGATACACTGCTGTAAGCCATCCTAGAGCCACAAATGGAATCAAAAAGCTCTGCAATAGCTCAGAAAACCTTTTGTGTGACTTCAGCACTGCAAAAAGGTGAAACTTAACTAAAAAGGCCAGGAAGCAACCACTAGCAAGCAAAAGAACAAAACCTCTGCATGTTTGAATAGAATCATTTAGGTTGGAAAAGACCTTTAAAATCATTGAGACCAACTGTTAACCCAAAACACTCACGTGGCTGAGTTCAGCTCACTGTGAGGGTATGGAACAGGATTACAGCTTGCAATGCATCTAATTCAAGTGTCGTTCCCAGTCCTGCCTGTTATCTCCTGCCACGCTAGCACAAGAGTGTGGTTTAGAACAGCTATAAAAAATCACTGCAAACAAAGTAAGCTGTTCTGATTAACAACTATGAGTTATTTCTACTAAAGGAATTTTGGGGCACGGGTATATTTAAAATAAAGATTTGTTACAGTAAAAAAAAAATGGAAATCTGCAGCTGCATTTCCTATTTTGACATTAATAGTCTTCTGTTCTTTTTTTCTGGAAAGCTGCTAGGAGTTTATTTCTATTGTCATATTTATTGAAACACCCTCTCTAGATCAAAGGCCTTGTGTGGGAATGGAATAACAGAAAGAATAAACACAATGCTTCAAAACATAAGAGCAGAAATTAATACTAGATGTCATTGTGTCAGCAAGTATGGTCAAGGGTCAGAACTTCTTTAAGTTTTTGTTTGATATTTAAAATTGACAACTTCTTTTCCACTGAATGAAATATTTAAATACTTGCATCAGTTTAGGTTTCTTCTGAAATCATAACTTCAGCCAACTTTAAGGCACAGATAACCTTAAACACATCCAGACCAATCCTACGTGGGACACCTCCCAGCATTCAATCTTTACAAGAAGAAAGCCAATGTTTAATGATTTAATTACAGTACAATATTATCTGATTTTCCTTGTAGTGAACAAAAAAGAAGGAACAGGCTGTGAAAACAAGTTAGACTGGCTACCTGCAAGAAAGTACTTTTAATTTGTTCATCCCTTAGAACGTGGTAGATAGATGGGGAGAAGAAGAAATACTATGGTTCTCTAATTGCTTTCATACATCAATGAAAGCACTGATCACCTCAGAGTCAGTCCCTCTATCCCAATCATTTGGGAATAAAAGTAGATGTACTGCAGGTCAACTGCACCAAAGACACAAAATTCCTGCCTTCTGGAAACTCATTCTAGGGTTTTAAGAGAGGAGTAGAAAAATTCATTCCAAGTTTCTTGAGCTCCTGGTTAGCTCCATAACCAGATGCCACCTGTACTTTCCACAGAATTTACCAGCCTGGGGGAGTCTAAGATCAAGAATACTTCTCACCTTAATAGAGCTATATCTTATCACCTCTGGAACTGCCACAATAGTCAGGATAGCACAGTAGGGCAGGCACTTTATTCTCTGCTCATTCCATACTTGGAAATCTCCTATTACATGAAAAACCCTCAAGCACAGTTAAAAAAAAATTATAGAATTTCAGCCCCTAATAAGAGAAAAATCCTAACTCAGCATTATTATTTTTAACTTAGGAAAAAACAAAAAAAAAATCTATGATTTGGAGACTTTATTCTCCTCCTCAAAAATACTGAATCATAGAAACTTCTCTGTTCATTCTCTATGCTATTCAGCTGAGCAACTTCTCTCTTTGTGGTAAAAACTTTTTTTTTCTTTTCTTCAAAGGGGGAAGAGAATGTTCACAAAAATAAAAATTACCCCCATCCCCCAAAAACTTTCAGCTTACTTTTAAGCAGCACATTCCTAACAGCTTCCAATCAGATATGAAGAGCTGTGGCCATATAACTCAGGAAGCTGAAGGATCAGGTTTGTCCCTTCAGTAGCAAAGGAAGGGCTTTTTTCCAGTGAATGTCACAAACCAGGTACTATTCAAATGCAGAGAACAGTAGGAAAGAGCACAGTCCACACCTGCTTGTGATTACATACTGTCTGGAAGCCAACTGTGCCATGGCACAATGAGATGAATGCAATAGCCTACACTGGAACGATAATGCTCCAGTCAGATCTATGAAAGGAACAGATTCTGGCACCATGATGCAAAAATCTGAAGAAGTGCTCTTAGTGAGACTGTAGACAAGGACACCTTTCTGCACCTGCCAGCAGAACTTGATAGTGATTCAAACGTTGAAATTACTTCTCACAGCACCCCAGATTTCTACAGCCCTTTCTCTACACTTATCTTACGTTGTTGCACCATCTAGTGCCTATGCGAAGGTTTTGTCTGAACTAGAAGTTCACAGAGTGCCAAAGTTACATTACTGTATAGAAATAGAATGACACAAGATCAAATCAGCTTTAGGTGGAAGGAAGCCCAACCTCGAAGCTGAACTTCATGATGAGCTTTATGATTCATTTAAACAAGAATCTGTAACACTGGGAATACCCAAGCATTTCTGAGATTCTGCTTGGAACTACTACTCAATTGGACCGAAGTTACAAAGCCAATAGTCCCCCTCAAGTGACCTCAGGCATGGTTTATGTTTATTGCTATTAAAAAGCTACAGAAGTAGGGAACATCACTAATCAAAAGGGAGACCACTGCTAGTATGCCCAAATACAGCTTCCAGAAACTGCCACTATTGGGCAGCAGCACAGAACTACTAACGACTAGTTCTCAGATTGAGGAGAAAGTAGTTCAAATTGCCAAGGCTTTATTTAAGTTTAGGTGGAATTAGGAAATACATATCTTTTACTCTTCCCTCCACCCCCACCCCATTATAGCTGTTTCTGTAAAGCAGCTGTTGCCTTCCTTTCTGAAATGGTAGGGAAAGTTTATTACCCAGAACTTGCACAGATTGCAAACCTTCATTGCTAGTTTACCCATCAGCTAGGACAGCTCTTATCAGCTGTCATTGATATGAATATTAATTTGCTTTGAAGCATTTAGATATAATTTTAAATAATCATACTTTCTGAAGTAGGAAGATTTGGGATGCTTGCTTTCTAAAGTTACATTACAAAAATATTTGGGAAAAGTTAATTTTAAAGCATGTGGTGCAAACAGGAAAAAATCCGAAACAAACCCCAAACCAAAAAAAAAAAAAAAAAAAAAAAGAACCCAACCCATTAATTATACGGCCAAACTTTTGATGTTTATGTGTAAATGTACAGGGCCTGATTTGGAAACCATTGTTCACTTCAGTAGCCTTTATTCATACACAGAGTCCTGTATTCATACACAGAGTCCTGTTAACTGCAAAGGGACTCTATCCATCATTATATGAGTAAAAGTCATTGATCTGGCTGAGATCAGTCATTTTACGAGCATCAGTCAGATGACAAACTTTGATACTAAGAAGACACTAATTCTTCACTTTTGAATTTATGGTTTTTATCTGACTGCATTTTCTATGTAATCCTTTGCCTTCATTCGTATAGGGCTCCTTTATTTTGAATCACATTTAAAAAAAATGGAGAATTGAAATGATATGTAGACTGTCAAAGATGTAAAATGCCACTGCTATTTTTCAATAAAATGGTGGGGGTTTTTGTATACATATATATTTATATCTATATGATGTATAGATATAAAAACATACCACAAGTGTGGTCCATAGCCATTTTGGTCAACTGCTCTAATTAGAAATAGTCCTTTTTTTTTTTCCAGTAGTAATCATTCAAACATATTTGTATACTTCTAAGGATGTGATTTTATACAGTGCACAGTTCCAACACCTTGAACACCACCGTTCATAAGTTGAAGAAAACTGGATTCTAACGACTTGACCTAACAGCTGACTGCAGAACTAAGACAAACTTGGGGAGGAGTCTTGCCATGAGCATTCAGGGAAACCCCCTATTTAAAGTGCTGCTTTATAGACCCTGCTTATACTGATCAAACACATAAAGATATGCATGTGAGGGCATATATTTACGATTATTGAAGTTATCAACATATATACAACCTGTCAGACATCCTAAGCTTACATTTGATAGTGGATCACTTGGCTATTTATTGGGCTATCTTTGACAGTAAATAGGACTCAGTAAAATTCAATATGGTTGCTCAGATCTAGGTGTGTTCTAGATCTATCTAATCATGATGGTTTGTCATGCAGATATTTTTGTATGTGAGTTTATCCAATGACCCTCAGTATTTGTTTTAAAACCCACAGATACTAAACCCTAGAAAAAAAACCCTTTTACAATCACATAATGAAGTCTCTAATAAATACCAAACTTCCACCTCCCTCCCTCCTGTCCTTCCCCTTGGGACAGATGCACACAGTTCTAAACAGGTTTTTTATATAACATTTTAGAAAATGAATGCAAATTTTGTGTCACTCTTCTCATACTCTTAAGAGACTATAAAATAATAATGAAAGCCAAGCCTCTGCTTGGTTTTGTTAGTTTCAAGCCTAAATAAAAAGGTGGAGGTCCAATACCAACAGTTTTGCTTTTTAACAATTCTGAACTTGGCTTATAAATTTTAAAGGGAAGAGGTCAAATGAAACTTAGATAGCCAATTCTGAATCTTTTTCTCAAGACTGGCAAATAGTATGAGATAATTCAGGACATTAAATATCACAGGAGTGAATCATGGGCTCAAGGGGCAATAATGAAACAAATGCCACTTTGTTCCCTGGTTTTTCTAAGCAAAAGTAGGAAAATAATTGTTAATTATTCAGTGAAGCTTGGCCTATTGTGCTACTTAATTTTAAAGCAAATAGATTAACAAGTTTATTTGCAAATCTCTTTAACCCTGCTTTATAATTCAACCTTTTTTTTTCTTTTCTCTTTTTTAATCATAAGGAATAGTTGTGAACAAACAAAAAGGCTGAGAACTTTTTTGCATAAGATATTATACATATTTAATACAGTGCGCTTTTGCTTGCCTTTTGGTAGACAGAAAAGATAAAGAACACCCTTTTAAGTTATTAGAAGAACAGTAAGTTGAAACTTTATAGTAAAGAGATATTGAGAAAGCTGTGGGTTGAATAACAGTTGTGGTTGACCAGCACCTTTGAAAACAGTGCTATATGAAACTCCATCTGATACCAATATCAAAGATTACTAGTGCCCAGGGAAGTAATCAAGAGCAATCAAACCCAGAGGCTAACTCTCTTTTGTGCTATTTTACAATTTTTTTTTTTTTAATAGATTAATTGAGCAACCTACAAAGTCTTGTCTCCTAGTAGGCAGGTTGTGGTCCTTTCCAGTACTCACATTTATTAACAGACATGTCTTCATTTGATGGACCAGTGCAGATAAAGAAATTTCTGCACAGTTAGCATGGCAGAAGAACTACAAAAATTCTCCTAATCTTCATTCCCTCCTAGTCATTGGTACTTCTGGTGGTATGGACTGAATATATGGGCCAAGAGGCGTAATAAAATAAGTTAAAATCAGCCAGACTCTTATGGTCTAGCCAGGCATGATTTCTTACTAACCTGATATGGCAATGACTTGAAAATATGTATTTGTGATCTAATTGATAACAAAGTTTATGCAGATATTTACCCTTACTACCCTAGAAATTATCATAGTAAGTCTACTCAACTAACCACTCTTTCTACCATACACTAGAAACTTAGCAGTGAATTATTTGCCTGCATTGCCAAGTTGTGCAAATCTTAAGAAAATGAGAACTTCTAAAGAGTTAAATGAGGGAAGAGTAGGCAGTGCTTGCACTGATTGCTTGAAGTAGGTTGAAGTTCAGGGTTTATTTGCATTTGAATTAATTGAGATTGGTGTCCAGCAGTGCTTTTCACCACAGGCTTCGGAAAGACTTTCTTGTATAATAAAGTACTTGAAAATGTTAGTTGGAAGATGAAGGATATTTAAAATACTTCCTTCTTTTCCTGGCAGAGTGAGTTTTTTTCTCATTTTCCTAAGTAAGGCTAATTGCAATTCTGAAATATTTTTATCAGTGAATGAGTGTTCTTGTGTTAAAAGCCACTATAATTTTTCAATCAGCATATTAAAAACTTTCTGAAATAATTTTTGGTTTCTTCATAAAGTAGTTCTTAATATCTACAAAAAGAAATAAAATAATCTTAAACTAGCTCATAGCATTAATCAGATAAAATGTTATTCCTTATTAAAAATGTTCTTTTATTAAATGATAGGAACTTCTAGATTATTACTTTGCATTCTTTTACTTCCATAAAACCCCAAAATATTTTAGATGTTTTCTGCATTGTAGCTCTGAACTGTATGTATTCTCATTAATGTAAATTATTATACTTTTAATCACTTGTCAAGAAAATAATGAGCAATGAAACAAAAACAGGTAGAAAATTTTATTCTTTCCTGACAGGTACTGGAAATAAACTTCTTTTCAAATAACTTGCAGATGATGAGATGCTTCGATGTTGAATATTTCAAGTTGTGCATTTTTTAATATCTGCTTTCATAAACTTTATTTAAAACAGCACTACAGTAATATGTTCCTTATGGGTTTTGTTAAACTTTGGAACCATAATTATTACGAAAGAAAGAAAAAAACCCACCCTATTTTCACAGCAATGTGGCAGATCAATGGAAATCATAATTCATGTGGAAGAGCAGTCAAAAAAAAACCCCAGTCTTTTGTTTCTGTAGAGACTGAATATATTACTACCAATATTATGATTACAGATAGGGAAGTTGTGAATGCTCCATCGCTGGCAGTGTTCAAGGCTAGGCTGGACACAGCCTTGGGGGGCATGGTTTAGTGGGAGGTGTCCCTGCCCGTGGCAAGGGGGCTGGAACTGGATGATCTTTAGGTCCTTTCCAACCCTAACTATTATATGATTCTATGTTCTCTTCTTAGGGCACCTTAGTTCCTGGCTGCTATAGCACGAACATCTGGTTTTTTTAACAGTATTAAGTAGTAGCAGCACATGAGACCAACACAAGATTTGGAAAGTTCTCTTGATGTCCATGACTAACCAGTAATCAGCCATTTACTGTCAACTGTAGTCACAGCCCCACCAACTGTGCTGAGCTGAGCATCTTCTACTCTATCAGCTCCAACTAAAGGCTCTCTAGCTGCCTAAAGGTTGCAGAAAGAATGAAGAAGAGTCACTATCAATTAAGCTAGTATAGACTACATTTTCCAGCCTTGGAAGAATAGCAATTCACTCCCCTACCAAAGTAACCGAGTTGAATAGCATGCCAAACAACTCTTGACACTACTGCAACTGTGAACACAGTTGCATTAGAAGCCAAGCTTGTACCTTTTCTCCGGACAATGAACTCAAATTTAGCTGGGACCAAAGTATCCAGGCTAATGTTAATGGCATTCAGTCCTGCCTCTTTCAGTCGGGGCAGCAATTTGGTTAAGTTCATCCCGTTGGTTGTGACAGCAATGGTTTTCAGACCTTCTAACTTGCACAGTTGACCTAGGAAAATAAAAGTAAATAGAACATTTTAAAAGAAGTAATTCAACTATAAGTTACACAGAAAACCCAAAAGGAGATTTGTGAAACAAACAAGAAAAATATTATTGAGGGTGTGAGGAAAACATGGACACTTTGGTGCTTCAGCCTCCTTCCAGTTGTATTGGTTTAAGAGACCCATTTTAGCATAAATCCATTTCAGAAGGTATGAAAGACAGTAGGTTTTTGCAAGCAAAATCAGTTATAAAAAACACTGAATATGCATGCTGATTCTCTTCTCCATTTCTTAGAGTAAATAGCTATTTTATTGCTGGAAGAAAGCCTCTGATTTTGTTTATCTTTTCCTCAATCTAGCTTTGCAAACTGAATTCTGTGTTTTGCAATAATAATTAGCAGCAAGCCACACCTTTTACATCTGACACCTGAACTTTCATCCTACTATACTTTACCAATAACCAGTTCTAATCCAGAGGTAGCTACCAGCAGTTGTGACTCTGAGCTGCTGAAAGAAATGCCACATATACTCCTAACAGAAAAAGGTCAACATACTGGACCATATCAGAGAATCCAAGGCAACAGCTTCCAAGGGACAAAACACTCGCACTTGACAACAGACCTATTTCCATTACCCACAGTAGTAGCCCAGCCAACTGAAGTGTGCTTATGCAAGACACTAAAAAATGGCTAATGAAAGAAAACCACATAAGAAACAGTTAATATCATGTGATTAACATTAAGAAAATAGCTGCCTTCTCATAAGCCAAATACAGAAACCCTCAGCATACCAGTTCTCCAGAGGGCAGGCTTTCAAACCTCCAGTTAGCAGTACAATAACAAATAGGAGAAAACCCTCACAAACCACTTGCAGAAACAGAGCTGCAGCAAAGTAATTTGCTTATTTTCCCTTCCTCCCTTCTCTCATAGCCTCCACCCTAATTAGTTGAGAAACATTTGAAGAACCCTTACTCTTGAGGCAGCTTTAATTACAGCACAAATATTTCCTAGTCCCTTCTCTCCTCCCTATTCTACCTCTATTTATTCATGTTGATAAGAGCTTTACTTCTGCTTTATCTCATTTCCCAGCTATTCTCAAAATATTCACCCTAAAATGGGTAAAAAACTCTAGAATGGGACAAGCTGGGTTACACCAAAGACGCTGAAATTTACAGCAGCTTCATTTTGCAACATGATTAAGAGCCCTGTGAAGATATTTGGAACCAGAAGTTGTAACAGAAAAGCAATAACCTCTTAGAGGATGAGTGCTACTGCCACAAGTTTGCCAAAGATTATTTAACACCAGCTACCACTAGCAACCTACTCTTTGTGAGAGCACAAAATACACATTGTGGTCAGAGGGCCGCACAGAACACCACTGCTTTTATTTACAGCCTCAGAATGCACAAAATGCTTAACCTCCTAACAACAGAGGCAAAAAAGAGACTAGCTGCCATACAGGTTTCATTACTGGAAATACAAAATACATAAAGGCATTGAGTGAAACCAAAGTCATGCTGCAGCCTAAAATAGGAAAAGTAAAAAAAGTAGCACCAAAATGGGAAAAACAAAAAAAAAGTAACTGATCAGGTCAGTTAGTGCAGGCAGCAGCTGTTATCAATGCACCTTATTCCTCATCAGACAGGATGCAGCACTACAAATACATTAATATGTGGAAACACCTGTAATAACAAATTGGATAGAAGTTTACTGTGAGAAATTAGAGATGAAGGCTTAACACTAACACCAACAAGTAAGAGGACCAGTCAGTATATTCTGCCTCATTTGTGCAAGCTAACAAGTGGAACATTTGAAGTTGCTTGGTTTCTTGACTTCTTGACCTCCTAGTTCAAAAGAGATTAGAGAGATTTCATAACTTTGCCACTCACCTTGTACCTGTATTAATTCTGTTTGCTGACCAATGGTCACTGCTTTAGCAACAATCAGCACAAGCAAAGACAATCAATAAAAGTGTCCAGCAGGAAAGGAAACAGAACAGATGCTGTAATTCAACAGCATGAAGCTAAAAGCTTCTATGTCAGGCTCAAACAATCAAGTAAACCCTTTAACATTTACTTTTTTCATTTTTGAATAGGAGCTTCTTCTTAAACAGACAAGCTTCTTACATATTCCGCTCTAATAATTTTCTTAATTGCATTTCTCCTGATCAAATACAGATAAAGTATGTGTATCTCCTAATACATTAACAAGTCTATCCTACATCATTTCACTCCTGAAATGTGTATATAGCTATAAACAGTCATCTAACCATCCATCCCCTACCCCACCGAAAATTATATTATTAGTGGAGAAGTATACTTCTCACACTACTAATAATAAACAGCCATCAGTTTATACCCAGTGATAATTTAAACTTTGAGCGTTCGAAGGAGATGGATTCTATACTCCACTATCAGCTGCTTCAGAAAAGTCTCAAACATGTTCTCAGCAGTCACCAAGACATGATTTAGCCATCAGTGAGTGTTAGTTGCAGAGTCATAGTTTATGTATGTGCATGTATGCTGAAGAGTGACTCTTCATTAGGGACTGTAGTGATAGACAAGGGCTAACGGGTTCAAACTTAAACAGGGGAAGTTTAAATTGGATATGAGGAAGAAATTCTTTACTGTAAGGGTGGTGAGGCACTGGAATGGGTTGCCCAGAGAAGTTGTGAATGCTCCATCCCTGGCGGTGTTCAAGGACAGACTGGACAGAGCCTTGGGTGGCATGGTTTAGTGGGAGGTGTCCCTGGCCATGGCAGGGGGTTTGGAACTAGATGACCTTAAGGTCCTTTCCAGCCCTCACTATTCTATGATTGTATGTATTAAAAGATTTGAAATAATCTAAAGAACTGTAGCAGATCTCTGAATAACATGGTCTCCTACAGTAGCTTTGAAACAACAATAAAGTTTTCACTTGAGTATTAGAAAAATACAGTAATGGCAATCCAGCATTAATATTTTTGAGCTTTATTGGTATTTCATAAACCATTTACGGTTAAGAGAAAGGTTTGCTGAAAACAAACCTAACTTAAATCTCAACCCTATTCAGCACCCGAAATATTGCAGCCAGCTTCTATAAATAATCTAGAAATCCAGATTAACTCTATGCCAGCCTGAATCAGTACATAATGCTAAAGATGGTTTCAATACAGATGCCTAACTCAAATTCTGCAGAAGACATTTTTGAGCTTGTTTTCTTTCAGTGAGTTTTCCCATAGTTGTTACACGGGATCTATGTAGTTTTGAGACTTTTATCTTGGTCCCAAGCTTATGCATCATAGCGTAACATCAAAGTCTGAGAAGATATAAAGTATTTATAGACTTAAACTGGCAATTTTCAATATGCCTTGTCAAAAAACAGCCTGGCTAATATAAATTCATGACATAATGAACTAATGCAACAGCACAATCATCTTAACATCCATTATCTTTGCCCCAAGATCACTACCCTCTTGTCATCCATTAAAGTTATCATTATGAATCTTACAAAGTTCAACTGTGAACAAGAACACAAAGTAATGAAAGCCCAGTGGTTCAAAAACGATCTATCTCCCACTTTCAGCCACAGAAATAAACCTTTAATAATTCAATTGTTGCTGTAAAGCAAGCAAACAAAAAAGCTTTCTATCCTTCCTATCAATTCTTCAGAATTGCAGCAAGGTTGTAATTATTTTGCAGCGACCTGGCTACTCAACTTACACCCTCAATATCAGAGTAGCCGTGCTGAGTACAAAAAAGCCATCAGCTACTGCTAGTGAATGATAAAGCTGCACTCAATCCTATATAAAAAAAAAGCTATCATGCATGGGCATGGGCAAAATGCCCTAGAGAATGATATTCCAGAGTTCCAAAAGATGAAGTTTGTGCAGTTTCCTCACAATCAAGGTTCAAGAATACCTAAGCTAGCTCACTCTAACCATACCTTTCCCAGCTACAAACAGGTCAGCTCTACTTCCTACACCGCTCTGCTGCTTCCTTCGGAAAAGACCACAAAAGTCTTCCAAATCCTGAACAAAACCAAGCAGGAGCTGAGACCAACTGTTCTCTCTGCACCAAAGCTCAGTGTATCAGTAGGCAGCCACTCTACTTTCAAGACCTTCATCTTCAATATTAATCCTTTCTTATCTTCAGTACTCACAAGAGCATACATGCAGAAACAGTGAGTTCAGTTGCCTACAACACACCGAAGTACACCCACCTACATAGCCTTAATCTAACACATTGCCACTACGCAGAATTGTTGTAACGGCCAGAACGTCCAAGATTTTGAACAGGCAAAAAAAAAAACCTGAATGTTAAAACTATGATCAGTTCAGCTGTTATAATATGAAGAGATATAAACTCCCTCTAAGCAGGAGAGCAGAACTAGAAGTTTTCCAAAAGGAACAATGTTAGGAAAAAGCACCATCATTTAATGTATAATTATTCTTCAGGTTGCTGGACTGTATGAGTAGATAAGAATAGGTTTTGGATCAATATATAGCAAGTCATTTTGAAACACGCTGTATTTGTTGGGAACTCACCCACAATATCAACCACATCAGGACGGATAAGTGGCTCTCCTCCTGTCAGTCGGATCTTCTCTACACCTTCTTTCACAAACAGTTTGGCCAGAGTGATTATCTCCTGCGTAGTGAGTAGGTCTGATTTAGGGGTCAGCTGAACACCTTCCTCTGGCATACAATACTGACCTGAAAGAAAGAATACAGAAATACATGGGGAAAAAATAACCAGCAGCAGTTAATCTAATATTGATGGGCAAAATGCACCAAGTGCAACTGTCTTTAATGTGACTTGGCTTTTCTTAAATACAGATAAGATCATACACCAAATCTTAGGAGCAATCTCCCAAAAATTTTCTGTTTTCCTTCAGAGGAAAATCCAGGACTCATTTGACAGGTCTCAAAACCACAACGGATCCACTTTGAAGGAAAAGCTGATCTTATTGCTATTTAACCCGCATTCAGCAACACCAAACTGATCTAGCAAGCACTGGGACATTGCCACAGACTCTGCAGACATAATTTGGGAACACCTAGGTACAAGCTTTCATGCTTATCACACACTTTGGGTTCAAGCATCCACAACCACCATTATCCAAACCACACCAATTCTCGTGAAAGACCTGTCACTCCCACCTGTCTCTCACCAACCCCTAGGCTTGCTCCCGCTTCCCCATCCCACAAGCAGCTCAGCCCCAAATCAGTCTACCTTTTCCTGTTACTTTGTGAAGACAAGAAACAGCACATGGCCAACACAGCAGTAAGTACCCTAACTCGGTTCTTGGCCTTTGCACACCACTGTGTGCAAAGTCATTGTGCAAGCAAGCAGACACCTACACCTGAGGTTGCATTTCTCAGTCAAAGAAATTCGCAAGTAGTTGTGCTGACGCCCAAAGCTGTCTGTCAAAAAAGCAGAGAAGGGAGCACCACGTTCCAGTAGAAAGCGTCCTCTTCCTGAGCTTTGCAATTCCTGTAATGAAAACAAGCAACTGCTAAGTATGTGAATAGTTATCCTGCCAACTTGCTGTATAAACATTAACTTTGAAGTCAACTGGCAATTATTATTCCATTTTTCCTCACAGGGACAGCTGCACAAGAGAAAAATGTAACTTGTTTTATGTTCAAAACTGGCCATTTATTAAGTTTCACACCCTACTTAATTGCATGGAACCGTACCACACTTCTCCCTGTGCATTTCAAAATACACTTCTCTGCCACATGTGCTACAGGCTTTTTGCGCAGAATAGGAAGCGGCTTTTTTCAATTGTGGGTCTCTTCACTTTTCAGAATCAATGAGACAGGACCACACAATCTCACTGAAGCCCTCAGATAAATGAAATCATACAGAAGGGTCCCTCCCTGTGTTTCAGCACGACAGAACTAAAAGTTGATGGAATGCTTGTGTCCCAACCAACTTCAGTGTGCAAGACATAACATCTTGTTAACAGCAAACCCGAATTATTGCTGTGTACAATTATCTGTTTCAAGAACACTTCCAACACTGTCTTGCCCAAATCTATACAACAGAAAACTGCCAAAAAGCTTTTCTCAGTTAAAAGATGACAAATAATAGAGGGCACAGTGGGACTGGAAGAGAAATGTATCATCCTGAACACCCCACCTGTTCAAGCCTGCATGAAAAGATTCAGAATTTTAATGATGTCTTTATTAATTGTCATGAAGTGAATATTAAAAGCAATTTCTGTTTACAATTTCTGGGTCTTTTAAAGCACAGAGTCACACATTCTAAAGCAACACAGTTTTCAGGAAGTACTGAGTATCTGCCTTCCACAATGAGGACTGATCACTTTAGGTATCAAATATCCCAAACCCGTAGATGCTAATGGAAACAAATACATTTCAAGTTTATGCCAAGCATCTTTAAAACATCACTACTGCCAACACCAGAACACTATAGCAAGGTCTCAGCTCAGGGAGTCCCACTGCCTTTAGCCCATGACTTTCAAATTACCATGGTATATCTCTATTTTTCTACACCTGTAAACCACAGCTGAAAATACTCTGCCACTTTTGGAAACTATTTCAATACCTTCAGTGAAACATATAGCAATTGAACCAATTTTTATCACAGTAGTGCAGAAAAGCAAAAGTTTACCAACAAACTTTAATTAGCTGGTGGATACTTGGTTCAGGCAGTGGATACAAATGCCCACAAACAACATCATATAAAACCTGTCAAGTTTGGTGTCTTTTCATCATCACAGTTACATTAATATTTTATAGGAGGCCAATTTAATAACTCTGACAGAGGCCAGCTGCATAGCATCACAAAATGAAAAATTGAAAACAGGACCAAAATAATTCAAAGAACTATATTCATTTTGTCCTGTTGGTTAACCACATACAGACACTTAGTAGCCAGCTATGAAAATCGGAAGTTAAAGGACTCCTGAGCATAGAGTGAACTTCATCTCCAGTGAAGGAGCAGACACAAACCTGTTCCTGGGTACATGGCGTTCACAGGTCTAAAAGGAGGAAGGGGGGGGGGGAGGGGAGAGAGAATCGGCTGCAGAATTGCACCAAGTTGAATCCATGCTGGCTAGTCTTGATAGGCTGCAGCAGGCAAAGGATTAAATAAAGCTTTGACATAAAGTTAAGATGCAGAATAAGGAACCAGATAAAATTACACATTAGCTAATATTCAAACCACTTAACTGAGCAAAAGTCATTATCTTCATCTAGTGAAAAATAGAGCTGTGAAACCTCCAAACATACTAAAATCGGCATGTATGGGATGATGCCAAGAGACTGGGCAAAAAAAACCACACAGCTGTGGCCATCATCTCCCTGGTTCTGGTCATCACTAGTAACCGCAGGAGTTAATCCGGCACAGTATTTCAAAACAGCCCTTGAGAGAAGTCCAGAAATGGTCATCTAAAATGATGAACAACCCCAATACACTTTCTTAAAGCATTTTATTTTGGAAGCATTTGTAAGATAGATTTGGGGGTGGGTGGAAGTCAAAGAGAACACCCTCAGTGACTAGATCAGCCAGGCAAGCAAAGGTTACCTGGTGAGAGTTCCAACTTCAGCCATCAGGAGCTGCAGCAACTTTGATTCCAGCTGTGCTAACAGCACAGCTGCTGCTAAATTTATAAGCAGGAGCAGTCTTTCTTGGCAGCACAATCTTTCCACTGGCCTCTAAACAACCCACTATGCTTCTTGATCTAAGCAACTTTGTGGTTAGATAAGAAGATCCCTAAGAATAACCCTTGCAGGGGGGTCAGAGAAGATAAAGGAGACACAAAGTGGCTGTTTCAAAGCCCAGAGGATATCTGTTTACCCCTGATAAACCAGAAGTTCCATGTAATTGCTTTTCTGCCACAAGAAAGCAATCGCTTTCAGTTTCTGTTTTGTAGTGGTGGCCACAGCAGCAGACAGATAAGGCCCTCCCCAGGCCTGGCCTTTCCTCTGTGCAGCACCAAAGGTGTCAGCAGCAACCCCTCCACAGCCACCCACGCTGCTCACACCTACAGAGTTTCCTACATCTCAATCTTCTCCAAAGTACACAGGCAGCACAAGCCATCTAGGTTTTAATCCAGTCTGTGCACCTGCACATTATGAGCTCTGCACAGCCTTTGTTTCCCCAAGAAACTAAGTTCTAAATGCTGTCTCTGTTGCATTTACTGTGCGTTCACTATTTTTGCTTTAAACTGCACAGCTTTCTCACCTGGCTTGATTTCTGACATTCTCCCTTTTGTTTTGGAAAGGTGTTCACATTCAAGAGGGAAAGCACTCCCATGCTTACTAAAATTAATTGAGCCTTTCTTGTAGAAGCACTTCTCTCCTGTTTTTTTTCCTCAGTATCTCATTTTTGCACCTTTTTCAGGGCCAGGTTTTCCTACCCACTCCACCTGATGACAGAACAGTATGAATATCCTGCCTCCCTGTTTTAGCGTGTGCCTTACAGGGAGGGAGTGAAGTGAGAAATACTGCCCTTCATTAATTTCTCTAAAGTGAACGGTGCAGAACAAGTATCAAAAGGCACTCAGCAGGCAGTTGGTGTCAATATACTTTAAAGTTCCTGTTAGAAATAACATTTGTTCTCCTGCTGCAAAATAGCCAGCGCTGGTATGGGAAAAAATGGAAACTTTTCCAGAGCTACTAGAGTTTCTTTCCGTCTTTTCCAGCTTCTTGTTGTGTACAAAGATGGGCTTGTCTGTGACAGAAGAACAACTGGAGATGGAAATTTTTAAGCTTAGTTCAGTTTCTGTCTAGTTTGATGTCAGCAAAGAGGAATTAGGAGACACCCATGAGTTCAGTAGCATCAGTCTGAGCTCCAGTGGGAGTGGATCCTGTGTTACCAAAACTGCCACTGCACCTAGCACTGACGCAATTCCACATGGAAGGCCAAATATCAGAGACAGAAACTCAGCTGTCTTTCTGGTAACTCAAGGGAAGGATGAAGCACTCTCTCAAGTAGCAGCATGAGCAGGATTTTCTGAAGAGGAAGAACAAGATGAGGACCTAGATTTGAAGCCTTCAGAGAGCTTTCAGAGCAGGAAGAAAGCAAAAGCTTCCTGATGCAGTTCCCAGGCTACAGTGAAAGGGTTATTTAATTCCCTGCAGTTGGGAAAGATAAGTGGTTGTCGATATTTTAACGCACCAACACCCAAGCACAAAACTTTTCACTTAAAAGGGATGGTTATAATCTCCAGTCTCCACACCCGTCTCTCCATAGTTGACAAGAGACACTTCCGCACATCAGAGGCAGAACCTGACACAGTGGGCTTTATCTCATCTGTGAAGAAACAGCTTCATTCTCTGGGCTGTCAATCCCATGTTCTGTACTAGTAGTGAACGAATGAGAGCTTAGATGACTGCACCTAGTAGTTATATTTTGACAATCTGCCAGCCCTTTGGACCTGCCAATTCACCTATAATTTCCAGGAGAACTCTTCTAACAAAGCAGCAAAACTGGAAGCTGTCACCAGAAGCATTAATAGCCACCAGGAACACCACAAACTGACAGATAAACTGACAGATACTGGAAATGCTCGGTTAAACACAAGGGGGAAGAGAACAGAGCTGTTATTTATTTATCAAACTGAAGATCGAGTACTATACTTTCTTTACCTTTCCACCTTCACCTTATCCCCAGTGACACTTGTACACTGTGAAACAGTAATGCTTGCAAACACTTCTGCACAGGCCTCAGGGATCACCACAACATGTACTTAACAACACTGACAGTGCTGCTCCCACAGCCACTGCCTCTTTCAGCTCCTGCAAGCCTGTTGTGTTTGTGTATCAGCGCTGCCCCCTTCACCACACTACCTAACGCTGCTGTGCAAGTATTATGGACTCCACTCAGCAAAAGCTCTTCTGTTTCATGCCTCACCTTTAATACCGTAATCTGCAGGGAAGCGGTGACATAATGTCCTTGTTCAACCTGGAAATTAGACAACCACAGAGGCTGAAATGGGTCTAAGCAGGCCAAGTGCCAGTATGAGGTCTGAGCTGAGAGTCCAAAACAAATGTTTTCCTGAGGGCTCAGCAGCTGCTGCCCAACAGTTGACCCCACACAGCATGCTAGAGTTCTGGTTACTGGCACAGAGAACAGCTACCCACAAAATGAAGCTCCAGGACACAGAGTTTCAAACATGACTGGCCAAAAATAAGGGCCATATGAGGTCTTCCTAGACAAGCTGCGTTCTGCCTTTTATCCCAGAGGTGAAGACTTCATGGAGGCCACGGCAAATTTCAAGTGGTTCTGTTTGAATTAAAGGATCTACATGAACAGATGGAGGAAGCTGAAATGAAGCTTTGTATCAGGATGGAAGACCTTTACTGGAAATGATACAACAAAAGCAGGAAAAACCCTAAGTTCCTTACTGTTACTGTTCTCGAGCCTCACTATCTTAAGACTCCTCTCATCGTCCTCCTTCGTCTCAAAAAGTTGGTGGCTTTGCATGTAAAGTTCCAGCTTACAATAAAAACAATAATAATTTAAGAAGTACAACGTACTTTTTCTATTATACTGGAAAATACAATGTTGTAGTAGAAATACATAATCTATATGATTTTTTTAATTTGAGAATGTAATTTGTACAAGTATCATCATGTGTACAAGGTAACAAAGGAAAGTCAGGTGCTATCTTGTCAACTGTGAATTAGTCAAGAAACGCTTGAACACAATCAACCATGAAAACACTGCTTTCACAGAGCCTGTCCCTACCTGCCATTATGTAGCCTTTGAAAAAGGGACTCCACCCTGCACACATCTCCAGACTGACAATTGTATCTTAAATACCAAGATACAAACAGGCTCAAACACTGCAAAACAATCCAAAAATAAGCTGATCCAAGTTCTAGGGTTTATTTGTAAACAACTTAGGATCAGCTTCCCAGGCATATCTGATTTCACCTTCAAAACTGACACAAATTTTTACAGCCTCAGATTTGCCCAGTAAGGTTATCTGGTCAGTATAATTTTAATTCTATAAATACATACATTTTTATCACATATTTCATATAGAGAGCATTTTAAGAACTAAATGGACATTCAATACACAAATAAAGCTATTAAGTCTTTCTGCTGGAGGGAACCATTTACCAAGCATTCATATAAAGTGTTATTACAAATAGCAAATGCAGGAGGATACAGAATGGATAGCATGCATATGTTCTCCACTATCTCAAAAACCAGCACGCAGCAACAAGCTAAAAGAGTCATAAATGGAAAACAAGCTCACCACACAACACCAATACAGTAGCTGTACCGACCCCCCTGTTTATAATCTCACCTAAAGACATACAATGGACACCAGCTTTCAGTCATCTCCTGACGCTCCTGAATCACAGAGTTCTTCCTTCCACAGCTGGAAGGACCATTTTAAAATGGGATTAAACACAGAATCTCTTCTCCCCTTTGCACCCCTGAACCCAACTGAAATCTCATGAAACTAAACAGAATCCAGGAACACTTTCAGAACCAACCCAGAAGATGGTCAAGCAATATTCACACTTGCTTTGACAGTCTGAACTTCCCATCATCTTAAAGTATGTTTCACTGCCCTATGGCTGTAATATTAATTGCTCCTCTCTAGACATGGATGCTGGGAGAGGCTGAGAACAGTGATGAGCAGTGAGTATATTACCACTGTATAGTTACTAACTGCACTCTCTTTACTTTTGCATGAGCTTCCCGAGTTCTCATGCCCTGCAGGATACCACGAGTAGTCCAGCACACCTGCCTCAGTTACTATGCCACACACACAGATCACCCATCCCATTCTTCAACTGCTGTGGCTTTCATCCCCTAAGGGAACAGGGCTTTCAGAGATGACTGATGTAACCAAGCTCTCGCAAAAGTATTCCTGAACTTACGTTAGAACTACTCGATTCATAAAAAGTAGTTAAATAAAAAAAAAGTACATGGCTTAGAAAAAGAAGAAGAAATTCAATAGCCTTTCAAGACTCCTGAGGCAAGTAAGCATTCAATAAAGCAACATACAACTCCATTTGGATCTCTCTAAATAAATGGTAGTGAATTCATTCAATTTTGGTGACAAAAAGAACATCACTAGTAGCTTTAGCCCATTTTCTGCTCATTAAAGTCAGCCATGCAATTGCAAGTATACCAATAAATCATGTCCCAGCTGGGATTACTCTGCCTGTCATGCCATATTTCTGCTATACAGAACCTGTGCCTTTCTGTGCAGCTTTTTCTCCTGCATTTGGACACCAAGAGATCAGATCCACCTGAGGACCAAAAGTGAAACTAGGAGCTGGATCAGGACAGCACCTGCACTGACTTCACATCAGGGACAGAACAAACAGCTCAGTCACAAAATTCCCATGACCACTCAAACAGAGCACAACGACCAAAAGCTGCCAAAACACTTGATTTTGAGCTAGGTAAGAACAAATGCTGTTGTGTAACCTCTTCTTCAAACCAGGAGAGAACACAGAACTGGTTCAGCCCAGAGCCTGAATGCCCTACTTACTGCCAAAGAAAAGTGGCATTTCAGCAAAGGCAACAGAATTATACATTACTACACGTTTTCTCGACTCCAGCCCCGCCCCATATAATCAAGTCACGTTCACCATACAAATCACCTATCGTTCTGGGACAGGTTGCATAATTAAGCGTGCCTACTGGAAACCGCAGGTCAGTTTTGGTGCGCCCAGCCTGGCCGGCTGCAGCAGCGGCCCCCCTCGCGCTGCAGACTGCTATGGCAGGGGCACTCCGCTCGGGCACCCCGGCCAGGCCAACCCTCGGTTATCACAAGCACAAATGACGTCGTCTTAATTAATTTTAACTGCAAGGCACCGGACGGGGACTCCAAACCTCCGGCAACGGCACCGCACACCTCCCCACGGCAGCAGCACCCTCCCGCAGGCCCCGGCCACCACCTTCCGCCCCAACCCAGCTGCTCACTCCCGGCTGATCTCACCTGAGCCGCGGCGGCGGGAGCCCGCACTGACGCCCAGGAGCGGCAGGCACGGCGCGGGCCGGTCCCGAGCGCCCCCCGCAGGAACGCGGTGCCGCCGCGCCACGCCCACCCCGCCGCCGCCGCCGCCGCCGCCGCCGCCGCCGCCGCCATGCGGCTCCGCTGGCCCTCAGCACTCGAGAAACCCCTACGCCACCACCCGCCTCACACCGTCACTCAGGGGAGGCCGGCAGCCAATCACAGCTGCCGCGGGTGGTGCGCGGCACGCCGGGAGTTGTAGTCCGCTCCCCTCAGCAGGGCGGGCGGGAGGAAGCGGTGGCGCAGGTCCGTAGTCTTTGCGGTAGGGACCCCGGGCAGCCGCTGATCGCGCCATGCTCCTCAGTAGCAACTGCAAAGCCTGCGCTGACAGCCTTTACTGTCTGCTTCCGCCACCCTTGCCTCAGCACACCAAGAGCCAGGTGTAGAGCTCGAGGCCTGGAGCCGGGAGGCCTTCATGAGAAATGCCGCTGTCGAAGGGCTCACACAGTATGCGTCCCAGCAGGGACAAGCAGAGGATCAGGATGCACGGTTATCCTCAGCTGGGAACATTTCTGGTAGAAACAACAGCTTCAACCTGGGTCCTGCCCGAATCTCAAGTAAAACCTCTAAAGTGGCGTGAGAAGATGGCCACAGGAACTAAGTGGGGCATAAGGGGTCTTAACGGGGCATAAGAAAACAGTATTTAAGTTTTCCAGTCCATTATATTTTACCCCACACTCCCAGTGTTTCACAGACAAGGGGCCTTCTGGCAAAATGTTTGGTGGCCCATTGTCCTCTGCCTCTGGGCAATGGGTCTACAGAGCACGGTCACCCATTGCTGAGCTGAACTTGAGGCGCTTGTTCTGAACCTAATTCACGCATGAAAGGAGAGCTTGGGTGCGCAGAATTTTCCTGGATCCCCTTCCTGAATCATGTCAGCTACTCTTATGAAAAACATATCTTTCCCTAAGTGACTTTTACTGCTCTTAGCCTTGGAACTGTGCAGCTCTTGTATTGCTATAGCTGTGAAACCCCACAGCTTTATACACCATGTTGCTTTTATGATAAGTCTTCCAGTTTAAATACTTTTCCATTACCAAATTGCTGTGTCAGGGGTATTTGCATTTTCAACTAATGGTTGCAAAAACATTAATGATTCTCTGCACAGTCCTTTAGTGTTTGACCTGTGTAGTACTTGTTGATGTATGCGTAACTGGACCTTGTAATCGCTTCTGTCAGCCATTATTTCAGGACATGGTTATATGTGCTGAAATGTTTAGACAGGTTATACTTAAATCTTTGCTCAGTAGTAAAACACCTTCTTCTGTCCAATTCAGTCTTAAGAATTTAGACTTTAGACTTTATTCAGAATTTAGTCTGGGTAGAAACTGACAGGAAAACCTAATGCAACTTTTTTTTTCCCCTCTTTTTTATTTCTACCCCTTCCCCACCCCCCCCCAAAAAAAAAAAAAAAAAAAAAGACCTGAAGCCATTTGAAAACAAATGAATGAAAAATAATTACCTATGTTGTGGCCAAATACCCATTCTGAAACCTTGCTCATCAGTATGATGTCAAGGTAACGTGTACATAGAACAAAATGATGGAGAAGATAACAAAGCAAAATACTGTTTTTAATTACAATTTTCAAAGGATACAGAAACAAACCTGATATTTACATTTACAGCAGGTTTATGAAGCTTCACTTCTTCCTGTAGAACTGGAATAACTGTAATTAAAAGATTTCCTGAATTTAATTGAACAGCAAGTGACAATGAAGGCTGAAATACACAGAGCATTTCAATTTCATATTAGATGTAGTAATTGTTCTATTCAGTGAACCTTTCAATTGCAAAATAAGTTTTAATTAGATATAATTAAAGTTCAAAATTTGTTACAACCCCAGAGAAAAAAAAGATTACTTAGCATTAACAAAAATCTGCAAGATCTTTAATATTTTTCTCCAGTAAATGTTCTTACCTGCAGTGAAGAGTCTGGTTCTGTGGTTCTATAGTTATTTTATTTTACTTAAAGACTATGTTAAGCTTGACTTACATCTGTAATCCAATTGAATATGGCAGAGCTGACCATATGAGGAAAGTTAAGAAATGAAATGTCTTTGCATATATGAGTCTTGTATTTTTCCTGTTTTATCAGATTGCACAAATAGAGGCATATCTTACTAAACCAGCACAAACCTGGCTTTTACATCTCCAAAGACAACTTCTTACTCTCAGAAGTAGCTACTGCTGTTTAACAGAAACACTTGCCAAAAATTAAATGAAACCATAAAATAAATGTAATGGAATAAGAGCATCTGCATAAGAGAGAATTCTGTTTTAACTTTACTGGGACACTGTAATGTCATGTCATGTCATGTTATGTCATGTCATAGGTCATGAAGAGTAAAGTTTTTTGCACATCTGAGAGAGCAGCTGGAGGTTTGATTTCTTTCCTTTTCTCAGCAGCTATCTAAAGAGCCAATATTTAGTAAAGAATTAAAGGTTTGAGGTTTGTATATTTAATCCAAGGTGCTGTGCTCTGTCACATCTTTGCATTGTAGCTGAATTTGCATGTGATATGCTACCCGGGCAAAATCATTCTCATCTACATCTAGCTGCAGAGACCACTGTCACTCTAGTGAAGCTCAAGACAGTTACTCAAGGCAATTTTAGGATCCACAGAAAATTTTGCCACTGGTCTTTCAGTTGTCTTCTAGACATTATGCAGATATTCACTTGTGTTTGGTACAGAGTGATTCTATAGTCTGAATTCCAAAGACAGGAATTTCCTGCCCTTCCTTCTTCTGCCTTCCTTTGTGTCTTACAGGGAGCCTATATTAGCCATGTCTTATTTAGCTGTGTGTTTGCTTCAAATTTTGCTGAATTCACACTCAACGCCTTACAGGTCTCATTCAGCATTTGTGCACATTCAGAGATTAATTAGCTTTCCTTGAGATACTCTCCACTGTGCCATTCATAAAACTGTATGCCTGCCAAGGTGCACTACATCCACGTGGGCAACAGAAGAGCAGAGTCCAGTCACATGCCAGCATCCTCTGGGAGCGTATCCCAGAACAGTATGAAAATACAAAGTGCTGGACTACTTCCAGTGCTATTCATGCTTCAAATAAGCACCAAAGTTTTAAAGATATGTTAATAATGAAATACTAATTATAATTTTAAAAGTTTCAGTAGAGAGTACAGCATTTGAGCTGGATGGATCTGCCACACTGAGTCACGGTTGTCTCATAGTCCAGATTAGGCATCTGTTAAGAGTTTCTCAACATCTTTCTGAAACTTTGGGCTACATGCCTAAACAAAAAAAACAGCGAAGTGGAAGATGCAATCTTGTCCTCATAGGGAACTGGAAAACAGCCAGAGCTTGTGTTGGATCTGCAGTTAGGAAAGACTGTGGGAGTGCTTAGTCTAGTGCAAACTAAGGGAAAGCCTCCACATCCAGCTTCCTGCAATTTGAGCATGAAATAATTTATAGACTTTGCAAGACACACTGATTATTTTGTCTGTTTCTGGCAAGAGCAGAACATTGTCACTCTCTGCATTTGTTACTAGTGAGCAACATGGGCACTCCTTTAAAGAAACTGCCAGGAGGATAGAGATTCACTAGTAAACTTCAGGGCATATATGAGGTATTAATGACTAGGTTAGGACATCTCACAGTTGCTCATGAGCATCATAGCATTTTTCAGTTCAAAGTATACCACTGCATGATTATGTACACATGAGAAAGCATAGAGAGCTGATACAGCAGAGGTTTCTGTTATAGTTCACTTTCCTCATTAGAAAAAGGCATGAGAGCCTTCCTGGTGTTTCTTCCTGGAAGCTGGCAAAAAATAATATCCACAGTTCTTTAGGGCATACTGCTTCTATGCAATCAAAAAGCATGTGTCAAAAACCACGCAGACTTACAAGTAGGGTTTTTGTAAATACCCGTGCCAAGGCTGCCGCAAAACAGCAGCCTCTCAAAAATGCAGAAGTCAGAACAAGACCTGCCATTCTAATCAAAGTGGTCTGACAATCATTGGCATGGAACCAGCCAGGGTGGTTAGAAAATAGGTGTCAATGCTGTCTTCTCTTATACCTCCTTACCTTCTGTGTGAGGGTAACACTCTCCTTCCTCATCTTATTATTCTCCTCCTTTGCTGTATTTTCATTGATGTCTTCCAGTTTTTTCTGCTTACAACAGCAAGAAAAGAAAAATGATTTTTTAATGTTACTAAGCTCATAGTGATGAAATTTTTGGCATTCTCTGAGCAGTATCTAGCAGCATGTAGAGTAATGGGCTGTAGAATACCAATAAGTCCAACTGATCCTACATGCTAAACCTAGCAGGTCCAAAGAAGGGGAGTGAAGCTGATGAAAGGTCTAGAACACAAGTGTAATAAGGAGCAGCTGAGGGAACGCTTAGGAACATGGTTTAGTTGTGGACTTGGCAGTGTTTGGTTAACAGCTTTACTTGATGATCTTAAAGGTCTTTTCCATCCTAAACAATTCTATGATTCTACTCTTCTATACTTTTGCACAGCTGCGCTACAGAAAGGAGATTAAGAAATACATAAAAAATAGAAGCTGACATAAGTAGAAAAGAGAAAAAGAAGGAAGTAAAGAAGAGAAGGAAGGGGAGAAAGGCAGAAAAGAAGAGAAGGAGGGAAGGAGGGAAAGAAAGAGAGAGGAAAGTAAAGAAGAGCTGTGAGCTTGACCTTATCATTTATGTATGACCATACCTTTTTCTCTTGGCTTCCTTCCTTTGCATGAAATATCATCATCACCCTTCAGCATTACACAATTGAAGAACAATAACACTTTGTGCCCTCCTGTTTTTATCTAGAAATTCTGTGCAGGACAGCTACTGGGCTTTTGTTTATCTGGAGCAGAATTGCACAGTTTCACCCTTTATGCAATGTTCCAGGTAAACAGGCTGTTTATGGGCTGACCACAACTTTTTTGAGTGCTTAG
This sequence comes from Ara ararauna, assembly GCA_028858755.1. Taxonomy (NCBI): domain Eukaryota; kingdom Metazoa; phylum Chordata; class Aves; order Psittaciformes; family Psittacidae; genus Ara; species Ara ararauna. The sequence goes on from CM054379.1 coordinate 105,038,798, forward strand.
TGTGCTTAATTCCCAAGAACTGGAAGAAGAAGAAATGTACTACACACAACAACCCCATCTAGTAATGTTGACACAGACATAACCAAATGAAGGTTTAAACAAAGTCAGACATTGTCTTAGTTTAACTCTGGGGGCTTATTCTGCCCCAGGCAGCTACTCCAGGTTGTAGGTTTGGGGTTAATCTGTTAGCATGCCTACATTTTTTTCATGTTTAACTGAATTCAAAGACACAGTAAAAGGAGTGCCTGAGTGTCAGAAAACACCAGGAGACTTCTTATTCCTTTCCTACAAATGACCTGGACTACCGATGCTCTCCCCTCTCCTCCCATGAGTAACTCCCATTCATTACTCCTTTCCACATTAAAGAAATCCTGCTTAACTTTAGGAAGTTAAATGTGTTGGTGGTATGTGATGGCACTTTCCATGCCAGCACCATTGACATTACAGGCTTAAGGCGCTGGGTGAGTGGGTGATGCTCAGACCTGAGAATTCAGCTGTATTTTGGACAAAAGAAATCAGTCCTTGGACTTTATCTACTCTAAGAATAGATATTATACTGCCTCTTTTCCAATACAGCTGGACGTTTGATCTTCTGAAATATTATGAATATTTTCCATTTCATTTACTTTGAAGTGGGAAATTTCATCAATAACAACAAAAAAAAAAACCTCCAAATCCCAACAAAACAATAAGCAAGACCACAGATTTTCAAGGCTTTTTTTGTGCTGGATGAGTTTGATGTGACTTGAAAATTGATTAAGTTCTGTCAAGGCTCTAAAGTATACCTGTTTTGTTCCTTTTAAGATTAGGTGGTAGTGTTTATGGCTGGGTTCTTAATCTGCCTAGGCGAGGGTTTCTTTCTCCCTATTTCTTATTGTTGAAACAAGCCAACTTCCAGTTTGTTAAACATTCCATCAAGGTAAGCGAAACTGTAAAAAACAGCTCTCTGAGAAAGTTAATTTGTATCCAAAGAGTTATATCAAGTTAGAAAGTCACAAAGCAAAAAATGAAACAAAACAAAATAATAAAACCATCAGGGCATCTTTATGGGCTGTTGGCATTTTTGTTTTGTAGATGCATATATCAAAGACTGTGCTTTTTCAGATGCTGTTAAGTCACTTCTGGATTTAGCATCCCACAGATATTTCTCTCTTTGTCATTTCAGATCCCCTAGGCACTTCAGTTGTGTTCAGTTCTTGCAAATCATAGTAAAGAATTGTGATTAAGCATACAAAATCTCACTGAATATTTCCCTCTTTCACATCTTTGGCTATCATCTTGTAAAAGAAAGACAAAAAGGAGCTGTTTGCAGATTCACTCTGTTCTTTCATCTCCTCTTCCCAGTGTTTTCTTCAGTGTCAATTTCAAAGCTGGGTTTCCAAAAAAGGTGAAAATACGGCAATGCCTTGGAAGAACTTTTATTTGAGTTTTTAGAGAGAGGATTATTACTGCCTCTGCATTTTTTAGTCACTTAGGTGATGGAAAAGTGGATTTGAGATGCTATTTTTAGAGAAGAGAATTCTGCCACTCACCTTCATGTCAGTGATTACAAATAGGTAAAATAATGTAACAGAAAATCAAGCCCTTTAGAGGCTGATCTGAACAGTGGTATCCTTCTTTCCCCTCAGTTATCTAAGGAGCATTGATTTAATTAGTCATATCAAATCCTCACATTTCAATATAATAACCTAAGTTACATCCTTACAGCAGCTTAAGTCTAAACACTGCCTTAGGTATTAAAATTAATCCTTTCTGAATACATTGCCTGCTGGAAATCCCTTTCCTAATATGATCCCAAGATGTATTTGTCTTTTTGAAGACCATATCATACTGGTGGTAATAGGCAAGTATGACTAACAAGTAATCATAGGGTATTCTGTCATTTCATCACTAAGGAATGAGCAATAATGCATGATGTAAATACATGACCTTCCATTTTGTGTGATTTAATTTCATCTCATTTCTCTTACTCAGGGCTCCGTAGTAATCCAGTTTTTCCTGTCTGGTATTCAATACCTCCTCCGATTTGCTAATCACTGCAAAGTCTATGCAGCAAATTTCATCGCACACCAGATTTATGAGCCAGCATCATTAGTGGAAATATTTGACAAGAAAATTCTGAAGAGAGGTACTGAAATGCTCCACTAGCTATCTCTTTCTAGGCCTTGTCTTTCAGGAAAATATTGTTTGTAATTTTTAGATAGTGCTTAACCAGCTGAGGTTAAACTAATAGACCAGTTGTCTGAATCACACCACTACTCCTTTCTTAAATAGAAAATATCCTATCCTTAAATCTCATGGGACCATTTAAGACTAGAAGGGATAGATTTTTAAATAACCTTGCCACCAGCCTTGGGTCAGTTATTTCTCTATTGAATGTGTGTACTTTCCATATCTATGCACTCATTTATATTAACAGTCTTGCCTTTACTGCACTTTCAGTAGGAATATCTATGCAGAACAGGGAACAAGGTATTATTTACTGCTTGGGTATGTATCAGTTATCTTTACTCCATACCATCTCCATACATAGCAGCACCATTTTTTTCATTATTAGTTTTTATTCCTACAAATTATTAGTTTTTATTACACAAATATGCAACATTTTACCTTTTTTTTTTTTTTTTTTTTTTTACTGCAAGTTCTGACACACATTTATGATTTCTTACTATTTTTGTACTTCTATTTTTGTATCTCCAAAGCATAACTTTTGTTTCTGGTCAAGGCTTTCCTACTCACCCCATTCTCATTCCCAATATTCTTCTTTAATTGATTCTTATCTCTGAAGCTCATCCTTCCAGATTATTCCCCTTGACTGAGTTATAATTAACAGATGGGATTTATCAGCCCAGATGCAACTGTCGTCCAGATAATGGCTATTCAAACTCATCAGGAGCAACCATGTCATGTGAGGTCTGTCCTGCAGGAGTAGGTACAGAAGGGAAATAAAAGCTCTCTTAATTCCCCGACTAAATTCCTTCCTCCTTTTTTTAGGATAGGAAGAAATTCTTTTCAGTATTTTGTATGCCTGTGCTCTAGCAAATTTCTTTACTATTATTTTGTCCTATTAAATTAAATCTTGGAGCTGATTCTCCTGGAACGCATGCTAAGGCACATGAAAAACAACGAGGTGCTTGATTGCAGGAAGAAATTACGGACTCCACGCAATTCAATGTTAATGAAGCAGAAGCCATTTATTGCTTGCAAAGTTCGCCTTATATAACAAAACTCCTCCCCTTCACGCAATCAGGCAAACTATGCTTGGTTGCATGCACTTTTCACTTGCCCTTTTACAGATTCTGATTGGTCCTTCACATTTACGTCCAATACAGCCCAGATCTGGGTCTCAAACCACGACACCCTATTTACTTGCTGCTTCAGCCGTTCCACTTCCTTCTTGCTGGGGCCCAAGGTAACCTTCAGCGCCCTCATAGAGGCCTGGATCATGGGCCTGGCTCGTCGGGAATCCACTGTTAGCAAGATGCATGCCCACAATTCCCCCTTCTTGTTTGTGAGCCAGCCAAACACGTTTAACTGCCCCATGTATCATTCACTATATACATTGCAAAATACATGGCAATAAAATTAACACAACCAAAATGATTGTTATTACCTTCACACATCCTTTTACAATTGAACCTAACCATCCAGTTAAACCCCAATTTGTCAGCAGCGCATCCAACCATGACAGACTGCGGTCCTCATACACCCTGTGTAACACCTTCGCATGACTCCATATTTCTTGCACATTCTGTAACACCTTTCCCGATTGATAATTGCCTATGGACTGATTGATGTAACCCAAGTTTACCCCTCCTACTGAATAATTCACATACAGGATGGTCTGGTTAAGCAATTCCCAGACAAATGGAGTGTCTTCCATGGTCACGTTGTCCTCTCGGCACTGATATGACGTGCTCCAGAGGCTATATGGGTCAAGTTCTGTCCAATTGCTTACTGGTGCATTGAGCTGTCCCACATTCTCACACACCCGACAGCCTTTTATCCCTGTAACATTAACCATGCTTTCTATCAAGTTAACATAACTATTGGCTACGAAAACGCCATTGACAGTCTGCAATACGAAAATGGCAACAAGCACAGATGTGAACAAAATGCTCCTATGTGTGCCCATTTTTGTTTCTTCGTTTATGTTTCCAGGCAAACCGTGTAGCACACCTGCTTTTAATTTGTTAATTAAGAGGTGTGCTAAGCCTTTTCACAACATTTACGTTTCCATAATAACCAGGGTTCACAGAGATGACAGGTTGGACACGTGGGACAAATTTCAGTCTGTTGAATTTCTAGATTTAACTGAGCTTGAAGATGGGCATCGGCAAATTCTCCCTGACCCGTTAGCATATCAACATTGACATTTTTTAATGGATCTCCATCTGCTCTACCCATATTATTTAGGGCAGCCACTTCGCAGGCATCTATCCAGTGCGAGTGCCATAGTACTTCTTGCATGGGATCCAACAACAAAGCTATTAGTTGGCGACCATCATGCTATGTCATCAAATTCCCAGTAAAGATGTTCTTAATAATAGCCTGTGTGAATGGCGCACATAAGCCGTTCTATTGTACTGCCTTTTGAGCTTCTTCAGCTAATTCCCAAGGCAGTGCCTGCCATTGAGTAGACCAGCCTGGACCCCTCAACATCACTGGGCAGGCCAATGGAATTAATTCCCCCTCCATGATGGCTTGTCTAACTATACCCTTCCAGTACTTATGTAGATCATATTCCCCACCCCTCTCATCCCCAACATCATTAGGCGGTCAGGCTATCCTAGCTGCCTTTTTCCCTATGCTAGGTGAGCTCTCAGTCAGGTCTGACTCAAGGTCTTGCAGCTTATGTAGCAGCTCCTGAACCCAAGTTGGTTTTTTAGCCAAGAAATCTTCAGTTGATGAGGGGGGTGCGGGAGGCAGTGCTGGCAGACACAGTCGATTTTGTCGCTCTGGAGCAGGCGATGATGTGGGTAGCACAACTTGTTGTTTGCAGGTGTTTTGCGCAGGCAGGAGCGGAGCGCCTTGTTGCCACGTGTCTTCACTATCCACATCTACAGCTGAGCCTCCTTCCACGCCCAACGGGAGCGCACTCAAGTACGCTAGGGGCTCAGCCGGGGGGGAGTTAGTGGTGAATCAAAGACTTGCACTTGCCCTGGAGCAGGGGCAGGGGTTGAAGCTGGCTTCATAGCAACGTGTATCCCTGCCGCTGCAGCGCAGTTGGCTTTTAACTCCTGTAGGGCTGTATACACAGACCTCCAGGTGATAGCCAGCTCCCTGGCTTCTTTGTTACCACAGCTGACTGCCTCCCATAACTGTTCCCCAATCTGGTGCCGTGTCTCGACCTTAAAAGCATTCTGAGGGTTGGCTGGAAACTCCTTGTCTCGGCACCAGTTCAGTAAGGACTTTAAAGTCCGTTCATGGCACCTTATCCCTATCTTAGAAATTATATGAAGGAGAAGTTTAACTATAGCACTTTTGTCTTTTGTTACCGACTGCCCCATCTCCTGCCTCTGCCTGCTCACATCTCTTGGGTGTCCCACCCCTCTTGGGTGTCCGTTGCAATGAGCGTGTCCTCCACAGCCTCTGGACTCGTGGTCTGCTCTGGTCTCAGTCCAGCTGAGCCGTATTCCAGCCAGGCCTTCCCTGGTCTCCTCCCCGATTGCCATAGCCAACAGCTCCTTACGAGTGTCAATCATGTCAGGGACACCATTTGCGGGAAGAAATTATGGACTCCATTGTCCTGGGTTCAGCAGCAGCAGTCATTTTTCTCCTTCTTGGTAGCTGGTGCAGCGCTGTGTTTTTGATTTTGGGCCTGGGAGCAGCGCTGATAACACCAGTGTTTTCAGTTACTGCTTGGTAATGTTTTGGTTTCACCAAGGACTTTCTGAGTCTCATGCTCTGCCAGGGAGGAGGGGAAGCCGGGAGGAAGCAGAGGCAGGACACCTGACCCAAACTGACCAAAGAGGGTATTCCATGCCACAGCACATCATGCCCAATATGTAAAGCAAAGAGCAGAGACCCGGAAGGGTGGGGGGTGCACTGCGTGGTCGGGCTTGGTATTAGGTGGTGAGAATTGTATTCTTTCCTGGTATTTGCCTTGTCATTATTATTATTGGTGGTAGCAGTAGTGATTTGTGTTATACTTTAGTTACTAAACTGTTCTTATCTCAACCTGTGGGAGTTGCATTCTTTTCGATTCTCCTTCCCATCCCCCCGGGAGCGGAGGGAAGAAAGAGGGGGAAGTGAGTGAGAGAACGGGCTGCGTGAGTTAGAGAGGCTTAAACCACAACATCCATGCAATTCAATGTGAATCAAGCAGAAGCCGTTTATTGCTTGCAAAGTTTGCCTTGTATAACAAAAATCCTCTCCTTCATGTGATCAGGCAAACTATGATTGGTTGCATGCACTTTTCACATGCCCTTTTAAAGATTCTGATTGGTCCTTCACATTTACGTCAGGTACAGCCCGGATCCAGGTCTCAAGCTACAACGTCTTGTTGACTTCCTGCTTCAGCCGTTTCACTTCCTTCTTGCTGGGGCCAGGGTGACCTTCAGCGCCCTCATAGAGGCCTGGATCATGGGCCTGGCTTATCGGGAAAACACTGTTAGCAAGATGCATGCCCACAGTTGCTGACATCCAGCAAGGCTTCACTAAGGGGAAATCCTGCCTGACCAATCTGGTGGCCTTCTGTGATGGGGCTACGGAACTGATGGACAGGGGTAGAGCAGTTGATGTCATCTACCTGGAGCTGTGCAAAGCATTCAACACTGTCCCACATGACATCCTTGTCTCTAAGTTGGGGAGACACCAATTTGATAGGTAGACCACTCGGTGGATAAAGAACTGGCTGGATGGCCGCATGCAAACAGTTGTGGTCAGTGGCTCAATGTCCAGCTGGAGACCAGTAACAAGTGGTGTCCCTCACGGATCGGTGTTGCGACTGGTCTTGTTCAACATCTTTGTCAGTGACATGGACAGTGGGATTGAGTGCGTCCTCAGCAACTTTGCTAATGACACCAAGCTGTGTGGTTTGGCTGATACGTTGGAGGGAAGGAATGCCATCCACAGGGACCTTGACGCACTTGTGAGGTGGGCTGATGCCAACCTGATGAAGTTTACCATGCCAAGTGCAAGGTCCTCCACCTGTGTCAGAGCAATCCCAGGCACAGCTACAGGTTGGGCAGAGAAGAGATTCAGAGCAGCCCTGCGGAGAAGGACTTGGGGGTTTTGGTTGATGAGAAGATGAACACGAGCAGGCAGTGTGCGGTTGCAGCCCAGAAAGCCAACCGTACCCTGGGCTGCATCAAAAGGAGCGTGACCAGCAGGTCGAAGGGAGGTGATCCTGCCCCTCTACCCTCCTCTTGTGAGACCTCACTTGGAGTATTGTGTACAGTTTTGGTGTCTTCAACAAAAAAAGGACACGGAACTGTTGGAACAAGTGCAGACGAGGGCCACGAGGATGATCAGGGGACTGGAGCACCTCCCGTATGAAGATAGGCTGAGAAAGTTGGGGCTGTTGAGCCTGGAGAAGAGAAGGCTGCGTGGAGACCTCATAGCAGCCTTCCAGTACCTGAGGGGGGGGGGTGTAGGGATGCTGGGCATGGACTATTTATTAGGGACTGTAGCGATAGGACAAAGGGTAATGGGTTCAAACTTAAACAGGGGAAGTTTAGATTGGATATAAGAAATAAGTTCTTTACTGTTGTCATAGATTCAACAGTAGCAGTCATTTTTCTCCTCCTTTGTAGGTGGTGCAGCGCTGTGTTTTTGACTTTCAGCCTGAGAATAGCACTGATAGCACCAGTGTTTCGGTTACTGCTTAGTGATGTTTTGGTCTGACCAAGGACTTTCTGAGTCTCATGCTCTGCCAGGGAGGAGGGAAAGCCGGGGGGAAGCAGAGACAGGACACCTGACCCAAACTGACCAGAGAGATATTCCATGCCACTGCACGTCATGCCCAGGATGTAAAAACAGAGGGCAGAGACCCGGAAGGGTGGGGGGTGCACTGCGTGTTCAGGCTTGGTATCGGGTGGTGAGCAACTGTATTCTTTCCTTGTACTTGCCTTGTCATTATTATTATTGGTGGTAGCAGTAGTGGTCTTGTGTTCTACTTTAGTTACTAAACTGTTCTTATCTGAACCTGTGGGAGTTACATACTTTCGATTCTCCTTCCCATCCCCGCGGGACTGGGAGAAGGAAGAGGGGGGAGTGACTGAGCCGAACTGCATGAGTTATAGAGGCTTAAACCACAACAACTGTAAGGGTGGTGGGGCACTGGAATGGATTGCCCGGGGAAGCTGTTAATGCTCCATCACTGGCGGTGTTCAAGGCCAGGTTGAACAGAGCCTTGGGTGACATGGTTTAGTGTGAGGTGTCCCTGCCCATGGCAGGGGGGTTTGAACTAGATGATCCTAAGGTCCTTTCCAACCCTAACTATTCTATGATTCTGTGATTCTAAATGTGAATTCTGTTTCTCTGGGGTAAAATGGCAAACCATTCCAGAGTTATACAGCAATGTGTAGCCATAGAGCAAACGCAGCTGTGTATGTTCTTGTTGTGATTTAAGCCTAGTCAGACACACTCTCTCTCACTCCCTGCCTTTCCTCCCCACCCCTGCTCCCGGAGGGATGGGGAAGAGAATCAAAAGAATGTAACTCCCACAGGCTGAGATAAGAGCACTTCAATAACTAAGGTATAACACAAAACTACTTCTGCTACCACCAGTAATAATAATGATAAAGGACATAACAAGGGAAGAGAATACAACCACTCACCACCTGCCAACCAATACCCAGCCCGACCGAGCAGTTCCCTTCTGAGTAACTGCCCTCAGTTTATATACTGGGCATGATGTGCTGTGGTATGGAATACCTCTTTGGTTAGTTTGGGTCAGGTGTCCTGTCTCTGCTTCCTCTCAGCTTCCCCTCCTCCCTGCCAGAACATGAGACTCAGAAAGTCCTTGGTCAGAGTAAACATTACTGAGCAGCAACTAAAAACATCGGTGTTATCAGCGCTGTTCCCAGGCTGAAAGTCAGACACACAGCACTGCACCAGCTACTAAGAAGGAGAAAAATGACTGCTACTGCTGAACCCAGGACAGTTCTGACTAGTGGGAAAGAGTGTGTGTAGAAAAGCAGGTCTTAATGCCATAAACAGCTCAATACCTTTTCAGGCACCCTCACTAAATGTTTAAGTGTTTAATTTCCCATTGAGATTCTTTTGCCTTTTGGATTTGCTTGGCTGTAGTTCTTTGTTCATGCATGCAAAATTTTACTCAGATTTATGTGAGATCTTCCCACTGATCAGGGGACATGTGTGAAGGAGTTCACTGTATGCCGAGAAAGCACAGGTCCAGCTGTGCTAATGCTGGCATTTCAACTTTTTTTGCAGGATCTTTGATAATGATGCAGAAAGAAAAGTCTGTACAGTTTGCAAATTTCTCCAAGTAGTTTTGTGCAATGTCATAAATGAATCTTGAATCCACATTGCAAAAAGACAAGAAAGCTGACATGTCTAAAATGCCATCTCAAAGAAAAAGAACCCTCCCCCCCAAAACTGTTCTGTGTTGTCTCAAGTAGATACTGCATCTTTATCGAAGGCATTTTTCTGAACTCTGCCAGAGATGAACACTAACAAAGAAAACCATCATCTTTCTGTTCTTTGGCCAAATAACTATTAATGGTAAAATGATTACTCAATCATGGAGACCTTTCCATTATAACTCGAGCATCTTTCTGACTGTAAGTCTATGCAAGGCCACCAAGTTCATAAACGACCTATTTTGTAAATGTCAAATTCTACTTCTTTTATGCCAAGGTTTCAGGGAACAGAGAAATTAATATCTGTTTAAAGAAAATAGACAAAATACCATTTTGTATAGTGTAAGAATGTTTCTTTTGATGCCCCTGTTAAGGGAACTGTTTCATTTCTGTATTTGCCTTTTCATTTAAACTTGAAAAATATGGGTGTTCGATTTTATTCAAAAATATATTTGTCATGTTTTTGAGAGGTTGCAGAAAAAAAAGAAAAAAAGGCAAGTTGGAAAGCTTAATATTTTTTACCCCTTTTTGAGGAGTGGAAACTGATAAATTTGATCCAAAGAAGAAAGTTCTTCTAGTTTCCACAAAGCAGCACAGTTTGTTACAATTATTCATCAACATTTCTTTTAAAATGCAGCTGTAATTCCTATTGTAAAATAAGTATTTCTTTATTTATTGTGCTTGGTTTTAGATTCTTTTTGGTGTGTGTGTGTGTTTTTTTTTTTGTGTGTGGTTTTTTTTTTTCCTCTTTCGGGGTGATAAAACAGATTTGTGATTTAACAGACAAATAACTTCTGCACATGCACTGGTCCAGAACAAAGAAATATGCATTAGGAACTTGGCTCAGATGAGCAATCTTATACTTAGAAATGAGCCTGAGACAGCTGAGCTCTTTCCACTGTGTCAGTTCACATAACTTAAGCACTAATGCACCATCCTCTAACAGATCAGTGAGACAAGGCAAAAGATGCAGAACAGTTGGAACAGATCTGGAGAACCGTAGATCAGATGATAAGTAGATTTGTAGTAATAGCCCTTAAGTGGGCTAACTATTATTATTAGTTAGTTAATTCAGTGCTAGCTGACCTAAAAAGGTGGTTTTTGAAGTTAAAAAATAAAACCCATGTGTTTGCAGCTAGGTGGTGCTATAGGCTTATGGAATCCCAACCAAATTAGTAATGCTTTGTAAGGGGTCTTCATTCTACAAAATACTTTATAAATGCAGGCTGTGATCTAGAAGTAAGAAACTGCTTCAGAGAGTATGCTTTGCTGTCTGTTGTACTGCAGGAGTACTAGTCACTTCAGAATTATTTCCTGTCCCATGACACCCCCAAATCAAATAGAAATTACAGCAAGACCCCTCCTTGGAGCAGCAGCATTGAGGTAATAATGGGAAACTTCAGTAGCAGAGGAAGAGATGTGTTTCCTGAGAAATACAGAAACTCTATACTAGCTCTAAATCAAATTCATGCTTACAAGTACTAGACATGAAATAAAATCTACCAAAAATATGTGGCAGATTGTCTCACTTGAACTGGAGTAGAACAGTGTGAAATCCCAGGAGAAGTTACAGACACTGATAATTTGCTTTAATGCTTGGGGTCTTTAGCTAGTTCTGCACATGGAAGTACATGCTCTAGCGAACCCCCTCCTGAATAGTATATTCAAATTTTGTTCTTTACCCTTAATAGTTATCCGGTTCTTCCAGATACTTTTCCTTGACTCCCCTAAACTCCTCAAAAATAGCAAGTATTTCGTTACAAAACTCCCACAGAAATCTTATGTAGCTAGGGGAAACAGCAAGCTAAATGTATATATAAGGTTTATTTTCCAGATGGTGTACTTTCATACTGCTCCTGAGGTCTACAGAACTATTGTAGCTGAATCTTTTCTGTGCTTCCTAACAATTCAGATTTTGAGGTTAACTTCTAATTTTTATATTACTGTGTCGCACAGTATAAATGACACCAAGAGCAAATGCATCATCGCTACATGAATGTGTTTGATGGAGCATTTGAACTATGTAGCTCACCAGCTTGAACTCAATAGCAAAATCAGAAGACAACACAATTATTAGAAGGTGGAGTTCAGCTGAACTAAGACATGTGGTTTTCTTAAATCTCTTTCCGTATAACATCTCTCTAGAAGTCAGTTTCATCTCCTCTGTTACTCTGGAGCTCACTGCAGTTCACGTAGTTGGTCACAGTCCCTTTGGAAGCTGTGCGTTAACAGACCAGGAATGAGACTCAATTTGAATAGAGTCTTGTCTGAAGTACAGGTGCCAAAAGGTTCAATGAGCTACTGAGACCATCTGTTTTCAAGTGGCAAGTGTCTTCAAGAGGCAAAATTATGCCCCTGTTTGGGCCACAAAAAGGACTGTTAGTGTCTAACTCTGAAATCACCAAGTAGATTAAAATCTGGGGCTTCTCCCTGCGCTAAAAGCATCTCACAGCTGAATTTCTTTGCTAGGGTGCCTTTTCATACAATCATAGAATCATAGAATAGTTAGGGTTGGAAAGGACCTTAGGATCATCTAGTTCAAACCCCCCTGCCAGGGGCAGGGACACCTCCCACTAAACCGTGCCACACAAGGCTCTGTCCAACCCAGCCTTGAACACCGCCAGTGATGGAGCATTAACAGCTTCTCTGGGCAACACATTCCAGTGCCTCACCACCCTTACAGTAAAGAACTTCTTCCTCATATCCAATCTAAGCTTCCCCTGTTTAAGTTTGAACCTGTTACCCCTTGTCCTGTCACTACAGTTCCTCATGAAGAGTCTCTCCCCAGCATCCCTCTAGGCCCCCTTCAGATACTGGAAGGCTGCTATGAGGTCTCCACACAGCCTTCTCTTCTCCAGGCTCAACAGCCCCAACTTGCTCAGCCTATCTTCATACGGGAGGGGCTCCAGTCCCCTGATGATCCTCATGGCCCTCCTCTGGACTTGTTCCAACAGTTCCATGTCCTTTTTATGTTGAGGACACCAGAACTGCACACAGTACTCCAAGTGAGGTCTCACAAGAGCAGAGTAGAGGGGCAGGATCGCCTCCTTCAACATGCTGGTCACACTCCTTTTGATGCAGCCCAGGGTACGGTTGGCTTTCTGGGCTGCAAGCGCACACTGCCTGCTCATGTTCATTTTTTCATCGACCAACACCCCCAAGTCCTTCTCCGCAGGGCCGCTCTGAATCTCTTCTCTGCCCAACCTGTAGGTGTGCCTGGGATTGCCCCGACGCAGGTGGAGGACCTTGCACTTGGCATGGCTAAACTTCATCATGTAGGCATCAGCCCACCTCACAAGTGTGTCAAGGTCCCTCTGGATGGCATTCCTTCCCTCCAGCATATCAACTGAACCACACAGCTTGGTGTCATCGGCAAACTTGCTGAGGACACACTCAATCCCACTGCCCATGTCACTGACAAAGATGTTGAACAAGACTGGTCGCAACACCGATCCCTGAGGGACACCACTCGTTACTGGTCTCCGGCTGGACATTGAGCCATTGACCACAACTCTTTGTGTGCAGCCATCCAGCCAGTTCTTTATCCACCGAGTGGTCCACCTATCAAATTGATGTCTCCCCAACTTAGAGACAAGGATGTCATGTGGGACAGTGTCAAACACTTTGCACAGCTCCAGGTAGATGACATCAACTGCTCTACCCCTGTCCATCAGTTCCGTAGCCCCATCACAGAAGGCCACCAGATTGGTCAGGCAGGATTTCCCCTTAGTGAAGCCATGCTGGCTGTCACCAACCACCTTGTTGTTTTTCATGTGCCTCAGCATGCCTTCCACGAGAATCTACTCTAAGATTTTGCCAGGCAAGGAGGTGAGACTGACTGGTCTGTAGTTCCCTGGCTCACCCATTTTCCCCTTCTTGAAAATGGTGGTTATATCTCCCTTTTTCCAGTCATTGGGAACTTCACCTGACTGCCATGATTTTTCAAATATGATGGACAGTGGCTTAGCAACTTCATTTGCCAGCTCCTTCAGGACCCGCGGATGGATTTCATCAGGTCCCATGGACTTGTATACGTTCAGGTTCCTAGAGATGGTCTCAAACCAAATCCTCTCCTACAGTGGGCCCAGGATCTTCATTCTCACAGTCCCTGCATCTGCCTTCCAAGACTTGAGTGGTTTGGTCAGAGCATTTTCCGGTGAAGACTTAGGCAAAGAAATCATTAAGAACCTCAGCCTTCTCTAAATCCAGGGTAGCCAGTTCTCCTGATAGCTTCTGGAGAGGGCCCATGTTGCCCCTAGTCTGTCTTTTATTTGCAGTGTACCTATAGAATCCCTTCCTGCTATCCTTAACATCCCTAGCCAAGTTTAATTCTAAGTGGGCCTTAGCTTTCCTAACCTGATCCCTAGCTTCCCGGACAGCATCCCTGTATTGTTCCCAGGCCACCTGTCCTTGCTTCCGCCTTTTATAAGCCTCTTTTGTCCTTTGAATTTTCCTCAGAAGCTCCTTATCCATCCAAGGAGGTCTCCTGGCCCTCCTGCAGCACTTCCTTCTAGTATGGATGCATCGCTCCTGAGCTTGCAGCAGGTGATTCTTGAATATCAACCAAGAGTCTTGGGCCTTCCTGCCCTCTAGGGCTATATCCCATGGAACCTTACTGAGCCGGTTCCTGAAGAGGCCAAAGTCTGCTCTCTTGAAGTCCAGGGCAGTAAGCTTGCTGCACGCTCTTCTCACTGTCCTGAGGATCTCGAATTCGACCATTTCATGATCGCTGCAATCAAGGCTGCCCTGGAGCGTCATATTTCCAACCAGCCCTTCCCTGTTGGTGAGGATGAGCGCAAGCATGGCACCTCTCCTTGTTGGCTCCTCTATTACTTGCAGAAGGAAGTTGTCTTCCACACAATCAAGGAACTTCCTGGATTGCTTTTCATTCTCCGCTTATGATGGAAAGCTCTGTTCTTTCCTCCTCTTTCTACTACTTCTACCTTCCTCCCTCCTTCCTCTTGAGACACCACACCATGTGGAACTATATCACCAGAAGAAAACCAATTTATCTTACTGCAGGTGATCCATTCCTTAGTGTTCACTACACTCTTTACAGTTCAATAAGTACAACATTTGTATCTTTCGGTAAGAGGGCTGTTGTGTTTATTCTGTGCTCTTTACTTATTTGTGCCTTGATTATGTAGATCTTTCATACAGCGACATTTGCAGTGAAAATGTGCGCTGACAAACTGTATGGAAAATTGTTACCGACTGCTTATCTGTACTGTCTCTTGCTTATTTTTATGCCTTTACCAGTCAAAACTTCCTGAATGTAAAGGAATTACTAATGCCATTAGAAACTCTATTATTATTATCACAGGGAATCTGAGCCAGACCAGAGAGTTATAGAAGTGAGGAAGGTTTCCATTTGTGCTTCTAATCACACTTGCAAGCTAGTGTGTGGCAGTCTGGTACCTTGATGCCCTACTCAGTGAAGGACAAATCCAGTGGGATTTTTACTTAGACTCTGGAGATGTTGCGCTTACAAACTTGAGAATGCAGTCCTTCACATGGTGCAGTCGGATGGGGTATGCATCTGTGGGCTATGACAGGCTGCCCTGCCTGCCTCTTTCTGTAAATGCTATGTAAGGTTCCATCTATGTGGTGGCAGGCTAATGAAAGTGTCAGAGCACATAATGAGCCCTTCTTCAAGTCTCTTTGTCACTGTGTAGCCAGTTACTCATCAGAGAATAATGCTCTGGTTTTCAGCAGAGCTGTTTTTATGCCATCATCTTATAGCCAGGTGTTGGCCACATGCTGGGTCATTGGTTATGCGTGGTCTTGCATAATGCAGCACTTTGCACAGGCTTTTGCCATGTGGTTTGAAAGAGTTAATTGTACATGTACAGCTGTAAATACAGAGTAAGTTAGTTCATCGTGCTGGAGGACAAATAGACTATGACGGTCATTATGTTTTGTTTCGATTTTTTTTTTCTCCTTAAAAAAAAAAAGGTAAAAAATATCAGGGAAGTCTGCTGTCAACATGCCCTCTAAATGATCCTCCTTGCTGCTCTTTGTATGATATTAATTTTAACTCATTTTTAGTGGAGCTAGCCAGATGCATTGAGCCATTTCAGCGTTAGAGTAGCCCATACCGATTTCCCTGCTGTAGTGCAAATTGCTGGGATATCTAAATATTGCAAAGCTTTCAGAGCTAACATTCAGATACCTAACATCAGATACGCTATATACAATAATCCAAACACTAACTGGAAAATAGATCTCTTATATAAAGCCAGATCAGTCTATGTAACTGAATGCCGGAGATTTGTTTTCCCTAGTAGAAGAGCTTCAAAACATGACAGATGTAACTTGTCTTGCTCCACGCAGCATTTAGAAGTACTGCGCACTGTGCAGCAGAAACAGAATTCAGAGTCAAGAGTTTATTTGTATTACATCTTGTCTACTGCAATACAGAGCTGTCAGATGGCCAAAGAACTGTTACAAAAAGGTAAACTAACTGAAGGCAAGTCCCTCCCTCCAGCTGTATTTCTAGGTTGCAAGAATGCAGTAAGAACAGGGAGCATCCAGATATAACACATGGTGTCATACCTGTACTGCCCTCCTTCACCTACAAGGGCAAATATTTGAAGTCAGCAATAATGGAGTCATTGAAGACTTTGGAGAGTGACTGCTAAGCAGGTAAACATAGGTGAATCAATTTTGTGTCAATAGTCATTCAAAAGATGAAGAAAACTCAGCAAAAGGCAGTTCCTGTTTGAAGGAGGGTGTGCAAAAACACAAAACCAAACCAAAGCCTACCCATAGACACAGATACAGAAAAAAAAAGCTGCTTGCATGACAGATTTGAAAAGTGGTAACTGTTTAATTTGTACAGACATCCAGTTTTTCTGCCACTTCTTAAAATCTTTCTGGAACAGTATCAAATGTTCTTTTGCCTTTCTTTGGTATTTCCCCTTCTTTCTTAGGGTTTCTAATGAACTATGCAAAACCTTCAGAGGTTTTATATACACATTTGGGAAATACATTCAGATTTTCCCTCTCTATATATTTTATTAATTTAAACTTTTCTCTCTACTGCTTCAGTTCAAGACCTTTCTCTATTATCATGTGAGAGCTGAAAACTTGTCTGTATCTTTACATCCTATCAGCTGAAAAACATTGCCCAACTTCCTCACCTGCCTGGCTTTTAATTTCTCCATTCTTCTACCCAATTTAAACTCATACAGCACTCAGAGATCACATTTACATCAAAGACACTCCACAGGATACCTCTGCATTGTGTTCTTGTTCTGTACATTCATCGAATACTCGCCCACTCCATTTGGAATATATACTATTGAGTTTCTCCTTCCTTTCAAAACACCAGGAGTTAAAGAAAAAGAACTTGCTTTTAAAAGCACAAATGTTTGAGTGAGTTCAGCAAGACACTTTGCATTATTTGGATGGTTTCTCCTGTTTATCAGGAAGGTTTGCATCAACTACAAATGAAAACAACATCAAGCTCCAATGGACTGAGATAGTGACAAAAATTGAAAGAGACCTAGAAACCTTTTAAAGACAGTAATAAATGAAGTGATGCATCTATCTCCTATCATTTGAATGACTCTGCTAGAAGTCTAACATATTTTTTGTGCTCAAGTCCTGATCAGAATTTTGGCTTAAAGAGAAAAATAACAGCTAGGTTTTGAATGCTGGGGTTTTTTGGTTTCTTCCCCCAGTACAAGACTACATGAAAGCAATTTCCACCATCATGTTTTTGTATATGACCTTTTCTTCTGCCCCCACATGTGCATCATGTTATATTAAATTCCCTGGGATCTGTACACCCTGGAAGTGCAATAATAGGTCAATGCTTTATTTATAAACTTGGCAAATGCATATACCATTATATTATCTCAATTGGGCTAGTTCATTACATTTCACCTCATTTCCTGTATAACTCTGAAGTGTTTTTTCCATCTACCCTCCAGCTCTGGCAGCTGCCTCTAATCACATTCTCTTTTGCTGTAATTCTCCTATGGGTATATACATTGAAGCCTATAATAAGCTTAGCAGCAGCAGTTGTTTGTGTTCCTTTTACCATTCACTACCTGACAGCATTTTACTTTTTAAAAAAATGACTGGTCCTTGTGGCTTCAGCTTTGTGCAGCATGGGGAAGTTGCAAGTTATGGTATCTTCTGTCTTTGTCTT
The DNA here is from genome assembly GCA_028858755.1 of Ara ararauna. Classification (NCBI taxonomy): domain Eukaryota; kingdom Metazoa; phylum Chordata; class Aves; order Psittaciformes; family Psittacidae; genus Ara; species Ara ararauna. The sequence continues at coordinate 105,056,504 of CM054379.1, forward strand.
GCAGCACTTCATTATCTGAATCCAGGAATTTCTGTTATGGTTGTCTGCCATACCTCAGTTGTGATCTGTATTTTTGTTTCATATATAGTACTTTCATAGCTTCTGTAGATTGAAACAATCTATTAGCTGTTTTTACCTTCCCCTTCTTTAGATCACTGTTATTGTCTCCATTTTAGAGGTGGAGAACCAAGGCAGAGTGGACAGTAGAGGAATGTCCCTATAAACTCAGGGGGGGGGAAAAAAAAGGGTGGGAGGGGAAAGATGAGGGTGTCAGGGAAAGAAGATTCAAAATGCTTTGATCGTGGTCCTGTTTTCTTCATAATGCAAGCATGGGCCATCAAAAAGGCAGTACCCAATTTGCTGACATTTAAACGAATGTTTTCAGTGAGCTGTCACCACTAATGGGATGATCAGTGAAAGAGGCAGCAGAAATGAAAACTGCAGATGCAGGAAAGAGAAAGCCTGCTAATAGCCAGGCTTTTTGGTTTAATAGAAGAATGGCAGAAGAAGCGTGTCAAGTAGCTGACATGACAGAAAACAAGAAGTGCAAGGCAGAATACAATACTTTGAATATATAAAGGCAGTCTGTAAGTTAAGAATTAGAAGAAAAAGAAAATGCTGAGCCTTGATAGTCAGAAATGGGATATACAATAGTTTCTTACATAAAACTGTAAGTTTGGAATATTTCCTTATTTCCATGTTAATACACCTGATGTTTTCTCCAGAGAAATGACTGGCACCTGGAAAGATATACAGCAGAGAATATATTTCACCTTTGAGAATTTTATGAGTTGCCATCAGCTGACTTAAAATTCCCCTCCAAAGAACACTCACTTAACAAATCTGAATGAGTATCTATAGATTCACTTGTTGCATATTTAACTTACACTGTTATTTGTCACCACAATATTCAGGCTGGGACTGCATGATGAAATATATTAGCCTGGTTTCCCTAATCCGTGCAATTTAAAGTAAGAAATACATTGAAAGAAAGCAGCAGAGAAATATTTTAGCTGGGTACCATTTATTCTGTTCTATGCTAATCAATCCCTGCCTTTGTTAATTGACTCATTTTTAACACTGTGCTGTTAAACTCGTGCTGCATAATGCTTTGTGTGACCAGGATCTAGCTTGCGTTAGTCATTGAATCCCACGGTTTTGAGGAGACTGAAATTCAGCAATGCTGTCCCCCTAAAATAAACACTTATTAATGTATCCAAATATGCAATAAGAGAGAGAACTAACTTGATTCTAGCACAAATTCAACGAGGTCAATGGAATAACTGCTGTGCAAAACCAGCATGCAGCCGGAATAGGACCCCAGAGTACTAATAATAATAATTTCCTCATCAGATCAAAGTCCTGGAGTACACTGCGCTGCTACTTGCTGACCACTTGGTCCAGATTCCTCTTTAGGGTAAGTCCAGTGATGTCAGCAGGATTTAACACAAGTTGCAATGGTAGAAATGCATACTTACTGAGTAATACACAGCGATATGCAGAAATGGAGACCACTGTGTTAAGTTCTAAAGATAGTTTGCAAAGGCTTCAGTGGGCATATTCATTTGAATTGGGAGAATTCACAGAACCCCTTTTCCAAAAAGGAAAGAGCATTCCCTAGACTTCCCATTATAGGCACTGATTCAGGAAGACATTTAATGCATGTTAAGGATTGCAGCTTCCTCACTGGAGTCAACAGGCTTTCCATAACAATTAAGCTATAGACATGTTTGTTAGTTATTTCCTAATCAGATCTATTTTACCCACAATATGTACTTGCTTTCTGCATTATGCTCTTTAATCTGCTTGTATATGAGAACAAAACCAATATATTCAGTAAAACACTTGAATGCTTGTTCTTTTTCCACTCCTATAATTAAGTCAATATCACAACTAAATGTTTCATGACATATCACTCAAAAAACCAACCCAAACTCACCATTGGCAGTATTCATTTATTCCACAGTAAAACTGAAGACAACTGCAAAGACAGCCTCCCTTTATTTGTATGTTATTGAAATGGTTGAAATTATGTCAATAAAGATTTAAATATATCTTGAAAGGTCTTGCATCTTGGCTTGTACCTTGAGATTCATGTGCTTTATCAAATATTACATCAGGTTGTACTTCTTGTTGTTGAAAAGAACTCATGGGATTCTTTTTAGTATATATCGAGGGAGGGGCAGGGGGGAAGGGGCAAATAAACATTCCAACCTCTAACTCTCCTATGTACAAGACCAGCTAGCTGTATTAGTCTGCCTTACAGGATGCGACTCCATATAGTGAATCTAAATATCTGCTAAAACCAGAGCAACTTTCTCATTTTCCCTTGATGTATACACAATTTTTATTCATTTGGAAGTTCATATCTCTCTACATTTTATTTTTTTTTTAAAGAGTGAAAAATTCAAGTCTGAAGATTCCCTCATAGTTGTTATTTTCTCAGCCTGAGATTGTTCTATTTCACTTCCTTTAGGCTCTTAACCACGACTATCTTATTTGTTCTAAGATTATCAGTGTTTTTGTGATTGCTTGTAATATTTTAATTAAATATCATGTCTGTCATAAATAACAAAAAAAGGACTTGACTCAATTCGTCTGCCTGTATTAAGCAGAACTGCGAACAGAATGGACTGATTTTTGTAAGGGAGGAAGAAGGCAACAGAAGAATTAGAACAGAGATGCGGGAGATCATAGACAACACACGCAGATTAATATAATCAGGTGCTGACAATTTATTGTAACAAAAGCGTCGCCTTTTATAGAAAATTCCAAGTTGCTAGAGCATTCGGTGGTAACTGATTGCTTAACGTTCCACAGCTAAGTGTTAGTAACAGCTTAATGATTGCTTAACTATAATAGTGTACGTTCCAAGGTTGCGGTTATCAGTTCCTCCTTGAACATCCCGTTTTCGTAGTTTTCTCTGCCAACTTTCTCGAACCCCCGCATGTACGCGTCCTCTAATAACCTCCAGGCAAAGCCTCAAAGCCTTTGGTTCACTACTTCACTAATGCCAAGTAACTGTCTGGATTGCTCATGTGGCCGTTCTCAGCCAAATAACTCTCCACACAGAGATGGAAAAAGAGCCTTTCTTACATTAAAGAGATGTATTCCAAATTTGTGTTACTGCCAAGAGCCACAAGGCACATGGACAGGATAACCTGGTCTTAGTTTGGGTGTCTTTCATTTCCCTCACCAAAGTAAAGGGAATGCATAAACTGTTTCATGGTCTGATGATGTACTCTATGCTTCTTTTTGTAGTTGTATGATTTCATGCATGTTGAAGACCTCTGTACTACTTACATATTTGTCCTGTTAAGAGGTCCCAGTTACATACTTGAGGGATTGTGTGAAGGCCTTCCTGTGCTCCGTACACCAGACAAACCTGCTACATAATCTACATACAAACAGAAAACTAGGATCAGAACTTTTGTCTCTTATCTCTAAAGTGTAACAGCCCTTACAGTCAGAATTAAGTGACAGCTTTGATGGCCAGAGTTGAAAATGTTCTCAGTGCCAGAGGCTAGGAGGGAATATCACTTGTAATTGAAAAGATCACATCATTCCACAGCCATGGGGAAAAAAACCTTCTAAAGTTGTTTTCTCTTGGCCTGTGCAGTGCATGAAGAAAAACACGCATTTGTTCTAGATTCTAACCAGGATGTCCATTTTCTCCAAAACCTATCACAGAATTTCAAAAATCATGCATTTGTGTCTTTAGGCCCTGAGTTACCCATAATACTGGGACTTTTGCTGTCAGGCTAAGATATAAAGAGTAGATGTTGAAGACAGAATGATAGTCTGAGAAGCATAAGAAAACCAGCAGGCTTTGCTCTATGTGAATTACAGTGATATATCTCTCCCCACATTTTATCATCTTTCACATATTGTGAATAAAGCAGGATTGACCTTGAGAAATGCCTGTTTATCCTGCAAGATAACAATGCTTTGCATTTCTATACAGACTCACATCTAAGGCATTCAAAGAGCTTTACAAATGTTAATCCATTAAGTATCAATGTAAGGCATTCCCCTAAGACAGGTGTTTTTAATTACTTCCATTTTACAGAGCAGAAGCAGGCAAGGCATAGGGAGATCTCGCCACATTGTTTGCAGGGTAACACAGTAAATCAGAACACAATCAGGGAGAGAAACAGAGTTTTGACACTCAGGTCTCTTTCCTCTTCAATGCCTTCAATAATTTTTATTTTTTAAAAAAGAAGAGAGCCAAGAGGGAAGTTTCAGTAAGGGGATGAACTGATTAGATTTTGGCATGAGGTTACACCATAGAAGAACTGAACATAATCTTTGCTGCATGGATCAATAGTCAGACTGCTGGCCTGAACATCATTAAGCCCCGGGGGGGGGGTGGGGGGGAAGAGAGAAGAAAAAAATTAAAATGAAAAAGCAGTATCTACCAGATTTCCCTAAAGGATAATGTAATAAGCCTCATTTCTTCACCTGAAGCAAGTAGCAGTGTGGAGCCAGCCCATTTACCTGACATCAAGAAACACCGTAATCTCTCTTGGTTCTGCTGTTCTTAAGCAATCTTTTTTTGATGCAGTTGTAAACCAACATGACCCCACTCTTGCAATCCCACTCTCTCCATTCTATTCTTAGGAGTTTCATATATTCCAGAGGAGGCAAAAAATATCACGAAGCAACACATAGTGCTCTTTATACTTTTACAAGAAGAAAGAAAAAACAGTTTTGATGAAGAAATGGGTCTTGGTTATCCTCTTCTAATAGAGTGATTTAGGGTTCCTTTTCTCCAGTGGTTTTTTTCATAATCTTATGGAAAAGTAGATGCTCACATGTATACAAACAGCCTTCTTTTCTCCCTCAAAGAGGAAGAAATTGCCTTTCAATGCACTTAGTTAAACATTCATAGACGCATCTTTCTCCCCAAACTCCTCACTCAGTTCTGTGTGATGCATTTGAAATTATTGGAAACTGATTAGCAAAGTACTCAAGTTGAAGTTACAAGGAGAGGGCAATATATCAATAATAAGGATATGCACAAGTCTTCCTCACGTAACCCCTGAGTAGGCATGGATAGCTATGGTTAGAAGGGTGGGAGTACTTTTACCCATGTGAGCATATGAGTAGCGGATTCCTGTCCCATGTTCAGTGATCTGATCCTAGCAGGGACATTCAGCGTTAAAACACACCTCTTGATAATTTGCAATAATTCTGAATAATCTTATCCTTTATTGTATCTAACATCTTAAATCTTATTATCTTCCTCAAGTAGCTTTTCTGTGGTTGAATCACAAAATACTGCATAGATGCAATCACTTTTTTTTCTTTTAGGTCTGTGTCATGATGTGTCTTTCTCAGCCCTTTTAAACATTTCTATTACACAGAATACTTTCTCTTTGAAATTAAGTCTGGCACTCTGGTTTGCACAGCACCACTGTCTCTCTGAGGTATTTGCCATCAGTCTGGACTCCATAGTCTTAATAAGACAGATATGTTCCATCTCTCATATCTCATTCTTTTTTTTTAACATGGTGAAGATCAGTCTGCATATAGCAACATTTAAATGCAGTAACATTTGTTAAAATTACTTGCTGGAAATGCAAATCTCTGATCACTTGGGAATTCAGGTATGCCTTGTTGGGTATTATGCCAGAGAATAAACACATCATTGAGACCTATTTGCTCCAGGAACAAATAGCCCTTAAGAGAAGTTGTACCAATTGCTTTTATAATGCAGCAGCTCCGGCAGAATTGGCTATCACTGCTCACCTTTACTCTGCCTACCTTTTCCAGCCTGTGCATCTTTGGTCTTCCTTGCCACAGACCTGAATTAGTACCAGAACCATTATTTAAATATTTTTACTTTAGCAATGACAGATACCAAGCAGCATAGCATTTGGATGTTCCTGGGCAAAGAATGACCAACAGAATTTCGTCTGGTAGCCAGAATCCAATGTACACTAACTATGCTTTCCTTTGCACAGAACCATATGGTCTGTCACTATGTGATGCATTTGCCAAGTGGCTCCAAACATGCTTACATATTAGGCTATGCACCTTTTGATAGGCACATTGATCACTTATTTGGCATAGGTCTTCCCTGCTGGCTTTAGAGGACTTTTGACCTACAAATACAGTTTTGGAAAATTGCGCATATATACTGATCATAACTTTAACCTTTATCAGGTGAACTATGGGTATCTATTTTTGCTGGTGTTGCTGATTTCATTGTAGATCTCTCCAGTAGCTGGCAGCTTGCCTGCTAGTTGCCATGCATAATTTTGATGATCAGTTCAACCCAGGTCTGCAATGTCACAGGGCTGCTGAGAATAATAGCACACAATCAAGAAACTGAAGTGCGCTGTAATAGAGACAAGAAGACTGAACTGAAATTCTGTGTACTGCCATCATTCTGCCACATTCTAACTTTGCACTGCAAAGTTGCAATCTTAATAAAATCCTTTTCAGTTCTTATAGTGTATAGATCTAATTTACAATCAAGAGGGAAGTGTACTTGTTGCTTTCCTAACAATGGCATTTAAATTAGAGAGCCTGTGCTTTATCTTGAACTACAAAAAAAACACAGGGCAACAGTTTGAGCCTGGGGAGCTCTAGAGAGGCCTTTGGAGATGGGGTGGACATAGACCTGACAATTGGTTTCCATTTATTTATTTGCCCTCCTTACTGATCTCTGTCCTGTGTTATTTTCTTATACTGTCTGTTTCTACATGAGTTGCCTTTCCTTTCACCTCAGTTTCTTTCTGAATTTTAATTTGGACCTTTTATATATTTCGGGCTCTCTTTTATATGTTTGCTCAATGCTTTTGCACAGCAAAGCTCTGATCTTAGCTGGAAAAAAATGTTAAGTGTTGCCTGCAAGACCCAGAGTTTAGAAAGAAGCCCCTTGTAGTCTAGCTTTAGGACATACAAAACAATGCCCTTAGAAAAGCATTTAATAGACTGCAAAATTATCACTGTTAGCCAAGCTATTTGCAATTAGGTCCACAAGAATAAGGATTTGAATGGTACGTATCTGACTATGGCAGCTGCACTCCATCTTCTTTGCTTCTCTGCTGAAGAGAGACACTTGTTGTGGGAGTAAGCAGCATTTCCATATTGTAAACACTCAATTTTTAGTATGTGCCATTAACCATGCAAGGAAAATGGAGGCATCAATCCACGTTTGGCTTTGTATCCCATTAATCACAAGGTTAGTCCTCCATTTTTACTTCCCAGTTAGGAGGGGTCGGTTCTCTCACAGTCTGTGAACAGCTGCAAAAGGCAACTGATCACATTCCTGTATTCCTCCAGCTTGCCTGGTATCTGTCACTGTAATTTGATAGTGGTGATGAATGTTGGACAGTGACACATGCAAAGCTTTTAAGAAACTGAACTTTTGTGACCGAGGCCAAGAGCTCCCTGCCTACCGGGGTTGGAATAGGTGAAACTTTTCCCCTGTAGCACTCCTTATCAGCTCTTGTTATTGCTGACAGTTCATCCCCAAAACAGACGGCATGAAGATGCAGTTTTCCCTGTGAACCACTAGATGGCCCGAGATCTCCTTGGTTCAACATTTCTTTCAGCAGCCAAAACCGTTGCTAGGAAGAAGAAAGGAACAGCGTCCCAGCTAAACCAGGAGAACAGTAACATGTTCGCTTGTGGGGAATATTTTCGCCATTAAGGTAATATCTGCCTTATAAAAGTATTCGGTTCAAGCACTGGAAAGAAAAGCAGTATACATATTGGGGAATTTATCAATATCTCTGTTGAATGACGGTTCCTCCGGGACATGATGATAGAAGCCAACAAATTAATATTACAGAGATGGAAATCTCTCAGTTGCCTCAAATAACAGTCAGTTCTGAAAAAACTTAACATTTCTTGCAAAGGTATCCTCAGAAGTGCAGAGCACTTACTATAGTTGAGCTATGGCGTTACTGCACAGCGGTATAAGCTAAAATAATGCCACTAATGTCAGTAGAGTTATTCTAGTTTGTATCAGTGTGAAATGAAAGCAGAAGCCCTCAAGGCATGGGGCACATTTACCCAGATACAGCAAAGTTCTTAAATACATACTAGCCTTTAATTCCTTGCCGGGAAGCTGCTTGCTGACTATGACAGGAGTACCCTTCTACTTATGCATGCATGAGCTGTGCTCTGGTGTGACCAAGCCCTCAGTGCACAGTAGCACAGACTGTGAAAGGCCTATGATTCAGTGAGCAGGCTTTGCCTTGCCAAACCTAGATAATCAGTAACTACCATACAGCATGCTGTCCTGCAGCTGAGACATAACTGAGTTATATATCTTCTTTCTTAAACATGATTTCATTCTTGATCTACTGAATGGGCACCTTGGGGTACATTTTAGTGAGGTAAAGACACCAGCAATTTCTCAAGGCACTTAAAGATTGTAGATAAATATTTGTTATATGTGCTTTCATCTCAGGTTTGAGGGTTCTGTCTGAACTATTGTGAGCCGACAGAGATTCCTTGATATCCCTTGGCTTTCTCATGATCTGGGCACTCTAATGAGGGAGAATTCATCTTTTATAATATAGGTGCTTCTACCTAAACATTTCAACTAGGGGAAGACTGTTTTTTAAAAAGTGGGGCTTGCAACGATCAACTGTTCTACTCAAAGATACCCAGCACATTAGTACTAGAGGTGGAGAAACAGAAAAGATATCTGGACACCTACCTTTTTGCTTTGAGTGACCCATCTACATTAGTACACCTGCAAAAGATCACTTCGCTTTACTGTCTGGGTTATCTGAAAAGCTCTGTGAAACAGCTTGGGGGATCCCCACTACAGAAGAAAACTCTTCTGAAAAAATTGGTAAATCTGCTCTCAACTGAACAATTGTTTCTCATTTCTACAAAAGTAGTCATTATATTAAATCAACTTTGCCTCATATGGCAAAAAAGGATATTGAAACAGGCTTACCTGTGCCAAGTTTTTAGGTACCACCTCTCCTCTTGTGTCTTCTGATATTAGAACGCATTTATTCTAGGCTGCAGCTTCAGAGGCTTGTAAGAGCTCACTTTTCCTGGGAACTTCAACAATAAATCACTAAGCAAGTGGTTCTCAAAATTAGCTAGCACAGGGACAAAACTCAGCCAGGCACAATGTTTTGTATAATTACTGTAATCAGGCTTACACTTGTGTTTATACATTATGCATCCACCCACCTGGATTCTGCTCAAGGTTTGACCTTTCTGAGTGTGAAGGGTGAAAACAGCTTCATGACCTGAAGACAGCATTTCTTTTCCAGCAAGACTCAGAATGTGCTGTCCCTTTGAGAAATGTTATATTGAAATTGGACTTCACAGAAAATAATTAGCCAATTTAGAAGTCACTTTAGGTGCATAGATGTTGTCTATTTCCTGAAGAGTTCTTCAGTCCTTAACATGAATGCACTGAAAAGTTTGCTAAATTGAGGCCTACTTGTGATAAACAGACTGGTTAAACTCTAGTTCATAGAATCATTTAGGCTAGAAGAGACACTTAGGATCAAGTCCAACTGTTAACACTGCCAATTCCACCACTAAACCATGTCCCTAAGCACCACATCTATTCCTCCAAGTTAAATGCCTCCAGGGATGGTGACTCAATCACTTTTTTTGGCAGCCTCTTCCAATGTTTGATAACCCTTTCAGAGAAGGATTTTTTCACAATACCCAATCCAAACCTCCCCTGATGCCACTTGAGTCCATTTCATCTTGTTGTACTACTTGTTACCTGGGAGAAGATACCAACATCCATCTTTCTCCATCCTCCTTTCATGTAGTTGTAAGAAATGATAAAGTATCCCCTAAGACTCCCATTCTCCAGGCTAAAAAACTTCAGTTCCCTCAGCTGGTCCTTGTAAGATGCTCCACTACCTCTATGGCTGTTCTTTGGATGTATTCATTTCCTTATGCTCACTCATGGATTTAAACCAAACCATTTGCAACCTTCTTCCCTCAACTTTTCCCTCCAGCTATTGTATTTCCCTCTCATTTTTTTTCCTCTTCCTGAGTTACTCACCTCCCATAAGCTTAAAGGAGCTACAGGTCAGAGCAATTTGTGTTCAGATAGCAGCACCACACAGAAGACATTGCTCTGCTAGTAGAACCATTAGCAAGAACCACAGATAGGGTCTTAAGCCCCACACACCTGCTACCTTTTAGCTAAAGGATTACCTCTGTTCATAAACACTGCAGTAAAGTCTTAGCAGCTTAACCAAGAAAGGTAAAAAAAGGCTTAACTTTTTCCAGACCTCCTCACCGACATGGCATTGTAAAAAATCATATTACCATCCTTTGTGTAAGCCACTTTATAAAGTCTAATGCTGTTTGTAGAGGACCATGTAAAGTATTTCATAGTTCTGATGAGCACAGACCCTGTTAGCTCAGCTGTTCACTCTTCAGGATTTTGTTTGACTATAGACACCTGGTTTTATAACAGTAAAAGAGAAAAAGGGAGGGGGGGGGGGGGGGGGTGTGTAGGTGTAGGTGTAGGTGTAGGTGTAGGTGTAGGTGTAGGTGTAGGTGTAGGTGTAGGTGTAGGTGTAGGTGTAGGTGTAGGTGTAGGTGTAGTGAGGGTTTCAAGAGTCAGGGAGTGTTTTCTGTGTTAAAAGGACAGATACTACAAGCAAAAATGAGGTAAGTTTTGCATGATATCCTTCACCACTAAGAAAGAAAGGGTAGGTTTTTATTATAGCTCTTTCTTTGTGAAATGAGTAGTCAATGTTTATAGATCCTTCACTTTGAGAGAAGGAGCTAGAACCTTATATTCTCATAGGTTTTAATACTAGAATAGTTTCTCTGTGTGGTTTTTTTGTGTCCCAGAAGGTTTGGGCTTCTAGTTCTATGTGATGCAATGCCAGAATCACTGTGTTGTCCTCTGATCTGATTTTCTTCTCAAAGGCTTCACTCAAGCTTCAGAAAACAGCCTTTTTTGCATTGGCATTTAACTCATCCTGGAGTGTACTGTTTTGTCTTCCCCGGCTGAGGCCTATTCAGGTAGAAGCTTTTCTCAGCTACAGATAGCTGCATTTTTTTTACACGCAACTATGCTTCCTTTAGGATGCATTAGTAAATCTTGAATTTTGGCAATCAGAGAGTTGGATCCCTTACTTGGAAAAAAGCCTGGAGTAGGCACTGTACGGATGCAGTTGTAATGTCCGTAGTAATGTATGCTGCATAAAGTATTTTGTCCGTGCCTTTCCTTTAGCCAAGCATAGCACAGCCCTGATCCCTTCTGGGTGGCAAAAGCATGGAGGAGAGAACAATACTGCCTTTCTTTGTGGTCACTATAAAAGGGATGCTTTTAATCTTTAAACAAGTGTAGGAAAAGTAATCTTGGATGTTTGGGAAGTGGGGATACTAAATAGTCTTGCAAAGGAGTGATTTTAAAATAAGTACAAGAGCATAGGATGAGGATAAATGCATTAAGAGAGAACACTTTAGCAGAAGAGGAAGAGATGAGAGCTGTTAGGTTATGAGATGGTTACCAAGGGCTGTGATGGAAGCTCTGTTACACAGGCCATTTGGAAAAGCAGACTAGATAGGGTACTATTGAGCATATTCCAAGGAACCATCCTGTCTCTGCAGGAAACCTGACTGTGACGTGGTTAATGGCCTGATTTTCTAAATGTGTCATGTGGCTGGTTTTAACACTGCCTTTAGCAAGACTTCTGGTTATTGGAATTTCTTAGAAAATAGCAGGTTATTGGTAATCAGTGACCTCATGCCCATTCTGTGGCCATGAAAGCAGTGTTGGATTTTTTTGAGTCATGCAATGTGCAGGAGATTCATGACTTTCCCTGGCTGCAGTAGACTATGGCACTCTCTTTGAAGGGCTTGTGTCTCACTGGCTTCTTCTTATACCTGGGGTAAAATAAAGCGCTCTGACAGAAACACTTGGTACCACTTCCCTCATCTGTATGGCATTTGAGCCACCATCTGCAGCTGCCTTGGCATAGTGGAGCTGCCGTGAGCAGAAGAGCTGGGTGTGTTACAGCGGCCAATGGAGAAGAGAGCAGTGGAGCTACTTTAGTTCTGCAAGATTTGCTCTGCCTCTCCTCAGCAAGGGGTGGTACATGCTGCAGGCATCGTGGTTCCAGTACTGCAGTTAAATATTTAAATTTCATTTACTAGAGCAACAGGGAAAGCTGCAATTATGTTTTATAGGGAAAATTATTTTCCAGCATACAGCTTAATTTTTAATTTGTTGCACTTTTTCCTACCTCTTCTCCTCCCTTAGCCATTGTACCTCTTGAACCTCCATTTTTAGTTCCTTTTTAATTTGCTTGAGTGACAGAGCAAAAAGAGGAGAGCTGGAGGTAAAAAACATCTCGCTAAACATTTTTTGCTTCTCTGTGGAAGTTAGGTTTGGTTTTACGTAAGTTCTCTGCTTCAGACCCTACACCTTTAAAGGGCTCCCACTATCTAGATATGTCTACTCTGCTACACAGGTCCTCTTGGCATATATGGTATCAGGCTCCTTGTGGACTAAGCAGCATTACCTCCTAAGTGCCTGGTAACAGTCTTGAATACAGTCAATAAATTAAAAACATTACAAATAGGCCAATTTCTGAGCTAGTTAAAATATAGGCTGCTGGTGCCTTGTCTGGCAATATATACACACAGAAAGCAGGATTTATGATGGTTTGCTATGTACCTTAAATATAATGAAAACCAGTCAATCTCATTTTGTTACAGTGTAAATCTATCTTGGCAGCTCCTGCTACAGTCTGGTTCCCTTTGCAACATGGGGCACTGAAAATGGTACAGCCTGTTTACAAAATGGATTAATAATAGCTTCTGGTAAGGACAACGGTTCTTAGGATTTTTTTGTAAATGTCAGTAGGTGATACAGAGTTTTAGCATTCAGTCACTGTGAATTAAGGTACTGTCTAAGCTGATCTAAATGGATGCTCTCATCTCTCTGTCTACATATCCTAATGTGCATGATCTGGCTTCTTATGCTAGTCCCTCACAGTGGTATCCGAGCAGTGCTCTGCAGGAGTGAGTGTGCTATACAATATGCAATATGTGCTGCTCCTGCCTGAAACTAAATTAATTTGACCATATCTTTCCATTCTTTCTTTCTCTGCCTTCCCTGAGACAATCCTATAAAGCAGATTTGTAGGCTACAGCATGCAATAGGCAAGAGGGAAAGGCACCATTTGGGTGCTACCTTGGAAACATCTAGATAAGGAAAATTTAGTTAGCACCAGAAAAAATTTCTGTCTAGTGAACTGTGAATTCAGCAGAGTCTCCAGGCACAGACTACTGAATGTCTTAACTGTGCAGCCCTCGCAAGACCACCTCCAATGGAATTGCAGAAACATTGGTTACTCCTTTTCTTTTTGCCTTTTTGAGATCTTCATAAAAATGAGTTCTGTGCCCAGGTGGTGAGCACAAGGGAAGTTCACAGTAGTGTTTACAGGACTAAGCTCACAACAGTTTTTCTGGCAGTGATAATTAAGTATTTATATTTCACAGCTGTGGGAATTCTTCTGGAGAGTCACTGTCAGAGAGATATAGGTCTCTTCAGGGTAAAGCTCCAGGAAGCAGCTTCCACTGGGTTGTTACACTGATCCTCCAGAAGGCTGTAAAATCACTTGTTGAGCAGACCTGTATAGGCTTCTGCATAAATCAGAAGTGTCAGCCAAAGAGAAAGCTTTGAGTCTGCAGTATGATGGATCCATGCTGCACTGCATGTAGCAGGAGTCAGTGTCCCTGGATTGAAGCCACTTCTCTGGCTTCATCATATATGGTTTCTAGATATTTTCATTTTATAGCCACTCTTTGCTACCTGACTGTACAGATGTCTGAGTCTGGTCTTCATTAACAGATCTTTGCTGTCATCTGTTAGGTAAATCTAGAAGGGGACCAAATCTACATGTTAAGAAAGTCCTCACATACCCATCTGGAGGCATGCCAGCTAGATAATCTGTCTGGAAGGAGGAAGACCATTGCCTGATCATTGTGGCAGTCTTTTTAACACTGTTATCTGTGAAACAAGATTCTGCAGTGAGTAATGTGTCTGAATGATGGGCAGGTGTAAACCGTTTGTCTTTCGGGACAGCATTATCCCATATTCAGAACCAGTAATAAAGCCATAAATGTTTCTATGTCTCTCAATTTTGTAGGCTATCAAATCAGCATATGGATGTCCTCATTATCTATGTAAATATCCTTTTTTCTTCAGTGCTGATAAAATCTTGTTTCCTGGGTTTTCATGAAGCAACAGATTTCACAGATTAACTTTAGTTTGTTTTAAAACTTTTTTTCTACATCATGCATTATTTTCAATAAGAATGTTTCCCTTTATAAATCAGAAGTCCAGAGCATCTTCCAGAAACTACTGGTATGTGAGCAAATTCACAGAATCCTCCTCCATCATAGGTTCTTGGTTAGGCAGTGAAGTGCTGGCATGTTGATCTAATGCCTGTGCATTCTGTGCAATGAGTTCCTGGGAGGCTTTCAGTCGAGGCAGGAGAGCTCTGAGAAAAACATCAGGGCTTCAGTCCTCTACTAAATCCAGGTACTTCATATGTTCCTGTGTTTATAAAAAGGTAAATTATTGAACTTTTTCCACATGACAAAAAACTTCACTGCATTTTAAATGCAGATTCATTTTCATTTCTCTCTAGGAACAAGATGCTTCAATATTTCTAAATCTGAACACTTTGTTGCAATGACTCAGATGTGTCCTTCATTAAATTGTATTTACTTTGAGTGTTGTAGTGATGAAGATATTTCCTAGAGTGGGAAGAGAATGTATGTTTCACACATCTATTTGTTCTCATCATCTAGATACATCACTGTTTTTCAGTTGCTGCTTTTTTTTGTCCCCAGATCATGTTGTTTGAAAATTTATTCTCAGATCTTCTCAATGCTGCTTTTTTTCCAAGTAAGTGTCTACTGTAATTCACACTAATTGTCACCCCTGTTGTCAGATTCAGCACTGATGATTAAGTGGTCATGAATGATTAACTCTCAGCCTTTGTGATGATCATAGAGGGTCTGGTTCAGATGCATTGACAGGGCAGCAAAAGACAAAGTATGCCTGAGTGGTCAAACTGAATAGCATATTCAGACCCAGAGATTTAGGTGGCTTGTCAGGAAGAAAAACATGCAGAAAGAAGCTAACAGTTGCTGTGATAACAAGTGAACTACTAGTAAAATAGAAAAAATACAAATAAAAGCACAAAAATTATTCAAGGATTGAAAGATGAGACACAAGGAGCTAAATTTTGTATAGTCTAGAAAAGAAAATACTGCTAAAGAGACATCAGTCTATATATGCCTTCAATCAGAGCCATGAATATTTGCACTAGAAAATCATTAGGGAGAGGTTAATGGAAAACATGTTAGCTATAGGAAAATACTAGAGTGGAGTTGATAGAATGGATAGCCCTGATACCTACAGGCTTTAGCATGTGAAAACTCTCAAATCCCTTCTTCCCAATCCCAATGAAGCATAAAGAAAATTGAAGTGTGTCAAGTGTTAAAGCTGAACTTGCAGGTGCACTGTATGTAAGTTCTTTTAAGATTCAGTGGTCCATAAAACAAACTGATAGTTTTCCCAAATCCTGGGAGACTGCATAACTTGGAGTCCTGTGGAATCAGTCCATCAGAAAACTGGGTCTGTATCTCAGCCATCCTCTAATGTAAAATCAAATTCACTTTCTTATTTCGAGTAAGGCTGTTGATCTGTACAGGTTTGAGGATATTAAAGCTGGAAGGGGTTATTGCTAGGTCCAGCTGTCTTCACCTTTTGTACAGCACAAGCTGTAGCATTCACTATTCCAATTCTCTACCAATTTTGTAACTCCTGCTTGAGATAAAAAAAATTTCAATGGAACAAAATAATTTCAGAAATATCATTGAGGGTGGAGACAGCAACTGTCCATGACTCAGAAATCAGGGCTGTCATAAGAAAGGAGGAACAGGTGGATTTTCTGCTAAAGCAATGATGTGTGGTACTGTTGCCAGGCCTGCCACACCTCTCAGTTCTTTTGACTTTTCTCGTTACTTATAATTTCTTCCTGCTTGCAGCCATTTTCCTGGTCATGACTAATGCATAAATGTGCTCTGTTTTATTTTCTTTATTTACAGTATTCCTCCACTGGCTACATTATCTGTGGTTATGACACTGTACTGCTAAAAATCTCATGATACGTATAATGATTTTGAAAGACTTCTCTGGCTTCTTCTCTGACTGTTCCTCTTGTTTCTGCAAGCTTCCAGTATTTTGTGTTTGAATAATTTGGTAATGGCTCTCAAATTTCTAACTAGGCTTTATTGAAAAATGGATCAGCCTATTAGCTCCCCTCTGGGTTAAACTTTAACCAAAACCCAGCATAAAACCTGCCAGTTGCATATCCATATAATAGTTCATTGTTTTCTGCAATGTGAGAGTTGATAGCTTGTAACTAGAAGAAGGAAATGCACTTCCCTTGTTTTGTCTGACTTGGCTTTTATGGATATAAACTTTTCAGACTTACAGGGAGGCTTCTTCAGAAATAGTTACCTTTTATTTGGTAAGCAGTTCCATCTCCTTTTTCCTCTTAGTGCATACTTAAAAAAATTAGTTCTAGGTTTTCTCCAGTGTTGGTGCTGCACTTGGATACTCAAGACATGCATCATAGGTGTTAAAGGTACCACCCCTCAACAACTGCTCTGGTTCTACTGAAACATTACTTTCAGAAAAGAAATGCAAATTTTTAGATTTTTAGAATCTCTGATGGAATGACATTTCCCTGGCTTTCAATTTTGTCTAAAGACTCAGCAACAAGGTTTAGTGCATTGGATGCCAATTGCAAAAGGTTTTACATCATTTGATAGGCAGCAGGATAAATCCCCAAACTTCTTAGAATAGAGAGATATTCTGTACTAATTTTAAATTAAAAGAAAGAAATCACACTTTGGTTGGTGTCAGTTTTCCTCCTTCTCTTCCTACCTGATAGAGCTTTATTTGGCAATGCTTTTGAGCTTAAGGTTTGCCTTTTCTCTGTTGGATTGCTGCGTTATGCTGAATTTCGAAGTTCTGAAGTACTCATATTCTGTCTTCAAACTGTTAATTTTGCACAATTTGAATCTGGGAAAAGGGGAAAAAAAAGTATCTTTGGCCGTCATATCAAAGCATCATATAACATAAATCCGTGTTCTGTCTTCCTAAACAGAATACAGTGTTTATTACATGCTAACCTTTTCTATATTACTATTGACAATTTCATCATGGGTTGGGGCATTGTTAGAATTGCATTTTTTTCCTAAAATACTTCATTTACCTCTGCTGACCAAGTATGGTACTTTATACACATTGGCTTACCTAATGAATTTACTATAGTTAAATAGAGAAAAGTAATAGATTTCAAGAGATGGAAACAATTTCCAGTAATAGAGGAAACCACAATTGTTTTCAAATATTTCTGTTTGAGTTTTGGGGCAAATATGCATTTACAAGGATTAATCATATAGGATGTTCCTGAAATAGTTTTTTTTCCATTGTTACTAATACATAAGGATATTAAATTCTTAAATTACATAACAGAGGTATCAGGAGGAGCTAACTAGATAAGTACTTTCCATCTGCATTTGAGCACAGTTGAGTCACTCTGGGAATGTGGTATCCTGATTTGATATTTGAAGGTGAACAATGATATTGATAAATAAGAGAATCCAGTATTTCTGCTTCTACATCAGATATCTTTGCACAACAATGTGTATTGCAGCTCCACGTACTCTGATCCAGAGCTCTAGAGGTATGCCAGTGCCTTAACTCATTATAATTATTATCTTCCAAGTAACTTAAGTTCATTTACATCACCGGTACTTCGTCTGTGGCTTTGTAACACGAGCAGTGATTGCAAGGGAGATTTTTTTTCTTTTAGTCCTTTTAGTTTATGCTATCATGGAATATCTATCTACAATTTTGAGGAAGAATTCCATCATTCTTTTCAACAAGGGATTTCTCCATTAAAAAAAAAATAAAGAAAAAAAAAAAGGACTTCACTATTTTATCTTAAGGAATAAAATCTGGAACCTCTGGGAAAAGTTTATTTTAATGCAATCCAGCTGCTGCAGTGGAACATAGCATGCTTAACCAGAATGTTCTAAACATATTTGTGTCTTTCTTCTTTGAGGCTTTCTCATCAAATTATAAGGTCTAAGACATTTGTCTTACAGGCACATATCAAGTTTCTTGAATTCTGGGAGAACTAAAATTGTTTTCCAGTCTTTACCGTAGGGAGGTAAAGTCACTGTATCAAGTCTGGATATAGTTCAAGGAAAAATCAGGCGGGTTGTTAAAAAAGAAACTGGAATAGAGACTTCTGTGTGGAGAAAGGTTAAACACACTAGGATTTTCAGCTTGCAGAAAAGATGTTCAAAGAGTAATTTGATAGAGCTCAATACATTCGAAACTGAACAATTTGCTACTTCAGATTGTTGCAGGAGCCCAAAGTATAAGTGGGTTCAGAAAAAGAAAACCTGACATATTCATGAAAGACAAATCCACTGAGGACTATGAAGTGTGAAGAAGCAGGTACAATCTCTAGCTCAGGACATCTGTAAACTAGTGATTGCTAAAAACTTGGATGTTGTAATAAGGAAGTGTCACTGTAGACTTGCCTTACTCTCATATTTTTCCCCAAATTTTTACTATTGGCTAGTGATAGGTTCTAGTTCAGCTTGGCTAATCTGGTGTTTTTATTTTCTGAAACAGTAAAAGAAATGTGGTTTTTTTACAGACTCATTCAGTCTAGCTGAGGTAATGCACTGCTGTGGTTTAACAGTAGGAAATACTCTGCTTTTCTGAATAAAGAGCAAGATTGACAAGGTTTTCTGAAATATAAACTTAGTGAAAGCTTTTTTTTTTTTTTATTTATTAAATAAGTCAACCAACCAAGTAAAAAGCATGAGTGAAATGCAGCACCAGAAGGAGTAGCAAGTCCAGCATCTTGCAGGGGAAGCTTCATGATGAGAATATAATACAGCATATAAGATGAGAGAGATAGAGAGGAAATGCTGTATGGAACAGTCTGACTGCTGATGCTCTGAAATGGATAAGGGAACACAAACATTTTGCACAGGAAGATGTGGGATTTGAACCCCGCTCTGCTTGCCCCTATGTCCTGGGTTCAGCAGCAGCAGTCATTTTTCTCCTTCTTGGTAGCTGGTGCAGTGCTGTGTTTTTGATTTTGGGCCTGGGAACAGCACTGATAACACCAGCGTTTCGGTTACTGCTTGGTAATGTTTTGGTCTGGCCAAGGACTTTCTGAGTCTCATGCTCTGCCAGGGAGGAGGGGGAGCCGGGAGGAAGCAGAGACAGAACACCTGACCCAAACTGACCAAAGAGGTATTCCATGCCACAGCGCATCATGCCCAGGATGTAAAGCAGAGAGGAGAGACCCGGAAGGGTGGGGGTGCACTGCGTGGTCGGGCTGGGTATAGCTGGTGAGCGATTGTATTCTTTCCTTGTATTTGCCTTGTCATTATTATTATTGGTGGTAGCAGTAGTGGTCTTGTGTTATAATTAGTTACTAAACTGTTCTTATCTCAACCTGTGGGAGTTGCATTCTTTTGATTCTCCTCCCCATCCACCCGGGAGCGGGGGGAAGAAAGAGAGGGGAGTGAGTGAGAGAACGGGCTGCGTGATTTACGGCTTAAACCACGACACCCTGAAAGACTGATTTCTCTAAAGCTTAAGAAAATCTTGCTTATGGTTTAGAGACATGGACATCTTATTGTAGGGTAACATGTAAAAGCACAGTAGTTGAGCTGTGGAAAACACTTGTGGTTTTATTTTTAGCCAATGGCAGTTGAGAGTTACCTCAGGTTATCTTGCTTCCTATTAGCGTTGTCTAATGGTTTAGATGTATGTACATAGCTAACAAGTTATTGTGCATCAACTAGTCTGCCATAGTTGCCTCTATGCAGCCTCTTAGCCTGAAGCAGATGCAAAATAATTCAACTTAGCTGAGGTCTCTGTGAAATATAGCTAAAATAGCTCTCAATCCAACACCAGAAAATAACATCGTATGGATGTTCCAGCCTGTTCCATATTCCATCCATAACCCTGTGATGATCCACTCACAGCCTCGTGCTGGGCAACAAGTCTCACAAGAACAGAGACACAGCTACTAAGAGAATTACCTTTCCCATCAATATGATGGTCAAGGAATAGGATTCAGTTATCCAGATTATGTTGCCTGTACTCATATAAAATGCTGGGATCTATAGGACTGTGATGAGGGTTATCGGATCAGGAGTGGGGACATCCTGGAAAAAAGGCCTGTCTCTGCAAATAGCTTTTATCAGAAATTCTTTGGAGCATGTCTGCATGTGCTAAGGGACTGCAATTGTACCTCTAAGCTTGGACTGATGTGAAGCAGCAAGCTTGTGCTTTTTTAGCTGTCTGGTCAAAGACACCTCCTTTTCCTTTCAGCTGTAAGGTACTTCAGAGCAGGACGGTAGATTTCTTCACTCTCTTTTTAGCTATTAATGATCTAATAGAAACTATTAAAGTGCATCCAGATATCATGGTGATAAGTGCCTAAAGATTATGTTCTTCATGAAGCTTTTAAAATATATTAACCAGAAACTTGTTTAAGCAATGAAACCTACATTACACCTGCACATTCATGTGCAGAAAGTAATGAGTAGATGAGGAAACATATCTGCAAGAACAGAACTTCTTGTTTTTAAAATAAATTTCTACATTTTTATTGTACAGTCTCTTGTTCACCATCAGGTGAACAACTTGTTCCAGCTCAGGTTGTAAAATAAGTGTTTGCAAATGGTGATAGCACATGGTAGCAGTGTTTGGGGGGATATACTACCCATGGCAAAGGATGATCTATTTAGGAGCTTTTCAGATAAACTGGACATATGTAAGTGTTGCACATATACTTGCAATCAGAATGCTTATTTAAAAAGCAAACACCTCCCCCCAAAAAAAACCAAACCAAAACAACCGTAAATCTGTTGAGTTTTTTGAATGTAATGTTCACGTGAGGCATCAGAGTCTTGGACAGGACAGTTGGTTCTTATTCAGACAATAAAAGGAGTCGCAGTTTCCAAGGTCTTTGTAATCTTCACTAGATTAGGTGATACATCCCCAAATTGCTCTTCAGATGAAGTCTTGTTACCCACCTATGAAGAGTTTAAATTACTGAACTGCTTGATTGAAAATAGGGTCTTGAACTCACATACTGTACTGACTATGTGCTCATCTCTCTGAGTGTCCGTTTAGACATATGAATGTGTTCGTATGTCTCTACATGTATCAAGAGGCTTCACTTTTCATAAAACTTTAAATATTTGCTGAGCCTGAAAGTAACAACATTTAATTCTACAGACCATTATCTGAGTGATTTATGGAGGTACAGAGGTTCAGGTCCTTGATCTTGTTTGTACACTGTATTGGGGAAAATACAGTGATTAGGCTGAGGGTTTTCCAAAGGACTAGAACATCCTTTGAGACTGCTTTTCCTTTCTATGTGCTGCTGTTCACTATATATAAATTTGACTTATTCCTATAAACCCTTTACATCTGCTATCTCTAAACAACTTATGTTTCTGGCTGGCAACTAGTAAATGTTGCATACTTACAGCAGCTTGAAACCATATCCCCCTTCAGCATTAACGCAGTTAATTTTTAATAAAAGATTATGGTCCTGGTTTCAGTTTAAACCACAGCAATTATACATGTTACTCAGGGAAGAAAGATACCCCTACATACAGACGCAAACAGCCACCCACCCCTTTTTAAATTGCTGGGATTTCTCTGGGAATGATTTTTGAATGTGTGTGTGGGAATCTGAAACACTGTCAGCCTAAGAGGAGCTGAAAGTGAGACCATCTCCTGCCAGAGTCTGGGGAATAGCGGCAGCTGCCTTTAGAATTATGCTGTGCCTCCACTGCAGATTGCAAGCAGGAATGACAAGAACCACTCCAGGCACCCTTCACCACCACCTTTCAAGTTTCTGGATATACTGTATTGCTTGAAGGATGGCTGATGTGATACTTAAGCTTTTTTTTTCCTTCTTAAACTTCCTGGAAACTCCAGAGTCCTCAGTCTTTTGGTAGCTATTTGACACAAAGGTTAGGTTACAACCTCTGCCTCAGAAGGTCTTTAAACTGTCATGCTGGAATGGAAAGATATAACAGGGGTATAATTATCGTAGGCATGCTCCACTTTTTCACATGTGGCTTGCCACTCTTCGTGACAGGATAGTGAAATTGAGGAACACATGGCAATCTTCATGCTTGAAAGAGGCTTAAATTGCACTTATGCTTACCAGAAATCTCCATCAGATATCCAGAGCAATGAAGCAGACTACTCCTTTATGCAAGAAATAAGTAACAGGGTTACTTGCTGCATTGTTTCAGTTTCCAGCAGCTAACTGAGAAAACTAGATAAAACATGTAAACAGCCTTGTAATGACTAGAAATGTACATAAAAAAAATAAAGTTGAAGTACTCAGGCTGCAAAAGAAGTTGAGCAGTTCCTAGTGCAACTTTCACACGATACATTCTTCTTCTGGGAGAAAATAAGAAAGAAATTTCAGAAATATACAGTTCTCCTCCTACAGCTTATTTCTACCTTTTTATTAAGAAATTAATTAGCCTTCAGGATTGCTCTCCAGTACTCAAAGTGCATTTTCTCTATCAGCTGATGAAAAAATTGTGAGTTCAGTTCCCATAAGAGCATTAACATGGCCTTTTGAACACTTCTACAAGCCCCGCTCTAAACTCTTAGTGTCTCAGTTTATCTGTCATTAATTGTAAATAACCCTGCTGACTATCATTTGTGGAACATTCTGTGATCAGTGTGTGAGCAAAGTTAAAGAAGTGCAATGCATTATATGTGTCAAGCAGTGCTTCAGTGAATATTTGCAGAAACCATATGAATGTTTCCTGTAAGGTCACATAAAACCAACTGAGGCCAAAAAGGCTAAAGACAGGGATCTGGAGATGAAATGTCTTTAGACAAATATGTCTGTGGGTATCTGTTATTGCAGATTGTGCAGTCCTCCACCTGTAAAGTAGGAATAGTAATAGATTCAGTCCAACATTAAATTAACATTTCCTATGTTCAAAGTATTTGGGTACTACAGAAAACCACCTGATGAAGTAATATAATACTACTTTCTGGACATGCAAGGAGGGCAGAGGGGGAGTGAGGAAAGAAACAAATGCAGACTAGGTAGCTGCTTTTTAATCATGAGATTAATCTCATATAATTTAAATCTTCTGACAGTTCTGGGTCTAGGCTAGTCATCCAGGGCAGGACCCATCTAACCAGCTGTTAACTCCTACACTGTGCTATAAAAGGAGCATTGGCTGACTAGCTCAGAAGTGAACACCTACACTGTAGACTTCTAAAGGCAGACAAGGTAAATCTCAGTGCTAGTCTTCCTATGAATCAGTGCAATGAAAGAAGTACATTTTCAGGTAGCTTTCTTGGTAACTTCCAACGTGTTCCCACTGCTTTGTTCCTCAAACTAAAGTTTTCAAAACAATGTTCTACAAGAAACATCCCAACGTGTCTAAAAATGCCTTCTTAGAAAACCTTTTTGGAAATCTTTCCTGATTGAAACTTTAAATTAGGAGCTTAAAATCATGGAATTAAGGTTAGAAGAGATTTTGTGAGATCTCTAGTCTAACCTCCTGCTTAAGGAGTGTCAGCCATTAGATCAGGCCGGTTTTCCCAGGGTTTTATTCAGTGTGGTATTGAACAACTCCAAGGACAATGGTTGCATAACCTCTTTCCTGATTGACTGTTCTCATGGTGAAAAACCTCCTTCTTATATCCAGTCTGGATCTATCTTGGTTCAATTTGTACCTATTGTCTCTCATCCTCTCACCATGCACCACTGTGAAAAGTTTGGCTCTTTTCTTGATAACCTACTTATAGATACTAGGAAGCTACTGTTACCTGGCCACAAAGTAATCTCTTCTCTGGGCTGAGCAAACCCCTTTGCTTCTGACGGTCCTCTCAGAACAAGTGCTCCTGCTTCTGAACATCTTGGTGGACTCAGTGAACTTGCTTCAGTTTGTTGATATCTGTCCTGTTTAGAAAAACTGAATGAAATTGCAAACCAGGTCTTAGCACCAAGCACACCTAATTCTATGGGCAGACATGCTTCTTTTTGCTTCGTGTCAGGTAGGAATTCCATTGCATGCCTGTGAGAACATAACATCTTTCAAAACAATAGAACTTCACAAAGAAGAAATGGGATTTTTTTCCATGCAAAACAGAAATCTGGTGTGAATTATGGCAGTTAGTAACATAGAGTGGCATAGGAGATAAAAAGGGTACACAAATACACATGAAAAACTGATGACTACAACATCTAACAGAAAATACCAAAACAACATTATATATAGAATAAATTTTCTTTTCCCATAAAGGATTCTTTTTCCTATTGGGAAATACGTTTGCTCTGGTCAACACCTTGGTGCTCGTTAATGACCACAGGTAGTCACACAGGTGCCTTTTTGCTGGGTTAGAGTCCTGATACATTAAGCAGTGCTTCACTACTCTGTGTATTGGACATTCCTACCTGAGAAGTGCTAGTGCTGCCTTCTTCCCTAAGCTATCTTCAGAGATTTGTCAGCCAAATTGTGAACAAGGTTGACACCATTTAGTTAGTAAGTTATTATGAAATCGTAGTCTTGTGTGTCTGCTGATACATCGCTCAAGCCTTTGAAAGTTACCCATAGGATGTCTCCAGACACGCATGACTGGAAGGAAATGTTGTTATTGGATTAGAAAGGTCCCAGGTTGGCTATAGACCTGTCCACCAAACTGGTGAAATTCCCATTAGTGTTTGATGGTAGCATCCAGTTGATATCTAAGAGGCCAAACGTTTCAGTGTAATAAATATAAAAGTGTTATCAGAAAGGTAACATATCATGCATACCTGTAGTTCTAGACATAACCTATTAAGATTTCTCCTTCTATCTTTATTTTGCCCTAGACCCCAGGTTATCACTACTTAGTAAAGGCTGATTGCCATGACACTTTTTCATCCATCTATCCATCCATCCTCTTCTCTGTCTAATCGGAGTGGGAAGGCATCTGTAACTTAGTTACCTTTCCCTCAGAGCAAAAGATATGTTCCATTACCCTTACACTGAAATCAAATCCTTGAGTAAGTCATGTCACTTTCTTGGTATCTCTCAGCAGAGTTATCCAGGCTTACTGGGGATCAAATAATTTCCCTTCTCATTAAAATGAATGGTTTGAATACTCATTTTAATGTGTGTCTCTCTCTGAAAAAAATATCATAGCAGAGCAGGTGATTTTATCATACACAGGCAGCTTGTTATACAGGTGACCTTCAATTTAAATGACAGAAACAAAGTCAAGGTTACCTGGGCCATAAGGTATATCACAGCCTGTAGATCAGAGCCTATAGATCAGACAGAATTTACCAGAGGTTTATTGTAGCTATTCTACTGGAGAACCTACCCTCTATGATGAAGACTCAAGGGAGACATCTAGATGGGCCATATCAGTGCTCTGGTTAGGGCCACTGTGTGTTGATGACCCCTTTTTCCCATAATAATATTTTCTGCTGGGAAATGGCAAATCTCTGAGCATGGGTTAACACATGGATGCCTTCCTCAGTCGTTCGGCATTGCCTGGGCAAACGGAATGATCTGGGACAGCATCTGAGACAGGCCAGGTATGTTCAAGAGCATGTCAGGTTACTTTTAATCATGTGAAGAGTCCGGACTGGGAACTCTCAAGTTTTGTATTAACCCTTGTTACTACAGTAGCTGTTGTTATGCACAGACTATTTCAAGGGTTGGAAAATCATTGTATTTCTTGCCTTCTACATTGTATTATTATGGAGCAGACCAAAAGAGAGAGAGGAGCAGAAAGGTAGGGCTAGCCAATACTTGGATATTATACCTTGCAATTTAGCTTAAATTGGCAATTTACCAATGTGAATACCCCCAAGTGGGCCTTAGTGCTGGAGTGGGTGGTTTAATTAGCACTGTGCTCCCATTTATAATTAGATTTCTGTTAGTTCAGTTTGAAGCATGATTTCATAATACAAATTAAAAAAAAAAACCCTGTGGGGATATTCCTGGTAAATTAATACTGTGGACTTTGATGAACTGGTGCTTTTAATAGGCTGTGGTATTTGGAAATAATCTAAATCAAAGCAATAACATTGCTGTCCCATAAAAGTCAATGCCACATGCTAATAAATCCACATGCAAGAGAGAAGAAGAGTTTTAGGATTATCAAAGGAGAATCTGGACTGTGTGCTTCTCTATTTCAGTTTGGAAAGCCTGAAAAATTTATATGTACTGGAAGGAAACATTGTCTGTGCTCATAGCAGGGGGGTTGGAACTAGATGATCTTAAGGTCCTTTCCAACCCTAACGATTCTGTGATTCTATGATTCTATCCTATATCTGGTCGGGAAACATTTTTATGTTTTCTCTCTTTTGGTTGTTTTCACTCTTGAGCAGATTTAGAAATGTTAATGGTCACATGGCATTTCATTGGGTAAATTATTTTGTATTTCATTTTCTGGAGAAGAAGAAAAACAGACGGTCAAGGAGAAGATAAAGTATAGGAGAACAGGGTCTATTGTGTATTTGCATTAGCCATTAACACTTACCTGGCATTTTTGAAAAGCATTTTGAGATATGCCACAAGGAAAACACACACAGATGACCAAGATAATGGGAGACTGAGCATTTTCTCTCCCTTGCGTGCATCAGTAAAATAATCTTAGTTTAAAGGAGCAGTGGGAACCATTGCTTGCTATGACATGAAGAACAGAGGACTGAATAGCCCTTGCAGATTACATGGTGACAAATACTGGCATAAATGCTAAATCGTTTTTAAGAAATAGTAATGCAAATGTTGAGTTATTAAAATTAATACTTGCTCTCTCTGTAAAAAAACCCCTATCCATTGTTTCTTTCTTTCGTACTGAATGATTAGACTAAATATGTATTCCCAGCGCCACAATACATATTTGACCCATTCCTGCTAAACTGATGATGTTATAATGAACATAACCATTTCAAAAACATCACTACTTTCTGCAGCCACACAAGGGCTAGCATGCAGATGAAAAGCCTTTGATAAATATTAGAGAGCACTTTAAACTTGCAGGAGCTCTTCTTAATTATGTTACAACCTCTATCATATTTATGACAGCAAATGATACAGGCACATGCAGGCTTGAAACTGAGTGGCAGATCCTCAGCTGGCATAAATTCTGACTCATACCTGCAAAAATATCTGTATCATAGCTGTTTTATTACCTCCCTGCCCTTTTCTGACCTGACTGCTGGACTCTAAAATATATTTAAATCTATAAGTTCAATTTCATGTATGCTGCTGCAGTAAGTCCATGCAGACCAGGTAAATTAAGCTTCCAGCTCAGTGTCCAAATCCCCACTTACATAGGTCTAATTAATAAATAAATTGCAAAAATTGAAAGTATATTATGATTATCTCACCTGATCTTCTGCCTGTAATAGGTCTTAATGATTTCTGGAGATCACTGTTTATTTCCCAAATGCTTTGAAAATTTAACTCCCTTTTTCATCAACAGTCTTCACACAACCCCCTATAGAAACAGGTAGAATTTCTTAAGTTTAAATAATAAGTAAGCCTTTTTGTAACATTTTTTTCTTAAATTTCTCTTTTTTTTTTATAATGTCTTGGGAAATCATGACAGGAAGTTTAAGAAAAGAGTCCCAATAAAATTTAATCTGTATTAAGATAACCTACTTTTTAAAATACTCTTCTGGATTACATACTTCCTCTTTCCCTGTAGTCCCTTTTTCTGGTCTAAGAAGATACCTAAGCTACTACACAGGAGCCATTCTTTTAGATGAGCTCTTGGAATCTTTTTTAGAAGAGTATGTTTTTATTTCTGTAACCATTCTTAGGGTTACTCCCTGAGCTTTCTCCAATTCTTCCATGTCCTACATCTTTACGAACCCCAGAGCTGAACATGGTCTTGAAGGCAGTGCTGTAAGGCTGCTTGGTGTAGACGGAGGCAGAGCAACTGCCGTAATCCTGTTTGACTTGTTTATATGTACAACTGTCTAATTACCCATTTTATTCAATCTTATTTCACTTCCCTAGCATTTGCATTATCTGAAAACCTGAAGATTAATAATTTTGTGTTTACTTCTGAGCCACCAGTTAAAAAAAAAATAAATTACTACATTAGTGCATACCTCATCTCCAACAGTGTTCAGCAAAAAAATGTTTAAGGAAAACTTACAAGGAACTGGTTATGTATAAAATGGTTCTTCCCTCAGTTTACTCCCATCTCTGTAATCATGAGACTTTCAGAGTCTGCAACTGCATCAGGCAGATAAAAAAATGTGTCCTTACTGGATGGCACTGATTGCTGATCTTTTCTAGAAATGTAATTCACAAGTACATTTTGAAGCTTGGCAATTAGCCAGTTCATAATTCCTGTAATACATGTCTTCTTGATTTTTTTTTTTAGCAGTAATTTGATTTTAAAACTTCCATGTCATATCATGCCTTTTGAAATAAAATTAAAATACATCTTATCTACTGTATTTATGAGCTTTTAATAATTTCAAAGCAAGTTCTGATGTTATTTTTGTGATGAGCTTTCACTGTGAGAATGAAGACCTTGGGCCCACTGTCAGAGAGGATCTGGTTTGAGACCATCTTAAGAACCTGAATGTACACAGGTCCATCCATCCATGGGTCCTGAAGGAGCTGGCAAATGAAGTTGCTAAGCCACTGTCCATCATATTTGAAAAATCATGGCAGTCAGGTGAAGTTCCCAACGACTGGAAAAAGGGAAATATAACCCCCATTTTCAAGAAGGCAAAAATGGATGAGCCGGGGAACTACAGACCAGTCAGCCTCACCTCTGTGCCTGGAAAATCTTGGAGCGGATTCTCCTGGAAGGCATGCTAAGGCACGTGAAAAACAAAGAGGTGCTTGGTGACAGCCAACAAGGCTTCACTAAGGGGAAATCCTGCCTGACCAATCTGGTGGCCTTCTATGATGGGGCTACAGAACTGATGGACAGGGGTAGAGCAGTTGACATCATCTACCTAGACTTAGACTTGTGCAAAGTGTTTGACACTGTCCTGCATGACATCCTTGTCTCTAAGTTACAGAGACATCAATTTGATAGGTGGACCACTCGGTGGATAAAGAACTGGCTGGATGGCTGCACACAAAGAGTTGTGGTCAATGGCTCAATGTCCAGCTGGAGACCAGTAACAAGTGGTGTCCCTCAGGGATTGGTGTTGAGGCCAGTCTTGTTGAACATCTTTGTCGGTGACATGGACAGTGGGATTGAGTGCACCCTCAGCAAGTTTGCCAATGACACCAAGCTGTGTGGTTCAGTTGATACGTTGGAGGGAAGGAATGCCATCCAGAGGGACTTTGACACGCTTGTGAGGTGGGCTGATGCCAACCTGATGAAGTTTAACTATGCCAAATGCAAGGTCCTCCACCTGTGTCAGAGCAATCCCAGGCACAGCTACACGTTGTGCAGAGAAGAGATTCAGAGCAGTCCTGGAGAGAAGGACTTGGGGGTGCTGGTCGATGAAATAATGAACATGAGCAGGCAGTGTGCACTTGCAGCCCAGAAAGCCAACTGTATCTTGGGCTGCATCAAAAGGAGCATGACCAGAAGGCTGAGGGAGGTGATCCTGCCCCTCTACTCTGCTCTTGTGAGACCTCCCTTGGAGTACTGTGTGCAGTTCTGGTGTCCTCAACATAAAAAAGACATGGAACTGTTGGAACAAGTGCAGAGGAGGGCCACGAGGATCATCAGGGGACTGAAGCACTTCCCATATGAAGATAGGCTGAGCAAGTTGGGGCTGTTCATCCTGGAGAAGAGAAGGCTGCGTGGAGATCTCATAGCAGCCTTCCAGTATCTGAAGGGGGCCTAGAGGGATGCTGGGGAGGGACTATTCATTAATGACTGTAGTGAGAGGACAAGGGGTAATGGGTTCAAACTTAAACAGGGAAAGTTTAGATTGGATATGAGGAAGAAGTTCTTTACTGTAAGGGTTTTGAGGCACTGGAATGGGTTGCCCAGGGAAGCTGTGAATGCTCCATTGCTGTTGGTGTTCAAGGCTGGTTTGGACAGAGCCTTGGGTGACATGATTTAGTGGGAGGTGTCCCTGCCCGTGGCAGGGGTGTTGGAACCAGATGATCTTAAGGTCCTTTCCAGCCCTAACTGTTCTGTGATTCTACTCTATGATTCTGTCTTGACAGGATCTGCTTTTTATATGCCCATGTTGCTTGGAGTAAATTATATTTCCTTTAATTTTGCTTTAGTCTGGATCTGTATCAGTCTTCTATTAGGCTGTGTTTATTATCAGGGTCAGACTGACAGTGACTCAGATAATGTTATTATGTATCCTCTGGAAATCTTCTGGTCGTAAACGTGTGATTGAAAATCAACATTTATGTCAAAGAGAACTTCTTAGTTTTCTAAACCTGTCCATACTAACTATATAGGTTTGCTGATTTAAATATATTTAGTAATAGTAGCTCCCCTACATCCTTTTGCATTGCTGGCAGAAAGGAAGGTATCGAAAGACCATCTGGTCCTTAGAATAAATTACCTGTTTTTTTGAAGAAGTAAATACAAATATTTTCTGAATGCATGTCTCTTGTACCTTTTTATCAATGTTTTTTTTTTTTGTATGAATAATCCAGAATCGCATTAATGTTCTTTTTGTTGTTAAATATTTTTTCTTATCTGCAAAATTTCTCAGGCTACAGATTATTCCCTTGATATCCTTTTCCCACCCCCTTTCAATTTTCTGTAATTGCTATTATCTGAGCCTCATTAATTGCTATCAACTTTTTGTTTGTTTGTTTGTTTTCTCTAGTAGCCCCTTTCTCTAAATCAGAATATTTTTTATTTATTTTAATCTGTGGTCAGCAGGAACACCGCCATGACAGAGGCTAGGAGTTCAGGAGAACTGTTGGGTTAGATTTTGATGATTATTAGCTGTACAAATGCAGATGCTGCTCAAATTGCACCAAAAGAATAGCATCTCATCTTTTTTCCTTGTGATGTTTGTGTTTTAATCTTTTAACTACCAAGAGTCATGTGGAACAATATGCCCAGAAAGTTATAATATTATTTTATGGAGTCATCCAAAAACCATGTCTTAGTATTTCCAAATGTATAACAACTGAGCTTTTTCAGCACCCTGGAATAAATTCACTCACTTAGAACTCAATGGATTAATCTTTTCTGAAAACTAATTAACTTTTTGCCACCTGACCAATCAGGTCAATTCTATTAAGGCACCTTTACTTTTAGTGCTAAGGTAGAAAAAGAAATTATATGGTGCTCTGCTGTATGACCATATTAGAAATAAATAAAAAATGAAACTCCCAGCATTAAGACTGTATGCATAATATGTATATCACCATTGTCATGTTTACTGCTCTGTGTCAATACAAATTTTACTTAACAATCCCTTGTAAATTCTGGTAAAATATTTGTGTTCTGTTGCTTTTGAATATTTTAATGTTAGTTCTCAATGAATATATATTGTAATATCCTTTGCCATGTCTCACAAGTGACAAAACTGGGAAGGCTCCAGGTTACAAGTAATAATAATGTGCTTTGAAATTAAACTTAGGTGTTGCCTACCAGTTACACAGTGGCGCATAATGATGGCAAGAATGATGTCAGTTTTTCAGGTGAGTGGAAAGAGGTTCAAACAGTGACATTCAAAGCCACACTGTAGGTCTAAAGAGGTTACAAGCATAGAAAGAACCTCTATTCAAATAATGTGTGGACAATGTACTTAAATACAGCTACTCCAAATGGCAGAAGTTTATTTTCTCAAAAAAATTGTATCTTCTGGAAAGAGATAATCTTTTTCTGGAGAAAACAATTCACAATGTTGACAGAAATGTCATTGACATTTCAAGCATGTTTTTGACAGATTATTTTCATCTGGGTTTTCTACTCATGTTTAGTCTAATGTAGTTCTTCCTGGAAGTTTCCCTCTGTATTTCTGCAAATTAAATCTAAAAATATCAAGACTGTGCTGAAGTTGAACACAATGAAAGAATGTGAGGGAAGCAGGTAACACAAAATAATTTAGGGAGCAAAGATTTGCTACCTAGAAGAAAGATAAAAGGGGAAAATAAGGAATTGTATTTCAGCCAAACCCATTTCTCTGTCCTTGATTTCAATCCAGCAGAATGTTGCAGAACTGTAATTGATAATCCCTCAGGGGTCGGTGTTGGAACCGGTCTTGTTCAACATCTTTGTTGATGACATGGACAATGGGATTCAGTGCACCCTCAGCAAGTTTGCCGATGACACCAAGCTGTGTGGGTCGGTTGATACGTTGGAGGGAAGAAATGCCATCCAGAGGGACCCTGACACACTTGTGAGGTGGGCTGATGCCAACCTGATGAAGTTTAACCTTGCCAAGTGCAAGGTCCTCCACCTGGGTCAGAGCAATCCCAGGCACAGCTTACAGGTTGGGCAGAGAAGAGATTCAGAGCAGTCCTGGAGAGAAGGACTTGGGCTGTTGGTTAATGAGAAAATGAACATGAGCAGGCAGTGTGCGCTTGCAGCCCAGAAAGCCCACCGTACCCTGGGCTGCATCAAAAGGAGCATGACCAGCAGGTCGAGGGAGGTGATCCTGCCCCTCTACTCTGCGCTTGTGAGACCTCCCTTGGAGTATTGTGTGCAGTTCTGGTGTCCTCAACATAAAAAGGACATGGAACTGTTGGAACAAGTCCAGAGGAGGGCCACGAGGATGATCAGGGGACTGGAGCACCTCCCGTATGAAGATAGGCTGAGAAAGTTGGGGCTGTTGAGCCTGGAGAAGAGAAGGCTGCGTGGAGATCTCATAGCAGCCTTCCAGCATCTGAAGGGGGCCTATAGGGATGCTGGGGAGAGACTCTTCATTAACAGCTGTAGTGACAGGGCAAGGGGTAACGGGTACAGACTTAAACAGGGGAAGTTTAGACTGGATATGAGGAAGAAATTCTTTACTGTAAGGGTGGTAAGGCACTGGAATGGGTTGCCCAGGGAAGTTGTGAATGTTCCATCCCTGGTGGTGTTCAAGGCCAGGCTGGTCAGAGCCTCGGGTGACATGGTTTAGTAGGAGGTGTCCCTGCCCATGGCAGGGGTGTTGGAACTAGATGATCTTAAGGTCCTTTCCAACCCTAACTATGCTATGATTCTATAATCAATACCTGCACTGCATTCCCTCAGTGCTTCTGAATGGTTCACACTCTATTCCATGTCATAGAATCATAGAATAGTTAAGGTTGGAAAGGACCTTAAGATCATCTAGTTCCAACCCCCTGCCAGGGACAGGAGCACCTCCCACTAAACCATGCCACCCAAGGCTTTTTCCAATCCGGCCCTGAACACCGCCAGCGATGGAGCATTTACAACTTCCTTGGGTAACCTATTCCAGTGCCTCACCACCCTTACAGTTAAGAATTTCTTCCTCATATCCAATCCTGAAACATAAATATGAAATTCAGTCATAGTGAATGGTTCAGAAACTTTGGGGACTGATTATTAGCTGCGGAAGAAAGGGGCCTGAGCAGTGATATATATATATATATATATATGCATTGTTGTCGAGTCAGTATGCCTTTTCCTCAAGGGTTAGCAATTATAAGAGTTAAGTAAAATAATGCAATATGATTGGAAATGAAATCAGAAACTCTCCAGGTGTTTGGTCTAATCCAGACATTTCCAAATAATTCTAAAAGACTTCCTGTGAATATTTGACTGCTCTTTGTCTTGCTTTTCCATTGGAAACACAAACTTTACAACATGTATGATGCAGGGTCTGCTGTGAAGCAGGCATGCAGTTTTAAGAAGGGTGGGTGATCTGCAGCAGAGCGTTTTTTCCCGTCCACTTCCAACTTTTACTGTACAAGACTGGTTCAAGTGGAGGGTAGATTTAATGAGTAAAAGCTACCACTTTTCTCTTCTTGAAATTTCTGTCTGTTACCACCGTTGTATTTGTCTGGGAGTGAGGACAAGTCACACCTTCATCTTGCATGACCAGTGGCTGAGGACTAGCTTAGGACAGTCTCACTGATGTAAAAGGAAAAGAATCAGGTCTTCTGTTTGTAGTATGAGAATTTATTTACATTCATTCATTCTCTTTAAGGCTGACAAGTGTTTTCATTCCCCTAGCAACTGGTAGTGGGCTGGGATGTAGCAATAAAGAATAAAGTATCTCATTATATTAGAATCATAGAATTGAATACAGTCTTAGAATCATAGAATTTATTCTTTATTATTTGTTATAATAAATTCTATGATTCTATGAAAGCAGTAAAGTATCTCATTATTTATACAGTCTATTGAGTTATCCCTTTAGAAAAGACTATAGTAGGTCAGCAAACTACATTCATATTCTTCATAAATTTTGCATTATCTGAAACCTTACCATCTTCAGAAAGACCAAAATTTATAGACATTTGTTAAAATCAAATTCCAAAGTACTTTATTTCATAAATGCTGTAAATTGATATTCCTAAAATAAAATCTGCTTCTCCAAATTTTTGAAACCTCTTGACCCAAACTAGGGCTATTTCTAGGCAATTTCTTAGTGCTCAAACATAAAGTTAACATGAAGTACATACTGCTGTACTTCCAGGGTCATTTCTCCCCAAGCTGTTGTCGTCACATAGCCAGGGCCATTTGAGGTAACTAGCCCTAGGCCACTAGCCAGGCTGAGCAAGGAAACACTGGATTCCTTGCAATTCATTCTGGATGGTGGCTTTCAGGGTGATCAGGAGTCCATCCCAGTCTCAGATTCTGAACACTGTGGCAGCAAGACTGGGAACCCTGTCCAATAAATACTTTTCTCTGCTAATGAAAGCAAGTTTTCTGAGCATAGAAGGTGGGCAGCAATCCTAGGAGGCAGATATCCTAGAATTTTGAAAGCCCTGGGAATCTGAGCTGCGTGGTAGACCTTCAGGGAGCATCTGAGAAGCTGGGTGGATGAGAGAAGAGGTGAGGCAGAGAACTGGTGAGTTTTGTTAGCAGGCTTCTTCAAATTGATACATATTTGCAAAACATTGCAGTTTCAATGGATTGGCATTTTTCTAACAGAAGTGGATTTTTTGGAAGCATTTCTGACCATTACTAACCATGATACCTCAGGTTCATCATGATACTCCAGGAGGCTCAAAAGATCAGCTTGTTACTTTTATAAGAGAGCTTTACACATCTTACTTGAATTGGCATGACTTTTTTTACTTAAACTTGTTACACTGCAGATCCTATGGGTACTATTTGTGCCTCCCTGTGGCTCTTCTGCCACATACTATTTTTCACAGTACTTTGTACTAAAGCAATAGCCTTCATGTGTCTGCTTTGGGGGTTTGTGAACCATCTTGCAGCTCTGACCACAGAGCTGCGCAGAGAAGTTCACGTTTTTAACACTTCTCCCCAGATAGAGAGCTGATCTTCCAATGGCTGGTGCACACAGAATAAAAAGAGAAGATGTTGCTAAAAGTTGAGTGAGGGCCAGCAGAGGGAGAAGTATTAAAGAAATTAGTAAGAAAGTGGAATTTTGTTTTCCAAATGCAGATTGACATATTCACATTCTGTTCACTTCAGACAAAAAACCCTAAACCAGTCATTAACTCAACCTTAGGTAAAGTGCATGATTTATGCCAGGACTTAAAGCTGATCTGTGGAAGAAGACAGTATTTCTTGTTAGCCCCAAAACATACATCACACTAGTGCTAAAAAGGTAAACATGTTCCCTTTTGAGCTTTCTGCTTTTGTTTTCACTAAAAGAAGATCCATACAGTGATCTGCAGTCCAAGTTCTCTTCCTTGTTCTTCTTAAATGTTTCTGAAGTGTCATGTCCATTTTGAAGCCAAATGCCAAAGTTTTTTTGCCCTTTTTTTAGGAGATTGAAGGAGAGAGAGCAGAAAAAAGTGAGATGTCTCCGTCAGTGACATGAACAAGGACACACACAGAAATCCGAAAAATTTTCACAAATGAGAATTCTCAGCCACAACTCTGTCACAGCATAGAGATGCCTCTTGTTCTAAAGTGTGGCTCAGATCAGCTTTACACAGTGAGCAAATACCACCAACCATGATGAAGTAGCAAGACAAAGTTAGCAAGGAAGATGCTAAAAAGATTGAGCTGAAAGACATAAGCTGCTTTGTTGCAATCACATTTCTGCTCCTGGTTAAAGATAACAAATAAGGAAACAATATCTCATCCTGACTGCTTTTGTAGCATACAGAAGACAATTTTGGGTATCTTCACAGAATTGTATAAGTGTCACTTGAAACCATCTTCAAGTGTACTTCAAGTACACTTTGCTATACATTATATGAGAGACCAACAGACATCCAATATCACTGAATAAAACCAATTTCAGTGAAATCATTAAACAATAATGTTTCAACCGTGAAACATAAAAAAAAAAAAGGAATGCTTACTCCTGTTCGTGCAATAAAATGTCTTTGAAAACCCTAAAGAAAATGTGAATTCCAGAAAAATAAATTAGTATCTTAAGTGAGTTTAATCAGACAGTCCATTTGGATTTGCTTTTCCCTTAAAAATAGGTAGATGAGAAGAAGGCATTTTTCTGAAGACTGTATTAATTCAATAAGCATTAATGAAATTTTGGGTAAGATAAAATATGATTCCAAGACTGTTTTTTTTCCAGTGCAAGCACAAAAGCATAATATGGAATACATACAAGGAGTATAATGGAGCAGTAATTTTAAATGAATAACATACTCAAGATAATAGTGATTTCCTCAAGCTGACGTGAGTAGCTTGAGAGAGGACACCTTCAACACCTGATTGGGGGGAAGCTTAGCATCCAGGAGCTTCAACTCAGAGCAGCAACAGCCACAGAGGGAGCCTCAAGTCCTCGATAGGACTTTCCCAGGAGCTGGCAGCTCAGCTGATGCAAGCAGCTGACTCAGAGGGGGTGGCGCCAGGAGGAGCAGCACCAGCCCTGACTGGTTAAAATCCTGCCCCAGGGAGCACAAGCGACCAGGGCAGGTTTGAGGCAGTTTTTGCGTGGGCAGGCGAGTGGGATGGTGAGCGCTTGCCTTATGACCAGGGCCTGGTCTGGGAGCTCTGCTCTGCCTGCCCTGGTGGTGGCCAGCGTAGGCACCCAGACAGAGCCGATGAGAGGGGAGGCTGCAGTGCAGAGCTTGGGGTGTAGAGAGTGCCTGCACTGCTCTCCTGAGGGGAGGGTGCACAATGGGCAGGGCTGCACTCTGTGCTCCCTGGTGGAGGTCCTCCTGCAGCAGGTGGCTGAGCTGCGGGACGCTGTTACTAGGCTGAAAGGTGTCAGGGAAGCTGAGAGGAAGCAGCACTGCTTGCTCCAGGACCAGACTGTGCAGGGGCCTCAAGTGTCTACTGTTGCTCATGCGGGAAAGGAGGCCGCTAACCCAGGAAGCTGGGAAACAATAACAGAAAAAGCTCAACAAAACAAGGAGGAAGAGGACAATTAAAAGCAAGGGGCTGTTGCGTTAAAGGGGGAAAAATAAACCCCTTGCTTTATTAGAGGGGGGAGGAACGGCTCCAATATGCAACTACCAGTCCAGCCGCATTCGCTACTGATCCGGATTCACTGATAGTGTACCACACTGCTGTTGCAGATGCAAAAAGAAAAGAGGGGTATTGTTGGGGAATGGTTGCTGGAGAACGGACACGATGAGACCATAGGCCCAGCAGTAGTGAACCAAAGGCTTTGAGGCCTTGGCTGAAGGTTACTAGAGAATGTGTGCGTGAGAAGAGTTTGAGGGAGTTGGCAGAGGAGCCTGAGAAGTTGGGATGTGTAGGGAGGAACTGATAACTCCAACCTTGAAGCATAGCTGCAAGCTGGAAACTCCCTGGAACATAACCAAGAGGAAAACTACAGAGGGGGGTGGGATGTGAATGTAACCTTTGAGCTGTGACCAAGCACATACCAATCATGTAACCAATCATGTATCAATTAGTAGCATGAGTAGCCAATCATACATCAGCAAGTGTGCCTGCATAGAGTATATAACTGGAACTCTCAGGTGAAATAAACTGAGTCTGATGAATGATCATATTGATTGTCTTCATTCTCCCACCACGGAGGGCAGGCAGGGGGGCCTGCCGCAGGCAGAGGAGCCTGCAGTCGTTGCCTACTGCACAGGCAAGAGGAGCCTGTGGGCCTCGCCCGCAGCACACTGCCCAATACAATCAGCGGCAGCTATCAGTCCAGCTGTGTTCACTATTTCGGACTTCACTGATCCGGATTCACTGATAGTGCACCACACTGCCAGTCGAATCGTGCTCATGAACCCTCACGGCCACACTAAGAGATGGGGTCGTGTTCAGTGAGAAAATTACGATCACTTACAGAAACAGTGCAGTTTATTGTGATTGGCTACGGAAACACTGCAGTCTATTGACGCAACAGGTACAGGTTCTTATGGATTGCCAGTGGTAAATACTGTCTGCAAAAGCACCTGCGTATAATAGTTACATGGACACAAGTGCTCAATAAAGTTAACACAGCCTGGCTCTAAAGTATAAAGGTAACAGTAAAAATAACTACAGATTTTAGTTTTCCTAGGAAAGCTCTGGATAGAGTGCAAGTCTTACCCAGAGGCGTCCCTATGAGGGGGGAGGAGAGGTCCAGCCAGTCGACCGGTCCCGGGATTCTGTTGATGTTATCTTCCTTGACTTGCCCATGATGGTATCTTCCCCGATATCCCCCTCTCTCTTGGGTCATTTTATATTATTTTCACCTTCAAGGTGGAGCTTGAGTGACTCTAGTCATACATACCTTTATTACTATTGGCGCAAATCTCTCTCACTTTGTTTTAAAGGTATATGACATCAAAAATTCAGAGCGCATGTTCAGATGGGGGTGGTCTCATTTTGGAAGGGGGTTGCATTGGAGATGGGTGTGTATTTTAGCATGTAAATGCATTATAATGACATTACAATGAAGCAAAGTTCACACAGAGGACGGCATTCTGTAAAAAGATGACAGGCTGCTGGCTCAGGGTAGCAAGTATGCAGCTTATCAGTTTCCTGCACCACCTAGTTCCCATCTCTTTCCTGAAGTTAGGACAGAGCGTAACCGCGAGATCTCCACCTCGCTCTACCCTCCATCTGTGTTGCCACAGGAACCGCTGTGGAGTGCATATTCCTGGCATACCAGGTGTGGCTGCATCTCGCCTTGAGAGGCCCTGAAAGTCCTTTTTTCCCTTATGTGTGGACAATGCTGCATTTCAAATATAAGCTTAAGTCCACATATCCTAATTATTCCACAGGGGCTTCCTCCTAAATCTGTCGTCCCCACCCAGAACAGCTTTGCTGTCCTGCAGGGGCCTGATGAGGAAAAACACACCAGAAACAACTGGCTGATGCACTGGTAAAGAAGATCTCTACTGGTGCTGCCAGGAAGAAGTAGCAGGTCGTAATAGTAGGGGACTCTACTCTGAAAGGAACAGAGGCATACATCTGTCAGCCTGACCCAGGCTCAAGGGAGGCGTGTTGCCTACCAGGGGCTCAGATCAGGGATGCTGTAGAGAAGCTGCCTGCTCTAGTCGGTCTCACTGACTATTACCCAC
This sequence comes from Ara ararauna, assembly GCA_028858755.1. Lineage (NCBI taxonomy): Eukaryota > Metazoa > Chordata > Aves > Psittaciformes > Psittacidae > Ara > Ara ararauna. The sequence goes on from CM054379.1 coordinate 105,096,098, forward strand.
TTCTAGTGATCTATGTGGGTGCTACTGATATAGATAGCAGTAGACCGAAGAACATAAAGAAGGACGACAGAGCTCTGGGAGAGGTGGTTAGGGGCTCTGGAGTGCAGATTGCCTTTTCGTCAATTCTCCAGGATACAGGGCAGGACCTTAAAAAGGCTAGGAAGATTGGCCAGGTTAATAAGTGGTTAGAAGAGTGGTGCTATAGTCAGGGGTTTGGGTACCTTGAACATGGGACTCAATTTAGTAGACCAGGTCTCCTGGAGGCTGGTGGAGCTGGTCTAAGAAAGAAAGGGAAGAGTGGATTTGGGAGGAGGCTTGCCAGACTGGTCAAGGATGCTTTCAACTCAATGTGTTGGGAGAGGGGGGTAACATTCCATCCCAACACACCCAGTCAGTTGCCAGCACCTCTTGTAAATGTTCAGAGCAATGTAGAGATATTGCAGCTTCTCCAGCCAATGAGCCAGCTTCAATTTTAGCTTGGCTCAGATGTCTCTATACAAATGCCTGTAGCATGGGGAACAAACAGGAGGAATTAGAGAGGTATGCACGTCTACGGGGGTATGATATTATAGGCATCACAGAAACATGGTGGGATGGCTGCTATGACTGGTGTGTTGGAATACAAGGTTACAGGCTCTTTAGGAAAGACAGGCCCAGTAGGCAGGGAGGGGGAGTTTCTATTTATGTTAGGGATAGGCTGGAGTGCGTGGAACTGTGCCTGGGGACAGGTGAGCAGTTGACAGAGAGTTTGTGGGCCAGGCTTAAAGGGAGAAAAGCGATGGGAGACATTATTGTGGGGATCTGTTACAGACTGCCTGACCAAGGGGACTCGGTGGATGAAGCGCTCTATAGACAGACAGGAACAGCCTCATGCTTGCAGACCCTTGTTCTCATGGGGGACTTCAACCACCCTGATATCTGTTGGAGGGATGGTACTGCCCGGCACAAGCAATCCAGGAGGTTCCTCGATTGTTTGGAAGACAGCTTCCTTCTGCAAATAATTGAGCCGACAAGGAGGGGTACCATGCTAGACCTCGTCCTCACAAAGAGGGAAGGGCTGGTTGGAAATATGACGCTCCAGGGCAGCCTTGATTGCAGCGATCATGAGATGGTTGAATTCGAGATCCTCAGGACAGTGAGAAGAGTGTGCAGGAAGCTCACTGCCTGGACTTCAAGAGAGCAGACTTTGGCCTCTTCAGGAACCTGCTCAGTAAGATTCCATGGGATATAGCCCTAGAGGGCAGGGAGGCCCAAGACTCTTGGTTGATATTCAAGGATCACCTCCTGCAAGCTCAGGAGTGATATATCCATGCTAGAAGGAAATGCTGCAGGAGGGCCAGGAGACCTCCTTGGATGGATAAGGAGCTGCTGAGGAAACTTCAAAGGAAAAAAGAGGCTTATAAAAGGCGGAAGCAAGGACAGGTGGCCTGGGAACAATACAGGGATGTTGTCCAGGAAGCTAGGGATCAGGTTAAGAATGCTAAGGCCCAGTTAGAATTAAACTTAGCTAGGGATGTTGGGGATAGCAGGAAGGGATTCTATAGGTACACTGCAAATAAAAGTCAGACTAGGGACAACATGGGCTGTCTCCAGAAGCTATCAGGAGAACTGGCTACCCTGGATTTGGAGAAGGCTGAGGTTCTTAATGACTTCTTTGCCTCTGTCTTCACTGGCAAATGCTCTGACCATGCCACCCAAGTCTTGGAAGGCAGAAGCAGGGACTGTGAGAATGAAGATCCTGGGCCCACTGTAGGTGAGGGTCTGGTTTGAGACCATCTTAGGAGCCTGAACGTACACAAGTCCATGGGACCTGATGAAATCCATCTGCAGGTCCTGAAGGAGCTGGCAAATGAAGTTGCTAAGCCACTGTCCCTCGTATTTGAAAAATCATGGCAGTCAGGTGAAGTTCCCAATGACTGGAAAAAGGGAGATATAACCCCCATTTTCAAGAAGGGGAAAATGGATGAGCCGGGGAACTACAGACCAATCAGCCTCACCTCTGCGCCTGGCAAAATCTTGGAGCGGATTCTCCTGGAAGGCATGCTGAGGCACATGAAAAACAACAAGGTGGTTGGTGACAGGCAGCATGGCTTCACTAAGGGGAAATTCTGCCAGACCAACCTGGTGGCCTTCTATGATGGAGCTACAGAACTGATGGATGGGGGTAGAGCAGTTGACATCATCTACCTAGACTTGTGCAAAGCGTTTGACACTTTCCCACACTACATCCTTGTCTCTAAGTTGGAGAGACATGAATTTGATAGGTGGACCACTCGGTGGATAAAGAACTGGCTGGATGGTTGCACCCAAAGTGTTGTGAACAATGGCTCAATGTCCAGCTGGAGACCAGTAACGAGTGGTGTCCCTCAGGGATCGGTGTTGGGACCAGTCTTGTTCAACATCTTTGTCAGTGCCATGGACAGTGGGATTGAGTGTGCCCTCAACAAGTTTGCTGATGACACCAAGTTGTGTGGTTCGGTTGATACGCTGGAGGGAAGGAATGCCATCTAGAGGGACTTTGACATGCTTGTGAGGTGGGCTGATGCCAGCCTGATGAAGTTTAACCATGTCAAGTGCAAGGTCCTCCACCTGTGTCAGAGCAATCCCGGGCACAGCTACAGGTTGGGCAGAGAAGAAATTCAGAGCAGCCGTGTGGAGAAAGACTTGGGGGTTTTGGTCGACGAAATAATGAACATGAGCAGGCAGTATGCGCTTGCAGCCCAAAAAGCTAACTGTATCCTGGGCTGCATCAAAAGGATCTTGGCCAGCGGGTCAAGGGAGATGATCCTGCCCCTCTACTCTGCTCTTGTGAGACCTCACTTGGAGTATTGTGTGCAGCTCTGGTGTCCTCAACATAAAAAAGACATGGAACTGTTGGAACAAGTGCAGAGGAGGGCCACGAGGATGATCAGGGGAATGGAGCACCTCCCATATGAAGATAGGCTGAGCAAGTTGGGGCTGTTCATCCTGGAGAAGAGAAGGCTGTGTGGAGACCTCATAGCAGCCTTCCAATATCTGAAGGGGGCCTATAGGGATGCTGGGGAGGGACTCTTCATTAGGGACTGTAGTGAGAGGACAAGGGGTAATGGGTCCAAACTTAAAGAGGGGAAGTTTAGATTGGATATGAGGAAGAAATTCTTTACTGTAAGGGTTTTGAGGCACTGGAATGTGTTGCCCAGAGAAGTTGTGAATGCTCTATCACTGGCGGTGTTCAAGGTCAGGTTGGACATAGCCTTGTGTGGCATGGTTTAGTGAGAGGTGTCCCTGCCCATGGCAGGGGTGTTGGAACTAGATGATCTTAAGGTCCTTTCCAACCCTAACTATTCTATGATTCTATGATTTTATGATAATTCACAAACAGAGAAAGAAGAAAAAGGAGTTGAAAATAAATTACTGAAATCACTCAGCTGCTTCAGTCTTTGATTTATTGGAAAGGGCTGTTAATTTGTTTTCAATTACCTGTTGCAATCCTGGAAAATACACAAAAAATATTTTTATCACTTTCTTTCTGTTCAAGAGTAGATTTTATCCTACAAGTCTCTTTTGCACTGTTCTTTTTTCCAATTTTCATTTTTTTATTTTTCTTTTAGCTAACAGAAGAAAGCGATTTTTGAAAAGCTAGTTTTGTATTTTGATTTGAAGATATTTGCATATGGTAATATTTTATGTATCCTTTATACCCATGTTCCATAATCATCAAGAACTGCTAAATTGGCTATACCACCTGCATACCTTACTTCGGATCTTGGTAGTTCCACTATAATATCATAAGTGCCAGAGCTGGGGTTATTGGCTTCTCTTGTGAGACTACAGGCACTTTTCTTGCTTCCCATAGCACTTGGATGAGTATGTCTATTCAGATGGGTTGTAGGGTAATTGCCATGCTTTTAAACAGTATTATCTTAAAAGAGGATCATTGTTACTGGCAACTTTAGCTTCCTGAGTTCATACTTCTGTGTCATGCATTGTATCTAATCCCAGGGCCACTTCTGTACTGACTAGAAAAAGTGAAAAAAAATCCCTCACATCTTCATTAATATGTGAAAGTGTACTGGAAAATATTACAAATGCCAGTCAGGGGTCAGATATAGTTAGAAAGAATCTACAGGTTAACACATGTGCAGAAAATAGCATGCAAACAAAATTATCTGGAAAGTAATGTTTCAAATCCATGCTATTCAAGTGAAGACAGATAAGTGAAAAAGAAGCAAGGTGAATGAATCCTAGAGGTGGCCACAGAAAAATTTTATTACTTCATAATGAAAAACAATGGCCTTAATAATCAATGGGTTTGGAGTAAAAGGGAGAAGGAAAGGGTAAGCTGAATATTCAGATCAGTCCTTGCCTGCTGTTTGCAGTACAGCACTCGTGAAACAAGTCCCACCTTTTTTTTCTATTCTAAAATTGGGAATATCAGAGAAGGATCAGCAGACTGGAAAAAGAAAAGAATAAGCAGAGATGTTTAACCACTTGAAGTCTAACAATCCTCCTATCCCTTATTCCCTCTTAAATCTATGATTTAGTTAAATTTTCCTATCCACAGATATACAGGCAGCCTGATGTTAAGTGCCTAAGAAGAGACAAAAATTGCTAGGAGCCTGTGTCACCCTCAGCAGTAACGGTATTCTTAAACAGCAGTTTCTTCATTGTTCATTGGCTGTTTTACTGTTAAAAAGGTGTGTGTAAGCCCTTGACCTCTAGGACTTTGCTCTGAAAGCTGCAAGCTTTAAGTCCTTCACTCTCTAGAAAGGGAGTCTTGCCAGAGGATGAAATGCCAGGGTTATCCCCTGCTCTCACAGCTTCCGCCCTGCTGGTGGGAACTCCATCTTCTCTGTGGTTCTTAGCCTCCTGTTGGGGGAGGAATTATACCAGTGCAGCAGTGCTGTGGACCTGTGCAAAACAATCTCTTTATTATTAGAGGCTGCTCTGGTATTTATTTGATTAGTATTTGTGAAGCATCCTGAGGGCTTTGGGTGGAGATCTTTGTGATGTCTGTAAAGAGGCTAAACACATACACACGCACACACACGCACACACGCGCGCACACACACGCGCACACACACGCGCACACACACACACTGTTTTCACAACTAGCTCTACTTTATTCACTCAAGCATGGTAATATATAGCATACAGATATGAGTCTGAGCCATGAAGCCAAACAGCAACTACATCATTCTCAGTGACTGTTTTCAGTCACTATAAATCCCATTCTGTAAACGATCACTCCCCAGGCTGCTTCCCAGCTCAACCTTGCACCCAAACACTCCCTGGCTTACTCAAGACCTAGGTGCACTATCAGCAATTCTTCTTCTTCTTCCTCTTTAATTATCCACATAGTGGGAACAGGATGGCTTGCAGTTCCCACATCTCCCACTTTTTTAGGCTTTGGTTCTTCGCAAGTTGTCAACAAGTCTTTAGATGGCATGGAGGAAAAGCAAAGCAAAGTGATGATGTCCAGGCTCCAAAGACAAGATCTCACCAATGCATTGGCTAGACGTACTGGGAGTCTTGGGAACCTGAAGATAGATACTGTTACTTCCAAAAAACACAGTCTTTGGCTTTCCTTATCCCCTTCTCTGCTTGAGGAGACTTAAATCACAGAAGAGCAGTTTTTTGACATTAGCATTTAAAGATGGAATGCTCAAATACAATAGGTACTTATTATATTATTATTATTTATAATAGTTACTTATGCTAACTTTTACTTTATTACTGTGAGGGTGATGAAACCTGCTTTAGATAACCCTGCTTGAGCAAGGGATTTGGACTAAATCATCTCTTGTGCCAACTGCAGGCTGTTTGGCCTACCTCTCCCTTCTGGATTGCCCTCTTAAAGGAGGCCATCCCTCACATCAAGGTCTAGCATGGCATGTGTCCCCACTGCTGAACACCTGCTGGGTTGCAGCCAGCAGAGTAGCTAAAGGTTCTTCTTGGTGGCAAACACAGGGTCCAACCCAGTCTTGCACCTCGTTGTCAATGCAGAGTTTCACCTGCTACATCCAGCAACAAGTCGCTATCATGATGAAGCATACGCAGATTTACATTAGCAATATAACTCGTACAGGGTGCAGCAGTGCTTTAAAGTTGTTCACGGCAGTGAAGGACAAGCCAAAGAAGTTTCCTACCAGTGGTGTTCTCCCACCCTCTTAATTCATTCCATTACGTATTTTATAACACTACCATTGTGATGTACAGTTATTAGGATTTTTCTAGCTTCTGCCTTAGCAGTTTCTCGCAGCTGCTACACATTTGCATGCTCTAACATCTCTTTTACAGGTGACAAATCCATACCAATAGGGGTTGGAGTTACACTACGATACATGGTGTAGCTTCTTATCAGCAACTGGCTAGTAAATGCGGGTGGTTTATACACAAAATCGCTGCCTCTAATACTAGCTACACTGCAAGCACACATTTTTGAGTCACTAAACACGGTCTGGTTATAGAGACTTTTCAGTTGCCCCCAAGTGATGTTTTACAAATCATGCCTTTTTCTCTTCCTCTGTCTCATTCTGCTCATCGTCTTCAAAGTCAGCTCCTGCATCTGAGGCATTGGATTCTTTAACTTGTCTGTTCAGCTCATGGTACGGCTTGACAAACTCTGCAGGCAGCCACCGTGGACCTGTAGGTAGGAGGACACAAACATACCCCGTCCCCTTGGTTATCAGCTCCACAGGCCCTTCCCGTTTCTGCGAGCCAAAAGAATCATGATACCACACTTTAGCATGTTCTGAAGGTGAACTATCAGCACCAAAATGTCGTTGTACTGCAGTGATAGGAGTATTCATGGAAGATTGAGTGCAATTTAAAAAATTCAATGTATAGATACGTTGTCTAATTGTTCTTGAGGAACCGTGTTCCCCCTTTTTTGGTTTTGTAGCATTGATTTCAGAACAGCGCGAGTTCATTTCAGAATCCCCTGGCCTGTAGGGGAGTAGGGAATACCAGTGATGTGTGACACCCCATTGCTGTAGAAATCGTGATAATGCTAATGAATTATACGCAGGGCAGTCATCCATTTTCAACTGGGAAGAAACTCCTAAGGTAGCAAATACACATGTTAAATGTTGGATAATATCATGAGCCTTCTCTCCTTTATGGGCAGAAGCTGAAATCATATGTGAAAATGTGTCAACAGGCACATGCACATATTTTAAGGCGCCAAAAGAAGCAATGTGTGTAACATCTGTTTGCCAAATCTCATTTGCCTTTAAGACACGAGGATTTACACCCATGGCAAATGAGGACTGAGCCGCTGACTGGCAGTCAGGGCAAGACCTGACAATTTGCTTTGCTTGAGAAGAAGACAAGTTAAACTGTTTCTTTATAGCAGAGGCATTCTGATGAAAATTGGAATCTGAAGCAGCTGCAGAAGTAAACTGCACAGTGTAAACAGTCAAGGAGTCTGCTATGTCATTACTGCAGTCAAAGGGCCAGGCAGGTTGGAATGTGATCTAATATGTCCAATAAAAACAGAATAATTCCGAGCTTCCAAACAAAGTTTTTGCTTCAGCAAAATGTCAAAAAGTGCACAGTTATCGATTTCTTTTAACACACTAAAAGGAAGGCATGGTAACAATTGAACAACATACTCTTAGTCACAAACAACATTTAAGGATTCTGCAGGGTAAACAACTGTAGTGCATGTAAGACTGCAGCAGTTTCAACAAGCTGCATAGAGCCATTCACATGTATAACAGAGGATTGCCAGGAATCATTTCCAAACCAAATTACAGCAGCTTTTCCAGTTTTTTCAAAGCCATCAACAAAAATGGTTTTAGCATCCTGAATGAGTTGTGTTTCAATTACATATCGCTCCTGTAGATCAAAATCTGAAAAAGCTTTTAGCAATTTATGTTTTGGAGTACCATAAAAAATTTTGTCTGTGAAGTCTGCTAACGCTATTTGGAAAGAAACAGATTGAGCAAAAAGGAACTGAAAGTCTGTTTCAGTTAATGGTAAATACAATTCTGCAGGGTCGTTGCCTGTTAAATGTTGAACCCTTGTACGGCCTTTGGTGATTAAGCTAACAATCATATCTAATGGTTCTGTCACAGTCTTTCACTGAGTATGTGGTAAAAAAACCCATTCCAAAAAGTAAACAGAGTTACTGTTGATTTGACATGTAACTCCTAATGGCCTTTGTTGCATATTAACAACAAGCAGAGAAATTGGCAAGTGTAAATGCATGGTATCTGCCTGTAGCGTCTCAATTTCTTGAGTCACTATATTTGAAGCGTCAATAGCTTTAGGGGTAAGCTGACAAGGAGAATTCAAACCTGAGTCCCCTCATAAATAAATCAAAGAGTGGTTCAAGTTTAGCATTAGTAATACCCAACATAGGGCACACCCCATTAAGCTAAGAGCTTCTGTGAATCATTCAAGTTTATAATTCTGTTTGCCAGTTTTAGCTTCTGAGGCTTTACTTTTCTTTCAGTTAATACCCACCCCAAATATTTCCAGGGTGGCATTCTTTGTGTTTTTTCCTGGCAATTTGTAGTCCAAAACTACAAAATTTTCTGTTAAATGATTAACAGTAGTTTCTAAATATTGTTCCATTTCTGCACAGACCAAAATGTCATCCATATAATGATAAATTATTGATTTAGGAAATGCACTCCTAGTTGGTGATATAGCTGTGGAAACTACTAGCTGACAGATTGTTGGACTGTTCATCATTCCTTGTGGAGAAACAGTCCATTGATATCTTTGCATGGGAGCAGCACAATTGACTGAAGGCACAAAAAAAGCAAAATTATCACAATCTGCAGGATGCAAAGGAATTGTAAAAAAACAGTCCTTCAAATCAATAATGCAAAGAAACCAGTAGGATTAAGCAAATCTGGTTGTAAAGCCTCCATGGGTTGCATTGCATTATTAATTGCATGCACATCTTGCAAAAGTTGCCATTTCCCAGATTTCTTTGGAACAACAAAAATGGGTGTGTTCCAGGGGCTAGTAGATGGAACAATATGTCCTGCTTTCGGATGCTCTTCAACCAAAAACGTGCTTGCTCCAATTTTTCCCCTTTTAAAGGCCGCTGATCAACCCAAACTGGTTTTTCTGTTAACCATGAAAGTCTGAGCAGGGGCTTCAGATAAAACGTTATGATAAATTTGCCCCATCTGTGGTAAGTAACAAATTCCACTGCATTTGCAAATCTCGCCCCCACAGAATCACAGAAACTGGCAGAATATATGACTGAAAATGAACTACAGCACCATCTGGTGCAATAGCTTTGAGGACTTGACTATTTTTAAAAGGAAATTGTATACCTTCTATGCCGGCTACTGTTGTTAAAGCCTTTTTAAAGGGCCAGTCAGTCAGCCATTGAGACTGTGAAATAATTGAAACATCTGCCCCAGTGTCTATTAACCCACTAAAGACTCTATTCTCTATTTGCAAATTCAAGAAAAGTTGTTTCTGAGTAATCTCCTGGGTCCAGTAAACCTCAGCTTTCCCAGAGCTTCCAAATCCAGAGGTATTCCTTGTGTTAATTTCTACTTTTGGCATCCAGTATGGAATCAAAACAAGTTGTGCTAATTTTTGACCTATTGGAATTTTACAACTGCCATTTAAGGCAGATGCTAGAATTTTTATTTCTACTGTATAATCCGAATCTATTACTCCTGGATGAACTTGCACTCCTTGGAGTACACTTGAGTGTCCTAACAAAAGACCCATAAATCCATTTGGTAAAGGTCCCCAAGCATTGGTAGCTAGCTAGAGGTTTAACAGTGGAGCAATCTAATTCAATGTTGGTGCTTGTTGCCAAATCCAACCCAGCACTGCCTGTTGTGGCAGCTGCAAGGTCAGAGATGGAGCATTTGCTGCAAAAACTCTGTTGTTTTGAGGGGCACTGGGTTTTGCTGCACCCTGCTTGGAGTTTCCCAACAAAGGATTTCCACCCTTATCAAATTTAAGTTTACACTGATTACTCCAGTGATAGCCTTTCTTGTATCTGGGGCAGAATCGAGATGGTGTTTTTTGTCTCTGCTTTTGTTTCTTTTTGGGACACATTTTACTAATATGTCCTTCCTGTCCACAGTTAAAACATTTTTGCTGATGCAATATTAAGTTTCGATAATGCAACAGCCAACACACAACCCTTATGAGCCTCCATACCGATATCCTGACATGTTTTAATAAACTCTGTAAAAAAAAGTCTGTAAATTTTTCCCTGACTGGGTCTAAAGCACCTTTGTAATCTCCATGTGATTTTCATATGCTAGCTGAAATAAAAGCACACAAGCAGACTCAGGATTATCCATCTGCCTCTGTATAGCATTGTTTAATTGGTCTATAAAAGATATGTAGAGTTCTTGAGACCCTTGGTGAACACTTGTGAAAGAAGTAGATTTCTTTCCTGATTCAGGTACTAGTCTCTAGGCTTGTACACCCATACAGGCGGCTTTCTGGACTACTAGAGGGTTTAAATTAATTTGATCATGAGGTTGCAACCATCACCCAGAGCCTGTTAACATGTCAGCATCTATTGATATTCCTCTTTGAACATTATCTAATACCTGTAAAGCCACTAAATTATTATATTCCAATCTCCACACCAAGTATTGAGCAGGTGTCAAAATTGTTCTCATTAAAGTGTTCCAATCCCATGGTACTGCAGATCCTGAACTAGCCATCATTTCTAGCAGACCTAATGTATCAGGACTTTGAATTCCATTTTCCGTCACTGATTTTTTTTCAATTCCTTAAGTACTGCATATGGAATATTTTCATGTACCAGTTGTTGTTGTCCCTGCCCACCTGTTCTATAAAATACAGGAAAAGCGAAAGCCGTGTCTCCAGTAAAATCACCATCCTCTATCGCTTTCCCCATACATTTTTGTATAAATGTTTTAGTAGCCTTCTGGTTAACTAATGGCTGGTCAAATGGTTCTTTGTCGAGATCAGTCAAGGGAGGTGCAATAGGTTGAGGAGCATGAAGGATATTAAATGTGAATGCCTTTAATGGTGTCAAAGGTCGGTATAAATTTTGCTTGTTTTCTGAATCTGCGGAGACAGGATCAAAAGGGTTATCAGGCTTCTCAGAAAAGATATTTGCATTGTTCTGTCCTTGCTCTTTCAAATTGTCAGTATTTTGACAATTTGTTTTATCGTATTTCTGAATTATATCCTCAGCAGGTTGTAAATTAGATAACGCAGAATAGAGAAAATGCCGTGTTACTATTAAATCAACAGGAACTTTCGTACCAAGGCGATTTTGAGTCTGTAAATGTTCTTCCACTCTCTCCCATATTCGAGTATGAAATGACGCTGTTGCTGGAAACTAGTTGCAGTTTGTTTTCACCCCTAACAAAATATCCATTACTTGCTTCTCAGAAAAAGGATATCCAGAGGATTTTAAAATTTGCTGTAAAACTTTCAAATATAATTCCTGTTCGGCTGATTGTACTTGACCCATTTTTCTAACACAATCCCATAATTCAACGTTCAACGGGTATTACTGACCTTTAACAGGCGAACATTGGTACCAGAAATTCCCCATTGGATCCCACGGACACCACTATGTCGAGCAGTTTAGTTACCACACACTGAGGGCACCATTTGCGGCATCTGTAAAGAACGAGGCTAAACACAGACACACAGACACACAGACACACACACATTGTTTTCACAACTAGCTCTACTTTATTCACTCAAGCATGGTATTATATAGCATACAGATATGGGTTCGAGCCATGAAGCCAAACAGCAACTACATCATTCTCAGTGACTGTTTTCAGTCACTATAAATCCCATTCTGTAAATGACCACTCCCCAGGCTGCTTCCCAGCTCAACCTTGCACCCAAACGCTCCCTGGTTTACTCAAGACCCAGGTGAACTATCAGCAATTCTTCTTCTTCCTCTTTAATTATCCACATAGTGGGAACAGGATGGCTTGCAGTTCCCACAATCTTCACAGGAAGTAATGAAGATTGCCCTGTGCTGTCTGTGACTCATGATGTGCCAAATAATCTTCTGCTGTCTCCTGTGGTCTGTGAGGAATCTGTTCTGAAATAGCCACTTTACCCAAACTGAGGTGGGGTGAAGGCAGAATGAAATCATACCAAAGGAGCAGGGATGTTCAAGAGAAAGCCTTGTCATTGTGGTTGAAAAGGTCATGTTAAGTAGCCCTGAGAGACATGCACAGCACCACCTTGTCAAAAAAATCACAGTGGATGGTGCCTGCTGGTGCTGCCTTTATTGTTTATAAGGACACTGTCTGCTTGTGTTCATGTTCTTGTCTCCCAGGTTTGTTCTGGCTTATGACTCCCTTTTTAAAATTAACAGTAAAGAAGCACAGAAAGGAAATGTCACACTCTCATACACACACGCACACACACACACAAAAGAACACCTGTCAGAACATAATACATGGAGTGTCAGCTCTTAGTTGTCAGTTTCCTGGCTTTGTGTCAGTTGCAATAAGACCTCCAGGTAGCATAAAAATGTAAACTTCTAATCTTTCTTTATGTGTGTGTCTTCTTTTCATACTTGTATAAATATGATTTGGACCAAAAAGCAATATATTACTTATGGCAGTGATAAATAAACATGAATAGATATTTTCCAGAATAGGCATGCAAAATCAGTTGACTTCCTAAAATATTAGGTATCTGCAACTGTTAAAAAGCAAGTAGAGGGTTGCATGTGGCTGTCTTCTCCTTTGCTGTGTCATTAAGCTGATGAAATTGTTCATGCTAAGGCATGTAATGCACATATTCAATTGAACACATGTAAAGCACATGTTAATGTGTTGTAAGTTAAAAGATACTAGAAAACAGAGCTATTTATGTCAGTTTAAATCTGTCTTTGGTCGTAAATACAGAAGGTGGAAGCTAAATAGCTCTAATTAACATTTGATGAACTCAAAGTGTCATTTTCCAGTTATTCATAGTCTGTCTGTGTGGGCTTAGAGTGCTGGGCAGGCTTCCCTGTTAGCTTTGTGACACAGAAACTGACTTATATGAGAATAGTGATGAGGATGGCTACGGAACAAGCATGCATAAACTAGCAGCAAAGTGGAGAATGGAATTCAAGTCTCTTCCTTTGCAGGTTTAGTGTCTGATTTCTACCTTGTGTTCACTTAACAGACATAAAATATGTGCAATGGGAATAAAACCAAGGGTTTGGTTGCTGAAGCAGTGGTTTCTGCCAGTAGAGGACATAAAGTTATAGCCCAGGATGTTATAGCTCAGTTTGTAATAAGATCCTAAGACCCACCAAGACATTCAAGTGTGTTCTTCAAAGAACATTGAGTTGAGCAGATGTGCATCTTGAGAAAGAAGGTAACAGCTGTTTTGCATTCTCTCACTTCTTCAGAGAGGACGCTAAGTTAACTCTTTCTGGTTAATTGACAGAGTGGCCAACGCTGAAGTTTTGTAGAGAGAAATCTTCAGAGGCCCATCTGCATTGGTCAAGACTTACCTATTTATCATGGCTGCACCGGCATTGCTGCAAATGGGCTCCATGTGTTCCACAGGAACTCTGTATTCTTGCAAAGGAGTTTAGTGGGCACAGTCTATTAATTCTGAAAAAAAAAAAAAAAAAAAAAAGGATCTTTGATTAAGAACAGATTTAGTCCTGGGATGAGAAAAATGCTGAAGGATGCTCTAGGAGCAGAGCACCTACCGTTTTTTATGTAAATTCTGAAAACCTTATGTATTCCACCTTGTGAAAGGCAGACTGTACAATTCCTGTGGGGTGCTTCTATGACCAGGGAGAACAAGTGTTTCCCGAAGGACTTACACGCTAAAGGAACCATAAAGATCCAGGTTCTGTCTAATAGAGTGGGCATAGTTAATTCTGCATTAAATGCGAATCTTTATGGCAAGCCTTGTGAGTCTGCAGTGTCTAGTGCAAATGCCTCAATTGAGCTTTCTTTTTTGTTTCTCTGATTCAGTGAATGCAATTTTGGTTTTTTTTGTTTGTTGTTTTTTTTTTTTTTCCAAAGGCTGGCCTAGTGAATTATAAAAGTCATCTTATCAGTGCATCCAATAGAGTTGCTCCTTCAGTTCAAGGGCTGATGATTTATGCCTTTCATGCTAGATTTTGAATCTTGCTGATGACTTCAGTGTCCCTGTGAGGTATCATATACACTGTACTGTAAATGTGTTGAACAGGAGTAATATTGACCTTTATTTCCTATTCCAAATATTATAATCTTGGTCAGTTTTATTTCAAAACTAGCTGGTGACTCACTGCAGTGGTTGCTGTTACATACAAAAATGGGTTAGACAGCTTACGTCTAAACTGTGGGAGGCAGCAATACTTCCCAACTCCTAGGTTTCTTCACACCTTTCTTTTGAAAAAAAAAAAAAAAACAACCAAAACCAAAACCAAACTTTGTATGGGCATGAAGATAGCAAGGATACCCCTGCAAAACTTCCAGTCTGTGTAGTCAGAGGACATTCCAATAAAGGACTTTTTGATAAAATATAATCAGCCTGAGATTATAAACTTTGCCTTGAAGGATTTTCTAAGGTTTGCCTTCATATGGCAATTTTCAAAGTGGTAGCAGTTTTCAATCACTTCAAACTCAGTCAGGAAGGTCTCAGTCAAGAATTCATAATAAATGAAAATAATCTACTCATTTCATCCCCTTTTATTAACCCATGAGCTTAGCTGACATGTATTCTGAAATGCAAGTTCTAGTGTAACAGGAAAACCAGTCTGTGATAAGCATGTTGTAATAACTTGGGTAAGGACTTTCACATCCAAAGGATTAAAAGATTTGGTAACTGTTTAGTCAAATACAAGAGATAGTACCTGGAAAGTGATCCAGCCAGTCAATACCCTGATGGAAAGGGAGGATGAAAGCTGAAAAAAAAGCTTTCAGTTCCTGTTATTTACATTTGTCCAGAGTTAATATATTTGAAAGTGGATTGCTTTGAATCAGTGCTTTCCACACTGATGGCTCTGGAGTATTTTATCTCTGGGGCTTGGGAACACTTGTACTTCAGGAAGAGAATCAGTATTAGAGATTAGAAGTGTTCAGTTGATTTTACTATGAAAAGTTAAACTGAGTTCAGGTAGGGATGAAATATTAGTAAAACCTTGATTAAATGCTTCAGTGACACACAGTGAATGGAGTTTACAAATTTATCATTCTTACCTGTTTCATTTCAAAAGCAGTATAAAATTGAAGTGATTGGTACAGACCATCATTTGAATTTATGGGTTGAGTTACAAGCCTCAGGATGGCAATCTGCATGAAGTACTGACCTTGTGTTTCTTCTGCTGGTTTCATGTTTGCTGCTTGGGCTCTTCCTTCTTTCATCATTGTTTGAAGTCTTACCACCACTACATCTTTCATTACATGGATTGATTACACTGTCCTCAATGGAGGTAAATCATTTCACTTCATCTGTGAAAGACATGATTATTATATTTTCTGAGGAAAAAAATAATTACTAGGCTTCTATTTACATCTAAAATTCCCATCTCATTATTCACACTGTCTTGAAACAATAAATTGCACGTTAGGAATTTAGTGCACCACCAACGTCAGTGACAGATACTCAGCTGACATCTTCATTTCTTTCTTCAGGAAACCTACACTGTAAGCAGTGACAGGTCAGGCTTTTCTTATAACTTTTGCTAATATATTTCTGATTTGGAAGCATGACCTACAAGCAAACTTGAAGCTTCTTATTCCTTATATTGGTGTTAAGAATGTGAAATACATGTGAAATAGGAACACCACTGTGCTTGGTACTTTCTGATGTGACCAGATAGTGAAAACCCAATGCTTATCCCAAAAGAGATAATGACAAATAAAGGGTGGGAAGCACAAACCCAAGAAATACCGTACTCTGAATCCTTATAACTGGCTCTGAACCTTTTTGCCCTACTGTGTTTCCTTGGTCAGTGTTTTAACCACTCACCATATAGCACTCCAACTCTGGAACTTGAATGCTTTCATGTTGATAGCACTGTTCCCTCATCACACACACTATTTGCCTCTTTTATTACTTTTGCTCTTCAAAAGTGCTGGTGATGTCAATAGCTGCTTCACCTGCACTTAAGGAAGAAATCCATGGAACAAAGTAGATCTGTACCTACTTCTTATTGTAAATACAGTTTTCTATAGCAATAAAACTGTCTTCACTTCCTTTAAGTAAATTATGCATTGCAGGTCAACCTTGCAAAAAATGGGTTGTGGGATTGCAGCATCATTTGAATCTGAAGCTCTACATATTTGGAACTATGACAGAAAATCATCCAAATCTGGTGATATGGAGAAAAGAATGCTTGCAATTTCCCTAACAAGAAAGCTGTTGTCATGGGTTCAGCAGTAGCAGTCATTTTTCTGCTTGGTAGCTGGTGCAGTGCTGTGTTTTTGATTGTGGGCCTGGGAGCTGCGCTGATAACACCAGTGTTTTCAGTTACTGCTTGGTAGTGTTTTGGTTTGACCAAGGACTTTCTGAATCTCATGCTCTGCCAGGGAAGAGGGGAAGCCGGGAGGAAGCAGAGGCAGGACACCTGACCCAAACTGACCAAAGAGGTATTCCATACCACAGCACGTCATGCCCAGGATGAAAAAGACAGAGAGCAGAGACCCAGAAGGGTGTGTGTGTGTGTGGGGGGGGTGTGTGCACTGCTTGGTCTGGCTGGGTATAGGTGGTGAGCGATTGTATTTTTTTCCCTTGTATTTCTCTTGTCATTATTATTATTGGTGGTAGCAGTAGTGGTCTTGTGTTATACCTTAGTTACTGAACTGTTCTTATCTCAACCTGTGGGAGTTGCATTCTTTTGATTCTCCTCGCTATCCCTCCGGGAGCAAGGGGAAGAAAGAGGGGGGAGTGAGTGAGAGAGCGACTGCTTGAGTTATAGAGGCTTAAACCACGACAGCTGTCAAATAAGAACAGGTAATATAGAATGGCAAGCTATGCCACCAGGTGTTACCTCTTTGCTTTTGGATTACCAGTTTTCAAATAGTATTATTAGCTGCATAGTACTTCAGATTCATATCGAGTGATTCTCTCCATTGTCATAATGTTAGGCTTAAGAAATCAGTCATATTGTCACAGAAAATAGAGGCAAACATATCCACTTAATTATAATCAATTATTTATACTCTCATCTGACTTTCTCTGTCCTGATCTCCTTGATCAGTCTTTCACTGCACCATGGGAATGAATCTGTGTGCTCTTTGAGACAGGGAGTATCAGCCAAACACAATGTTGGCATGACTCTACTGGTCCCGATGATGTTGTATGATCTGAGAATCTGAGGGAGGGATCTTTTTTATAACTGCTTGAAACAGTCTGCAGTACTTCAAGGTAGATGATTACTTTGTCATTGAAAAGGTTGAGTGTTGATGTAAAATCAGCAAGGGGATAGGGTTAGTAATATATTGTAAACATTTATGTGGAGGCCAATGAGTTACTGACAATGGGATATCTTCTAGAATTATTATGCTTACAGCCACAAACTTCCATTTGCCATCCAAACCCCAAGTATTCTAACAAGCAAGCAGAGCCTCTACTTTTTTTCCATAATGGTCTCTGTTTTCACCGATGTCCTGAATGACACAAAATTAACTAAAATTTAGTTATTTTCAATTTCTGAGGTGAGGTGGAGGTGTGGCTGAGAAAAGAGTCAGCTTTTGATGTCTTATTATTCAGACTCTCTTTTTTAATTCTCAGAGATGAAGCTTTCCAGAACCCCTGTCTCATTGATTTCTGTATCTGTCTTACAGAAGGGGAAACAAACCTAGTGAGAAACTAGGAGGTTTATCTAAAATCTCAGAGAGAAGGTCATGTGGAAAGAATATTTTTTTCCTTATTTATACCCTTGTTTTCCAGCACTTTGACTTTGTCACAACTTTTTGTTTAAGCACTCTTAGGATACTGCCCAGTTTGCTCTTGGCTTGTTTGTTTTTTTGGGTGGTTGTTTGGGGTTTGGGTTTTTTTTGTAATTTCAACACTGAAAAATATGTTTTCTGCTTTCTGTGACTTTCTTCAGAGTTCCAGATATTTTAAGAACTTAGTGCACAGACTGTCTTTTTGCCATTTCATACATGCTGGCTAGTTATTCCTCTCCCAGAAATCTAATGGATACCAGTGTAGATTTGGGAATTGAATGTATCTCCTATTTCTTACTTAATATCAACATTAAGTACTTTCAAATGTTAACAACTCTGATATTTAAAGAGGCTGAAATTGAATAAGATATTTAAAGAGAAATTGTTTGATTATCTGCAATGTATTGCAAACTAGTCTGCTAGCCAGCTTGTTTTCAGCTGGATGTACAAGAAGTTGCCATCCTTTTGGAATCATCTTATCCTTCTAGATTCTTCTAATTTAGTCTGAAATTTATTATCCTCTTTGTTGACTGATATTAGAGCTAAGGAAGACAATTTATTGGAAGTCTTGGTTCTTTTCTTGCCTGTTATTAACTTGTGGAATACTCCCAGTCAAGACTGAATTTGATTGTATTTGAAAGTACAGCCCAATGGAAGTGCTTCTTCGAGCAAATGTTGGAGGCAGTAGGTTAGTTTTTTAGCACTTGAAACTCCTCAGATTTGACTGAGTGAGAATGAGGTGAATAAGCAGGAAAGGCAAACCGGGGAAAGTGAGGTACTGACTGACAATTCAAAATTGTGATGAAACTGTCTTGGTCAGACAAAACATAGATGAAGAGGAATAGTCATTAAGAGAGAAGAAACAGGACAGGCTATACTTACTGGTCCTGACTTACCTCATATATTTTGAAGTGAAACAGCAGCAGATCCACTGATGTCAGTAATTTGTTTTAGCACCAAATCAGTTTATGGGGACAAGTACCTCCAGGATGAGAGTAAATACACCAATTCTCTTTCTTTTAAGTGAGCACATTATTTTTCAATAAATTCTCCATACTTTGAAGAATCAGATCTTAAATATAGAGTAATTTGAAACTTCCAAGCAATGCCAGCCTGTACTTAGTATGATTTAGTTAAAGGGACATTACGTAGGTAGGCACCTGACCTGGTGGTTAGAGAGAGTCACGTGTTGTGTTCTCACTATCCACAGCAATAAGACTTAGTTTGAGCTAGTTCTTCAAAGGACTTATTTCAGAAACAAGAGAAGTTTGAGAACTAATAGACATCTCTATAAGGATGCCAGGAAGAGTTTGGACCCAAGTGCAAATTCAGTAGTTCTACTGGTCTAGGCTTTAGACAAGAGATAAACCCTGTGCTTTGAGGCTCCTGGTCTGAATCTTTGGAAGGTGGGTGGCCTAGGAAGTGTTATTAATAGGTGAAATGCTGAAAGGTTTTTTTTATGTTCCCATTGAATTTTGGACCTTAGCATCTTTAAGGGTCTGGCCAGTTATTAGCTAATTTGCATGTATAAATGCCTATTTTCTAAAATGCAAATAGATGGCTTTCTTATGCGTATATAATCTCCTTATTAATGAAAGCACAGAACTCAAAAAATGCTTTGAAAGGTTAAAGTTGGTCCAGACAAAGGAGAAACTTTGAATCACTAACTTCAGACCGGAGACATGCTCTGAGGGAGAGGGATTTCACTGTATAATTTATAGGCAGGAAAAGGAAAAGAGATGCTAAAAAAGCAATAAGAAATCTTGGCTAAGTTCCTGCTGAAAACTTTGAAACTATACTCCCTGTCTTCATATTGCAAAACAAAACCAACCTAACCATTTAACAGATGATCCCCTTGCTATATAAAGTTGCCATTTTGGCTCATGTATTTGGCTTGGAGATGGGAACAGCTGGAGCAAAGCAAACAGAAAAAACCCAGAGTGCCCTCCTCTTCTCTTTGCTCACGGGCACTGAGCTTTAATTAACTTCATCATCCTCTTATTAAAATCAAACTCTTCTAATCGGGCTACCCCTCTTCCCCTGACTTTTTATTCATACTGTGTAGATTCCAAGGAATTATTCTCTTGGAGACTAAAATTACCTGGATATCTCTCAAAGCATTCCTACTGTCCTTCAGACTAAGATTGATTCTGAGAAAGCCAATACTGAGATTCCATAAAGAAGCAAAGTCTTAAAAAGTTGTCTTGAATGGAAATGCTGTTTTTCATCTTTAGATAATACTCCTCTGTTAATTATATGGGAACATTATTTACAGTGTCTATGGGCCAAGGAATAGTAGTTTGGGAGCACAGAAGAGCATGAGAGACAAAAGCAAACCACAAATTTATCTCCATCAGTAGTAATATATTCTGTGAAGGGAAGCACCGTTTCTCCCAGGCTGTGTTAGTGATATGCTTGCAAAGACCTCAGGCATACCTGTGGGTGATATGTGCTACTGTTCCATGCTTTATTGCTCTCAAAGGGAGGACGCCCAAAAGAGACCTCCAGATATTCTATTACTACATCTACATCCAAACAAAACCTGCCAGGTATTAAAGGACATTATGAGCAGCATTGACCATTTGCGCTGAGATTTATACAGACAGTATGAGCTCTCAAATCCCAAATTGACATACAAGTTACCAATCATCCGCAGGGTGATAAGCTCAGTAGATATGCATATTTCTGTGTCATGGGGGAATACAGAAAGGAAATAGTCACATTTGTTATTTGTATTTATTGCTTAGAATTTCTTCTACTCCTTTTTACTGCATGAATACAAATTCCCTGTTTGTGGTCTTCTAGCTGCAAGTAAGCACTGTTCATTCTCCTCTTGTATTTCCTCACCTTTTTAGGCTTTACTTTATTTGGGAAAAACAGTGTTTCAGCACTAAAATTCTGTCAAGTCTGTGCCTTTCATGACTTCTGCTCCTTCTTACCTGAGCATTAGTTGGTCTCTAGCTGAGATTTATATGACATGTCAGGATCAGAATTAAAAAGGAAACCTTCACCTTTCCTGAGTGATGCTTCCTCTATGGATACCTCATGCCTGACTGTCTACATGACGCTAATCTGATAAACCATGACCTTTAAAAATAAGCTTTGGCATAATTCCGTGCAGGATAAAAATTTAAATGAGAAGAAACTATTCTGATTTTAAAGCTGTTGATGTAAAAGAAAATAAACCATAGGAAGGTTTAGTACTGTAAAAAAAATTGGACTTGGGCAGAAATTCTCTGACATACCCTCATGTGCAAATCTTTTTCAAATATCTGCAAGGGAGCACCCCCTGTGCATTTTCTTCTATTTCAAATATGTCAGCAGAAGTAGCAGAGAATTTTTTAGAGAACTGGCTTCCACTCCTCTGCCTGTAAAACCGGGTGCCTTCATTTTCTGATCCAAGTTTTTCAACATCATTGACTCTCAGGACACCTGTGAGTATTTAGCACTATGGAATAAAATTCACACCATTTAGGTTTGCATTTAGTCTTCCCACAGATACCAGTACCTGATGCATTTTGATGTGCTGTGTATTATCCAACTGTTAAGAATCAGAGTGTCAGCTCCTGTCAGTTCCCTGTGATCCTTGGGAAGTACTGTGAAGCTCATCTCTTACTTGATTATAAATACCTCATGCTAAAGACTGATCCCATATGTTTTGGTGCTGTCTGACCCACTTGCTTCCAGGAATGTTTCAGCTGGCTGACAAGCCTTTTATTTCCATATTTATAAGGCACATTCTCAAGACGTTCTCTTTTTTATGTAAGTGTGCCTTGGTGTTCATTTACCAATTTTTGCATAAGAAAATGTGCTATGTTGCTTTTGTACCAATCAAGCCATTACATTCTTATATGAAATTGAACTATGAAATGTAACTGATCTCCCCTCCTTTTTAATAACTTGTTGTCCTGGGTTCAGCAGTAGCAGTCATTTTTCTCCTTTTCAGTAGCTGGTGCAGTGCTATGGTTTTGACTTTCGGCCTGGGAACAGCACTGATAACACCGACGTTTTTAGCTGCTGCTTAGTAATGTTTAGTCTGACCAAGGACTTTCTGAGCCTCATGTTCTACCAGGGAGGAGGGGAAGCCAGGAGGAAGAAGAGACAGGACATCAGACCCAAACTGACCAAAGAGGTATTCCATACCACAGCATGTCATGCCCAGTATATAAACTGGGGGCAGTCATCCAGAAAGGGTAGATCACATCTCGGTTCGGCTAGGTATTGGTCAGTGGGTGGTGAGCGGTTGTATTCTGTTCCCTTGTTATTTCCCTTATCATCATTGTTATTGGTGGTAGCAGTAGTGGTTTGTGTTATACCTTGGTTACTGGACTGTTCTTATCTCAGCCCGTGGGAGTTACATTCTTTCAATTCTCTTCCCCATCCCTCCAGGAGTGGGGGGGGGGGGGGGGGGGGAGGAAGTGGGAGGAGTGACAGAGAGACTAACCCTAACCCTGACAAGGCTTAAACCACAACACTTGTATTTTGACACAATACTCAAGTTTACAGTTTTGTAGGAATTGTTAGAGAATGGAACAACATAACTCCCACTTGAGGTAGGAAAAGGAGTGGAGACCTAACACTTTTTCTAAATGGGACCCCTTTGAATGTTTTTTTAAGCTCCTGTAAACTAGAGTTAGACCTGTACTAGCTTGGTTCTTTGCATGTACTTCAGCTTAGTTAAAATCATGTGCATTTGACAAATCTCTATAAAACCAAACACTGTCAGGTAACAATTGTACAAATATTTGTTAAACAGAATTAATATTAATAGAATTTTTTATCCATCTTTTGGAAGGGACACTAGTAAAGTCTCAAAAACACACAGAAAGCAACTTTTTTTTGATAGCAGCTTACAGAGTTTTAGTGTATGCCAATGGGAACATGGTGCTTGCATGCGCATTACATTCTGTAATGGTCCTTTGTACAGGATCACGTATCATCTGGTACATACCATTGGCAAATCCTTCCTTGGTCTGTAGAAGACAAGTCAGTTATTTCATTAACTTGGAAGATAGAAGATGTATGCTTTCCATTTGGTCTTCAACCTCTTCCTGTTTTGTCTCTATTCCTTTTGTGTTGGGGATGTCATAAAGGCTATTCAGACAGTAGAGGAGACACTTGGTCTGGAATAGACGCAGTATGTATATGTTTAGAAACAGCATGTTTAGAATCATGACAGGCAAAGCACATACATGTTTGTTATTAGACCTGACTGAAAGACTCTCAAAATCAAATGAGAACATGGTCTTCAAAAAAATAGAACATACATTTCAAAGCAAATCCTGATTCTGTAATGATGTCTCCCTGATTGGCATAAATTATGGTTTGAAGTGATAAAATTTGGAAAAAAATAATCCAAAACAAAATAGTTCTGAAGTGTCAAAACTACTTGTTTAATTACTAAATCTTAATAGTTTATACTTCTGAGGTAACAACTATTTTAAACACATATACTTTTGTCAAAAAAAATTCAGAAGAGAGCCAAATGAAAAAATCAAAATCAAGTACCACATTTTGCATTTTGACATCAAATCACTTCAAAATTCTTTCAATAAAAAGAATTACATCAAAATCAAAACATTCTATGACAGACAAGACAGCATTTTACCAGTGAAATACTATTGAACTGTTTCTGGTTAGCACTGGTATGCAGTTTCACTTCAGTTCCAACAACAGCATGATAGGTGATTTATCTCAGTTTTGTTCCTCTGTAGCATAATATCACAATCTCTCTCCTACCCTTAAAAAAAAACCCAAACACACAAAACCCCCACATCAGAAAAAATCAACAACACCCAAAACTAAACCAAAACCAAACAAAAAACCCCCCCAGCATCCTACCCCACTTTCCCACCGGCAAACTTCTATCTCTCATTTAAGATATGGTTCCTGGAATTAAGGACTGAGATTTTCTCTTCCATGCTGTGTCAGTAACTTCTTTAACTCCTCAAATAGTACCTGACTTTTGGAAATAGCATAGACTGAGTTTGTTAATGTTTGCAAGGCAGACTAAGGCATCAAATAGCAATCACTTTCTAAAGTATTATCTTTGACCTGATTCAAAGTTAGAGCAGAGGTTAGAACAGAGTGGAAAGAGAAAAAGCAATGTCAGTAATACAGTTTTCAGAGAAAATGCAGGGTTTGCTTGTAGGATAAGTCATGGAAATTGAAATAAACTGAAGGATTAAGTAGTTGCTGTAGAGAATTATTTTTGTGCTATGAACACTTTTAATATCTTTTTATTAAGTAAAAAAAATCACAACACTTTTTATCTGTCTGCTGCAATAATCCTTTGTCTTCTTAATTAGCTGTTTGGAAAACGCAGAACATATCATATGACAGAAGCTGGTGCAAAAGCAACCAGTGAAACTGAGAAAGCTGTTGTTTCAGATGCAGCCTCTATTGACTGTAGTTTGAGACTTACCCAGAGACACCTTTGGCACTTTGCTCCCTTTTATTTAAGTATCAGTGTCACACATACTGATTGCTGAAAATTACCGCACTAAGTCTGAACACAACCTGACCTTAAATTACTATTTGGTGCAGCTGGGGGAAGGGAAGTTGTGGTGATTGTGTTATAGTTTACATTTCCCCTACTCCTGAGCTAGTCAAGGAAGAAAAATCACTCTTCAGGGAAAATAATTTCTGATTTAGAGATCAGCTAGAGTAGCCTGTGGGTGAAAGATAACAGAATTTGCAGCCCCTTCATACTTTTACTAACTGCCCCAGCTCAGACCATCACTCATGTTCTCTATCAGAAATTCGCAGTATGGGAAATCTGTACCAGCTCTTTTCTGTTGTACCTAACACTTTTGTGTTGTTCAAGTTGTAAGCCCTAAGAGTCTTGTCAGGTATGAAACTCAGTCTTATGTCTATACTGCAAGTGAAGATGTAATTACAAAGTGGGTAGGATTTTCCAGTCCATTCTATCCTGACTCTCAAGATCTGTACAGAAGCCATACCTCCTGGGACAACCAGCTTTGAAGTGTTTGACCATCAGTCTATTTAATAATTTCACTTACAGCTGCATCATTTAGCAACTAAGTATGTTTTTTCTTTGACAATATAGTTTGTGTACCTTTATAGGGCTGACTTCTTAATGAATAAAATAAATGTTTTAGAACTTTATGAGTCATGGGGCCAACAATTTACTTTTGCAGTGTGGAAGTGTGGGCGTATTACTGAAAGCAATTCATTCTTTGGATTTGGCACAAAGTGAGCTGATTTGATTTGTTTCTATTGCTGCATGCTACAGGCAAAGAATAAAATTGAAAAAAAGAACATATTGCGCCTGGGATGGGATAATGTGTTTAAAGAAGAGGCCAACCCCTCATTTGATTAAAGCTGACACAGTTCCAAGCAGGTGTTACCTCAAAAATGGGAAGTTATCATGATTTGCTGCTTCTTACTCTCTTCTAAATAAAACAAAACAAAACAAAGAAAAATAATATTATCATCTAAATATAATTTTTTTTTATTTGTTTGTGGGGTTGGGTTTTTTGTTTGCACTCAAAGGCTGCCAAAATACAGTTGCCTAGGAAATGTCAGTCTAATTAAAATTTTAAGTCTAAACCTGTTGAGATCTGCTGGGGGAGAGAACTGTTTCTAGAAGACCCCTACAACAGCAAATGGTGACTCTTTCATGATGTTATAAGACTTAATGAAACTGAATTTGGGTGGATAGTATGGGACTTTCTCCCTGCTCAACTGAAACCTACGATTTCTTTGCCACTCTAAAGCATCATGATCTAGAATTGTGAAAGAGACAAAGAGGTTTGGAAAATAAAAATAACTTTACTTGCTTGGATGAATTTTTAAAACACTTCTAGACTTGTGTCTAAGACAAGGCCACTTGTCAGAAATCTAAAACTAGTGGAACAAATATGGTGACAGGCAGGAGTATTCCTGAGAATAACTGTGAACAGGAACCCAAAACCTTTAAGGTATGAAGACAGCTGGAAGATGCCTTTTCTTTGTGGCTTTATTGTTTTGAATGACGTTGAAAAGTCTAGCTTAGCCCATTTAACAGTCCATTATTGTCAAAATTATTATTATGACAGTAATTTCTCAAGTGTGGACAAGGTGTGCAGGAACAGATGGTGTGCATCTCAAAATTCTTACAAGCTAAGTGTGAATATGCTGTTGTAATTCATGTCAATAATAAGCCACAATCTTTTTAGAGCCATGACTAGCACCTGTTATTGAGTGTACTGCTTAATTCTGCCTGGAATTCAAGCCTTCACCTATTACTAGTCCAGAACACAAGCAAACTTTTGTCGGCACAATTTGATGAGTTGAGCTAATGAAAAGGACTTCAAAACTTTCAGAGCAAACCCAACAGTTTCCCCAATCCATGGCCAAGCTTCACCAACAAATGAAAAAAACTCATAGGAGAGTTTCAGAACCTGTCTGGATCTTTTGGAAGCTGATGAGTTGCTCCAGAAAGTCCCCTTCTGCTTCCTGTTCCCCTTCTTTCCCTTTCTCTGCCCCTTCCATGCACTTTTTCTTTTTTTAAATTTTTATAATTTTTTTTTAATCCAAAGCAGTATAATGACATCTAATGCTTTTTGAAGGCAGCCTACTTTGGATTCATGTCACTTCTGAGCAGAGACCCGGAAGGGTGGGGGTGCACTGCTTTGGTCGGGCTGGGTATAGATGGTGAGCGATTGTATTCTTTCCTTGTATTTGCCTTGTCATTATTATTATTGGTGGTAGCAGTAGTGGTCTTGTGTTATACTTTAGTTACTAAACTGTTCTTATCTCAACCTGTAGGAGTTGCATTCTTTCAATTCTCCTTCCCATCCCCCCTGGAGCTGGGGGGAGGAAAGGGGGGAGTGAGAGAGCGACTGCGTGAGTTATAGAGGCTTAAACCACGACACATTCAAAACAGTATCAAACCTATAATCAGGCTGGCAAAAGTTAAGTAGCTCTGTATACTTAATACTCTTCTCTCCTGCAAATCCTATTTCAGTTAGAGATTCACTTTGTAGCATAATTTGCTTTGTTTCTTTGAGCCTCAGCTTCTTCTCTGGTAAATGGGCCAGATTTATTTTTCATGTGTTCTAAGAGGTATTATTTAAAAATAAGCTTTTCAAAAACAAAAACCAAAATGTGGCAGTTGTTTCCATACTGGCAGGAAAAGAGAGAGAGAGGGCTGAGATCCTTTAGTTTTTCTTTCACTCTCTGCTGATGCAGGGTGAGTTGCCACATGTCATGGATTGACTGTGATTCAGAAGAGGTCTCAGTTGACACCATAAAACTGAAAAAAAACCCCCACCAAAACCCTTCTGAGTTTGATCCAGGAATTGCTGCACCAAATTCTATGGCATATATTATGCAGGGAATTAGATGAATCGTAGAGTCATATCAGAGAATCATAGAATAGTTTGGGTTGGAGACGAACTTAAAGATCATCCAGTTCCAAGCCTACTGCCACAGGCAGGGACATTTTCCACTAGACCAGGTTGCTCAAGCCTCCGTCCAACCTGGCACTGAACACTTTCAGGAATGGAGCCTGAATAATCATGTTAGTTCTGTTTGACATAAATGCACAGTTCAGATATCCTTGGATTTCGATTTTATATACTCTTTTGTGCTCTATAACGCTATTGATTTTCCCACTGAAAAATATCTGTTGGTGAGGACCAGCTCAAGAATAGCACCGCTCCTTGTCGGCTCCTCTGTAACTTGCAGAAGGAAGCTGTCTTCCACACAATCGAGGAGCTTCCTGGATTGCTTGTGCCGGGCCGTACCATCCTTCCAACAGATATCAAGGTGATTGAAGTCCCTCATGAGAACAAGGGCTGTGAGCGTGAGGCTGTTCCTATCTGTCTATAGAGCGCTTCATCCACTGAGTCCTCTTGGTCAGGTGGTCTGTAACAGTTCCCCACAATAATGTCTCCCATCGCTGTTCTCCCTTTAACCCTGACCCACAAACTCTCTGTCAACTGCTCACCTGTCCCCAGGCACAGTTCCACGCACTCCAGCCTATCCCTAACATAAATAGAAACTCCCCTTCCCCAACTACCAGGCCTGTCTTTCCTAAAGAGCCTGTAACCTTGCATTCCAACACACCAGTCATAGCAGCCATCCCACCATGTTTCTGTGATGTCTATGATATCATATGCATGTAGATGTGCACACATCTCTAATTCCTCCTGTTTGTTCCCCATGCTGCAGGCATTTGTATAGAGACATCTGAGCCAAGCTAAAATTGAAGCTGGCTCATTGGCTGGAGAAGCTGCAATATCTCTACATTGCTCTGAACATTTACAAGAGGTGCTGGCCAGTGACTGGGTGTGTTGGGATGGAATGATGCCCCCCTCTCCCAACACATTGAGTTGAAAGCATCCTTGACCAGTCTGGCAAGCCTCCTCCCAAATCCACTCTTCCCTTTCTTTCTTAGACCAGCTCCACCAGCCTCCAGGAGACCTGGTCTACTAAATTGAGTCCCATGTTCAAGGTACACAAACCCCTGACTATAGCACCACCCTTCTAACCACTTATTAACCTGGCCAATCCTCCTAGACTTTTTAAGGTCCTGCCCTGTATCCTGGAGAATTGACGAAAAGACAATCTGAGCTCCAGAGCTCCTAACCACCTCTCCCAGAGCTCTGTCGTCCTTCTTTATGTTCTCCTGGCTACTGCTGTCTATATCAGTAGCACCCACATGGATCACTAGAAGTGGGTAATAGTCAGTGGGACCGACTAGAGCAGGCAGCTTCTCTACAACATCCCTGATCTGAGCCCCTGGTAGGCAACACACCCCTCTTGAGTCTGGGTCAGATGGGTGCCTCTGTTCCTTTCAGAGTAGAGTCCCCTACTACTACAGCCCGCCGCTTTTTCCTGGCAGCACCAGTAGAGATCTTCTTTACCAGTGTATCAGCCAGTTGTTCCTGGTGGGAGTGTGGTTCCTCATCAACCCCCTACAGGACTGCAAAGTGGTTCTGGGTGGGGACAACAGATTCAGGAGGAAGCCCCTTGCTTTTAATTGTCCTCTTCCTCCTTTTCTTGTTTTTTTCTGTTACCTTTTCCCAGCTTCCTGGGTTAGCGACCTCCTTTCCCGCATGAGCAACAGTAGACACTTGAGGCCCCTGCACAGTCTGGTCCTGGAGCAAGCAGTGCTGCTTCCCCTCAGCTTCCCTGACACCTTTCAGCCTAGTAGCAGCATCCCGCAGCTCAGCCACCTGCTGCAGGAGGACCTCCACCAGGTAGCACAGAGTGCAGCCCTGCCCATTGCACACCCTCTCCTCAGGAGATCAGTGCAGGCACCCTCTACACCCCAAGCTCTGCACTGCAGCCTCCCCTCTCATTGGCTCTGTCTGGGTGCCTACACTGGCCACCGTCGGGGCAGCCAGAGCAGAGCTCCCAGACCGGAATCTGGTCATACGACAAGTGCTCACTGTTCCGCTCACCATCCTGCTCGCCTGCCCGCACGAACTGCCACGCAAAAAACTGCCTCGAACCTGCCCTGTTTGCCGCTCCCCTGGTCACTCGCTCTCCCTGGGGCAGGTTTTTCACCACTCAGGGCTGGTACCGCTCCTCCTGGCGCCGCCCCCTCTGAGTCAGCTCCTTGTATCCGCTGAGCTGCCGGCTCCTGGGCAAGCCCTGTCGAGGACCTGAGGCTCCTCTGTGCCTGTTGCTGCTCCGAGTTGAAGCTCCTGGATGCCGAGCCTCCCCCCCGATCAGGTGCCTCTACATGCTCAGAACAAAGAGCATCTGTTTGCATCTCTTGGTCATGCAACCTTGGGGAAATGAAAGCTAAGGAAGTTTCTTTAAATAGAGACTCTATTCTGTTAAGAAAGTGTCTTCTTTAATAGGCAAGAACTAGAATAACAGAATATAAATTCTTTGTTTCCAAAGTTTCTTCCAAAGTCTGCATAAAGGCTTGGAAAATCTTCTGAAAACATCATAAAATTTTCATTTCAGAAAGATTAAACCTGGTATCCCAGGGCATCCTATTTTAGATACTTTAAGCAATGTGGTACCTAAGCATCCAACTGTGGAGAGGGAAGGTGAAGAATACCACAAACAGGTGAAGATTCTTTGACTTGGTATCTTTTTAAGTGAAAATACTGGGTGTTCTTGAATGTCAAAATGGAATCTATCTCACCTTTTTTGTGCTTTTTGGTTCTGAAATTAATGCTTTGTTACTATTGCCTTTGCAAGAAAATTCAGGTTTGTGTATTGGTGGACTTCTATATGGGCCTGTAGCATTTTCATTGCTGGTACTTCTCCCACGGAGGAATACATTAGTAACAGTGGATCCAGGCTTCTGGCAAGATGTAATTCGGTTTGTCTGAGGATAATTTTACTCTTTAAAAATTCTTATTGAAAGAATTAGCATCATAATATATAAGAAATGACAAAAATACATTAAAGACGCTGTTCACTTGAGGATGTTCTTGAATGTCCTGTGTTTTTTTTGCAGTTCAACCATTTGATTTATGTCATCTTGCAATTCAGCAGGAACCATACTGCTTTCTTGTCATATGAGTCATGTACTGGGCTTTCACTTTATGATCACTAAACTGTAATTCATTTCAGATGTAAATGATTGTAGAAAGTACATTTTAATATTTTCTTTTTGTACAAGCATTCAGATATTAATGCTAGAGAATCTCAATCATGGCAGTCTTTATGGGGAATTATCACAGAAGACAAGTGTATTGGTATGAACATAGAGGCACTACACTGAATATCATGATTCTCCAAAAACCTTCCAGTTACATCCTAAAATCTTTAAGCACTTCAGGTTTTGCCAGCATAATTTTCTGACATAAAGGCTTTTTTTATTGGAATGGGTAATAGATTTAGGTTTTATCTTCTTAATCTTCAGTGGTCTGTTAAACTTTATAAGTTATTCTACCTTTTTTTGTCTGACCCAACTGTTTTATACAGAATGGTATAGATTCAGCAAGAGATATTGAGAGGTCATGCATTTCCTTGGCTCCTTTTCCTGTCCTCAGACTCCTTACTCAGCTTCAAGAAGAATACATGGTTTAGTAATAGGGCACTTCCTGAGCTGTGGAAGGACCTAACTTCATAAACCTCAGCCAGAGAATTTTAGACATCCAGGGATGCTTAAAATGGCAATCAAGTTGTCTAGCCTAAAATTTAATCTTACCACCAGATATTTGTTGAAATTTACCTTTTCGTCCTTTCAAAGACCCACAGAACAGCTTTTCTTAAATAATTCAGTTTCTTGGTGAAAATAGTAAAACCAAAATAATAATCTGTCAGCACAGGTCATTGTGACCAGCTGTTTACATTGACTGTGTAGTCAGTTTGATTCAACAATTTCCTCATCCTGATTTGAAGGAGAGACTGCTACTGTGCAGAGAAGCGTCTTAATCCTAAAGCGCTGCAGTGTGATGGGTTATTAGACACTCTGATGTTAAGTGCTCTGAACCTTTCCTTAAAACTCCTGTACTGGAAATACCTAACTTTTCACTGAAACAGGACTCAAACCACCTGTGATCCTAACTACTGGTCTGCTCAGTCATTTATACACTGCCATTAGCACAGCACTTGATATTATTGATATTAAATGGGAAGGTTTCAGTTAGATGAAAGGAGAAAGTGGTACTTCAAACTTCGTAGGGTGGTATATAGGGCACTTTCCTCTATGGTGGATGTTGTTGATTTCTCATTTAAAGTTAAGGACTGGATTTAGACACTGGGGTCCATAAGAGAGTTTGCAGCTCTCAAACACAGGTCAGGGAAAATACTACCTTTCAGTCAGGTTTTAAAACCTCTTTGAGATTCAGCTTCTAAATAACTTCTTCCCTAATAACTTTCCTCAGCTGAGTTCTGCCTTTCCTCAGCTGAGCTATCAACTTCCTTGAATTAAATTTCAGGTATCTTTCTTTCCCTGTGTATTTAAGGTTTTTTGCTCTGATCTGCACCTGAATGGCAAGCCATCTACAAACTACTGTTGGAGGAGTAAAAGTAAATATTGTTTCACAGAGATTCCCCTGCGGAAATCTTGGGGTGCTTTTATTAGTGATGTCGTGGTTTAAGCCTCTGTAACTCACGCAGTCACTCTCTCACTCACTCCCCTCTCTTTCTTCCCCCCGCTCCAGGGTGGATGGGGAGGAGAATTGAAAGAATGCAACTCCCACAGGTTGAGATAAGAACAGTTTAGTAACTAAGGTGTAACCCAAACCACTTCTGCTACCACCAGTAATAATAATAAGAGAAATACAAGGAAAGAATACAATCGCTCACCACTTATACCCAGCCAGACCAAGCAATGCATCCCCCACCCTTCCGGGTCTCTGCTCTCCGTTTTCACATGCCGGGCATGACGTGCTGTGGCATGGAATACCTCTTTGGTCAGTTTGGGTCAGGTGCCCTGCCTCTGCTTCCTCCCGGCTTCCCCTCCTCCCTGGCAGAGCACGAGACTCAGAAAGTCCTTGATTAGACCAAAACACCACTAAGCAGTAACTGAAACACTGGTGTTATCAGCGCTGTTCCCAGGCCGAAAGTCAAAACACAGCACTGTACCAGCTACCATGAAGGAGAAAAATGACTGCTACTGCTGAACCCAGGACAGTATCCACCCCTTATTCCATACCATTCACATCATGCTCACATCACACATTTTCAATACACCATCACATGTGTATATATACATCCACACACACACATAGAGGGAGAGAGATCATCCCTTAGTGCATGGACCAATCCCTATAAAGCTGCTGAGTCCATCCAGTCCCTGATGTCAGGCTCCATCTCTTGTAACAGTCTTTCAGACCAGGAGAGGCTGTGTGAAGTGTTCACGCTTGTGAATAACTTGGGCAATAGTGTCTATTGCTAAGTCCACCCCTCGATCATGAGTCCATTTGTATGTTGCATCTCTGCCCTGATGGCCTGAAGTGTCATGGGCACACCAGGCTCAAAATAATTCACCCTCCCCTCCAGCAGTTTCTGCAGGTTGTTGCTGGGGACTCCATACAGCTGCCTTCCATCTCCGACGCTTCCAAAGCACAAGAGGGGCCCAGTGGATTAGATACTCGCCCCTACTGTCCCACACACCCTGCCACTCATGACTGTCCAGCCTCAGGAAAAATCTCTTGGTCATCCTACATCGTTGTCTAACCCCAGACAAGGCCCACACTTGACTCTGCTTAACTCTGGGGATCGGACAAAATGGTTGTGGGTGAAACACACTCTGTATGCTGATCCCCATCACAATCAGCAGGCAGGTCTCATGGGTACCCAAAGGCCATTCAAACCCTTCAGAGCTCTCAAACGAGGCTGCTGTACTTGTCACTGGGGCTGGTGTAGCTGCTGTGCTTGACGGCTCTCTCACCAGCAGCCGCTCTTCGTGTGAGTCCAGATCTTCCTCCTCTGCCTTGCTGGGAAGTGCTGCGTGGTCTCCTGCATCCTTCTGGGTCTTGGGCTCACAGGGCTCTGCGGGTGGCTGCTGGGAAATGCTCTCGGCTGCCGCGGGGCTGGGCTCGGCTTCGGGGCTTGGCTCCTCCGCAGCCTCCTCCTGCTGCTTGGCAGCCACTGGTCTGAGCTCGGTGGGGAGGCTCACCTCCTCTGCCACCTCCTTCATGGCCTCTTGATCCCCAGGGCCGCTCTCCCGGACTGGTTCGGCCGCCGGCGGCTCCTTGGGCCACCCCCCCTTGGCTTCCCACAGCCTCGTGAAGACAGAGGTGAGGACGAGGGCCAGGACAGTGAAGAGCAGCCAAACTGCCAGGTACAAGTCCACGTCCATGTCTGCCCCCCGCTGTTTCTGGAGCCCGCCCATATTACAAGCCATTCCAATAAAGTACAGCGAAACAAGAACCTTAACCCAAAATCCATATCTGAAAAATGCTAAGATAACAAATACTGGCTGTCGGTAAGGTACAACAGGCTGAAACCATGAACTCAAGAGAATCAAGAGCAACAACTCTGAGAGCCAATAAATCAGCACTGTGACGAGTGGCTATTAATCCTGTCGTTATCTCAACCTTTTGTGCCCCACGTTGGGCACCAAAAAGAACTGTTGTGGTTTAAGCCTCTGTAACTCACGCAGTCACTCTCTCACTCACTCCCCTCTCTTTCTTCCCCCCGCTCCCGGGTGGATGGGGAGGAGAATCAAAAGAATGCAACTCCCACAGGTTGAGATAAGAACAGTTTAGTAACTAAAGTATAACACAAGACCATTCCTGCTACCACCAATAATAATAATGACAAGAGAAATACAAGGGAAAAGAGTACAATCGCTCACCACCTATACGCAGCCAGACCAAGCAGTGCACCCCCACCCTTCCGGGTCTCTCCTCTCTGTCTTTTTCATCCTGGGCATGACGTGCTGTGGCATGGAATACCTCTTTGGTCAGTTTGTGTCAGGTGTTTTGTCTCTGCTTCCTCCCAGCTTCCCCTCCTCCCTGGAGCAGCATGAGACTCAGAAATTCCTTGGTCAGACCAAAACATCACTAAGCAGTAACTGAAACACTGGTGTTATCAGCGCAGCTCCCAGGCCGAAAGTCAAAACACAGCACTGCACCATCTACCAAGAAGGAGAAAAAGTGACTGCTACTGCTGAACCCAGGACAGGTGACTATAGTATGATCCCTCAACTGTGACCACATTGTCATGGTGTTTCATTGTTTTTAGTTTCAGGAATCCCATGAGATGCAGTAGTATGGAAAGATTCACTGGAAAATGTGGAAGGCTCTATTCCATCACCTCCATATTTCCACATTGTTTCACAATAAAGGATAAAGCATTACAATGTTTCATGCTATTACATTGTCGTATTTTCACTGGTGCTATCATTGCACAGTTCATAAATTCTTGCAATGAAAAAAGTCTACTAAATTGTCTATGCAGACAATGTTGAATTCAATGTATTACTTTCCATTTTATCTCAATTAGCAGCAGCTAAATGGTTGGAACCAATTCTGCATCTTCATTTGTGCTGCGTAATAGCCTGATTTATATCAGTAGCACCAGCACAAAATTTTAGCTAACTGGGATTTCAGTAGCTAAAAATCATTTCATTGTCCTAGCAAAACAAACGCGTATATGAGCTTTTAAGTAAAACCATAAGAGTTTGAAGTGATGCTTAGTTTATCAAATAGCAAAACTATTTTCTATTACAATTCACCATTCATAATGATACAGAAAACACTAATATATTCTTTTGGGAGGGGATGCCTGTAGCCAAAATAGTGATAGGAATGTTGTAAACACTGTGTAGAAACTCACCTGATAGTGGCTTTGTAATAAAACTGTTTATTATATAATTCTGCTGTACTGTGGAGGTGGAAACTTCTTGTGAGCAGAATTAATAAGATAGTTTTTGTTTTATTGCTACGGTATTGTCTAAAGGCTTATGATATGATGGAGCCTGGTTTTTACTGTCACTTGGCATTGTTAATTCCAGGCATTCTAGAATGATGAGTCATGCCCTTGAAAATTATGAGATAATGTTAAAAACAATAATTTTTAATACCATAATAATAATATGCCTTAGGACTTTATTATTTTACTTCAATTTTTTGAGATTAGACAGGATGACAGTCCAACATTATTCTGCCATCAAAAAAAAAACCCTTGCGTTATCAGGGTAAAAGGGTGATATATTCCCTGGCTGTGGGAGATGGGGGTTTTGAAGAAAATATCAAATTATTTGAGGTCTTTTTGATAATATGAGAAGTATAAGCATATACTTATCCATAACCTAGTGAATGTAGGATTGAGAAAACAGCATCTAAGGTGTGGTTGAAGTATGCAAGCAGGCAGGGTGAAGAAGGAGGAGAGTGAACCAAAGAGGACAAAACTCCCCGACTGTGTAAATGAGCAAGCTCTCACTGCAGCTAAAAGCGAGCAATCTGCATGCACCACAGTCTGACGTGCTCTGTGTACAACTCCTAGCATGTCGGATGCAAGGTTACAACTTGTGTAACCCTTTACCTGCTGTGTGCTTCCAGAAACAAGTCTAGAAAGTGTATCATAAAGCTCAGTCGCACCTTTGACCTTGGGCAAATAAGCAATTCAGTTGGATTGCTCCCCTTCTTGTTTCTGTGATTACAGGGAAGAGACCCATGCAGGAAGCAAAAGATGGTCCATATAAAAGAGAAATGTGCACATATGAAAGCCTTCTAAGAAATAGCAAATGTACTTTGTAGTAAGTTGAAAGAGCAAATGAGGTGAACAGGTATGTCTAAAGATAAAGAGGGAGAAATGAATCTGCAGCAATTAAAAAGAAAAAAAAAAAAAAAGGTGTTAGAAACCACAATTAGAATTCAGCACAGACACAGATGTCCAGCAAGGAACAGTTGCATATACTGTATGAAGCGTCCTTGAGGCATAGCTCAGAATAAAGTGACTGATGACTATAATAATGACCATTATTTCAGTTCTCCATGTCAGCATTCAGAACTGAAAACCCACTCCTGCTTAGAGCTACAGAGCACATTAATGAAAATGCAAAAGACAAAGTCAAGAATCTCATTTTACCTTGGGGAAGAGGCAGTTTAATACCTTTTACTTTTCAGAAGTGATAGAATTCCTCTAAAGTGATGACAGTGTTACAAGTTGATGACAATTTCAGTGAAAGTCAGATAATAAAGATAAAATTTTGCATGAGAAAACAATTAAAACTCCAACACGTGTAAAAGATCTTGGTACCAGAGCAAAATAATACATTGAATTCTCTCTGAATCCCAAGGGAGCACTTAGTCAGCCTTCCATAAACAGTAATGATAAGTGCATAGTGAAAATCCAGCACAATTGTTTGAAATCTGCACATGTCAGTGCTAGGTCAAAGAATAATGGTCATGAAAATCTGATCCACAGAGTTCTTAATTCACAATATTTGTCTGATTGGTTTTTCTTCTGCATTTACCACTTTATTTTGCTTACAGTGGAATGTATAAAAGTTAAAATTGAAAGGAAATCCCTTGAAGTTTCCATCTTGAAAACGAGTCCAAAATGTTGGATTTGTAGATTGGAAGAGAAACAACTTTGAGTAATTTATATATAATAAAACCAGGATTGCACCCATTTATCTACCACAGTAGGCCTCAGTTTGGTTTGGGAAAGATGAAGTTCTGCTAGGTCCATGCTGTTAGGTTGTCCTGCCACTAAAATACTGTGCTTCATCAGCATGAACATGACTGCAGTATCTCACCTGAACGGTGTGGGCTCAGTAAAACTTTTTCAAGAGTTTAAAAGTGTACCCAGCGCTGGTAGAGAAACCAATTAAGTTCCCATGGAAAATTTCTCATTAAATCTTTTCTGTAGCAGCAACTGCAACTTTTCCAATTTTTTTTTTTTTTTTTTGAAGAAAAAATTACATTATCATGTTGGCTTTCCACCTGTTTGTTGATCTGTTTGTCTGCTAAACCTTACCTAAGTGGTTGTCAAGTCTGTTGGCTGGTTTCAACTTTATTTCACAAGGAAGCAGAGGAGTCAAAGGTAATTGCATTCATATACGGTTTGTGAAAAACAGTGGGTGAGGAATGAGACACAAATTAGAGCTCCACAGATGGAAAGGCTGCAGTGTAAACTCAATGGTTAACTGTTCCATTTGTCTTGCCTCTGGCAAAATATTTCACACGAAGCTTGTAAGCTGATTGAGCATGTCCTCAGTCTATTAGAGGGCAGCTAGTATAAGTATTAGAGTGAGTAAGGATTGGAGAGGCTGTTCATCTTTGTATTGGGATGAGACTAACAAGGAACATGAAGGTATTTCAGAGAAAGGTAAGATTTTCAAGCTCATAAGGGTAAATGAAGGTACTGGGGTAATTGCTGACAGAGAGCACCAGGACATGAGAGTTGGTATCTCCTTAGTTCTACTTTTGGAACAATATAGTTTATTTTCCCCTGATTAAAAACCTTTTACAGTTTCCATTAAATGGGACTCAAATGCTGCTTTGCCATGATAGTCTTTTCTCCCTGATAAATTTCCTCTTGTGTACTAGCAGACTAATAAACACATTTA
Organism: Ara ararauna; assembly: GCA_028858755.1. Taxonomy (NCBI): domain Eukaryota; kingdom Metazoa; phylum Chordata; class Aves; order Psittaciformes; family Psittacidae; genus Ara; species Ara ararauna. Next base: position 105,133,862 of record CM054379.1, read on the forward strand.
GAATTTTTCAATGGACTGATGGGAATTAAAATATTTCTTTTTATCAACAAAATAAGGAAATGTTTACTTTTTGGGTACATCCACGATCAGACTACATCTCCCTGAACCACTAAAATGCCCCATATTGATATCTCATGCTGCTATTCTCCACTGGCAAAGCTCCAAATCCTGTGATAAAGTGTGTTTTCTCTAGCTGAACTGCTGTAACTCTTCACTGTAGTCTCATGACTTCAGTGACTATAGGAAAAGTAGTCACCATCTTGCCAACTAGCCTTTAAGAATAATTTTTTTATTCAGAAGCAAAGAAATAAAAATGCAAATGAAATCTGGAGGTAGCTTACAAATGATGATGATGCTTTCCCAAGAATAAATTATACTATGATTCAGTGAAAAAAACCCATAGGAATCCCAAACAATGGTACTGACACTAAAAATAAAATTAAAAAGAGGATATTAAAGCTGCAGAGAGAAATATGTGAACTCACTGGTATCTGCTTTATGGCTTCTACAAGTTTGAATCAGTAATATCTATGTTGGTATCACTGGAGTCTCATTCTGTGGACTTGGAGTGAGAGCAGAAATTGGCTCTGTAACATTTGTAGTTGGTTATATTAAAATACTTCCTCAGATGACAAATTTCCTGGTTAAATTTCCTTCTTCCCAGTCACCAGTGTGTAAGGATCCATGGGAATCTCAAAAGATTTATTAGAAGGCCAGTAACTATCTTAGCTAAATTTACCCACAGGTGTATCTCAGACACAATCTGTAGTTTCAGTCTTCTGTGACTTGTCTGAATGACAGTAGTGTAACAAACTCTGTAGGAAGTAGAGAAGTAGAGAACTAGAGCTATACACCTCTTTATTCTTATGTTTGTTTTTAATTAATTCTTTTGGCCTTTGTTTGGAATTTGACAAGATTTCAATGAATTCTTAGTGGGAAACTGAGGGAGGTTTGATTAAACTTCTTCCCAGACATAACTTCATTCTGCTTTAACATCTTCACATCTCTGCCCAATTCCCTCTAATGTTTCTGTTAAAAATACTGAGTCAAAAAAAGTAGCCCATCACGGAGATGCTGCCAGTGCTGACAAATAGCTGCCTGGCTGCATCGAAACCGTTGAAATTAATGACAGAGATGTGATGAATTCATTCATCTTGTCCATCCTGGCTGTCATAGGAGGCATTCAGTGCTCATACTGATAGACATGTTTGGATCAATAGATATAATTTAAAGTGCTTGGCACACTGCTTAGCTTAAAAGTTGGAACTCAAAGCAATGTGGGAAAATATTCCATAAATAGTCCATTCAAGAATAAACCAACTTTGAACTGGCTGAGGCAAATATTTTCTCAATCTTCTTTTCCATAAACATTTGCATGTGTAAGTTTTTGTTCCTACATTTTCACAAAAGGAAATTCAGAAGCATGCAAAGAGGTGTGATGGCATGACAAGGCTTAGTTACTTGAACGAGGCTGTTTCTGCTCTCCTGGGTTTGCAGTGGGAAGTGAGAAAGGGGTCTCTCCCTAGTTCTTCATATATGGGATGAAAGTGGGGTAAAAATTCTTATAGTGGGCTTTTTGTTCCTTTCCAAAGAATAGATAATTCTGACAAACCTCTGATGCTTCCACTCAGCCTCAGTCATAAACCAGATTGGGCTCAAAAGTTTATATATTTTTGGTAGAAGCATGTTTGCAACAGGTATTTACATTTTTTTTCTTTAAGTCGGAGCATGAAGTTAGGATGTGTTCACACCTGTGACATGTCTGCGGGTTCCTCTTGTTAAGTATCTTCCATCCTGCATCACAGAATGCAGGTTGCTGATCCTGATGAACAACGTAGGAAATTGTTGACGATGCAAAACTTGGTCAGAAGCTCTTATTTTCATATATGAATGGACTTAAAATAGGGGAGGTTGTAGTGACTGTCTCTGCCCAGGATTATGGGCAAGGGAGCCTGTTTTATTTTATTTGTATAACATATTTCTCAGAAATAACTTTGTGGCAATTGTATGTCTGCTCTGAACTCAGAACAGCCTCCTGTTCAGAGGGTAGTTTCCTGCCTCTAACCTCTTGGACACCTTTAAATTAAGTTCTAAAGTGAGAAAACTATTATTGCATTCAAAAAATCTATTGATAACCCCTTTCCATGTTGTTTGATCAAGTTCAGAGTGGAGGTGAAAAGGCACTGTTTGTCAGCACTACCAGTTTTAGCTAGAAGCGCTCTAGTCCCCTACCTATGTGTTGAATATTCACTGTGGCAGGTCCTCTCCCTTGACTGAGCTGCTTTTGAGCTCCCAAATTAACTCTGCTATGACTGAGGATTTTCCAGCAGAACAAAAGAAATAAGGATACCGGGAGATAATTAATTGAAGTCAGGTTCAGATCAGTAGATACAGAGGGAAAGAGGCTTAATAAGAAAGTAAATTCACTCCCAATTAGAGCAAATTATACTCACTTACTGGAATATTATATCTACCAATACTCATTCCCATTATTTCCTATTGATAGAATGTACTTGCAGCAGGAAATTATGATGTTGAGGTGCCCTGAGTACCTTCCCTCTTAAATAAGATGTGAAATTCAGTTGTCAGGAAAAGGTGGTATGGAGTCTATCCATTGAGCTAACGTGAAAATGTGCAAACAATATACTGAAAAAATGTGCACATTTAGAATACAGAGTTGTGAGCTCTACTTGAAACTGCTGCTGCAGATAATATGTGTTGGTTTTGAATAGAGACTTCTTTAATGCTGTGAGAAGAATACATGCTAACAGGACTTGTGACATTGTGGGAGTTTTCAAGTTCTTATGTATAAAGTGGAGAGCAAATGTAATTAATAAAATTAGGATCCAGTTTTTCTCAGATAAAAAGTAATGCAGATTGAAGATTTGCATTAGGAAGCAGTGAAAGTATTATAGAAGAGCTAGCTTTAGAGAATCACCTTGGACTGAGTGTTCACATATAACTACAACTGAAATAGAATAAAATAATAAATAAAAAAAGAGCACTTAGCACTTGTTAACTGAAAGTTAATTGAAGTTTCTCTCTTCTGTCATTTATTGCCTGTCAAGAAAACTTTGAAACTCTATTTTCAGAAGAAACTTCTGCCATTTAGCAAGAAAAACTTCAAATTCTGCTCAGTAGTAAATTCACCTTGTAATCACATGTTTACTTATATGATTCATAGATTCATATGCATGCTGTAACTCTCTAGTTACCATTTTTCTTCTGTTATTGCACACTCCCATACATTAATTTACAAGAAAATCAATATATTTATCTGTGTTTTATCAACGGCTTTCTTTTTTCCTTTTTCTTTTTACTGTTTTTTATCTGTCTTGCCTGATTGTGCCTTTGGGATCTTCCTGGATTTGAAACTGTTCCCAGTTGTCATTCTCTATTAAAATTGTTTGTTTCATCAGATTTAACTTGGTGAGTTAAAAGTTTTCACTGAACCTTCAAAAAGTCGATACATTCATGGCTGGCATTTAATTCTGTGTGCAAGTAATGAATAAAATGCAACCTTTCCTTAAATAAAGGCACCTTTTGTTGCCATTATATTGACCTCCTCTGATTTTTTGTAGATTGTTTAGGAATGAAAAAGAGAGAGAGAAAAAATATATACGATCAGGAATTTCAAACACATTGTGTTTGGAGGTTTAGATGCACCTTGTTTGCCAGGGCAAGGTAGACCTTTTACTGATTTTGTCAGTTATGTTTTCTTAGCTGTGAAATAAAATGCATTATGATGAATGAAATAATCCACGAGTTATTATAAGAAATGCTACCTCTAAAATATAAGTTGCTGTTTACCATGTCTATTTTATTCTTTCAAGTAGAAGATAGAGCACAGATTCCTTCATGGAGTCTTCTGGTTTTCCCAGATATTGTGTTTATTGTGCTTAAAGTTTTCTGAACAAAAGTTTACAAAGGAAGTTACCAAGGATATTGACCAGCTGTCATGGAAAAATACTTCTTTCTAATGCCATAATCATTTGTATCAGGGTGTCCTTTAGAGATAAATGACCATGATTTTAAAGATAATCCATAAACATTAGTGTTATCAAAGCTATCATGGGAATTAAGGGTTTTAGTAATCGAATCTTTATATTTAGGGAAAAAAAAATTGCCACTGATTAAAAATCAAATATATCTATTTTGATTATAGATATTTTATTAATGACAGGTTCCTTTTGTAAATGAAAGGCAACACACACAAAAATTGATGCAGCAATACCCAAGGAAATTAATTTTGCCCTGTATTAATTCCAAGTATGATACAATCCTTGTACCAACAGGGACAGTTTTACAAGGATCAGTTTCAATCCTGAATTTTGAAGACTTCTCTTCTGTCAGTGGTTCATCAAAGGGAACAAGTGTCACAGTCAGAGTGGGTAAATGGTAAATTCTAGAAATAAACAGATCAATCTATAGCTTGTTTGGAATATATGGTGTACGCCAGTCCTATAGCAATACAGTTTTGCTATACAACAAATTTACAACAAATTTTTTCCAGTGGTGCTTCTAACAAAGTCTTTTATTTGGCTGCATTAGAGCATAAGTTTGTGATAAGATCTGCACATAAATATTAATCATAGAAACATGTTATTTGCCCAGAAAAATCCAGGTTGAGCAGCCCATTTCTGGAATATGCCCTTTCTTGTCTTTTTGTTTCTTTAATTTAATGTAAGTGTACATATATGGACATCGGTATGAAGAGAGGGGCACATTTAGAGACACAGAGTTTGGTAGATGAAGTTACAGTTTGTGCCAGTAACATTGACATGGGTCCCTTCTCTGCCACAAATTCTATGAAGGTCATAACAAGGACTTTTTCTAGATTCCTACTTGTTTCTCTCACATTCTCTGCCTAAATTTTGTAATATATTAACAGTGCCTAAAATTGAGTACCTATCAGCTGATGAACATGTTTGACATAGATTGCAAACTGCCTGAACAAAAATCACTTTAGCTTCCACTGAATCCTTTCTGTAGCACAGAATGTAAATTTTCACCACATACTGGTGATTCTTCATACTAGCTTAGATAAAGAAGAATATAATGTATTAGATTCAAACGTCAGGTCATTTTACCCAAACCTGTAACTGAATTTTAGCAAGTAAATCAGAGTTAGAAGATAATATATGTGGGGACACCATCATCTTCTAGCTACTCAGTGTAGCACAAAACTTGGTTTCCTATCGCAGCTAGAAAACAACACCTCCAACAAATAAGACACCTACCAGCACTAAGTGCACTAGATACTTCCTGGTTCAGAGCCCTGATTGATGTGATAATCTAAGGCACCTTAACATTCCTGATGGCAGCCCTGTGATTGGAAAGCTAATTAGCTAGAAAAGGGAAATATTAAGTCATCAATTACTGATTACTAACCCATTATGTAAGGAAGCAATCATGTGATGGAAATGTACAAGCCTAGAGGATAGAAAAGGCCCCAGGTAATTTTAGGAGCATAAATTGGTCTAGATACAGGAGGAAAAGAACAAATAAGATGTCAAGGACTAGCACTGAGGGGCATCTTACACTCATGGATAATCATTTGGTTTGAAGACAGTACCTGTCAGTGAGAGACTCATCACTGCTTTAGTAAATCAGTGACCCACCTGTAATGGGGAATGCTGCAAGAAAAGTGAGCAGGTAAATTGCAGTCTCTAAGGTCAGCCGCACAGCATGTTTCTCTCCTCAATGTTTGATAATGACAGATGGAGGAAGTTGCTGGTGTGAAATATTTCTTTTTGTATCTAATTTTTTTCCTTTTTCTCCTATTTCTTTTTGTTTGTTTGTTTTATTTTTTTTTTTTTATTCTTTTTTTTCTACTTGAGCAGATACATAGCTGGAGAAGAACTTTACAAGTAGGTTATTCCTTATGGATCTAATGTTATGTCAGCTGCTAATTTGCCCTGTTGGTGTCAATGAAAATCTGACTTATATTGGGGTACTGATCTGTGGTACCTATTCTAGTAGGGATTTACACCTTTTGAGGACTGTATCTAGGACTAGTTCTTTATTTCTGAGTGACATCCCCCTTCAGTTACAAATTATTTATATGTATATTAGAAGCAAACAAATAACATCTAAAGTAACGACAAATATATTTTTTTTTCTACTCCTTAGAAGATTATTTAATCAGAAAATCACAGAACAGTTAAGCTTGGAAAGGACCTTAAGATTATCAAGTTCCAACCCCCCTGCCATGGGCAAGGACACCTCACACTAAACTATGTCACACAAGAGTCCATCCAACCTGGCCTTAAACATTGCCAAGGATGGAGCATTCGCAACCTTGGACAGCAAATTCCAGTGCCTCACCACCCTCACAAGAAAGAACTTATATTTAACTTAAACTTCCCCTGTTAAAGTTTTAACCAATTACCCCTTGTCCTATCACTACAGTCTCTAATGATAAAGCTTCCCATGAAACACTATGAGACAATGAGTCTTAATCATTTGTTCTTAATGAAATTAAAGTCAGCTCTCAAAACATTCTGCAATAGTTACCTAAACCTTGTTTTTAATCCAGCAAATTCACATATTGAAGTTAACAGAGAAGACTAACTAAATACACTAAAAGTTGAAAGAGATCTGTTTACCATTCCTGATGTTTGCAAAACATTTTGCATTTACGTTCTCTAGATTGAAACCCTAGTCTGGATTTGTACTTAGTGAACTATTCAGCAATCTATATCCTCACTTCCTATTATTTTTAAAGTGCCATTAATATTTACTGTGATTCAGATTTTACTGCTTTTGATGGTGCAGAATAGCACTTTCTTTCTTGAACAGACAATAAGAATTCTTATGTGAAGTGTTATTTAGCAAGAGTAAAATATTTTGATAAACTATAAAGAATAATTGCCATTTTACAAAATCCTGTAAGATATATTTTACATGTTTAAACAGTGGTACTTTATATGAAGTTCTATATAACATTACTCTTCAGAAAATTGGGATAGGACAATCCTCTTTCAAAAGTATATAACTGATTTCAGAGCTGGATCACATGTTACCATGGAAACCAAAAATTAAATTATTTCATGAAACTACTTAGCAAACAAGGTTGGTTAAATGATAAAGCACAAAATATCAGAGCTGGTTAAAAATCTGTTCCAAACTAATTTTTTTTTGTCACGCAGAGATGCCACTTAATCTGTACCAAATCTTATTTCAAAAACATAGCATTTAACTTCACACCCGTGGATTTACACAGGCTGAACTCATGGCCCACACTGCATGATGGACCATTAAAAGGCACTGTGCCTTAACATGAAAGCCCTGGACTGATTAATCTCTTTTGCTAAGCATGAAATCAGAATGGGGTAGGTGGGATTTAACGTGCTCAGACCTAAGAATAACTATACTAATAAATGAACCATGTCAAGTCATTTAACAGTCTATTTAGCTCAGTACACTGTTCTTCATGATGTAGAGTGTACGCTGAGTACGAAAAAGGATATGAAAAAAACAGTGCAAAATTAGATTTTTTCCCATTCTTATGCCCAGATTCTGTAAATCTGTGGTGTAAGGAGTTCCTGAGAAGGTACTCTAATCTTATTTTTGTGTTTAAAAGCCCTTTAAGAATTTTCTTGCATGAATAAATCTAGTTACTTATTTAACCATTCATGTTTTGACACCCATACTGTCTTGAAGCAATGGTGCACACAGAGAACACTGACTTTAAAGACTCATTCTGTCACTGTATTTGTTCCCTCTAGCTCTTGTGTTATGTGAAATTGCAAAAATTGTTCTCTGTTTTCCATATTAGTAACGATTTTTTTGCAGTCTGTAATATCCCTTTCTGCTGTCTCACCTCTAGTATTAAGTTCCCGTATCTTCTAATTTTTCCTAATCTGAAATCCGCTCCTTATATTTCATTGGCCACATTTAACTGCTCCAAGGCATTATAGCATAGCATAATGCACTTTTTCTTTCTTTTTTCCCAATATTTCTCTCTTACCTCTTTCTAAGAGTGTTTCCCCCTTCACTGAATTGATGCTTTCATTGAATTCCAGGATAAGTTTTGAGAAGTAAGAGTTAACTTACAGGCTAATACTTTACTTGTCTATTTAAAGTTGTTCTACATGTTCCTCGGTTTGCATCTATTGACACTGAATCTCATCTGATGCTTTATTGCTTAGTTACTTAGCAATAAGAACCCTCTGTAACTCTTAGCTTTCAATTCTAGTTTCCACTGCTCCGAATAACTTTGTGCCACACCATATATGAATACCTTGACAAACATTAGGACCAAATTTGATATTTTTCCATTGTGAAAATTAACCATTTCTAGTTACTTCTTCACCACCTTTTATGTGTTCTTGTGAGAAGGTCTTTTCTTATGCCCTGTGGTAATGTATCTACCAACAAAACAGTTGGATAAACTGCTCTGGAAATCAGACCAGCTGCAACTAAATAGTGTAGTGAGAGACTGTCATGTGCTCTTGGGTTTTTCAAGAAGCTGAGAATTTGCATCACTAGCCTAAATAAATCAGCTTTTCAGCAGTAACACCACACACAGCAAATGAAAAATAGAGATATGAAAGTGAAGTCTGTCAGCGCTGCAGAGACATTCAGTGCAAAATGATAAAATAACAGAAATAAGGTTTAGGCAGGGATTTAAAGGAAAAAAGTGTTGTCTTCATTAACAGAATGAGGAAAACTGCACCTGAGTTTTGCAAATGCTTGCCTTGCATATTAGAGAAAGTAAATTGAGAGAAGTGCCAGTTGTACTGCTCATGTGCAGATATTTAAGTCTCTCTACAGCATCAGGGATTGAGAAGTGACCTGGAAAGATGACTTCCCTGTGTAGGATGCCATGAGTAAAGTAATTCATACAGCACACTCGCAGCTGTAACTTTTCTTGACTGCTTTTGGGATTTGGACAAGGAACAGATAGTGAAATGCAACAACAGTCTATGCCTGGAGGCTCTTATACTTCTTAGTACCCTCAGTCCTTACATTGTATGACCATAAGAATATTTAACATGTCATAGAAAAAGGTGCTAGAGGAAGGTAGCATTTTGCCTTCAGGAAAATCCATCCTCCTTTAGAAACTGCTGTTGTCTTCGAATGCAGCCTCTGAAAGTGAACCTAGAAGCAGGCTACAGCCTGAGTTAACCGTCACGTAAGACTACAGATGGCTTGTAGGCTGAAATCCCTTGTAACAAATGATAACATGAAGCATTGTTTCATTGTTAAGTGCCTAATTTGTTCACAGGGTAATTTTAGAATGATAATTTGCACCAGGCACTTGAAATTTTTTTTGGGTTTTTTTTTTGTTTGTTTGTTTGTTTTGTTTTGTTTTTTTTTTTTTATCTCTAGCAAAGCAAATTCTTTCAGCATTTAGATTCTTTACTTTTCAGGAAGAGAAAAGGTGTTTGACCTGTGAGTGGGAAAAAATGTATATCTTCAGGTCACTAGCTTTCAGATGAGGTCATCTGCTTCAAACAGGTGGGGAAAAATAGCAGAGTCTCTTGCTGGAAATTAATAAATTGATTCAGACATGCTCAGGAAATTACGTTGTGCTAGAGAGAAAATGTTATTTATGACCTCATTGGAGATAACCTTTTGCCTCAAGCCACAGACTCTAGAAGTAGGTTGTATAAAGATATTGAAGAATAGTTTCCATGGGACAGCTTGCCAATGGATGGACTGGATGACCTATAAAATAGTATTTTTTATCTCTGATTTTGAAGTATCTATGATTTACAGTCATTATAATCTCATTTTAGATAATGTCATTACAGCTGCCAAACTTGCTTCTACGTGTGTCTTACCTTCCCTTTAGATTTAGGAAAGCTATCTACCTTAATCTTGTAAAATTGGTCAAAGGAAAGGGTGACTTTAGTATGATTTTCTTTAATTTACCATTCTATTAGGTGATTTTGTTCCCCCTATTGCAATTGTGCTTGAGTGTCCCATACCATCTCTTTGAGAGAAGTACATTCTTGCCTTCTCCCTTTTATCTAGGAGAGAAAAAGGTCACATAGGACAGTAGTATGTTCCCTGACACACTGTAAAACCCCACAGTCTTTCAGGACCAGAAGAATTTTGCCAGCAGTTTCTGGAAACAGAAACTCCAGGAGATCGGCCTTCCGGAGTAAGAAGTTGTGAATGAAAGTGATCAGAGATAGGATGATTAGAGTATCTTCAGACTGGGAAAATAAGCTGAGGACAGGGCAAAGGTTTTGGGTGCATAAGGGAAGTAGAATTGTGAGAGAGCTCTGCAAAGCTTGAGGATAAGCAAATAAACTAGAACAAAAAAGGCCCTTGAAACACAGGATGGCTTGCCAGTTTCAGTAGTTAAAAGAAAATATCATTTAGGTAGTTGCAATTTAGGAAGATGAAGCTTAGGAAAGAATTAGTCTGGCTCTAGAAGGGTTGGACAGGAATGCCTCATGTATCAGTGTGTAGACAAAAAATTCCCCTCTCTATCCCCCAAAATAGAGGCTGGTACATGGCAACTACTCCCTAACACAGTACCTGAGTATTCTGGCTGGAAGAGATATTAACAAGCTCTTGGTTTGTTTAACAGGTATTTTTCGAACGTTACGCTTGCTGTCTCTACTACAGAGAAATGAGCCTCATGTGAATCTTAGTCTTCAGCCAAAACAAGACTGGGAATTCCTCTAGATCCTGAGAGCACATGGTGCTGGAAGGTGAATTCCCACTGCAGTGGGAGAATGTACAGTTTGGGAGAATGTACAGCTGGGAGGCATGTCTGAGTCTAAGACCTAAATATCACCTTGATGGACCCTTTTTAACTATACTTTTACAGTGTGTCTTGTTTAGGTGTTTCTTAGCACCCTAATCCCTTGTCTGAGAGTGAGGTGTACAGATCTTAAAAGCCCTGGAGAGAATGATGCTTGGAGGAGATCTGAAAAAAGTCATAGTTTCCTTTTACCACAGCTCCTGCCTTGTCATCTTAGAAGCATAATCTTAAACTAAACCAATACACAAGAGAGGACAGTCTTCCCTAAATCTTTCAAAGTACTGTACACCAAAGAATTGTGCCAACAGACCTCTACTAAGCTGGGAAGCGGACCTGGTTGTTTCTACCAGCTTTCACTTTTGCTAAATACTGACCCTAGCCTGAACCTAACTCTACACCTAAAATTCCATGACATCTCCCCTCCAAACATTAAAGGTGTTTGTCAAGAGTCCTGAGCTATATCTCAGTTCAGGGGAAGGGTTAAAGTAATGGTGGAGGTTCTGACAAGGAAAAATCCTGGAGCTGTACTGAGGGGCAATGTGCCACAGTAAGCTAGGGACTACTGCTGGGTTTCCTACTTAGGAAAAAAAAAAAAAAATTCCAGAGGCTTCCAAGGGTCCTTGCCCTTGCTTAAATATTACCCTTCCTGGCTATTCAAACCCTGTTACTATCTCCTGTTCTGGCTTTCTCATGCTCCATCGCTGGCGGTGTTCAAGGCTGGATTGAAGATAGCTTTGGGTGGCATGGTTTAGTGGGAGCTGTCCCTGCCCCTGGCAGGGGGGTTGGAACTAGATGATCTTAAGGTCCTTTCCAAGCCTAACTATTCTATGATTCTCCAAAGCCTAACCCTTGCTGGAGACATTGCCATCTGCCACTGAGGTTTCATTGCATTCCCAAATTACTGTTAGCAGGACAATTCTACTGATGTGCCCTCATTTAGTGCTGCAAATGCTTTTGAGGACCTTTTCCTCTCAGTCTTGTCTTCTCTTCACTTAACCCCTTCTACTGAAATAAATCATAATCCCAGGTTCTGGCAGTGTCCTGCCTGCGTATTCATAGTCTGCATTGGTAGAAGAGGAATTCTAGCTGCATTCTTCAGTTTATTCTAGAAGAGCTTTTGTCCCCAGTGTGAGGGTCTTTCTAGGCTTTCTTAAAACTCTGATTCCAACCTCTCTTGTACGCAGTGATACTTGACCCTGCAAAGCAGAGATTCAACCCAGCTGCACCAGTTTTTCAAAACATTCTGAAAGATCTTTAATGACTTAAAATTGTTAATGAATATTTGCATTTTAGCAGTATCATTATGCTTGCCCTACTACATCTTGCACAGTATATAATGGCAGGCAAAAACAGTCCCTAGCCCAAATAGCATTATTTAAGTAGACAAGAAAAACAAAGATGATGAGATCAATCTTATCTGTCAAGTTTGGCAAGAGCTTAAAGAAGAAATGACTGCAGGTGTGCCCTGTTCACCACCAATCACAGGATGAAGAGCAGAGGCGTGTATAAGGGCCAGCTGCACCAGTTTATTCATCATGCTGGTCCTTCTCCACCTAGACATTTCTCCCAATTAGTTTGGATTGGGAAGCAGTCTCTCCAGCTTCAGCAGATTTTGGAAATAAACCCAAAAAATTTAAATGTACCCAGAGAAAGACAGACCTGTATGCAGAAATAAGTGATAGCAGAATCATTCGGGCATGAATTACAACCTCACTTGGCAGGAACACTAGGGGAGTGGAGCATCAATCAAAAAGAGATGAGCCATGCCCCCTGGATCTGGGACTCTTTGACATGACTAGCTAGTGCCAGACATAGCTAGGCAGCCAGCCATTCTCCTAGTAATGCATTCCTGTTGAATAAAGCCTGTATCTATAGGCTAATGGCTTGAGATTGCTCAGAGATTTAATAAAAGCTCTGAGAAGAAAGAGAAAATAATAGTCATTTAAATAAATGCTAGGAGTCTACCGAGAACAAAGGCATTTTAATACAAATGTGTTGCCATCAATGGTGCCGTGTATACTGTACTGTAATTAGATATTTTCTACGAAGGCAACACAAAGACAGCTGTTTGGTCCATTATGTGTGCCTCCATTCTCTAAGTCTCAGTTTTGTGTGCTAGCCATAAGGCATGAAAGACTGGTTTCATTTTGGGAATATGAAAACATACATGCAAGAAAATGGCAGGGTGGACAGACTGGCAATCACACTACGAGCTGATTATAGAGTGCTGATAATAAAAGCCTAATTGCTAAATTATTGCCAGGTGGACCAGGTACAGCTACTCATGGGATACCTGCTTTACTGAGGGGTGAAGTAGCTCTATCTAGCTAGAATGCAGCTGGAGGGTGGATGGTTCCAGGCAGTTGTTGGGGGAGTGCACATATCATGTAGATTAACCAGACAGGTGTACGGTCAACCTTGTCTGTTTTGCCAAGTTTTAAAACTTATTGCAGCTTGGATATTTCTGACAGTGCTGGGTAAGTTCCACTGGCTAATGCTGAAATCCTGTAAAAGCAAAATCTTCTTTTAGAGAGTGGAGATTTGAAATTGTAGTGAATCATACAGAGCTTTGGAGGTTTGCTTCATATAGGATATAACACATTTTGAACTGGGTCCTTCTCTTGTGTAACCTTTCAAAACCAGTGTGACTTCTACCATATGAAGACTTATCTCTGCATAATTCTGAATATTACAGAACAAATCTGATATGGACTAAGTCCATCTAAATGCCAAAGCCTTAAATACGCTCCTGAATACTTACAGGTTATACAGGTAGATTGCACCTACTTGTGACTGTGTACAGAGATTCTGTAAACAGCATTGCTGAGCTGTTGTAAATAACAGAGCAACTGTAGAGGAAACACTACTGAGTTCTTGAGTATATCATGTTTATCCTCTGAATCCACAATCTAATACCAATCTTTGTATAAAGGGAAACACAGAACATGCGGTGGAGGAAATTCATGCCATGGTGAAAATATTCTCAGCAAATTCTTGGTGTAAGGGAATAATTTTTTGCCTCCAAGTATATGCACAGCTTTAAAGTTATTCTCTCTCAAGTGCCCTGAAAGATGTCAGTAGTTATTTTATTGATTTATACTGTTGCAACCTTCCTATCCTCAGAAGAACAAATCCTGATTATCTCTGGTATAACCACAAAAGTCAGGTTTTCCTGTAATTTTTTTGCTTGCTTGCTTTTGTTTTCTTTAGGTTTGAGCAATAAAGGAGGCATGCAATTATTAATATTATGTATAATGAAATAATGCTGTGAATGTCACCCTCTTAAATATCTAAAAGGAGGACAAGATGGATCCCAAGGTAGAAAAGTGGTTTGTGTTCTTTGCCATATGGGTACCAGACAGGTTCTTTATAAAGAACCTATAGTAGTACCTATGGACTTTGTTGTTAGTTTGCACAGTAGGATGAGTTAATGTCGTGCTTTTAAATAAGAAAGTTGTGGGGCACTTTTCTTCATTTCTTTATTTTGCATTCTTTTCATGTTGCATCTAATCATTATTAAGAAAATAATAAGGGGATAAAGGTTACTATTTCTAAGAAATGATTCTACAAATAAACCTTCCTTTTTTCACGAACATCACTTTATCCCAATACAACATGACCAAGTGAATGTCCAGTAATGCAAAGCTAGCCCATGAGGACCTTGGATCCTGTGTATTTAGACCATGTGTTCTGCTTTTCCAAACTTCCTGAGAACCACATCAGGGTTTAATTTAACTGTGTGCTCTGAAGTTGAAATTGTTGCTTAGGTGATAGATTTGTAAAGATCATAAGTATAAGAATAGAAGTGGTGTTTGTTAAGCAGTGGGAATCTGTCAACTGTAATGTTGCAGACCAGAAACTGAAGTAGTAGTGAAGAACTGAACAAAGAATTTTGGATCTCAGCTACAGAGTATTTGTGAAAGCCTTATGGGCCAGTTTTGAGTAGAATCTGAAATGTAAATAGAGCAGGATATATGAGCTCAGTAACTGTTAAAAAGAGAAACAAAAATTACTTTGAAGTGGCCAAGGTTAAATTGACCCAGGAACTGGTCACCAAGAAACATTCAGGTGAATTGTAGTTAGCTAGAATCAGGGCTTATATTGAAGTTTTCAGGCACATTTACAGTTCTTATCTGGCCATTGGTAGTGAGGCCACTGATTTCTAAAGGAAATAAAAGGAAATCGTCCAATTCTGGATTATGTAAGCTGAAGACTGACTGCCATGCTTTTGAAAGTGAGAATAGAAAAAAACCCCAAACCAGCAACTCTTTCTGTTTTGTGCTCTGAAATGCTTTTATGTTGTACTGGGGGAAAGAAGAAAAAAGGCAAAGGAAGTAAAACTGGGGAATTCTTAATAAAGCAGAATCATATCTCTTGGTTTAGGTGATGGTTTAGTTGGCATATTAACTTCCTGTTGATGGCGTTTTGTGTCATGTTGTAACCACCTCATGAGCCAGCAGGTAAATTCTTAGGATGGATTTCTGATTCTACCGTATTATTATATTTCTTCTTGAGTATAAAAACCTAAAAAGCCCTATGTTATGCAGAACTGAGAAATAAAAGAGCAGTAGTTCATCTGTGCATAGCCCACACACAGTAGTTTTACTGGCTATGTATCATAATTTTATAATGATAACCATAGCACTAGACATTCTTATTGTAGTATTATTCTAAACTCTCTGCAGCTGGAAAAGTGTTAAAACCCCTTCCTCATGTAAGAAGAGGAAAGAGGATGGGGGTAGTTTATATTTTTAATTGAACTATCTGCTAAAATCTAACCATTTCTGGCAGGTACTTGCAACCTAACCTTAAAGTCTCTGGATGCCTATGTTCCTGTCATTTCCACTATGCATGCAGCTCTTTTTACTTTTACAATTTTATGTTTTAACTAAGTGATTGGGTATCCATTTGCCTACATTAGCTTCTGGGACTGATGTTGTGGATGTGCTTCCAGCATGCTGAAGGAAAAGTCAGAGGGAAGAAATGACTTCCTGTCTCCTACACAGAAGCCCAGCGGTTTGTGAGATACGGGTTCATATACCTCTTCAATCTCTTTTAAAATAGGGCTTTTAATGCAGAGTTCTCCAGAGGGGTTGCAGAAGCCTATTGTGTGGGGTATTCTGAGTCCTGGCGTTTTTTCTTTGTGTAAAGTCTGAATTTGGGAATTTTGTTTGAGACACAGCTCTAGAAGTCACACAGTATCACACTATTAACATTTCTAATCCTCCCTCCTTGTGACACTAGCTCCAAGTGCATGTCTGGTTGATTGAAGTGGATGCGGCTGTAGGGGTTCTTTTTTTCCAGTAGACAAGACTTACTTCAATGATGAAGTTGGAAAGTGCTTAAAAGTTAGCTTGGACTAATAGCTTAAAAGTTAACATGGACTAATAATCTTCTGTAACCAGCAAGGAGAGTGGAAGAGAAGGGAGACACCTCTTCTTTGCAGGAACCTAGGCATAGTTAACACAAACCAAAAAGTCATGCTTATTATAAAATTTGTCCACATGGGATTTTAGGAGAAAATTTAATACATAGACAACCCTAGTCTGTTTATGAAAAGTTATGCTGATATTTGTTTAATACTTTTTCCTGTGGCTTTGGATTCTTTAGGTAAAAGAGCACTTTGTTTTTCATAGATTTTGAAAAATAACTGCAAGCTGCCTCATATAAGTTTTAGCTCATACAATACTCTCTTACCAAGGGTTCTGTAAAATCAAAGAAATGTTTGAAACAGACACTGAAGGAGAACAGGTACTATCAAAAAGTTCTCATTTCACACCACTATCTGTAGGCAGTGCTCTGGCAGAAAGAGATGATGGCAAAGAAAGAAAGATCAGATCAGAGAGACAGATGGCAAAGAAGGAGAGATCTGAACATAGGTACATGGTTGTTTGGGATAGCACACTGAATAAACATATGGATAAACGTATATTCTATAAGATCTCTAAGTAGGCTTCCCCCTGAAGCTTGTTATTATCCCCAGTGAAACAGGTGATCCTATGATCTCGGTCTATGAATGACCTGATGAAATCCATGTCGTTTCACACACAGCTAGATGATGCCTTGAGTATCTTAGATGCACTTCTTCCACAGAGAAACAGGCAGTATTCCTCTAATTAAATCAGAACTGCTGCTGGGCTTTCCTTTTTCAGCGCTTGAGCACCTTTAGGGGTTGTTATAAGGTGTGTGTTTGTGGAAAAAGGCAAGAGACCTCTGTGAGCAAAATAAACTGTCTTAACTGATCCTTCATCTTTTTTGTAGCAGTAAAGTGGGTGAGGAGAGACTGATTCTGGTTAGTCTTAATGCAGATGTGTGAGAAGCACCTTGCTGGCTTTCTTACATTGCACCTGGAACCAGGTGCTTTGCTGCTGGGTTAGAATCTAACTCCTGCTTTGTAAACATGCACAAGCCTGCAAAACTTTGTGGAGCTGGCAAAGCAAACAAACAACACAAAAACCAAACCAACAACAAAAAGTAAAACCCTGATAACTCAACATGTCGTTTGCTACTTAGTAGTACGGGGGAAAAGCATCAACGAGCTCTGCTTTTCTGCTTTTTAGTTTCTCCACTGCCACTTCGTGTCCAGGATCTCAAATGATTTCAGAAGAGATCTTTGGGCTTAATTCCCCTCTGGCTTCTGGTCTAATTGCCTTCCAGTCCTAGCTAGAGGAGAAGCAGCTTAGCATGAGGACCCAACGGCTTAAAAAGCCAAAGATAATCATGACAGCCACATTGGTGCTGGAAAAAAGAAGTCCCAGATGTCATTAGGAGCACTACAGTGCAGTTTAACTCTACTTTCCAGACACAGCCTTCCTCAAAGATGGAGTTGTCTTTATCTGGACAAAAAAAATCTTTTATGATGAAAATGCCACCGTCCTCAGCATGTCTTTTAAAAGACACAGCTTCCAGCCCAAAAAGACATGCCTCTGTGAAGAGAAGTTGTCATTCTAGAAATCAGAATTGCTGAGGATTTATTGCAGTTAAAATGGAGAAGAACTTCCATGTTCCCTCATTACTTCTTGTCAGCAAATCAGCCTGGGTTGCAGATTGAAAGGGCACAAGCTTTAGGCTTAGGAGCATAGAGCTGCTAATGATAAATTGTAATATGCCATGTGATTCATGTAGGAGACAAACATTTGTGTCATTAAAAAGCAGTAAAAACTAGAAAAAAAAATACAGCAGATGCTTGTGTCTTGCAGTGGTGTGGGATTGGGAGGAGTCGATACAGGGCTGCTACTGGTACGGAAACACATTGAACTTCTGAGTGTCCAAGGTTTGCAAGAGTTGGGAAGAAACAAGAGATAAAGACGCCTCTGCTCCTTCTTTTCCCTCTCTTAACAGATCATTTAGGATTCTGCACTGATGCCAGCTAACAAAATAGTAGAGGCATAATTATAATGGCTAGACATCTGGGTTGTGTTGCATTTTCTGCTGATCAGTAGCTGAGAAAAGTCTGATTTTATTCAACATGATAAAGGGGTTGGGAGAAGATATAGGGCTGAGGAGCTGAACAATTTGGGGGTTTTTTATATTTATTTTTTCAAAACTGACAGACTTTTTTGAGGGATTTAGTAATGCACAAGTGTTACTCAGGGGAAGATTGACAGATTTGGTCTTCTGTGTGGGCACATACACTTTCTTTATTCTTTCCTTTTTACTTAAGTTTGGCAAAGGTTCTCTGCAAGATTTAGATAAAATTCTTGAGGTATCTTTTGCAACAGACTACACAGAATCTGCAGCATAAGCATCACAGAAACATGATGTGATGGCTTCTATGACTGGTGTGCTGGAATGGAAGGTTACAGGTTCTTTAGGAAAGACAGGCCCAGTAGGCAGGGAGGGGGAGTTGCTATTTATGTTAGGGATAGGCTGGAGAGTATGGAACTCTGCCTGGGGACAGGTGAGCAGTCAACAGAGAGTTTGTGGGTCAGCCTTAAAGGGAGAACAGCGATGGGACACATCATTGTGGGGACCTGTTACAGACTGCCTGACCAACGGGACTCAGTGGATGAAGCGCTCTATAGACAGATAGGAACAGCCTCACGTTCGCAGGCCCTTGTTCTCATGGGGGACTTCAACCACCCTGACATGTGTTGGAGGGATGGTGCAGCTCGGCACAAGCAATCCAGGAAGTTAGAATCATAGAATAGTTAGGGTTGGAAAGGACCTTAAGATCATCTAGTTCCAATCCCCCTGCCAGGGGCAGAGACACCTCACACTAAAACATGCCACCGAAGCCTATGTCCAGCCTGGCCTTGAACACCGCCAGCAATGGAACATTCACAGCTTCCCTGGGCAACCCATTCCAGTGCCTCACCACCCTTACACTAAGGAATTTCTTCCTCATATCCAATCTAAACTTCCCCTGTTCAAGTTTGAACCAGTTACCTCTTGTCCTCTCACTACAGTTCCTCATGAAGAGTCCCTCCCCAGCACCCCTATAGGCGCCCTTCAGATATTGGAAGGCTGCTATGAGGTCTCCACGCAGCCTTCTTTTCTCCAGGCTGAACAGCCCCAACTTGCTCAGCCTATCTTCATATGGGAGGTGCTCCAGTCCCCTGATCATCCTCGTGGCCCTCCTTTGGACTTGTTCCAACAGTTCCATGTTCCCTTTTATGTTGAGGACACCAGAACTGCACTCAATACTCCAAGGGAGGTCTCACAAGAGCAGTGCAGAGGGGCAGGATCACCTCCCTCGACCTGCTGGTCACGCTCCTTTTGATGCAGCCCAGGATACGGCTGGCTTTCTGGGCTGCAAGTGCACACTGCCTGCTCATGTTCATTATTTCATCAACCAACACCCCCAAGTCCTTCTCTCCAGGACTGCTCTGTATCTCTTCTCTGCCCAACCTGTAGCTGTGCCTGGGATTGCTCCGGCCCAGGTGGAGGACCTTGCACTTGGCATGGTTAAACATCATCAGGTTGGCATCAGCCCACCTCACAAGTATGTCAAGGTCCCTCTGGATGGCATCCCTTCCCTCCAATGTATCAACCGAACCCCACAGCTTGGTGTCACTGGCAAACTTGCTGAGGTCGCACTTAATCCCACTGTCCATGTCACCAACAAAGGTGTTTAACAAGACCGGTCCCAACACCGATCGTGTGGAAGACTGCTTCCTTCTGCAAGTAGTAGAGGAGCCAACAAGGAGAGGTGCCATGCTTGACCTTGTCATCACCAACAGGAAAGGGCTGGTTGGAAATGTGACGCTCCAGGGCAGCCTTGATTGCAGCAATCATGAGATGGCTGAATTTGAGATCCTCAGGACAGTGAGAAGAGCGTGCAGCAAGCTCACTGCCCTGGACTTCAAGAGAGCAGACTCTGGCCTCTTCAGGAACCTGCTCAGTAAGATTCCATGGGATATAGCCCTAGAGGGCAGCGGGGCCCAAGACTCTTGGTTGATAGTCAAGGATTACCTGCTGCAAGCTCAGAAGTGATACATCCATGCTAGAAGGAAGTGCTGCAGGAGGGCCAGGAGACCTCCTTGGATGGATAAGGAGCTGCTGAGGAAAATTCATAGGAAAAAAGAGACTTATGAAAGGTAGAGGCAAGGACAGGTGGCCTGGGAACAATGCAGGGATGTTGCCTGGGAAGCTAGGCACCAGGTTAGAAAAGCTAAGGCCCAGTTAGAATTAAACTTGGCTAGGGATGTTAAGGATAGCAGGAAGGGATTCTATAGGTACATTGCAAATAAAAGGCAGACTAGGGACAATGTGGGCCCTCTCCGGAATCTATCGGGAGAATTGTCTACCCTGGATTTGGAGAAGGCTGAGGTTCTTCATGACTTCTTTGCCTAAGTCTTCACCAGAAAATGCTCTGACCACACTACCCGAGTCTTGGAAGGCAGACTCAGGGACATTGAGAATGAAGATCCCGGGCCCACTGTAGGAGAGGATCTGGCTTGAGACCATCTCTAGGAACCTGAACGTACACAAGTCCATGGGACCTGATGAAATCCATCCACGGGTCCTGAAGGAGCTAAGCCCCTGTCCACCTTTTTTGAAAAATCCTAGCAGTCAGGTGAAGTTCCCGATGACTGGAAAAAGGGGAATATAACCCCCATTTTCAAGAAGGGGAAAAAGCATGAGCCGGTGACCTGCAGACCAGTCAGCCTCACCTCCGTGCCTGGCAAAATCTTGGAACAAATTCTCCTGGAAGTCATGTTGAGGCACATGAACAACAACAAGGTGGTTGGTGACAGGCAGCATGGCTTCACTAAAGGGAAATCCTGCCTGACCAATTTGGTGGCCTTCTATGATGGGACTACAGAACTGATGGACAGGGGTAGAGCAGTTGATGTCATGTACCTGGACTTGTGCATGGCGTTTGACACTGTCCCGCACGACATCGTTGTCTCTAAGTTGGAGAGACATTAATTTGATAGGTGGACCACTCGGTGGATAAAGAACTGGCTGGTTGGCTGCATGCAAAGAGTTGTGGTCAATGGCTCAATGTCCAGCTGGAGACCAGTAACGAGTGGTGTCCCTCAGGGATCGGTATTGAGACCATTCTTGTTCAACATCTTTGTTGGTGACATGGACAGTGGGATTGAGTGTGTCCTCAGCAAGTTTGCCAATGACAGCAAGATGTGTGGGTCGGTTGATACGTTGGAGGGAAGGAATGCCATCTAGAGGGACCTTGACATGCTTGTGAGGTGGGCTGTGCCAACCTGATGAAGTTTAACCTTGCCAAGTGCAAGGTCCTCCACCTGGGTCAGAGCAATCCCGGGCACAGCTACAGGTTGGGCAGAGAAGAGATTCAGAGCAGTCCTGCAGAGAAGGACTTGGGGGTGTTGGTCGATGAAAAAATGAACATGAGCCGGCTGTGTGCGCTTGCAGCCCCGCAAGCCAACTGTACCCTGGGCTGCATCAAAAGGAGCGTGACCAGCAGGTCGAGGGAGGTGATCCTGCCCCTCTACTCTGCTCTCAGGAAACCTCCCTTGGAGTACTGTGTGCAGTTCTGGTGTCCTTAACATAAAAGGGACATGGAACTGTTGGAACAAGTGCAGAGGAGGGCCACGAAGAGGATCAGGGGACTGGAGCCCCTCCCGTATGAAGATAGGCTGAGGAAGTTGGGGCTGTTGAGTCTGGAGAAGAGAAGGCTGCGTGGAGACCTCATAGCAGCCTTCCAATATCTGAAGGGCGCCTATAGGGGTGCTGGGGAGGGACTCTTCATGAGGAACTGTAGTGAGAGGACAAGAGGTAACTGGTTCAAACTTGAACAGGGGAAGTTTAGATTGGATATGAGGAAGAAATTCCTTAGTGTAAGGGTGGTGAGGCACAGGAATGGGTTGCCCAGGGAAGCTGTGAATGTTCCATTGCTGGCGGTGTTCAAGGCCAGGCTGGACATAGCCTTGTGTGACATGGTTTAGTGTGAGGTGTCCCTGCCCCTGGCAAGGGGGTTGGAACTACATGTCCTTAAGGTCCTTTCCAACCCTAACTACTCTATTCTGTTCTATGATTCTATTGCTACTCACCTTTACAGACCTCCTCCCACTTACCGGCTATGGTAATGCAATATTTGTTAGGTGTCATAAACTGCTTTTGATTTTGTTTTATAGGAAAAAAAAAAAGATTCAAATTGATCAAAATTAGCAGCAATTGATATTAGCAGAGTGTTTTGAGTTGAATTCTGCCTTATTATTTCCTGTAACTGTCTCGTAGGTCCTTTTTTAAGGAAGATAAAAAAATAACTGTTTTCATAGTCTGTGATTTTCATTTTATTTTACGAACAGTTGAACATAGGGCAGTAAAGCAAAAGTTTTAATCAGAATTCATTAGGAGTCTTCCCTATTTGCAGACACAAATGTTGGATGAGAATTCTTCACAATGTAGTTTAAAATTTCTCACAAAAAATTTTGGTCACAAGTCTTTTCCTTCTTGAAAAGGAAAGCAGTGAAATAACCCCTTTCCTGCTTGCCTGCAAGGTGTGGATTTTCTCGCTTTGCCTTCATTCTTTGGGGCTGGGGTGGGTCAATCTCCTTTTTCTACAAGTGGGTTACGAAGGAAAATACAGATGAGGAACTGGACACTGGAAGAAATGAGGATTTATGGGATTCGAAATGAAGCCTAGGAACTTCAGTCTACTTTAACTCTCTGTGTAGGGAGAAAAAAGAAATCTATTTTCTCTGTCTTATTTTGTGAAATATCAACCCAAATGTGAAAAATATTTTTCTTTTGCTTTCCATTCTAATTTCTCAGCCTTCCCACCCTCCCAAAGGCATTCTCTGAATCTATTTAGCTTTAATTATAGATTACCTTGGTCAAATGATTGATAATTGCCGCTGTTGAGATGGCCAAAAATCACACACACATGTATTTTCGGTGACTTCGTAGGAAGAAAAAAATAGGCAGGTCCTTTATTACTACAAACCACTACTTCCATATCTTTTCTAACACACACGTGTCTTTTAGCCATTGGTTAATATTAGTTAGCAACAGTGCATTATTGGATAACCCTTTACCACATTACATAAGTCCATTGTTTTGCCAAGTTCTTCCTTTGTTGCTAGTTGCTCCCCTTCTCTGACTCACTACTCCAGACTCCTTTTACTTTCCCATTCGGATGCCTTCTACTTTCCCACTCTGATATCTTCTGTTTTCCCACTCGTATGCTTTTGGTACCTCATTTCTCAAGGATACACTTTAACATCTTCGAGACTGAGTTCTAACTTTATGCCTTCAGTCAGGGAACCCACGGGCCTGCCGTAGCCCCCCACCACAACTCCTCCTTTTTGCTTTTCGACAAAAATGCCGTGTTTATCATCCGCTGCAGGGCTCTTTGCAGACAGGATAATAAGCACGGTACCACAAGCACAATACAGAGAAGAACAAATAACATTGTAATGCCATCTTTTATCACAGATATAATCCAACCTTCCAGTCCCCAAGAGTTCAACCATTTTCCCAGTCCAAAAAATCCATCATCTTCCTGCAATTTCTGAGTTTGGTCCATCAATTTCTGGATGCTAGCATGAATAGATTGAGAATGATCTGATAAGTTCATACAACACATTCCATCAAATTTTTGACAGCCATGCCCAGGTGCTAACAATAGAAAATCAATGGCTGCTCTATTTTGAAGAGTGGCGTATCTTACAGAGTTAGTATCTAATGCTAAGGCACTTAAGGTTCTTGTTGTTTCAGTAGTCTGTTTTCCCGAACAGCAAGCAAGTTTATTTAATTGTGTTAATGCTCTAGCAGCAGCAACTCCGGGCGTAAAGAAGCTAATTACAGTTATTTCCCCTCTGTTCCAGAGATCAACCTTATCATAACAATTGGAGTCAAGTGTTGCTCGTTTTTGGCGATCTCTGTGTAACTGTGCGTGATTTAAGATCATACTTAGGTTGGGTGTAAGCCATGATAGCTGTCCCAATGTACAAGGACCTCCCCTTGGCTTCCAGGGAATACCTGGATAAGCTTTGTCGCCACATAATAAAAATATGTCTTGAGGCAATGCTTTTGGTAAATTATTAATGCTAGTTTCAGTAACAACTGAACACCATGGACTCGTATTCTTTGTCATATTGCGAAACAGAAGACTATTTGGTCGGACATCAGTAAAATCATGGCGACGCTTCAAGGCTGACCACCGAGGATTTGGCCCACCTGGGCCTGGCCATGTCATAGTCGTAATACATGGCAATACCTTCCAGCCAAAACACCAACATTGAGGAGCATTCACTGTGCCACAATATCTCTCTCTCATGGATCTTTCATGATATCGGGCAATGCTTGAACCCAATCAGTAATGGTTGTATTGTTTTCCACCCGTTGCGTTGGCAGGCCAACTAGACATGTATGAAATGGTGGGTCTGCTGTATGTATTGAAGCACAGAAGGTCGTCTGATTCAATGTCCTGGACAAGGTGTTGTGTTAAAAAAGGGGGGGGGAGCAAACTCCTTGTTTTACTTTTGGATATGCTGCTACTGGTCCGACCGCGTCCGCTTGTATCGAACCTCTAATGGTCTGGAAGCCAATCCAACCGCGTTCGCTTATATCGAACCTCTAATGGTCTGGGTTTCAGCCCGACCGCGTTCGCTGATATCGAGCCTCTGATGGTCCGGAGGCTAATCCGACCGCGTTTGCTTATATCGACCCTCTACTGGTCCGGATTTACCGATAGTGACAATTAGATATCGAAACAGTACGACTTATTGGCTAAATTTATTGGTGCAACAGGTACAGGTTCTTATGGATTGCCGGTGATAAATACTGTCTGCAAAAGCACGTGCATATAATAGTTACATGAATACAAGCGCTTGATAAAGTTGACACAGCATAGCTCTAAAATATACAGGCGACAATAAGAATAACTCTATAGAGAATCTAAGTTTTCCCGGGGAAAGCACTGGATGCAGTGCAAGTCTTACCCACAGGCGTCCCTATGGGGGGGAAAGAGAGGTCCAGCCCGTCGACCGGTCCCAGGAGTCGGTTGATGTTATCTTCCTTGACTCGTCCACGATGGTATCTTCCCCGAAATCCCCCTTCCTCTTGGGTCATTTTATATTATTTTTACCTTCAAGGTGGAGCTTGAGTGACTCTAGTCATACATACCTTTATTACCATTGGTGCAAATTTCTCTTGCCTCGATTTAAAGGTATATGAGACCAAAAATTCAGAGCGCATGCTCAGAGAGGGGTGGTCTTATTTCGGGGGGGGGGGGTCGCATTGGAGATGGGTGTGTATTTTAGCATGTAAATACATTATAATGACATTATAATGAAGCAAAGTTCACACTGAGGATGGTATTTTGTCAAAAGATGACAGGCCGCTGGCTCAGGGTAGCAAGTATGCAGCTTATCAGTTTCCTGTACCACCTAGTTCCCATTTTTTCTGCTGAAGTTAGGACAGAGCGTAACCGCGAGATCTCCACCTCGCTCTACCCTCGGCCTGTTACGGGAACCGCTGCGGAGTACACATTCCTGGCATACCAGGTATGGCTGCATCTCGCCCCGAGAGGCCCTGAAAGTCCGTTTTTCTCTTATGTGTGGACAATGCTGCATTTTGAATATAGATTTAGTCCCCAATTATCCCACATTTCCTAATTATTCCACACAAGGTCACCCAGATGTTAGAGCTGTTCCATGGTGTCAGCAAAGGTAGATGCCGTTTCACGTTTGTTGGAGTCGGAGTCCAAAACAGTACTCACACACTAAGCAGGAACCCAACGGGGACCTCCATCTGTGGAGACACAAGCATACCCTCTTCCCCAGGTTATTAACCTAAAAGGACTTTCCCAGTTATGATTTTCCAAAGACTTTACCATTACCATAACAGGTTCTTTCCCTGGTATCAGATCTGGGCATACATGGGTTAATGCAGAAAAATGTCTAATCACTGGGGGGATATTCGTGCCCATGTGTAAATCAGAACTGGATAATGTTAAAACATTTAAGACAAACAATGCTTTGTTGATTCATGCATTTGGGGTCTCCCCTATCATTCCCCCTTTTTTTTTTACTAGCATGTTTTTTACAATTTGCTGTGTCCGCTCTATCACTGCTTGACCTGTGTAATTAACATAGCCAACCACTACTCCAGGCAGCATTATTTCAGTAAGATTAGTCTCATTTGAAGTCACTTGAACCTTTATAACATGCGGCATACCAGTGAATCCTACACACCATGTAACAGGTTGGAATAATGGGAGATTTAACAAATGTGCCCAGTATACTTGTCCATTACCCGTGGTCACACGTATTAGAGCAGATATTACAAAGATTTCTGTCATTGTCGTTTCTTTCTGTTGTTGAGTTCTGGGGTTTTATACATTTTGCTGGCAGCCAGTACGGTCCTGTTGCTAGCTGTACACAGCCGTATCCTCGACCCCGTGTCAGCAATGGCTCTGGTCTTTCCCACTTGTTATCGTGTAGGCTTTTGCATCGAACCAGTGGATTGGGCAAGGAATGGTTCGTCAGACGTCACAAGCGCTGTATTGCAGAAAGAGAATCAAAACTAGACAAATTTTAAAAATTCAAAACAAATGGCGCTTTTGTTAATTGTTTGTGTGGAGAAAATACTGGCATTCCCCTTTTTGTTTTTAAAGAAAACGTTTGAGTGTATCACGGGTTCATTCTACAATGCTTTGACCTGTTGGAGAATGGGGGATACTAGTAACATGAGAAACTCCCCAAACTTGCAAAAAAGATGCAACCCTCATTGATGCATAAGCAGGGCCATTTTTATCCACCGTGGAACCCCTAAGGTGGCAAAAGCATGCTGTCAATGGCGAATAATATCCCGAGCAGATTCACCAGTATGAGCGGTGGCCACAATAGCGGAAGAAAATGTATCTATGGACACATGTACATATATTTGCTTGCCAAATTCGGCAATATGTGTAACATCTGTTTGCCAAATCTGTAGGGCTTGTAAACCCCAAGGGTTAGTGCCAAAATAGGTAGGAAAATGTTGGCCTTGACAGTCAGGGCAGGCAACAACGATGGCACGTGCTTCACTATTGGAAATTTTAAACTGTCACTGTAGAGCATGAGAGCCTTGGTGGAAAAATCTCATTAGTGATGAGATGCTTGCGCTTGTTGTTTTACGCTGGGAGCAGGTCCAAGGGCAACCGCAGATACTAGCGCGTCTGCCTTTGCGTTACCCTCCACTATAAAACCTGGGAGGGTGGTGTGACTCTTAACATGCATAATATAATAGTGATGTCTCTGTTTTTGTATTGTTAGCCATATTAATTTTAGGATCACAAACAATTTTTCATTGGACACTTGTCCCAAAACTACTTTGTCTAATCGTTGAACCACGTACGTAAGTAGAGTCAGTAACAATAATAACCAGGCCAGGAAAATGTCGAAATACCATTGCTGTTGCTCTAAGCTCTACTACTTGGGGTGATCCTTCTTGATATTCCATTCAGTGCTGCCAGTGAAAGTTTTCTTTTCACACAATAACAGCTTTTCCGGTTTTCTCTGAGCCATCTGTAAACACCGTCGGCTCTTCCACAGGATGGCTCTCTGATAACAGGGGAGGCCATCTCTCACAACAAGTTCTGACATGGCATGTGTCCCCCACCGCTCAACGCCTGCTGGGTTGCAGCCAACAGCGGAGCTGAAGATTCTTCTCGGCGGCAGACACAGAGGCCAACCCAGTCTTGCCCTTGACTATGGTAGAAGGCATTTGGCCAACCTCAATCCTGGCACCTCATTGTCAATGCAGAGTTTCACCTGCTTCATTCAGTAACAAATCGCTACTATGGCAAAGCACAGACAGATTTACATTAGCAGCATGTTGAAGATGCTAATGGCAGTGAGGGACCAGTTAAGGAAATTGTCTACTAGTGGAGTTCTCTCACCATCTTAATTTGTTCCATTGTCTGCATTATAACACTGTCATTGTATTAAAATCTTTCTAGCTTTTGCCTTAGCATTTTCTAGCAGCTACTGCAAATTTGCATGCTCTAACATCTCTTTTACAAATAACAAATCCATACAATACAAGGCGTAGTTTCTCATTAGCAACTGGCTAGTAAATACAGGTGGTTTTATACACAAAATCACAGCCTCTAATAATAGCTACTTTACAGGCACATATATTCAAGCTGTTACTTTTCAGTTGCCCCCAAGTGATGTTTTGCAATCATTAATTTTTCTTTTCCTCTATTTCCTTTTGCTCGGGGTATTCATGGTCAGCTCTTATAGCTGAGGCATTGGGTTTTTCCACTTGTCTGTCCAGCTCATGGTGAGGCTTGAGAAACTTTGCAGGCAGCCGCCATAGACCTGTAGGTAGGAAGACACAAATATACCCCCTCCCCCAGGTTATCAGTTCTTGAGAAGAAGACAGCTTAAAATGATTCCTTAAAGAGACATTCTGATGAAAAAGGAATGTGAAGAAGCTGCAGAAGTAAACTGCATGGTGTTAACAGTCAAGGAGTTTGCTGTGTCATTGCCCATTTTTTTTCTCTTCTTCTTTCTCTGCCACCCTGATGCTGCTTGGGTGGGGGCTAGTAAAGCTTGTGGTTGCACTACCCTTCTTGCTTTTTCAGTTAGCAGTTCTTGCTTTGACTGATCTATCTATTCCTCCAAGGCCTCCTCCCCTGTGCCCAGTGTGTTGCAGGCCTCTTTAGGCTTTGCCTGTGGTGTCTCTACAAACTACTCCAATACTTCAATGAAGTGTGGGTTTTTTTGTTTGTTTGGGTTTTTTTTGTTTGTTTGTGTTTTTTTTTTTTCACTCCTTGGCTCTGGTGTCCATCCTGGCCTTTCCACTGGTGGAGAACTGGGAGCCGAATCGAGGGCAGCTTCTTTTGAACATGGTTACCGAGCTCTATCAAATAACCTTTTTTTTTTTTTTTTTCCAAAGTCGCTCACCCCGCTTTGCACGGCTACAAACGCCGGCCTGCTCGGCAGCAGCTGTTAATGCCTGCCTGCTCAGCAGCAGCTACAGCTGCCTGCCTGAGCTGCCTGCCCACAGAGCAGCAGCCACAAATACCTGCTGGCAACCTCACCTTTGCATTAACCTTTTCTTGCCCAAAATGTTAATCTGTTACCCATTAAAAACTTTTATGTGAACCCAATAAAAAAAAATACACAGAGCACTGTCTGCCCTCAACACATACACACACACACGCATGGGATCCCACAAGCACACTCTATACAACTACAATATTTGAAACACAAAATCCAGGCAATCATTACTTCCACTACACAGTCCCACTTACAGAACGTGGTGCAATGACCCTGTGAAGACAATCAAGAAACCAACTCCGAGCAGCATCATCGGTGATGATGCCACCTGCAAGGTGGCAGGCTCAATCTCAGCGGGCGTCCCCGCGGAGGCTCTGACTCCCCGCACACTGCACGAGGCTTGGGCTTTCATACTGACCAAAATGCACACTCATTCCGACGCAGGTGGCCAGCCTACATTGGAAGAAGTGGCCAGCAGTATCTATAAAGCTCTGAAAGGGTCGATAGAAACATGGACATACTTATATTTTCCAACCTCTAGTACATAAGTATTACAGAGAGATTATATAAAATGAGTTGTATATCACCGTTCACCTGATATCTTTGATAAGAGCATACTAGAGACCTTCCCACCGTGGGTTTTGATCCGGCACATACACCACCAGGAAAGCACACAATACATCTGCATCCCCCACCCATCTCACTTCTCCCTTCACAGCTGCCCATTTATCATGAGGATCTGGGGGATATAAATCAGGCTCCTTTTCCGGATCAACAAGCACCAGGTCAAAAGGACTATCCAGGTCAGCATCAAAATTATCAGGCATCAGAATCTCAGGAGCAGCAACAGCAGTCTAATGAACGTGCACAGGCTCCTCACTAATGTGTTCTGGAGTTTTAGTGCTATCAAGTGCAATTAAAACATTTCCTCCCACAGGTTTCAGGTGATCTGAGAGTAGGCTCTTTCCCAGGATTAACAGGGCCCAGGTCAAAAAGATCGTCTTCATCCCCTCCCTCAGGCTTAGCAGATGCAGTAGCAGCTGGTGGAGGCTCTGGAGGGGGACAGAGGGGGCACTGGGCTCCAAAACAGGGTAATCTGGTGCCTTCACATGTCTTTTTCAGGATTAGAAGTGGTATGAACCAGTGACTCTTTAGGGGACCTGTAATGTCGATTAGCTGCAGCAGGGGCACCCGGACCATAGATCTCATCATCAGAATCTTCCCCCAGTGTTTTTATCTTCTTCTCCCTCAGGATTTTACACCAAACTGCGGACTCTCTGGATGGTTCTTTACGCTGCACATCAAGCTGCGCAGCAGGGGCCGGGGGCAGAGTCACACGGAGAGAAGCTCCGTCCCCTTCAGTTGGAAAACTCTTAGTTTGAAATCCTTCCTTGCCGTGGGTGCCCGTGCTTTGATCATTAAGGGGGGCCGACGGCTCCGCTTTGTCTTGCTGCTCTTTAAAAGATTTTAAAGTTTCAAAGAGCAACCACCATGTTGTCAGCAATATCTGAGCCTGCTTCTCCTGCTGAGATGCATGGTCAAACAGAATATCCCCCAGGCATTGCCACACAGAAACACTAAAGGCTGTTACGGTATCAGCCTCATACCCCTGTCTTTTACTCCATAATAGCGTCTTTCGGAGGAGTAGTTCGTTTACTTTCACCCCATGCTTTTGTAATATTATTGTCCACATGGTCAAGATGACCGATTCCTCTTTACTTAAAGAAGCTCCCATGTCCCCAGCAGCTCACCTATCCAGGTGTCTTAAATCAGGCCAGCCACGCAAAACCCCACTGCTCTCAATGCCATGCTGGGCTCCGTCTCCCCGGCTATCCTCCGCCATTCTTTTTTTTTTTTTCTCTTTCTTAAGTTTAAGTTCCAGCTCGAGTTCAAATTCAGTCACGCCCTGCGCGATCACATCGGGGTCACCAGATGTTGGTGTCGAGACAGCCAAAAATCACACACACACGTATTTTCGGTGACTTCGTAGGAAGAAAAAAATAAGCAGGTCCTTTATTACTACAAACCACTACTTCCATATCTTTTCTAACACACACGTGTTTTTTAGCCATTGGTTAATATTAGTTAGCAACAGTGCATTATTGGATAACCCTTTACCACATTACATAAGTCCATTGTTTTGCCAAGTTCTTCCTTTGTTGCTAGTTGCTCCCCTTCTCTGACTCGCTCCTCCAGACTCTTTTTACTTTCCCATTCAGATGTTTTCTACTTTCCCACTCTGACATCTTCTGTTTTCCCACTCGTATGCTTTTGGTACCTCATTTCTCAAGGATACACTTTAACATCTTCGAGACTGAGTTCTAACTTTATGCCTTCAGTCAGGGAATCCATGGGCCTGCTGTAGCCCCCCACCACACCTTCTCCCCCAGGACTGGGGGTAGAAAGAGGGGGGAGTGAGTGAACGAACTGTGTGAGGGGCTTAAACCACAACAATAAGCCTAAGAGCTTTATGATAAAGCATCATGCAGTGTTAAGCCATTACTTTTATCAGAAGTTACTGTAGTTCATTCTCAATGCAAACAACACCCTGCTGCGGCATTTCAGCACAGAAATATCCACCATAAAAACAGACTACATTTAGTGAGACAATGCTGCCTGCCTTACTGTCAATGAGAAAAGAATTCCACATGGCCTACAACTCTCAAACAATATTTGAGTATATACAATTGCACATGCTGATTATTTCGATCATAGTTGTCATCACTCAGGTTCTTTGACTTGTTGGTGCACCAGAAAGACATGCTGTTTAATGGCTTAATGTGGAGCTCTGGTGATAAAGAGCTTGACAGATGTGACCATGTCTATCATCATCTGAGAAAAATTTCAAGTATTTCATCTGTATCTGCTTGAAACAGAAATATGGTTTTTGTCCCAGCTGTGAAAAACAGAATTAGCATACCTGGAAGTCAATAGCTTTGTTTTGTTTTTACTTGCTAATCCAGTTATAATTATTTTGCTCCCTAATTCACTTTGAATTCCCTCTGGTAAGACATACAGTGTCTCTTGTACACGCATCTCAAAATAATTTGAAAGACTTAGATATTGATAGCATGTGTAAACTACAAAGGAAATTTTCAGGGATAGATTTCAAGAGCGGAAATCTATTTCTCGTTTACAGAGTAGGCAAAAAATCTCACACAAATGATTTCTTCTGGAGAGTTTTATCTTATTTTAAGCATCAAGATTTCTTTTTTAAAGATATTGAGACTTGATTTAGGAGCTGCCATTAACACATAATCCATCATATCTGGGGGAAAGTTATTCCACTGATTGATTACTCTCTGTGAATTTACCTTAGTCTGGCTTCCAGCTCCTGAATCTGTTGGATTCATCTTTCTGACAAAAATACCACCTACTGTAAGCCATCTCTTCCCACTGTCACCTCTTAATTTTCTCTTTGATGCACTAAATGGATTAAATTTTCTTGATTTCACCCTAGGACAAAACCCCCTATTACTCTTTTCTGATTCCTTTTCAATCCTTCATTAGCTTTTTTGAAAGATGACTATTAGAACTCAAAAGTGTATTGTTAGTACCAGAAGTCATGACTCGTAAGAGTTATAACTCACTGAAGCAATTTAAACAGCTAGAAAGAAACATGCAATTCCCTCTTCATGCCATGACAACTGCAAAAATAGTACTCCCTTGTTCATGCATGATATTTCCCAATTAATTCTTCCAAAGCTGTATTAATCCTCAGCTACATCAGATTGCCCACTCATATTCAGTTGTTCCACTGCTTTGGTGACCTTCAGTTACTAATTTCAAGGATAAAGTCCCAGTTTCCTACGACTTACATACTTTTTGTACCTGGAAACATAACCTTGTATGATAACTGCACAAAAACCTTTTTGTTGAAGTACATGCTTTTTTACCTTTGCAAGTGATCAGAGCAGTCTCTATATCTTATGCAGTTTGCCATTTTCATTCACTAGCTCTATGTCATCAAAAATTTCACAATTGTAGTATTTACAGGTGCAGTCCCCATAGATTAGACTGGGTCAAGAATAAACAGCAGCAGCTGCCCAGAAAGTAATCCATGGGCCTGTGACTTGAATTTTTACAAGTTACTCTCAACTCAGCCACTGCCTTCCTTCTGTGGGTTGTCTTGATTGTGTTTAATGTTAATTTCCTCATCAGAACATAGTGCTAGTTTATCACCTGTCTATAAAATGCCTAGGATATATTATATCACAGAGATACCTTCACTGAACGTGTCCAAGACATCAAAAATTACATGGTTTGCTTGTCAGGATCTATCTTCTATAAAAACAGGCTGATGGCATGAATTACACTGCCATTCCTTTCTGTTTTCTCATTTGTGTCCCATCATTGCCTCTCTACAATTTTGCTATGAGAAATCATGCTATGGT
Organism: Ara ararauna; assembly: GCA_028858755.1. Lineage (NCBI taxonomy): Eukaryota > Metazoa > Chordata > Aves > Psittaciformes > Psittacidae > Ara > Ara ararauna. The sequence goes on from CM054379.1 coordinate 105,167,401, forward strand.
TTCCTAGACCAATTTGCTCAACTCTTTAATGAAATTTATAATGCATATTATATACTGGAATATTTCCATTTTTTCTTTTTTTTTTTTTTTTTTTTTTTTTTTATTATCCGTGTCTAAGGGAGTTCGTACACATTCTTCCCCCTCCTTTTTCTTTTTTTCTAGAAAAGTGCTCAGCTGCTAGTTTTCAACACCCCTTACTACTAACATTAGAATAAGGCGGCTTTCATTATTATTCTGATATATGACTGTAGCATTCTGCTCTTTTGGAGTAGTATATATTTATGAGTATATAGAGAACACTATAGCTTTTTGTACCACCCAAGATGATTTTTTCAGACTGGATATATACAGAGATATAATATCGATATTTTAGCAGAAATAAGACAACTATATGCCAAAATTTACTAAAAGTTTAGAGCAATAGACCAGAACTCCAAACAGAGCAGAAAGGGTTTATGATCATGCTTGTGAATTCTGAAATATTACTCTTTCTTGTACATATATTTCCAGTATGCCTGATGCTATTTTCTTTCTTCAAATGGATATAATGTAAGAACATATTAATTCCATAAGAATTTTAATTAGTATGGCAAAATATTAGGTTTTTTGGTGAAGCTTAACTCATGGGGATGCAGCAGCTGTTTACAGAAAGTGTAACTTGGATTGGTCAGAAATATTTTTATTGCAAAGAATGCGTTTTGATAAAAAATTGTCCCCAGCTGAAAATGTTTAACTATTGAATAAAATAAATCCCAACTTACTTTACTCCACCTCCTTGAATGGGGAGTACGAACAAGAGACTTCTAAAAAAACCTTTTTTCCTCATGCTTTTGTAGTTTTGAAACTGGGAAAAAGGAAGAAATACTGCACAAAAATGAAAGTACAGAGTGTTTTCTCAAAAACACTCAAAAAAATGTGGAAAATAGTAAGAGGAGAACTTTTCTTTGAAAACTTTCCATGAACCACATTTCTCTCTTTTTGATTGATTGAGTTGTGTTATCCAGAGCAGGAGCAGAAACAATCACCACGTGATACAGTAGGACACAGTTTGAATGCTAAATCACTGGGATGAAACACTCAATATTATCTACATGAATTAAAAGGGTTGGAACAACCTATTCATCAAGTAATTTCAAATAATTAATTAATGCAAATTACGATGTGTTTATGGAAAAATAACATGCAAAAAGGCAAATTTCACTGACAAAAGAATTATTCTCAGGAAATAATTCATCTAGCTGCACAAGACAGTAGAGTCGAATGTTAATGTATAGGAATAAGAACAGTGTAGAAAGAGTTAATTCATAGACGGCATAAAGTCTGATGAATGCTTGGGAAAAAGGGAACTAGATAAAGCTGGGACTCTAGAAAAGTTGGATGTACCTTAGGCTTAAGCCTATGTGTTAGATTTTGCAAGATTAATATTTCAGACTGTAGGCTTTCCAATAAAGCATCTAGTTTTGGAGAGGATTTTGTGTTAGAGGAAGGAGTTGTAACATCACTGCCATTGATTTCCAAGATAAATAAGGAATTGATCAGCAAAATCCTGCCCAGCCAAAAAATACCAACACTTAAATACAGTCCAAGCAGTAAGCAAATGACCAGTTTTGCTGAAGTATCAGAACTGCTTTTAGACAACATTAATTTTGAATAGATGAATGTAGATGTTTTGCCATTTCAAGGCAAGGAACACAATTTTTTTTCTTTTTCAGTTTCAACCTTTTACTAGTTATATCCCCAATGGACATTATAGAATGCCCTACTGTTTACTACAAGCTTAAGTTTCTGTACTAAAAGTATCTTATTTTATTCTTCATTCTTGTTCAAACCTATTTTAACAATTATTATTATAATAATTATATGCACACTCTTCAGCTGTCAAATATATGTTAAATTGGGAAACATTTATTAAATATGAGTGCTAATGCCAGAAGAACCAGTTACCACTACATTTCTTAAAAATATAACATAAGCCATTCAACACCTGCATACTCTGTTTTGCACTAAACTGCTCTAATGAGCACTTTTTGAGGTATGATTAGAGCACTAGAGGAAACATTCCAAATGCCATTAATTATGGATGTGATCTTTAATTATTCACTTTGAATATGTTTTCTTGCTATGCTCCTTTTTTTTCCACAAACTTTTTTTTGCATCCCAGAACAGATCACATTAAACCTCAAATAGAAGACTGTTATGCTAGAGAAAAGGTAGACTGAGAACTAATCACTTTTTTTCCTCAGTTGCTTGTTCTAAAAAGGGAAAAAGTGGGTGAGAGCTAATTTTTTTTTCTCTTAAATGTTCATCATTCTCTACCTCAGCCTCTATGAGTTTGGAAAAGTGATACTCATGCAATCAACAAAAATCTATCAGCATGAAATTTTCCATCTCTCACTAAAGCAATGCTATGGAATGCCACAAAATATTTGCATAATCATTCATTCTTATTCGTTTTAAAGATTACTATATCAGATTAGTTGCCTAAGCCTCTGGTACATCACAAGTAGCGTCATATGTGGAGTCTAATAACTCATGACCAACTGAAGAACCTTTTCTAGGCTCAGGTGCAGCCAGACCTGTCAAGAATAAATCTGTGCAAAGAAAGGAGAGTGGCACTGAGAGAAACAAAGAGAGAGGGCAGGGTGTAGTCATAATGTAAGAAAAATAAATGAGATGTTGTGATCAAAGCTGAACACAACTCAAGGTAAGAAACAGACTGAGAAAGAATGATAAACTGAAGGTGACAGTGAGGGGAAAGGGGGCCTTTTCCTTAAGGCAGCAGAGGTGACTGTTTTCAGGTTACAGATGGTACAGGACACAGTTCTGAGATGTCTGCTCCCTGCCCTGATAATGGTCACCTGCTACAAGCTCAGGAGTGTTGTATCCCAACTAGAAGGAAGTGCAGCAGGAGGGCGAGCAGACCTCCTTGGGTGGATAAGGAGCTGCTGAGGAAACTTTGAAGGAAAAAAGGAAGGCTTATTGTCATGGGTTCAGCAGCAGCAGTCATTTTTCTCCTTCTTGGTAGCTGCTGCAGCGCTGTGTTTTTGATTTTGGGCCTGGGAACAGCGTTGATAACACCAGTGTTTTGGTTACTGCTCAGTGATGTTTTGGTCTGATCAAGGACTTTCTGAGTCTCATGCTCTGCCAGGGAGGAGGGGGAGCCGGGAGGAAGCAGACACAGGACACCTGTCCTAAACTGACCAAAGAGGTTATTCCATACCACAGCACGTCATGCCCAGGATGTAAAAGAGGGAGCAGAGACCCGGAAGGGTGGGGGTGCACTGCTTTGGTCGGGCTGGGTATAGGTGGTGAGTGATTGTATTTTTTGTTTTGTATTTCTCTTGTCGTTATTATTATTGGTGGTAGCAGGAGTGGTTTGTGTTATACCTTAGTTACTAAACTGTTCTTATCTCAACCTGTGGGAGTTGCATTCTTTTCGATTCTCCTTCCCATCCCTCCGGGAGCCGGGGGAAGAAAGAGGGGGAAGTGAGTGAGAGAATGGGCTGAGTGAGTTAGAGGCGCTTAAACCACGACACTTATAAAAGGTGGAAGCAAAGACAGGAGGCCTGGGAAGAATACAGGGATGCTGTCCGGGAAGCTAGGGACCAGGTTAGGAAAGATAAAGCCCACTTAGAATTAAACTTGGCTAGGGATGTGAAAGATAACAGGAAGGGATTCTACAGGTACACTGCAAATAAAAAACAGACTAGTGACAAAGTGGGCCCAATCCAGAAGCCATCAGAAAAACCGGCTACCCTGGATTTGGAGAAGGCTGAGGTTCTTAATGACTTCTTTGCCTCTGTCTTCACTGGCAAATGCTCTGACCACACCACCCAAGACTTGGAAAGCAGACACGGGGACTGTGAGAATGAAGACTTCAGGCCCACTGTAGGAGAGGATCTGGTTTGAGACCATCTTAAGAACCTGAATGTATACAAGACCATGGGACCTGATGAAATCCATCCGCGGGTCCTGAAGGAGCTGGCAAATGAAGTTGCTAAGCCACTGTTCATTTTTGAAAAATCATGGCAATCAGGTGAAGTTCCGGATGACTGAAAAAAGGGAAATATGACCCCCATTTTCAAGAAGGGGAAAATGGATGAGCCAGGGAATTACAGACCAGTCAGTCTCACCTCTGTGCCTGGCAAAATCTTGGAGCAGATTCTCCTGGAAGGCATGCTAAGGCACATGTGTCATGGTTTAAGCCCCTCACACAGTTCGTTCACTCACTTCACCCTCTTTCTTCCCCCAGTCCCAGGGGGATGGGAAGGAGAATTGAAAGAATGTAACTCCCTCAGGTTGAGATAAGAACAGTTTAGTAACTAAAGTAGAATACAAGACCACTACTGCTGCCACCTATAATAATAATGACAAGAGAAATACAAGGGAAAAGAATACAGCTGCTTACCACCTGTGCCCAGCCCGACCACGCAGTGTGCCCCCACCCTTCCGGGTCTCTGTTCTCTGTCTTACAACCTGGGCATAATGCGCTGTGGCATGGAATACCTCTTTGGTCAGTTTGGGTCAGGTGTTTTGTCTCTGCTTCCTGCCGGCTTCCCTTCCTCCCTGGCAGAGCATGAGACGCAGAAAGTCCTTGGTCAAACCAAAACATTACCAAGCAGTAACTGAAAGCACTGGTGTTATCAGCGCTGTTTCCAGGCCCAAAATCAAAACCACAGCACTGCACCAGCTACCAAGGAGAAAAATGACTGCTACTGCTGAACCCAGGGCAACATCAAAAAAACCAAGGTGGTTGATGACAGGCTGCATGGCTTCACTAAGGGGAAATCCTGCCTGACCAATTTGGTGGCCTTCTACGATGGGGCTATGGAACTGATGAGCGGGTGTAAAGCAGTTGATGCCATCTACGTGGACTTGTGCAAAGTGTTTGACACTGTCCCACATGACATCCTTGTCTCTAAGTTGGAGAGACATCAATTTGATAGGTGGACCACTCGGTGGATAAAGAACTGGCTGGATGGCTGCACGCAAAGAGTTGTGGTCAATGGCTCAATGTCCAGCTGGAGACCAGTAACGAGTGGTGTCCCTCAGGGATCGGTGTTGGGACCGGTCGTGTTCAACATCTTTGTCGGTGACACGGACAGTGGGATTGAGTGTGCCCTCAGCAAGTCTGCCGATGACACGAAGCTGTGTGGTTCAGTTGATATGCTGGAGGGAAGGAATGCCATCCAGAGGGACCTTGACATGCTTGTGAGGTGGGCTGATGCCAACCTGATGAAGTTTAACCATGCCAAGTGCAAGGTGCTCCCCCTGTGTTGGAGCAATCCCAGGCACAGGTACAGGTTGGGCAGAGAAGAGATTCAGAGCAGCCCTGCAGAGAAGGACTTGGGGGTATTGGTCAATGAGAAACTTAAAATGAGCCAACAGTGTACGCTCACAGGCCAGAAAGCCAACCATATCTTGGGCTGCATCAAAAGGAGCGTAACCAGCAGGTTGAGGGAGGTGATCCTGCCCCTCTACTCTGCTCTTGTGAGACCTCACTTGGAGTATTGTGTGCAGCTCTGGATTCCTCAACATAAAAAGGACATGGAACTGTTGGAACAAGTCCAAAGGAGGGCCATGAGGATGATCAGGGGACTGGAGCATCTCCCTTATGAAGCTAGGCTGAGCAAGTTGGGGCTGTTGAGCCTGGAGAAGAGAAGGCTGCATGGAGACCTCATAGCAGTCTTCCTGACTTCCAGAATTTAGATTGGATATAAGGAAGAAGTTCTTTACTGTAAGGGTGGTGAGGAACTGGAATGGGTTGCCCAGGGAAGTTGTGAATGCTCCATCGCTGGCGGTGTTCAAGGCCGGGTTAGACAGATCCTTGGGTGACATGGTTTACTGTGAGGTGTTCCTGCATGGCAGGGGTGCTGGAACTAGGTGATCTTAAGGTCCTTTCCAACCCTAACTATTCCGTGATTCTGTGATCTGGGCACCACCTTTCTGGAGCTTTACAGATACTGGCTGAAACTTCAGGTACTTGGCACAATTAGAATACTAACTCACATGCTCATATCCACATCTCCTAAATCTCTCTCCAGTGAAGAACGAAGACAGCATGGTGAGTAAATAGCTTTTACTTCTTCTCTCTTCTTTCACTTCCACACATTAATCTGACTTGTGGGTGCCCTTAGCATGGCATGACATTTTTTCAGAGACAAAATTCATGTCCATCTCTTTAGAAATAAAGTTCACTTCTACACATGATACACAGAGCCTTAGGAAAAGGCTCCTACGTATGTCCTCTGACTACGCAGAATAGTCCAACAACCCTAATGCATACAATGACTGAACACTGTCCTGGATCTTTTCTAGGTTTAAGTTCCTCCTTTAAAGCTTCCTTGGGGAAGCATTAGAAGCTACTAGCACATACTTGTTTTGTTAAAGACTGCTGATAAAATCCAGTGAAAAGGAATGACAATTCTCTTGAAAGGTATTTAAAATGTAGCTGCAGAAAACAGATTATCTATACTTCAAAATGGAGTGCTATTGCTTCACAGAATAGCTGCATCTTTCTCAAAGCTAAACAGAGCTGAAGTCGGTCACTGGGGAGGAAGCCTCTAAGTAAAACACATGTAGGAGCAATCATTCAAAACTCTGTTCTTCTGCTGATTCAGCAATGTTTGGTTGGTGTCATGCACAAGCCATCATTTTACTGATAGGGGAAATTTCTCTTGTATTTAGCATCATTAAAGCTTTTTAGAGAGAGTATTTCTGGCATGCTGAATCAATACCTTACATTGCTATTATCCACAACCTACTAGTGCACTTCTGCTATTTAATGTTGCACTTTGTCTCATGCATTAACTTCCTCTTGTCTTGAAAATAACTCCTGTGATCCTGGCCTGAGCAGGTGCATCCCCAGACACTACCAAGAACTCACATGCTTGAGCGGTCTAAGGATTAGACTTAAAGCAGGTGGACATCTGCTTCCTTATCTTCACTAAATCAATGGAGTTTGCATCATTTCTCACAGCTGCACCACAGTATCATGTCCATACTAAATAATCAGAACTAAGTGAAAATGCAGAAAAAATCTTCCATTCATGAGGATGGGAGAGATAGAGTGTTATTAAGAGAATAAAATATTTAAAGTTTGGTTGTTTTGTTTTTTTTTTCCTGTCATTTGCAACTTTGTAACCTTTGCAACCCATTTTATCTCTCAATGTTCATTACTTATCCTCCATGATCATAGAATCATAGAATCATAGAATGGTTAGGGTTGGAAAGGACCTTAAGATCGTCTAGTTCCATCCCTCCTGCCACAGGCAGGGACACCTCACATTAGACCATGCCACCCAAGGCTCTGTCCAACCTGGCGTTGAATGCTGCCAGGGATGGAGCACTTACCAATTCTCTGGTCAGCCTGTTCCAGTGCCTCACCACCCTCACAGTAAAGAACTTCCTTATATCTAACCTGAACTTTCCCTCCTTAAGTTTAAACCCATTACCCTTTGTCCTATCTCTACAGTCCCTGATGAAGAATTCCTCTCTGGCATCCTTGTAGGCCCTCTTCAGATACTGGAAGGCTGCCATGAGGTCTCCATGCAGCCTTCTCTTCTCCATGTTGAACAGCCCCAGTTTTTTCAGCCTGTCTTCATATGGGAGGTGCTCCAGCCACTGATCATCCTCATGGCCCTTCTCAGTTTTGTTTCTCAAATAGTAATTTCTTGGTGACCATCATGCCTACACTCAGCCTCACCAGCAGATCCACCCCAGCTGCTACCACCACTCCTATAAGTGCAGCAGTTATGAAAATCAGTCGTTTTCTCACATATTTAGATGCATCTAATGAGACATACAGTCAATGCATGTTGCTAAAATAACTCCTTAACAACTAGATCCTTTAGAAGACTTAGGAAGTCAAGAAGAATCTACCCTCGCAATATCTTGCCCTCTTTTCCAGCATCCATGAAGGCAGAAACTGCTCAAGTTTGGGTCTTCAGTAGTTCAGTTACAGTACAGAAATAATCTACGCAACACGCTTTAAGTGTGCTGAAACTCTCGCATTAAAAGTGTAACAGAAATTTTACCTAGGCTAAGGATCACTAGTATGGCGGACATTTCTGTATGGACCTTTCACAGAATTCTGTATCCTAAGTGTCAGAGTTCCACCTTAAACAGTAAGGCCGCTGAATTTATGGTGTAGCTGTTATCTCTTAAAGACAGAAATTATCTCTGACAAAGGCTGTCCAAAGTGAGAGTAAAGCAAATCTATTCAGGAGGAACCTAGGCAGTGAGTAGATTAAGAGAAAGACAAAGCAGTTCTGGAAAATATTAAAGAAATAACAGAACTGATTTCTAAATCCTCCCTTCATTACAGCTGAGAAATAAAAATAGTTACATCATCTCAGTAAGTTTATATTATGCAACTAAAATAAAAAACATCTGCAGAATTATTGCTTGGAAAAACAAATCCATTTCTATCCTGTGCATAGAAGTTTTTAAACCTGCAGAAGATTTATAAATTAAGTTAGTTTCCTGGACAACTCTTTTAGAAAAAGCAAAACAGAAAAATTCCCTTCACACGAATAATCTTATTAAGCAATAGAAATTCTCACACAATGAAAAATTCACATGACCAGGCATTGCCTTATTTTGGAATCATGCTTCTTATTCCATCCTTTCTTACTAAAACTAACATTTTGTTGGGGGCTGTATGTCAAAGTTATATTTCATCTGTTTGTGCTGTCTTTTTTTTCTGGCATAGATTGCCCCATGCTTAGAACATGGACTAATGACTCAAAACTTGACTCTCACTTTTGGCATTGGTAGGGTTTCTGATGCTATCTCACATTGTCAAGAAATAATGAAGGCTCTAGCGCAAAGCATGTTTCAAAAGTGGTGGATCCAACAAGTTATTTACAGGTATGGTAACACAAAGCAATTGATTTCCTTTTGTATTTTTATATAGTAAGATCTTGATCCCTGTACTACTGGAACTTTTCATGGTCTGAAAGTAGTAACTAAGTGCTGAAGTTAGAAGTGACAACGCTTTACAGGCAGCCTCTAATTCAATCCAGCAAATAAAGGCACCTTTAACATACAAAGAGACTGTCACAAACTACAATCACAGTTACATGGGTGCATAGATGTTATTATTGGTAAACAGTTAGAATTTTCACTTCTTTAACAAGAATAGCTCCAGTAAGTTAAGCATTTGAGACATATAACAAATGTCAGTGTACCTCCAAATGACTTCATTATGAGTACCTACTTTTGTTATGATGACAAACATTTAATTCTCCATCAATATAGGGACCTACACACAAACACCTTTATATAGAATTTACCAGGATTCAAGAAGACTACATTGTCTTGAGTACAACTTCAGAAAAAAAAAAAACAAGTATTAAGGAAATACTTGTTCTTCTTGAGTTATTATGCTTGTTTTACATGGAATAACTCAATAATGAATCAATACAGAATCCTGATCACATCTATTTACCATATTCATACACACTCATCAAATTATATTTCAATTTGCTCTAATTAAAATGTTTCACATTATTGCACTTTTTAAAAAAAGTGTCAAGATGAAAACTACCAATTGGTAATGTCAAATTTAGTCCCAAGATCACAGCACTATTTCCAGGGTTTTTTCTGAATAATTTTTTGTGGAGATCCAGCAATTTTTTTTACTTTGATCCCCACAAGAAATTCAAACTCAAATGGGAAATTCACTCTATTGACATTTTAAGAGTGTAATCCCCAGTAGCCTTAAGAACAGAACCAGTAATATCAGAAGTACTGTGTGAGCAACACACTGGAGGGAAGTGATGCCATTCAGAGGACCTGGGCAGGCTGGAGAGGTGGGATTGTGCAAACCTCATGGAGTTCAACAAAGGCCAAGTGCAAGGTCCTGCCATGGGGCAGGGCAATCCCAAGCACAAATATAGGCTGGGAGAGACTGGAGTGAGAACAGCCCTGAGGAGAAAGACTAGGAGTCTTGGGTGACAAGAAGCTCATGCTTGTGGCCCAAAAACCAACCATGTCCTGGGCTGCATCATCACCAGCAGGTCGAGGTTCTTACTAAGGAACAGGGCAAGTTGAATGGCTCCTTACCATCCTTTCAAATAATATGACTTGATTGTGGAAACATCTGAAAAACCCTTCACTAGGGGATTGTTCTCAGGGCTGTCAATCTGAAGTGTGACAGATTGTTGACAGCAATAGTTAATAAACTCCTTGCTGTGGTCTTGCAGCCTGAGAAGTAGGAAGTGATATAAAGAAACATCAGTAATAAGGGGGAATTTTATTTTCTAGCCATTGTCATGATCACTGATGCCTCTAAGATACCGTAACAAGGAGGTAGTCATTCTTTGCCTTCAAGATCTTGGCATTGTACAGTGATGGCTATGTGTAGAGTGCAAGATGCTTTCTGCCACTCTGAACCTACTCAAAGTCACCATCAAGCTGGTAAGACCTACAAAAAATAGAACATTTCTAATCAACTTGTCAGCAAAAGGAAATTCTTATGGGAAAAGCAGGTGCTGAATGGAAGCTATTGGTATCGCATAAATGTTATTGTCCATCTTCTTCCAGAATTAAATATAAAAAAATTATCAAAAAGAACACACACTAAAAAAATTTGCTTTGCCTTTGCCCATTTATAGCTGCACTGGGGATGTTCTGCACACTTAAGAAAGAATGTGAGTGGACAGGAAGGAAATGATGATGAATAACAGTCACCACTGTAAAAACAGATCTACTGGTGCAAAACTGATGTATTGGCATACCTTCAGTTAATCAGCAAGGTGACTTGCTGTAACTGGAGACTGTCCATGCTACAGGTATATTCGTTGTCATATAAGAGTTTCCCAGGTAGCTTCTGGCAGGTTGCCTTTTCCATCTCCCTTTTCAATCTTCTTCCCCTCTGAAGATCTGGGAGAATTCAGTTTGTCCAAAATGAGGAAGATAGAATGAATGTGGGGGCAAGAAAATACAACACAATGCAACAAAACACCTTGCATTACTGTCCAGAGAAATCCTACTAATGCATCACACTGGAATAAACTATCAAGAAAATAATGATGGATAGATTAGAAAACTCCAGCCAGGGTCTTTTACCTGCAGGCCAGATTGGTAGTGATCAAAGGTAATAGCATGTTCAATCAGTCTAGAAATCAGATTTTAAAGGCCTAGCGTGGCTTCAGATTGTGTTCCTAGCAGAATGTTTCCGGGTCACATCTGAGTGTAGCTCTCAGGGTCACCAACAGAGCGGCTGGTGCAAAGTCAGCAACAGCAAATAAGGAACATACTACAAGCAACACTATAGTTTGCCTCCCCATTGCTTGGCTTTCATCTTTTAATGCCCTGTACATGTCCCCAGGACACCCTTAGAGCAACACATAAAAAATCCCAGTTGATTGTCAGTGTTGCTAATTACTGATCCCTACAGGTAAACACACAACAGATGCAGGCATTCATAGCCAGCCTGCTAGCCTGAAAAAGCTAGCCTGGAAAGCCTTGGTTAAAGATTAAAAGGCTGGTAGATTCATGGGGACAGTTGTTTGTTGTCTTTGATCAGGTTTGCAGTTATCAGACATACATCAAAATTGCTGTTCCAGGAAAAAGCACAAATTATAGTTTATCCTAATTAGACTTATTGTGCCAGCTGGAATTTATTTTCTACGAGTCATTTAAGGCAGGAGATGATAGCTCTTCAGGGGAATATCATCTTTGTTTCAACAAGTGGTTTTCTACTTGTACAATAAGTGACATTCTCTTCTCCCCCCTTGTGTCAGTGTCATGGGTTCACCAGTAGCAGTCATTTTTTCTCCTTAGTAGCTACTGCAGCGCTGTGTTTTGACTTTCAGCCTGGGAACAGCACTGATAACACCAGTGTTTCGGTTACTGCTCAGTGATGTTTTGGTCTGATCAAGGACTTTCTGAGTCTCATGCTGCGCCAGGGAGAAGGGGAAGCAGGGAGGAAGCAGAGACAAAACACCTGACCCAAACTGACCAAAGAGGTATTCCATGCCACAGCATGTCATGCCCAGGATGTAAAGATGGAGAGGAGAGACCCGGAAGGGTGGGGGTGCACTGCTTGGTCTGGCTGGGTATAGGTGGTGAGCGACTGTACTCTTTTCCCTTGTATTTCTCTTGTCATTATTATTATTGGTGGTAGCAGGAGTGGTTTGTGTTACACCTTAGTTACTAAACTGTTCTTATCTCAACCTGAGGGAGTTGCATTCTTTCAATTCTCCTTCCCATCCCTCCGGGAGCAGGGGGAAGAAAGAGGGGGGAGTGAGTGAGAGAGCGACTGCGTGAGTTAGAGAGGCTTAAACCACAACAGTTCTTTTTAGCGCCCAAAGTAGGGCACGAAGGGTTGAGATAACGACAGGATTAATAGCCACTTGTCACAATGCTGATTTATTGGCTCTCAAAGTTGTTGCTCTTGACTCTCCCGACATCATGATTTCAGCCTGTTGTACCTTACTTACAGCCGGTATTTGTTATCTTAGCATTTTTCGGATATGTGTTTTGGGTTAAGGTTCTTGTTTCATTGTACTTTATTGGAATGGCTTGTAATATTGGCAGGGTCCAGAAGCGGGGGGCTGCGGATGTGGACGTTGACTTGTACCTGACAGTTCGGCTGCTCCTCACTGTCCTGACCCTCGTCCTCGCCTCTCTCTTCGTGAGGCTGTGGGGAGCCGAGGGGTGGCAGCCCCAGGAGCTGCCGGCGGCTGAAATGGCCCGGGAGCGCGGCCCCAGGGATGAGGAGCCGAGCTGCATGGCCAAGGCCGAGCCCCGCAAGGGCCGAGGGCATACCCTGGCAGCTGCCCGCGGAGCATCCTGAGCCTGAGCCCCAGGAGGATGCAGGAGACCACGCAGCACTTCCCAGCAAGGCAGAGGAGGAAGATCTGGACTCAGACAATGAGGAGCTGTAGGTGAGAGAGCCGGCAAATACAGCAGCTACACCAGCCCCAGTGACAAGTACAGCAGCCTCGTTTGAGAGCTCTGAAGGGTTTGAATGGCCTTTGGGTACCCTTGAAACCTGCCTGCTGATTGTGATGGGGATCAGCCTGTTGGCATGCACAGAGTGTGTTTTACCCACAAAAATTTTGTCTGGTGCTGAGAGTTAAGCAGAGTCAGGTGTGGGCCTTGTCTGGGGTTAAACAACGATGTAGGATGACCAAGAGATTTTCCCCAAGGATGGACAGTCATGAGTGGCAGGGTGTGTGGGACAGTAGGGGCGAGTATCTAGTCCACTGGGCCCCTCTTGTGCTTTGGAAGCGTCAGAGATGGAAGGCAGCTGATGGTGTCCCCAACAACAAGCTGCAGAAACTGCTGGAGGGGAGGGTGAATTATTTTGAGCCTGGTGGGCCTATGACACTTCAGGCCATCAGGGCAGAGATGCAACATACAGATGGGCTCGTGATCAAGGGGTGGACTTAGCAATAGACACTATTGCCCAGGTTATTCATGAGTGTGAACACTGCACACAGCCTCTCCTGGTCTGAAAGACTGTTACAGAAGATGGAGCTTGATATCATAGACTGGATGGACTCAGCAGCTTTATAGGGATTGGTCCATGCACTAAGGGGTGATCTCTACCCCTCTGTGTGTTTGTGTGTGCATGTATATATACACATGTGATGGTGTATTGAAAATGTGTGATGTGAGCATGACGTGAATGGTATGGAATAAGGGGTGGATACTGTCCTGGGTTCAGCAGCAGCAGTCATTTTTTCTCCTTCATGGTAGCTGGTGCAGCGCTGTGTTTTGACTTTCGGCCTGGGAACAACGCTGATAACGCCAGTGTTTCAGTTACTGCTTAGTGGTGTTTTGGTCTGACCAAGGACTTTCTGAGTCTCATTCTCTGCCAGGGAGGAAGGGAAGCCAAGAGGAAGCAGAGACAGGACACCTGACCCAAACTGACAAAAGTGGTATTCCATGCCACAGCATGTCATGCCCAGGATGTAAAATGGAGAGGAAAGACCCAGAAGGGTGGGGGTGCACTGCTTTGGTCGGGCTGGGTATAGGTGGTGAGTGATTGTATTTTTTCCCTATATTTCCCTTGTCATTATTATTATTGGTAGTAGCAGTAGTGATTTGTGTTATACTTTAGTTACTAAACTGTTCTTATCTCAACCTGTGGGAGTTACATTCTTTTGATTCTCCTTCCCATCCCTCCGGGAGCAGATGCGCCTCTGACGGGGCAACATGTTCAATCTCCTTCTCCTGCTCAGCGGTATCCCTTTCAACCAGGGGTCTGTATGTAAGTAACCTGCTTCACATTAATATATATATTTGCTTTGCATTAATACCTCAATAAATAGACTAGAGCATTTAATTGTTTATATTTTGTTTGGTGTCCAGTCCTTGTACATAGGAATCCTATGAACCTGGAACACCCCTCCTTATGTGAAAGCACTTTTCAGGCACTTCAGATAGTAGTGTGTTTTACTAGAAACAGTTTTTAGATGCTTACTTTCATCTTGGATAAAAGTTACCCTTCAAATCTTCTGTAAGATCAGGGTCCTATGACTAAAAGTAAACCTTGAATATCACCTGGTGAGTTTTTTGTCTGCTCAGGTTCATTCTTGTCTGTACTCCAGAACACGTTATGGTCTTCATTGTTACTACTTGTGATCACAGGAGAGAAGGATTGTCTACCTGATTGATATGTAACAAAGCTGAAGCAGACAGACTCCAGCAGTTATAAAATATATAAGCTTTTCTGCTCCTTACTAAAAGGACAAGAGAGTTTTCAACCTCTTCTAAGAATGCTTTGCCAACCACACTAATTGACAGTAAAATTAATTCACATCTTGTCAATTATTAATGTGACTATTATCTCCCTATATGCTGCTATCACTTTCCACGCAACACATGCTTTACTGAGAATTTCTTCCCTCCCAGCAAGTCATCTCAAACAGACATTTTCAGGCTCAGAAAGCGACAAAGTCTATCAAATACACAGAGATGATTTTTGGTACACCAAATATAATTGTCTGTGTTTGAACTGGACTCAGCCAGGTTACTACACCTATTCTTGCAAGCTAAATCCAACTGGGATTTTCTACTAATCAAAATTGTGAGGTTTAGCTTTATATTTCATCTTTGACTGTGACTCAACCTGCAAAGGGACCCAGTGTCCCCCTGTCCCTGGTTGCATAATATTGGTGTTGGGTGCCAGGAATTGGGAGTTAAGAAAAAGTTAAGACACTGTTACATGAAAAAAACTGAAACTTTTTAAAGTCACAAAACCCAATCTTTACTCCAAAGAAGCCAGGCCTTAGTTCAAAGCATATAACCCCATATTTAAAAAAAACCACAAACTGAAAACTTGTATTTGTTTCCCCTTCTATTCTCTCAGTGGACACAGGTGCTGATATAGCTATTGCTGAAGATGTTTAGACTCTGCCCAGTGATTCCATGGGCTTCAGCTGTATTCCCCATGCAGGTAAAAAAGCTGCATCTTGTTTATGCTAGGACTCATTCTGTCCTGGACATATAAAGCAATATTAAAAGGTGCAATTCCAACGTCAGCTTAATTTTAGCTCCCTCCACAGCAACCAGAATGGTAAAAAAAGAATTTATATGGAAGGATGAATCAAGTCTAATATCTTCAGAGATTAGCAATTCATTTAATGGCTTACCAGGACTATAAAAGCCTAGATATTTTGTTTGGAAAAAAAAAAATCACTTTCCAATGTGGCTTTGATGGCAGTGGTAAATCTGCAGCTTTCCTGAGAAGTGGCAGTAACCATCAGTTTAATTTCAGTATTGACTAAGACATTGATTCCTGCCAGCATTCCCAAAGGATTCTGTAGGACAAGGAAGTATTTAAAGCTATCTACATCCTGATGTGCAGACAGTGAAAATGCAGGGCCTCAGCATAAAACTCCTGCCCAGTTTTTCCCATTATAAATTTCTTTTTCTTGACAACATAGTTTATACTGTCTGATAGACATCATGCTGCTCTAATTCAGTGAAAATGCAATTTCACCTCTTCATCTGAACATATAATCTAAGGCATATTATGAAAACTCAAAGTCCGTATTAACAGAGCGGCTGAATTTGTCATTTAATAGAACCACTGAACTAACCTTTTTTTGTAACTAATGTTCTCTCAATTTCAGTGATGGAAAACTGAAATAAAAAATAAATCATGACATATACAGCCTTAGAAAAATACTAGCACATTTTCTTGCTCATGTCAGGGTCCTATTGCAAAAAGAGTAGCAATACGAGTTTTACAGGATAGTGCTCAGAAAACGACTTCCACATCTGTATTCTTAGACTCTTTTTCCCAACTTGTGAGCAAAACATATGCACTGGGAACAATGTGATAACTCCATTTTCATCTCACATGCTTTCTAATTAATGCAAAACATGCCAGAGTTACTTAAATACACAAGCTATAATTGGTAATGGGAAGGTAGGGATAACCTCTTATCTTTCTCTTAAGACAATTCACAGCTATCCATTACACAGCATGCTGTATTTATTAACCCAGAAGGCATTGTCAAATTCTCATCAAGCATTTAAATGTAAAATTCAGTTGAAAAATTGTTTTTGATGGTAAGTTTACAACCTTCAGTAGTGACAGCCAATTAGTTGCATTGCAAAGGCACCTTGAATGACAGGATTCCACAAGAGCCTCCTGAGATTCAAGGGATGTGGAGCTTAAGTGCATCATTCAAAGAAATATATGTCATCAGTGAGTGCCATGAACATCCTTGCTGTCTTTTGTTTTCTGTTTCCCTTCAGTTTTTTCAGGACATCAGTTGCAGAAAGTTTTCAAATAGTTTTCTTCTGAACCAACACTGATCAGAGAAGTGCCGATACTTCTGGTGACAACCTTCTGTGAAACTTTATGACTACATTGCCTACAGTTTTTTTAAAATAATAAGCTGTCTCCTTACATGACATGTTCATTTATTTGCTTGTATATTCAAAGGTGAGCTATACTAAACTTACACCGGTCTGAAAATCTTCATGGCTCTTGATGTAGACAAACAGATTGTCATGTAGTGCTAAAGGAAATCCTTGCAGCATCTCTGTACATAACCCAAAACTTGGTATAGGGTCCTCTCTAAAACTTCTCTAGCTACCACAGATGCCCTAGTGGCTTTATTTTACAAACAGGGAAAAAAAAAAAAAAAATCACATGAAAGGAAAATATTAGGAAGTCTTAATTGTTTGGTTTGTTTTTTGGTTTTGGTTGGTTTGGTTTTTTTATTTCTTTTTTGTTGTTGTTGTTGTTGTTGTTGTTTTTTCTTATTAGCCAAAGGGGTTTTTAGCTAGTTTTTATAATAGAATTAACCTGAAATTTCCCATCTATAAAGATATGTTGTCCAGCTTCATTCCTAGCCAAGAAGCTATCTTCATCTCAAGCAAGTAGTGTTTTTAATCATTGCCTGCTAATGAGCATATTAACCCACATTCCTATTTGGATGTCTTTCAGCATTTCAGCCTACTCAGCTACAATATTACTAAGGAGGATCAATGCCCATAATGTGACTGATCAAGGGAAAAGCTATGACAAAAATAATTCAATGAATTGTCTGTAGCAGGCAATGACAATAAAGTTAATACATATTTTCAAACAGCAGTATGAGGATTAGCCTGTTAAAAAAATAGTGCTAGCAACATGGAAAATATGAACAGAAAGAAGGCCAAGTGACCTGCTGAACAGCTCCCAGAAAATCCAGAGCTATAATAGGTCCCCTACTGAGCACTCTGTGCTGGACTCCCTACCTGAGCAGCCGGCCCTGCTCTTTTAACCACTGACATCTGCAACAGACATTTTTCAAGAAGTCCATCTGTGGTGATGCTAGTTCAGCTATCTAGGGGTTTTTTCTTCCTTTAAACTCTAAGAAGGGTCTATTTTTCAAAGTTAATACTAGAGGCCAGCAGAAAGAAGAGGCTTCACCTCTAGGAGCAAAAAGCATTTTTCAGTACAACTGACCTCAGTGCTGAGAATGTGCTATTTTAGCATGCAACTTGACTTAAAAATCAGAGACTCACCACAATGGCAGAGACCAATGAACATTGCCTGAATTTGTCACTGTGTCCACTTTGTAAATGCTAAGATAAAATATTCTGCCATTCTTGCCATGCAAAAAGTTAAGTTAGAATTAAAATTAAGTTAGAATGGAGAATGTATTACTCCATGTTAATATGTCAGAGCCCTGAGCACATCTCTCCTTCCCATCCTGGGGGTTTGTCTTCCTGGGCTCAGGGACCACAGTGAGCTGATGCCGCTGGTGGTCCTGGGGGGAGATCCTCCTGATGGCATTGCTGATGGGGCTCAGTGTCCTTCCCCTGGGACAGCCTGCACTGCCCAACCACTGCCCCATTGATCCAGAGCCTGACTCCCACCCATGGGCTGATGTCCCAGCCCTGCCTCAGCCTGGTCCCAGGCAGGTACTTGATGCCTGGGGCTTGGGCTGCCCTCAGCTGCCCTGCTCCCTGGCTGAGGTGGTAGGACAGCCTTGGCTCCCAGCCCTTGGAAGCAGCATGCTGACTGGATGTTCCTGACAGGATGATTCAAACTGCGTTTTTTTCAGTTAATTCAAGATTTCCATCTCCACCTGAGGATATTCTAGGCACAAAGGTGTTGCATTCAGTGTTATGCCTGGGATTTTCCCCCCTCTCTTCTGCAGAATGCACTGAATAATAAACTTTGAAAAGTGCTAAGAAGAGCTTTTCTTTGAATTATTATTTAGCTATTTTTCCCCACTACATTTTTAGCATATGTAGTGGTTTATTCCTCCAAACTAAAAAGAAAAAATTTAAAGCATGTGTTTGATCTGAAAGGATGTGGTTGGGCAGAAGAGAAAAAAGTCTATTACAAAGAAATTTGTGTTCAGATAGCCTAACAAGAACTCAATGTATTTCCATTGATTTTTCAAGTGGTATAAACACAGTCTACCCTCAATCTGTACGTTCTGAGGAAAAATTGTTTACTAATTGGCCAAAATGTAAAAACAGATTAAATATTCACATTTTGATCACAACTATAAGACTAAAGTTGATTTCTTTCAGTCTTTTCCCAATCTCTCTTTCAAAAACACCACTAGAAATCTACCCTTATAAACATTAATTGAAAATGAGCATTAGGCTTGTTGCTGAAATCCACTTTAGCCCAAGCCAAGAATTGTTCATAACTGTGTTTGCCTTAAGCAGAACATTGAGTAGTTTATGAAGATCAAGTTCAGCTAATAGCACTTTTCTTTAGTTCTTCACACAACATACCTTTTTATGTCTACTAATTAATTATTGCAAAACTTTGTGGTGCAAGTCCACTGACAAAGAGCACTTGGACTTGATCCAAAGCTCTTTAAAACAATGGAATTTTTTCTTTTGATATAAATGTATCTTTTGATATAGCTGTGCTTTGTGTCCAGCCCTACTATGCATCATTCCTGACACTATAATAACGATTATATGTTCTTTATATGAGCCCAACATCCTAGATGGTTGGAAAAATAAGTGGTTGCCTTCAGCATTTACAAATCCCTGCACTTCCAAGTACTATTGATCAGTGCTAAAGCTTTCTTCTGTCTTTAACACACTTTGCCGCACATTCAGACCCTTTTTCAGAATAGCTCTGCAATCCCAGATGGATGTATGAATTAATAAAGCTTTCCACATGCTCAAGAAAGAAACAATTCCATCCTTCCTATTAGAATAAAGTGGCACAGAAGATGCTGAACCTGATTTGTGTATTTCTAAAAGCCTTCATTTTATACTTTCAGTCAAGAATATTTGAGTTCTGTCCTGGTTAACAAATATGAACAGGTATTTTTGAAATGACATTAAAAGTTCAAAGAACCTATCCTTCCTACTATCTTAATTTATATTCATCATTGCTACCTCTTTTTGAAATATCTGCATAGTTCTGCTCTTTCCATAAACCTCGTGTACAACTTGGAAATAAGTGAGTTTTAAAAGATATCAATATATGAATGTGTTTGACATCTTCATTCAAAATTCCAGTAGGGAGCTTCAGAACCTGATCAAGGCACAAGAGCTAGGTAAACATGTACCTGGAGAGAAGAAGATTTTATTTCTGTACAATTTTCCTTATCTATAATAAAATCATATTCTACTGGAAACAAAGTTGACTTTTCAAGTCAGGCTCTTGTCAGACTAATGGGAAGTAATTAGATATAAAGCAGGCCACCTTGTATAACAGTAATTAGACTCTAGATCTGTTGTTATCGGGACCCAAAGCTGCACTGTGAAATTCACTCAGAACTTTAATTAAAACTGTAGCAACAACTTACTTTAATTTCTTAATTATTATTTTATTGGTAATGCAGCTGCACAGAGGACTGAATGGCTCACTATACTAGTAAAAACTAAAATAGCTATTTCCCTCTGTATTATCAGTAGAGATCAGAACCAGCTTAGCAGTTACAGTATCACAAGTATCCCTCTGGCTCTTTGACATCTACAGAGAATTAATTAAAAGGCTCAAACTGGTGTGCAGTTACCATTTCCTACTGTCAGTTTAGATTCTATGTAGGTAAGCAAAGCAATGATAGGCTGAACATACCTTAACATTAGCATCATGGTTGAGGACATTTTGGTGACTCTTAAAAGTGTGCCTGTGCACAGACTGCATTTGCAGAGCTTATTTGGTGCCAACAAACTAGGTTCTTTTAGAAGAAACTGAACTAGAAGGTCTGTTCCAGACCTATACTAGATGCACTCAAAGTTTAATAGGGACACACTAAATCCAAACAGCTCCAAACCCTTGGCATTGTGAAGAAGTTTGGTCCAGGGTAACCAACTAATTTTAGTCTGACCCTCACACCATGAACTTCACATAATCTACAGCACCAGCTCTTTCAATCCACTGAACCAATCCTGCTGCACCAAATTTCTCATTAATGTAGACCCAGTCATGAGTGGCAACAATTCACTGGGATTTTACAGTGCATTAGATACAGGGAGGGAATGTGAGCAAAACCAAGAAAGTTGCCTCATTTTCATCTACCTGCGCATGACATTTTGAACACAAACATATAAGCAACTGTCTAAACAAGGCGTGCACACGCATACTCCTTTGTAATGCATAGTTAGAACCAACACAATACAAATTTAGGAGACACAAGGGATATTACTATTCTGATAGTGTTTATTGTGCATTGGTACTTCACTCACAGCTCTGAGCTTGTATATTGCCTGTCATCAGTGTTTTTCACAATGTCTAAAACTATCTGGGGTTTTTTTATCATTTATGCTCTTAATTACTGCAAATTTAGCTCCCTTAGGGTAAGAAAGATTGCATGATCTCATTCTCATTAAATATAATTATAATACTGGTATGTACCTGTTTTATCTTTAGACTTGCAATCTATGCAATACTACTGCAGTAATGCCTAAATTTTCCCCTTGCATTTCAAACACCACAAAGAATTTAAAGTAGCACATGAAATCCCTCTACTAAAAGGAAAATATTAAATACAGTGATGTCAATAGTAGATTCTGTAAAACCTAAAAAAACCCCAAAATTCTAATTATATTAACTGGCAAACAAAGAATAACTAACAATGTTTTTTAAGATCTTTGAGAGATAAATAGATATTCAGAAAAGCTGTGCTTATTATACCAATAATTACAACCTAAAAGTTCCATTTAACCCCACAGACAAAAGTCTTCATTACATCTTTAATGACTACATTTATCTATTCATATGTTTATGTTGTGGTTTGAGTCGTAACTCACGCAGTTTGTTTACTCACTTCCCCTTCTTTTTTCTCCCCAGCTCCTGGAGGGGTAGGGAGGGGAATTGAAAGAATGTAACTCCCACAGGTTGAGATAAGAACAGTCCAGTAACTAAGGCATAACACAAACCACTACTGCCAGCACCAATAATAATAATGACAAGGGAAGTACAAGGGAAGAGAATACAACTGCTCACCACAGATACCCAGCCAGACCAAGCAGTGCACCCCCACCCTTCCGGGTAACTGCCCTTAGTTTTTACATCCTGGGCATGACGTGCTGTGGCATGGAATACCTCTTTGGTCAGTTTGGGTCAGGTGTCCTGTCTCTGCTTCCTCCCAGCTTCCCCTCCTCCCTGGCAGAGCATGAGACTCAGAAAGTCCTTGGTCAAACTAAACATTACTGCAATAACTAAAAACATTGCTGTTATCAGCGCTGTTCCCAGGCCAAAAGTCAAAAACACAGCACTGCACCAGCTGCTAAGAAGGAGAAAAATGACTGCTACTGCTGAACCCAGGACAATTTAAAAGAGAAATTATAGGGAAAAAAAAAAAAAAAAAGAAAGCCAAAACAAAACAACACCCAGTAATCTTTGTGACTTCTGTAAAGTTCAAGAAATATTGAATGCACTCAACTTCCATTGATAAAGTTGTTCATACATACCCTTTACCCAATTATATCTTTAATATGCCTACTTGGTCGTATTTTTGATGTATTCCTCAAGACAACTAGAAGAATAGTTAACAACTAGAATATGCCTTTTACATAGATAACTTCAAAAGATAGAAATACCATTTTCTGACCTTGTCATCAATCCTACAAAAATCCTGGCAGAGTCTTGTCATAAACCCGGAAATACAAGCACTACTATCTCAGATAGACTAGTCCTGGAGGAAAAAGACAAGATTCTTCTTGAGTGGAAATCCAAAGTAACATGGTGTATTGACAAAAGCTGTTACTTGAAGGTACTTCGGATTTCAGCTCCTGAACAAGCCAAAGAGAACACCCTACATGACTACACTGATGGAGGTAGGGATAAAACGTTACTTTCAAGGCAATCAGGTCTCAGCTTCTCACAGATACTAGCCAGGTGCCAGAAACACATTCAAAAACTGGTTGGGAGGCAATGAAGCATATGGCACTGACATCTAGAATGTTCCCCTGGGACAAGAAACTGAACAGAATCTTACGGCTATTTTCCCCCTGGCAGAGCATGAGATTCAGAAAGTCCTTGGTCAAACCAAACATTCTAAGCCGTAACTATAAACATTGGTGTTAGCAGCGCTGTATCCAGGCCAAAAGTCAAAAACACAGCACTGCACCAGCTACTACGAAGGAGAAAAATGACTGCTGCTGCTGAACCCATGACAGTATCCACTCCTTATTCCATACCATTCACGTCATGCTCAGATCCCATATTTTCAATATACCATCACATATATATACACATATATATATATATACATCCACACAGAGAGAGGGAGAGAGGTCATCCCTTAGTGCATGGGCCAATCCCTATGAAAATGCTGAATCCATTCGGTCTGTGATGTCAAACTCTATCTCTTCTAAGAGTCTTTCAGAGCAAGGGAGGCCATGTGCAGTGCTGGATCTTTGCCTGCTGATGCTGATCGTTCCTTTAATGGAGAACTCGTCCAGTTTCATCAAAGTTCATTCTTTGTTGGGATGATGGCCAGAGAGCCAGTCACTGATGACTTGAAGGCATCTAGTTGGGGGGCTATAAAAGTATTACATAGGAGGCAACAGCATGCAATTGAGTTCATTGGCTGTTTTCCCCTAAAATCAAATCCCGTTGAGGAACACATTGGACTTCCCCATCTTCCCATATTACCCACCAAGTATATCCGGGTCCCTGAGCAAAAGCAGTCCCACTAGTGGGTTTGTCTTTACCTGAAGCAGGAATAACCCAGACTGTCTTCCCCAGCAAATTTTTTATATGCACCACAAGAACTTTGTCCCCCTCCACAGTATGTAGAAGTTCTGACTGGGCTGGACCAGCCCTGTTGGCAGATCCTCTGGTGCTGACCAGCCAGGTGGTTTCTGTTAAATGTGTATCCCAATGTTTGAAAGTCCCACCACCCATTGCTCACAGTGTAGTTTTTAACAGCTCATTGTACCATTCAATTTTCTCAGAGGCTGGTGCATGGTAGGGGATGTCGTATACCCATTCAATGCCATGCTCTTCAGCCCAAGTGTCTATCAGGCTGTTTCGAAAATGAGTCCCATTGTCTGACTCAATTCTCTCCAGGGTGCTGTGTCACCACAAAATCTGTTTTTCAAGGCCCAGGATAGTGTTCTGGGCAGTGGCGTTTTGCACAGCACATGTTTCCAGCCATCTAATGGTTGCTTCCACCATGGGAAGCACAAGGCGCTTGCCTTGGCGGGTTGGTGGGAGTGTGATATAATCAATCTGCCAGGACTCCCCATATTTGTACTTCAGCCATCGTCCTCCATACCAAAGAGGCTTTAACCATTTAGCTTGCTTAATTGCACACATGTTTCACAGTCATGAATAACCTGGGCAATAGTGTCCATTGTTAAGTTCACCCCTCTGTCACGAGCCCATCTGTATGTTGCATCTCTGCCCTGAGGGCGTAAAGAGTCATGGGCCCACCAGGCCAAAAATAATTCACCCTTATGTTGCCAATCTAAGTCCATCTGACCCACTTCAATCTTAGCAGCTGTATCCACCTGTCGGTTGTTCTGGTGCTCCTCAGTGGCCCAGCTCTTGGCTACATGAGCATCTATGTGATGTACCTTCACCACCAGGTTCTGCACCTGGGCAGAGTTATCTTGCCACAGTGCAGCAGCCCAGATGGGTTTACCTCTGCGTTGCTAGTTGCTCTGCTTCCATTGCTGCAACCACTCCCACAGGGCATTTGCCACCAACCATGAGTCAGTATAGAGATAAAATTCTGGCCACTTTTCTCATTCAGCAATGTCCAAGGCCAGCTGGATGACTTTCACCTCAGCAAACTGACTCAATTCACCCTCTCCTTCAGCAGTTTCTGCAACTTGTCATTGAGGACTCCATACAGATGCCTTCCATCTACGATGCTTTCCCAAAATATGACAGGACCCATCAGTAAACAAGGCATATTGCTTTTCACTTTCTGACAGTTCATTATATGGTGGGGCCTCTTCAGCATGCACCACCTCCTCCTCGTTTGGTGACATTCCAAAATCTTTGCCCTCTGGCAAGTCCATGATGACTTCTAGAATTCTTAGATGACTGGGATTTCCTATTCGAGCTCATTGTGTAATTAGTGAAGCCCACTTATTCCATGTAGCATCAGTTGCAGAATGTGTAGAGGAGACCCTGACTTTGAACATCCAGCCCAGCACGGGCAACCCCGGTGCTAGGAGGAGCTGTGCTTTAGTGCCAATCATTTCTGAAGCAGCTCAAGCCCCTTCATAGGCTGCCAGTATCTCATTTTCAGTTGGGGTAGAGCTGACCTCAGCCCCTCTGTATCCCTGACTCCAAAAGCCGAGGGGTGGACCTTGAGTCTGCCCTGGAGCTTTCTGCCAGAGGCTCCAGGTAGGACCATTCTCCCCGGCTGCGGTGTACAGTACATTTTTAACATCTGGCCCGGTCCGGACTGATCCAAGCTCTTCTGCATGATCTACCTCTCATTTATTTTGCTCAAAGTCTTGTTGTTTCAAAGGGCCCCATTTAAATCATTTTTCTTCCGGGTCACATGATAGAGAGGGTTTAAAAT
This sequence comes from Ara ararauna, assembly GCA_028858755.1. Lineage (NCBI taxonomy): Eukaryota > Metazoa > Chordata > Aves > Psittaciformes > Psittacidae > Ara > Ara ararauna. Next base: position 105,192,834 of record CM054379.1, read on the forward strand.
TAAACTGTAATTTGGGATGTGCATCCTCCAGAACCCCACAGTACCCAAGAAAGCTGGTGTTTCTTTCGTATTAGTTGGTGGCAACATCACTGTTATCCTGCTGATCATATCTGTGGGGATCTGGCAACATCCATCTTACCATTTTATTCCCAAAAACTGAATCTCTTGTGCAGGTCCCTTGACCTTACTCCGTTTTATGGCAAAACCAGCTTCCAGCAGGATTTGGATTATTTTCCTCCCTTTCTCAAAAACTTCTTCTGCTGTATTGCCCCACACAATAACATCATCAATGTATTGCAGGTGTTCTGGAGCTTGCCCCTTCTCCAGTGCAGTCTGGACCAGTCCATTGCAGATAGAAGGGCTGTGTTACCAGTCAGTTCCAAGTGTACTGGACGCCCCTCCAAGTAAAAGCGAACTGTGGCCTGCATTCTGCTGCCAGAGGAATTGAGAAAAATGCATTGGCAATATCAGTTGTGGCATCCCACTTGGCTGACTTTGACTGCAGCTCATTCAGAAGTTCTAGCATGTCTGGTACGGCAGCACTCAAGGATGGTGTAACTTTGGTCAGGCCACGATAGTCTACTCTGTCTCCAGTCTCCGTTAGTCTTTCACACTGGCCATATGGGGCTATTAAAGGGTGAGTGGGTCCTCCTGATCCCTCCTTGACTCTCCAATCTACAGATCAGCTTATGGATGGGAATCATGGAGTCTCAGTTGGTGCAATATTGCCACCGGTGCACTGTTGTGGTCGCGATTGACACTTGTTCTTCGACCTTCAGCAACCCCAGAACAGAAGTATCCTCTGAGAGACCAGGCAAGGTGGACAGCTGCTCAATTTTCTCTGTCTCCAAAGCAGCAATACCAAAAGCCCATTGGTACCCTTTTGGGTCTTTGAAGTACCCTCTCCTGAGGTAATCTCTGCCAAGGATGCAGGGAGCATCTGGACCAGTCACAAGGGGGTGTTTTTGCCATTTCCTCCCAGTCAGGCTGATTTCAGCCTCCAGTACAGTCAACTCTTTTGATCTTCCTGTCACTCCGGAAATAGAATGGGGTTCCACCCCTCGACAGCTTGATGGCATCAGGGTACACTGTGCACCAGTATCTACTAGAGCCTTATACTTCTGTGGGACTGATGTGCCAGGCTATGTGATCCACTAAGTCCAGTAAATCATCTCTGGAGTACATCTAAAAAAAAACAATTAAGAGGTGAAAAAAAAAAAATCACAGCACGTGTATATATGCATATATACATAGGCTTTTTCTTTCTCCAGCATCAGAAGACAGCTTAGCATGAGAAATAGACAAGATACTCAAGGAACTGGCATCAGTCAATTACAGCTCCGTTCCTGGGCTGCCTAGCTGAAGCAGAAATTAGAGCAGCCGAGATTAATAAATTTCTAAAGTAGATCTAACTGGTTTTTAGACAAATATTGGGCAGGAGGTTTCCCAAATAGTGCATTTCTCAATAATGAACTGTTTCATAAAATTGTGTTATTTTACCTGATGCTTCTACTCAGAGTAGCTGGAAAAACAAATATTGTTAAAAAAAAATTATATTATTAATTTTTCTTATTTCCTACTGCATTTTTAAATTCAGAGTAATATTACATCTACAATATTAACTACATCTTAGAATTATAAAATATTTAAAAACAGAAAAAGTAAAATACCTGAAATAGAACTTAAGCTTTTTTTCTTTGATATTAGCTACATGAAAATTTTGAAAGTTTGGAGTGTCATGGCTACAGGGACAGAGGAATTTTGAGGCTACTAGACAATGGCATATATCAGCTCTTTCCTGGTAACTGCAGACTCAATCATCTGGTGTAGTGTTTGAATATCACGAATTTCCACTTCCCTGCCATTCTCCCTGTTGTGACAGGGCAGTTCCTTGCTAGCCGTTTACCTGGATACTTAAATTATCTAATCTCTGCAAAGTTCATTTAAGAATCTAGGCCCTATCTCAGTCACAATAATGCGAAGTAGACTACTTTCCTCATTTTCATAATTCTACTTGTATTACTACAGATGCAAGAAAGATATCGTGGAATAATTAAGAAATGTGGAATAATTAGGTATTAAACTTATATTTGAAATGCAGCATTGTCCACACATAAGGGAAAAGTGGTCCTCTCAGGTGAGATGCAGCCACACCTGGTATGCCAAGAATGTGCACTCCACAGTGGTTCCCATGGCAACACAGACGGAGGGTGGATGAGGGTGGAGATCTTGCTGCCACACTCTTTCCTAACATCAGCAAAAGGTGGGAACTAGGTGGTACAAGAAACTGATAAGCTGCATACTTGCTACCCTGAGCCAGCAGCCTGTCATCTTTTGACAGAATGCTGTCCTCTGTGTGACTTTGCTTCATTATATGCCATTATAATGCATTTACATGCTAAAATGCACTTGCATCTCCAATGCAAGCCACTTCCCAAATGAGATCACTCCTTTTTTGAGCATGTGGTCTGAATTTTTGGTGTCATATACCTTTAAAAATGAAGTGAGAAAGATTTGCACTAATAATAATAAAAGTATGCATGACTAGAGTCACTCAAGCTTCTCCATGAAGGTGAAAAAGAGTGTAAAATGACCCAAGAAAGGGGGAGATAGTGGGGAATATACCATTGTGAACGAGTCAAAGAAGATAACATCAACAGACTCCTGGGACTGGTTGACGGGTTGGACCTTTCTTCCCTACCCATAGGGACACCTGTGGGTAAGACTTGCACTGTGTCCAGTGCTTCCCCAGGAAAACTGTTACCTTCATATTTTAGAGGCAGGCTGTGTTAACTTTACTGAGCACTTGAATCCATGTAACTGTTATTCGCACGTGCTTTTCAAGACAGTATTTATCACCGGCAATCCATAAGATTCTGTATCTATCTGCTGCCTCAATAAACTGCTCTGTTTCGGTAGCCAATTGTAATTTTCTCACTGAATACAACCCCATCTCTTGGTGCGGTTGTGAGGGTACATGAGCACGATTGGATTGGCAGTGCAGTGCACTATACGTGAATCTGAATCAGTAAGGCTCAATATAGCGAACGCGGCCAGACTGGTAGTTGCAGCACGATTGGACCGGCAGTGTGGTGTGCTATCGATGAATCCGGATCAGTAAGATTCGATATAGCGAATACGGCTGGACTGGTAGTTGCATATTGGAGGCGTTAGCGGCCCCTCTAATAAAGCAAGGGGTTTATTTTCTCCCCTTTAACTCAATAGAGCTGAATTAAGGCCACCCTTTCCTGAAGGGAAGTACCTGCCAAGGTTTCAGCACTGCTGTTACTGTGCATAGCAACAGTTCTCAGGGCAGTGAGGCTAATACCTCTCAACCCTCTACCAGTATATTCCAGCTGGAAGTCCAGAAAGATGAATAGTGTATTTAGATGCATAAAATGGATCTCCACTTTTCAGTGGGCTTTTGAAGTTATTTTTGGTGAATTCTGCTATTTAGGTGTTTTATGTAGGGCTGCTCATTCAATGACTTAACACAGCTGCATTGCTAGTGTCTGAAAATACATCAAAATATCAGGAAGGCTGAGGTGACTGTCTCGAGAGGGGACACCTGCAGCGCGCCTGATCGGGGGGAGGCTCGGCATCCAGGAGCTTCAACTCGGAGCAGCAACAGGCGCTGGGGGAGCCTCAAGTCCTCGACAGGGCTTGCCCAGAAGCCGGCAGCTCAGAGGATGCGAGGAGCTGACTCAGAGGGGGTGGCACCAGGAGGAGCAGCGGCAGATTCACCCAGGCATCATCTGCCATTTCTGGCCCATTGCTGAGGCGACTGTCTCGAGAGGGGATGCCTGCAGCACCTGATACAGGGGAGGCTCAGCATCCAGGAGCTTCAACTCGAAACACCAACAGGCACCGAGGAAGCCTCAAGTCCTCAACAGGGCTTGCCCAGGAGCCAGCAGCTCAGCAGACCCAAGGAGCTGACTCGCAGTGGGCGGCGCCAGGAGGAGCAGCACCAGCCCTGACTAGGTAAAAACCTGCCCCAGGGAGCATGAGCAACCAGGGGCGTGGCAAACAGGATGGGCAAACAGGGCAGGTTTGAGGCAGTTTGCACAACAGGGCAGGCAAACAGGGCAGGTTCGAGGCAGTTTGTGCAACAGGGCGGGCAAACAGGGCGGGTTCGAGGCAGTCTGCATGGCAGATCACACGGGCAGGTGAGCGGGATGGTAAGTGGAATGGTGAGCCCTCGTTGTATGACCAGGCTCCAGTCTGGGAGCTCTGCTCTGGCTGCCCCAGCAATGGCCAGCTTAGACACCCAGACAGAGACGATGAGAAGGCAGGCTGCAGGGCAGAGCTTGGGGTGTAGAGAGTGCCTGCACTGCTCTCCTGAGGAGAGGGTGCACAATGGGCAGGGCTGCACTCTGTGCTACCTGGTGGAGGTCCTCCTGCAGCAGGTGGCTGAGCTGCGGGAGGCTGTTACTAGGCTGAAAGATGTCAGGGAAGCTGAGAGGAAGCAGCACTGCTTGCTCCAGGACCAGACTGTGTGGGGGCCTCAAGTGTCTACTGTCGCTCATGCGGGAAAGGAGGCCGCTAACCCAGGAATCTGGGAAACAGTAACAGAAAAAAACAACAAGAAAAGGAGGAAGAGGACAATTAAAAGCAAGGGGCTTCCTCCTGAATCTGTTGTCCCCACCCAGAACCACTTTGCAGTCCTGCAGGGGCCTGATGAGGAATCACACTCCCACCAGGAACAACCAGCTAATGAACTGGTAAAAGAGATCACAACTGGTGCTGCCAGGAAGAAGTAGCAGGTTGTAATAGTAGGGGTCTCTACTCTGAAAGGAACAGAGGCACCCATCTGTCAACCTGACCCAGACTCAAGAGGGGTGTGTTGCCTACCAAGGGCTCGGATCAGGGCTGTTGCAGAGAAGCTGCCTGCTCTAGTCGGTCTCACTGACTATTACCCACTTCTAGTGATCCATGTGGGTGCTACTGATACAGATAGCAGTAGACTGAAGAACATAAAGACGGACAACAGAGCTCTGGGAGAGGTGGTTAGGGGCTCTGGAGCTCAGATTGCCTTTTCATCAATTCTCCAGGATACAGGGCAGGACCTTAAAAAGTCTAGGAAGATTGGACAGGTTAATAAATGGTTAGAAGGGTGGTGTGATAGTCAGGGGTTTGGGTGAGGGAGATCATGGACAGCACGACGGACCAATATGATCAAGGCTGACCACTTTATTAGCTCTCACATGCAGCTTTTATAGAGTTCAGACAACAGAGCATTTGCGACACAGCTGGCAATATATAATTGAGCAGTGTTTTGTTAGTAACAGCTTAAAGATTAATTAACTGTGTAGCATACATTCTAAGGTTAGAGTTATCAGTTCCTCCCTACATATCCTGACTTCTCAGGCTCTTCTGCCAACTCCCTCAAACTCTCTCACGTACTCATTCTCTAGTAACCTTCAGCCAAGGCCTCAAAGCCTTTGGTTCACTACTTCACTAATGTCAAGTAACTGGATTGCTCACATGGCCATTCTCAGCCAAATGACTCTCCACATTTGGGTACTTGAACACGGGACTCAATTTAGGAGGCCAGGTCTACTGAGGGCTGGTGGAGCTGGTCTGACAAAGAAAGGGAAAAATGGATTTGGGAGGAGGTTTGCAAACTGGTCAAGGATGCTTTCAACTCGATGTGTTGGGGGAGGGGGGCATCATTCCATCCCAACACACCCAGTCAGTTGCCAGCACCTATAGCAAACGTTCAGAGCAATGTAGACATATTCCAGCCACTCCAGCCAATGAGCCGGCTTCAATTGGAGGTCGGCTCAGATTCCTCTATACAAATGCCCATAGCATGGGGAACAAACAAAAGGAATTAGAGATGTGTGCACGTCAATGGGGGTATGATATCATAGGCATCACAGAAACATGGTGGGATGGCTCCTATGGCTGGTGTGCTGGAATGGAAGGTTACAGGCTCTTTAGGAAAGACAGGCCTGGTAGGTGGGGAGGGGGAGTTGCTATTTATGTTAAGGATAGGCTGGAGAGTATGGAACTGTGCCTGGGGCAGGTGAGCAGTCGAGAGAGTGAGGAGTGAGTCGAGAGAATTTGTGGGTCAGGCTTAAAGGGAGAACAGCGATGGGAGACATTACTGTGGGGATCTGTTACAGACTGCCTGACCAAGAGGATTCGATGGATGAAGCGCTCTATAAACAGACAGGAACAGCCCCATGCACACAGGCCTTTGTTCTCATGGGGGACTTCAACCACCCTGATATGTGTTGGAGGGATGGTACAGCCTGGCACAAACAATCCAGGAAGTTCTTCAACTGTGTGGAAGACAGCTTCCTTCAGCAAGTAATAGAGGAGCCGACAAGGAGAGGTACCATGCTTGACCTCATCCTCACCAACAGGGAAGGGCTGGCTGGAAATGTGACGCTCCAGGGCAGCTTTGATTGCAGCGATCATGAGATGGTCGAATTCAAGACCCTCAGGACAGTGAGAAGAGCGTGCAACAAGCTCACTGCCCTGGACTTCAAGAGAGCAGACTTTGGCCTCTTCAGGAACCTGCTCAGTAAAATTCCATGGGCCCAAGGTTCCTTGGGCAGGGGGGCCCAAGACTGTTGGTTGATATTCAAGGATCATCTGCTTCAAGCTCAGGAGCAATACATCCCTACTAGAAGAAAGTGCTGTAGGAGGGCCAGGAGACCTCCCTCGATGGATAAGGAGCTGCTGAGGAAAATTCAAAGGAAAAAGAGGCTTACAAAAGGTGGAAGCAAGGACAGACGGCCTGGTAAGAATACAGGGATGTTGTCTGGGAAGCTAGGGATCAGGTTAGGAAAGCTAAGGCCCACTTAGAATTAAACTTGGTTAGGGATGTTAAGGATAGCAGGAAGGGATTCTATAGGTACACTGCAAATAAAGGGCAGGATAGGGACAATGTGGGCCCTCTCCGGAATTTATTAGGAGAAGTGGCTAACCTGGATTTGGAGAAGGCTGAGGTTCTTAATGACTTCTTTGCCTCAGTCTTCAGCAGAAAATGCTCTGACCATACCATCCAAGACTTGGAAAGCAGACACGGGGACTGTGAGAATGAAGACTTCAGGCCCACTGTAGGAGAGGATCTGGCTTGAGACCATCTTAAGAACCTGAATGTATACAAGACCATGGGACCTGATGAAATCCATCCGCGGGTCCTGAAGGAGCTGGCAAACGAAGTTGCTAGGCCACTGTCTATCATATTGGAAAAATCCTGGCAGTCAGGTGAAAGTTCCCGACAACTGGAAAAAGGGAAATGTAACCTCCATTTTCAAGAAGGGGAAAATGCATGAGCTGGGGAACTACAGAGCAGTCAGCCTCACCTCTGTGCCTGGCAAAATCTTGGAGTAGATTCTCCTGGAAGGCATGCTGAGGCACATGAAAAACAACAAGGTGGTTGGTGACAGCCAGCATGGCTTCAGTAAGGGGAAATCCTGCCTGACCAATCTGGTGTCCTTCTATGATTTGACTATGGAACTGATGGACAGGGGTAGAGCAGCTGATACCATCTACCTGGAGTTCTGCAAAGTGTTTGACTCTGTCTCACATGACATCCTTGTCTCTGAGTTGCAGAGACATCAATAGATCTTAAGGTCGTTTCCAGCCCTAACTATTCTATGATTCTAAGGCAGCCTTCTAACAGCCCTTATAGCATCAAATCCAGAGCACATTACAAACACTACAGATCTGCTCAAAATTCCTCTAAGGTATGCAAGTCAATATTATTATCGACTTTTTTTTTTTTTACTGTTGATGAAATTGTAGTATAAAAATGTGATCAGCCTTCATCAGCATTATAGTCTGAAGGGTAGGTCCTGTTCTGGCATAAAACTTGTTAAGGCCATTGAAATCAAAACATGAACGCAAGTATCATGTGAGAGTCTGCACTTACAAAATGGGAGTTCCTTATTTGCTATTGTGGGTAATTTTATTAGGAGATGGGGAGCTTAGAGAAAGCAAATAAATTGCAAAGACTAAGATATTTCCTATCTGACAGCTACTAAATTACATTTCAAAATAAATAGCATTTAAATACTTTTCAGCAGAAGAAATTTCTGTGATTGCCTCAGAAACATTACACAACTGTCAACAGCTGCGACACGCTGGGGGCCTATGCTGTGCTAAATACTCTTCCTTACAATGGAAAGTTGCATCAAGTTTTAACTCTTTTAACCGAAGAGTTTCGGGTATGCAGTCTAATGGCTGTGAATGCAAAAGGAAATTAACTGTTGAGGAAAGTGAATGAAAATCACCTATTGGGTCCTGTTTTCTGGCCCATGACAAGCTATGTGTAAATCTTATTTATCTTTCCCCTATAGACATTTGTGCCACCTAGCTGACGCAGGTTGTACTAGTCCACACAGTGAGAAGCAGCAATTCAAGGGCCAGAGCAGAACCAAGTCTGACAGGCTTGTATATCCCTTGCTATAAGGTACAATGTGGGTAAAGAAGAAGTAAACCAAGCGGGAATCAGTAGGCATGGAGCTGGATGAAGGAAGGAAAGCAGTGATGGCCAGGGTAGGTTGTCTGCTCCGTATTCTTAAGCTTCTGCAATGGAATGCAGGGGCAGTGAATTGGTGTAAATCTAGCTTGAACAAGCAAACTCTTTTCCCTTTATATTTGCAAAGTAAGGAACCCAGCTTTTCCTCAAAATGTAGGTCCTGGTTCGGGAGCTTCACTTGACATCAGGCCGATGCCCAGCCACTGTTAATCCTACTTTTAAAATAGTAATATTTTACTACCTATCTAACAGATACAAGAAGGAACCAACATGGATCTCCAGGCCGGTCAGCTGATTTACCTTATGCAATATTGAGTGGCAATAGTTAGCAGTGGTGACAAAAGTGTGTAATAAGAAGATAAATTACTCCCTGCTCTTTGCTGGCCTGCTGGACTAGCTGGCCACATTGGAATGAGAAAGGAGATCTGTGCCTAAAAAAGCCTTCTAGTCCTTTCAGATTTGCTAGAACAGCCCACAGATCCTGGATGCAGTTATGGCCCAGGACAGAGGTAAATTCAGCACACGCTTTTTGTGGAAGCCGCTGGCCACTCTTTCCACAGCAACAATTTTTTGAATGCTATACTCCAAGTTAAGGTTTAAAAATCCTATGTTCTAGAGGAAAAAGCTTCACTAATGCACCACAGACTCCTTGTTCTCTCTGGTACTTGGGCTCAGAATTTTACAAAAAGACAGGAAAACTTTATTGACAGAAATTATTGCTTTCAAAACAAGTAGATGATCAAATGCCTTGGATCAGACTTCATTTATGAACTGGCAGAAGCAACACAATCATGGGAATAAATTTATATGTAGGATGAAGCTGTCTCTTTGAATCATAAATTGACCACACCCAGAAAATTACAGTTCTCACCCGCTAGTGCCCAGTGATGCTCTAGGTATTGTCCATCCCCAAACACAGACTGCCAAATGTCAGATACGTTATTAACTGGAAGTTAAAATAATTCCTCCCTGATTTCTCTTTAGGGAACTGAAGCTTTATACTGTCCTTAACACAAACAAGTGTTCTACAGGCATAGTTCAACCCTGTAGCAAAGCATTACCAATCAGAATTGACATTTAAACACCTTTCCTGTTGCAGTATTTTTGAGCAATAACAACACTTTTAACTTCTACATCAACTTTATCCAAGGATATCAGAGTGGCTTAAAAACAATAATTAACTTCAAGAGGTAAAAACATAGCAACAGCACTTTCCACCCAAGGCAGATTAGACGTAGTCTCCCAAAGGTATCACACATGGTTCTGCACAGGGCAATAGAGATGAGGGCTGGATCCCTGCGGCATCCTGTGTCAGTGCCTTGCATTAAGCATCAGATAGTACCCTCTTCCACCCTACATGTGCTCTTCTGAATTCTCAGTAAGTTCTCATTATAATAAAGACAACTCTGTGTAGTCATTTTAGTACTCACAGTAAATGGACATTATTTCTAGGTGTTTTTGTTTTAATATATTGGGTGCTTTTTTCTTTTTTCCTCTCTTCTCTAAGTGAGCTCTTCTTCCTTATAACTAAACAGCCAGCAAAGAAGCAGAGAGTTACCAAGGGCTGACTGTATTAGTCTCAAATGTCTTTTCAGTGTATTAAAGTGCTTTCAATTACCTCCTAATACACCTCCTGGGAGCCCAGGAGAATGAAAGGATTAGTAGTGTAATGAGTTTAAATTACTTAAGAGTTTGGCTTTTTTTTTTTTTTTCCCCCCACCCCCCTTATTATATGACTTTGTTGGATTCAATCCTAGATGAGAGATAGTTGACAGTACAAGCCAGGTTATATCAGACGAGTAACTTTGATCTTAAATCAAAGGGTTGCAAGAAAAGGATATAAAAATGCCCTCCTTCTCCAAGAAGATGTGATAAAAAGGATAGGAAAGTCTGTTTTATTTTGCACTGACTGAAACAAGGTGAATATTTCAGCAGTTGGTGAAACTGATTGATAAGACATGATGAATGGCAGGTGATTTTCAGGCAGGAACTTCCATGAGTAAAAAAGTCCAAGTGATCCATTCTTACCTTATTGCATCATGATGTAATAATACAAAATTTCAGGAGACGTGAACTGAGGTAGCTGAGATTTGTCTAGTACTCTTTGATAGTCACTGACATGGCTATCACCACGCAAATACCTGAGCATCTCAAGGTTATTAAATGCATTGTAGCCTCATAACATCCTGATGAGGTAGAAAAATGTTATTTTGTATGCATTCAGGAGCTGGAGATACAAAATCACATACTAAGGGTCACACTGAAAGCTCAGAAAGTCACAAATGCAGCCGATATTTCCTGAGCCCTACCAGATCCCTGATGGGCCAAAAAAGCCAATAATGCAAAATAAACAAAGAAAATACAACCAAAATGAAAACCAGGCCATAGTTCTGAAGGGAAGAAACTACATGCCTTACAGATGTTTCGAGTCTCAAACTTTCTAGTCTGGTATGTTAAATTGGTGGTCCTGCCTATGCTTTAGGCTGGTTTTCAAGACTTTCTTCTTTCTTACAACTTGGTGATCTGTGTGATTATTACTTAAGGCAAATCTAATTCAGCTGCCAAGTTAATTTTTTCTGAACCTTAAGAAATAGGCTACATGACACTTGTGTCATGGTGGCTGTCAATATCTTCACTATAATTTATATAATTTCCTTCACACTGAAGCTGGAACTCTGCTTCTGTCCTATGTGGTCCTGTGAATTAAACATGGATTTGTTAATGATGGGTCCTAATACCAGAACTATAACAACTGATTTAAAAAGGGGATCTACAATATCTTCTTTGGCTCCTGCTTTCTCTGAATGGATATCTAATTTATATGAATTACAAAAGACAGAATATTCTCAGCAACAGAATATATGACCAGAACCTACTGTTCTTTGACCTTATGTATTGTCAGCATCACAGCCATATCAGAATTTACAAGTGCACTCAATATTAATGTGTCACCTATAGAAAAAGCTAGGCATCATTTGAAATCAGTCAAAACCAAAAATGGATGTGAAAGATATTTCGAATAAAAAAAAAATAAATAAAATCACAATCGGTTTATGTTCTGGAAGAATACCAACCATGTACTGGAGTTTGAGAGAAGAGCCATTGGAAGTACAGTAGTCTTGAATATTTTTTCCAGCAACATAGTTTTTTTCATTAAAATATAAACTTTAGGAAAAGGGTTTGTCTTTGCTTTTTTCATCCCCATACCTTCAAATCCAATATTGAACTTCTTGTAAAATAGACTCATGCCAGCTAATTGAAGAGATCCAAGGACTAGCGTCAAGCAGAGCACAAATCATGAGTTTAGAAATCGTTATGCTCAGGCGAGCATTTAATCAATGAGGTTAAATGAGAGGTTCTGGTTGGTGGTGACTGTGTACAGGTGTCTGTGTACGCAGACACACACATTTATATGCGTTTTTGTTTCCATGGTCCTCCTCTTTCTTTGACCTGTTTTTTAAATTTTGTTTCCATTCTTCTCCTCCCTTCTCCAAAGAACCTTGCTGGAGAAGTCTTGGTTTATCCTTATCAGAAAGGGGAGAAAATTTCTGTGGGCAGGCAGAAGCATTGTTTTCTCAGCTCTTGTCATGAACTTGTGACTTATTACTTAAAATCATAACTATTATGAGGAATCCTCTACTCTTGCTAACAGATATAATTACTATTGTAAATACAAAGACAGCATTTTTCTCACTCACGCTTTCATAAGACTGAGTGATCATAAATTACTATGTGTAGAAATTCAATTTTAAATTAAAATCTAAAATGTCAGACAGAGGAGATTACTAGACAGTATACACAAAACTATCACAGAAATGGAGAAATAAACACACCCAAGCCACAGCTTCCATAAACTTATCCAAACATCAGATAACCTTAAAAATGGAGATTTTACCTGGCATTTCACCACTGATTAGAGCTGAGCAAATGCTATGAAGCTCATGCTGTACCTAGAAAATATATGTGGTGGTTTAAGACCTGCTCATGCAGTTCGCTCACTCACTTCTTCCTCTTTCATCCCCGCAGCTCCCAGAGGGATGGGGAGGAGAATTGAAAGAATGCAACTCCCACAGGTTGAGATAACAGTCCAGTAACTAAGGTATAACACAAACCACTACTGCTACCACCAATAATAATAATGACAAGGGAAACAACAAGGGAAGAGAATACAACCACTCACCCCCTATACCCCGCCTAACCAAGCAGTGAACCCCAACCCTTCTGGGTTCCTGCCTCTCTTTTTACATCTTGGGCATGACGTGCTGTGGCATGGAATACCTCTTTGGCTAGTTTGAGTCAGGTGTCCTGTCTCTGCTTCCTCCCAGCTTCCCCTCCTCCCTGGCAGAGCATGAGGCTCAGAAAGTACTTGGTCAGAGTAAACATTACTTAGTAACAACAAAAACCATCGTTGTTATCAGCGTTGCTCCCAGGCTGAAAGTCAAAACCACAACACTGCACCAGCTACTAAGAAGGAGAAAAATGACTGCTACTGCTGAACCCATGACAGTATATTTTCTTTTTTTTTTCCCCACTGTCACTGTGATCTCCCATGAGAGATTAATCCTTCATAAGGTATCAATATGAAAAGTGACCAGCATATTTTCATAGAATCATAGAATAGTTAGGGTTGGAAAGGACCTTGAGATCACCCAGTTCCAACCCCCCTGCCATGGGCAGGGACAACTCACACTAAACCATGCCACCCAAGGCTCTGTCCAACCTGGCCTTGAACACCGCCAGCGATGGAGCATTCACAGCTTCCCTGGGTAACCCATTCCAGTGCCTCACCACCCTTACAGTAAAGAATTTCTTCCTCATGTCCAATCTAAACTTCCCCTCTTTAAGTTTGAACCCATTACCCCTTGTCCTCTCATTACAGATCCTCATGAAGAGTCCCTCCCCTGCATCCCTATAGGCCCTGGATACTGGAAGGCTGCTATGAGGTCTCCACGCAGCCTTCTCTTCTCCAGGCTGAACAGCCCCAACTTTCTCAGCCTATCTTCATACAGGAGGTGCTTCAGTCCCCTGATCAATCCTCTTGGCCTTTCTTTGGACTTGTTCCAACAGTTCCATGCCCAAGCCTTCATCCATACTTATCTTCAACCTGGCCTAAGGTACCATTAGTTAGCACACCTAGGGGAATCTATGCTCTGCTTAGCCTGGGGTCAGCCAGCTGATGTTTAAATCTGAGAGCGCTGACAATTTACCTTCATCCCAGGAAGAGTGAAATATGAATTCAGTCTTCAGTATGGGGCACAAAGGTAGCTCTACCCACAATCAAGCAGCTTAATTTCCAATACTAATAGAATCCTTTTCACAGCGAGACAAATGAGACCTAGGCAGCAGACAAAATGAACCCAAACTCTCTTAAACAGTAGAAGTTACAGATATTACTGCCTTTCAAGCATTACACTAGTAGTAGTTTTAAGTAGAGTTGCTCATAATTTTGGAAGCAGCTCCCATACAGATGAGAGCTACAAAGCAGGACTGTAGATGGAGACAGATGTAGATGGCTCTGCTAATTATCTTGCTAAAATCCTGTCTGTATTCACACACAACCAAGAATTTAAAAGATTGCAAAATTCTACCTGGAAATCCCAAAGCAGCAGCAGATTCTTTGGCTGTATGTTAAATACTTCTCCACAACCCTAAGGCACTACCAGCTCTGAGTTTCTACCCAGCAGCACAAGAACCCAGAGCTGTGGAAAGAACGCACACATGTCATCTGAGTGACCTTCTCCTATTCTTTGTAAAATCTTAGTGTGACTAGATTGAGAGTTTTAGCCTGAAGTAAATTAACTACATTATGTATAATGACAAATTATGTACATTTATACCAGATAATCGGTTGGTGTACTTGCCATTGGAGACAGCTGATGCTCAAATAGAATATTTTGAACTTGAACAAATAAGTTCAGATTGTTCCCATTTGGCACATCAGCCTCTTAACTAACTTACACCCTTTCTTATTATGTTCTTATTTCAGCTTGTTCTCCTTGAAGTTTGATTGATCCATCCACCTCCGCCCTTCTTCAACCCCATTACTTTGGACAGAAATATTAAAAAGGACACTTAACTGTGCTGTAGCAGGCAAAATACAGTGCAGAGAGCTTTGAAACAATTTATGAGGGCTTGGGAGTGATTTCTTGTGCATTGCCACTTTGATAGACTAACATGTTAATGGCAGGGGTTTTGGCAAGTGTAAGGAGAAACTAGAGAGTGATGACACTATGCATGATGGGAAGGGTGGGGGGGGGGAAGGAAAGACAACCATGGGCCCAAGCAAAGGCTTTCCCGAAGAAAAAGCAATTGGGATTTTTATTCAGGCTGCTTTTGGAAAACTTCCTTTTCCCTCTGTCGTGGTTTAAGCCTTAAATCACGCAGCCCGTTCGCTCACTCCCCCCTCTTTCTTCCCCCCCACTCCGAGGGGGGGGGGGGGAATGGGGAGAAAAATCGAAAGAATGTAACTCCCATGGGCTGAGATAAGAACAGTTTAGTAACTAAGGTATAACACAAATCATTACTGCTACTACCTATAATAATAATGACAAGAGAAATACAAGGGAAAGGGATACATCTGCTCGCCACCTGATGACCGAGCCATGAACTGAACTCTCCCAGGTTCCTGCCCCCAGTTTTTCAATCCTGGGCATGATGTGCTGTGGCATGGAATGCCTCTCTGGTCAGTCTGGGACAGGTGTCCTGTTTCTTTTTCCTCCTGGCTTCCCCTCTTCCCTGGCAGAGCATGAGACTCAGAAAATCCTTGGTCAGACCAAAACATTACCAAGCAGTAACTGAAAACACTGGTGCTATCAGCGCTGTTCCCAGGCCAAAAGTCAAAAACACAGCACTGCACCAGCTACTAGGAAGGAGAAAAAAAATGACTGCTACTGCTGAACCCATGACACCTTCCAACATAACAAGGGGAACAGCAACTCCCTACAGAATAATGCACAAATAAATTCAGTGGGAACAACTGTGGTCTTGAAACTAACCCACTGGACTCATCTTGAAGTTTTGTGCTGTCACAGAGTAAGACCTTCATGAAGTCAGGTAATTTTTAATACCTGTGTACCACCTCCCTCTTAATTTATTCTCTTTCTAAGCAGGCTGTAATCACCACAGGGATGTGGTGTTACTGTGTTTACACTTATACATAGCATTGTGGATGTCTTGTTCTGGTTGGATCTTGGGATTAGCATAATCATGTTTCTAGTTGTACACATGTGAATGCTCACCTAATTCCCCAGGAGCAGCAGAACTAAATGGCAGGCATTAAACATTGCTGAATCATCTGAAAGCTTGCACAGCACGGGTCTTTCCCAACAATAAGGTACAGAGAACAATTAAGCCCTTTGCAACACCCCACAGGGAGTAAAACTTGCAAACTTGCCTGAAATCTGGGCTTGACCCGGATGATCCAAATTGCAGGTCATGCACCCAACTTAGAGAGAAACCCCTAAGCTGAAGAACCCAGAAAGAAATTACATGGAACCCCAGCTCATTCCCTGAGAAGAGGAAATTTAAACCCCTTCATAGAAGCAAGCCCTTGACACTCTTGCCCCTAATCCCAAAAGAGGCAGCTCAGAGAAAGCTTCCAAGCTGAGGCCCCAAAAGCAGTCCCACTTTCTGAGCTCAGAGGAAAAATGATTGTGGACATAACAGCTGAACTAAGATCCAGAGACATTTTTCTCTGTGGATGACGTAAATTATCAGAAACAGCTGAGCAGCAAACATGGCACAGACTGAACTGTGCAGTCTTTCTGCTTGCAGAGGCACTTCCCTGATTAAGAGCTCTATTGAGTAATTGCAGCACATAAGAAATTTGGAGTTCTCTTTCCTCCTTCTTTTAGTAGCACTGTTAGGCTTGTGCCTGTTTGATAGGCATATAGATTTTTGTTTCATACATGGATACTGCAGCTTGTTCGGAATTGTGTAGTGGAAGAGTAGATTTAGGCACAATTTCTGGCATATAGAAAACACACTGGAGATCAGCCAGCTTTGCGCTGCCAACTCAGTTTCTAGATTATTCTAGAAGCAGATGCATAGTCTGACCATGTTTATGTGCATTAAATAAACATTACCATCAGCTCAATAACTCTTATCCAACCTTCTTTCACATAGGTGCAAATTGCTTGCCTGCCCCGACTTGGGAGACACACGTCCAATCTTGCTATTTAGAATAAAGAGATATTGTGTTTATGAACAATAACCCAACTATTGTATTATTCATTAATTTGCTGTCCTAGGGTTTATATATGAACCTTGGTTACCACAGATAAACTGTGTAGCACTAACAACGCTAATGCCCTCTGCTGCATATAGTTAACACTTCATAGCAACTACAGCAAGGGTTCACCAAGTCAAGTGCCAAACAACTGCATTTTGGCCCATCACCTCAGTTAGTCACTCTTCTTTCCTGCCTCCATCCTAGCACAGCTGGGAGATCAAGGAGATATGAAAGGTCCACAAGCACTCATAAAGGCAGCTACTTCTGCAGGCAGATCTTTAGGACCTGATGAATACACATTGCAAAACCAAGTATGCACACGGAGGTAGCAGTTGCAGGGGCTGTTATTTTACTTTGTGAGGATCTTGGAACAGGTTAATAGTTGCCAATGAGATGCCAAAGGGACAGACTGGCCTTCCAGATAAGACAGGACTGGAGACAGGTATTTGCTCCTCTGTGTTTCCACAGGGTTGTTTTATGATCATAAGCAGTACATATAAGCTCTCCAGACTTCTATTTCCTTATCAGTAGCAGAAGTAGCAATATCCATCTCTCAAGGCTGTCATGAAGTCAGATTCATTACTATGTGTTCAAGGTACTCAGCAATCACCAGTATTCATCCTAAGCACACCAAAGGCAATAGAAATATCCCCACTAAGTTGAACGAGACTTACAGAGGAGCAATGCCCTGTTACAGTATGGCATAGCATGGATCCTATTCAGAACCTGAACACCTTTGACTGAAAAAGATTTCTCCTGTAATCTCCACTTTTATTAACAGTGCATTTAACTGAAGTACCTAAAGCAAAGAAAGCTACGGAAAAATCTCAGCAAGAAGGGAGACTGGCTGTAGCAGCCTTTCAAAGCCAGAGAAGACAGCAAATCTCAAAGATCAGAAAAGTTTGCTTAAAGCAGACACTTTTGATTATAGGGAAAGCAGACTCTGCTGGCCATTTGCCTAACATGCTTAAGTTTAAAGTAAATGGAAGACTGCATTGCTTTACTGAGTAAGCCTGCTCTTAGCAATATGTTCTCTCTCACATTTTGTATGAATTTAAACCTCTTCTTACAATTATGCCTGCATGAAAAGTTTTTGCCTTAAGACAAATTTTAAAACCTTCAAATTCAAGTTCCAAAATGTCTTTGCTATGTAAAATACCAGTAGTGGAGAAGTCTGAATACCACCCTAAGTTTCCATTGCTTTGATAATACCAGTAAATAAAAAAAGGTATGCAGCATTATCCAGATGTGAGACTTACTGGACCACCACACCTTGCATCACACAGCAAAACTTTTATCACAAGCTAAAAAGGACAGCTGAGAAGCTTGCATTTGGATAAATATCATACTTCTGTTTAGTTTATTATTTTCAGTCCCCCCGCTTTGATACAATTTAGGCAATTGCATTTTTTACCTAAGCATATTTAAAATGGCTTTTCGAATCTACTGGAGTTTGACTAAATAAAAAAAAAACCCTCCAAAATATGTGACCAGAATGCAGAATAAACTGAAAACTTCTGAGGAAAACAAAACATGATCTTCCCCTCCCCCACAGTTTCTCTGTGTTTATTTCTGAAATTAAATGTTATAATAATACTGGGGCAATTCTAAGAATAAAGATCCTGTAAAACTTCAAATCAAAATTGAGCATTTTTGACCTATTCTGCCTTATTTTCCAAAATCGTATCTGTTCTGTGTTCTAGTGTTCTCAATGTCAATAGCACCGTAAGAAAAGCAAATGACATCACTCAGGGTTTTTCCACCTGGTCCTTCATTCCCAAGAGATTTACTTTGCTATCCCAACTCACTTTTAAAAGTTCAGTCAATACCTGTATTGGCATATATCAGGCATATACAGTACCAATTACTGGAGAATTAGATGCTGGCTCAAGGTACTGGTTGCCCATGACTAAGTACCATCAATTATAATTAATAATTGCGTGTTTTGTCAGATCCTAACAGTGTTGGTCTAAGCTTGGCCACAGTGTATTTAATACCAGAGGGATGCCGCATGAACAACATTATTTCACATGAATCAAATGTTCAATAGCGCAGTAGCTTTTCTCTGCCTGAATAACAATGACAGTACTGATTAACCTTAATAATGTTATGCTGTGCGCACAAATCAAGCACAAACAGCAATCAGGTGGAGAATAAGACTGCTTTAAAAAACTGATCTTCATTCTTTCCACATGCCTACTGGACCTTGAAAACCATAATAGGATGATCTTTAAATTCTTACTGCTTTGATAAGAGACGAGAGGTGAAGTCAAATACATTTTTTCTGGTTTGGCAGCTATAGCTTGCAGGCACTATTCAGTGCCTAGAGATTACTTAAAGTGGATATTATGGAAGAACTTGAACTGTCTCTTCTGCACTCATCACCTTCTCCTCTGGTGACATTCCAAAATCTTTGCCCTCTGGACATTCAATGATGAACTCTAGAATTCCTGGATGACTAGGATTTCCTATTCGAGCTCGTTGTGTAATTAGTGAAGCCCACTTACTCCATGTAGCATCAGTTGCATGATGTGTAGAGGAGACCCCACTTTTGAACATCCAGTCCAAAACGGACAACCAGGGTGCCAGGAGGAGCTGTGCTTTAGTGCTAATCACTTCCAAAGCAGCTCGAACCCCTTCATAGGCTGCCAGGGTCTCATTTTTAGTCGGGGTAGAGCTGATCTCAGATCCTCTGTATCCCTGACTCCAAAAGCCGAGGGGTCGACCTCGAGTCTCCCCTGGAGCTTTCTGTCAGAGGCTCCAGGTAGGACCATTCTCCCCGGCTGCGGTGTACAGTACATTTTTAACATCTGGCCCAGTCCGGACTGGTCCAAGGGCTACTGCATGAACTATCTCTCCTTTAATTCGCTCAAAGGCTTGTTGTTGCGCAGGGCCCCATTAAAAACAGTTTTTCTTCTGGGTCACATGACAGAATTGTGGAGTCGTGAAATCGTGGAATAGTTAGAGTTGGAAAGGACCTTAAGATCATCTAGTTCCAACCCCTCTGCCATAGGCAGGGACACCTCACACTAAACCATGCCACCCAAGGCTATGTCCAACACAGCCTTGAGCATCGCCAGTGATGGAGCATTCACAACTTCCCTGGGCAACCCATTCCAGTGCCTCACCGCCCTTATACTAAAGAATTTCTTCCTTATATCCAATCTAAACTTCTCCTGATTAAGTTTGAACCCATTACCCCTTGTCCTCTCATTACAGATCCTCATGAAGAGTCCCTCCCCATCATACTTATAGGCCCCCTTCAGATGCTGGAAGGCTGCTATGAGGTCTCCATGCAACCTTCTCTTCTCCAGGCTCAACAGCCCAAACTTTCTCAGCCTATCTTCATACGGGAGATGCTCCAGTCCCCTGATCATCCTTGTGGCCCACATTTGGACTCGTCCCAACAGTTCCATGTCCTTTTTATGTTGAGGACACCAGAACTGCACACAGTGCTCCAAGTTAGGTCTCACAAGAGCAGAGTAGAGGGGCAGGATCACCTCCCTCGACCTGCTGGTCATGCCCCTTTTGATGTAGCCCAGGAAATCAGATTGTCTTTCCATCAATTTTCCAGGATACAGGGCAGGACCTCAAAAAGGCTGGGAGGATTGGCCACGTTAACAAATGGCTAGAAGGGTGGTGCGATAGTCAGGGGATGGGTACCTTGAACATGGGGCTCAACTTAGGAGGCCAGGTCTCCTGGAGGCTAGTGGAGCTGGTCTGACAAAGAAAGGGAAGAGTGGATTTGGGAGGAGGCTTGCCAGACTGGTCAAGGATGCTTTCAACTCGATGCGTTGGGGGAGGGGGGCATCATTCCATCCCAACACACCCAGTCACTGGCCAGCACCTATAGTAAATGTTCAGAGCAATGTAGAGATATTGCAGCTTCTCCAGCCAATGAGCCAGCTTCAATTTTAGCTCGGCTCAGATGTCTCTATGCAAATGCCCGCAGCATGGGGAACAAACAGGAGGAATTAGAGACGTGTGCACATCTACGGGCGTATGATATCATAGGCATCACAGAAACATGGTGGGATGGCTGCTATGACTGGTGTGTTGGAATGGAAGGTTACAGGCTCTTTAGGAAAGACAGGCTCAGCAGGCAGGGAGGGGGAGTTTCTATTTATGTTAGGGATAGGCTGGAGAGTATGGAACTGTGCCTGGGGGCAGGTGAGCAGCCAACAAAGAGTTTGTGGGTCAGGGTTAAAGGGAGAACAGTGATGGGAGACATTATTATGGGGATCTGTTACAGACCGCCTGACCAAGAGAACTCAGTGGATGAAGCGCTCTATAGACAGATAGGAACAGCCTCATGCTCGCAGGCCCTTGTTCTCATGGGGGACTTCAACTACCCTGATACGTGTTTGGAGGCATGGTACAGCCTGACACAAACAATCCAGGAAGTTCCTCAACTGTGTGGAAGACAGCTTCCTTCAGCAAGTAATAGAAGAGCCGACAAGGGGAGGTGCCATGCTTGACCTCGCCCTCACCAACAGGGAAGGGCTGGTTGGAAATGTGATGCTCCAGGGCAGCCTTGATTGCAGTGATCATGAGATGGTCGAATTCAAGACCCTCAGGACAGTGAGAAGAGCGTGCAACAAGCTCACTGCCCTGGACTTCAAGAGAGCAGACTTTGGCCCCTTCAGGAACCTGCTCAGTAAGATTCCATGGGCCCAAGGTTCCTTGGGCAGGGGGGCCCAAGACTGTTGGTTGATATTCAAGGATCACCTGCTTCAAGCTCAGGAGCAATACATCCCTACTAGAAGAAAGTGCTGTAGGAGGGCCAGGAGACCTCCCTCGATGGATAAGGAGCTGCTGAGGAAAATTCAAAGGAAAAAGAGGCTTACAAAAGGTGGAAGCAAGGACAGACGGCCTGGTAAGAATACAGGGATGTTGTCTGGGAAGCTAGGGATCAGGTTAGGAAAGCTAAGGCCACTTAGAATTAAACTTGGCTAGGGATATTAAGGATAACAGGAAAGGATTCTATAGGTACATTGCAAATAAAGGACAGGCTAGGGACAAACTGGGCCCTCTCCGGAATCTATCGGGAGAACTGGCTACCCTGGACTTGGAGAAGGCTGAGGCTCTTAACAACTTCTTTGTCTCAGTCCTCACTAGAAAATACTCCAACCATACCACCCAAGTCTTGGAAGGCAGAAGCAGGGACAGTGAGAATGAAGACCCTGGGCCCACTGTAGGAGAGAATCTGGTTTGAGACCATCTTAAGAACCTGAACATGTAGAAGTCCATGGGACCTGATGAAATCTATCCGTGGGTCCTGGAGGAGCTGGCAAATGAAGTTGCTAAGACACTGTCCATCATATTGGAAAAATCCTGGCAGTCAGGTGAAAGTTCCCGATGACTGGAAAAAGGGGAATATAACCCCCATTTTCAAGAAGGGGAAAATGGATGAGCCGGGGAACTACAGACCAGTCAGTCTCACCTCTGTGCCTGGCAAAATCTTGGAGCAGATTCTCCTGGAAGTCATGTTGAGGCACATGAAAACCAACAAGGTGGTTGGTGATAGCCAGCATGGCTTCACTAAGGGGAAATCCTGCCTGACCAATTTGGTGCCCTCCTATGATGGGGCTACGGATCTCATGGACAGGGTTAAAGCAGTTGATGCAATCTACCTCGACTTGTGCAAAGTGTTTGACACTGTCTCACATGACATCCTTGTCTCTAAGTTGGAGAGACATCAATTTGATAGGTGGACCACTCGGTGGATAAAGAACTGGCTGGATGGCTGCACGCCAAGACTTGTGGTCAATGGCTCAATATCCAGCTGGAGACCAGTAATGAGTGGTGTCCCTCAGGGATCGGTGTTAGGACCTGTCTTGTTCGACATCTTTGTTGGTGACATGGACAGTGGGATTGAGTGCGCCCTCAGCAAGTTTGATGACACCAAGCTGTGTGGGTCGGTTGATACGTTGGAGGGAAGGAATGCCATCCAGAGGGACCTTGACATACTTGTGAGGCGAGCTGATGACAACCTGATGAAGTTTAACCATGCCAAGTGCAAGGTCCTACACCAGGGTTGGAGCAATCCCAGACTCATCTACAGGTTGGGCAGTGAAGAGATACAGAGCAGCCCTGCAGAGAAGGACTTGGGGGTGTTGGTTGATGAGAAAATGAACATGAGCAGGCAGTGTGCGCTTGCAGCCCAGAAAGCCCACCGTATCCTGGACTGCATCAAAAGGAGCGTGACCAGGTGGTTGAAGGAGGCGGTCCTTCCCCTCTACTCTGCTCTTGTGAGACCTCACTTGGAGTATTGTGTACAGTTCTGGTGTCCTCAACATAAAAAGGACATGGAACTGCTGGAACAAGTGCAGAAGAGGACCACGAGGATGATCAGGGGACTGGAGCACGTCCCATATGAAGACAGGCTGAGCAAGTTGGGGCTGTTCAGCCTGGAGAAGAGAAGGTTGCGTGGAGACCTCATAGCAGCCTTCCAGTATCTGAAGGGGGCCTATAAGTATGCTGGGGAGGGACTCTTCATGAGGAACTGTAGTGATAGGACAAGGGGTAACGGGTTCAAACTTAAACAGGGGAAGTTTAGGTTGGATATGAGGAAGAAATTCTTTCCTGTAAGGGTGGTGAGGCACTGGAATGGGTTGCCCAGGGAAGCTGTGAATGTTTCATTGCTGGTCGTGTTGAAGGCTGGACTGGACAGAGCCTTGGGTGACATGGTTTAGTGTGAGGTGTCCCTGCCCCTGGCAGGAGTGTTGGAACTAGATGATCTTAAGGTCCTTTCCAACCCTAACTATTCTATGATTCTATGATATGGTAGTGAGGGCTTACAATCAAACCGTTGTTTGGGATGGGCATTCTCTAGAACCCCACAACACCTAAGAAAGCTAACGTTTCTTTCTCATTAGTTGGTGGAGATATTGCTGTTATCTTGTTGATCACATCTGTGGGGATATGGCAATATCCATCTTGCCATTTTGTTCCCAAAATAGAATCTCCCTTGCAGGTCCCTTGACCTTACTGCGTTTTATGGCAAAACCAGCTTTCAGCATGATTTGGATTAATTTTCCTCCGTTTCTCAAAAATTCCTTCTGCTGTATCACCCCACGTTGGGCACCACAAAGAATTGTGGTTTAAGCCCAGCCAGTAACTCAGAACCATGCAGCCGTTTGCTCACTCCTCCACCCGCTCCCAGAGAAATGGGGAGGAGAATCGAAAGAATGCAACTCCCACAGGATAATATAAGAACAGTCCAGTAACTAAGGTATAACACAAAACCACTACCACTACCACTAGTAATAATGATAAGGGAAATAACAAGGGAAGAGAATACAACCACTCACCGTCCACTGACCAATACCCAGCCTGACCCAAGCAGTGATCTAGCCCTTCCAGGTAGCTGCCCCAGTTTATATACCGACCATGACATGCTGTGGTATGGAATACCCCTTTGGCTAGTTTTGGTCAGATGTCCTGTCTCTGCTTCCTCCCAGCTTCCTCTCCTTCCTGGCAGAGCACGAGACTCAGAAAGTACTTGGTCACAGTAAACATTACTTAGCAACAACTAAAACCATCGGTGCTATCAACGCTGTTCCCAGCCCGAAAGTCAAAACCACAGCACTGCACCAGCTACTAAGAAGGAGAAAAATGACTGCTATAGTTGAACCCAGAGCAGGCAGATAACACCTAAACCTCCCTCTGACAGCTCCATGCACTCCGCAAGAAGGGCCTGTGTTTGCTGTTGCCAGAAAAGAGCAAAGATGAAGGTTTTGCTACTGTCCAGCAGGAACTCACACTCCTGTGGGACTCAACACCCGCCCAGCCATTTGAACACATGCAAAAGAAAATACGTCAGGTAGCACCGGTACTTCCAAGAAAGAGGGAAAAGTTAAACTTTCCACTGGCTGACATGAGACACCAACTTACATCTCTGGGAATAAACACACCAGGACTCCTCCTCAGCATGTCCAGTTCCTCGAGCACATGATCCCAGACTAGCCTTGTGGCTGCGGCTACATGCAAGAGCAGAGACACCAGGTGCTAGGTACATAGAACTGAGGAGATGAGTCAGAAGAAACTTATTGCTTAAGTCTGCTCCTAGGTCTGCTGCTAGTTGGCAGGGAATGTAGCAGCCTCATTAAGTTTCACCCACTGTGTTATTCACTTTTAGGTAGGAAAGGGGGGAACTGGGGCACCTTCTCCCTCTTCTCAACTTGAATTAAAGAAAAACATCATAAAGAGGTATTTCCACCCACCTTGCTGATGATGCTTGGCAAGAAGCAGAGATGTGTCTCCAAGCCTGATTGGTTTTCAAAGAGTTTTAAGCTCATCAATTTATACCTAAGGGTCTGTGGAGGAAATCACTTTTTCTGCCTGTAACAACAGACTGCAGAATAGATGGTACTTTTGAGCAGCTGAGAGCCAAATAAGTTGAAGCATTATTTTGAATTCAAGTAGTAGTGCCGGGGCTGCTTTCTTCAGCAAGCACAGATTTGCCATTTTATAGTTACATTTAAAGGCTGGCTATTTTCCCTCAACTCTTGAAAGATGGAAAGTGAAGCAGCATTCGATCTTTCTTCTGGGATAAACTGCAAACTATTCCTCCCCCTCTCCCTCCCCAGTTTTCCTTCCCTGCAGAGCAACAGCAAAGCCAAGATACTTCTGGGTAGGGTGTTTTTAGGCTGGTGGGATATGGAACCCCTGAAATCCTTTTCCTTAACTGTGATGGAGGACAGGAGTGGGACATACTGAAGACTGCATTCCACATTCTGGGCATTTTGCTGCATCTCTGGTGGTGAATAAGGCCAGGCTGGACAGAGCCTTCGGTGACAAATTTTAGTGTGAGGTGCCCCTGCCCATGGCAGGTGAATTAGAACTTCATGATCTTAAGATCCTTTCCAACCCTAACTATTCTATGATTCTATGGTTCTAAAAGACTGAATCCTGACTACATCCCAGCTCTCCAGTTTCCCAAAACATCATTGTAATAGTTTTATTCAGAAAGCCAGTCTTCAAAATGTCAATTCAAAATAGGTTACAGATGGTTTACATTAGGAGATTGATTCCTGCAACTCATTTCTTGCTTTGATTGAGCAGTTTTATGGGTCTCGGTTCCCCATTTTCTTCTCCTATTTTTTCTCATATAGGTAAATTCACAGACTGTCAGGATGCAAGGTATTCTGAGTTGAATCACCTTATCCCTCTGCAACTGGGCCTAGTCCATTAAGTCCTGATGTCTGAAGAGGGAATAACCAGCAATTTTTCTTTGCAATAGACAGAAGCTTTTATAGACCCCACATTATCTGTTCTTTCTTTCCATTTAAGTCAAAGAAAACCTGTAACAGCCATGAAATACCAAGGCTAAGACAACGTACATGTAGGTGCTCTAAACCTAACAAATCCATTTTCCCATTTTGTTTATCAATATGACACCTCTGGTTTTCTGCTGGCCCATCACTAAATTGATTTAAATGCTCTATATAAAATTTATTAATATACATCTACTAAACACAGAAAATAAGGTACAAAGAGTACAAAAAGTGATCAGTTTCATGTTACTCAAGGCAATGGCTAAAGTCACAGAAGTTATGAATAATCTTAATTCCCCTTCCCCTGGTTTTCTTCACCATTCAGAAGGAAAGCTTTCTCTGTCTACAAAGGTCCTGCCAAAGAGATGGCTGCACATGGGCCATTTCATACTGAAGTAGGCAGGGGCTCTGACTGTCTCCAGTGCCCCAAAATATTTTCATTCTTCTCATTGCTTTTGCCAGTGTCAAGCCACAAAAATCTGCTTGTGACTGAAAGCTTCAGAATCTCCGTGGCAGCTCACTTCTGTTTAGCTTAGCAGTCACATCAGGATCTGAAGGCACTGCCTTCCAATCCAGTGTCTGTATCCATTTGATTATGGAAATGAATGCAGAGGTCCTGTTAGGAAAAAATCCTAGCTGTCTGGCATATTAATAGGATAACTCATCTACCCTAGGAGGAAAGCATTCAGTGAAGGCTGCTTAGTAGATATTCAATAACGTTAACCCTCAGTGGTGATGTAAAAGTCAAGGCTTTGTATCTGATGCATGTGCTTTAAATAACCACCATTCATAGCCACTTTGTACAACTACAGCTGCTCAGCTACAGCTAAAACCACGGCATTTCATAGATCAACTTTTCATTTGATCAATATGGCCATTCTGTTTCATTCTTATCACAACCAAAGTTTTCCTACCCAGGCCTGATGCAAACTGCTCAGAGTTAGCTTTGCGTAATAGGATGAAATATTTGATGGTCTGGTCCGAAATCAGACTAATTGTGAGAACATTGCTTTCGCAAATTGCAGGGCACAATGCTGAGACTTCACACTGCTAACCTGAATATTTTTCTGTGTGGTCTCCTCACCCACACTGGACTGCATGACTCATAGATCTGCCCACTGCTCAGTCATATGGACAGACTTTCACCATTTATTCTTGATCTTAACCCACTACCATTCAATTACGCCCATTAACTAGCTCTCTTCCACAGAAAAATAATTATATGTACTTATTTAACATGGTACTGGTATAGGCAGTTCACACATAGGCTAGTTCAGCCTGACAAATCAACAGCATTGGCTGTTGACATAAACGTAACAATGGTGCAGGCTTTCACTTTCCTTCATAAACATAATTCCTAGCAAACATGCTTTAGTGGGATTGTTACTGAAAAGGGAGAGTAATTCATTTTTCATAGTCTCCCTCACCTCTCAGCCTCTCTACTAAGTTTGACAACCAAGGGAGACAATTAGCAGCTATGGTGAGGTGAATGCATGTTTTATGAGTTAGCTGGCAGAGAGGTCACCCTCCCTTTTCTTTAATGTGTTTAGATAATGGCCTGGAGTGGACTTGAGCCGCTGACCCTATGCAATAAGCCATCATGTGGTGCTACCATGCTCTTAAGCCATCTATTGCCTAGGGAGATTATTTTTTTAAATGTGACCAATAGCTGCTCTGAGGGAGAAAAAAACCC
This sequence comes from Ara ararauna, assembly GCA_028858755.1. Taxonomy (NCBI): domain Eukaryota; kingdom Metazoa; phylum Chordata; class Aves; order Psittaciformes; family Psittacidae; genus Ara; species Ara ararauna. Next base: position 105,220,532 of record CM054379.1, read on the forward strand.
TAACGATCACACATCCAAGGACTTTCTTTGGGTTTGCTTTTTCCAACATAGCTGCTCCTGTATCATTAAGCTATCAAGAGTGAATCTGAATAAGAAGGTGAGATCCACAATATTAAAAACACATTAACACCAGTAGGTGGAGTTCAGATGTCATGAGCTGCATTGTAGTCCTATGATATACAAATACACATATGGATACAGTAGCAGCATGATGGGTGGTCTTACAGAGCTGTAACAGTGACACCAACAAGTGACAGTACAGTTGCATTTCTAATTGTATCTGGATGAAAGGAGGTAAAATGCAGCTGTAAAAGAGCTATAAATCCAAGCTCTCATACACTGAGATGATAGAATATGAAACCTTCATACTCTAGGAAGGCTATTTTCCTTCACCAATAGGACTGCATGTTACACTGCCACTTTCATCTTTCATTCTAAAGAATTTTACCAGACCAAGAGAACATGCCATACTGCTCTAAGTTCAAGTGCACATGAATATTGATATTGACAGCATTTAAGAAGTAACTGTTATTAATCAGTTAGAACAGAATATATTCTAACAATACAATTCAAGTCAGTATTGACATTTTGAAAACTACTGTCACCTGAATAGCGCAAGTGAGGAAGTCTGCCTCCTTGCTCTGGTCTGACATGTGTGTTTATCTGTGTCTACAAATACCTGTTTGGCAAACTCTAGGAGGTAAAATTACAAACATTGTGTCTTTATTTCAAGGTCATTTCAAGTAACTAAGGCCTTCATATTTATTTCAAAGCAGCTTCAGAATTAATTTTAAATATGGTTGTGGATCAAACCAACAGGCAAATAGGTCTGATTTTTGAGAAAATATGGAATTTGAAACAAGCTCTACATACAGCTGTGTTTTTTTTTTTTGTCCACCCCCTGCTCGTCTGTCTCCACTTCCCTTTAATTTTTCACTTTTCATGTCTTCCCAGAGATAGTTCCAGTAAAGCATTCATTTGTTCAGGGAACTTTACTGAAACGAACCCACTAACATTGTGCCAGTTTCCAGGAGCAACCAACCTTTCTGTAAGAAACTTCTGAATTAGTCATTAGCTGACTTATACATTCACACTCCTCGATCATTCATATCACAAACACGACAGCTTTATTTACTTAACCATTATGACAGGCTTTCCACCCAAAGGCGCCAGCAACATTAGATAAAAATGTGAATGAAACTGTCCATAGCAATTCCTACAATTATTCTTGAAACATATAGTTATGTTTCAGATCTCTTTAGGAGCCTGGATCTCTCCAGACAAGAGTGGACAGGATTTAAAATATTACAGGGAATGATCTTGATCTGGCCCTCTAGGGATAGCCTGGGTAACTTACAGTAATTTCCACCTCTAAAATCTACAAAAATAAAAGAGTTCAGGAAAACGATGTGAAAAAGTGCCCGAGGATCAGAATAATTGACATAACAATAGTCATCTTTAATGCTGTTTTTTTTTTTTACAGCAGCTACTGTTTTCACCTTCATATAGCAATATCTGATTAGTGTTGTATCCTTGCAATGGCAGCAGCTATTCTTGGCCAGTGAGCCTCTTCCAAGAGGGCATGAAAACTCTGGATGGCAGCTAAATTACTTGCTAATATGTTTTTAATTAATCCTGTCAGCCTGTTTCAAAGCTTAAGCACTGAACAAGATGAAAGGAAAGTAAAGAGGCATAAGGAAGGGTGAAAGAAGAGGTGACATTAATGACAACCTGCTTAAAAGCAATTCAAAGTGATCAAAAGCCTGAGAAAAACTGCACCAAGAAGTCCTGCTTCAATTATTTCCTATGCTATTGAGAGAATCCTTACTAAATCAACTTTGTGTTAGTCAGGGAATTATTAATAACCAAGTTTCATTCCAAGTCCATGGATTTAGTGGGAGTTTAGCATGTGAACATGGATAAGCATTTGTTTAAACGCTGTACTAAATAGAATTTTTTCCCTGAATGATAGCCTCAGTTTAAAACATGTAAGGGTTCATGTATAGTAAGAAACTCCACAATCTGACTGACCTTTCCAGGCAAGAGAATATAGTTGTATCATTTGTTAGTCATCTGTGGGAATAGCCCCTGACATGCTACTGGCCCATGCCATCTAGCTCTTTCATATACAGAGCCCAAGTTTTGCTCAGCACATACCACATGAGGGATCACTCCCAATGTCCTCCTTTACATTACATATGCAGGAGTGTAAAAGTACGTGATAACATGGCTGAAGTCATTCCCCACCAGCTGAACTCAGTGATTGCAAGCTTTCCCAAGTACACTAAGTTTGTTACTGTGCACACAGATACACAGTCCTGTTAAATTCACATAGATTTGCTCCTGAGGCAAATGAGGACTAACTTAACCTGCCTAACCTTGCATAGGGGAAGTTGAGATCTTCCATTAGCTGAACTAGGGAAGCAGTAACAGAAAACCTGGCAAATTCAGGCAAGGATGGCCTCCTAAATTGATATATCTATCAAAATTACTTGCCTGCTTAAAATCAGCTGGGTCAGCATGCTGAAGCCAACTGTACACTAGATTTCTGGTCCTCCAATATGAGATACCTAATTCATGCCAAAAGAGAACCACCATCCCTACCCAGGGCTCTGCTTCAGATCCGAGTGGGTACTTACGCATCAGATTTTTTGCTATGAAGTATAATGATATGTTAGCAAAAATCCAGAGCAATTCTTCTGGTGTCAAAGGACCTCTGTTTACTTCCCATTGGTGTGACCCCCAAAGTAATGATCTTCGGATCTGCTCTTGCCTAATCAGATCTATGCAAGCTACCATTTATTTCAATTCTAACTGGCAGAACACTTTTTAGGAACAGAAATACACTCATTCATACTGACCTATAGAGTCAGAGATGTCTGATTTCAGCTTCATCATCATGTGGATACTTGACTACCCATTCAGACCCACTGTCAAAACTTAAATGATAATCACATTGTGTCACGGTTTAAGACTAACTCACAGTCTCTCTCTCACTCACTTCCCCCTCTTTCTTCCCCCAGCTCCTGGAGGGATGGGAAGGAGAATCGAAAAGAATGCAACTCCCACAGGTTGAGATAAGAACAGTTTAGTAACTAAAGTATAACACAAATCACTACTGCTACCACCAATAATAATAATGACAAGGCAAATACAAGGAAAGAATACAATCGTTCACCACCTAAAACCAAGCCCAACCACGCAGTGCACCCTCACCCTTCTGGGTCTCTGCTCTCTGCTTCCATCCTGGACATGACGTGCTGTGGTATGGAATAACCTCTTTGGTCAGTTTGGGTCAGGTGTCCTGCCTCTGCTTCCTCCCAGCTCCCCTCCTTCCTGGCACAGCATGAAACTCAAAGTCCTTGACCAGACCAAAACATCACTAAGCAGTAACCGAAACACTGGTGTTATCAGTGCTGTTCCCAGGCCCAAAATCAAAAACAGCGTTACACCAGCTACCAAGAAGGAGAAAAATGACTGCTGCTGCTGAACCCATGACACATTGTTTAAACAGACACATTATATTGCAATTACACACAAATATTCACTGGATTCATAGCTCACAGAGGTGTTAAGTAAGTTTGACTGATTTCAAGGCTTTTGCCTCTCTCCATTGAATTTTCACTGAAAGACTAAAGGTATTAGATACAATTCCCTTAAGTACTTCAGAAATATTATGAACAAAACAAATCAATCTTTTAGTGCTTTAGTCTAACCTAATTATCATCCAGACAACTTCCTTCAAGAAAACTTCAAGAAAACCAGCCACTGTTGGGACCTTTAACAGAACATCAGATCACTTTAAGTCTGTACTTGAAGACTGAATTTCCTTACCTGATTTAAAACTTCCTTTCTTATCTACTCTTGAGATTTATTTTATTTCTTCTCTTTTTAAAAAAATCTTCTGAAGTAAAGGTAACCCCAGAGTCAGGAAGTGGTTTTATTTCATTCACTCATCTTCATTTTCTCGACACAGCTGACGGCAGATCTGGACTAATGGCTGCATAATCCTAGATTACTCTCAGATGGATAAAAGAGAAAAGCAGGAAGGTAAAAATGCCAATATAAACAGCCATCATGCCACTGAGTCTTCAGAATCAAACAGTTCTATGTTCCTTTGCAATTTAGAAAAGAGATGGAGACTGGAAAGAGAAACTGAAGGCAACGATAAAGCAATATAAGAACCAGAGCATAAGTCACACAATGAGCAAATCAGGAGTTAAAAATAAACCAGTGGGGAAAAAAGAGACTAATACTAGAGCCTAATACCTTAACAAAATGTAATAGATTAAAGAAGGAAATAATTTCATGGTATTAATTAAAACATAGCGGGTCAGAGAATAAAGACAAATTTAAAAAGGTAGAGATCAATTCAAACATCAGGTAAAGGCTCTTATCAGTCAGAATTAAGAGAGTAGCTAATTATATTCTCCAGTCAAATGACCAAGAGATCCTCATTACAGATGTTCAAGAGGTTAAATACAACATTGATAAGAACATGTCAAAGAATAAACTGACACTGAGATGGCTGACAATAGGCAACCCAGAAGGGCTGCTTTTGTGTACTGCACCAACTTCAGCTTTTATTTGGAATGAATGTGCCCAGAGCAAGAGTATCTAGTATGCAAGAAGCCACAACAACAGTTCCTACTCAACTGGTAGGAAGCAAACTAGCTCTATTGCAACAAGAAGAAGAATCTTCCCAAACGTCCATTTTTATTATAGAGTTTCATGCACAGCTGCTCATTCTAGGTGAAAAGAACACAAGATAAACTTCAACCTTATTTCACCTTCTTTCCTAAAATGCTCTACCAGCTTCCAAAAGTACAGGCAGGGCAGATTGATACTACAGCAGGTAGCTCTATAGACCAGTGTCATTTGAAGAAATGCAAGATATTTTGACACACCACCCCCCATTCCCTCCCAGTTTGCCAGATGGGACAATATGTATTAGTTTTAGCAAAAATAGGCTAGCCATAGAGTCTTCTGTTTTACACAGGTGATTCGGAGAAAACTCCAGGAACTCGCCAACAAAGTTTTAAGTTGACAAGTGGATATTCTTTGTTGCAGCACAGGGAGACACGGGGATCATTCTTCCAAGCTGTCCCCACCAAGCATCAACCAGGCTGTGATTATATTGTTGTTAAACGTACATATTCATTAGATTACATACATTACATCATACTTTCAGAGAATGCCTCCTGTATGCACACAAAAATGTGGCAGTGGGCTTTGGGACCCCTGGTGGTTATTTCTTCATCACTTTGTTTTAGGATCGTTGCCATATCAGTAACCACCAGGCAGTTCTGGCAAAGCTTATTTTAGTAATTGACTTTTCTCTATAGTTGCTAACAAAGCCTGATGTTCTCGAGGTTACTTATTTACAACCCTATTCTTCAATCAACCCCATTCTTCACAGGTAATTCCCCTCTTACTCCCAAAACACTACATGGCTTGTTTATCTGGTTAACAATCATGTCCATTTAGACTTTGTTACTGACACCTGCAGTCAGAACCCAGCAGTAAGGATTAACTAAAAAGTGAAACAAGAGGGGGGAGAAAACTAGCATAACCCAACCTCTACCAAGAAAAGAAACTTAATTACTTTAAAGTCTGCTGTTTTAACTTTGGAGGTCTTGAACTGCATTTCATCTTGGCTTTATTATAATCAGTCACCCAGACCTTAAGACTCATGACTGCTCTTAAACTTCTTTAAAATCATGACCCTAACTTTGCAGTGTAATGAATAGAAGCTAACTACAACTATTGCTAGCTTGGTGACCCTCTGCAACAAAGATATGCACCTTTAAGTTCACAGAGCAGAGACACAGAAAAAGGAGCTCTACTATTCTAATTCTACAACTGGGGAACAGAGGAAAGCATCAAAGCCAACTCCCACATTCAGGAAACGGTTTTACTAAACTGGATAAGAATTCTTTACATTATTAAATCATGATTCTTTAATGACTGGCACCATAAGTGGTGTGTCATAGAAAGGAGAAAACAAGCAAACAAAAAAACCAACAACAAACCCTGGCTTTTCAGAAACCTGTTTCTCTACATCTCCAGCCAAAATCCTCATTTCCTGAGAAAGTACCATCTTTGGAACTATATTTTACATAATTTAAATCTCCTATCAAACATTTTACAAAATCACTTAGTAGAGATAGTCACTCTAGTGACCTAGTGAAATACCTATTTAGATAATTAAAATTACAGTCCCAGCAAGATGTATGTCAATGGAGGACATGGCATCTGGAGTCACAGACTGCTCTCAAGAGAAGGCCATTTCTACTGGAAATAAGAATTAATGCTCTTAGCTTGTTTTGTATCCCTTTTCAGCAAACACATCTTATGTCTGATAATTACTTCTGAATATAAGTTACATGTTGAGTATCAAAAATTAAGCCCCTTATGACTGTCTCAGTTATATTACATAGCTAAATTACTTTAAAGGAAGTTAAAAAAACATTTTGTGGCTTAGACACATTGCTTAGTTGGGTTTTTCTGGATGTGTAAAGCACTGCTACAGGCTGTTGATCTTTATGACCCCACACACACACCCCTCAAAGAAACAGCATCTGTCCTTCACATGTGAAACCTATAAATTTCTACGCTTAGGAAACCGATTCCTTTAGAAGTTCACCAGCACCATACATCCCGGACCTGCTGTCATACCTCGGCACACAAGAGATCTGCTGTCTTTCATGGCAACCTGCTACAGATGTGCCACAACAGCTGGATGAAATGCAACTATATGAGTACACTAGTTACACCCAGTTTAAAACAGCCTGCGCATTCTTCTTCCTCCAAACCTTACCTATCAGGGTGAGGCTACCTCAGAAAGGCAGAATTGGGCAGTTCCTCTTACATCTCCTAAACTTCAGCTCCCTGCTGCCATCACTGATGCTCCTTGGCTGTTCCACCAGGCTGCCAGCTCACCCACCTCTAGTATCCACTCACCCACAGGATTAGGTCCTGCTGTCTGCAGCCTCGGGTCTACCCATGGGAATGAAAGGCAGTGACAGACAGACTTATCTCTTAAGAAAAGACACTAGTACAGCTTTTGAAACTATCTTCAGAAATTACTACTTGATGTTACTCTAAAGTCTTTCATGCATATAATTTTTACAGGCAAATAGACTGATTCTAGTTGCCTAAATTTAATACTTTAGATACTGCCTTGCAGAGGTATACAGTATAAATTGACTGCACATCAAGGGAGTTAAAAAACAAAATAGACAGAAACGCACAGATTACTTTGAAGTGAGATTGAAGGCTGCAAGTCTCAAGCCTCCAAAGGCAGCTTCAGGAAGCTCCTTTGCCCAGTGATACCTCACATCTGACCAGCCAAGCTCTTGTGGCTCAAGGGTCTGGCCTTCCTCAATTACTAGTCTTTTTGCACAGTAGAAAACAAGTTGTGCAAGTAAAAAGGACACCAGCCAAACAAAAGTAAAAGCAGTAACAGAGTCTCTAGAATGTTCCCCGTTGATACATTTGTCACTCTTCTCAGGTATGAACCAAAAACAAAGATCTTTCCTGATGTCTTACATTTATCTTAAAAAGAATAAAAATGTATCAAACATGACAGCTGAAATACATACTACTGCAATTCAACCCTTATTTGGAAAGCCCTGTCTGTCCCAGATTTATATGGGATATTTTATTTTCTTTGTGCTAGGATTATTGCAGTGTTTTCAGCACTGATTAACTGCCCATAAGTTGTGAATCTGCAAGATCATGGTCCGCATATTAAGACGCATTTTTCCCTTCAGAAGCAGAGAAAGGCTCTCCCTCCCTTCCTTAATCAGTTAAGCACAGGCTGGACAGAACATTTAAAGGTGAGAAAAATTAATGCCAACCAGGAGATTGGGATGAGATGATTTAATGGGTGTTCACCATCTTTGTTTCTTACAGCTGACCCAGCTGATAAAATCTGTGGAACAGCATATATACCTTGGTGAATAGATGCTAATGCTTCATGGCATATAATTAAAATACAGCCTTATGTGAGCTAGCAAACAGCCAATAGACTAATTAATTATGGCAGGAAACACATGCTTCTCCATTTACTGGTAATTAACTGGCAGTGAATCTTTTTTTTTTTTTTTTAAACAACCCAGATTTTCAATTAAAATAAAATGAATTTGTAAAAATTCCACAATCAATACCAACTGAGATAGAAGAAATCCTCAGAAGTAGAGGATGCTTTCAAGCACTCAGGTAGGTATGCTTATGTTACAGTCAACCCCAGGAAAATAACTACAAAGAATTTACAGATATCTTGTGGATCCCAAGCCAGAAAGTTTGAATTTGAAAAAGTGTGTAGCAAAGACATTTGAGATTGTTCAGAAACAGGATTTACTTTGATGAGGAACAGTTACCAAGTAGTTATCATACTGGAGACTTCCCATAAATGGGTAACAGGTACATTGTGATCTGCATTTAAATAAATAAATAAATAGAAAGGCTGTTCAACTCAAAACTTCTAGTACAAATAAACTTGCAAATAAATATTTGTAATAAAGGAAAACACATCCACATGATGGATGACTGAAAATTGTTAGGGATGGCCGCTAGGAAATCACTTTCTAAGCTACTTTGATTTTCAGTTATATTTCTCTCACAGAAAGACCTCTGACAGGTAGGAAGAAATACATTCACTGATGACTGTAAGGCTATTCCTACATGAATAAAGGTGGGCTTTTTGCCCACTATCGCAATCCATCCCTGTTCACCAGCTACCTTTTTAAAAACCATGAGTCAGTTCTCTGCTTGCCAAGATCTAACATAACCAGACAGCTCTGGTTTCTATAGCTACTTGGGCTCTGGAAAGGAAGAGGAGGAAGGAAAGGTAGCTTAAAGCTATCCCTCTTCTCCCCCCCCTTTCTATAATTCTCCAGTGCACACACCCCAGAGGGACACTGATCTGAGAGGTTTTCATGCTAACATATTGCACTGTTGAGAAGGAAGTCTCAGAGAGCTTACTTCAAGGCTTTGAAGGCTTTGTATTTGCTTTAAAGTACATTAACAAAAGGCCACAGCTGAAATCCAAGTGGTTCTCTTGTGTTTGTTGTGGCATGTTAACCAAACCTCCCAGAGGAAGCTGGCTATTGACCTCAACTTCAAGATGCATCCAAAAAAACATGGTCAAGGTACATAGAGAATAAGTACGCACAGGTATTGCTGTGAAATCCCTGAGCAGCACGGATTATTTTTATTTGGGGAAACTAACACTGACACTGTACTTTGCTTGTTACTGGGCAGGTTAGTTTCAGCACTAGCTTCAAAGTCACAATAAAAACAGTATCCTTCCCTGTGTCTTCCATAAATTTGCAAGTTTACCATGGGAAAGCTTTTTTCCCCTACATACACAAAGCTTCTTGAAACACACAAATAAAAGCCACTGAGAGTATTAAGAACGGGATGCTTTAGTACTTCTATTGCAGCATTGGACAAAGGAGAGTCCCCACTAACTCCTTTTTACATTTCCCCCTTTTGTTCCCCTTTTTGAGCAGTTCATCCTGGGAGAAGAGGGGACAGGATGGACAAAGGCCTCCTCATCACTGATTGGAAGTGTTGAGTACAGACCCTTCCAACTGACCTGACACAAGCCATCTCAGACCTGGAAAAACTTCCCTGCTAGCAAGCAGGAGTAGCTAGCTTGGGTGACACACACAGGCTGCCAGTCTACTTCCAGAGTTGAACAAGACTTGGTACTGTGTTGCATCTTCACTGCATCATAAAAGAGTATTATTTCATCTCAAATCCCACTTGAGCTGAGATAAAGTGATAATCACCACTTCACAAACTACATGAGATAAAATAGTTTTTAGTTTCCTAACTTATATTTGCAAGATATTTAGAGAACAGCATTATTTTCAGGAAAGGATCCAAATATTTTATTATCATAGTCTGTTTGTATAGAACATTTTAATACATTTACCCATTTCTATTTACATATGAGCAGGGAAAAGGGTTGCATTCAGTTCTGGATTGTGTGCCTTCTTAAACCATACCTCCCTATAGCCATAGACACAAGTAAGCCATGTAGGTAAATGCATGTCACTGCCCTCTTCTTCTTTTTGCTCCAGAGACACCACAAAGTGAGAGGGTCAAAGGCATTTTTCAGGCCATGAAAGAAACATCCTCAGCTCTGCCAGATGGTTGGATGTAATGCAGTCAGATGGAGCTGAGCAGGTGATTTTATTATGTAGGAAGATTTGAGAAAGACAAACAGCATCGAAGATGAGGCGGTCATGTCCTGGGTTTTGAGACTTGAATGGCCTTTGATTAGACTTTCTTTCCCAAATTTGAGGAGCAGAGTAGGTTTAGAACAATGTTACTGTCACCATTGATTCGGAGAAAACTCCAGGAACAAACTTGCCAACAAATTTTTAAGTTGACAAGCAGATATTCTTTATTGCGGCACTGAGAGACACGGGGGATAGCTCCTCCTAACATGTGCCCCCATATTGTTACACAAGCCATCTTTATATAGCCGCCTGGCATACATGCATATTCATGAGGCTACGTATGGATTACATCATTTTCCAGAAAGTTCCCTGCATGTGTACAAAAATGTGGTGGTGGTCTCTGAGGGTTGTTTATTTCTTCCAACAGTCTTCATCACTTCTGGCAGCCTTCAAAGCAGGTGCAGTAGATGCTTATACCAGCTTAATTGGCTCGTTAACACCATAGACATAACAATCATTCTGTCCTTCTACTTATCAGCTAGTTTAACTGCAACCTATCCTGGATCCCTGCCATTCCAGATACTCCTTATCCTTATGTCCTGTTCTTCTAGCCTGTTTTTCTTACACTCATTTTGTACCAAGGTCATAAAGGCCTGAAATTACAACAGTTTATCTTATATAAGAATTCTCAGTATGTTCTCTAGCTGTACTCTATTTTTTCTGTGAATCATGCACCTCAGAAATTTTCCATTGCTACTGTTACAAAGCCATCAAACTTAACATTACTTAAAATTGATTCTAAAATTTTATATATTTCAGGCTAGCTATTCTAATGCCTTGTTACTGATGTTGTTCATCTGGGGTGCTTGAAACAAATGCAGGAAAAACACCATGCTATTTCTTCTTATCGAGTTGTTTTTCTATCTTGGTATAGCACTCTTGGAAGATTCAGGTGAAAAATGTCAAAACAAAGTGAGTAGGGAAATCAGAAGCAGGTTGGTTTTATTTTAATGAGAAGTCATTTTAAGTCTTGTTTGAAATAGCTTTTCTTCTTCTCTACCTTCAGTAGTACACAAGCTTTTGCTAATGTTTTATAATAAAGAAGACTGGCCCAAATTATCAAATTTTGTCTTTGTGCATGCAAAGCTCTCAAGAAAGGCACGATCTTTGCTTTTTCTGTCAAATTATTAAAGCTAACAACGTGAGAACCTGGCTTAGCCGTTTATATAGCACCAATTTTTCAGATTATTTAAGCACCAGAAATACTATTCACCCTATTCAACTTTAAATAACAATACAAAGAACATTCACAGTTTGGACCCTCTTTCCTGATGGAGAGAAACAGCCATCTCCAGAAGAAAATCCACCCCACCAGAAGTCCAGCTTCTGAAGACATCCATTATTATGCTAAACACCAGGGCAACTTTATCTCCCCTGCCCACAGTGACCATATTTGCTTTCAGTTCCCAGTTAAATAGTACTGATATAAAGCAAGATTAGTAGCCTGACCATGAAAGTGATGTCTTTTCAAAACCCATCAGCCAGCATTGTATCAAAAGCTGAACGGCCTGTCTGAGGATTCTCTACAGCACGAAGTTAAATTTTCAGTACTTTTCAGGCTTACTTCTTGTAGCAAGAAGAGGAAGAATCCAGTCAGCTTGTGGAGGTACTTAGCTTTAATCTGTGTTTCAGGTGATTGAAGACACTGACCATCTAGCAGAGTGCTTATTTTTTCTTCATTGAGGCAGGGACCTTCAGAGTGCCAAAACTGAAGCATTTAAGTTAAATGGACATTCTTTGGTGATCTTCACAAGTATTAGTCACATTCTCCAGATACCTAGACATCTGCAGCATTTTTCTCAGCATTACTTCACAAACTGCCTGAAATATAGACAGAGATGTATTAAGTGCATTGAAGACCATCTAAAGTTATCTACATGAAACACTTGGAACTGACCAAAGATTTTCCGTTCTGACCTTAAGTTGAACCTTCATATGCATTGAACCCAAGCCTTTTAGAAAACCTTGAAATAAACATCCTCTCCTTCTGAAACTTCAGGCTTTTCTGTTCCTTCTTCTTTCAGTTAATCTGAAATCAGAGTTTTCCACATATGATTGGTTATTTTCATACAAGGAATGGTTTAACATCATTGTGCAAAGAGTGCTTTATAAACCATGTGGTATATACTGTCCTTGTTAAGCCAGCACCTCTAGTGAAGGTGGACTGCATTAGAAGCAGCAGTGATTTAGGTTCATCTTCAGGTGCCCTGGGTTCAGCAGTAGCAGTCATTTTTCTCCTTCTTAGTAGCTGGTGCAGTGCTGTGGTTTTGACTTTCAGCCTGTGAACAACCCTGATAACATTGATGTTTTTAGTTGTTGCTAAGTAATGTTTACTCTGACCAGGGACTTTTTGAGACTCATGCTCTGTCAGGGATGATGGGAAGCCAGGAGGAAGCAGAGACAGGACACTTGACCCAAACTAGCCAAAGGGGTTTTTCATACCACAGCACGCCATGGCCAGTATATAAAATGGTGGCAGTTACCCGGAAGGGCTAGATCACTGCTTGGGTCAGGCTGGGTATCGGTCAGTGGGTGGTGAGTGGTTGTATTCTTTTCCCTCGTTATTTCCCTTATCATTATTATTACTATTATTGGTGGTAGCAGTAGCAGTTTTGTGTTACACCTTAGTTACTGGATTGTTCTTATCTCAACCCATGGGAGTTAAATTCTTTCAATTCTCCTCCCCATCCCTCCGGGAGCTGGGGGAAGAAGAGGGGAAAGTGAGTGAGCGGCTGTGGGGTTCTGAGTTACCAGCTGGGATTAAACCACAACAGTTCTTTTTGGTGCCCAGTGTGGGGTACGAAGTGTTGAGACAAAGACAGATCTGACCAGAGTGTGTCTAATTGTATTTGTGATAAGCATTCATTGTTTCGGATTAATAGCCACTTGTCACAATGCTGATTTATTGGCTCTCAAAGTTGTTGCTCTAGATCTCAGAGTTTCAGCATGTTGTACCTTACTAACAGATGTTTTAATGTTTATCAGCTGGAGGGCCTGGGCTAAAGTTCTTTTTCACTGTACTTTATGGTAATGATTTGTAATGCAATAGAGTATTGATCACGAAACTGACCTGGCTTCCATTACCAGTGTGGTCACCACCTCTATACTTTGGGAGGTATACAATAGAAGTGTTTAGCAATTACACATCTGTTTTCACGTCCTCGGGAGGTAAACCTCTGAGGAAGACATTCCCTTACCTTCCCAGCTCCCCCACCAGACTATTTACAACATCGTTTGAGAGTTCTGAAGCTTTTGCATAGCCTTTGGGTACCCTTGAGACCTGCGTGCTGATTGTGATGGGGATCAGCATGTTGACATGCATACAGAGTGTGTTTTACTCATGACCATTTCATCTGATCTCTAAAGTTAAGCAGAATCAGTTTTGGGCCTTGTCTAGGGTTAGACGACGATATAGGAGGACCAAGAGATTTTCCCCGAGGCTGGACAGTCATGAGTGGCAGGGTGTATGGGATAGTATGGGCAAGTATCTAGGCCAGTGGGCCCCTACAGTGCTTTGGAACTTCACTATTAAACAAGTACAAAATCCAGAAAAATTAGTAAAATATTTAAATGTGGTGTGTTGTCATTCTGGTCATACCAGAGAGGGACAAATCACGGCAACATGCTGGGGCTTGGCCTATGCTTACAGAGCCCTGTTCAACACTATCCAGCACCTTCAAAAGGAAAAAAAGTCTTTGGATCGGACAGCAAAACAACAGACAACATAGCTACTCCAACTCCAAATACAGCAGCTACACTAACCCTAATGTCAAGTACAGCAGCTACTCAAACTCTGACTACAATAGATAAGACAAGCTTGCTTGGGTGTTGTGGGGTTCTGGAGAATGCACATCCCAAATTACAGTTTGATTGTAAGCCGTCTCTACCACGTGACCTGGAAGAAGAGTGATTTTAAGTGGAAGCCTGAGCAACAACAACCTTCTAAACAAATTAAATGAAAGATAGTTCATGTAGCAGCCCTCGGACCAGTCTGGATCGGGCCAGATGTGAAAAATGTACACTACACCACAGCTGGGCAGAATGGTCCTACCTGGAGCCTCTGGCAGAAAGCTCTAGGGGAAACTTGAGGTCAAGACCTCGGCTTTTAGAATTGGGGATACAGAGGATCTGAGGCCAGCTCTACCCCAACTGAAAATGAGATACTGGCAGCCTATGAAGGGGCTTGAGCTGCTTCAGAAATGATCGGCCCTGAAGCACAGCTCCTCCTGGCACTCCGGTTGCCCATGCTGGGCTGGATGTTCAAAGACAGGGTCTCCTCTACACATCCAGCAACTGATGCCACATGGAGTAAGTGGGCTGCACTAATCACCCAACAAGCTCAAATAGGAAATCCCAGTCATCCAGGAATTCTAGAAGTCATCATGGACTTCCAGATCATGGACATTATGGACATCATCTTTTGGCCAGAGGGCAAAGATTTTGGAATGTCACTGGAGGAGGAGGTGGTGCATGCTGAAGAGGCCCCACCATATAATGAACTGTCAGAAAGTGAAAAGCAATATGCCTTGTTCACTGATGGGTCCTGTCACATTGTGGGAAAGCATCGCAGATGGAAGACAGCTGTATGGAGTCCTCAATGACAAGTTGCAGAAACTGCTGAAGGAGAGGGTGAATTGAGTCAGTTTGCTGAGGTGAAAGCCATCCAGCTGGCCTTGGACATTGCTGAATGAGAAAAGCGGCCAGTACTTTATCTTTATACTGACTCATGGTTGGTGGCAAATGCCCTGTGGGAGTGGTTGCAGCAATGGAAGCAGAGCAACTAGCAACGCAGAGGTAAACCCATCTGGGCTGCTGCACTGTGGCAAGATAACTCTGCCCAGGTGCAGAACCTGGTGGTGAAGGTACATCACATAGATGCTCTTGTACCCAAGAGCTGGGCCACTGAGGAGCACCAGAACAACCGACAGGTGGATACAGCTACTAAGATTGAAGTGGGTCAGATGGACTTAGATTGGCAACATAAGGGTGAATTATTTTTGGCCTGGTGGGCCCATGACTCTTTACGCCCTCAGGGCAGAGATGCAACATACAGATGGGCTCGTGACAGAGGGGTGAACTTAACAATGGACACTATTGCCCAGGTTATTCATGACTGTGAAACATGTGTGCAATTAAGCAAGCTAAATGGTTAAAGCCTTTTTGGTATGGAGGACGATGGCTGAAGTACAAATATGGGGAGTCCTGGCAGATTGATTATATCACACTCCCACCAACCCGCCAAGGCAAGCGCCTTGTGCTTCCCATGGTGGAAGCAACCATTAGATGGCTGGAAACATGTGCTGTGCAAAACGCCACTGCCCAGAACACTATCCTGGGCCTTGAAAAACAGATTTTGTGGTGACACAGCACCCTGGAGAGAATTGAGTCAGACAATGGGACTCATTTCCAGAGCAACCTTATAGGCATTTGGGCCAAAGAGCATGGCATTGAATGGGTATATCACATCCCCTACCATGCACCAGCCTCTGGGAAAATTGAACGGTACAATGGGCTGTTAAAAACTACACTGTGAGCAATGGGTGGTGGGACTTTCAAACATTGGGATACACATTTAACAGAAACCACCTGGCTGATCAACCCCAGAGGATCTGCCAACAGGGCTGGCCCAGCCCAGTCAGAAATTTTACCTACTGTAAAAGGGGACAAAGCTCCTGTGGTACACATAAAGAATTTGTTGGGGAAGACAGTCTGGGTTATTCCTGCTTCAGGTAAAGGCAAACCCACTCATGGAATTGCTTTTGCTCAGGGACCCGGATATACTTGGTGGGTAATGTGGGAAGATGGGGAAGTCCGATGTGTACCTTAAGGGGATTTGATTTTAGGGGAAAACAGCCAATGAACTCAATTGTACGCTGTTGCCTGCTATGTAGCACTTTTATAGCCCACCAACTACATGTCTTTAGGTCACCAGCGACTGGCCCTGACTTCCCTTTGTCCATCATCCCAACAAAGAATGAACTTTGATGAAACCAGATGAGTTGCACAGTATCATCAGAAGGCAACAATCCAGCACGGCACTCAGCCTCCCCTCCTCTGAAAGACTGTTACAAGAGATGGAGTCCAACATCATGGACCAGATGAACTCAGCAGCTTTATAGGGATTGGTCCATGCATTAAGGAGTGTTCTCTCTTTCTCTTTGTGTGCGTGTGTATGTGTATATATATATATGTGTGTGTATATATATATGTGTATATATATATATATATGAGACAAGAGTGATGGTATGTTGAAAAATATGGGATCTGAGCATGACATGAATGGTATGGAATAAGTGGTAGATACTGTCCTGGGTTCAGCAGTAGCAGTCATTTTTCTCCTTCTTAGTAGCTAGTACAGTGCTGTGCTTCTGACTTTCAGCCTGGAAACAGTGCTGATAACACCAATGTTTTCAGTTGTTGCAGTAATGTTTACTCTGACCGAGAACTTTCTGAGCCTCATGCTCTGCCAGGGAAGAGGGGAAGCCAGGAGGAAGCAGAGACAGGACACTTGACCCGAACTAGACAAAGAGGTATTCCACACCACAGCACGCCATGGCCAGTATATAAACTGGGGGCAGGTACCTGCAAGGGGTAGATTGCTGCTCAGGTCGGGCTGGGTATTAGTTGGCAGGTGATGAGAGGTTGTATTCTCTTCCCTTGTTATTTCCCTTATCATTATTATTATTGGTGATAGCAGTAGTGGTTTTGTGTTATACCTTAGTTGCTGGACTGTTCTTATCTCAACCCATGGGAGTAAATTCTTTCAATTCTCCTTCCCATCCCTCCAGGAGCAGGGGGAGGAAGGTGGGGAAGTGAGTGAGTGGCTGCGTGGTTTCTGGGTTACCAGCTGGGCTTAAACCATGACCTTAGGTAAGTACAAGTGGAAGTAAAATTAAAAAATCAAAACCAAAACTTAAAAATACCCTTCAAATGTATCTAGCCCTCATAGATGAGAAATAGTAACAGATGGCATTGACCCTAGACGGGTTCAGCTGCAAGGTGTTAAAAGTCAGAAACCTGTAGTTTTAGACCTACCAAGAGGTTGTAATAGTGGGTGAAGATTTTTGACATCTTTATTTCATCAGTAGTAAGTATCTGTCCCCAGACACATAGAACAGATTGAAAACTGTCACTAAATGAATTATCAGCTGGTGGATATGCCTACCCTAGGAAGTAAAGGTTGAATTACAGCATGTGCTGTTCTGTGCAGAAAAGATGCTGCTATTGATTAACACTCCTCTCTGCAGATGAGGGTGGAACAAAGCCCCTCATAGTGAGTTCACTGAGAAAAGCAGGGCTCCGGAGAGCTGTACGGTTTAGCTGCTCTCCCAACACTCCCTCTCTGAAGCACAGCAGTTTAACCAAGCAACTGAGCTGGAGAGAGACTGCAGCATTACACCTAGAGTAAATATGTGTGTAATAGAATTGTCAAAACAGGAGGAAGCTTATTTTCACAGCTACATAATACACACAACATGTTTAATTTGATGGCACTTGTGCTGAACAGGACAGAAGGCAAGAGGTGTGTATGCTCTGGGGAATGTACTTGTAGGCTTACTGGCTCTGCAGGACATTGCTGTGTTGTTATAATTAACTGTTTCTTCTATATTTCTAGACTGTTTGATAAGCAAACAAACTAAATGAAATGCAAACTTTTCCCACAGAACCTTGAATCAACATGTCTAATTCCTCCTCTTGGAAAGATCACTATCAGTGTTAAGAAGTTACTTCAGTCTCCATATATTTGCTTCTTTTGAAATTGTCCATGGCAAATCAGAGTAAATGGCAGCATAGTGCCCTCCTTTAGTCACTGTGTCACTAGAAACTAACATTCTATAGATAGCAAAACCAAAGGATATTGTGCTAAAACAGTGTTTGGTAGCAGTGACTCACAGTGCAGGTGTCAGCCTCAAATCCTGCCATGTAGTAGGTTTGCTATAGATTACACCTTCTAGACCCTGGAAAATGTAGTTCCAGTTCACTCCACCAAAAAGTCCTCAGATGTTGATGATGATGCTTTTTGCAAATGCTGCCTAGATCTGAAACACTGTTCCGGAGAAACACTCAACACTGTATGCCGTGTTCTTTTTTTTGCCTCTTGCTCATGCATTTTCTCAATATTCATTTTCAGGAGTCAGCAGTCACCAGAGGCTGGGAACCTAAACAGAACAAATTTCAAGGCAGATCAGAAGTACCGCAATTACCACATGTCCAATTCTTTGGGAGAGTTTAAGAGCAAAAAGTTACTGATTGTCCCAGAAAGCTAGAAAGGGCTTCACTAACACATCCAATACTCACTATATCAAATATCAGGAGTGCATGAGGATTAACACAGCTGTGAGAACGAACTGAGGGAGGTGGTGGATCTCAAAGGAAAATAAGAAGCAAAGGAGGAATGCAGCTGCCTTGGTTTAAGCCTCTATAACTCACACAATCGCTCTCTCACTCACTCCCCCCTCTTTCTTCCCCCAGTCCCGGGGGGATGGGAAGGAGAATCGAAAGAATGCAACTACCACAGGTTGAGATAAGAACAGTTTATTAACTATGGTATAACACAAGACCACTACTGCTACCGCCAATAATAATAATGACAAGGCAAATATAAGGAAAGAATACAATCACTCACCACCTATACCCAGCCTGACCAAGCAGTGCACCTCCACCCTTCCGGGTCTCTGCTCTCTGTTTTACATCCTGGGCACGATGTGCTGTGGCATGGAATACCTCTTTGGTCAGTTTGGGTCAGGTGTTCTGTCTCTGCTTCCTCCCAGCTCCCCCTCCTCCCTGGCAGAGCATGAGACTCAGAAAGTCCTTGGTCAAACCAAAACATTACCAAGCAGGAACTGAAAACACTGGTGCTATCAGCGCAGCTCCCAGGCCAAAAATCAGAAACACAGCACTGCCCCAGCTACCAAGAAGGAGAAAAATGACTGCTACTGCTGAACCCATGACAGCAGCCTAAGGTGGCACCTAAGAACATGGAGGGTTTGCCTTCCGAATACAAAATGGCAGATTGACTGGGCAGATTTAGAAATGCTTTTCCTTTATGGCAAGTGGCATGAAATAGCATACTGGGAGAACAGAAAGCCCTAATTACTCTCTAACCCTGAACATGCTATCACTAAACCCTGAACATACTTTCATTTGCACCTTGGTCACATAGGCAGAAAGCCTGAACCTCAGCATTGGCCTGAACCGCAGAGTAGGAAGAGACAGTGAGAGGTGAAAGGACTTTCTCCAGTGTGCAGGACCCATTAGCACAGAAAGAATATAGGCTCCCTACTGTTTTCACTACAAAGTGTTGCTGCCATCTGATTTGGGATGACCTCTAATTCGCTGATTATGTGTTTGAAATGCCTCAAAACGTCTTCATGTTTGAAGTCATCCTGAGATAGGCAGATCACTGGAACAGCTCTGAGAATATTATTATTTCCTCCCCATGAGCTCACTGACTGTTGTGCTCCACAGCCATCTTTTGAGGAGCCTCCAGAGAAATGTGGTTAGGGATGGGCAGGACAGCGATAATCCTTTATTCTCAGCATGCATTTAGTCTGATAATGGAAAATGTAAAGGTAAAAGCAGCTGCAATCAGCACATTTTCTTCCATATCTCACTGTGATGCTGAATTCACTGTGGTTCAGTGAGAGCTAGGCCTGGATTGATTTTCAAGGATGGAATGAACAGTATCTAATATGCTTATTGTTATCAGACATATTTCTGCATCTGAGCATATCATGGCATTACCGCCACTTTTATGTCCTTATGCACAAGGACCAGGTAGTTGCAAAGCAAACTTCCTTATTATGTGTGCATTTTCCTTTGGGTAAATGGGCCCACACTGATCCCACCTCTGCTCCAACAGTTTGAGCAACCTCAAAAGTCTTTTGCTCAGTGCACCTATCTCCCCAGGAAACCCTCAGTAAGGTGCATATGTCAGATGGCTTCAGGCTCCTCAGTCATTAGCTCTGCAGCCATTAGCTCATTCCAGTGCACTGTGATTGCACAGGTACACAGCAGATGCCACTATCAGAGCTGGCATTTACCAGCAATTAAAACACAATAGCTGTAGACATTATCAAGGCATTTCCTTTTTGGAGGGTTGCTTGGTTAATTTCCATATACTTGAGCAGAAATAGCCGCAAACCCTGTTGACAAATACTGACATCTCATCTAATGCATTAGTTACTTTGTATCTTGGGGGGGTTGAGCTTTCCAAACTGCCTTTGCATTTGTATTATCAAATTACCTGTTTCACAATATTTCAAAATTGTTTCTTCTCCTCGGAGATAAGATGTTGCTTATTTGCGCCACACCAGTACTATGGACAAGGCTTACACAATGTATTCCATGTTTTTCTTTATCTTGCTGTAGGCCATTAAGGCTGCTGAAGGTGAACTGCTTTCGTTACTGCATTTTTTACCAAGCACACCTAAGAGAGAATGAATGACAGTTAAGCTAGAGTTTCAGAGGAAAGAATTCCATTCAGAAATGCTCAGATTACTGAAAATGAAAGCAGAAATCTCCAGATCCACTGCACAATGTGACTGGGCTAAGAATGGACACAGGGCTAAAAAAAAACCAAACCAGAGACTCTTCACTGCTTTTAATTAAAGTCTTAAATATTCCCCTAAGTCCAGCTGGCTCCCCTGAATTCTCATCTTCAGTTTCTCAGCATAGCATCAGTGCTGCATTATTTATGGAGATGTGTTTGCTTAAGAGTCGTTCCCTTTAAAATTCAATTACATTGAAACCATATAATCCCTCACTGTAATAACCTGATAAAAAGCTCTTAATTGCCACACCACGTGCTCATTTAGCAAGGAAATTAGCTCAGCAAAGAACACAGTGCTAATTTAGCAATTAGGGTGCAGTTTGTATCAGGATATTTCAATAAGATTGGAAGGCAATTTACAAGGTAGTTTTGCTCATTTCGAACTATTAAAGGCATGTCAATAGTGAACGGAATTCCTGGTGCATGTCTGGGTAGAAAATGATGTCTGTGTGCATTTCCAAAAAACAAAAAAAGCCATAATGAACAGGATCTTTATTGTAGTCCATATTTACTAAATGAATAAATTACATTTTCTTCCTGTGCTAAATGTTGAAGAAGATATATGTTACAAGAATGTATTAGAAGATGAACCATACTCCTATGGTCCAAAAAAATTCTGCTTGATTTTGAGCCCTGATCTTTTGAAAGTTCAGATGTGAATTTTAGGGTATCTTAGAAACACTAAGTAGGATATAAGCTTCCTTGACTGTTCCCTGAAGAGAGAGATGTGGATTGAGTGTGATTGTGTTAAGATCTGTTTGTTGATCTGGATGAGTTTTCCAGATTTATTAATCACCAAAAATCACTCTCAGTGGGGCTTCTCATACTTTGACTCAATGATGAAACTAGGTTTTGGCTGTGCAATGAGAATATTTGTTGAGAGGTGCTACTCACACTATGAACTACATTTATATAAGCTCCCAGAGAGTCAATGTGATATTCTGTGCCTTCTCTCTGGAGCTTTTATCATTAAACCAGGTGATAAAAGAGCACATCTCTACAGCTTGATCTCAGTACCCATTACTATCAGCAGTAGTGGCTTTTAATTACTGTGATACATTGGAAGCAGGGGCCATTGCAAATCAAAACTCAAAGGTCCCTTAGAAACAAAGTTAGTGATATGCTCCCAAAGCTTTCAACACATAGAGACCTGCTATTGCCCTTTGCCAGGGTAGTTGAACAGTAAGTTTCAAAAACCATGGTTCAAGATAGCTTCAGGACTCCAGCTGTAAACAGAGAATGTTTCAAAACAAGATTTATGGGGAAAAGTCTAAGGGAAAGCAGTGCTGTCCTGACGTTTAGGCTCTAGCCCCAAGTAGAGACAACATGTTTTTGGACCAGGATATGATGTGATCAAGACAAGATGGTTTTATTGCCTTTTCATTTTGTCTATTGTTAGACTGGGCAAATGCTGGATTTTTCCATTGGTTTTATTCATTTTTTTGTTGTTTTTTTTTTTAATTTTATTTTTAAATGCTGTTTCATGAAAATTATCAAAAGCCCTTTCACAGCAGCCAGTCAACAGAAAGGAGCTCATTCTCACTGGAGCAGTTGCTAACACCACAACACTGCAGGAAAGTTAGCATGAGAGTGTTTCAGGAACAAGGATACAACTCTGAGGTCATTCAGAGTACTTTTTCTTCATGATGCTTCTATCTTCCAGTTTGTATTTAAACATTCGTTTTGGTCCCTTGCTGTTCATTTTATTATTAGCTGTTAATGTTTTTTTATAGAAGTACATGTCTTTTATTTGTATGAGTGATTTTTATCTCATACTGTCTTTTTGCCATGATAATGAAGTAAATTACTAGCCTTAATTAATGGAATTAATAGCTTAATTTCCCTGGTATTTTTAATAGCAGAATTGATTCTATTCATTATTTTTAAGTGGCTGTTTAGAAACAGATAGACTGATAGTTGCGCTGTCTTTATGTGTAATATCAGAATAACATAAAGGGTTATCAGTAGAAAACTGGTACTGAAACTACCCTAAATAGCTGATTAAATTCAACCTTTGTGCACATTTAGCTATGCATATATATTTATGTGTATTATTACATTCATAAGTAGCCTTTTTGCCCAGGTAAGTTTTTATGTGCAAAATTATCGTATATGTAGTTTCTGTTGGGAGGCAATGCTTATATTTTTCCCTTTTGAAACACAGAGTTGCTTTAACAGAAAGTTAGTGGTTGACTTTGGGGGTCTTATCTTGTTCACAGGACTGAAGCTCTCATTTAAAAACAACTAACCCTTATAATATAAAAAATGTTCTTATTAGATTCTCTCTGTGTTTCTGCTCATTTTCTCATCTGAAACAGTCACAAACAGGAAAATGAAGATGCAGCTGCACAATAACCCACATTTTTCAGGCTTAAATCAGGCCACTTTGGTTACATAATGCACCAGTCACAGGACAGAAAATTAAAGGTCTCCAGGTGGACAGTCTTGCTTTGACACAGAAGAAATCATTTATCAATGGCTCAGTGAAATCCTGTAGCCATAGATCTAGGGATCCTGGCTCCTTAATATCTCTGCTGAGCTCCCGTGGTAATAATGTGTGACTATGCCTTTAGAATCTTTGCTCACAATCTTGCAAAGTTTAAGCAATATTCTTTGAAGTTTGTAAGTGAAGGCTAGAAAGATATAAAGCAATCTGAAAATAACTTATCAGAAGCCATATAACCCATGGCTTGTCTCCACTCCACATGCTTTTTTTGTATTAGAAATTCTCTATTCCTTTGTCTCCAGTGGTCTAGGGATGTTGCTGTTATTGCATCCATTCAATGACTAGTTGGAACAGACTAATAACATGATCTGCAGGAGAAGCAGGAGTGAGCACCTCAATGAGGGTGACTGTAAAGCTGTAAACAGCTTTGAAGACTATGGGTGAAAGATGCAACTGAAGGGCTCACTGGCGGCTAACATTTGATGAGAAAGTAAAGTGAAAAGATCTTGGAGCTGGGCAAGAGACAAGAAGATGCACAGATTGGAGCAGGGAGTGAGAGATGTGAAACTGTGGTTGTTTCCTTTGATGATATTCATTTAAAAAAAAAAAAAAAAAAAAAAAGGAAAAAAAAAAAGGAAATGCAAGGAAGTGGGAGGCTGCCAAAATGGGCAGGCCTAACTGATTACATCTAACAAATTATCTCCATACAGTGATTTTTGGGCAAATATCTCACCAAGGGTGCAACTTATCAGTGAGTAGACAGTACAATTAGTGATGCTCCATGAATCACTATAAGTGCTGGCTCCCCTACAGGATTTTCACACAGATTATTAGTGCAACAAATGAAAGGTTTACCTGGCCCTTCTTTCACCAAACCCAGGAATTGTTGCTGAGGGCTGAAGATCACATTATCAGGTTCCTGCAGCCTAAGGAGAAATCTGCTTAATTGCCAGGTCTCAGCCAAAAGGGCCGTACAGAGGGTCATAAACTGAGATTAGGGTTTAAAACTCCACGAGCAGGACAAGTGATGTACTCAGAAATGAAAAACTAGGTTTTGCTAAGGAGCAGTACTAAGAAGGGACATGTGATCTACTGAAAATTTACCTAACCTCACTTTCTGTGTTGTCCCATCTTAATAAAATGGGGAACTGAAAAATTGACAGTTTAATGTCTTTTCACTTGAAGAAGTGAGTATCTACAGTTCACCAAATTAACGAAGAATTAATCCTCTGATGCATAAATAATGAGTTTTGAAATGCTTGAGGTACTTGAAGAATGAATGCTTGAAGACCAGTAGCACAGGCAGCTGGGGATCTATATAGAAATCAGTCTAATGTTTGGAGGCATAAAGGCATCACTGCAACAGCAGTGAAACAATTTGTTTTCCTCCACTCTTGCTCTTACCTGTGCTCACAGAATTGACTGTAATTTGAAAGACCATAATGTCTGGTTTACATTCTCTGAGTCACAGAGAAAAGCTGCTTTCACAATTTGCAGACTAGTGGTTACAAACTTTACTGTGCCTTATGTTTCCTGAAAAGACATTTTCAATGACACTCCTTTCATGGGAGAGGCTTATTCTCTTTTTGGGATCCTCTGAGCCTATTATAATGCTGTTAGTGAATTAAGGCCTAAGTCTATATATAGGGAGTATACAGATGATAGTATTATCTTATGGATATAAACACCAGCCTTAACAAAGAGCAGAGCTCCTTCTTTTCAGTTTCTTTCCACCTCTTACAGCTTCCATTAATGTCTAAACTCACCAGTCTGAAACAGGTTCCTTTGTCAAAGAAATATAGCTGAAGAGTATGATTCAACTTTGTGCTGCATGTGAAATAGCTCAAAGCAGCAGCGCTGATGAAGAAATCAGTACAAGGGCATCGATAACAGGACGAGTGGGAAGTCTTTCACCCTTTGCAGTTTTCCTCTAGGAAAAGTGCTGCTCCTGCTGTGGAAATGATTATTCATACAATGGTGTTTGCTGCAAGCATGCCAAGCTATGCAGAATTTATCCTATTTATTCTTACATTTCCTTACAGCTTCATGGGTTCATAGAGTCTGTAGAGCAGACATAATGGCCTCCAAGCACATAACAGAGTGTCAGCAAAAACAGGGGCTTGAGCCCAGTTCTCATTGCACATCTGGAAGGAGCAATTTAGAAGTCAGCAGGATAAGGGTTTCATCACCTGTAGAAACTAGTAGGTAACACAGGCAGTATCTAGAAATTGGCAGCACAAAGAGTGCTTACTAGAAGGCTTATCCTACATGGCTTGTTGATTGTATCTTTTCTGCTGAGGACAACAAGGGAAAAATACCCATTGTTGTAAATTCTTTCCATTTTTTTCCCTTTTGCATGGATCAAAGGAGTGATCCTCCTATGGGTGTATGGCAGTAACATTTTTTCCTATGAAATTTTGCAAAGCAGAAACAAGTTGTATCTAGACACTATGATTTAAAGTGTTCAGGGGACAGGGATGCAGAGTCCTGTTTGCATTTAGCCAGATAATTGGACTTCAACCATCATGAAATGTCACAGCGCTCTGACATCAGTGCAGGGCTCTACATCTCTATAATCTGCATATTTCTTGCTATTAAGTGGGAGAAGCCTCCTGAAATGAGTGCGGTATTTCAAACCCCTCTGATTCCAGGTCTACTGCCCAAAGGTTTCAAAGCCCAATCTGAAGAGGTGTTGTGCACTCTTTGAGCAGTCTCATCCCATAACACAACCATTCCTAATTTATTTCAACATGGTTGCGAGGGACATTGTATGAAGTCTGGCTTCGAGTTCATATGGCAAATGATAACAGAAATGCCAGCACTGAAATTACTGACAAAAGTAAACAAGTACCCTGGTAGAAGTCTCAAGGTTGAATTAATACCTTGTGCTCTCTCATAGCTTCCACTAGAGCAAGATCTGTTTAGCTCTGAAAGTATTCGTCATTTGGATTCACAAAATGGAGAAATCCAGGCTGCTTTTTGAGCCTGTAAATTTCCAGGTTGGTGATGACTTTGAGGTATATCCTGCAAGTTTAAACCAGGCAACCAAGGCAAAAGGCAACAAATCTATCCTCAGGCTACAATTGAAGGGCAGAAGGTAATATAAATAAGGTAACTACCTATAGCTTGCAAGTGTAAAACCATTCCTTGTACAAGAATTCCATTGTCAGCTGTCATCTGTGTCTCAGTTCTAATTCTGCTCTTGAGATGATGGGGTATAGAATCATAGAATCAAAGAATAGTTAGGGTTGGAAAGGACCTTAAGATCATCTAGTTCCAATCTCCCTGCCTCAGGCAGGGACACCTCCCGCTAAACCATGCCACCCAAGGCTCTAGACAATCTGACCTAGAACACCGCCAGTGAAGGAACATTCACAGCTTCCCTGGGCAATCCATTTCAGTGCCTCACCACCCTCACAGTAAAGAATTTCTTCCTCATATCCAATCTAAACTTCCCCTCTTTAAGTTTGAACCCATTACCCCTTGTCCTCTCACTACAGTTCCTCATGAAGAGTCCCTCCCCAGCATACTTATAAGCCCCCTTCAGATACTGGAAAGTTGCTATGAGTTCTCCATGCAGCCTTCTCTTCTCCAGGCTCAACAGCCCCAACTTGCTCAGCCTATCTTCATATGGGAGGTGCTCCAGTCCCCTGAACATCCTTGTGGCCCTCCTCTACACTTGTTCCAACAGTTCCGTGTCCTTTTTATATTGAGGACACCAGAACTGCACACAATACTCCAAGGGAGGTCTCACAAGAGCAGAGTAGAGAGGCAGGATCACCTCCCTCGACCTTCTGGTCACGCTCCTTTTGATGCAGTCCAGGATACGGTGGGCTCTCTGGGCTGCAAGCACACACTGCCTGCTCATATTCATTTTCTCATTGACCAACACCCCCAAGTCCTTCTCTCCAGGACTGCTCTGAATCTCTTCTCTGCCCAACCTGTATGTGTGCCTGGGATTGCTCCAATCCAGGTGTAGGACCTTGCACTTGGCAAGGTTAAACTTCATCAGGTTGGCATCAGCCCACCTCACAAGCGTGTCAAGGTCCCTCTGGATGGCATTCCTTCCCTCCAATGTATCAACCGACCCATACAGCTTGGTGTCATTGGCAAACTTGCTGAGGGCGCACTCAATCCCACTGTCCATGTCACCAACAAAGATGTTGAACAAGACCGGTCCCAACAACAATCCCTGAGGGACTCCACTCGTTACTGGTCTCCAGCTGGACATTGAGCCATTGAGCACGAGTAATTGCGTGCAGCCGTCCAGCCACTTCTTTATCCACTGAGTGGTCCACCTATCAAAATGATGTCTCTCCAATTTAGAGACAAAGATGTCATGCGGGACAGTGTCGAACACTTTGCACAAGTCCAGGTAGATGACATCAGCTGCTCTACCCCTGTCCATCAGTTCTGTAACCGCATCATAGAAGGCCACCAAATTGGTCAAGCAGGATTTCCCCTTAGTGAAGCCATGCTGCCTGTCACCAACCACCTTGTTGTTTTTCATGTGCCTCAGCATGCCTTCCAGGAGAATCCGCTCCAAGGTTTTGCCAGGCACGGAGGTGAGGCTGAGTGGTCTGTAATTCCCCGGCTCATCCATTTTCCCCTTCTTGAAAAAGGGGGTTATATTTCCCTTTTTCCAATCGTCAGGGACTTCACCTGACTGTCATGATTTTTCCAATATGATGGACAGTGGCCTAGCAACTTCATTTGCCAGCTCCTTCAGGACCCACGGATGGATTTCATCAGGTCCCATGGACTTGTGTATGTTCAGGTTCTTAAGATGTTCTCAAACCAGATCCTCTCCTACAGTGGGCCCAGGGTCTTCATTCTCACTGTCCCTGCGTCTGCCTTCCAAGACTTGGGTAGTGTGGTCAGAGCATTTTCCGGTGAAGACTGAGGCAAAGAAGTCATTAAGAACCTCAGCCTTCTCCAAATCCAGGGTAGCCAGCTCTCCCAGTAGATTCCGGAGAGGGCCCACGTTGTCCCTAGTCTGTCTTTTATTCGCAATGTGCCCATAGAATTCCTTCCTGCTATCTTTAACATCCTTAGCCAAGTTTAATTCTAAGTGGGCCTTAGCTTACCTAACCTGGTGCCTAGCTTCCCGAACAACGTCCCTGTATTCTTCCCAGGCCATCTGTCCTTGCTTCCGCCTTTTATAAGCCTCTTTTTCCTTTGAATTTTCCTCAGCAGCTCCTTATCCATCCAAGGAGGTCTCCTGGCCCTCCTGCTGCACTTCCTTCTAGTAGGGATGTATCGTTCCTGAGCTTGTAGCAGATGATTCTTGAGTATCAACCAACAGTTTGGGCCCCCCTGCCCTCTAGGGCTGTGTCCCATGGAATCTTACTGAGCAGGTTCCTGAAGAGGCCGAAGTCTGCTCTCTTGAAGTCCAGGGCAGTGAGCTTGTTGCACGCTCTTCTCACTGTCCTGAGGATCTTGAATTCGACCATCTCATGATCACTGCAGCAAAGACTGCTCTGGAGCATCACATTTCCAACTACCCCTTCTAAAGCTTTTTAACACTTTTGTAAGGTGATTTTCAAAGACTGTTTCAGCTACTTCCACTTCCAGCTCAGAACAGTTTTAGGGAAGCAGAAAGAGCTGGCATTCATCAGCAAAACTATGCTTTTTGTTATTGAGGATATGAGTCATGCTAATTTTCTCTGAATGTCTAATGTGAGGAGCTTCCAAGCCTAAATCCAGTCTCTGTGTGCTTGCGTAATGCATACATCCTCTGATTGTCCAGTGAGATGCACAGGACTTATATAGAGCAGAATTTGGCCTTGTCATCTTTGAGACCTACAAATGCAGATATCTGCAAACGTCTTCACAAGTAAGTCCATACCAATAAAAAAAGTGAAAAATTATGGAATAATTCTTCAATAATTTTTGTAGCAAAAGAACCATGACTACCTGATAAAATACCCGAACAGAAGATTTAATATGAACAATATAGTAACTTTCCATATATCTCAAAATAAACCTGCCAAACATCATGCTGCAAGATGTTCTAAGGAAAAAAAAAGTTCAAAAAGCAATGAGACACAATTATTAATCTAGGTCAATTTGGGGTCTATTGACCATCATAGATATAATCTACAGCTCAGTACGTCCTTAAATTTTGTTGGGACTTGCCTGGGTGCATTCCAGGAAGAAGTGAGCCATACTGACACTTTTCGGACATGCATCAGCTGCTGGAGATGGGATTGGGACTTAAAAAAGATGTAAGTCTGACCCAGTACAGTTCTGACTGTGCACTGTAGTTCCTAGATAAGTATTAAACATACTTGGTCCAGCCAACTTTGAAAATGCCACGTATAATTTTTCTGTTTTCTCTTTCTGCTGCTAGACAGCTGCTTCATTCTTTCTGGAAAGACCTTCAGTGTGATTTGATGCCATATTTTGGGCTGCTGTAAGGCTCTTTAGTCCTAAGAGTAGTGGGAATTATTGACTGTACGCTCCAATGCCCAGCATTTGCAAACGGTGTTCCATTGTTTTTCTTCCACTGCATTAGGAAAAGGTGCCTTTTTGCCACTGGTATTTCAAAAACAAATCACTAAAACAAATCCATACACTCAAGGAAAAAATCCAAAACAATAAGCCATGTGGTCTTATAATCTTCAGTATTCCTAGTCCGCACACTAAAAAGCAAAGGAAAAGCCATAATTTTTGCTGAATATTGTAAAAGTGTGGGGGTGAAGGGATAGAAATAGTTAAAGAAATGGATTCAGGCGTTATCACCCTGGTCCAGCTTAAGCCCTGGGAACAGCAAGGAAAACACCAGGTGTTAATGCCCTGGGCAGGCCTAAGCCTTGGGAAAGACAACAATGAGGGGTAAAGATTGGTTAGTGCTTATTTGCCATAGATAATTGAAGCATTCAGCAGAGAATCCTAACTTTTTAATTCTACCTTTTCTTTTACTCTTGCCATCCCTTTCTTCTCTTTTTTCTTTTAATCTTGCCATCCCTTTCCTCTCTTTTTTGTTTTAGTGGTAACTTTCCTTCCCTAGTGCCCATGACAAGTCCCAGAGAATGTCTGGATGGTGAGGGGTGAAGCTGCCAATTCACAGTGGACGCTGGGCTGTGCAAAGCACTTTGCTAGAAGCCAGTGTTTGGTGACAGCCTATACAGAGATCCCTGTTTTATACAAAAAACCCAAGGAAAGCCATGTTCTCAGAACAGCAGCTCCTTCTTCCATGGTATGGGAAACACTTCTCACGAGGAGAATCTCATACAAATTTTATATCCAGCCAGAAAGCACTGCGGTGAGTGGTCAGAGAGAGGTTGACATCCTATATGCAGAGTGTGCAATGAGCAAACTATTAGTCTCTCCTTTTTGGAGCAAGCAAAAAAGCAATTAAGAAACACAGCATGATTTCCTGTCTGAAAAGCCATTTCTTGCGTACATATAAAAGACGAACACCATTTGCCTTTAGAGTTTTACTGGGAAAGGGCCAGTGATTTCTTATAATTAAATACAATTGCCACAGTTATATGGACATTATCAATAAAGAGCTAGGTTCCTCCTGCAAAACATATTGATGCCAGCGAACACACAGTGTTTTAAAATTATGTGATATTATTAATATCATTGCTATTTGGGAGCTTCCTTTTATTTTGAGGTTAATCAGAAATTAATTTTAGCTGGTTGCTTCTGAGATCTTCTTACGAAATGCATTTTGTGAAAAGTAACTATAATACTAAGTCTCCTTTGAAAATATAATTATCAAGGTTTTTAAAGCTATAAGTGTGATTTGTTGTTAATTCTTCAGCTTCAGCACTGAACCAGTGCCTTCACCATTTATACTGCATTGATACAGTCTTCACACAGAACTGGCTTTATTTTAATGCCATGTAAAGCAAACTTTCTCTGAATCAATTTCACTATGAAAGTTAGCATTTCATATAAGTATAATGTTAACTATCCATATACACTTCTAGTATAAATAGTATCTTATGGCTTGACAGTTGATCAGACTTACCCATCTATAATTAAATTTATTCATGGCTTTACCTTATTCTTATCTACCTCTGAAGAATTTCCTTATTTCACTGCATTTTATTTTAACTGGGACTTTGATGATTCCATTAATCCCTATAACCATGTGACTAAAGCTTTAGCTAGAACACAGAGGTGAAAATGTATTTCCAGCACTCTAGAGGCTCCCATATGCTTTTTTTCTTTTTGCTTGTAGAAAGAGTAAGAGTGCAGAGTTACAAGCTCTTGCTCAAGAAGCAAGTTATAATTAGGATTTGTCAGCTGATTGGGAGAATTTCATAAAGAATATCAGGAATATTCAGCAATTCTCTTTGGTTTCTGAAAAGCATCCTTTTAAATTCTCTTTTCTATTTGCGTTACTTGTTTTACTTTTGTACTTAACAGAAAATTTCAGTCTTTCATTTTGCAGTTTGGGTACAGAATAATACAACACTGAGTTGAACCCTAAGCAACTTCAAGTTAACATAGTTGCAAAATCTGTATAACCTAAATGACCATTGTATTTAGCAAAACAGTGTATTTTCATAGCAAGCAATCCCTCCTGCATATATTAAAACCAACCTTCCCCTCATGCTTTATCATCAGTTGCTTACAATATGAAGAAAAGCATATGTCTTGCTACCAAAACATTTCTTTCTCAAATCTAGTGGTTAAAAATTTAGAGAGCACTTCAAAGCACATGAGGTAAAGCTTTAAAATAGCTGTGTATGGAAAACAAAGATAATGATATGAAATTTTAAGATGTGTAAACAGCTAAAATATTTTTTCCAAAGCTCAAAACACTTCTTTACAAAACTTTTTTTGCAAGATTATGAAGTTTATTTTGCCATAGGTTCCATTTTTAAGATGCATCATCAAATCAAGCAGTTGAAGCTGTTTTAGAGAGAATCCCTTCTAGCCCCACTACCTCATCCTCTTCTCCTTCCAAAACAGACACAGAACAAAACAACCTGGAAAGACATTTTGTCGATGATACTGATTGCTTTTTAGAACATCTGATAGAAAGCCCATAATCTTTTCAGAGTTTTATGGCTCTTCATTTTTTGTTCTGGCTCTTTGTCAAATTCCAGACTGAGAACATTACTGTGAGCAGAGTTAAGTGCAAGGTTTTTCCAAAACTAGAGGCATCTACAGAGAAATTACTTCTGCAGTCTATTTAGTCAGTCTGTTTGCCTGATTGTCACTGCCAAGAAGTTTAATAAAGCTCTGCACTCAAAGAGACTGAAGAAGCAAAAGTGAATTGCACCTCAGCAAAGACCCGAAGCTAAACATGGGACACAAGCAGGTCTCCTTTCTGTTCATCAAAAGCCTTATCTTTAAGCGGTCTCAGTCCACGGCTGTCTTATGCCTCTCTTAGATATCCCCTCCTTACAAAATATGCTTAATTTTGTGCTTTGTTATTTTGAAATTCTGTACACCATATCTCTGCTCCAAAAAACAGGCATCAGAGTTTTACAAACAGAGGCTTAAATTAAAGTAGCATTCAACTCATGTAACATTCAACGTCTGCCACAGAGGTGGCTGCATTGAAGATTCTCTCACAGGTCACCTTAGAGTCATCTCACAGTCACTGGACACAAGTGACAGTGAAGATTAATTATAATGCCAAACTCTGCTATAGATGTCTACACGGCAAACATTAATTCTATAGCCAGGTTCTGACTGAAAGATTCTTTGTCAATTCTGATCGTGTTGTACTTCATTTCCAACTCTATTTCATTCTCTTTAGCTGTCAACAGAAGCTATCTTCTCCAGTTATCTGCCTTCTACTCTCATACCTTGCATAGACATATGCACACATTATATTCTTTAAGGCCTGGGCATCTCCTGGAACATAGGTCAATCATACATTTTCATGAACAGCCTTTTCTCAGACAAAAGCCTCCCAATCTTCCTGACAGGATACTTAAGTACAAAATGACGGAAGAATTTGCACTTAATGCACATGAGCTCAGTCCTGAGCTGAAGTTAAAACCAACCATTTCCTCATTATAGGCATTGTATTCAGGAGATGAGATACAAAAATCCAGATGAAACACTTCACTGTAATTTGGTGCAATATTTTACTTTCTTAAATGTCATTGTTTTGCAAAGTAGCTAACAAGATATCAAAATAATTTAATTCTCATCTGGTACAAGCTTCTTACTGTCCCAGGAAAGTGTGTGCTACAAGGACTGCTGCCTACCCAGCACTAGAAACATTAGGATGGAGATCTTCAAAGCTATCTACAGGACATTTAGACATTAAAATTTCTTTCTGTAGGGCATCTACTGCATTGCAGGATTAATTCTTCTGAATAGTGTTAAATCCCCTCTAATGCCTCCATTGAGCTTCTTCAGGACAGGTAGAATATCAGAATTATAGGACCATCCTATGTAATTATTACTCCAGGGGAAATAGGCAATATTTGGGTCTGCATAGGAACAAATGTATTAACAATGTAAAAACTACCTTGGAGGGAAAAAATTGTTATTTTCCAAGATCATACACCACCTGTTTGAATTCCCCTGCTGATAAGAGAAGATTCCCAAAGTCTGCTGCTTCTGCCCTTTCTGATTTGCTTTGCTATATGTAAACAATACTTCCTCACACATGGAAAGGAGAATTTTCCTCCTTTCCCTTTCTTCCCCCTTTTTTTTTTTGAAGTCACAGTTACAGGTCAAAGCTTATTCTCTTACTTTCTATGTCTCTGTTTCTCTGTATATGCATATATATGTATGTGTATATATATAAATACATGCATAAAAACATGATTCAATTTATCTGGGAATTATTACCGAAAGATAACTAGTATTACTGAAAGATAATATTTTTTTGTTGAGAAGAAAGTATATAATTGTTATTCTCTCTGTACAAAATTTTTACATATTTTATTCACCAGACTGCAAATCACCTTTGTACAGTGGGCTCCAGTACGTGCTGTGCATACCTTCATTCCTAAAGGTCAACCTGAATGTCTCTACAGTGATGTCTAATTTTTAGTCTTCTCCTGAAGGTTATTTCTGCAACTCTGAATTCTTTATTATGTGTGACAGCTAAGGGACCAACAGGTGAATATTCTGAAGTAAAAACTGCCTCTGATTCTACAGCTTCCCTCTCACAGGTTACAAATATTCCAGAGGACTGCAGATTTTGGTAGGAAGTGATCTGAGACTTAAACCACTGAGCTGAAGTGTAAGGATGTGGTAGGTTGTTCTGATTTCTCAGAAGTATCTGCTACCCTCGGAAGTGCAAAAGTTTGCTAATCCAAGGGCATCATTTAGATTCTTTATGCATTAATACTGATGCATAAAAAACATGAAAGAAAAATAACTTGGATGCAGAATGAGAAATTATCTGAGTTCAGGCGTGTTGCATATGGGTTAATGATTTGGATGTCCTTCAGAAAGTTCCTTTCAGCTCAGGATGAAAGTTCACAGGCTCATATGAAAACTTCACAAACCTCTGGATCAAAGACATTCTCCAACACACTTCAAGAAAAATGCTTTTTGTAAACTTCAGGAATTTTTGTACCTTGCAGGCTTGGCCAGGGAACCCAAATTAACACTGAGAGGAAAGGTCACCCTGTTCAGATCCTTGTCAGGGCAGCCCCAGGAAATACTCAGCAGTGTGGTCCAAGGGTCTGTGGTCCTCTGTCTGTGGTGCCAGCAAGTGGAGAGAATATAGATGTGTAAGTGCTAGCAAATGTCAAGCCAGGCCTTTGTCACTGAAGTGGCCTTGGAGTCAGGTATGCTTGTCTCTCCAAGGATGAGGCCATGGGAGTACCTGACTCCCAGCAGGACCAGGTGAGTCCCAGCCAGCTGCCAGTGACCTCTCTGTGTGTGCATGTGCATTTCTGTGAGAAATGTGTCTTTTCCAACAGCTGGAGTGGGGCTCTGAACCTCTGGGGTTCCCCATGTCTAGATGTGAGGAATTGGAAAGATAGATCCAGGGAGCAGGTACTGCCCAAGGCCAGCTGCTGGAGGAATACACATTGTACATATATTAATATTTCTACACGTATAAATGTTTTTGACTCATGGATCTTCCTCCTGATCAGCTAGACAAGGGAACCGTAAGGATGAGACCACTGGGGCTGTTTGTGTTTGTATTAGTGCTGAGGTTTTCTGTCTGTGCTGATCTGTGTGTCCAGTTGTCTTACATATGTATTGTAGATGTGTGGTTTTGTGTGTGTGCCTACTGGGAATCCACACACATCCATGGGCTATGGAGCTGTGACAGCCTCACCTCTGTCAGGCCACTGGATTTCACACACAGAGATACAGCTTACAATTTATATTTCTTTTACATTAGAAACAGACGAAGTAAGAAATTTCATTTTCTCTCTGGGTTCCTCTTGAACTATTACCACTCCTGCTGAGGCAGCCCAGTTTCTGGAGTGAAGCATCTGCAGTATTCACTAATAATAATACCATCAACACAGTGCTTACATTACAATCTATGTCTTTAGAGCTCCTTCAAAATATCTGCTAATTAAATCAATTAATACAATTAATCTGTAAAAACACTATACACTCCTCAAGTCATCCACTTGTAAAGCATTTCACTTCTAACTTTTGAGAACTAAAAATATAAGTGCATTGAATTCCCTTAGTACATGTCATTCTTACTCTGTGCCAATAAAGAGCTCACATACTCCTACCTACAAGAAGAAATAAAGAGAGACAGAATGGGAGAGAGAAGGGAAGTTAGTTTTAGGATATTAAAGGGAACCTCATTAAACATTTATTAAAGAGTAATTATACATAAATTGCACAAGAATTAAGTTTTATATCATTAGTACATCTTAATTAACGTCATGTCATGATTAATGTTTAATTTACTCACAATTGTTTTGCTTTATTTTAAATTAAAGACTTCTTTGTAAGCCCTTTACTTAAACCCATTACCCAAGACTTTTTCATTTGGTATTAGAACTGATGGTTTTGATGTTATTAAATGTCTGCAGGTGCCCACTATGGATCCCATAGAGTCATAACATCTCAGATATTCCTCATATTTATTGAAATGAATTTTAGCATTTCTTGACTTGGCTCTTAGTATACTTTTATGTATCTATATTAAAAAATACATGGACAAAGTAGGCCTGTGCACTTAGCTGGAAGCAGCAGCCTTCTTAAATTTTGGAGATGAAAGGTTAATTACACCATGGTGGGAGATGAAGGAAAGACAGTATTAAATAATAGAACAGGAAGATGTTAATTAAATCGGAGTATCTTTTGATTTGTATGATGGAACACTGTTACAACAGGTACATCAGACAGGTGCATCAGAACTACCTTGGCTGCTGGAGGTCATCTGGTCAAATATTGCTGAATTATGCAGGAAAAGGCAATTTTATGGATAATAAAAAAAACTGCTAGTGTTGCATAAGCATATTGCTTCCAAGGAGGATGACTGACTCACTGTCTTCATAAACATCAGATTTTTGGCAGCTCCTTAAAGCAGATTTCCAATCTGTAACTAAAGTTGCAGTTCAAGATAGAAAAGTCTGTGTCTTAGTCACAGAGATGGCAATGAATTGACACTCTACAATCTGTAGAAGTAATTTAAAAAAACCCAAAACAACAACCCAAAACCAAAAACCCTAAAACCCACAGAGGTCAGTGTACTCAACGTAAGATTTGGAGGATGCTTCTTTTTCCACATGTAACTTTCCATATGTTAACCATACATTTCCTCAGATGATACATCACATCTCCATTTCTATTTTCCGTCCTTTTAATATGGAAAACATGTATAATCTTAATTCTTTACTGGAAAAATGGGCATGACAGACAAGTGTTAACAAAGATTTAGGAATAATTGTATTGATGTCTCTTATTAACGTGTAGTTTCACAAATTATTCTGAGAACATAAGAGCAGCTTTAGTGGATCAGACTGCTGTTGCATCTAGTCAAATATTCTCTAATAGTGGACATAGAAGACACCTAAGAGAGCAAAGGAGCCTAGGCTTTTCTTTTAATCCATTCTCATTGTATTTCCCAGTATCACAGCTTGTTATATAATGGATAACAGATGATATAACCCTGTCAATCCCCTTCAGTATATATTTTTTTGTGGATCTGGGGTTCATGAATTTGTCTAGTTTGTCTGAGCATCTTGATACTGACTCTACAGCTTCTATGACAAAGCTGTTGGCAGTAATTTGAGTTATTATTATACTCAGTCAACTCTCAACCTTCAAGAAGGAAGAAATAAACACCTCCATGATCTTAGTTTATATCCTTTCAATAACACTTTACATTTAAGAGGTTCAAATTGTCAGAAATGCTTTAGGAAGAATAGTAAATGAATAGGATTTACAGCAGGCCAGCATCCTTTTTGCCTGAAGACATCCAATAATAATAGTAAAGTTGAGCACAGATCTTGGAAGTCTTTGTCACTAGACAGTAGATCTAGCCACATTTACTGGGTTGTGTTTTAAAGTCACTGCCATCATGGAGGAGGTGTGAAATGGGAGGAGTGAGATTAACTAACTGGCATTTTCATGCAGATGATGAAACAGCACTCACTACATACCATGCCCTCAGAGTAACAGAGTTTCTGTTACAAACAGTACATCAGCATGGAAAAAGGAGAAAGATCAAGAAGTGAATGTGTTAGTGTCCTAGTTTAAGTCCAGCTGGTAACTAAGTACCACACAACCATTCACTCACTCTCCCCCCCCCCTTCCTCTCCCTGTTCCCAGAGGGATGGGGAGGAGAATCGAAAGAATGTGACTCCCACAGGCTGGGACAAGAACAGTCCAGTAACAAAGGTATGACACAAACCACTGCTGCTACCACCAATAATAATGATGATAAGGGAAATAACAAGGGAAGAGATACAACCGCTCACCACCCGCCAACCGATACCCAGCCCGACCGAGCAGCAATCTACCCTTCCAGGTAACTTCCCCCAGTTTACGTACTGGGCATGATGTGCTGTGGTATGGAATACCTCTTTGGTTAGTTTGGGTCAGGTGTCCTTTCTCTGCTTCCCCCCGGCTTCCCCTCCTCCCTGGCAGAGCGTGAGACTCAGAAAGTACTTGGTCAGAGTAAACATTACTGAGCAGCAACTGAAAACATTGGTGTTATCAGCACTGTTTCCAGGCTGAAAGTCAGAAGCACAGCACTGTACTAGCTACTAAGAAGGAGAAAAATGACTGCTACTGCTGAACCCAGGACAGTTAGCTACAGTGGGACTACAAGACATCATTGCAACATGGACATGGGAGACACATATGCAGTCTTTAAAACATATTCAAGAAAGATAAAGTCAATAACCAGTCCGAAAAGAGCCACTAGGACAATTTGAGAATGATGAGATGAGCTTAGCAACTTTAGCCTCACTAAAGAGGATGGTGAATTGAATGACTCACCAGAGTGTAGCCTTGTTTTCCTCAATTTGGGAGTCCTAGAAAAACTGTAAATACATGAATACTCATGAAGGAGAGAAGCCATTTCTTTTAAAACAATATAACTTTTTAAATCAAAGTACAAAAAATAGATGTCAACTGACTAAGCCAAAAATCAGGTTACTAATTATATTCTAAAACAGTTTTTCATTAGGAATAATAGGGACAGAAAGAATAATTTTAAGAAGCAATTCAAACTTATTCTGGATAGAGTCGATAATTAAGTTGCCATTAATAATTGGAGGCCAGATTTGATGATCCAGGAATTTCCATATTCTAAGGACTTTCTACTAGTTACTCTACCAGGCTTATCTTCAGGGGAGAATAACCAAGATTATTTACGAGTGGAATTGAAGCCACAATAGTTTAGTAAGTCAGCACGAGCCTGCTATGCCATTCTGATTGAGAAATTGATGTGGAGGCAAAAAGCAGTGATAATCTTCCCCCATTCTCACTGTGAGTTCATCACCCTGTTGCACTCTGCTTTGATTGCTTCAGGACTAAGTCTGATACCTGTGGACATGCATTCTAAAAGTATTTTGACAACTGCCTGCTTCTGTACAGACCTCTATGAGAAGCAGTCTAGTTGCTAGCAGAAACTTCTTCCTTCAAAAAATTTAATGACTCTAACAGCTGCCCATTTTATAAGAGCTGTTATTCTAATGATAACTAGAGAGACATGTTGAACGTGCAAAAAGACACTTTCTTTTGATTTACTTTGGACTTGAAAACACAGCGACATAGCACAGCAAGAAAAGTCAAGTTAGAAAGATATGCAGAAATTAATAATCAGACTTAACCTTAATTGAGCTATCAAATAATAAAGTTCTGGGAATTTTCTACATCATATATACTGTCAACACTGAAAATATGTGTCTTTTCACACTCTGACAACATCCTCACGCTGACATTTTGAAGGCTAAGTGTCCTGAAAAATTTTCTCTCACTCACATTTTTAATTCACCAAGAACACAAAGCCAAGTTTACATATCTACATGGTCAGCAGACAGACCTCCCTATAAAACACATGCAGATATTTCAGAATAAATCAGATCCCATTCATGTGGTTCAGGTATGGTGATATCTTATTAAACTGTCGTGGTTCAAGCCGTAAATCATGCAGCCCGTTCTCTCAGTCACTCCCCTCTCTTTCTTCCCCCCCCACCCGGGTGGATGGGGGGGAGAATCGAAAGAATGCAACTCCCACAGGTTGAGATAAGAACAGTTTAGTAACTAAGGTGTAACACAAGACCACTACTGCTACCACCAATAATAATAATGACAAGGCAAATACAAGGAAAGAATACAATTGTTCACCACCTAATACCAAGCCTAACCATGCAGTGCACCCCCCACCCTTTCGGGTCTCTGCTCTCTGCTTTCCATCCTGGGTGTGACATGCTGTGGTATGGAATAACCTCTTTGGTCAGTTTGGGTCAGGTTTCCTGTCTCTGCTTCCTCCCGGCTTCCCCTCC
Organism: Ara ararauna; assembly: GCA_028858755.1. Lineage (NCBI taxonomy): Eukaryota > Metazoa > Chordata > Aves > Psittaciformes > Psittacidae > Ara > Ara ararauna. Next base: position 105,260,663 of record CM054379.1, read on the forward strand.
TCCCTGGCAGAGCACGAGACTCAGAAAGTCCTTGGTCAAACCAAAACATTACCAAGCAGTAACTGAAAACACTGCTGTTATCAGCTCTGTTCCCAGGCCGAAAGTCAAAAACACAACACTGCACCAGCTACTAAGAAGGAGAAAAATGACTGCTGCTGCTGAACCCAGGACAGCATCCACCCCTTATTCCATACCATTCACGTCATGCTCACATCACACATTTTCAGTATACCATCACATGTATATGTATACATCCACACACACACACAGAGGGAGAGACAGATTATCCCTTAGTGCATGAACCAATCCCTATAAAGCTGCTGAGTCCATTCAGTCCCTGATGTCAGGCTCCATCTCTTGTAACAGTCTTTCAGAGCAGGGGAGGCTGTGTGCAGTGTTCACACTCATGAATAACCTGGGCAATAGTGTCCATTGCTAAGTCCACCCCTCGATCATAAGTCCATCTGTATGCTGCATCTCTGCCCTGACGGCCTGAAGTGTCATAGGCCCACCAGGCTCAAAATAATTCACCCTCCCCTTCATCAGTTTCTGCAGCTTGTTGTTGGGGACTCCATCAGCTGCCTTCCATCTCTGATGCTTCCAAAGCACAGGAGAGGCCCAGTGGACTAGATGCTCGCCCATACTGTCCCATACACCCTGCCACTCATGACTGTCCAGCCTCAGGAAAAATCTCTTGGTCATCCTACATCGTAGTCTAACCCCAGACAAGGCCCACACCTGACTCTGCTTAACTGTCCAGACCAGACAGAATGGTTGTGGGTAAAACACATTCTGTATGCATGCCAACATGCTGATCCCCATCACAATCAGCAGGCAGGTCTCAAGGGTACCCAAAGGCCGTTTAAACCCTTCAGAACTCTCAAATGAGGCTGCTGTACTTGTCACTGGGGCTGGTGTAGCTGCTGTGTTTGCCGGCTTTCTCACCACTAGCTGCTCTTTGTCTGAGTCCAGATCTTCCTCCTCTGCCTTGCTGGGAAGTGCTGCGTGGTCTCCTGCATCCTCCTGGGGCTCGGGCTTGCGGGGTTCTGCGGGCGGCTGCCAGGGAATGCCCTCGGCCGCCGCAGGGCTGGGCTCGGCAGCGAAGCTCTGCTCCTCGGTTGTCTCCTCCCGCTGCTTGGCAGCTCCCTGGCTGGGCTTGGTGGGGAGGCTCACACCTTCTGCCACCTCCTTCGTGGCCTCTTGATCCCCAGCGCTGCGCTCCCGGGCCGTTTCGGTGGCCGGCGGCTCCCAGGACCACCCCTCCTCGGTTCCCCACAGCCTCACGAAGGCGGAGGCGAGGACAAGGGCCAGGATGTGCTCCCCCCTTGCTTCCGGAGCCCACCCGTATTACAAGCCATTCCAATAAAGTACAATGAAACAAGAACCTTAACCCAAAACCCATATCTGAAAAATGCTAAGATAACAAATACCACTGTAAGTAAGGTACAACAGGCTGAAACCATGATCTCAGGAGAATCAGGAGCAACAACTTTGAGAGTCAATAAATCAGCATTGTGACGAGTGGCTATTAATCCTGCCGTTATCTCAACCCTTCGAGCCCCACATTGGGAGCCAAAAAGAACTGTTGTGGTTTAAGCCATAAATCATGCAGCCCGTTCTCTCACTCACTCCCCTCTCTTTCTTCCCCCTGCTCCCGGAGGGATGGGGAGGAGAATCAAAAGAATGCAACTCCCACAGGTTGAGATAAGAACAGTTTAGTAACTAAAGTATAACACATGAGCACTACTGCTACCACCAATAATAATAATGACAAGGCAAATATAAGGAAAGAATACAATCACTCACCACCTAATACCAAGCCCGACCACGCAGTGCACCCCCACCCTTCCGGGTCTCTGCTCTCTCTTTTACATCCTGGGCATGACGTGCTGTGATATGGAATAACCTCTTTGGTCAGTTTGGGTCAGGGGTCCTGTCTCTGCTTCCTCCAGGCTTCCCCTCCTCCCTGGCAGAGCATGAGACTCAGAAAGTCCTTGGTCAAACCAAAACATTACCAAGCAGTAACTGAAAACACTGCTGTTATCAGCTCTGTTCCCAGGCCGAAAATCAAAAACACAGCGCTGCAGCAGCTACCAAGAAGGAGAAAAATGACTGCTGCTGCTCAACCCATGACATAAACGCACAGGATCCAGTCATTTGTAATGTAACAAGATCTCACGAAAGCACAGCACTGTGCTCTTCATGAAAATATGGTTCAGCTAGGGACCTTAGACTGCTGAAAATTGGTCTTTAAATCAATTTGATTATAACTCATTCAGAAGGCTCAGTTTCACTTTCAGAGTCAGATAAAACTGGCTTCAGTGGGATCACAATCTGTCATTAAGACAATATGCAAAAGCAAGTCGTCAAAGCAGAATTTTTAACAGGCAATACTTGATTTAAAGAAAGAAGAGGGTGTGCATGAAAAAGTGGAAGAGAGACAGAGATTTAATTGCCAATAGGAAAAATGAAGTAGGTGTCTGAAGGTGATATTAATGAGACAAATAAGAGGAGAATTTCCATATTTTACCAGTGGAAAAATACAGTGATTTTATAGTGGTGGACGTTGAAACCCCATCATCAGCAAATGGAGCTAAAATGAAACACCCACACACAGAGGGTAATCTCACAGTCTTGTCAAGGCGGACGATGGGATAGATAATCTGTTCAGTACTTCAGTTCCAGCATTCTGCCATTCTGTCTATCATTCATGTTCACTTCCCTCTTTTATGAGGTATATAATCATTTCCTTGTACCATGCAGTGTTATAATATCTTGCTGCAACTTCTGAAATCTGTGAAATCACTTTTTATGCAGTTTATAATTTAAATCTCTTCAGGGTAGATTTGTGGCTCTATATAATTCTTTTTTTCCCTGTATGAAGTGTTTCAAGAAACAATATGTAGTCACAAAATGTTCCTTTTACTGGATGACTGTACATATTAATTTGATATTTATATTTCTGAAGACAAACATATCATCACATTCTCCCAGAAACTTGTGGTGAAAAACCTGAAATACCTGCTGTGCATTTTATGAAAGTTGTGATAACATTCCTATGACTGAAACAAAGCTATGTCTTGACACCCCTATGAAATACAATGTTCCTCATGTTCAGCAAGATTTATTTGTTGGTCATAAATAAATAATCTCAACAACTTGAGCTAAAGGATTTATGAAGCAGCTTGTCCCACTAATGGGTCCATACTCTAAGATACAACTTGCCAAAGGGAAGATTTAATATAAGCATATTACTACTGAAGTTTGTTGATTTTACACAAAAGTCCTGCCCCACCCCAAAAGCACTTCCTCTTAAGACACATACCCAAAGCAAAACAGACAAAACACCTTCTGAACAAGAATTGTTAACTTCACAATGTTGCCCACCGTTGATGGCATTAACACAATCAGACTTCTGTTGAGGTTGCATCTGCACATTTCTCAAATATTTTATCCTCTTCTCCACAATGCCTTGAAGAAAAGCCAATCCTACTGAGGGAGAGAGAGGCTAAGACCCATTTGCATCCTTGATTCACTGATTTTACTGAGAAGCAATTGAATTTTGACTTTCTGGGCTCACACAACTTTCTTAAACGGACACATTACACTTCTGAAGTAGACCACAGACAGCCTAACTACCACCCTGTCTGGGCCAGAACCTCCTCCTCCTCAGGCTTCACAAAGCTTTTGAGTGTAGCTGTGTCATAGATACCATTATAGAGATGGACAGAGAATTGATTTACCCCCATTTATGATTTCTGTAGACTTAAGGGAATGGATGAGGAAGAGAAGATAAGTATGTACATTCAGTAGATTTGTTTTTCCAGGAGTATGCTTATTATATGTGGCATAATTTGTTATTTCAGGGGGGTTATATTACATATCAGTTTCCAAATCCTTCATTTTAGCTTATCCTTTCTTTTAAGACTTTTGTATGGTAGTCTTCTAGCCTTCTTTGGTATTTAGACACTACCGATATTGACAACTATTTAACATAATGTTTGAGTTTGTCTTTGATGCTTAGGTTGCAGCTTAAAAAGAATAAATTATCAGTAAAACAAAAGTAACCACTGCTTTAACCTTTCTATTTCTGGACCTCAACTGATTAAAAAGCTTAATGTCTATGTGTGGTCCCTACTAGGTGGGTGTAGGGTGCACAATCTCAGAGCTGAGCTGGTAGTTTGAATTGTCTACAGTGTTCTGCTTTTAAATTTAACCAGTCCTGAATGTTTGCTTCAAGTAGAAAATGCTTACTTAAATTACCAACTGGGAAGGAAATTCTGAGCCTTTTATTGCTTTCACTCATCAGGTTAAACTAACTAGCGTGAAATAACAGCGACCGCTATTGTGAATGTTTTATCTCTACTAATTCTTCTCTGACAGAGAAGACAAAACAATTTTTTTTCCTTAAATATACTTGATACTGGACTATATCCTCTTAAAAGTCTGTGTTAATGAGGATACAGACAGGTTTATATGTACAAAGCTTTGCTGGTTGGGTCACTAGATGGTGCCATACATTACTATCAAAACTACCTTAGGGATAGACAAAGTGCAGGAAGAGAGAGAAGCAAAGCTCCTCCACATCTAAGACCAACAAACCACCTCTCCTTATGGCCACCTGGGAAAAGCAGTGAAAGGGCAACAGGGGAGTAAGTATTCATATATGCATTCTCTCCAGCACTAGCCGGTTGATACAGTGACAAGCCACCACCATCCTTGCCCCCTCGCACTCTCTACTTTCCACCAAGACCTGCTCCAGATCCTATCATGTGTTCCCATTGATGGTGCAATCTGTGCTGCCTGGCACATGCTTAGTTTGGCACAGATATTGCACATGGGTTAGCTGCTAAGCTTTTTGTGCATGGATAACCCTGACCAGGTATTTAGCTCTGGAAAATCCTGCCACAGGAGTCCAGGTGAGCAGCTGACACAGTGCAGCATGCTTCTGATGAGATTGGGAAAGAACAAGAAAGACAGAATGGATAGCTCATTGTATATAGAATGAACCTTTTGCTTGTAACTAAGCACCCTGGACCCCAGGTGGACTTTACAATAATGATAATGAGAACCCCCTAGTTAATGTTTAGGGAAATCAGTTAGAACCAGCTAAGGAGCTGGCAAATGGGCAACAAGGCTGGCTAACTCCAAAATTCAGCCAAATTATGAAGTGATGAAGGGAAAGATGATGAAGAAAAGACCACCAGGGGTCACAAAGACCACTACCACATTATTGAGTGCATGAGGGAGGAATTTTCTAGAAGAATGATGTCATGTATAAGTATTTTTATGAATATACATGTAATGTAATGAATATGCATGTTTGATGACTATAAAATGACGGCTTGCTTGGTGCTCTGACAAGACACACTTGGAGGAGCTATCCCCCGTGTCTCCCAGTGCCGCAATAAAGAATACCAGCTTGTCAATTTAAACTTTGTTGGTGAGTTCTTAGAGTTTTTCTACAAATCACTGAGCAATGTCTGGCTTGACAACCTGGAATTCATGAGTGGAGACAATAGTTCTGAGATATCTTCCTTTGTATAGCACCCATGGCCTAAGTCCTGACAACTCCACATATGTAATAACAGACTCAGATAAACAGTTTCTTCCAATAGATTCCCTTACACCTCCCTGCAAACTAAATGGTGATTTCCTACCACAACCCAGTTCACTTATTACCTATTGATAGGTAATTGATATTGTCTTAAGTTCTGTGCTGCTTTGCAGAGTACACTGAAGCTGTGTATGACATCTTTCTACAATGGAATTTGCTCTTGAATTTTAATTTTCAGCTTCATTTTATCCAAAGGATTGGGAAACGCAAAGTGAAATTTTCTCCTGTGGAGGAGGTTAATATATTTACTTCGGTTTCTAAGTAATAGAATATTAATTGTCCATTGAACCTGCGCTATTCAGGTATAAAATTTTTGCCCTTATGAATTCTTCTTTAAAAAAACTGAAGAAAACCTAAGAAAGTTTCAAAATGGTTGTTTCAACACAAAGCTTCTACAACTAATATGAGAAACTGGAGAAAATTATAGCAATATATTAAGGCCTTCAGTTTTTCACAGGAAACCTAGAACATCAGCTTTAATTTAACTGACATTTGGTATAGTAGCAGTGAATTCTTGGAAAAGGTAGTAAATGATTTATGTTTTTAATCTATGTATAATGTGTGCTTTATGGAAATAGTACAAGTTGTTGGCTACGTCCCTAGCAACAATAAACTTTAAAAAGCCATGCATAGAAAAACCCTGTTTCGTCTTCTCAAATGAAAATTAGCATAAGAATGAAAATGCTGAATGCTCATATGATGATAAAGAATCTTATATCATCTAAAATTGCAGCAGCAGACAGAAGTTATTTTTTTTTTTTTTTGCTTGCTTAGTATTCTCTTTCTCAGAAAGTTTAAGTGTCCAGTCAGAGTGAAAAATAATATAATGCAAAACAGATGACTAATACAGAACTATCTTAATGAACCAAAATAAAAGGGTTGAATTATCTACAAACAAAAGAAAAAATAAGTGTTTCTTGTTGTGAAGAAGTTCAAGTTTTGCTAAAAGAAACATTCTGGTGGGACACAGATAACCATGTACATCATTCAGTACCAGAAAGCAAAAGTTCGGTAGAAGGTTTTCAACGGAGGGAATTTTTCAGCACGAGTTAGCAGTTCCAGTATTTAGTTAGTGCTCTATTATGTAGCAAAATCACTCTGCTATTTTTGAGTGCATTTTGGGATTATTGGGAAACAATAATAACAATCGTGCGCTGAAGTTTCCAGAGCAAGTAGTTCCTATCAGGACCAGTAAGTACAAAATCACTAAAATATACCCTAAATCCACAAATATAGAAGGTTTCGTCATATGGCAGTTACAGATGCTCTAAATACATGCAAGAAAGTGGTGCGTTCCTCTTCCCGCCCCGCGTTCAGATCTATGCACTAGACCATCCCACCACCATGAGTGGATGCATTTCCAGGTAGCATTCCCTGATTTTCTCTGAAGTCATTAGCAACCTGGAAAACTTGAAGACTGTAAAACTCTTCCTTGAAAAACCCTAGACACAAAAGCAAAAGGGATGGACCCCATTCAATTCCAACACACACAAAGAGGAGCATAGGACTTATGTAGCCATATTAATGTTAAATTGAGGTAAAACTAGTTTTAAGTAATCCTGATGGTGGAAAGGTTTTTCCTGAATCTGCATTCATCAGCATATCTAAATGAAGCACAAGAAAGAGTGAGCTTTTGTAAGGTATAACTGCTGGAAGATAAAAGAAGGGTAACTAATACCAGGTTCCACGATCAGTAATGTGAACTTCGCTCTCATTTGTTTATGATATACATGATCAATGACTGATATATGCAGATGGGTACTACAGCTGTTCTCAGAGTACACTGTCCTTCGATGGTTCCTGTCATTGGAGTACAATGTGCTTCCTATTATCTACAAAAGGGGTCTGGGACCAAGCAGTACAGAAAACAGGTTTAGCTCACTATGACTCTAATCAAGTCTACTGACTGAAGAATGCCTCAGTTCCTCCTCACCCCTGTATGGAAAAAAGGTAAAGGGGATTCAGAGGCAGAAAACAGCTAAAGTAAAAAGCCCAACTACTTTGTCCTACACCACAAAATCTGTTTCTCATCTTCCCTTGCAAAGCCTGCTGCAGGCAAAGCAGCATAGATTGGTTTTAAATGTTCTTGCTCTCTGCCATAAAACTCATGATGCCATTTTTCCAGCTGAGTATTGGAAGCAGAAGCATGATGGATAAGGAGATAAAACAGGTCAATTGGCTTTATTTCAACAAACATCTATTAATTAAACACCAGAAGAAGGGCATCTGCTCACTGTAGTTCATCCTGGATTTTCTCCTTTCTTCTCTCTGCCAATCATGAAAAGCTACAGGGCTCCCTGGAATACCTCCAGGAGTGGCAACCTAATAACAAAATCATTTCAGTGTTGTCACATGGTTTGTATTCTTAACCTTTTTGCAATCCATTCAGCTAAAAGAGTTGTTCAACATGGTTAGTCCTTCGTGATTCCTCAGCTCTCTCAGGAGAAATACAAAAATTAAAATCTGCTGGAAAGCAAACTGTGAGCAATCTGTCTCCTGCAGTTTGGCTTGCAGGGTTTTTGTTAATTTTCTTTTTAATTATGGTCTATAGTCATGGAAGACATTTATTATTAAGGTTCATTCCATTGTCTACCTGCCAATGCAAAACAAGGTTGGTAATTTTTGATGAAATATTGTTTTTCATCACAACATGTCAGTTAGTCAAAACTGAAACTTTCCTCTTTTTTTTTATGCATAAACTTACTGATGAAAAGCTTTCTCAGAACAAACAGGAACAGATATCCTTCCTTCTCTTCTTTTTTTTATTTGTTTCTAAAGGTGTTGGGTGTGCCCTGATACATGTAAGACATGTAAGTGGGGTAGCAAAATGGATGGAGTTTTTGTTGCTGATTTTTTTGTAATACTATAATGACTTTCACAGGTAACAAGAGACACACAAGTGTATGGATGTATCAAACTCTGCATATCTTATATACAATTCAATCTGTCACAAATTTAAAATAACAGAAAATGCAAAAGACAATCAAGAAGTCATCTACTCAAAACTAGTCCCCAAATTATGGCCAAAATACAAATACAACCCCAGCCCACTCTGTTCTTAATCCAATGTTTACAGCTTTTCCTCCAAGATCATGACTCTTAGATCACTCTTATTTCCTTACAGTTCTTCTTCAGATCATCCATATCTTTCCTAAAGTGTTAAGCATTAAAGCTGAAAGAGTGTAGTCCAATCTAGAACTGAGCACACTGGGAAGATTGTTTTGAATACTTTGCACATTAGATTAATGATTATACATCCTTGTATTGAGTTTCCTATTTTCACTTCACTAAACTATGTCAGATTATTTTCAGTTTGCCATTCCTCATGTTCCCAGTCCAGTACCATTTATTCCCCAGTTCAGTTTTGTGCAGCTGGGAATTCTTACTGAAGCACACTACTTTATTCTTGTCCTTATTAAGTTGTACCCTATTTATTTCAACTCATTAGTCTAAATGATCAAGATTTTATTTTTAATTCAGAATCTGTCTTTTGATGTGCTTCTGTCACATCTCTAGACTGGAATTAAATACAAGTGAAGTAATGGGATTGTCTTTACCATTGTTCAACGAAAAAACTAGGTAATACTAGACATAAGAAAACCACATGGGATCCCAACTGATAGTATCTTTTCAGTTTACTTGTGACGCATTATTTATGACTCCAACTTGTGCATTCCTAGATTCCCTAGCTTGCTAATGTGAATGCTGTTGAAGACAGCGTCAACAACTTGAAGATATACAGTATCTACTACTTCTCTATCTAAAAGACCTGTTATATATCAGAGGATGCAGTTTTACATGACTTGTTCATGACAGAAACTTGGTTATTTGCCAGCTCTTGAAGGTTTGCCAATAGATTGATGTTCCAGTATTTCTCCAGTCATTAAAAATTAAACATCCCAGTAGTTTTCCAGTTCTTGCTTTCCTATGTTTTTTAAGCAAGGATCTATCTTTGCCCATTTTTAATCTTCTGGAACTTTGATCACTCTCCACTAAATTTCAGAAGTGTTTGCTTGGAGACTGATGCATGCACAATGCCCTTGCTCTTCAAAGCTTCTTCCAGTATTAAGGTGTCCTGAGAAGTGGAGCTTTCTACACAGAAAATGGCCTCAGGTTGTAGAACTTAATCCACAGCTCTGTGAAAACCTTTAAGGTCTTTCTGTCAGCTCCTACAAGTTCTGCTCATGTCTTACATGTGTCATAATTCCTTACATCATATACTATAGAGAATTTGAAAATTATAGTAATTATAGTAGTGAACCTGAACACTTTAACATAAAAAAGCAAAGAAATTCATAATCCATGATCTCTATTGCAGTGTTAACTCTGGTGAATTACAAATATAACTCTGCTAGGTATAAATTATTCACATAAATATTCAATCAAAATCTTGTTAGCTGTTCTTTGGCCAGCTGTGAGGTATTGTTCGCCATTATATGTACAAAAAAACTAATACTTCCAATCATTTAACTCTGAACACTGTTCAAAATGGTAGCAATATGAGTTCTATGATACACCCCAGTGCAGTCCTGATGCAAATCAAAAAAATACATATGGAACATGCACCCACACATCAGCAAGGCCTTTTTGTGTTGTCTAGCTCTAATTTTACTGTGCTTTTATAGTGCATGCACTGTAGAGAGGACACCTGTTTCTGCATGTGAAATACTGGCTCACATGCAGGCTAGTGCCTGCCATTCTCTCTGTATCATTGTTGATCTCATGAATTTTGTGTTTCATATGGTTTGTCTACAGAGTTTTCAAATCACCTCCAGATGAGGTATAGCAATTACACATGGTATCTCTCCTTTCTTGAAAGGAGACTGGGAAAGGTTTGTGTTTACAGCACTGATACTATGGCATTGTTTTAACGCCTTAGGAGTGAGATGGTGATGAACAAGTTTTTTGTGTTTAACAGACTGTGACCTAGCATTATTACTGCCAGGAGTACTTAAATCTCTGTCAGAGAGTAACATAAATACAGTCTTTGATCTAGACCTCGGCTATGCTTAAGAGTGTGTTAGTGGGCAATCTAGTTAGCTCTAAGACAAGCTTTGGTCCAAGCATCACCAAGCAAGGAGTGTAGTCTGCAACCAGAAAGAACAGAGAAAGAAGAGTGGATTTCCCTAAGGCATTATCACTTGGTGTCATCAACAGTTAATCTTGTCAAAGCAGCAAAAATACAGCAGCTTCTTGGTTTACTATTAATTCAGTAAGTTTTCATAATTGTAAAGTGTTTTGAAATCCTTGCTGAAATTCCCTCTATTGTTGATACAGTTGGGGAAAACAATATGAAATTAACTTTCCCACCTAAGCAATATTTTCAACCCATAAATACATCACAGGCTTGTCATATGTTTATCATGACCATGTGTATTTGGAGCTTCACCGCTAGGTACACCAGCATGAGAGAAGCAGAAAACTGATAAACATGCAAAATTAAATGAAAAATAAAACCACTGTGAATTTAATCTCTCTCTCACACAGTCACTAGCCTCACAAAGGGACAAATAAACATGGTTGCACATACATTATTAAAAACATATTGTTACTAGTCAGATTAATGAAATACTTAGAAAAATTGTAATAATTCAAGGCACAGTAAAAACAACGACATTAACCTTTAATAAACAACTTTTCCCTTTGCACTGCGATAATGATCATATTAATTAGTAATGTGTCCTGGGTGCAGCAATAGCAGTCAATTTTCTCCTTCTTAGTAGCTGGTGCAGTGCTGTGTTTTTGACTTTTAGCCTGCGAACAACGCTGATAACACCAATGTTTTTAGCTGTTACTAAGTCATGTTAACTCTGACCAAGGACTTTCTGAGTCTCATGCTCTCCCAGGGAGGACGGGAAGCCAGGAGGAAGCAGAGACAGGATACTTGACCCAAACTAACCAAAAAGGTTTTCCATACCACAGCACATCATGGCTGTGGTATAAACTATGGTATATGCATGGTATATACATATATATATATGTGGTATAAACTATGATATATAAACTATGTGGTATAAACTATAAACATGACTGTGGCTATAAACTGGGGGCAGTTACCCGGAAGGGCTAGATGGCTGCTCAGGCTGGGCAGGGTATCGTTTGGCGGGTGGTGAGTGGTTGTATTCTCTTTCCTTGCTATTTCCCTTATCATTATTATTATTGGTGGTAGCAGTAGCAGTTTTGTATTATACCTTAGTTACTGGACTGTTGTTATCTTAACCTGTGGGAGTTACATTCTTTCGATTCTCCTTCTCATCCCTCCAAGAGAAGGGGGAAGAAGAAGGCGGGGGAGTGAGAGAGCAGCTGCGTGGTTCAGAGTTACTGGCTGGGCTTAAACCATGGCAGTTCTTTGTGGTGCCTAACGTGGGGCACGAAGGGTTGAGATAACAACAGATCTGACCAGGGTGTGTCTCATCCCGTTTGTGATAAGAATTCATTGGTTTGGATTAATAGTCACTCGTCACAATGCTGATTCATTGGCTCTCAAAGTTGTTGCTCTCGATCTCACACTTTCAGCATGTCATACATTATTTACAGCTGGTATTTTCTATTTTAGTGTTTATTAGCTGGGGGGCTTGGTTCTTGTTTCTCTATACTTTGTGATAATGACTTGTAATACAATAGACTCATTGACTATGAAACTGATCTGGCTTGCATTCCTAGTGCGGTCATCACCTCTATACTTTGGGAGGAAGTGGCAAAAGCACCCCACTGTGACTGTCCCAAAGGCTCCCTGCATCCTTGGCATAGGTCACCTCAGAAAAGGGTACTTCAAAGACCCAAAAGGGTACCGATGGGCTTTTGGTATTGCTGCTTTGGAGACAGAGGAAATTAAGCAGCTGTCCACCTTGTCTGGTCTCACAGAGGATCCTTCTGGGGTTCCTAAAGGTCGAACAACAACAAGTGAAAATCGCGACCAAAACAGTGCACCAGCGGCAATATCGCACCAACTGAGACTCCTTGATTCCCATCCATAGGCAAATCCGTAGACTGGAGAGCCAAGGAGTGATCAGTAGGACCCACTCACCCTTTAATAGCCCCATATGGCCAGTGCGAAAGTCGAACAGAGAGTGGAGACTAACTGTAGACTATCGTGGCCTGAATGAAGTCACACCACCATGGAATGCTGCCGTACCGGACATCCTAGAACTTCAGAATGAACTGAAGTCAAAGTTAGCCAAGTGGTATGCCACGATTGATATTGCCAATGCATTTTTATCAATTCCTCTGGCAGCAAAGTAAAGGCCACAGTTCGCTTTTACTCGGGGGGGGGGAGGCATCCAGTACACTTGGAACCGACTGCCCCAGGGGTGGAAACACGGCCCTACCATCTGCCATGGACTGATTCAGACTTCACTGGAGAAGGGGTAAGCTCCAGAACACCTGAAATGCATTGATGACATTATCGTGTGGGGTGATACAGCAGAAAAAGTTTTTGAGAAAGGGAGGAAAATAATCCAAATCCTGCTGAAAGTGGGTTATGTCATAAAACAGAGTAAGGTCAAGGGACCTGCACAGCAGAATCAATATTTGGGAATAAAATGGCAAGATGGATATCTCCAGATCCCCACAGATGTGATCAACAAGATAACAGCAATGTCTCCACCAACTAATAAGAAAGAAACACAAGCTTTTTGGGGTGCTGTGGGGTTCTGGAGAATGCACATCCCGAATTACAGTTTGATTGTAAGCCCTCTCTATCATGTGACCCAGAATAAGAATGATTTCAAATGGGGCCCTGAGAAACAACAAGACTTTGAGCAAATTAAACGAGAAATAGCTCACGCAGTAGCCCATGGACCAGTCCGGACAGGGCCAGATGTTAAAAATGTACTGTACACCACAGCCGGGGAGAATGGTCCTACCTGGAGCCTCTGGCAGGAAGCTCCAGGGCAGACTCGAGGTCAATCCCTCAGCTTTTGGAGTCAGGGATACAGAGGATCTGAGGCCAGCTCTACCCCAACTGAAAATGAGATATGAATCTCTTCAGCCTATGAAGGTGTTCGAGCTGCTTTGGAAGTGATTAGCACTAAAGCACAGCTCCTCCTGGCACCCCAGTTGCATGTACTGGGCTGGATGCTCAAAGGCAGGGTCTTCTCTACACATCATGCAACTGATGTCACATGGAGTGAGTGGGCTGCACTAATCACACAACGAGCTCAAATAGGAAATCCCAGTCATTCAGGAATTCTAGAAGTCATCATGGACTTGCCAGAGGGCAAAGATTTTAGAATGTCACCAAACGAGGAGGAGGTGATGCGTGCTGAAGAGGCCCCACCATATAATAAACTGTCAGAAAGTGAAAAGCAATATGCCTTGCTTACTGACGGATCCTACTGTGTCGAGGGAAAGCATCAGAGATGGAAGGCAGCTGTACGGAGCCTCCTACAACAAGTTGCAGGAACTGCTGAAGGAGAGGGCGAATTGAGTCAGTTTGCTGAGGTGAAAGCCATCCAGCTGGCCTTGGACATTGCTAAATGAGAAAAGCGGCCAGTACTTTATCTTTATACTGACTCATGGGTGATGGCAAATGCCCTGTTGGGGGTGGTTGCAGCAATGGAAGCAGAGCAACTAGCAATGCAGAGGTAAACCCATCTGGGCTGCTGCACTGTGGCAAGATAACTCTGCCTGGGTGCAGAACCTGGTGGTCAAGGTATGCCATGTAGATGCTCATGTACCCAAGGCTCGGGCCACTGAGGAGCACCAGAGCAACCAACAAGTGGATAAAGCTGAAGACTGAAGTGGGTCAGATGGACTTAGATTGGCAACATAAGGGTGAATTATTTTTGGCTTCGTGAGCCTATGACACATCAGGCCATCAGGGCAGAGATAGGGTCAGCTGGGTATTGGTTTGCGGGTGGTGAGTGGTTGTATTCTCTTTCCTTGCTATTTCCCTTATCATTATTATTATTGGTGGTAGCAGTAGCAGTTTTGTGTTATACCTTAGTTATTGGACTGTTCTCATCTCAACCCATGGGAGCTTCATTCTTTCGATTCTCCTCCCCATCCCTCCGGGAGTGGGGGAGGAAGAAGGGGGGGTGTGAGTGAGCTGCTGCGTGGTTCTGAATTACAGGCTGGGGTTAAACAAGAAATGATTAAATATGAAGAGTGTGAACAATGCCATGAATTGCTGCACATGGGCTCCTTTCAAGGACTAGCTGTCATCAGGTCAAGCACACTCTGAAAAATGCCATCAGGGAGTTTTATTATTGCTGGCTGCAGCCTCTGAGCGTTGCTGGGATTCTGCAGCCAGGAGGGCTAAAATAATGGACTACCGTTCTGGTAATTTGAGTGATCTAAACCAAACACAGCCAGACTGTCCTGCCATCCTGGAAAATGCTATTACCTTGAAAGCCCTGCTCCCAGCTAAACTGTGTTCCTCTGTTCTGTGGGGATCAAAATCTCTCCTAATCCTGAAAATCACACATATCAAAGTACAGCTGATCCTCCTAGCAGTCTCTTTAAAGGTGAAAGCACACAAGTGCAGCTTCAGTGTTGTGAAGAGTATCTCAGATTTAAGTTATGCCAGGTGGATGCTCTTCATGCATAACACAGTGCACATTATGCTGTACTGGACAGGTAAGCAGAAGTGCAACCTGAGTATGCTTTTGTCACTCTTCCCACTCAAACATATGAAGTCCTTCTCCTCTCTCTTCTGAGACAAAGGGGGGGTACAAAATTACAAAATGAAATATATAAATTTAGAATCAATTTTAAGTAATGTTAAGTTTGATGGCTTTGTAAAAATAGTAATGGAAAATTACTGAGATGCATGATATACAGAGAAAAAATAGAGTACAGCTAGAGAATGTACTGACAATTCTTGCATAAGATAAACCACTGTAGTTGACGTAGTTTAGGCCTTTATGACCTTGGTACAAAATGAGTGTAAGAAAAACAGGCTAGAAGAACAGGACGTAAGGATAAGGAGTATCTGGAATGGCAGGGGTCCAGGATGGGCTGCAGTTTAACTGAAAAGTAGGAGAACAGGATGATTGTTATGTCTATGGTGTTAACAAACCAATTAAGCTGGTATAAGCATCTACTGCACGTGCTTCAAAGGCTGCCAGCAGTGATGGAGATTGTTGGAAGAAGTAAACAACCCCAAAGGCCCCCACCACATTTTTGTACGCATGCAGGGAACTTTCTAGAAAATAATGTAATCCATACATAGTCTCATGAATATGTATGTGTGCTTGGTAGCTATATAAGTACTGCTTGTGTAGCAATATAGGGACACACGTTAGGAGGAGCTATCTCCTGTGTTCCCGGCGCCGCAATAAAGAATACCTGCTTGTCAGCTTAAAACTTCGTTGGCAAGTTTGTTCCTGGAGTTTTCTCCAAATCACCTATTCCAAAGGCTACCAGTCAGATCCTCTTCACCATAGTAGGTCTTTTCTGAAGGACTGTGTGTGTGGGCACACTAGCACAATATTGCTGTCTGATTTCCTGACATTTCCTGACATTTAGGAGGGCTTACAATCCAATTTTAGGCCATTGGAGTGTTTGTGTCAGCATAAGAGAAAAGGTTTTGACAAAGGATCAATGGAAAAACTGACCGTTCCTAGAAATGGGCAGATGGAATCTGAGCTGATCACCAGGTATGGTTTGAAGCATCACTAAATACCTGCTGCAAGGGACATGCATTGCTCCAGGCAACTCTGATATGTTTCACAGAACAGCTCATGTTGGAAGGGACCACTAGAGGTCATGTTGTCCAACCCCCTGCTCAAGCACAGTCATCTACAAAAGGCTGCCCAGCACCATGTCCAGGTGATCTAAATTCACTCCTCTATCATCAATAGGATGATGCCAGATATACGCTAACATGACTGGAAACAAGCTTTAGCATTCAGATGAGGTTATGTAAAGCCATTCCTATTCCGAGGTGTGTTTTTCCCCTCTTAGGAATACCAGGCTATTCAGTGTCACCCAGTGGAGCAGAAATACAAAGAACACAGAGAACTTCGAGAACCCAGTATTATTTCTGTATATTGCACTCTCCTATAGGACTGCAACAAATCCCACTGCCTCATGCTCACTGAAAATGAACAGGAAAAAAAAAATGTCTTTCCTCTCATTACAGACACAAATGACAGGCTTTCAGAATGATTAGCTGGAAATTGCCTTTTCCATCAGATACAAGCCCAGAGGAAGGAGGGTGGCAGAGAAAGAAGATGCTGATACGGGCTTCTTTGTAATGGAAATGTAGGAATATGAGTTTTATCTTCAGACAAGTGCAAGCACTTCACAAAGATTTTATTTAAGGCCTGTGTTCTCATGCATTACAAAAGTGAAGCAAAGAGGCATGCCAGCATTAATGAACTTCTAGGGGCTGTATTATTAGTTTCCAGGAAAAAAAGAGAGAGGGAGAAAGGAGAGAGCACAATTTAATGTCTAGCTTATTAACAAAGAAACAAATGCTATTCATGCAAGGAAGATGGTAGAATTGAGTCACATCTTTATTTACTTTGGAGACCTCGTATAAACAGGAAAACAGTTCTATCTTTTTCAACATCCAAATCACTCCACTGCATCCTTAAAGATCCCTTTTTAACTTTTTTTCTCACATTTACGTATCATAAAGCTCTGAGAATTGTGGTGACAGGAAGATGCAGTTCAAGGGAAGGCATCTGACTACAAGGCGCTAGCAACGTTGTGTGCTTGCCCGGCATTTAACAGTGATGTTGTAAGTCCCCAATGTCATGACATCCTTTCATTCACTTTCATTTCTGCCCAGAAACATCTGCAGACTGGACTCTGCAGAATGGGCGGAGCTTTACAGGCAAACAAAGAGAGATGAAAAGAAGCAAAAAATAAAACAAAAAAAATCCCAAACAAATTAAAAACTGTCAAACAGAACCAAAACATACACACGCAAACACCTCTACTTCCCCTTCCCCCCAAAAAAACACTGCAAAATCCAAACAAAAAAACAATAGATAATTCCATTCATATCATCTTTATTCCCTCACACTATTAGCTAGGCATTGAAAAATAGGGTTGACTGAAGAATAGGGTTGATTAAAGAATGGGGTTGTAAATAAGAAACTTCAAGGACCTTAGGCTTTGTTAGCAACTATAGAGATAAGGAAAAGGCTAAGATAAACATTGTGCAAGAACTGGCCAGAATCGGCCTGGTCGTTACTGACATGACAATGATCCTGAAAGGAAGTGATGAAGAGGAAGATGATGAAGAAATAACCACCAGGGGTCCCAAAGCCCACTACCACATTTTAGTGCACATGCGGGAGGAGTTCTCTAGAAGTATGATGTAATGCATATGTAACTCAATGAATATGTATGTAATCAAATGTATATGTATTTTTAAGGAGAATATGATCACAGCCTGGTTGATGCTCGGACGAGACACCCTAGGAGTAGATATCCCCTGTGTGTCCTGGTGCAACAGTAAAGAATACATGCTTGTCAACTTAAACTTTGTTGACAAGTTCCTGGAGATTTCTCCGAATCAGTCTCCAGGAAAACAACAAATGACACATCCCAATATTGTTTTTTTTTTCTGCACTTTCTTCATCTTGACTGTCACGGGCTGTTTCCTCCTAGACAGGGATCTCCAAGTAGGTGAGAAAGAGGAGGGCTGACACACATCTTAGGGTATCCAGTTCTCCAGCTGCTCTATGAAACCCAAGTTAGCTAAGTAACTGATACAGACTGCCTTGGCTGTATAGCTGGTCCAGCACTGGACTCAGAGGAAGGATCAACTGAAGTACCCAGCAAGGGAGAACATCTCTCCCCAATGCCCAACATCAGAGGCTGATGCTAGCAGGCAGTGTATTTGTCCCCATGGCTGTTTTGGCCATCCTTGGAAGAAAAGGACAGGATCATTTAAGATTTTGGCATGAAAACCTGCGCTATAGTATATAAAACTGGTTTTTAAACAATGTTGCATTTCAGTAAGTCCTCCTAAAGGAACAACTTTAGCCTGAATTAAGGCATCTCTCTGAAAAACTTTGATTTATACATACTGCTATTAAATCTTTTGAGAAAAGCAGGGAAGGAAGGAAAGAGAAAGGCCACTTCATTGTAGAAAGAATTGTTGAAAAGATTTCTGCAGCCTGAGAACATACTGATTAGAGGTTTTCAAGGGTACTCATAATGCTGCCTATCTGTTAGGCAAAAAAAAATTCAATTTACTAAAGATGGGGATGAACTCCTAGAAGCTAATCGAAGAGCTTTCTTGAGCAAGCTGTTTCTTAGAGTTTCTATTCCCACTTGTAGACCCATCTACCCTTCCCCCCTTCAAACATACTCATATTGAGAAACGGTTTCCTCTTCAGCTGAGCAATACATATGGCCATCTTCAACACCTCCCTTTTAACCTTAAAAGCAGAATATCATTCTGGTTATTACACTATATTTGGTCATAACACTAGATATTCTGCTCTGATGAGAAGAAAAAAAACAATGTTGTTTCCCTTGCACTATGGAAACAGACAGGAATACACTGTACATTAAACTCTGGTTCCCTCTAAAAGCATATGACTCTTGTGACATGCAATTCCCAGAAGGCAGAGCACCCACACAGCCCTGCTCTAGGTCTTCAGCAGCTGATGGAGCTCACAAAGAGATGAACGAGATTTGCAGCAATTATGCCCATTACTCCTTTGATGCTAAGAAAGACTGCTCATCCTCCAAACCCGACACTTCCCCTCATCCCCCCGCCCCACTTTCAGCAGTGAGGGGACTGAGAACTTTTCTGACTGTGCCAGCGTCTTTCACAGCTTGTTAGTGGTGGAACTTCATCTTGCCTTGAACTTGCTGACTCCTGGCTGTGCTAAGCAAAGCAACTTTTCCCTTGACAGCCTGCTCTCAGTAGTATGCTTTTGCTCTTTTCTTCAACCAGTTGTCCTGCCATGAAAGCTGTGTAGCAAAAGCAAGGGTAGGCATATTGCACTTATTGAATGGCTGTGAAATGGCATATAAGAGGTAGAAATAAAAAACAAAAATTGCATAGTAAAGAAGAAATCAGTTTCTTAAAAGGCTGATTAGTGCAAAGGAATCATTCTTCACCTTCCCACCTTTAAAAGGCACTTATTACAAATAAAGTAAGTGGGATTTAGAATTCTCATTGAACTTATCTGCAGAATAGTTCATGCAAGTCAATGTTGCACATGCTTGACCATCTCTACTAATCACTAAGGCTTATTTGGTTATTGCCTGATAAAACACAAGTAAAAGCCCCAACTAAATAAACAACTTAAAAATGTAAAGATCTTCAGAAGAAATAAAGTACCTGCAGGCAACACATGGTTTCTAAGTAATTGGAGTAATCTTTGTCTTCCCTCAAACTCCATCCTATGGTCAGAAAAATGGCACCTGTATCGCAGAGAACATGGGTACTGATTATCCAGGCTTATTGCTGTTCACTGACACTCACTCCTTGCAGCAGGAAACCCCCTGCAGGGCAGTGGAGCTAAAAAGTCCTGGATTGTTATCAAGCAGTGGAGTGAGCAGACAGTAAAGGACTTACTGGGACACCTGACTGGAAAGGGAGACTGTCAATCTCTATCCTATCCATTCATTAATTAGGTCAATTCATCCTAGCATTCTCCACTTCCTGACAATCTTACCACCCTCTTTCAAGGCTACCTTCTAACTCTTCAACAGTACTAAAAGATTTTTGCACAGAGGTTTTCTTATTTCCTTCTTTGCTTGTTCAAATATTTACAAATGCGTATTTTCAACTTACCTAGCACTCATTGTGGTTTCCTGTCTTCCTTAAAGCCATGCCTGCTGCACATCAGGATAGCAGGACATCATAATTCGAGACAGTACAGCAGCTTCTTCTACCAAACCTAGCTGGTAAAGTGCCAAGGTATCAGAAATTGCCTCTTGATATGAGAGTACCAGCAACATTTCTATGGGACAAATGAGATTCAAAAGATTCATGGTGATCAGATCCAAGCAATCGCTTTCCTGATGTCCTCATCATGGGAGATGCTGGCATTGCTGTGACCAGCAGAAGGTTGTTCTTTTGAGCCCTTCCTTTCTTGTCTCTCCTTCTGTTCCTCATTCTGAGTCCCATGTATTACGTGTGGGGAGTCATTTTATAAAAGTGGGATTGAACACCTGGTGATACAGTGAAGTGTTCAAATGGCTGCACTGGTGATTTGGGAAGAGATACTGTATTTCATGTCTCAGTCTCAAATGATTAACTATGACAAAGCACTGGAACATGAAGACCGTATTCCAAGATTCATCTCATGTCTGAATCTGGCAATCTTTTGGAGAAAGTTTATGGAAACATAGGAAATAAGTTGAGAAAGAAATACATGGAAGTGGATGTGGGGTTTAAGGCAAGAACAGGCATTAACTGATGACATTCTGGCCAAGTGCTCAGAGCAGGACTTCAGAACACTCCAGCAACCTGCAGGACTCCTGCCAATTGTGTTCTTTCTTCAAGACTTCAAGAATGGCTCTTCAGTGCAATGTAAACCTTCTGCCCAGCAGATGCAAAGGATGGCTTGTAAAGCTTTAATATCAGATTGATTTCACTTAGGCATCAGAGTATCCTTAAAAATCTGTAACCAAAATCAGGGGCCTAAATATAATTTTTAAATCCCACTTCTGAGATTCTCATTATGGTACCATGGAAGAGAACAATCTCAATGCTGCAAGCTGAAACTCTTAGAGAAAAAAATGCAAATTATATGTATGTATTTACTGCCTAAATCAAGTCCCTGCTCAGGACGGGATGGGAAGAAGGAAGAGATAGGTGGAAATTTGTGAGTTATGTTTACTTGTTGTTCATTTGCTCAAGGGGGCAGTATATTTCTTTCTTTATAACTGTACACTTTTATGTGTCTTAAAGCCTTCCTAAAGAGATTCAGATTTTCCTGTCTATGAAGATTTAATATGCTATTAAGCAAAAGGTGAGATTTTAAATTTTATTCCAGTATTTCTCTTTACATCCACTGAAACCGTGAACCATGATTAAATTAGTTAAGAGGAAAATAGCAAATTCTGCAATCTATAGAATTGAATCCCTGTCTTGGGTATTTGTTCACAGAAGGGGGAATTGCTTTATTCTTTATGTCAAGAGCACATCCTCAACTACATAACTCTCTAAAAAGCTCACAACTGAGAATCAGTTGTATTCTCCAAGGAGCACTTTCTGTTATAGTACTCTTCCCTCCTCTGTTTTTTGGATAAACTCAACACCAATAGCTTGAATTTCACAGTTAAAAGCCATTGAAATATTTTGATGCCCATATAGGATCTCCTGACAGCTCCTTACTGAAGATTACAGTACGCTATTTATTATGCTTTGACTGAACAGAGTAGTGAAAACAGCTGGATTAGCAGCATGTAAGACTAATGCATACCACTGCATTGGGCTATTTTTAGGCAAACTGAAACCATCTAACAACCTGGAAAGTGAACTCACTCAAACAGCTATATCTGCCTTTCCTAGAGCTGAAAATCCATAATTTCTCTCCATCAAAACCATAGTTACTTTACCTTCCTGTCTCAAATTGGTATACCTTACCTCGTACAAGGGAGAAAGAACACAACAGCACAATTTATGAACAGATCTGTAGGTACAGACATAGTAGCACTGATCCTGTCATCTGCCTTCAACGTGCTTAATTTCTGGTGATGAAAGGACAGTCTCTTGAGGAATATGGGAATAATGAGGAAGACCTTCATGGTTCAGTAAGGTTTTGGCCATTTCTCTCAGCCAGGACTGTTGATTAAAATGCTGGAGAGGCACCAATGGAGCATGTGTACAACAGGGCCAACTGTATCATCAACTAAGAATTTCAATCTTTTTTGATCTGGAATGGATTTAAAACTGGACTGGGAGGCAAGAATCACTCAGGATACTTAGTTCTGAAGACCTACAGTGTTTTTGAAAGTCCCCAGCTTCAAAACTTTGATCTCCTTTATCAGCTTCTCTGTGTACCACTGTAATGATACAGGCATTGACACATGTAGGAGCATAAAAACTACCAGTCCAGAACTAAACCCTGGTCCCTCCCACATGGCCTCCTCTACTGGCAGACGCTTAATGGCAGAGGCTTCACAGTGCATCTACAGTAGAACTAGTGTTAACTGGTCAATGAATTAATGTCTTCATCTCTTCTATTCCATTCAGAAGTGCTCAAACCCATTTCTATGACAAAACAGCTAGCAGAAAAAAGCACCAAAAATAAAGACCTCCAGTGCTACCAGTGTCAAGCTTATAATGTTACTAGAGCCACACCTGATTACTCTAAGTTTCAGAGTTCATAAAACTGCAGAAAGCTGCATTGTTCAAAGGGAACAAGGTGAGTTTTACTTGAGGGCTGCTTTACTAAGGCAGCAAATTGGTCTTTAAAATAAGTGTTACATCATCAGTGATGAAGAAGGGTGAGATCCCATCAGCTGACTGCAGCTTTTCTACCCCGTTACTTTTTTAAACAGATAATTAATTCCTCTAAAGTACAAACATTTATCAACAATTCCATTACCTAACTCTTCCTTCACAGTTCTCTGTAGGACTAGGCACACTGAGAGCTTCAGTAACCACCATCTAATTAAAGTAATTGTTGGACTGCATTTCTTATTCTGTTTCATGTATAATTATACTCCATATGAAATCTTGTGGGATTTGAAATAGATTTTTAATCTATTCCACATGAATCAAAAACAGCTCCCAAGAAAATAATTTAATAGTCACGTTTAACAGCATGCAACTTCAATTGCACAAGAGATTTCACAGTCTCAGTGCTACTCACAGACCAATTCAGTCACACAGGGACAACAAAAGGCTCTTTCAAAAAGGAGATGCTTTCTAAAAAATTTGTACATTAATTAAGTTGATTTTAAAGGGAAATCTTTGCTGAACTGCTTGGACAAACTCTCCTAGAGAGACTGAGAGCTGCTCATCCTGAAGTTTTATGGGCAGTTACACTTTTTTTGCTTTATTCCTTAGATTTGCCAGGACCCATCCACTCTCTCATGAACTTTTCCTCATTTTTACCTGGCTTGAGAGTACTACCAGTTTTGGCTCAGTGATAGCATGTATTTTCACTACTACTTTGTTTATATCACCAGTTAGTGTTAATATGTTTTATTCCAGAACTGATACCACTTATCTTTACTGTAAGTGGTTCAAAGCAGTAACTTTCCTGGGAATGTCACGTCTGTGGTACTTTCATGATCCAAGTGATGGAACCTGGGTCCAGACAGGACAAGTGCATTGGAAAAGGACATCTCTGAGGTTACCTGTGGCTACATTTAAATTCAGCTGTTATGGTGCAGTTATCAGGACACCAGTGCATCAGTCAGTGATCTAGTTCCCAAACTAGTGATCTAGTTTGCAAAACAGTTCCCTTGAAATCCATAACCAGTTTTCTTTTTGTGGAAACCAACACATGGAAGCAAATTATGAGACCTCAGTCTCAGCTGAGTATGGAACTAGATGTTACCAGGACCAACACCTTATTGACATATGAGTGGGAAAACATTCTTGTGTCGCTTACTTTAAACATGTCACACCGATAGGATGCAAATTCTTATTAACTTTTTTGAACCCTCAAACCTTCTTTTTATTTGAATGGAAAATTGCCAAATTGTTTTGTTTCCAACTCCAGGATATTTAAAGAATAATACCCAAGTATGTTTTTCTTAAGGCAGTTTTCAAAATCGTACATGAATTCATTATGGACATCCAGCTTTCCTTTATAAAGACAAGCAAGGTGAGGCTGTCTGATCCTACAGATGAGTCATATACAATACATAACCATTTCAGACTGGCAAGCATTTAGGGATCTTTGTTTTGCTCCCAAGGGACACAAACAATGCCCATAGTTATGCTTCAGAATAACAAACTCTGCCATTCAGATTGAAACACTGTAGGGTGATTACTTGCAGATTTTCAGATTGGCTAAAATCACCAGATAAGTGGATCTACAATGTTCTCTTTTCATGCTTATCACACTGTGTTTCTGTTCTTATAGTTTATTAAATCAGGTCTGGTCATTAGAAATAGAGCTTGCCAGCCTATTTATCAGGTTAATTAACTCAGCGTTTTCCTGATGCCTTGTTAATTTGGCAGTCTGAAGACACTGGACAAACAATTTCATGGACATGTTTATTACTGTTTTAGGAGATTATATAGGTATTGAACTTCACTATTGTGTCAGCTAGCCAGTACTTATATAAATGGCAATGATTTTAAATCTCATCTGTCACACAGGCTTCATACTGATTAATTACACATGGAGGAATTTTATCCACTGAAAACACTCAGTGGTTTGTCACATATTAGCTGATAGGGCTTTCAGATTGTCAAAAAATTACATTATTTCTTTTCTCTGACTGGACAGACCAAACAGCAGACAAATTCATCCTATGGACCTGGGATTAGTCTTTTCCATTACCTACCAAGACATCAGAAGCGGCATTTAGCCATTATGCAAAACTAGGTGCTATGACATAGGCTAAAAACAGGTTTTTTTGAATATACCCTTATGTATATTCTGTAAGGCCCTCTGTGTTAATTTTGTGAAGCTTTTCTAATCTTTTGCAACAAAAGTGACACTGTGATGGCATTTTCTGGCTGTTCCTCAATCAATATATACAAAAAATAGCATGAAGATAGGGTCAAACTTCATCACATCTGCATAGTCTTACCAGTAGTTTCCATTTATACGAAACAAAACATGATTTTTTGTGGGTAAAGATAGCTGAGGCCTTTCACTAGAACAGGTGATTTACCAAAGAACTGAAAAAATCAAGACAGAGCAATAGGAACTAGCTGAAATTTCAGATACACCTAGAAAGGAATAAAGATGGCTGTTTTTCTAGTGAAAGACTGGCAGAGATACTTGCACTTTTTCTGCAGAATATATTTTTCAGAATAAATCAGGAGATTTATATGACTCAAATACTGGTCTGACAGAACCTGTGCCTACTATCACTTTGATTCTTGAGGGATTTATCACTTGGATTTCATAACTATCACTATAGTGATCTCTATGGGGAATTAAAAAACATCAGGAGCAATAACAAAACCCACAGAAAAACAGATCTGTCCGAAGATGGGGCAGATTCTGTGCCAAAGTTTTTCTCTAAATTCTTTCACTAAAAGGTTTTGTGCTTCACTTATTGAGCTTCTGCTGTATCTGAGTGCAGTCATGGGAGGGCTATTTTACGTGTAACAATACTGGTGCAGATTACTACTAGCTGAACTCCAGGAGAAAAAAGGCACTGAGAAAGATAAGGAAACATAAATAGCATGCATGCTTCTCAAATCTGATGTCATGCTCTGAAGATATCATTGCTTACAACTACAAATTGCTCCAAAATTATTTCCGTTGCCACTTAACCATTTTATTTGTAGCTATAGCCTCCATCTAAGGTAAATACAGGAAGACAATATTGAAGATATATTGGAGGGAACATAGTGAAACTGCTTTAAAAACAGAAATGTTTAAACAATTTTTCAATGTCCTGGATCTTGTCAACGTTTTGGTTGAGTTCTAATTTCTACATTACCTTGGTTACCCGGGGTCAGCCTGATTTTGGATTCATCTCCTTTGCTTCTTGTGTCTGAAAGCTGGGCATCTAAGCTTGCAAATCACTCGAAATTGCTTATAGTCATAGAATCATAAAATAGTTAGGGTTGGAAAGGACCTTCAGAACATCTAGTTCAAACCCCCCTGCCATGGGCAGGGACAACTCACACTAAACCATGCCACCCAAGGTTATGTCCAACCTGGCCATGAACACTGCCAGCGATGGAGCATTCACAACTTCCCTGGGCAGCCCAGTCCAGTGCCTCACCACCTTCACAGGAAAGAACTTCTTCCTCCTATCCAGTCTAAACTTCCCCTGTTTAAGTTTGAACCCATTACCCCTTGTCCTCTCCCTACAGTCCCTCATGAAGAGTCCCTCCCCAGCATCCCTATAGGCTCCCTTCAGATACTGGAAGGCTGCTATGAGGTCTCCACGCAGCCATCTCTTCTCCAGGATGAACAGCCCCAACTTTCTCATCCTATCTTCATATGGGAGGTGCTCCAGTCCCCTTATTGTCCTCATGGCCCTCATCTGCACTTGTTCCAACAGTTCTATGTCCTTTTTATGTTGAGGACACCAGAATTGCACACCATACTCCTGCTTTTGATGCAGCCCAGGATACGGTTGGCTTTCTGGGCTGCGAGCTCACACTCATGTTCATTTTCTCATTGACCAATACCCCCAAGTCCTTTTCTGCAGGGCTGCTCTGGATCTCTTCTCTGCTCAACCTGTAGCTGTGCCTGGGATTGCTTTGACCCCGGTGGAGGACCTTGCACTTGACATGGTTAAACTTCATCAGGTTGGCATCAGCCCACCTCACAAGCGTGTCAAGGTCCCTCTGGATGGCATTCCTTCCCTCCAACGTATCAACCAAACCACACAGCTTGGTGTCATTAGCAAACTTGCTGAGGTCGCACTCAATCCCACTGTCCATGTCACCAACAAAGATGTTGAACAAGACCGGTCCCAACACCGATCCCTGAGGGACTCCACTCATTACTGGTCTCCAGCTGGACATTGAGCCATTGAGCACAAGTATTTGCATGCAGCCATCCAGCCAGTTCTTTATCCACCGAGGGGTCCACCTATCAAACTGATGTCTTTCCAATTTAGAGATAAGGATGTCGTGTGGGATAGTGTCGAGTGCTTTGCACAAGTCCAGGTAGACAACATCAACTTTTCTAGCCAAGGAAGAGAAATATCCAACACTAAAAGAGAAGCCATCATCCTACGCCAAGTAACCTCGGGAGACTGTTTCAGATTTGGAGGTTCAAAATTAGGTGAGACGTACTACCTAGTATACCAAAATACTGATAATATTAGTATAAGAATATTCAACTGCTCCTAATAAAGCAAAGTACCAAGCTGCCAAGTAAATTCAGGGTCATCTCTCCTTGCTGATGCCAATAGAATTCCTTATAGTGATTATAAAAGGAGTTTGTCATGGTTTAAGCCTCTATAACTCACGTAGTAGCTCTCTCACTCTCTCCCCCCTCTTTCTTCCTCCCATGCCCAGAGGGATGGGAAGGAGAATCGAAAGAATGCAACTCCCACAGGTTGAGATAAGAACAGTTTAGTAACTAAAGTATAACACAAGACCACTACTGCTATCACCAATAATAATAATGACAAGGCAAATACAAGGAAAGAATACAATCGCTCACCACCTATACTCAGCCAGACCAAGCAGTGCACCCCCTACCCTTCCGGGTCTCTGCTCTCTCTTTTACATCCTGGGCATGACGTGCTGTGGTATGGAATAACCTCTTTGGTCAGTTTGGGTCAGGGGTCTGTTTTTGGTTCCTCCTGGCTTCCCCTCCTCCCTGGCAGAGCATGAGACTCAGAAAGTCCTTGGTCAAACCAAAACATCACTAAGCAGTAACTGAAAACACTGCTGTTATCAGCACTGTTCCCAGGCCGAAAGTCAAAAACACAGCGCTGCAGCAGCTACCAAGAAGGAGAAAAATGACTGCTGCTGCTGAACCTATGACAGAGTTAAATCAAGATTATTTTCCACATTGTAGACAAGATAGTGCTAGTTTAAGCACCTAAATATAATGACAGGATATAATGAATATGTGGCTAAAGATGATATGCTGGTCCACAAACACTTTCTGCTTAAAAAGTAATCCAAGAAAATTCTTGCATGTCCTTCATGCTTGACTCCATACATATTCTTTCACTTACTGTATAACTTTATCTTAATTTATCAGAAAAGGCAAGGTTCATATGGCCAAAGAATGGAAGACCAATATGAGGCCAAATCAGAAGTAATAAATAAACATGAAAAAACAAACAACAGGTGTTCTCAGACTTGTGGTGGAGGTGGTGGTTGATCTGTCCTTGTACTGCAGAGTTTTGACCTCTTTGGAAATCAGCTTTCCTTTCTAGTGCGTGATTTCTTGGTTGCCCATCACACTTTTAAACTTGCTACAGATGCCAACATTAACCTTAAGTCCTCTTCTACTATAAAAATCAGAAGGGAAATAGATATTTCTAAACCATAGTACTAGAGTAACAAGTCTTTTACCATAAAGAGGATCATTTTAAGTGTTTTTTATCATAGAAAAGATCATTAGATGACCTTAAAGGACAAAAAAATGCCCTTCTGTTGAAAAAGATGGGAACATTTAGTGCATCAGATGTATAGAGTGTTATTTACCAAAATTGTAATCAAATGCCATACTGAAAATTCAAAAAGTGTGACGCTCATTTGCTGTGGGCAAATGTTAGTCCTCAGGTATGATTATATTGTATTTCAGAAAACTAGCGTCAGGTGACAAAAAGAAGCTGAAAAGTATGGGATTCCTACAAAGGTCTTTAGGCTTAACCCTGCTGAGCACCCCTCTGGCGATAAGCAGGTCTAATACAGAGAAGAAAAGTATGTGAGTGGATGAAAATTGTTTTCAGAATAGCATTATACTTTGCTAAAAAGGCTTATTTACTTTATAAACATCAAAGAACAGTTTAATTTCACAAACTTTTGCTACTATTAAAAAAAATGTTAAGGTCCCCAATGAAATAAGACTACAAAGCATGTGTATGCAATAACATATGGGTTGAATTGTTGAGGTTCTACCCTCTAGTACTCAGAAATCCTATCTTATAGCTCTCCTGATAAAAGTATAGTAGAGGAAGTGGTGACCTATGCCACTTACCTGGAAACTGGTATGAGACAAAATTCATAAGATCTGTGGCATTAGACGACTCTCACTGATGCAGGAATTATGTTCAAAACTTCATCAGCGACTATTGCTGAAAGCCACAGAAGGGAAAAGATCCCCAAAAGACTGTTGAAGCCAACATTAGGCAAAGGAAAACTAGACCCTAAAAAATGCATTCATTTTTTTCCTCATTCTGGACTGATAAAATCAATTTATTTGTGATTCATCCACATCCATAAAGAGCAAGTTAATCACTCTCAACTTTCACAACTCATAGGTATTATCAAATACTGCCAAGCCCATGAAGTAATTTAAATAAATTTACCTAATATAGATATCTAAGTACAGATGCATATATAGACTACACAGAATTTTAAGTGATTTTCAGTCTAAGTAATAATAATTTAAAAAAACCCAAACTAAAATAGAAAAACCCCAAGAGTAAAGTTCCTAATATGCTCCATATCACAAAGGGGCAGGGGGAGGGAAGGGGGAAGCAAAAAAATGCAACAACAAAAAACTAAACAGGCATGAAAACCCCAAACCGAAACAAACAGAAAAAAAAACACAAACAAACAAACAAAACCTCAGACAGACATTACACTTTCATAAGTGTAGGCATCACAAGTTCATGAGCATATAATGTTATGTTCTCTTTCTGATTTTGGAATATATTCAAGTAGCTTCAATACAATGACACCAGGTTCCTAAAAGCTGAGAGAGCTATTACAACA
This sequence comes from Ara ararauna, assembly GCA_028858755.1. NCBI lineage: Eukaryota > Metazoa > Chordata > Aves > Psittaciformes > Psittacidae > Ara > Ara ararauna. The sequence goes on from CM054379.1 coordinate 105,290,707, forward strand.
TCTAACATCAATAGAAATGCTACTGTGGAATGTCTTGTAAAATTTCTATGGAAGCCATTTACACTCTTAAGAGCAAAATACTTCTTCACTAACAAATAACATTACTGCATTTGGAGAATTTATAACAACCGGGAAAGAAAACCAACTGCAAACAAAACTTACAGTAATCTGCTTTATTGTTCATACTAAATAGAATGGGAAAAACAAGCAAACAAACAAACAAACCAACAAAAAACCAAAAAACTCTAATCAGGCTTCCTAACATCATTCCAGTGTTAATGAAACATACAGTTAGTTGTAAGGCAAGACCATGTTTAATATTTTCGAGAGGGGACACCTGCAGCGTTTGATTGGGGGAAGGCTCGGCGTCCAGGAGCTTCAGCTCAGAGCAACAACGGGCACCGAGGGAGCCTCAAGTCCACAACAGGGCTTGCCCAGGAGCCGGCAGGTCAGCGGACGTGAGGAGCTGACTCAGAGGGGGGGGCGCCAGGAGAAGCAGCACCAGCCCTGACCGGTTAAAAGCCTGCACCAGGGAGCGCGAGCGACCAGGAGCGCAGGGAACAGGGTGGGTTTGAGGTTCGAGGCAGTTTGCGCTAGCAGGCGAGCAGGATGGTGAGCGGAACAGTGAGTACTCGCCGTATGACCAGGCTCCGGTCTGGGAGCTCTGCTGTCTCTGCCTCGGTGGTGGCCAGTGTAGGCACCCAGACAGAGCTGATGAGAGGGGAGGCTGCAGTGCAGAGCTCCGGGTGTAGAGGGCGCCTGCACTGATCTCCTGAGGGGAGGGTGCACAAAGGGCAGGGCTGCACTCTGTGCTACCTGGTGGAGGTTCTCCTGCAGCAGGTGGCTGAGCTGCAGGATGCTGCTACTAGGCTGAAAGGTGTCAGGGAAGCTGAGGGGAAGCAGCACTGCTTGCTCCAGGACCAGACTGTGCAGGGGCCTCAAGTGTCTACTGTCGCTCATGCAGGAAAGGAGGCCACTAATCCAGGAAGCTGGGAAATGGTAACAGAAAAAACCAACAAGAAAAGGAGGAAGAGGACAATTAAAAGCAAGGGGCTTCCTCCTAAATCTGTTGTACCTACCCAGAACCGCTTTGCAGTCCTGCGGGGGGCTGATGAGGAAACACACTCCCACCAGGGACAACCAGCTGATGAACTGGTAAAGAAGATCTCTACTGGTGCTGCCAGGAAAAAGTGGCGGGCCATAGTGGTAGGGGACTCTACTCTGAAAGGAACAGAGGCACCCATCTGTTGGCCTGACCCAGGCTCAAGGGAGGTGTGTTGCCTACCAGGGGCTCAGATCAGAGATGTTGCAGAGAAGCTGCCTGCTCTAGTCAGTCCCACTGACTACTACCCGCTTCTAGTGATCCATATGAGTACTACTGATATAGATAGCAGTAGCCAGGAGAACATAAAGAAGGATGACAGAGCTCTGGGAGAGGTGGTTAGGGGCTCTGGAGCTCAGATTGCCTTTTCGTCAATTCTCCAGGATACAGGGCAGGACCTCAAAAAGTCTAGGAGGATTGACCAGGTTAATAAATGGTTAGAAGGGTGGTGCAATAGTCAGGGGTTTGGGTACCTTGAACATGGGACTCAATTTAGGAGGCCAGGTCTCCTGGGGGCTGCTGGAGCTGGTCTGACAAAGAAAGGGAAGAGTGGATTTGGGAGGAGGCTTGTAAGGGATGCTTTCAACTCGATGTGTTGGGGGAGGGGGGCATCATTCCATCCCAACACACCCAGTCACTGGCCAGCACCGATAATAAATGTTCAGAGCAATGTAGAGATATTGCAGCTTCTCCAGCCAATGAGCCAGCTTCAACTGGAGCTTGGCTCAGATTCCTCTATACAAATGCCTGTAGCATGGGGAACAAACAAGAGGAATTAGTGATGTGTGCACATCTATGAGCGTATGATATCATAGGCATCACAGAAACATGGTGGGATGGCTCCTATGACTGGTGTGTTGGAATGGAAGGTTACAGGCTCTTTAGGAAAGACAGGCCTGGTAGTTGGGGAAAGGGAGTTGCTATTTATGTTAAGGATAGGCTGGAGAGTATGGAACTGTGCCTGGGGACAGGTGAGCAGTCAACAGAGAGTTTGTGGGTCAGGGTTAAAGGGAGAACAGTGATGGGAGACATAATTGTGGGGATCTGTTACAGACCACCTGACCAAGGGGACTCAGTGGATGAAGTGCTCTATAGACCGATAGGAACAGCCTCACGCTCGCAGGCCCTTGTTCTCATGGGGGACTTCAACCACCCTGATATGTGTTGGAGGGATGGTACAGCTCAGCACAAGCAATCCAGGAAGTTCCTTGATGGTGTGGAAAACAACTCCCTTCTGCAAGTAATAGAGGAGCTGACAATGAGTGGTGCCATGCTTTGCCACGTCCTCACCAACAGGAAAGGGCTGGTTGGAAATGTAACACTCCAGGGCAGACTTGATTGCATGACTCATCCTCAATAACAAAAAGCATAGCTTTGCTGATGAATGCCAGCTCTTTCTGCTTCCCTAAAACTGTTCTGAGCTGGAAGGGGAAGTAGCTGAAACAGTCTTTGAAAATCACCTTACAAAAGTGTTAAAAAGCTTTGGAAGAGCTGGTTGGAAATGTGGTGCTCCAGAGCAGTCTTTGCTGCAGCGATCATGAGATGGTCGAATTCAAGATCCTCAGGACAGTGAGAAGAGCGTGAAACAAGCTCACTGCCCTGGACTTCAAGAGAGCAGACTTTGGCCTCTTCAGGAACCTGCTCAGTAAGATTCCATGGGATATAGCCCTAGACGGCAGGGGGGCCCAAGACTCTTGGTTGATATTCAAGGATCACCTGCTGCAAGCTCAGGAGCGATACATCCCTACTAGAAGGAAGTGCAGCAGGAGGGCCAGGAGACCTCCTTGGATGGATAAGGAGCTGCTGAGGAGAATTCAAAGGAAAAAAGAGGCTTATAAAAGGTGGAAGCAAGGGCAGACGGCCAGGAAAGAATACAGGGATGTTGTCTGGGAAGCTAGGGATCAGATTAGGAAAGCTAAGGCCCACTTAGAATTAAACTTGGCTAGGGATGTTAAGGATAACAGGAAGGGATTCTATAGGTACATTGCAAATAAAGGACAGACTAGGGACAACATGGGCCGTCTCCAGAAGCTATCGGGAGAACTGTCTACCCTGGATTTGGAGAAGGCTGAGGTTCTTCATGACTTCTTTGCCTAAGTCTTCACCGGAAAATGCTCTGACCAAACCACCCAAGTCTTGGAAGGCAAACGCAGGGACAGTAAGAATGAAGACTTCAGGCCCACTGTAGGAGAGGATCTGGTTTGAGAACATCTTAGGAACCTGAACGTATACAAGTCCGTGGGACCTGATGAAATCCATCCGCGGGTCCTGAAAGAGCTGGCAAATGAAGTTGCTAAGCCACTGTTCATTTTTGAAAAATCATGGCAATCAGGTGAAGTTCCGGACGACTGAAAAAAGGGAAATATGACCCCCATTTTCAAGAAGGGGAAAATGGATGAGCCATGGAACTACAGACCAGTCAGCCTCACCTCCGTGCCTGGCAAAATCTTAGAGCGGATTCTCCTGGAAGGCATGTTGAGGCACATGAAAATCAACAAGGTGGTTGGTGACAGCCAACATGGCTTCACTAAGGGGAAATCCTGCCTGACTAATCTTTTGCCTTCAATGATGGGACTACGGAACTGATGGACAGGGGTAGAGCAGTTGATGTCATGTACCTGGACTTGTGCAAGGCGTTCGACACTGTCCCACACGACATCGTTGTCTCTAAGTTGGAGAGACATCAATTTGATAGGTGGACCATTTGGTGGATAAAGAACTGGCTGGATGGCCGCACGTCAAGAGTTGTGCTCAATGGCCCAATGTCCAGCTGGAGACCAGTAATGAGTGGTGAGATTTGGATGTCCTTTTTTTTTTTTTCCCCTTTTGCTTTGAAATGCTCTTAGTTATTGTACTTATAATCTGCCTTTTAATCCAAACATATTTTTTGTTCTGGGATGGTCAAACTGATTCTTAAAGAGATGCCAGCCATCTACATGCTCGCTCTGTTACTCATATCTTGACTCTTTCGATGTGCAACTTTATTGCCCTGAACATGACCGAAGCCTACAGTTATTCCCAGGAAGCAATGAAGACCCTGTCCCATGCTTTGGTATGGCCCGGATAGGCACTTCAGGAAAAAGAGCTATGTGTTTCTTCTGCCTCCTCATCCTGGGAAGACTGTCATGCTTTTTCTTGCCGAAATTGTACATCCCCGTTAATCACATTGCCTGCACTGTCCCCTAGTCCCTAGACTCTGACTGGTCTTCTTAGGCTAGATGGCCTGTGAAGAACTACCTGAAATTTTTTACAGTGGTGGTTTCATCTGCAGCCATGATTCTGCATGAGAATTGTGAGATACCAAGAAAGAAGGTGTTTCCAAAAAAGTCTGTATATTTTACATTTTAGGGGTAGGAAAGAGTATTGAGGTCCTTTGACCTTACAACTGCAGAATTCAAAATTTTGGTAAGTGTCCCTGTTGAGGGAGGCAAAGACAGGGATCAGTAGTGCCAACTCAAGTGCTGTATTCATAGAAGGTACTGATATAATACAGCTTCTATTAAGAACACATTTGTCTAGAAAAAATGCACACTACTAATGGTAGGATTTAAAATGCAGTGTGCAGGTACACGAAGCAGTGCCAACAAAGTGAGTTTTACACATTAAACTCTATGGAATGAACCTTTGATTATGTTCCCCAAGCCCTTCCCTTTAATTTTCCTTTTGTCTCTAAATTCTGTAGCTCTAGCTGTAAAACTGCTGGTCTTAAAGCATTTCCAGCTGTGCTAACACCTGGAGAAAGAAACTATCTCAGGAGATACTTGCAGTTGAATATCCACATCAAAGAAATTAGAGAAACTTCTGAACTGTGGTTACTTATTCACATTGCCTTTCCCAAGATATAACTGCACAACTGAAATACGAACAAAAGAAACCATTATCTATTATCTTTGCACTGTCTTTAAACTGGGAGGAAAAAAAAAGTAGATCTTTATTGGGAGCTGCCTTGATGTGGGTCAGCTTAGGCAGTCTTTATAACCTCAACAACTAGACTGCAAAATCTTTGGAACTGGACTCTCCTAGTTTCTCTGTTTTCCACAGTACTGAACACTCCACCAAAAACAATGTACGTAACATTTAGCAACCTCCATTGAAAACCTGTTGTGAAAATGGCTTACAAGTAAGCTTGCTTCTGGATTCTAATCCTCCTTGACAATCTTGGAATATTTTCAATTTCCATGAAAGCTGAGAGTCTTTCTTCTGTCTCCATTTTAACATCCTCCTATCATCTATGTTTGTAGCTTTGTATGCAACTTAAAATATCAGAAATATTATCATAAAATTTCAGGAATTGGAAGCACTGCGGTGTTGAACAGATAATAAGCAATTATACCACAAATGACTCCATCCCAGAGCTACAATGTGCAGTCTCCAGTGGAGTATTAGTATATTAGCAGTTGCAAACTCTATATCTTTTACTTAGAAACCAAGTCAATGCTTTTGGAACTGAGATGGATGGTTTAGCTATGCCTCTGCCAGGGTCTCTTTTTGTGAGTCAGAAGGGATGGTTGAAGAAGGCATCAGTCACACTGACAGCAGGCCCCACGGGCTCCAGAAGGAAGGTCACTTTTCTCCCCTGCCATTACACACTGACTCCATTGCATTGAAGTGGCCACTGAGGGAGAATTACCTGGTCTCTAACTCAAGCTGTTAGTAAATCAGATGTAATTTTCTGCAGTGTACACGCAACATGTCAATAGCAGCAAAACACCAAAGCTTCCCAGATAAAAATATTTACTCTCTGCAGGAAAGGTTTCCTGGATGGATATCAAGAAGTTGCTGATTTGAAGCCCCACTCCCAGCAGTGGTCTCTTCAGAACTCATTTGGAAGGATTGCAAGACCACTGAAATAATAGAAAATGCTGTGAGAAATGGAAAGGAGTAATCTGAATTACCAGTCTGCCATGAGATCTGGTACCAAATAAAAACTGCACTATAAGAATGCAGAGCTGTTTGTGTGACATTTTAGAGTGAGACTTAAAACTGAGTAAGTGCTGTTGTAGAATTTCAATCATGTCTTGCCTCATTTAAAAGGACCTTGAGCTGATTTTTACAGGAAACTGAAGGTTAAGGTCTTTACCTTGGTGAACTGTTGTACATTACAGTAAATGGATCCAGATGGAAGAGCTGGTGTTTCTTGATCAATCCTATGTCATTTGCTCCTGATAAATCCTGTTCAGCCCCATCCCACTGTGAATAAACTATACATAACTCAAACAAGCACAGACGATGACTCATAATCACTATCAAAACTTAGTATATAGAAGAATGGACTAAGACAGCTGGGCTTCTCAACAGAAACAAATGCTGTATCAGTGTATGAATACAGATCAGGTCTTAAGAGTCAAATTCTTTGGACAAGGCAGTATGTTTTCATTGGCAACCACAGAGCCATACACTGTAATTCTGTCTAAAACCAGTGGATGAAAACAATGACAACACCAAAATAATCTTGAAACAATTCCAGGAATCTGCTTAGCTTTCTGGTAGAAAGTTAACCCAGTTCCTGCTGAGACTGAGCTTTGTCATCTCCAGCCACATAACACCACTGACACCACTTCCTCCAAGTTAGATCAAGAAACTGGAAGAGTCCGAAGGTAAGCAGCAAGATCACAGCTGCCTTAGAAATAAAAAACATGCTGTGTAACATTCATTCAGCAATATGCTTTGCCTTTTTACTCCTGATTATTTTAAGTACACATGCACATATATCCAGAAAAATTATTCATGTCCGCTGTATAGGCATAGGGAAGAAATTAACAATTTTCACCATTTAAAACAGATGATGTGTGAAATTGGCACATAAAGATTTCCAGTGCTGGCTATGTATCTTAAACTAATGACAGTAAAGATCTAATAGACAAAAAAAGTGAGAAAGACTGAGTCTGAAAGTTATAGAATGTCCTCTCACTTTGGTTCTCCTAAGCTTAGCATAGTAAAGGATCAGCTCAACGGGCCTATTCCATGGGTCAGTTCTGAAATACAAGAATGAGATTTCTTGAACTGACTAATTTTCATCTTATAGTTCTCTTATTTATATAAACACCACCACATACATGAGGACTGTAATGGAAGACCTGCTCCCCCATATATAGCAACACATGCTTTGCCCATGTATCTAGGTGGAAAATGTACTAAATCAGAGTGTCTGTGCAGGAAGAGTAGGAGCATCCCATATTTGTCAATAATCACCCAGATTTAACATCAGAGCCATTTAAACTAATAATCTCTGTTTTCCCCATTAACAGTGATAAAATGACCTTGATAGTGAGGACACCACAAACTGGCCTCCTCTTCTGGTGAGGATGGTGATAAAATCGGGGCCACTAAACCTTGGACTCAGATAACCAAAAATAAACAAATTAATTTCCCTTTTAATGCAGGTCAAGTTATGTTATCAATCTGTTGTTCCATGACTGGCAGACAAATAATGAATCATAAAATATATATGTTGTAAAAGTTTAATCCAGTAATACTGCCATGTACTTGTCTTGATGCTGTCCTGCCTTTAGGTCAGAGCAAGACAAGCATACGCACCTTCCAGAATAAAAACACAGATGTGTAGGCTGGAAAAGAATTGCATCATGCTCCAGACTCTCTCTCAAGAGAGATATCTGGGATAACTAAAAAATACTAATGAACACATCTGTCCCACAGCTCAGATTCATTTCCCAGGCACAAACTAACATGAATGAATAAGAGATGTCTGGAAATGTATAGCGTTGGGATAAACTAGGAAATGAACCAAATGCACAAGTCAAGGCATCTGTTCTCTGCTACAGACAGTGCTTCCCAGTGAAATACAGCATTTCTGATGCTCCTTTCTGGAGATCAGTTATTGGGTGTTTGTAATTCTTCTTTACCTGGCAACTAGACAGAGGACAGAGATCAAGAGTTGCTACATTTTGCAATCTAAGTAGATAAGCCATACAATGGGTAGAAGAAAGTAAATATTTTCAGTCAGCTCTGGGTAATGATAGATGATGAAAGCATCATTTTCGAAAGATGGGAAAATTATAGCTGAAAATGGAGATGAATCTTATTTTTGCTCTCCAGGCTCAGTACTCCCCTACATGTCAGACTACCCACTCATGCAACCCATCTAAGGAACTCTACATCCAAAACTCTGTTTTTTTAAGGAACAAGATTGCAGTGCAAAGGCATATGCACTTCAAACACTAAGTTACCTCCAAAAATAAATGAAAATGTACAACACTTGATAAATATTATGGATATAAACAGTTCCTCAGTTTTAATCCCAAAGTTTACAATTAAAATTGCAGGGTTTAATCAAATTCTGTTGTTGTTGGTTGATTTTACCTTTTTTCCCCTGAAATTTATATCCCTGATCATGTACCAAAGGGTCAGGAATTTCAACAGAAACACTTCTTCCTCCCACGTTTCTTGCTTTTTTCCCTTAAGGAAAAAGCAAAAAGCCAAACACACAAGAAGATGTTTGCTCAGCTTCACTCTTAGACAAAAAACTTAAAGCCAAGAGATGTTACGAAACTTGCCAAAGACACCCCTAGAAGCTTAGAATAAATCATAAGCCTAAATTCTAAAGGTGGAGAACACAGAATAAAAGACATCATTTTAACTGCCAATCCAAGGCAAGGCACAACAAGAGCAGCACACAGAGAATGGATCGTCTATTTAGGCTAAAAAGACATTTAAGATTTGAATTACGGACCAGTCAGTCTCACCTCTGTGTCTGGCAAAATCTTGGAGTAGATTCTCGTGGAAGGCATGCTAAGGCACAAGAAAAAAAAAAGGTGGTTGGTGACAGGCAACATGGCTTCACTAAGGGGAAATCCTGCCTGACTAATTTGGTAGCCTTCTGTGATGGGGTTACGGAACTGATGGACAGGGGTAGAGCAGTTGATGTCATCTACCTGGACTTGTGCAAAGTGCCCAACACTGTCCCACACGACATCCTTACCCCTAAATTGGAGAGACATCATTTTGATAGGTGGACCCCTCGGTGGATAAAGAACTGGCTGGATGGCTGCATGCAAATACTTGTGCTCAATGGCTCAATGTCCAGCTGGAGATCAGAAATGAGTGGGGTCCCTCAAGGATTGTTGTTGGGACCGGTCTTGTTCAACATCTTTGTTGGAGACATGGACAGTGTGATTTAGTGCGACCTCAGCGAGTTTGCTAATGACACCAAGCTGTGTGGGTCAGTTGATAAGTTGGAGGGAAGGAATGCCATCCAGAGGGACCTTGACACGCTTGTGAGGTGGGCTGATGCCAACCTGATGATGTTTAACCATGCCAAGTGCAAGGTCCTCCACCTGGGCCGGAGCAATCCCAGGCACAGCTACAGGTTGGGCAAAGAAGAGATTCAGAGCAGTCCTGCAGAGAAGGACTTGGGGGTGTTGGTCGATGTGAAAATGAACATGAGCCAGAAGTGTGCGTTTGCAGCCCAGAAAGCCCACCATATCCTGGGCTGCATCAAAAAGAGTGTGACCAACACGTTGAGGGAGGTGATCCTGCCCCTCTACTCTGCTCCTGTGAGACCTCACTTGGAGTATTGCGTGCAGTTCTGGTGTCCTCAACATAAAAAGGACATGGAACTGTTGGAACAAGTGCAGATGAGGGCCACGAGGATGATCAGGGGACTGGAGCACCTCCCATATGAAGCTAGGCTGAGGAAGTTGTGGCTATTCAGCCCGGAGAAGAGAAGGCTGCGTGGAGACCTCATAGCAGCCTTCCAATATCTCAAGGGGGCCTCTAAGGATGTTGGGGAGGGACTCTTCATTAGGGACTTGTCGTGATTTAAGCCTCTCAGCCACGCATTTTTCTCGCTCACTCACTCCCCCTCTTTCTTTCCCTTGCTCCAGGAGGGATGGGAAGGAGAATCAAAAGAATGCAACTCCCACAGGTTGAGATAAGAACAGTTTAGTAACTAAGGTATAACACAAATGACTACTGCTACCACCAATAATAATAATGACAAGGCAAATACAAGGGAAAAGAATACAATCGCTCGCCACCGATACCCAGCCCAACCACACAGCGCGCGTGCGCGCGCGCGCACACACACACACACCCCCTTCCAGGTCTCTGCTCTGTTTTACATCCTGGGCATGACGTGCTGTGGAATGGAATACCTCTGTGGTCTGTTTGAGTCAGGTGTCCTGTCACTGCTTCCTCCCGGCTTCCCCTGCTGGCTTCTCCTCCTCCCTGGCAGAGCATGAGACTCAGAAAGTCCTTGGTCAGACCAAAACATTAGCAAGCAGTAACTGAATACACTGGTGCTATCAGCGCTGTTCCCAGGCCCAAAATCAAAAACACAGCGCTGCACCAGCTACCAAGAAGGAGAAAAATGACTGCTGCTGCTGAACACATGACAGGACTGTAGTGAGAGGACAAGGGGTAATGGGTTCAAACTTAAAGAGGGGAAGTTCAGATTGGATATGAGGAAGAAATTCTTTACCATTAGGAGACATTGGAATGGGTTGCCCAGGGAAGTTTTGAATGCTCCATCGCTGGCGGTGTTCAAGGCCAGGTAGGACAAAGCCTTGGGTGGCATGTTTGAGTGTGTGGTGTCCGTGCCCATGGCAGGGGGGTTCGAACTAGATGATCTTAAGGTCCTTTCCAACCCTAATCTATGATTCGATGATTTTAGGCAGTTGAATCTTAGTTGTATGATATTTTTGAAATCCAGGGGACATAATAAACTTCTTCTGGATTCCAGCAATAGTACTTGAAGATCAATTACCCTTCCCAGCTACTAGAAAGAGGAAAGGCCCAGGAGAAGGGATGTCAAATTAGGATGGATAATCTATCTGGGAAGAAATCTGCATGATTGTATGCTGCATTAGAACCATGGGCAACATTAATTTACTCATTGCTTCATTGCTTTTATTTCACTGCACTGAGGGGTATTTAAGAGATCTCTTGGGTAAGCAGGAACCCTAAGGCCCTTTATAAGAGAAAAGAAGCATAGGAAGCTTGGAGTAGTTAACCTGTTGCTAATAAACTAATAAATAATTATGTGTTAAGACCTTCAATTCCTTCTCACCAATTATTACGTTCAAAACTGGAATCTGGGGAGAATTCAGAAGAATGTGCTGTGACTAATGCTCAGCACTTCTTTTCCTTAATGCTTAATACTTATTCTATTTGTACAATGGCTAAATCTGATTGTCAGTGCAAAAAGAATTTTCATATTCTAGCTCTCTACTTTAATTCCAGTTATCATATCTTTATATCATAAAGTGAGACTCCCATTCATGGCACTGATATTCATTGTAAAAAGCAAATTCTTAAGACTCTTAGCAACTCTCTAAAGTCTTATTCTTGACATAAGTACTGGGGGAAATTATTTGCATATATTTAAATTGCACATTTGCTGCCAGCATATAAAAAGAAGCCAAATCCCCTGAACACTAATCCTGTGATATAATCACAAGTTGTTCATTTTATTTTCCTCCTCACTCTTCCCTCACTTCCCTCCTCTCCTTTAATATCTGAACTCCAACACTAATGCAAATTTTGAACTTGCATTGGAGCAGACACAGAGACCCAAGACATCAAGTCTGGACTAAAATGTTCCTCTTACCTGTTTAACTTCACAAAAATGCACCTTATCTCATGGCCAGGTATATTTTTCATCCTTATCACTGGTATTTACAGTTACTTTATATAAAATCGAAGTAACGTAGAATCATAGAATTATAGAATAGTTAGGGTTGGAAAGGACCTTAAGATCATCTAGTTCCAATCCCTTGCCATGGGCAGGGACAACTCACACTAAACCATGTCACCCAAGGCTATGTCCAACCCAGCCTTGAACACCGCCAGCGATGGAGCATTCACAGCTTCCCCGGGCAACTCACTCCGGTGCCTCACTACCCTTACAGGAAAGAATTTCTTCCTCATATCCGGTCTAAACTTCCCCTGTTTAAGTTTGAACCCGTTACCCCTTGTCCTATCACTGTAGTGCCTAATGAAGAGTCCCTCCCCAGAATCCTTAGAAACCCCTTTGAGATATTGGAAGGTTGCTATGAGGTCTCCACACAGCCTTCTCTTCTCCAGGCTGAACAGCCCCAACTTGCTCAGCCTATCTTCATATGGGAGGTGCTCCAGTCCCCTGATCATCCTCGTGGCCCTCCTCTGGACTTGTTCCAACAGTTCCATGTCCTTTTTATGTTGAGGACACCAGAACTGCACACCATACTCCAAGTGAGGTTTCCTGAGAGCAGAGTAGAGGGGCAGGATCACCTCCCTCGACCTGCTGGTCACGCTCCTTTTGATGCATCCCACATCTTTAAAAGAATTTTCCTGATGGAGAAAACTTAACCATTCAAAAGGCATTATAATTTTTACAGCATTATTGTAAATCCTAAATTGAATATACAACCAAGACTGACCTTGTTGGTTTAATAGTATCAGGGTTTGGAAGCTATTATACATAGGAGTCACAGATATTATCACAACAACAAAAGCCATGTGTCTCATTATAAAGCCTGTTCTCCTTGGATCATCACAAACTTCACCTTTCTAAAACATCAGAACTATTTATCCTCAGAAAATTTGACAAGAAGGGAAATTTCACTCACATTTCTAATCAGCTTAGCCTATAGCATGCTGACATACTGCAAATGAGTGAATCCCAAGGATGACTGAGATGAATAACACATCCACAGGACTTTAAATAGTTACTGTTATATATCTGAGAAGCAAGAATTCAAGTGTTTCATAATGCCTTGGAGCACTCAGCTTCTGCTCTCACTTTAGTCTCTCTTCTTGTCAATGGTGTAGAAAACAGGTCCACATTTTCCACAAGTTTTAAAACTTCCTAGATAAAAACAAAGTAAGTAACTTTTATTTAGTCTGCCCTATCAATTATGATTTCTAGTGTTCCTATTACTGCTTTCTCAGACTCCAGTCAGACACAAAATGAACAAAAAAGAGCACTTACAGAAAGCTTTATACATTGCGGGTATTCAATTTACACACTTAATGTCATCAAACCACTTAAACATAAGCTATCCACAGCAACAGCCTTCACATCTCACATCCTGTCATTATCCGTGGTGGGTGGCTACGGCAGGCCAGTGGATTCACTGACTGAAGGCATGAAGTTAGAACTCAGCCTCGAAGATGTTAAAGTGTATCCTTGAGAAATGAGGTACCAAAAGCATACGCGTGGGAAAACAGAAGATGTCGGAGTGGGAAAGTAGAAAACATCTGAATGGGAAAGTAAAAAGAGTCTGGAGGAGCGAGTCAGATAAGGAGAGCAACTAGCAACAAAGGAAGAACTTGGCAAAACAATGGACTTATGTAATGTGGTAAAGGGTTATCCAATAATGCACTGTTGCTAACTAATATTAACCAATGGCTAAAAGACACGTGTGTGTTAGAAAAGATATGGAAGTAGTGGTTTGTAGTAATAAAGGACCTGCCTATTTTTTTCTTCCTACGAAGTCACCGAAAATACGTGTGTGTGTGATTTTTGGCTGTCTCGACACCAACATCTGGTGACCCCGATGTGATCGCGCAGGGCGTGACTGAATTTGAACTCGAGCTGGAACTTAAACTTAAGAGAGAGAAAAAAAAAAAAAAGAATGGCGGAGGATAGCCGGGGAGACGGAGCCCAGCATGGCATTGAGAGCAGTGGGGTTTTGCGTGGCTGGCCTGATTTAAGACACCTGGATAGGTGAGCTGCTGGGGACATGGGAGCTTCTTTAAGTAAAGAGGAATCGGTCATCTTGACCATGTGGACAATAATATTACAAAAGCGTGGGGTGAAAGTAAACGAACTACTCCTCCGAAAGACGCTATTATGGAGTAAAAGACAGGGGTATGAGGCTGATACCGTAACAGCCTTTAGTGTTTCTGTGTGGCAATGCCTGGGGGATATTCTGTTTGACCATGCATCTCAGCAGGAGAAGCAGGCTCAGATATTGCTGACAACATGGTGGTTGCTCTTTGAAACTTTAAAATCTTTTAAAGAGCAGCAAGACAAAGCGGAGCCGTCGGCCCCCCTTAATGATCAAAGCACGGGCACCCACGGCAAGGAAGGATTTCAAACTAAGAGTTTTCCAACTGAAGGGGACGGAGCTTCTCTCCGTGTGACTCTGCCCCCGGCCCCTGCTGCGCAGCTTGATGTGCAGCGTAAAGAACCATCCAGAGAGTCCGCAGTTTGGTGTAAAATCCTGAGGGAGAAGAAGATAAAAACACTGGGGGAAGATTCTGATGATGAGATCTATGGTCCGGGTGCCCCTGCTGCAGCTAATCGACATTACAGGTCCCCTAAAGAGTCACTGGTTCATACCACTTCTAATCCTGAAAAAGACATGTGAAGGCACCAGATTACCCTGTTTTGGAGCCCAGTGCCCCCTCTGTCCCCCTCCAGAGCCTCCACCAGCTGCTACTGCATCTGCTAAGCCTGAGGGAGGGGATGAAGACGATCTTTTTGACCTGGGCCCTGTTAATCCTGGGAAAGAGCCTACTCTCAGATCACCTGAAACCTGTGGGAGGAAATGTTTTAATTGCACTTGATAGCACTAAAACTCCAGAACACATCAGTGAGGAGCCTGTGCACGTTCATTAGACTGCTGTTGCTGCTCCTGAGATTCTGATGCCTGATAATTTTGATGCTGACCTGGATAGTCCTTTTGACCTGGTGCTTGTTGATCCGGAAAAGGAGCCTGATTTATATCCCCCAGATCCTCATGATAAATGGGCAGCTGTGAAGGGAGAAGTGAGATGGGTGGGGGATGCAGATGTATTGTGTGCTTTCCTGGTGGTGTATGTGCCGGATCAAAACCCACGGTGGGAAGGTCTCTAGTATGCTCTTATCAAAGATATCAGGTGAACGGTGATATACAACTCATTTTATATAATCTCTCTGTAATACTTATGTACTAGAGGTTGGAAAATATAAGTATGTCCATGTTTCTATCGACCCTTTCAGAGCTTTATAGATACTGCTGGCCACTTCTTCCAATGTAGGCTGGCCACCTGCGTCGGAATGAGTGTGCATTTTGGTCAGTATGAAAGCCCAAGCCTCGTGCAGTGTGCGGGGAGTCAGAGCCTCCGCAGGGACGCCCGCTGAGATTGAGCCTGCCACCTTGCAGGTGGCATCATCACCGATGATGCTGCTCGGAGTTGGTTTCTTGATTGTCTTCACAGGGTCATTGCACCACGTTCTGTAAGTGGGACTGTGTAGTGGAAGTAATGATTGCCTGGATTTTGTGTTTCAAATATTGTAGTTGTATAGAGTGTGCTTGTGGGATCCCATGCGTGTGTGTGTGTATGTGTTGAGGGCAGACAGTGCTCTGTGTATTTTTTTTTATTGGGTTCACATAAAAGTTTTTAATGGGTAACAGATTAACATTTTGGGCAAGAAAAGGTTAATGCAAAGGTGAGGTTGCCAGCAGGTATTTGTGGCTGCTGCTCTGTGGGCAGGCAGCTCAGGCAGGCAGCTGTAGCTGCTGCTGAGCAGGCAGGCATTAACAGCTGCTGCCGAGCAGGCCGGCGTTTGTAGCCGTGCAAAGCGGGGTGAGCGACTTTGGAAAAAAAAAAAAAAAAAGGTTATTTGATAGAGCTCGGTAACCATGTTCAAAAGAAGCTGCCCTCGATTCGGCTCCCAGTTCTCCACCAGTGGAAAGGCCAGGATGGACACCAGAGCCAAGGAGTGAAAAAAAAAAAACACAAACAAACAAAAAAAACCCAAACAAACAAAAAAACCCACACTTCATTGAAGTATTGGAGTAGTTTGTAGAGACACCACAGGCAAAGCCTAAAGAGGCCTGCAACACACTGGGCACAGGGGAGGAGGCCTTGGAGGAATAGATAGATCAGTCAAAGCAAGAACTGCTAACTGAAAAAGCAAGAAGGGTAGTGCAACCACAAGCTTTACTAGCCCCCACCCAAGCAGCATCAGGGTGGCAGAGAAAGAAGAAGAGAAAAAAAATGGGCAATGACACAGCAAACTCCTTGACTGTTAACACCATGCAGTTTACTTCTGCAGCTTCTTCACATTCCTTTTTCATCAGAATGTCTCTTTAAGGAATCATTTTAAGCTGTCTTCTTCTCAAGAACTGATAACCTGGGGGAGGGGGTATATTTGTGTCTTCCTACCTACAGGTCTATGGCGGCTGCCTGCAAAGTTTCTCAAGCCTCACCATGAGCTGGACAGACAAGTGGAAAAACCCAATGCCTCAGCTATAAGAGCTGACCATGAATACCCCGAGCAAAAGGAAATAGAGGAAAAGAAAAATTAATGATTGCAAAACATCACTTGGGGGCAACTGAAAAGTAACAGCTTGAATATATGTGCCTGTAAAGTAGCTATTATTAGAGGCTGTGATTTTGTGTATAAAACCACCTGTATTTACTAGCCAGTTGCTAATGAGAAACTACGCCTTGTATTGTATGGATTTGTTATTTGTAAAAGAGATGTTAGAGCATGCAAATTTGCAGTAGCTGCTAGAAAATGCTAAGGCAAAAGCTAGAAAGATTTTAATACAATGACAGTGTTATAATGCAGACAATGGAACAAATTAAGATGGTGAGAGAACTCCACTAGTAGACAATTTCCTTAACTGGTCCCTCACTGCCATTAGCATCTTCAACATGCTGCTAATGTAAATCTGTCTGTGCTTTGCCATAGTAGCGATTTGTTACTGAATGAAGCAGGTGAAACTCTGCATTGACAATGAGGTGCCAGGATTGAGGTTGGCCAAATGCCTTCTACCATAGTCAAGGGCAAGACTGGGTTGGCCTCTGTGTCTGCCGCCGAGAAGAATCTTCAGCTCCGCTGTTGGCTGCAACCCAGCAGGCGTTGAGCGGTGGGGGACACATGCCATGTCAGAACTTGTTGTGAGAGATGGCCTCCCCTGTTATCAGAGAGCCATCCTGTGGAAGAGCCGACGGTGTTTACAGATGGCTCAGAGAAAACCGGAAAAGCTGTTATTGTGTGAAAAGAAAACTTTCACTGGCAGCACTGAATGGAATATCAAGAAGGATCACCCCAAGTAGTAGAGCTTAGAGCAACAGCAATGGTATTTCGACATTTTCCTGGCCTGGTTATTATTGTTACTGACTCTACTTACGTACGTGGTTCAACGATTAGACAAAGTAGTTTTGGGACAAGTGTCCAATGAAAAATTGTTTGTGATCCTAAAATTAATATGGCTAACAATACAAAAACAGAGACATCACTATTATATTATGCATGTTAAGAGTCACACCACCCTCCCAGGTTTTATAGTGGAGGGTAACGCAAAGGCAGACGCGCTAGTATCTGCGGTTGCCCTTGGACCTGCTCCCAGCGTAAAACAACAAGCGCAAGCATCTCATCACTAATGAGATTTTTCCACCAAGGCTCTCATGCTCTACAGTGACAGTTTAAAATTTCCAATAGTGAAGCACGTGCCATCGTTGTTGCCTGCCCTGACTGTCAAGGCCAACATTTTCCTACCTATTTTGGCACTAACCCTTGGGGTTTACAAGCCCTACAGATTTGGCAAACAGATGTTACACATATTGCCGAATTTGGCAAGCAAATATATGTACATGTGTCCATAGATACATTTTCTTCCGCTATTGTGGCCACCGCTCATACTGGTGAATCTGCTCGGGATATTATTCGCCATTGACAGCATGCTTTTGCCACCTTAGGGGTTCCACGGTGGATAAAAATGGCCCTGCTTATGCATCAATGAGGGTTGCATCTTTTTTGCAAGTTTGGGGAGTTTCTCATGTTACTAGTATCCCCCATTCTCCAACAGGTCAAAGCATTGTAGAATGAACCCATGATACACTCAAACGTTTTCTTTAAAAACAAAAAGGAGAATGCCAGTATTTTCTCCACACAAACAATTAACAAAAGCGCCATTTGTTTTGAATTTTTAAAATTTGTCTAGTTTTGATTCTCTTTCTGCAATACAGCGCTTGTGACGTCTGACGAACCATTCCTTGCCCAATCCACTGGTTCGATGCAAAAGCCTACACGATAACAAGTGGGAAAGACCAGAGCCATTGCTGACACGGGGTCGAGGATACGGCTGTGTACAGCTAGCAACAGGACCGTACTGGCTGCCAGCAAAATGTATAAAACCCCAGAACTCAACAACAGAAAGAAACGACAATGACAGAAATCTTTGTAATATCTGCTCTAATACGTGTGACCACGGGTAATGGACAAGTATACTGGGCACATTTGTTAAATCTCCCATTATTCCAACCTGTTACATGGTGTGTAGGATTCACTGGTATGCCGCATGTTATAAAGGTTCAAGTGACTTCAAATGAGACTAATCTTACTGAAATAATGCTGCCTGGAGTAGTGGTTGGCTATGTTAATTACACAGGTCAAGCAGTGATAGAGCGGACACAGCAAATTGTAAAAAACATGCTAGTAAAAAAAAAAGGGGGAATGATAGGGGAGACCCCAAATGCATGAATCAACAAAGCATTGTTTGTCTTAAATGTTTTAACATTATCCAGTTCTGACTTACACATGGGCACGAATATCCCCCCAGTGATTAGACATTTTTCTGCATTAACCCATGTATGCCCAGATCTGATACCAGGGAAAGAACCTGTTATGGTAATGGTAAAGTCTTTGGAAAATCATAACTGGGAAAGTCCTTTTAGGTTAATAACCTGGGGAAGAGGGTATGCTTGTGTCTCCACAGATGGAGGTCCCCGTTGGGTTCCTGCTTAGTGTGTGAGTACTGTTTTGGACTCCGACTCCAACAAATGTGTAACGGCATCTACCTTTGCTGACACCATGGAACAGCTCTAACATCTGGGTGACCTTGTGTGGAATAATTAGGAAATGTGGGATAATTGGGGACTAAATCTATATTCAAAATGCAGCATTGTCCACACATAAGAGAAAAACGGACTTTCAGGGCCTCTCGGGGCGAGATGCAGCCATACCTGGTATGCCAGGAATGTGTACTCCGCAGCGGTTCCCGTAACAGGCCGAGGGTAGAGCGAGGTGGAGATCTCGCGGTTACGCTCTGTCCTAACTTCAGCAGAAAAAATGGGAACTAGGTGGTACAGGAAACTGATAAGCTGCATACTTGCTACCCTGAGCCAGCGGCCTGTCATCTTTTGACAAAATACCATCCTCAGTGTGAACTTTGCTTCATTATAATGTCATTATAATGTATTTACATGCTAAAATACACACCCATCTCCAATGCGACCCCCCCCCCCGAAATAAGACCACCCCTCTCTGAGCATGCGCTCTGAATTTTTGGTCTCATATACCTTTAAATCGAGGCAAGAGAAATTTGCACCAATGGTAATAAAGGTATGTATGACTAGAGTCACTCAAGCTCCACCTTGAAGGTAAAAATAATATAAAATGACCCAAGAGGAAGGGGGATTTCGGGGAAGATACCATCGTGGACGAGTCAAGGAAGATAACATCAACCGACTCCTGGGACCGGTCGACGGGCTGGACCTCTCTTTCCCCCCCATAGGGACGCCTGTGGGTAAGACTTGCACTGCATCCAGTGCTTTCCCCGGGAAAACTTAGATTCTCTATAGAGTTATTCTTATTGTCGCCTTTATATTTTAGAGCTATGCTGTGTCAACTTTATCAAGCGCTTGTATTCATGTAACTATTATATGCACGTGCTTTTGCAGACAGTATTTATCACCGGCAATCCATAAGAACCTGTACCTGTTGCACCAATAAATTTAGCCAATAAGTCGTACTGTTTCGATATCTAATTGTCACTATCGGTAAATCCGGACCAGTAGAGGGTCGATATAAGCAAACGCGGTCGGATTAGCCTCCGGACCATCAGAGGCTCGATATCAGCGAACGCGGTCGGGCTGAAACCCAGACCATTAGAGGTTCGATATAAGCGAACGCGGTTGGATTGGCTTCCAGACCATTAGAGGTTTGATACAAGCGGACGCGGTCGGACCAGTAGCAGCATATCCAAAAGTAAAACAAGGAGTTTGCTCCCCCCCCCTTTTTTAACACAACACCTTGTCCAGGACATTGAATCAGACGACCTTCTGTGCTTCAATACATACAGCAGACCCACCATTTCATACATGTCTAGTTGGCCTGCCAACGCAACGGGTGGAAAACAATGCAACCATTACTGATTGGGTTCAAGCATTGCCCGATATCATGAAAGATCCATGAGAGAGAGATATTGTGGCACAGTGAATGCTCCTCAATGTTGGTGTTTTGGCTGGAAGGTATTGCCATGTATTACGACTATGACATGGCCAGGCCCAGGTGGGCCAAATCCTCGGTGGTCAGCCTTGAAGCGTCGCCATGATTTTACTGATGTCCGACCAAATAGTCTTCTGTTTCGCAATATGACAAAGAATACGAGTCCATGGTGTTCAGTTGTTACTGAAACTAGCATTAATAATTTACCAAAAGCATTGCCTCAAGACATATTTTTATTATGTGGCGACAAAGCTTATCCAGGTATTCCCTGGAAGCCAAGGGGAGGTCCTTGTACATTGGGACAGCTATCATGGCTTACACCCAACCTAAGTATGATCTTAAATCACGCACAGTTACACAGAGATCGCCAAAAACGAGCAACACTTGACTCCAATTGTTATGATAAGGTTGATCTCTGGAACAGAGGGGAAATAACTGTAATTAGCTTCTTTACGCCAGGAGTTGCTGCTGCTAGAGCATTAACACAATTAAATAAACTTGCTTGCTGTTCGGGAAAACAGACTACTGAAACAACAAGAACCTTAAGTGCCTTAGCATTAGATACTAACTCTGTAAGACACGCCACTCTTCAAAATAGAGCAGCCATTGATTTTCTATTGTTAGCACCTGGGCATGGCTGTCAAAAATTTGATGGAATGTGTTGTATGAACTTATCAGATCATTCTCAATCTATTCATGCTAGCATCCAGAAATTGATGGACCAAACTCAGAAATTGCAGGAAGATGATGGATTTTTTGGACTGGGAAAATGGTTGAACTCTTGGGGACTGGAAGGTTGGATTATATCTGTGATAAAAGATGGCATTACAATGTTATTTGTTCTTCTCTGTATTGTGCTTGTGGTACCGTGCTTATTATCCTGTCTGCAAAGAGCCCTGCAGCGGATGATAAACACGGCATTTTTGTCGAAAAGCAAAAAGGAGGAGTTGTGGTGGGGGGCTACGGCAGGCCCGTGGGTTCCCTGACTGAAGGCATAAAGTTAGAACTCAGTCTCGAAGATGTTAAAGTGTATCCTTGAGAAATGAGGTACCAAAAGCATACGAGTGGGAAAACAGAAGATATCAGAGTGGGAAAGTAGAAGGCATCCGAATGGGAAAGTAAAAGGAGTCTGGAGTAGTGAGTCAGAGAAGGGGAGCAACTAGCAACAAAGGAAGAACTTGGCAAAACAATGGACTTATGTAATGTGGTAAAGGGTTATCCAATAATGCACTGTTGCTAACTAATATTAACCAATGGCTAAAAGACACGTGTGTGTTAGAAAAGATATGGAAGTAGTGGTTTGTAGTAATAAAGGACCTGCCTATTTTTTTCTTCCTACGAAGTCACCGAAAATACATGTGTGTGTGATTTTTGGCCATCTCAACAGCGGCAATTATCAATCATTTGACCAAGGTAATCTATAATTAAAGCTAAATAGATTCAGAGAATGCCTTTGGGAGGGTGGGAAGGCTGAGAAATTAGAATGGAAAGCAAAAGAAAAATATTTTTCACATTTGGGTTGATATTTCACAAAATAAGACAGAGAAAATAGATTTCTTTTTTCTCCCTACACAGAGAGTTAAAGTAGACTGAAGTTCCTAGGCTTCATTTCGAATCCCATAAATCCTCATTTCTTCCAGTGTCCAGTTCCTCATCTGTATTTTCCTTCGTAACCCACTTGTAGAAAAAGGAGATTGACCCACCCCAGCCCCAAAGAATGAAGGCAAAGCGAGAAAATCCACACCTTGCAGGCAAGCAGGAAAGGGGTTATTTCACTGCTTTCCTTTTCAAGAAGGAAAAGACTTGTGACCAAAATTTTTTGTGAGAAATTTTAAACTACATTGTGAAGAATTCTCATCCAACATTTGTGTCTGCAAATAGGGAAGACTCCTAATGAATTCTGATTAAAACTCTTGCTTTACTGCCCTATGTTCAACTGTTCGTAAAATAAAATGAAAATCACAGACTATGAAAACAGTTATTTTTTTATCTTCCTTAAAAAAGGACCTACGAGACAGTTACAGGAAATAATAAGGCAGAATTCAACTCAAAACACTCTGCTAATATCAATTGCTGCTAATTTTGATCAATTTGAATCTTTTTTTTTTTCCTATAAAACAAAATCAAAAGCAGTTTATGACACCTAACAAATATTGCATTACCATAGCCGGTAAGTGGGAGGAGGTCTGTAAAGGTGAGTAGCAATAGAATCATAGAACAGAATAGAGTAGTTAGGGTTGGAAAGGACCTTAAGGACATGTAGTTCCAACCCCCTTGCCAGGGGCAGGGACACCTCACACTAAACCATGTCACCCAAGGCTATGTCCAGCCTGGCCTTGAACACCGCCAGCAATGGAGCATTCACAGCTTCCCTGGGCAACCCATTCCTGTGCCTCACCACCCTTACACTAAGGAATTTCTTCCTCATATCCAATCTAAACTTCCCCTGTTCAAGTTTGAACCAGTTACCTCTTGTCCTCTCACTACATTTCCTCATGAAGAGTCCCTCCCCAGCACCCCTATAGGCGCCCTTCAGATATTGGAAGGCTGCTATGAGGTCTCCACGCAGCCTTCTCTTCTCCAGGCTCAACAGCCCCAACTTCCTCAGCCTATCTTCATACGGGAGGGGCTCCAGTCCCCTGATCCTCTTCGTGGCCCTCCTCTGCACTTGTTCCAACAGTTCCATGTCCCTTTTATGTTAAGGACACCAGAACTGCACACAGTACTCCAAGTGAGGTTTCCTGAGAGCAGAGTAGAGGGGCAGGATCACCTCCCTCAACCTGCTGGTCACGCTCCTTTTGATGCAGCCCAGGATACGGCTGGCTTTCTGGGCTGCAAGCGCACACTGCCTGCTCATGTTCATTTTCTCATCAACCAAAACCCCCAAGTATTTCTCTGCAGGGCTGCTCTGAATCTCTTCTCTGCCCAACCTGTAGCTGTGCCTGGGATTGCTCTGACCCAGGTGGAGGACCTTGCACTTGGCATGGTTAAACTTCATCAGGCTGGCATCAGCCCACCTCACAAGCGTGTCAAGGTCCCTCTGGATGGCATTCCTTCCCTCCAGTGTATCAACCGACCCACACAACTTGGTGTTATCGGCAAACTTGCTGAGGGCACACTCAATCCCACTGTCCATGTCACCGACAAAGATGTTGAACAAGAATGGTCTCAATACAACCAGTATTGCAACCATCAATAATAATAATGACAAGAGAAATACAAGGGAAAAGAATACAGTCGCTCATCACCCGATACCAAGCCCAACCACGCAGTGCACCACCACCCTTCTGGGTCCCTGCTCTCTGTTTTACATTCTGGGCACGATGTGCTGTGGCATGGAATACCTCTTTGGTCAGTTTGGGTCAGGTGTCCTGTCTCTGCTTCCTCCCAGCTTCCCCTCCTCCCTGGCCGAGCATGAGACTGTCGTGGTTTAAACCTCTATAACTCACACAGTTTTGCTCACTCACTCCCCCCTCTTTCTTCCCCCTGCTCCCAGAGGGATGGGAAGGAGAATTGAAAGAATGCAACTCCCACAGATTGAGATAAGAGCAGTTTAGTAACTAAAATATAACACAAGACCACTACTGCTACCACCAATAATAATAATGACAAGGCAAATACAAGGAAAGAATACAATCGCTCACCACCTATAATAACCTGGGCAATTGTGTCCATTGTTAAGTCCACCCCTCGACCATGAGTCCATCTGTATGCTGCATCTCTGCCCTGATGGCCTGAAGTGTCATGGGCACACCAGGCTCAAAATAATTCACCCTCCTCTTCAGCAGTTTCTGCAGCTTGTCCCTGAGGACTCCATGCAGCTGCCTTCCATCTCTGACGCTTCCAAAGCACTGGAGGGACTCAGTGGACTAGATACTCGCCCCTACTGTCCCACACACTCTGCCACTCATGACTGTCCAGCTTTGGGGAAGGTCTCTTGGTCATCCTACATCGTCGTCTAACCCCAGACAAGGCCCACACCTGACTCTGCTTAACTGTCCAGACCAGACAAAATGGTTGTGGGTAAAACACACTCTGTATGCATGCCAACATGTTGATCCCCATCACAATCAGCAGACAGGTCTCAAGGGTGCCCAAAGGCCATTCAAAACCTTCAGAGCTCTCAAATGAGGCTGCTGTACTTGTGACTGGGGCTGGTGTAGCTGCTGTACTTATCGGCTCTCTCACCACCAGCTGCTCTTTGTCTGAGTCCAGATCTTCCTCCTCTGCCTTTTTGGGAAGTGCTGCATGGTCTCCTGCATCCTCCTGGGGCTCGGGCTCAGGAGGCTCCGCGGGCGGCTGCCAGGGTATGCCTTCGGCCCTCGCGGGGCTGGCCTTGGCCATGCGGCTCAGCTCCTGGCTCCTGGGGCCGTGCTCCCGGGCCGTTTTGTGCGCTGGTGGCTCCCAGGGCTGCCTCCTCTCTGCCTCCCACAGCCTCACGAAGACAGAGGTGAAGACGATGGCCAGGACGGTGAAAAGCAGCCGAACTGCCAGGTACAAGTCCACGTCCACATCCGCAGCCCCCCACTTCTGGACCCTGCCTGTGTTGCAAGCCATTCCATTAAAGTACAATGAATCAAGAACATTAACCCAAAACACATACCTGAAAAATGCTAAGACAACAAATAGTGGCTGCAAGCAAGGTACAACAGGCTGAAACCATGAACTCAAGAGAATCAAGAGGAACAACTTTGAGAGCCCATAAATCTGCACTGTGACTAGTGGCTATTAATCCTGTCATTATCCTTTGTGCCCCATGTTGGGCGTCAAAAAGAACTGTCGTGATTTAATCGTCTATAACTCACACAGTTTCGCTCACTCACTCCCCCATCTTTCTTCCACCTGCTCCCGGAGGGACGGGAAGGAGAATTGAAAGATTGAAACTCCCACAGGTTGAGATAAGAACAGTTTAGTAACTATGGTATAACACAAGACTGCTACTGCTACCACCAATAATAATGATGTCAAGGCGAATACAAGGAAAGAATACAATCGCTCACCACTTATACCCAGCCCGACCAAGCAACGCACCCCACCTCTTCTGGGTCTCTACTCTCTGTCTTTACATCCTGGGCATGATGTGCTGTGGCATGGAATACCTCTTCGGTCAGTTTGTGTCAGGTGTTTTGTCTCTGCTTCCTCCCGGCTTCCCCTCCTCCCTGGCAGAGCATGAGACTCAGAAAGTGTTGCGTTAAATGGCAAGGGGGGAAACAAACCCCTGGTTTTATGAAGAGAGGGGCCAGGAACAGCCCCAGTGCACAATTATCAGTCCGAGTCCGTTTAATATCGGATTTATAGACTACTGTCAGACCGAGCGCTTTGAGTACCGGATTTATAGACTACTGTCAGACCGAGCGCTTTGAGTACGAGAATTACGGTCGGATACTGAAACAGTGCAGTTTATTGTGATTAGCTACCAAAACAGAGCAGTTAATTAATGCAATAGGTACAGGTTCTTATGGATTGCCGGTGATAAATACTGTCCGCAAAAGCATGTGCATATAATGGTTACATGAATACAAGCGCTTGATAAAGTTAACACAGCATAGCTCTAAAAGATATAGATGACAATAAAAATAACTCTATAGAGATTTTAAGGTTTTCCTAGGAAAGCACTGGATACAGTGCAAGTCTTACCCACAGGCGTCCCTATGGGGGGGAAAGAGAGGTCCAGCCCATCGACTGGTCCCAGGAGTCGGTTGATGTTATCTTCCTTGACTCGTCCACGATGGTATCTTCCCCAAAATCCCCCTTTCTCTTGGGCTATTTTATATTATTTTTACCTTCAAGGTGGAGCTTGAGTGACTCTAGTCATACATACCTTTATTACCATTGGTGAAAATTTCTCTCGCCTCGATTTAAAGGTATATGAGACTAAAAATTCAGAGCGCATGCTCCGAGAGAGGTGGTCTTATTTCGGAGGGGGGTCGCACTGGAGATGGGTGTGTATTTTAGTATTATAATGAAGCAAAGTTCACACTAGGACGGTATTTTGTCAAAAAGATGACAGGCCGCTGGCTCAGGGTAGCAGGTATGCAGCTGATCAGTTTCTTGTACCAACTAGTTCCCGTTTTATTTGCTGAAGTTAGGACAGAGCATAACCGCAAGACCTCCACCTCGCTCTATCCTCCGCCTGTTACGGGAACCGCTGTGGAGTACATATTCCTGGCATACCAGGTATGGCTGCATCTCGCCCCGAGAGGCCCTGAAAGTCCGTTTCTCTCTTATGTGTGGACAATGCTGCATTTTGAATATAGATTTAATTCCCAATTATCCCAAATTTCCTAATTATTCCACAGAAAGTCCTTGATCAGATCAAAACATTAGCAAGCAGTAACTGAAAACACTGGTGTTATCAGCGCTGTTCCCAGGCCCAAAATCAAAAACACAGTGCTGCAGCAGCTACCAAGGAGAAAAGTGACTGCTGCTGCTGAACCCATGACAGTGTCCACCCCTTACTCCATACCATTCACGTCATGCTCAGATCCCACATTTTCAATATGCCGTCACATGTATATATATATATACATACACACACACGCACAGAGGGAGAGAGGAGTCATCCCTTAGTGCATGGACCTATCCTTATAAAGCTGCTGAGTTCATTCGGTCTGTGATGTCAGGCTCCATCTCCTGTAACAGTCTTTCAGAGCAGGGGAGGCTGTGTGCAGTGTTTACAGTCGGGAATACCCTGGGCAACTGTGTCCATTGCTAAGTCCAGCCCTTGATCACGAGCCCATCTGTATGTTGCATCTCAGCCCTGATAGCCCGATGTGTCATGGGACTACTGGGCCAAAAATAATTCACCCTTATGTTGCCAATCTAAGTCCATCTGACCCACTTCAATTTTAGCACCTTTATCCATTTGGTGGCTGTTCTGGTGTTACTCAGTGGCCCGAGCCTTGGGTACATGAGCATCTACATGGCATACCTTCACCACCAGGTTCTGCACCCAGGCAGAGTTATCTTGCCACAGTGCAGCAGCCCAGATGGGTTTACCTCTGCATTGCCAGTTGCTCTGCTTCCATTGCTGCAACCACCCCCACAGGGCATTTGCCACCACCCATGAGTCAGTATAGAGATAAAGTACTGGCCGCTTTTCTCATTCAGCAATGTCCAAGGCCAGCTGGATGGCTTTCACCTCGGCAGACTGACTCAATTCACCCTCTCCTTCAGCAGTTTCTGCAACTGATTGTCGCGGACTCCATACAGCTGTCTTCTGCCTACGATGCTTTCCCAAAATATGACAGGACCCATCAATAAACAAGGCATATTGCTTTTCACTTTCTGACAGTTCATTATATGGTGGGGCCTCTTCAGTACGCATCACGTCCTCCTCCTCCAGTGACATTCCAAAATCTTTGCCCTCTGGCCAGTCCATGATGACTTCTAGAATTCTTGGATGACTGGGATTTCCTATTCGAGCTCATTGTGTAATTAGTGAAGCCCACTTACTCCATGTAGCATCAGTTGCAGAATGTGAAGAGGAGACCCTGCCTTTGAACATCCAGCCCAGCATGGGCAACAGGAGTGCAAGGAGGGGCTGTGCTTCAGTGCCAATCACTTCTGAAGCATCTGAAGCCCCTTCATAAGCTGCCAGTATCTCATTTTCAGTTGGCGTAGAGCAGGCTTCAGATCCTCTGTATCCCCGACTCCAAAAGCCGTGGGGTCGACCTCGAGTCTGCCCTGGAGCTTTCTGCCAGAGGCTCCAGGTAGGACCATTCTCCCCGGCTGCGGTGTACAGTGCATTTTTAACATCTGGCCTGGTCTGGACTGGTCCAAGCTCTTCTGCATGAACTACCTCTCGTTTAATTTGCTCAAAGTCTTGTTGTTTCTCAGGGCCCCATTTAAATCATTTTTTTTCCATGTCACATGATAGGGTTTACAATCAAAATGCAGTTTGGGATGTGCATCCTCCAGAACCCCACAGTACCCAAGAAAGCTGGTGTTTCTTTCTTATTAGCTGGTGGAGACATTGCTGTTATCTTGTTCATCACATCTATGGGGATCTGGAGACATCCATCTTGCCATTTTGTTCCCAAAAATTGAATCTCCTGTACAGGTCCCTTAATCTTACTCCGTTTTATGGCAAAACCAGCTTTCAGCAGGATTTGGATTAATTTCTTCCCTTTCTCAAAGACTTCTGCTGTATCGCCCCACACGATAATGTCATCAACGTATTGCAGGTGTTCTGGAGCTTCCCCCGCTCCAGTGCAGTCTGGATCAGTCCAATGGCAGATGGTACAACTATATTTCCACCCCTGGGGCAGTCAGTTCCAAGTGTACTGGATGCCCCTCCAAGTAAAAGCGAACTGTGGCCTGCACTCTGCTGCCAAAGAAATTCAGGAAAATGCATTGGCAATATCAGTTGTGGCATCCCACTTGGCTGACTTTGACTGCAGTTCATTCAAAAGTTCTAGCATGTCTGGTACGGCAGCACTCAAGGATGGTGTAACTTTGGTCAGGCCACGATAGTCTACTCTTTGTCTCCAGTCTCCATTAGACTTTCGCACTGGCCATATGGGGCTATTAAAGGGTGAGTGGGTCCTCCTGATCACTCCTTGACTCTCTAGTCTACGGATCAGCTTATGAATGGGAATCAGGGAGTCTCGGTTTGTGTGATATTGTCGTGTGTGCACTGTTGTGGTCGCGATTGACACTTGTTCTTCGACCTTCAGCAACCCCAGAACAGAAGTATCTTCTGAGAGACCAGGTAAGGTATACAGCTGCTCAATTTCCTCTGTCTCCAAAGCAGCAGTGCCAAAAGCCCATCGGTTCCCTTTTGGGTCTTTGAAGTACCCTCTCCTGAGGTAATCTATGCCAAGGATGCAGGCAGCCTTTGAACCAGTCACAAGGGGGTGTTTTTGCCATTTCCTCCCAGTCAGGCTGATTTCAGCCTCCAGTACAGTCAACTCTTTTGATCCTCCTGTCACTCCGGAAATAGAATGGGGTTCCACCCCTCGACAGCTTGATGGCATCAGGGTACACTGTGCACCGGCATCTACTAGAGCCTTATACTTCTGTGGGACTTATGTGCCAAGCCATCTGATCCACACAGTCCAGTAAATCCGATTGTCCCCTACCTCCACCTGGCTGGAGGCGGGGCCCCTCTAATAGTCATCACAAGTTTGGATACTCAAGTCTTGTAGAAAGGGATTATTCTTCTTTATCACAGGAGCTGGAGTAAAATCAGCTCTTCCACTCCATCTGGGAACCTGCTCACCAGAGACTGAAGCCGCAGCCTTCATGGGGTGATCAGCCCTGACCTTTATTCTCCTCTTCAATTCACGCACCCGTTCCTCCAAAACTGAAGTAGGCTTTCCATCCCACTTTGTCATATCTTCTCTGTGATCCTGCAGGTAAAACCATAGGGTGGCCCATATTACAAGCCATTCCAATAAAGTACAATGAAACAAGAACCTTAACCTAAAAGCCATATCTAAAAAATGCTGAGATAACAAATATCGTCTCTAAGTTAGGTAGAACAGGCTGAAACCATGAACAAGAATCAAGAGCAACAACTTTGAGAACCAATATATCAGCATTGTGATGAGTGGCTATTAACCCTGTCATTAGCTCTACCCTTTGCCCCATTTTGTGTGCCAAAAAAGAACTGTTGTGGTTTAAGCGCCTCATGTATTTCGTTTACTCACTCCCCCCTCTTTCTTCCCCCAGGCCTGGGGGGGGATGGGGAGGAGAATCGAAAGAATGCAGCTCCCACAGGTTGAGTTAAGAACAGTTTAGTAACTATGGTATAACACAAACCACTACTGCTACCACCAATAATAATAATGACAAGAGAAATACAAGGGAAAAGAATACAGTCGCTCATCACCTGATACCAAGCCCAACCATGCAGTGCACCACCACCTTTCCGGGTCCCTGCTCTCTCTTTTACATCCTGGGGATGACATGCTGTCGCATGGAATACCCCTTTGGTCAGTTTGGGTCAGGTGTCTTGTCTCTGCTTCCTCCCAGCTTCCCCTCCTCCCTGACAGAGCATGAGACTTACAAAATCCTTGGCCAGACCAAAACATTACCAAGCAGTAACTGAAAACACTGATGTCATCAGCGCTGTTCCCAGGCCGAAAGTTGAAAACACAGCACTGCACCAGCTACAATGAAGGAGAAAAATGACTGCTGCTGCTGAACCCATGACACTTATATATTTTGTTCCTGGTTTGGAGATTAGCATTTTATTATCTGTAAAATTGCACATTGCATTTGTTGGAATGGTTTGTAATAAGCAAGAATTCCAGTGGCCAAACATTTGTGTACTTAGGGGTGACTGAAAAATACTCATGATCATTCCTCTAGATCTCTATTTTGCAACTCAGAGGAGAAGTCTATTCAGAAAAGAGAATGGGCAAGTGTAGCTGTGACAAAAGACAGCAGGATTGCTTGCTTTGTCTCTTTTTCTCAGACCTGTCAGAACCAGCTGTGACTGTGCTCCTTAAGAAGGAGATGAGGGGGGGAAAAAAGATGGAAGGGGTTGCTACCAGTTAACAAGGCTGCCTGGAATATCATTGTGCATGTCACTGGTGATCTCTCTAACTGAGGGGTGATATGAAATCCAGCTAGTCATCTCAGGTTTTGCAATTCATCTATGCCATTGTCTTACCTTCTGAGTATGCAGAAATGGCTGGAAAGAAGCAGCTGAAAAAGTAAGGTGAAGTGACAGAGTGCAACTGTTTCCCATGGCAAAAAAAAAAAAAGGCGAAAAAAGACATAATGTCTCCTTTTACTCAGATTCTGTCCTGACTGTCATGTGCATAGCTGTGATACCTTTTTCTCTTCATTGCTCTTTTCATCAAAAAAACTGAACTCCCTGCTTCTCTGGAGCACATACCTAAGGAGAGATTGTTTTTCAATTAGAAGCATATTCTGCTCTTTTATCCTCTGCAAAAAACAGAGTTTGTTTTCCCTCTGTTTGTCAATCAACATAAAAAATAAAGGTGTGGTTTTCGTATTTTTTTTTTTTTTTCTCCACCTTTTCTTAGTGCACTGGAAACAAATAAGAAGATGGAAAGCTCCAGGCAGTTTTAATGTGGAGGAATGCAATGCTGATGTAAAGCTGCAGCAGATGTATGCCTTAATTACATGCGAATGAATAGACAGGCACATTTAAGTGAGCAGCTCTGAGGGTGTGGAAAGAAGAGGAAAGATGGGGAAATAAAAAGACTTTGATGTTGCCTGGGTAGCTTTAAGCATTTTTCTGACTGTTTCTGTTTCTTGTATCCATACTGGATTTTCCCATCAGTGTGTGGCAGCAGATCATTTTGTATCTTGCAAGTAAAGTGAGAGGAACTGAAACATTATTCTTCCCTCAACCATCCTTCAAATTGCTTCACGTCTTCAACTCCAGGGGAGAGCTTGCAAACCTGAAGCAGCAGAGATCCATGAAGCAAAAGGTACGGCAAATATTAGGTGTTGGAATTATGAAGAAAGTCAAGGGATAAACCGGAGAATACAGAAGGTGCTCTGGACTTGGAAGGAACAGGTAAAGAGTACAAGCAGAGATGAGAGCAGTGTGAAACAAGGTGCAGAGACAGGAAAAACAAGAAATTAATTCAGGCACTGAGAGTATAGACTGGAATGAACTGGGCTGCAATAGTTAGGGTTGGAAAGGACCTTAAGATCATTTAGTTCCAACTCCCCTGCCATGGGCAGGGACACCTCCCGCTAAACCATGCCACCCAAGGCTATGTCCAACCCAGCCTTGAACGCCACCAGGGATGGAGCATTTACAGCCTCCCTGAGCAACCCAATCCAGTGCCTCACCACCCTCACAGGAATGAACTTCTTCTTTATATCCAATCTAAACTTTCCCTCTTTAAGTTTGAACCCGTTACCCCTTGTCCTATCTCTACAGTCCCTAATGAAGAGTACCTCCCCTCTATCCTTATAGGGCCCCTTCAGATACTGGAAGGCTGCTATGAGGTCTCTATGCAGCCTTCTCTTCTCTAGGCTGAACAGCCCCAACTTTCGCAGCCTATCTTCATACGGGAGGTGCTCCAGTTCCCTGAAAATCCTCGTGGCCCTCCTTTTGTTATAAATGATCAAAGTCCAATTATAAAGTCAAAGGTAATTTATTGTAATTTAATATAAAGAGGTAATAAGCAAAGCAGCCTGGGTGCGCGGGTAGTCACTGCTCCACCAACACGCACACTAGGGAAGTGACAATGTACTATATTTATTGTATCACGGTATGCATATTCATTCAGGTGTCGCAACATGTAAATTTTCCTTTGCTTTGTATTACAATTAGTTTCGCAACACTGTTCCGCATGCGCACTGCCTCCTGGTGGTCTTGGGCAGGGGTCCTGGGATGAAGTAAGGGTCTTCCTCGTTGCTGCACTTTTCACCTCAGTGGGATTGGCGCATGCTCAGTTCATTTCTTTTTGATCTCATCATTTCTGTATTGGTTCGTACTAGTCCTCCCGGATGCGTTCTATTCTTTATCGGTGAAACAGGATATTGTGATTTGACATTTACAAATTATTACTTGTTTTAGGATCGCTCAAGCATCTCATACCAGCCTTGCTCAATAAGCGAGTTAACAATTATAAGTGAATTAACAATTAGCAATCTCTCATAATCAGCAAATTCATAGTTTACATTTATTACAATTTGGACTTGATCCAACAGTTCCATGTCCTTTTTATGTTGAGGACACCAGAACTGCACGCAACGCTCCAAGTGAGGTCTCACAAGAGCAGAGTAGAGGGGCAGGATCACCTCCCTCGACCTGCTGGTCACGCTCCTTTTGATGCAGCCCAGGATACGGTGGGCTTTCTGGGCTGCGAGCGCACACTGCCGGCTCATGTTCATTTTCTCATTGACCAAAACCCCCAAGTCCTTCTCTGCAGGGCTGCTCTGAATCTCTTCTCTGCCCAACCTGTATGTGTGCCTGGGACTGCTCTGACCCTGGTGTAGGGCCTTGCACTTGGCATGGTTAAACTTCATCAGGTTGGCATCAGCCCACCTCACAAGCGTGTCAAGGTCCCTCTGGATGGCATTCCTTCCCTCCAACGTATCAACTGAACTACACATCTTGGTGCCATTGGCAAACTTGCTGAGGGCACACTCAATCCCACTGTACAAGTCACCAGCAAAGATGTTGAACAAGATCTGTCCCAACATCGATCCCTGAGGGACACCACTCATTACTGTCTCCAACTGGACATTGAAGTAATTAATAATCTCAGCCTTCTTCAAATCCTGGGTGGCCGGTTCTCCTGGTAGCTTCCGGAGAGGAACCACTTTGTCCCTAGTCTGTCTTTTATTCTCAACGTACCTATAGAATCCCTTCCTGTTATCTTTCACAACCCTAGCCAAGATTAATTCTAACTGGGCCTCATCTTTCCTAACCTGTTCCCTAGCTTCCCAGACAATCACCTTTGACCATACCGGTAAACTGGTGTGCAGAATGGCTGACCAAAACCAGCATAAATACGCAAGACTAAGAATATCTGAGAAGTAGGGTTAGGGAGGCATGTCTAAAAGAAAACTAAATTTTGTCAGCTAAAACCACCAGAGACACATGGCATAGTAATAACAGTGATGATAGGTTTAAACACTTGCCGTGATGCTCACTGAGAGAAACACATATACTATTCATTCCATATAAATCTCCATGGATGTATTTTTTTAGGGTAGTTCAATATCTAAAACCAGGGAATTTTCATTGCCTGTCTTCAGTGCAGCATTACAAATCTTATTTATCCCTGGCAGGGGGTTTGGAACTAGATGATCTTAAGGTCCTTTCCAACCCTAACTATTCTATGATTCTATGATTTATGGACTAAAAGGAGCTGTAGTCTCTGCTGTATTCCCAAAAAGAGGCTTTTTCTTTCCTGGAGTTTATGCAGATGATGAAGATTGCAGATCTTGTGTATGGTATACCCTGCAAATCCCTGTAGAGACCATGTCACTTGCCAAGGCAGTGAGAGCAGTCTCAGAGGAGAACTTCAGCAGAAGGAGATACTGGTGAGCACACAAAGGTTTTCTTCACAGAGGACTGAGGGTCAGAGGCTCTGTTTTGGAGAATTTGTTTTCATTTTCTCAAATAGGCAATAGAAAGTTTTGTGCATATCCTTTGTGGTTTGCAGCAACAGACCTTACTGGTGAGGTGGGGATTCGGAGACGCAAGTCCTGTCTCAGATGTGGATTGCAGGCAGAAATAGTTGTTGACCTTGTGCTTCTAGGGATGCATGCTGATGAAGTACAAGTAGTATTTCTTTGTTAGTTCTTTGGAAATATATTTTGATTTACTTCTGTGGAAATATATTCTAATGTGGGTTCTAAGTGCTCGCACTGATAGACAGGAAGACCAGAGTGTCTTTCTATTTGTCTGACTGCCTTGCCTGCCTGCCTGTTTATTTGCCTTTTGATCTATCTACATTTTTTAATCTTCCAGTCATTCAGACAGCCTGTCTCTTCTGCTAAATGGGGACTCCACTTCTTAACAGCCTGTCTGTTTGAAGCCAGTACTGACTTCAAACAGTATACCAAAGGAGTTTTATTCTTGATAACAAACCAACATTTTTATACTTCACAATGAATGAAGATCTCAGTGCACTTTGTAAAACACCTAACCTCAAACACACCCTCTCCTTCCCCTTCCACTGAATTAGCATCTACCTATGGCACTAATACCACCTTGCAAATTTTGGAGCAGGGAGTACCTCTGCATATTCTGAGGCTGACTTTTGGCCTTTCAGGGGGCAGAAGGAGCTCCTGGGTCTTATGCTCAAAAAGGATATGGTGACAAATGTCGTGCAGGATATTTATATCTGGTATTGGGTAAAAAAAGCCAGGAGGTCTAGAGAAAAATCAAGAACTAGCTGGTAAACCAGGGCTACATCCTCTGTTGCCTGACACCATGGCATTGACGCACATCTGGTTTCCTCACCCCTGCCTGACTTACAGTGTTCAGAGTCTCACAAACCTGAAGTGCAGTGTCATGTGGTGGGAGGGCTAAGGACACATGTGGCAGATACTGACTTGCAGGCGTAAACTATCCTACACAGGATTTCGAGGCACGTTGTTTTTTTTTACTAAAGTAAAAATATCTAGTAGAATGTATGTCACATATTTATCATGTCTTGAATGATAAATATGTGACACATTTATCATGTAGATACGATAAATGTCACAGTAAATACATTGCATTCAAGAAGAACATAGCTAGTATACTTAGCTAAAATATTTATGTAACACTCATTTTGTATATGTTATAGTACCTAATCTTGTCCATATAGAACTTCCTAATAACTATTAATGAGTCACCAAAATTTTACTACAGCCTCCATTGCTGCATTACTACATTCTTCTTTGTTAATGATACTTCTTTTCTGAAAAAGTCTTTTATTTGTGTTTACTACTTAGTATCAAACTCTGACAGTTCATAGAAGTGATCTGGCAAAAAGACAGATATTACAATGTATTGGCTACTGCTAAGTAAGCTAAGTCACCTGTGCTTATTAATCCTGTGGTTTCAATTAGTATCATTCATTTTTCAGCAGAGTGAAAAAAAAACCCCAAGGTAGTCGTCTGTACAGATACATTGCAGGTAACAGAAATCCACTGTTTAAAAAAACATTTTCCCATCTCCCATCATCCCCAGGCCCTTTATCAAATGTGTAGGGAAGAAACCAAGAAAGAAGTAGCAAACTAATTGATTGCTATATCTTTTCTCCTCCTCCTTTTTCTCTGGAATTTTCACAGCTGATCCATGCCTAATGCCAAAGAGGTACCTGTGATATTGTCTTGTGGGAAAAGCAGAGTGACTATTGCAAAACTAATGCATTTTGTCTGTAAGGGAAATAAAATCTATAAACATAGAATCATAGAATAGTTAGGGTTGGAAAGGACCTTCAGATCATCTAGTTCCGATTCCCCTGCCACGGGCAGGGACACCTCACACTAAACCATGCCACCCAAGGCTATGTCCTACCCGGCCTTGAACACCGCCAGTGATGGAGCATTCACAACTTCCCTGGGCAACCCAGTACAGTGCCTCACCACCCTTACAGTAAAGAATTTCTTCCTCATATCCAATCTGAACTTCCACTGTTTAAGTTTGATGATTTAAAAAATCTGCCAGAGAAAAAGAACAAACTGGGATCCTTCTAGGAACTTCATCTTCAGCCAGAATCATTTGTGTTCTATTTAAAAATGCAGAAGGAGCATAGTGTTTGTTCCAGTATTTTACTGAAGAGATTTAATGGTCCACAGTTCAATTTGAAGTGGAAGTATTCCTGAAATAATTGTTTATAAAGTCTTTTTGAGACCAAAGTCGATAACTATGGGCCTTTGGAGATGCAGCAATTGATTACCTGTCCAAGCCAATGAGCATTAAAACCCAAAGAGATTCAGAAGTGCATTTCACTGTTACAAAACCTCACCCCTGAGACCACTGACGCACATTCACTGGTACATGGTGAAGTTCAGTATATAAATAAAACACCTTGTTCTGAGACCTAATTGAAGTCTTGTAACATCCAGAAAACTGTAAGTTAACACCTTTTGTGATAGTGGTGGCATGCCTGGATTTGTACCTTCAGTGCATGTCTCAGTGCATGATGGGCATAAAATATATGAGATTTTGGAGGTGCTTATTCCTTTGTCTGCTAACACTGTCGCCCTTTGTCTTCTCAAAACTCTTTTTAAACTGAAGAGCTCTGCCAGCAGTATACAAGAATCGCTCCTTTTCCTCTAAAATGAAGTCAATTACTTTGTAATTCTCTGAAAGGCGGGAGCTGTTTAGGAGAGTCAATAGTTTATGACTGAAAACAAGAAAGAGCAGTGCTCAATTAAAGCTGCGTACGACAAATAAACTGTAAGTGGCAGAAACTGGGACTAAGCAGGGGAAGGAGTTGATTCAATCTTTTGGAAAATAAAAAACACTTTGAGGAAATTGCTAATTTTATGTATCTAGGATTTAGGTTTTGCATCTTATCTGAGGCGCATTATTTATTAACACTAAGTTGAGGGATTGTTGCGCTAACTGAAATGGAAGTGGATAATTTCTTGGAAATCCAATCTCATTACTTGAATTTAATTTCCTTTTCTGCTGAATCTCATATCTGAGTCCTGATGATTAAACAAGATTTCATTATACTGGAACTCAATAGGTCTTCTAATTCTGAACCTTAATTCAGTGTCTGCTGTACCTAACCTGAACATACCCACCGTCCCTGAAAGGCATTTGACTAACTGTTGTCTATAAAAATACTTCAGGGGATGGAGATTTCAGAGTCCTGGATGACAATACTTTAAAGTACCACTGATGTCCAAGCAACATTTCCCTATCATGATCCCTTCCGGAATTTCATATATGCAATGTCTGTGAACTATGTAGCCCGTGCCAATAAATGTCATGCCTAAAGAATGTCCCCACAATAAAGTACATGAGCTGCACCGCTGCTCAAAGCACACTTTAAAAGTTCTGTGTTATAAAAGTATCAAATTTTCTGCACAGTACTGACCTGTATTCACCTACTTCTGGTTTCTCTAACTTTTAGCAATAATAAGCACATAACCATAACCACTCTTGTTTTTTTGAGAGATGGAGTGAAGTTTTCTTTGTTCCTGTAAGAAGGGTAATGATGTAAGAAAATAAGTATTGTAATAGCTAACTTCAATATGAGGCCATCAAGTATTTTGTGGTGCTTTTTTTTCTGGGTGGGGGGAAGATAACTTTGTGGTGCATGATGTGTGAGTTTGGAAATCTTACAAAATATGTAGCTGAGATCCACCCATCTTTTTAAAAAGGGAACAAGGACAGTCTGGGCTATGGGCTTGTCAGCCTCCTCTTTCACCTCCAAAAAAGTTGTTGACCTTGTTCTGATGATATAATGTGTTTCTAAGGACACAATGTACTAGAAGGTAACTTGAAGAAGCCAGCACGAATTTACTGGGGTGGAATGACTGATGTTTTGGACAAAGAGAGAAAAGCTTGCTTGCAAGCATGTGCCATTTAGTACA
Organism: Ara ararauna; assembly: GCA_028858755.1. Taxonomy (NCBI): domain Eukaryota; kingdom Metazoa; phylum Chordata; class Aves; order Psittaciformes; family Psittacidae; genus Ara; species Ara ararauna. The sequence continues at coordinate 105,328,968 of CM054379.1, forward strand.
GATTTCTACACACTGTTCCATAAAGTCCTGATAGCCAAATGGAAGAGAGATTGACAGGTGGTTGATGAGATACAATTCAGAAATACACATGGAAATGTGCATGAAGTGCATGTGAAAGCATCAAATAAATGTAACATACTGCCTTTCTTTGAAGTGGTTACTAGCATCTGCCCTTTGCTTCCTGTCTACCGTGGCAGAGAAAAGTTATGAATTTAAAGATAACTAAAGGCTTTGCTTTAGTTGAAGAATCACTTGATTATTAGTATAAAAATGATATATGTATGTATGTTGGTTTTATTCTTCAAATATAAAATATTCATATGTGTTTGAGGTTTTTTTACATTTCTTGTGTTCAGAGTGCTAAGGCAATCAGAAATTTCCATAAGTGCACTTACACTGTGTCTTGAGTTATTAAAAAGCAGTAGCAATACAGCTTCAGAAATATTTTTTATGAAGATAAAATCATTGACAAGATCTTTTTCTATTATTAAATACATGAATTTTAAAAATACTGAAAAACAAGGGTAATAAAAAGAAAATGTGGTGTTTTAGAAATACATTGAGGTTTTGTGGGTTTTTTTGCTGTTGTTTTTTGTGGGTTTTTTTTTTTTCTTTCCCTTCTGGAATTATTATTCCTTATCTTTTCTATGAAGTTAGCGCACGAACTCTGTAGTGTTCCAGAGTGAGCTCTATCTTGAGCTGATCCAGTCTTCCACTGCTGATTTCTCCTCTCATTTTTTATAAATAAAGAAGACCTCAACAGTTCTGTCTGTTCTCACAGGTTCTGATTTGGTGAGTAGTTAACTGATTCTGTTAAAACACGTTGAACATAGATGTTATCCCACTGATTCATCTGGATTACTTATATGCCTAAAAGAGATATAAATAAGATTAAATGTATTGCTAAATCAGGCATATACTCTGCCACAAAGTTTTAAGCTGCTGCTTCAGTTATGAAAATTTGTGGAATTCCAGTGTTGTGGAAATACCTAAAATTACTGTAGATAAATGGATCTGTATAGACCTGTGTCGTGGTTTAAGCCTCTCTAACTCACACAGCCCATTCTCTCACTCACTTCCCTCTCTTTCTTGCCCCCACTCCCGAGTGGATGGGGAGGAGAATCAAAAGAATGCAACTCCCACAGGTTGAGATAAGAACAGTTTAGTAACTAAAGTATAACACAAGACCACTACTGCTACCACCAATAATAATAATGACAAGGCAGATACAAGGAAAGAATACAATCGTTCACCACCTAAAACCCAGCCCGACCACGCAGTGCACCCCCACCCTTCCGGGTCTCTCCTCTCCGTCTTTACATCCTGGGCATGATGTGCTGTGGTATGGAATAACCTCTTTGGTCAGTTTGTGTCAGGTGTTTTGTCTCTGCTTCCTCCCGGCTTCCCCTCCTCCCTGGCGGAGCATGAGGCTCAGAAAGTCCTTGGTCAGACCAAAACATCACTAAGCAGTAACTGAAACACTAGTGTTATCAGCACTGTTCCCAGGCCCAAAATCAAAAACACAGTGCTGCACCAGCTACCAAGGAAAAAAGGACTGCTACTGCTGAACCCATGACAACCTGCTAGAATTTTACTTATTTGATAATAGTTTCAGACTTCCATTAGTCAAAGAAAGGAGGCAAACCATCTCTGAACTCTTTGGTTCTTCATAAATTCTTCTTACAGCCAGTGGAAAAATGTACTTTAGTTTTGACAGTTAATATAGCACAAAGAGAATGGATGATTTTTTTATTATTATTTTGCAATTATTTCTAATAATAAAAAGTATTTTTACCTATTTAGTATTTTGATATGGAGCAGAGGAAGTTCATTATTAATACAGACCTTCAACTTTATAGTTTGATGACATTTTATCACAGAATTCTTCACATGTAATTGTTTGTGCACAATGGGGAAATATCAGGTGGTAGTTAAAATTTAAATGAGGTTTACTTTGGGAAATATTTTAGGCCCAGATTCTCCCGTCTGAACTGAAGTCTCAAATAGTTTGAGGAACATCTATTGAGAAATATTATTTCATTATCTGACCACCAAGGGAAAGATGTTTTGGTTTGTTCTGTTTGTCCAGGAAAAGGAATGTTATTTACATATCACTACACTTATGGCTTATCTACCAAACTTTGATCTTTAAGAAAGGCCTAGAAAAAACAATATTAACTGGTCTCCAAGGGCAAAAGAAAAGTATAAATATGAGGTATAACACGGCATTAAAGCTTCTTGTGGATGAGAGTAGCTGATCAGAGAATTCATGCAATGCTCTTTCCTGAAACTAAATCAAGAAAGTAATTGAAGCTGAAGTTAGTAGATTATTTTTGACCTCTGGAGATGGAAAGGATCAAGAAATAGTTTTCTTTTTCAAACAGGTGCTACTGGTCCTTAACCCAGGAAATACAAAGATTAACTGTAATAGGAGGAATGATAGAGTCAAATGTGCCTGCTATGTGACAGTTGTGTAACAGAAAGTTCCCAGTCAAATCTCTTTTTCTGCTGTCAAAAAAATGTAAAGATTTTGGCTATTTGGGATTTCTGGAAACTTGTTGCTGAAGAGGCTTAGAAGCTCTGTCGAAGTTGGATTTCTGCAATGGTGAAAGTCTGCACAGGTGGCCCTTAGATATCTTCCAATTTTGTGGTCTTTTAAACACTGTTTCTCCTACAAAGACTGCATGTTTACAGTAGGTCTAGTGCAAGGTTGACCAGACAGTTCAATTGTGTTCTTTCCATGTAAGTTTTTGGGTCTAGGAAATTCCAGAATAAAATAAAATATGCCAGGCTAAGGAAGACACCAAACTTAGTGCTCTGAAGGAAAATCTGAGAGGAGGTGAAATAAAGGAGGAAGCAGACTTGAGGATATAAGACTGATAACCCTGAAGTCCAATACTGTCTCCTAAACTACCACATCAGCAGCAGCATAGCTCTTTCTCCTGCCACACTGCTAAAGCTCTGACTTTTCATACATCAGTCATGAACTGAGGAGAAGAAAATGAAGGATGAAGGGGGTGTTAGTGCATTCAGTCATCTGTATCTTTGTTATTGCTACTAGCAGAAGAGGAAGAGCTGGAACTGCTCATAAGTGCTTTTACCTGGTTTAGCTTCTCTGAGAGAAATACATCTTAGCTGCTCCTCTTCACCTCGTGAGACTTCAGAATTTTGTCTCCACCAGCCCTCCCAGAAATATGGAACTCTTATTTGTCCTTGTTTTACTGATCTAAGACATGTAAGGTCTAAGTGATTTGAGCAGCGATGCATAAGGAAACTTATGAGAGAGAAAACAGTTAAATCCAGCATCCATATCCCAAACTATTTTGCTTCCCTGTAAACAGCTGTTTATTAGTGAGTTAGGAGACAGAGTCCTGTCAGCAGCCATGAAGCTGCATAAACTAACATTCATTGCCATTTTAAACAAATTAATTGAATGGGCAGAGTTCCATCTGTTTGGTTTGGGTATTTTTGTTTGTTTGTTTGTTTTGTTGTTTTTTTTTTTTAATCCCAGGCATCCCAAACTCTAGGAAATACAATGAAAATATATATCCACAATTAAATCCACTGATAAGAGAAATGCTTCTACAAAGAGATCCAGTTCACTCTAAGACTTGGGCAGAGAATTTATGTGCTTGGCAGAGGACTTGCTCTTCACTGAAAACCCTGTTTGCTACTGTCATAAAGGTGTGAAACACACGACATCAGGGTGACAATGACATCAATTTCCTGTCCCTGATCTCCTAATATAGCCAATGTGATGAAGGTTAATTAAAACTGCTGTCACTTGACTGATGCCAATATACAATATCTTCTCTAGTTAATGCCACAGCCACCACAAAACAACAACAAACAACAACAAAATAAGCAGCCAAACAAAAATCCCCACCAACCTCCACCTCCCACCCCTCCCCCTCCAGAATGCAATAAGACAGCTTATGTGAACAGCAAGTCTGCGTCAAAGTTCTGTTTATCCCCCAGCTGAGTTTTAGGGTGACTAGTGGGGATCTGAGAAAAGGTTTGTTTGGCCAGTAGTCCAGTCTGATGACCACTGGGATGTTGCTTAAAGAAGCTCACAGACACCCCCTTTCTTTTTAAAAGCACATATTGAGGAAGGGAAAGTGGCTCTTTGTGAAAAAAAACCTTTCAAAAGGGCTGGAAAAAAGATGGGAAAAGTCCAACTAATGTAAATCAAAACCCAAACTCTTGACAGTTGTTTGCCACAGGAAGAAAGCTTCCAATTCAAATCACTGTGGAGCATTTTACCCCAACACTCATATGTTGATGTTTGACTAGAACAAACTCTCTTCAGCAGAAGATTAAATATCAAATTACATTTTGATATGAAGATTATTGCAGTGTCATCACGATCAGTTCCTACATTAACACATGCTGCTGGCCAGGAAAGGCATACAGGTAAACAGAAATTCTTAGGAAAGAGATCTCCTTCTCCATCCTCCTGTTGCACTCCAGAAGAAAGAGACTTTTTCAGAACTACAGCAGTGGTGCGGGTCTCCATCTGCACATTCATCTGCTCTGGAATTAAACAAGTGATGGTGGAGAATAGTCCTGTGTCCACTGTTCTAGAGCCATAGGAGAGGAACTGTACTGTTCTCTCTACAGGATGCAGCTGACTTTCATTGACCTGAGTGAGAGAATGACAAGCTGGGAGCTTTATAGAAGCCAAAAATATTTTTCTATGATGACAAGTGTTGAAAGAAAAGAAAGTTAGATGTCCTCACTAGTACATCAGAAAAAGTTTGCATGTCTCCAAGCAGCATTAAGGACTGATTTTTATTGAATTTTCTCTCTTCTATATATTCTTGTTCTCTCATGCTTTTAGTCTCTCTAGGAGGATCAATGCAGACTTTTAACAAGGTGAACTTTGAAACAGAAATCACAAAATGATTCTCTACAGTACTTCAGAACAAGGCGGAAAAAAAGAAGCATGCATGGAGAAAACAAGAAGTCACAGTTTTCCAAAACCTTAGGGGTTTATAGTTCAGTCTAGTTTGCGTATGAAAATTTTTCACAAACATATGGTTACAGAACCACATATTATTTAAGACAGCAAGAATATCAGCACACAGTTATCCATATACCAAGTAAATATTTGGTTGCATATCCAGTTCAGAAAAAAAGTCAAAGCCGTACACTTTTCTCAACAAAGTTACTGATTCAGAATGCTACAGATTTAGTAGCTTCATTCTACCTCTCTTCCCACAACTTTTTGTTTGAAAATCTAGCTATATTAATATGAGGTCTTTTCCACAGAAAAGTCTGTTTCGTAGCAGTGCATCAGACTGTATCAATCTCGATTAATCCTGTTTAATCTCCAGTACACCTGCTGAATTTGTTCTCGGTTATATTCTTTCTTCTATTCTTTCAAAGTCCAGTTAAATGTTTTTTTCTCTTTGTCAGCTCCTCTGGGATTATTCTGATCTCACTGTGCCCCAGTCTCCTTTACAGCTAGGCATAGAAGTTTTCTTTCATAAAATGTTATTATTCCTTCCATCTCCTCCTCCTTCATGAGGCCAGATCTGGGTGCAGACTTATTTGATATAAACTAAATCTATTGAAGGTGGACATTGGTGCTCTGTCAGATCACCAACTGCTGCCCAAGAAGGAACTTCTGTACTCCTGGCTTTGAAGACCCTTTGAGAGGGCCATGGCTTACTGCAAAACATTATATTCTTACATACACATTTTTTTTTTTTTCTTGTTCTCTTTTTCTACCTCTGGTGTCTAGGTATTTATTTACATGGAAATGAAATCTGACTCTGGCTCCTCTCTGCTGTCTGCCTCACAGAAGTATCTGTTGAATACATTTGCCAATCCAATCTGTCCCTTATGTGATCATTAAGATCTAACCAAACTTAATCTTAAGCTTGTAAAATGAAAATGTGGGATATATTTATTACTTATTTTTATTTTTTGAAGTCACCATCTTCAAGCTGGTATCAAGTTTTAAACCTCACCTAATTCACATACATAAAAACCATGTTCTTCCACTGAGAAGTTGTGAGCTTAGTGCACTGTGGAATTCCAATTACATAGGTATACCATATTGAACTGAAAACTATCAATTACTCGATCAATCAGCAAAATACCGTACAAATATCCAAGTGACTAGTCTCAAGTTTTTTTGTTTGGCAACAGATTTTCCTTTGTGGCCTTTGGATAACTGCCAACTTCTACTGCTCTGCAAGAGGCAATTTCACACCAAAGGTTTGCTCCTTCCCCAGGACATTTTAGATAAAACACATCACTGAACGTGAGCCTTTGAGAGGTGTTTGTGAAGAGGGACTATCTAATGAGGCAGATAGATGGAGTTAACAATAATTTGCAGACACAAGCAATGACATACTGACACTTCTAGCATTCTCATTCCCTGTAACTTACTTTAGTTCATAAAAAAACATTAAAGTCTCACAGTGAGCCATGGAGAGTCTGTGCTCCTTTACCCTGCTCATTTATGAGAGTCAACCTCCACATCACTCCTTGATTTAAAAGCAAAATTGATATATATGATGGTTTGGTTTGTGCCGTGGTTTAAGCACAGGGGATTGGTACGGGACGCAGTGGTGGAGCAGAAGGCAGGAGGCAGCGGAGCCATGACCAGCAGGAACCAGTGCGAACTGGTGTGGCAGAAGAACCTGAAGAAGCCTAGCTGAAACTCAGAATAACCGGACAGTCCTTGGAGCCTCCCCTCCCCTTCCTCCCCCCACTCCCAGAGGGATGGGGAGGAGAATCGAAAGAATTCCCATGGGTTGAGATAAGAAGAGTCCAGTAACTAAGGTATAACACAAATCACTACTGCTACCACCTATAATAATAATGACAAGGGAAATACAAGGAAAGAAAATAAAACTGCTCATCACCCACCGATCGAGCTGTGAACTAACTCTTCTGGGCTCCTGCCCTACGTTTTTACATCCTGGGCATGACATGCTGTGGCATGGAATACCTCTTTGGCCAGTTTAGGTCAGGTGTCCTGTCTCTGCTTTCTCCCAGCTTCCCCTTCTCCCTGGCAGAGCATGAGACTCAGAGAGTCCTTGGTCAGACAAAACATGATCACAACAACAAAAAACATCGGTTTTATCAGTGCTGTTCCCAGGCCAAAAGTAAAAAATACAGCACTGCACCAGCTACTAAGAAGGAGAAAAAATGACTGCTAATGCTGAACCCGTGACAATATCCACCCCTTATTCCATACCATTCATGTCATGCTCAGATCCCACATTTTCAATATACCATCACCCTTATCTATATACATATATATATATACATCCACACACACAAAGAGAAGGAGAGAGATCATTCCTGAGTGCATGGACCAATCCCTATAAAAATGCTGAGTCCATTCGGTCCATGATGTTGGGCTCTATCTCTTGTAACAGTCTTTCAGAGCAAGGGAGGCCATGTGCAGTGTTGGATCGCTGCCTGCTGATGCTGGTTGTTCCTTTACTGGAGAACTCATTCAGTTTCATCAAAGTTCATTCTTTGTTGGGATGACGGTCAGAGGGCCAGTCACTGGTGACCTGGAGACATCTAGTTGGTTGGCTATAAAAGTATTACATAGCAAGCAACAGCATGCAATTGAGTTCATTGGCTGTTATCCCCCTAAAGTCAAATCCCCTTGAGGTACACATTGGAATTCCCCATCTTCCCACATTACCCACCAAGTATATCCAGGTCCCTGAGCAAAAGCAATCCCACGAGTGGGCATGCCTTCTCCTGAAGCAGGAATAACCCAGACTGTCTTCCCCAGCAAATTCTTTATGTGCACCACAAGAACTTTGTCCCCCTTTGTAGTATGTAGAAGTTCTGACTGGGCTGGGCCAGCCCTGTTGGCAGATCCTCTGGGGTTGACCAACCAGGTGGCTTTTGGTAAATGTGTATGCCAATGCTTGGAAGTCCCACCACCCATTGCTCTCAGTGCAGTTTTTAACAGCCCATTGTACCATTCGATTTTCCCAGAGGCTGGTGCATGGTAGGGGATGTGATATACCCACTCAATGCCATGCTCTTTGGCCCAAATGTCTATAAAGTTGTTCCAGACATGAGTCCGGTTGTCTGACTCAATTCTCTCCAGGATGCCTTGTAGCCACAAAATCTGTTTTTCAAGGCCCAGGAGAGTGTTCTGGGCAGTGGTGTGGGGCAGAGCATATGTTTCCAGCCATCCAGTGGTTGCTTCCACCATGGTAAGCGCAAAGCGCTTGCCTTGGCAGGTTGGTGGGAGTGTGATATAATCAATCTGCCAGGCCTCCCCATATTTGTACTTCAGCCATTGTCCTCCATACCAAAGAGGCTTTAACCACTTAGCATGCTTAATTGCACACATGTTTCACAGTCATGAATACCCTGGGCAATTGTGTCCATTGCTAAGTCCAGCCCCTGATCACGAGCCCATCTGTATGTTGCATCTCAGCCCTGATAGCCCGATGTGTCATGGGACTACTGGGCCAAAAATAATTCACCCTTATGTTGCCAATCTAAGTCCATCTGACCCACTTCAATTTTAGCACCTTTATCCATTTGGTGGCTGTTCTGGTGTTACTCAGTGGCCCGAGCCTTGGGTACATGAGCATCTACATGGCATACCTTCACCACCAGGTTCTGCACCCAGGCAGAGTTATCTTGCCACAGTGCAGCAGCCCAGATGGGTTTACCTCTGCATTGCCAGTTGCTCTGCTTCCATTGCTGCAACCACTCCCACAGGGCATTTGCCACCACCCATGAGTCAGTATAGAGATAAAGTACTGGCCGCTTTTCTCATTCAGCAATGTCCAAGGCCAGCTGGATGGCTTTCACCTCGGCAGACTGACTCAATTCACCCTCTCCTTCAGCAGTTTCTGCAACTGATTGTCGCGGACTCCATACAGCTGTCTTCCGCCTACGATGCTTTCCCAAAATATGACAGGACCCATCAATAAACAAGACATATTGCTTTTCACTTTCTGACAGTTCATTATATGGTGGGGCCTCTTCAGTACGCATCACGTCCTCCTCCTCCAGTGACATTCCAAAATCTTTGCCCTCTGGCCAGTCCATGATGACTTCTAGAATGCTTGGATGACTGGGATTTCCTGTTCGAGCTCATTGTGTAATTAGTGAAGCCCACTTACTCCATGCAGCATCAGTTGCAGAATGTGTAGAGGAGACCCTGTCTTTGAACATCCAGCCCAGCATGGGCAACAGGAGTGCAAGGAGGAGCTGTGCTTCAGTGCCAATCACTTCTGAAGCATCTGAAGCCCCTTCATAAGCTGCCAGTATCTCATTTTCAGTTGGTGTAGAGCAGGCCTCAGATCCTCTGTATCCCCGACTCCAAAAGCCGTGGGGTCGACCTCGAGTCTGCCCTGGAGCTTTCTGCCAGAGGCTCCAGGTAGGACCATTCTCCCCGGCTGCGGTGTACAGTGCATTTTTAACATCTGGCCTGGTCCGGACTGGTCCAAGCTCTTCTGCATGAACTACCTCTCGTTTAATTTGCTCAAAGTCTTGTTGTTTCTCAGGGCCCCATTTAAATCATTTTTTTTCCATGTCACATGATAGGGTTTACAATCAAAATGCAGTTTGGGATGTGCATCCTCCAGAACCCCACAGTACCCAAGAAAGCTGGTGTTTCTTTCTTATTAGCTGGTGGAGACATTGCTGTTATCTTGTTCATCACATCTATGGGGATCTGGAGACATCCATCTTGCCATTTTGTTCCCAAAAATTGAATCTCCTGTACAGGTCCCTTAATCTTACTCCGTTTTATGGCAAAACCAGCTTTCAGCAGGATTTGGATTAATTTCTTCCCTTTCTCAAAGACTTCTGCTGTATCGCCCCACACGATAATGTCATCAACGTATTGCAGGTGTTCTGGAGCTTCCCCCGCTCCAGTGCAGTCTGGATCAGTCCAATGGCAGATGGTACAACTATATTTCCACCCCTGGGGCAGTCAGTTCCAAGTGTACTGGATGCCCCTCCAAGTAAAAGCGAACTGTGGCCTGCACTCTGCTGCCAAAGAAATTCAGGAAAATGCATTGGCAATATCAGTTGTGGCATCCCACTTGGCTGACTTTGACTGCAGTTCATTCAAAAGTTCTAGCATGTCTGGTACGGCAGCACTCAAGGATGGTGTAACTTTGGTCAGGCCACGATAGTCTACTCTTTGTCTCCAGTCTCCATTAGACTTTCGCACTGGCCATATGGGGCTATTAAAGGGTGAGTGGGTCCTCCTGATCACTCCTTGACTCTCTAGTCTACGGATCAGCTTATGAATGGGAATCAGGGAGTCTCGGTTTGTGTGATATTGTCGTGTGTGCACTGTTGTGGTCGCGATTGACACTTGTTCTTCGACCTTCAGCAACCCCAGAACAGAAGTATCTTCTGAGAGACCAGGTAAGGTATACAGCTGCTCAATTTCCTCTGTCTCCAAAGCAGCAGTGCCAAAAGCCCATCGGTTCCCTTTTGGGTCTTTGAAGTACCCTCTCCTGAGGTAATCTATGCCAAGGATGCAGGCAGCCTTTGAACCAGTCACAAGGGGGTGTTTTTGCCATTTCCTCCCAGTCAGGCTGATTTCAGCCTCCAGTACAGTCAACTCTTTTGATCCTCCTGTCACTCCGGAAATAGAATGGGGTTCCACCCCTCGACAGCTTGATGGCATCAGGGTACACTGTGCACCGGCATCTACTAGAGCCTTATACTTCTGTGGGACTTATGTGCCAAGCCATCTGATCCACACAGTCCAGTAAATCCGATTGTCCCCTACCTCCACCTGGCTGAAGGCGGGGCCCCTCTAATAGTCATCACAAGTTTGGATACTCAAGTCTTGTAGAAAGGGATTATTCTTCTTTATCACAGGAGCTGGAGTAAAATCAGCTCTTCCACTCCATCTGGGAACCTGCTCACCAGAGACTGAAGCCGCAGCCTTCATGGGGTGATCAGCCCTGACCTTTATTCTCCTCTTCAATTCACGCACCCGTTCCTCCAAAACTGAAGTAGACTTTCCATCCCACTTTGTCATATCTTCTCTGTGATCCTGCAGGTAAAACCATAGTGTGGCCTGTGGTGTATACCTTCTATATCTTCTCTCTCGAACAGTAGGAAGCCTTTTGTTAATAGCTGAGATGTGTGTTGGTACACATGATGAGCTGGATACATCATCTCTCAATTGTTTGATGTCCTGGGACAGTTTTTCCACAGCTGAAATTATGAAAGTGGTGAGATTGTCTTCAAATTCTCAGAGTTTATGAATCCTTTCATCCACTCTTAGTGGTGCTATGTCATTCCAGGTTTCTGTTGCTAATGAATGGGCATACAATGAGGGTGCATTCCATGTAAATTTCTGCCACATAGGTCGTGCACATTCTACTTCATCTGGATCTATGGATATATCCCCATTATTCGGCTTGTTGTTATGGATCATCTCTACAACGGCTTTTTCCCCCAGAGTCTGGATGCCTTTTTCCAGAGTAGTCCACTTGGCCAAATGACTCATAACATTGTCCTTGTATGGAAAACTTTCTTTCACAGCTGCCAAGAGCTGCCTCCAAAGGCTGAGGGACCGTTTCCCTCTTTCAATTGCTTTGTCAATTCCCCCTTCCCTAGCAAGTGATGGCAGCTGTTTGGCTTCACTACCTTCTAGCTCATGACCGTCATCCCCACTGTCCCAGCATCGGAGCAACCAGGTGATGATGTGCACCACTGGTTGATGGGTAAAATCTTCCTGCATATTCCGTAGCTCCGTTGAGGTCTGAGGTGGAGAAGTTACATCTTCTTCTTCTTCGTCTTCATCATGTGATGACTCCTGATCAGATACTGTCCTAGGTGGTGAGTACGTTCTTTCGTCATAGAATCATAGAATAGTTAGGGTTGGAAAAGACCTTAAGATCATCTAGTTCCAGCCCCCCTGCCACAGGCAGGGATACCTTACACTAAACCATGCCACCCAAGGCTAGGTCCAATCCAGCCTTGAACACTGACAGCGATGGAGCATTCACAACTTCCCTGGGCAACCCACTCCGGTGCCTCACCACCCTTACAGTAAAGAATTTCTTCCTCATATCCAATCTAAACTTCCCCTCTTTAAGTTTGGACCCATTACCCCTTGTCCTCTCACTACAGTCCCTCATGAAGAGTCCCTCCCCAGCATCCCTATAGGCCCCCTTCAGATACTGGAAGGCTGCTATGAGGTCTCCACGCAGTCTTCTCTTCTCCAGGCTGAACAGCCCCAACTTTCGCAGCCTGTCTTCATATGGGAGGTGCTCCAGTCCCCTGATCATCCTCATGGCACTCCTCTGGACTTGATTCAACAGTTCCATGTCCCTTTTATGTTGAGGGCACCAGAACTGCACACAATATTCCAAGTGAGGTCTCGCAAGAGCAGAGTAGAGGGGCAGGATCACCTCCCTTGACCTGCTGGTCACGCTCCTTTTAATGCAGCCCAGGATACGGCTGACTTTCTGGGCTGCAAGCGCACACTGCCTGCTCATGTTCATTTTCTCATCAGCCAACACCCCCAAGTCCTTCTCTCCAGGGTTGCTCTGAATCTCTTCTCTGCCCAACCTGTAGCTGTGCCTGGGATTGCTTTGACCCAGGTGTAGGACCTTGCACTTGGCATGGTTAAACTTCATCAGGTTGGCATCAGCCCACCTCACAAGCATGTCAAAGTCCCTCTGAATGGCTTTCCTTCCCTCCAGCGTATCAACCGAACCACACATCTTGGTGTCATCGGCAAACTTGCTAAGGGCGCTCTCAATCCCACTGTCCATGTCACCAACAAAGATGAACAAGACCAGTCCCAACACCGATCTCTGAGGGACACCACTCATTACTGGTCTCCAGCTGGACATTGAGCCATTGACTACAACTCTTTGCGTGCAGCCATCCAGCCCGTTCTTTATCCACCAAATGGTCCACCTATCAAATTCATGTCTCTCCAACTTAGAGACAAGGATGTCATGTGAGACAGTGTCAAACGCTTTGCACAAGTCCAGGTAGATGACATCAACTGCTCTACCCCTGTCCATGAGTTCCATAGCCCCATCGTAGAAGGCCACCAGATTGGTCAGGCAGGATTTCCCCTTAGTGAAGCCATGCTGGCTGTCACCAAACACCTTGCTGTTTTTCATGTTCCTCAGCATGCCTTCCAGAGAATCTGCTCCAAGATTTTGCCAGGCACGGAGGTGAGGCTGACTGGTCTGTAGTTCCCCGGCTCATGCATTTTCCCCTTCTTGAAAAAGGGGGTTATATTTCCCTTTTTCCAGTCGTCAGGAACTTCACCTGACTGCCAGGATTTTTCCAATATGATGGACAGTGGTTTAGCAACTTCATTTGCCAGCTCCTTCAGGACCCGTGGATGAATTTCATCAGGTCCCATGGACTTGTATATGTTCAGGTTCTCTAAGATAGTCTCGAAGCAGATCCTCTCCTACAGTGGGCCCAGGGTCTTCATTCTCACTGTCCCTGCGTTTGCCTTCCAAGACTTGGGTGGTATGATCAGACCATTTTCCGGTGAAGACTGAGGCAAAGAAGTTGTTAAGAACCTCAGCCTTTTCCAAATCCAGGGGAGCCAGTTCTCCTGACAGCTTCTGGAGACAGCCCACGTTGTCCCTAGTCTGCCCTTTATTTACAATGTACCTATAGAATCCTTTCCCGCTATCCTTAACATCCCTAGCCAGGTTTAATTCTAAGTGGGCCTTAGCTTTCTTAACTTGATCCCTAGCTTCCCAGACAACATCCCTGTATTGTTTCCAGGCCATCTGTCCTTGCTTCCACCTTTTGTAAGTCCCTTTTTCCTTTGAATTTTCCTCAGCAGCTCCTTATCCATCCAAGGAGGTCTCCTGGCCCTCCTGCTGCACTTCCTTCTAGTAGGGATGTATCGCTCCTGAGCTTGCAGCAGGTGATCCTTGAATATCAACCAAGAGTCTTGGGCCCCCCTGCCGTCTAGGGCTATATCCCATAGAATCTTACTAAGCAGGTTCCTGAAGAGGCCAAAGTCTGCTCTCTTGAAGTCCAGGGCAGTGAGCTTGCTGCATGCTCTTCTCACTGTTCTAAGGATCTCGAATTCGACCATCTCATGATCGCTGCAGCAAAGACTGCTCTGGAGCGTCACATTTCCAACCAGCCCTTCCCTGTGGGTGAGGACGAGGTCAAGCATGGCACCTCTCCTTGTCAGCTCTTCTATTACTTGCAGAAGGCAGTTGTCTTCCACACCATCAAGGAACTTCCTGGATTGCTTGTGCCGGACCGTACCATCCCTCCAACACATATCAGGGTGGTTGAAGTCCCCCATGAGAACAAGGGCCTGTGTGTGTGAGGCTGTTCCTGTCTGTCTATAGAGTGGTTCATCCATCGAGTCCTCTTGGTCAGGCAGTCTGTAACAGATCCCCACAGTAATGTCTCCCATCACTGTTCTCCCTTTAAGCCTGACCCACAAACTCTCTGTTGACTGCTCACCTGTCCCCAGGCACAGTTCCATACTCTCCAGCCTATCCTTAACATAAATAGCAACTCCCCCTCCCCGCCTACCAGGCCTGTCTTTCCTAAAGAGCCTGTAACCTTCCATTCCAACACACTAGTCATAGCAGCCACCCACCATGTTTCTGTGATGCCTATGATAGCATACGCCCACAGACGTGCACACATCTCTAATTCCTCTTGTTTGTTCCCCATGCTACAGGCATTTGTATAGAGGAATCTGAGCCAAGCTCCAGTTGAAGCTGGCTCATTGGCTGGAGAAGCTGCAATATCTCTACATTGCTCTGAACATTTATTATCGGTGCTGGCCAGTGACTGGGTGTGTTGGGATGGAATGATGCCCCCCTCCCCCAACACATCGAGTTGAAAGCATCCCTTACAAGCCTCCTCCCAAATCCACTCTTCCCTTTCTTTGTCAGACCAGCTCCAGCAGCCCCCAGGAGACCTGGCCTCCTAAATTGAGTCCCATGTTCAAGGTACCCAAACCCCTGACTATTGCACCACCCTTCTAACCATTTATTAACCAGACCAGTCCTCCTAGACTTTTTAAGGTCCTGCCCTGTATCCTGGAGAATTGACGAAAAGGCAATCTGAGCTCCAGAGCCCCTAACCACCTCTCCCAGAGCTCTGTCGTCCTTCTTTATGTTCTCCTGGCTACTGCTATCTATATCAGTAGCACCCACATGGATCACTAGAAGCGGGTAGTAGTCAGTGGGACCGACTAGAGCAGGCAGCTTCTCTGCAACAACCCTGATCCGAGCCCCTGGTAGGCAACACACCTCCCCTGAGCCTGAGTCAGGCCGACAGACAGGTGCCTCTGTTCCTTTCAGAGTAGAGACTCCTACTACTAGAGTCCTCCACTTTTTCCTGGCAGCACCAGTAGAGATCTTTTTTACCAGTGGATCTGCCGGTTGTTCCTGGAGGAAGTGTGGTTCCTCATCAGCCCCCTGCAGGACAGCAAAGCGATTCTGGGTGGGGACCACAGATTTAGGAGGAAGCCCCTTGCTTTTAATTGTCCTCTTCCTCCTTTTCTTGTTGGCTTTTTCTGTTACCGTTTCCCAGCTTCCTGGGTTAGCGGCCTCCTTTCTTACATGAGTGACAGTAGACGCTTGAGGCCCCTGCACAGTCTGGTCCTGGAGCAAGCAGTGCTGCTTCCCCTCAGCTTCCCTGACACCTTTCAGGCTAGGAACAGCATTCCGCAGCTCAGCCACCTGCTGCAGGAGGACCTCCACCAGGGAGCACAGAGTGCAGCCCTACCCTTTGTGCACCCTCTCCTCAGGAGAGCAGTGCAGGCACTCTCTGCTCCCCGAGCTCTGCACTGCAGCCTCCCCTCTCATTGGCTCTGTCTGGGTGCCTACACTGGCCACCGCTGGGGTAGCCAGAGCAGAGCTCCCAGACCGGAGTCTGGTCATACAGCGTGTGCTCACCGTTCCGCTTACCATCCTGCTCGCCTGCCCGTGTGAACTGCCTTGCAGACTGCCTCGAACCCTCCCCGTTTGCCCACCCTGGTGCGCAAACTGCCTCGAACCCGCCCTATTTGTCCACCCTGTTGTCCGTGCCCCTGGTCGCTCGTGCTCCCTGGGGTGGGTTTTTAACCAGTCAGGGCTGGCACTGCTCCTCCCGGCATCGCCCCCTCTGAGTCAGCTCCTCGCATCATCTGAGCTGCCGGCTCCCGGGTAAGCCCTGTCGAGGACTTGAGGCTCCCTCGGTGCCTGTTGCTGTTGCAGTTGAAGCTCCTGGATGCTGAGCCTCCCCCCGATCGAGACAGTCACCTCAGCAGCAATGGGCCAGAAATGGACATCTTGCTTTAGCTTTCCTGACTCCTTTTTGCTTTTCCTCTTGCTTACAGGGGCAACCGATGTTGGTATGAGTTGGTCCTCCGGTTTAGCTGCAGTGATTAACACTGTGGTTTGGGTAGCTGATGTACTTGCCACTGGGGGTAGTGTAGCTGCTGTGCCTGGAGCTGGAGCTGCCGCACCATACACTGTCCTGGCCTCAGATCCAGAGACCTATGTTTTCCTTTAGATGTTGCTGGATAGTGTTGAACAGGGCTCTGTAAGCATAGGCCAAGCCCCAGCACATTGCCATGATTTGTCCCTCTCTGGTATGACCAGAATGACAGCACTCCTCCTTTAAGTGTTTTACTAATTTTTCTGGAGTTTGCACTTGTTCAGTGGTGAAGTTCCAAAGCACTGAAAGGGTCCACTGGCCTAAATACTTGCCCATACTATCCCACACACCCTGCCATACATGACAGTCCAGTCTCAGGGAAAATCTCTTGGTCCTCCTATACCGTCGTCTAAGCCTAACAAGGCCCAAACTCGATTCTGCTTAACTCTCGGGACCAGACGAAATGGTTGTGGGTAAAACAGACTTTGTGTGCACGCCAGCGTAGTGATCCCCCTCACAATCAGCAAGCAGGTCTCAAGGGTACTTAAAGGCCATTCAAAATCTTCAAAACTCTCAAACAATGCTTGTTGTGGTTTAAGCCCCTCATGCAGTTCACTCACTCATTCCCCCCTCTTTCTTCCCCCAGTCCCGGGGGGATGGGGAGGAGAATCGAAAGAATGCAACTCCCACAGGTTGAGATAAGAACAGTTTAGTAGCTAAGGTATAACACAAACCACTACTGCTACCACCAATAATAATAATAAGGCAAATACAAGGGAAGAGAATGCAACTGCTCACCACCCGATACCAAGCCCGACCCAGCAGCAAACCTCCCTCTTCCAGGTCCCTGCCCTCCGTTTTTACATCCTGAGCATGACACGCTGTGGTATGGAATACCTCTTTGGATAGTTTGGGTCAGGTGTCCTGTCTCTGCTTCCTCCCGGCTTCCCCTCCTCCCTGGCAGAATATGAGGCTCAGAAAGTCCTTGGTCAGACCAAAACATTAGCAAGCAGTAACTGAAAACACTGGTGTTATCAGTGCTGTTGCCGGGCCGAAAGTCAAAAACACAGCACTGCACCAGCTGCCAAGGAGAAAAATCACTGCTACTGCTGAATCCACGACAATGCTGCAAACAGTCGGGGGGGGGGGGGGGGGGAGGGGGCTGGGAGCATAAAAGAATGTCTCCTTCACAGGCTGACCAACTGAGGAGGGGAAAAGAGATGTGTAACTGCTAAACTCTTCTATTATATACCTCCCAAAGTATAGAGGTTGTGACCACCCTGGGAATGGAAGCCAGATCAGTTTCATGATCAATGATTCTATTGTATTACAAGTCATTACCAGAAAGTACAATGAGACAAGAACCTTAGCCCAAACCCCACATCTGATAAATGCTAAGATAGCAAATACCAGCTGTAAATAAAGTACCACTTGCTGAACCTGTGAGATCCAGAGCAACAACTTTGAGAGCCAATAAATCAGCATTGTGATAAGTGACTATTATCCTGTCGTTATCTCAACCCTTCGAGCCCCATGTTGGGTGCCAAAATGAACTGTCGTGGTATAAGCCCAGCTGTAACTCAGAAAAACCAGACAGTCCCTGGAGTCTCCCCTCACCTTCCTCCCCCCCCAGCTCCCAGAGGGATGGGGAGGAGAATCAAAAGAATTCCCATGGGTTGAGATAAGAACAGTCCAGTAACTAAGGTATAACGCAATCACTACTGCTACCACCAGTAACAATAATGACAAGGGAAATACAAAGGAAGAGAATACAATTGCTCACCACACAATGACTGAGCCGTGAACTCACTCTTCCAGGCTCCTGCCTTCAGTTTTTACATCCTGGGTATGATGTGCTGTGGCATGGAATACCTCTTTGGCCAGTTTAGGACAGGTGTCCTGTCTCTGCTTCCTCCCAGCTTCCCCTCCTCCCTGGCAGAGCATGAGACTCAGAAAGTCCTTGGTCAGATTAAACATTACTGCAACAACTAAACCCACTGGTGTTATCAGTGCTGTTGCCAGGCCGAAAGTCAAAAACACGGCGCTGCACCAGCTACTAAGAAGGAGAAAAAATTACTGCTACTGCTGAACCCAGGACAGTTTGGGTAAAGGAATGCTAGTCACTGGCTTATTTCAGTTTATAAATACTGCTGCATAGTTAGAAATTTCATCCCTAGTATGTGCTTTGGGAGCCAAGATGATTTAATTGCAGGTGAGACACAAGCACTAATGAAAGAAAAACAATCTTAGGGAGAAAGGAACAAATTATAGAGGTTTTTTTTTTTTTTTTTTCCAAGTGGAAAATGAGGTCATTGTTAACAGTAAGGTGGCTTGAGGGATAGGAATAGATTGGGGGCTTATCAGGCTGCCAAGCTGTAGCATTGGGGAATTTTGAAGTGAGAAGAATGTGTGAGATGCTTGTCCAAATGCTGAGTGAGAAAGTAAGCCCTTGGTGAATAAAGCCAGAGCAATTTTTAATGAAATAAACCTAGCTGTAGTTAGAAGCTGGATCTTCAATTTTTGCCCATGAAAACTATTGTCCTGTCTTGTCTTTTGATAAGGCCTAGGGCAAGAGCTCTAAAAATAGTGAGCAAGATGCGAGAAAAAGGGAAAATAATGCCTTTCACTATGGAATTTCCAATCTGTCTTGGTTTTCAGTCTTCTTTTAAGGCAGGGGTGCTTTCTTACACTCTATTAGGCACATTGTTAGTACAAATCAAATACTATTATTTTTATGATTAATTTTATAAAAATAAGACACATGCTAAAGGGACAAATCTGTCTTACATACAAAAATTATTGCACTCAGATGCTAATCTGTGTGTATGTGTAGACATAAATATTATTAACGTTCTTGGGCTGATTCGTAGTGTTTCTTGCATGGAAAAGCTAACACACAAATATTTACATGTACTGAACTCTCTTTGTAGAGATGAAAAAGTTCTTGTCTCATCCTTGACTGAGAGAATCATCGTGACTAGTTTCATGCCAAAGTTCCACAGGACAATTGGATTCTCAGCAGACAACAGTGTGACATGCTCCATCACATTCCCAAGTGTTGTCAAACTGACAGCTGTTACTGAGTTTCTTAAAAATACAAAAAGGTACTCCTGGACCTTATTGTGAGTTGTGTGGGCTACGCTTCTAATCCCTGTCTGAATCCCACATGAGAAGTTGCAGTTTCCAAGGCATGTCTCTTACTTCACATTGTGTCTGGGAGCTGTGGGAAGGATGCTCAGTTGGCATCTCTAAAGCCGCTCTTTAAAAGGAAGGCATTGCCCATTGACTGCACCCTCAGTTCTCTTCCCAGTTTCTCATGCCTGTAGTGGCCTTCTCCATTTCACATTCACATGCTCTTCTGTTTAGCTGCTTTTAAATGGACATAAGGGTTCTGGCTGCCTTTGTAAAACACATTCAGTGCTACAGATTGAATGATCTGTAGTTGTCGTCATGATCTAAGTAGTTATTTCACATTTGATCTCTTTTTTTAAAAATTTTTGTTTCTAGGATATGAATACAATTTCTGATTTTATCTTTATATCCCCCTTTTTATTGTAGAGGATCTCTTTTACTCTAATAAATCATTTCCCACCCTTGAAGAAATTGGAATGAATGAGGATGTTACTGCACCTGTGACTGTGAGTACACATTTAGGTGAGCGTACATCTGAAAAAAGCTGTGAACGTTTACTGCACCAGCCAACTTGAAGCAGCAAACTTTAAACCTATTCCATAAACTAAACCAAGTCAAGGGAGAAAGAGAGAAAGAGAGATACAACTTATTTTAAGGTGAAAAAGAATAACATTCTGCATGTGTGCACCTGTAAATGCATCTGCACATGGAACAGCTCAGAAGCAAACTTATAACTGTACAAGCTATGCTTACATTTCACTTGGGAAGAGAGATAAACTTTATTACCCTTTCAACAGTTGAACCTTAATTTATGCTGTGATTACTCATTTGAGTTAGTATCAGCACTGAGGCTTTAATTTTAAAGTGATTTAGAATGTTTTTCTGAAATGTTGTGGCTTCTGGTCTCATTTACAAAGTGTTCACAATATCTACATTGCAGGAAAAAAAGACAAAATATTTTCAGAAAGACAGGCTACTAAATCTGTCATTTCAACAACTGGAAATTCATAAAATTTAAGTTTCTTCTATAATCCTAATAATTATCCCTTGGACTATCTCTGTCCACTTTAGTATAGTGTCTCTGATACCATGCATCTTCTACCTCAAGCTTCCAGGTTGAAACTTTTTTTCTAGCTCCTTTTCCCAGACTTTTTCATCACACAAATAAGAGCTACATGAACTTTCTGTTCCCCGCACCATGTCCTCCCCCTTTCTCACTGTACCCAGGTCTCTTCCTCCTGCAGGTGTCCCTGAGAGCAGTTATCTCTCATGGACTTCTTTCCAGGACAGTTAGCTATGGTATTCTTACAACCAGGACCCTGGATGGGCCAAAGTCTGCATTCTTGAAGAGAACTAGCATACAGTTGGATTTTTCCTATTAACACTGGTTTTACTTGCTGAAAAATATATATATATTTCACTATTTAAAAAAATCTTTATTTTTCCTTTTATTGTGGAAATATTTTTGGTATGCATAAATTTTTGGTTTGAAAACTTACCATTATTCTTATAAAGGTACATTTGACAAAATAAAATTACAGGTGTTAGATTACATGGTTTAGTTAAAAAAAAAAAAAAGGCGTAGTCCAGTGCAACTGCCAGATTTAAGGATTCATTAACAAACACCTGAGCCAGTTTGTTGAGCCTCAGCAAGCTTGGAGGAACAAGTTCAGTGGGGGTTTGCATTAGAAAAAAATATCATCATGCTGTGGCTGCCATGGCAGTTTCATTTCTTCTTTGGAGAGAGATTATGCCTCATATGGAATTTCCTGCAGAAGTCAAAAAAAAAGTCAGGCAGTAATGTAAGTGAGAAAAGGTAAGAAAGTTCAAAGGGAAGTAGAGACAGGAATGAACACAGGCAAGAAGAAGTATGCAAATACCATGAAACCTGGGAATTTACATGGCCAAAGATAACTAAATGAACTAATAAGGTATTCTTTTCTTAGAAATGCTGCAGTTATGCTTGGGTTTTTTTCTTCCCCTTTAGATTCCTGAAGTGCTAATTAAATTTCTGCTTCTGATGCTGGAGATTCTGAGAAGAAATAAGTCTGAAATGAGGACAGGAAGAAAGAACAGAGATAAATACTCATTATGAAAGGCAAGATTTGAAAAAAGAAAAGTCAATAATTCTAGAGACATTTAAAAAATATGTGTTTGATGCAATTCTGTTAATACAGGTTTTTCTACATTGTTCCCCCTCTCCCTCTTTTTTAAAAAGTAGCATATTTGACATGATAAATACAATTTGGACATGTTTATAAAAACTCTTCTGTCATGGGGCTTTATTCCTCCTCAAAAATCTGTATGAGGTCTCAGGCTTAGAAGAAAGAATAGTGTTCAGTACTGGAATTATCTAAATCACTCTAGTTGGAGACCCAAAGAAAATACTGACATACTTACTGGACCACTACACAGGTTGAATTACTGGTTATATGGTATATAGCTACAGTGCTAGCCAGGGCTCCTAATGTCTATAGGGACCTCTGCACACCAGCCAGAACTTGGCAGCACCTAACCTTTCACAAAGGTGACAGTAAGGAAGAAATTTGGTTTCAGGCTGGGCGCTATTCACTTGAATACAAAGAAATGCAGCATGTCAGTCTTCAGCTGCTGTCCCATGCCCTAGTCCATTGCTGTTCCCCAGAGGTGCCCTCTCTCCCTGCTTCAAGCTGTCCAAAACAGTTTGTAAATTAAAATGAGAAAGCCTGAGTATTCGCTCTGCTTTCTCTGAACAAACAATGTATTCGGATATATGGTATTCATCTGTAGGTCATGGAAATCTTTCCAGTGCCTAAATTTCCTCCTTTAGCCCTTATAGCAGTCAAAGAATCATGTGTCTTCTTTATGTGAGACCTTATTGCTGCTCAGCTGGGTCTGTGGTCATAGATCTAATTCTGACATCCTAAACAGGCACAATCTCTCACCATGACCTATTTCCTGATAATCTCCGGGTGATAATGCAGTTGTTTTTGTTTCCAAGAGATGTGGTGGTTTATTTACTCCTTCCCATTTTGTGATGCATACTTGACCAAAGTCAATATCTTTAACTGGGAGATGACTGGATATTTGCCTCTTTTTTTGCCTGCAGAATTGTTTCTTTCTTGCTTAGTATATTCAGTGGAACATTTATTATACGGCATTACTTCCTCCACAAATACAGTGGCTTATGCATGTGTCTGCAAATTGTGTTTCCCTTTGATTTATTAACTAAGCACAAAAGTTCTGTCCTCTTATTGCTGTCTTTATGCATGCAAGTCTAGGTACATTTCAGCAATTCCAGCTACAGCTCATTTAGGTCTGTTTTCTTTTGAGCCCTGTTTGTTTCACCTTGTTACTTTCACAATAACTATTTTTAGGTTTCCAACATTCATTTTTACTGAGGTTTTTTATTCCTTATGTGTTTTTTATGTCCTGGTTGGTCTCCCAAGTGTAGTTTCTCAGCTGTGAGCATTTAGTTCATTCTTGAGTAATTACAGAAGACCTTAATGAAAGGAAGGAAAATATAAGCATATGGGTGGCATATGAGAGGCATATGAATGATGTCAGTTAGTAAAGTATGCCTGTAAGAGTGGTGGGAAACCCACGTGAACATCTTTATGTAGAAAACCACTTTCAGTTCTTATTTGGTGTTATGAACTCTTGGTCCTGTATCATAACAAAGTACAGGTCTAAAGAATTCTTTGAAATTAGTTGTGGGCCTACTTTTCTTATGGTTAATGATCTGCCAAAATGTAAGAGAAACGCATTGTTCTGTTCTTGTCTCAGAAAGATAGTTTCATAACTTTCTTTCCTAAATAGGCATATAAAGTGAATTCTTCTATTGGCTCTTAGATCCGTTGCTGTTACTTTTCAGTTCCCCAAACTTCCCACTTTTGCCTCTTGCAAAGAGAATAAAGCAACTAAAGAATCATAGAATCATAGAATAGTTAGGGTTGGAAAGGACCTTCAGATCATCTAGTTCCAGCCCCCCTGCCACAGGCAGGGACACCTCCCACTAAACCATGCCACCCAAGGCTATGTCCAATCAGGCCTTGAACACTGCCAGTGATGGAGCATTCACAACTTCCCTGGGCAACCCATTCCAGTGCCTCACCACCCTTGCACTGAAGAATTTCTTCCTCATATCCAATCTAAACTTCCCCTCTTTAAGTTTGAACCCATTACCCCTTGTCCTCTCACTACAGTCCCTCATGAAGAGTCCTTCCCCAGCATCCCTATAAACCCCCTTCAGATACTGGAAGGCTGCTATGAGGTCTGCATGCAGCCTTCTCTTCTCCAGGCTCAACAGCCCCAGCTTTCTCAGCCTATCTTCATACGGGAGGTGCTCCAGTCCCCTGATCATCCTCGTGGCCCTCCTCTGGACTTGATTCAACAGTTCCATGTCCCTTTTATGTTGAGGATACCAGAACTGGACACAATACTCCAAGTGAGGTCTCACAGGAGCAGAGTAGAGGGGCAGGATCACCTCCCTCAACCTTCTGGTCATGCTCCTTTTGATGGAGCCTAGGATACATTTGGCTTTCTGGGCTGCAAGCGCACACTGCCTGCTCATGTTCATTTTTTCATCAACCAAAACCCCCAAGTCTTTCTCTGCAGGGCTGCTCTGAATCACTTCTCTGCCTAACCTGTAGCTGTGCCTGGGATTGCTTTGACCCAGGTGGAGGACCTTGCACTTGGCATGGTTAAACTTCATCAGGTTGGCATCAGCCCACCTCACAAGCGTGTCAAAGTCCCTCTGGATGGCATTTCTTCCCTCCAACGCGTCAACCGAACCACACAGCTTGGTGTCATTAGCAAACTTGCTGAAGGCGCTCTCAATCCCACTGCCCATGTCACTGACAAAGATGTTGAACAAGACTGGTCCCAACACCGATCCCTGAGGGACACCACTCGTTACTGGTCTCCAGCTGGAAATAATGATATTCAGAGCCAGCCAAAGCCCAGAGTTGTTTTCCCATAGCTCCCTTGAAATGGCAGCAATGACACTACACTTAGAGATTATGTAGGTTTTATTTGTTAATGTCAATAAAGAATCCTTTGGAATAAGGGTATGGACAGGTATGATATATGAAGACAGAAAAAAACTTTTTGTGCCTTAGCAACATAGCCAGGTTCTGTATTCTAAGCCCAACTTACCCAACTAAAGTTCAGGGTGTTCATGCCAGGCATTGATTCAGGCTTGTCTTTCTCATGAAGAGAATACCAGGGAAATATCATTTAATATGCATGAGACTTGCTTCTCCTGTGCACCCACAGCCACTGCAAACTTCGGTGCCTGAGGAAAGTTAGGGAATCAAAAAATTAATGAACCTTTAGCCAATGTTTTTGTGTATGTATATATGTATGTGTATTTTGTATATGGGATTTTTTTGTATATACCTATAGAAAGCAGAAACATGTTGGCTTGCAAACATGGAGTTTCAGATACCTGAGCACACAACTTATCAGCTCAGTTGTTGGTTTGAATCTGCATCTTGCTATTCACACATAAATCTTTTTTAGAAGAATATTTCTTATGTATTTGTCTGTAGCTTCCACTGTCTGTTACACATTTTTCAAATATTATACCTTTTTCCCTAAAGAACATCCAATATAAAGGATAAAAATATCTCCAAGTAGAGCTTGATGGCTGCCAATAGCCCTGTCTTTGAGAGGCAGAATGACTTGGGTGCTACATTAGAGAGTGCAGAGAGCACCAAACTTGCTGTATGTAAATAGAACCATTTCAGTGTTTGCTTCTCAGCTTCCTGGTAAATAGAAATACAGTGTGTTGTTTTTGTCACCTGAATGTGTGTGTGAAGTTGGTAACATTTGGGATTAATAAAAAAATACTTTCCACAGCTTTCTAGTGGTGAACCAGACTGCTAATTGTGCCTAGAGGTTTTTTATACATTGTAGCAGGCAAAGAGAAAACTGGAATGATCAGAGAAAGAAGCTCCTAGAAAAGGATTTCTACAGGTGATTAACCTAATGAGTACTGGGGTTTTCATACAGTCAGCTTCTTCTGGTGTTAGTACTTGAGACTTATGAGTCTGATTCTTACAGTTCTGCTCCTGGCTCTCATATATGCGTTTTTATTTTTTTAGCATTAGTAACATTAGGCAGCTCTTCTTTTTTTAACCTGGCTTACTTCTTTTCAAAATGATGGTAGTATTTACTTACCTTACACAGTTACTATGATCCTTAATTAAGCATCCCTTGAGCAAGCTGGAGAAGGTTGGACAAAAGCCTCTGTCAATATAACAGCAATTTTCTGGGACTGAACAGTGTCGAGAATTGTAGGGTAGTTCATATCCTCTTACTTGCTGCTTGTCTGACAAAGGGATGAGATATTAGATTGGTAGATTAGGAGGTAGCTAGTAAAACTGGACAATTTTCAGACTTTTTGGTTTTGTTAATAAATAAGGACTTGGCCACATTCATTTGGAGAGGTGGAGATGTCGAAACTACACGTGCATATAGTTCTAGCCAAAAGATTCAAGCATCATCAAAAAAGTTAAGAGTCCATAAAAAAATCGTAAGAGCACTTCCCATAGTCCTTTTCACAACTGAACTATTTTCTGTTGTAAAGGCTAACCTGTTTTATTTCAACATATGCTTTGGCTTTGCAGTTTGAAACTACATATTTCATTCTAACATTAACATTGTATGCCATGAACATGGGTCAAAATTATCAGTTAATTGTCTGTATGGGCTGTAAATGAATGTCTCATACCTTTGTGAATTTAGAGCATGAAAGAGGTTTCACCCTAAGGTTTATATATCCTTTCCAGCAGGTGGAAATGAAAATAACTT
This sequence comes from Ara ararauna, assembly GCA_028858755.1. Taxonomy (NCBI): domain Eukaryota; kingdom Metazoa; phylum Chordata; class Aves; order Psittaciformes; family Psittacidae; genus Ara; species Ara ararauna. The sequence goes on from CM054379.1 coordinate 105,355,248, forward strand.
CACAAGGGGTTAAGTGTTTGTTAGCACCCTAGATGAACAAAGATAATCAGTATCTGGAAGAAAGCTAAAGCAGTGGCTATGTGACCATGTTAATCTGCAACTGAAAAAGCAGAGACTCAGCCTCAACCCCATCACCAGTGCTGGATACGATTGTCACCTTTTCTCATGTGCCTCAGACAGCATTGTACAGCCTGTTGGTAATCAGAGAGGAGAACAGCTCCACTGACCTCTGTTTTTCATCTACAGGTTTGACTTTCACCTAAATCCATTACTTAGTCTGATTGTTCATCTGGCTGGATGAAAGAGGGAAGTTGGATCCGGTGGGCAGCAGTCACATCCTCCTTTTCAACACAAGTCTGGACTAGTGGTCATCTAAAGGGTTGAACCATCATATAAGATGCTTCCTGATTAAGTTTTGCATTAGAGACATTTGGGGACAAACCTGGAAGTTTCATCTGAGTGGAAGCCCACAGTCAATTTAGAATACAAAATGAAGCATGCGTCTGCCAATTTCATATGTGCTTTTTTTTCCTTGCAGTTAGGGTGCCTTTAAAGTGACTTGTGAAGAGCAAGATGTTCTCCCCTTTGGGGATGGTGACTCATAAATAACATGCTATTCCCTTACAAGCTCTGCAAGAAAACTCAGGATCTGGTAAGATGGGGTTTCTGCATAGAGAACACTCCTTAATGCTTAGCATTGACCACTGGTCCTGATGGCATATAACACAGCAGTGGAAAAAATATATGAATGTTGAGGATCTCAAACAAATATGTAACCTATATTAAAAAATAGGATCATTGATTAATACATAGTTATAATAATATATTTACATATAATAGATTTATAATGTTGTTCAACAGTTAATTTTCTTTTAAAAACAAATATATGGCTTTTCAAGTGGGCTGGAGAATATGAAAATGGCACATTTTAGCTGAATGTAGTGTTTCAGGTTGAAACCAAAATGAAGTATTTCAGAAATAAGCAGTGCCATGTCAGTCATTCCAGCTCAACTGCTGAGGTATATGATCTTAAGGAAAATAATCAAAATGATAAGAACCTTGAGTAATCATCTGAGGTTTCTTTCCCTTTCTGCTCAGGGTAGACTAGAAGTCTTTTCACAGCCTTGCAAAGTCACACTGATACTGGAGAAAAAAATAAAAAGACCCACTTTGTTTCTTGGAAAATTGTAAATGTGAGGATTTAGTGTTATTTAGGATCAGTAGCAAAGCAAGGGGACAAAGCAATTGAATGCTTTGCTTGAAAACAGAGATTAAAATTCATATGTCCTTTATCTTGAGCCTTGCAAAGCTTATTGAGTTACTGAGGTATATTTTGTTAGCTGTAGATCTCTTGATCCGACTGTAAAAGAAGAATTTGTCTTAGAGTGAGAGGCAGATATAGAAAGGGGAAAGAAAAAATAAAAGCAATATGTTGTTAAGTAAACGATTCCATAAGATTTAATGGAGATGTCAGGATTAATCAAGAGAAGACAGAGAATATGGAGAAAATTTGAGTCTAGTAGGTAGGTAATGAAATATTACAAAGCATCTCTTACTGAAGTAAAACACCTTCACTTTTCTGAAAAAGAGAGACTGGGTTCCAAATGCTGAGAGAGCTGAACATTCCTCTATCTAATTTAGGGGTCAGCAAGTAAGAAGAATAACTGTATTATGAAAAATCAGTTGGAGCTGTAAAAACTGAATGATTGGAAATGTTTGTAATTTAAAATTAACTTTTCAAAAGACCTCAAGCTTAACTAAGCCTTTATTTTCACACTGTTTTTGATAGGAGAACAGCATTTTGAAGGAGGCACGCATAAGGTGTCTTTAGCAGCTGTGGGCTATCACGTGTTCTTTGCACACGGTCTGCGCTCCATGGTAGGGGTTGTATGCAGAACCATTGTGCCTTAGAGAAGTGATTATGTCTTTTACAGCAAATTGCTCTTACTGGGGTTTCTAGTTACGCTGGGGGTGAAATAGATGATGCTTAGCGTCATTTCAAGGATGCAAAATATTTTCTTCTCTCCCTCAATATAGGTAGATGCCCTATGCGCAGAGTAAACCAAACTCTCCTCCTAGAGAAGGCTGCATGGAAACCTCATAGCAGCCTTCCAGTATCTGAAGGGGGCCTATAGGGATGCTGGGGAGGGACTCTTCATGAGGGACTGTAGTGAGAGGACAAGGGATAATGGGTTCAAACTTAAAGAGGGGAAGTTTAGATTGGATATGAGGAAGAAATTCTTTAGTGTAAGGGTGGTGAGGTACTGGAATGGGTTACCCAGGGAAGTTGTGAATGCTCCATCACTGGCAGTGTTCAAGGCCAGGTTGGACATAGCCTAGGGTGGCATGGTTTAGTGGGAGGTGTCCCTGCCTGTGGCAGGGGGGCTGGAACTAGATGATCTGAAGGTCCTTTCCAACCCTAACTATTCTATGATTCTATGATTCTATGATTCTACCTGCTTATCACCCCCACCCCACTACCACCTACCTAGATCCTGAGGTGGTGTTTCTTACACAATCCCACTGCTTTTCCGAATACCAGGCAGCAATTCAGATCACCTTTATGTAGCCACAGTGTGCTAAAGGCAAAAAAAGCAGGATGCCCTCCTCATTCCTTCTTATTTCCTGAACAATGACATAAGAGTATACCAGATAGACAGGCTTGATTACTCTTTCCTGCTGCAGGATCGCTGAGAGACCTCAGCCCACACCCAATTCTGCACGCTGTGGTCCTTGTGTGCCCAGCCCGCGATATGCACAAGCTGGTTGATCTGAGGTGCTGAGTTCGTAATCATCTCGATGGGAATCAAGAGCGCTCGGGCTGCTACATGAGCAGATGAATAGTTGTTTGTAGCCACTACAATGCAGTACAGTTCCTTTGTTTTGCTTTTGTGGTTGCGATTTCCTGAAGAGAAAGGTTGAGAGCCTTATTGAGTCAACAGAATAAACTGGAAACATGTAGGCTTAACCTGAGTACTAGTAACACATGAAATAATACAGACCCCTGCAAGTTCTGATCAAACTGCTGGAAAACCGATAGTAACACAAAAGCTGATCTCAAACCCGAACCACAGGGCCTATTGGGGTGGGTTTGTGTGGATAGAAACAATATCCTGTTAAATGGACAATACCAGGTTAAAAAAAAAAAATATAAAATCCTTGATATAGTCTTTGATCTGTTTTATTCAAGGACATGTTCTTATTACAAGAATAATTTGAACAGACTAAGATAAGAGTTATGCTTTTTTTAAGGAGTCAAGAAAAATTACTGTCCACAGCTCATGTTTTTCTGATATTTAGATCTCATTGTGCCCATGTATACCATGTGCTCTGATACTTACAGATCCTGCAAAGTTGCAGAGCATGAGTCTGTGTGTTCCAGTCACTGTATAGATGAGGTTTCATATCAGTCTGGACTTAGTTTGACTGTGTGTGTCTTGTTGTTTTTTGGTTGGTTGGCTTTGTGGGGTTTTGTTTGTTTATTTTATTGATATATTTGTTCCTTTGTGTCATCCATAAGTGGTCATCATTTTGTGGTATTATTGGTTAATATCAAATGTGAAAGCATATTTTAATTTCTTGATGGGAGAAATATAATTGCTATATATGATTTTGCTTTCACCAAATGGTGCCAAACCACTGGTAGTAGGAAGAGTTAAGTGGAAATCAAACTAACTGTTGCAGGACAACAGTGCTTTAAGGCATTATTTATTATAGTTGGAATAATTGGTATCTTCATACGGTCATGATGCACAATGTGAAAGACCGTTTGAGAGGAGCTAACTGAAAAATTTTCGTTCTGCCTTCAGACTGTGCTGGTATTGCCAGAATTGTTTGCATTTGCCTGCCACCTAACTGAATTTATCAAGTTCAGGTAAAAAGTCATGCAATTGATGTTGCTGTGTTGTGGCTGCACAATATTTGACTTGCCTAAAACTCTACTGTCTGTATGCACTGAAAGTGAATAAACTGGGCAATCTGTAGATATAGAGGATCTATGGGATTTAATGATTTGATGCTGTGTTCCCTTTCTTTGCCCATTTGATATATACTGGGTTACTTATCAGGGGGTGTCTTATCTCTTGTAGTAGCTACTAATAATTAGTCTTCCCCTGGCTGAGATCACTAACCTTAGAAATGGAGCAATGCAATTGACTGAGCAGGGGAAAAAATTAATTTGCTCACAGCTGTTTTTGGTTGTGATAGCCACAGACCAGGTGGAGATGTTCCAGTGCAATTACAAGGTCATTTGCTTCAGGCCCTATAGCTTGCTGAGTTTTTCAAATGTCAAAGACAAGTGGAGAATAAAGCTATATTAGTCTCAGAAGGCATGAAGTTACTGCGATTGTTAGCATTGCTGCTGTTTGACGCTGCTAGTAATACAGATAAATATGTATGTTTGTGACTTATGCTATGTAGTTTCACCACAAACAATCTGCATATCTTACAGTATTCCACTCTTAGGAATTTCTGCATGACTGTGGAAGTTTAAATTACCTCTTTATAGATAAATGGTGCTCTGAAGACATATACCAGGGGATACTGTTACTGCAATGCCAAACATGAGTGCTTCTCCATGATGAGAACTTCTCCATGCAACAGACCTGTGGGACTCCTTGTCGCAGAAGGATGCTGCAGGTAAGAGGAATTTATATGGGCTCAGTGAAAGATAGGAGAGGAGGCTGGTGAAGATATTAATTGGAGGTTGCTAAATAAACAAATCACAAAATGCCCAAGAAATCTATAGACAAGTATTAGAGTAGAAAGTATCATACTTGATTTATCCTGGTCACTTTTCCTAGGTTTACACTAGTGGCCACTGTTGAAGACAGAGGGCTGGGCTAAATGTGCTCTGAAACATTCAATGTCCATCAGGACAATCTATACCAATATTATATCACACTTTGTTTAGAGGAGGGATTTTCCTTTTTTTTCTGCTATTCTTATCAACATGCCACTGTTTTGGGCTTTATCCATCTATGCCGTGTCTTGTCTTCATTCTTTTTGCCCTTTATTTTATGACTTCTCTAAGTTGATGTTGCTACTTCATAAATTGTACACCAAATACCAGCATTTTCCCCACAGTTGTGACTTCTGAATTTTGTCTTGAATATGTTAATAACTCGGAGAGCTTATTTTTATATATAAAAATACTTTTTTAAATTATTTTGAGAAAAAATATAGTAAGTTATTCTGTATTAATATACATTTGATAAGTTTTGGCACTTGCAAATCGCTGATCTTCATTCATAATGCAAATGCACTGCTAGAGCTGCAATGGATAGAAAGTAATATTCTAGACAATGTTTGTACAGAATTGTAAGTTTAAGTATTCTACATGTTAAGATTGAGGCCCACCAACAAGTTACAAGAAGGTTAAGATCGGTATAATCAATAGTCCCAAGAGTCAGGTACTGGATCAACCCACCAAAGTTACTGGACTGGCTTGATGCTGTAGGAATATAGAGTCTATCAGTTTTATTTATCAGGACAAACATTTTTACTGAATGTGACTATTTTATATCAAAGGAATTCTCAGCATGGGTGAGAGGGCAGAACGATGTCTCTGGCCTGGCCTGGAATGTGCAGCAATAACACTGGTGAATATTTGGATCATGCAAGTAATCACACTGATGTTAGTAGCTCTTCAAAATGAATGAGGTTGTACAGATGAGTTCTTAGACTCATATCAGCCTCCCAGTGTGCTGCTCACATCCTCTATACTGAAAACTTCACCTTTCCATGCGGCCTGCTGGGTCCATCAAAGTAGTTGAGTTGAAGAAAATACAGCTGAAGCCAAAGGTTTAGAAAACAGAAGACTGAGAAGAAAAGCATTTGAAGACATGTGAAAAGGCTAATTCTACCTCCTGAAAAGTTCATGCTAACTGTAAGTACCATTTCTTATTAAAGTTTTGAGGCCTAAAGTCCACTTTGCAATGTATTGTTATGCATATTCTGAGAAAACAATCAGGCTGTGGCTGTACAGCACCTCTCCTGTCATCTCCAGATTGAGTCTTCACACTCATACACACATTCACATCTGCCATCTTTGGTATTCACACATGCACAACAATTTTGCTGTCTACACTGTCTTTTTTAAATAAAAGCTTGTTTCTGAGCCATGTGTTTGCGTGAAGAGGCTCCTTAAAGATATCCTGGGTGGAGTGTATGTTCCAGCACCTGGGAGCAGTATAGGGAAAAGGGAAGAGTACAGCTGGGACACTGGAAAAGAAGGATTTATGGTAGTTTGAATTGTTGAATATAAATGTGTCTACAACATTTTTATTTCTTATATATGTAATTTATACATAAAATAATTCATTCAGTTTTCTAGTTACACAGAAAAAAGAAAAGGACAAAAGGTATACATGAGGTGGCAGAAGAGAGAGGGGAATCAAAATTAATTAAAATAACATATTACAGATGTGGTTGAGCTCTGTAAACCACTTTGTATTTAGGTTGCCGTTGGAAGGCAGAAATCATTGCCCAGAGCCAATAAATAGTAGGTAGTGAAGATCACATCTGCTTTACGTTCTAATTAATATTTCAAACAAGCAACTGAGATGCATGTTCTCTGTAACTGACTGTGGTGTTTCCAGAGCTCTCTGTTGAGGTGAAAGGATCTTAACAGAATTCATCTGAGTTATGCCATCACCAGGCGGTCTTATCAGTCAGTCAGTCACTGGTGTTATCAAATATGCATGCGGAAGCACCATATTAAGGCCCTAATTTTAATAGTGCTTAAGAAGGTATTACTGATTACACGAGACAGTCCTTGTCCCAAAGAATTTGCAGTTTGAATGCAGTCAGAATGAAAGATGAGAGAGTAAATGATCACAAGAAATTAAAATGAGCTTAGGCAACATTTTTTCATGCCAGTCAGATATGAATGGAATCCAGAATTTTAAATTCATAGTCCTATGCCTTAGGTATAAGAGAATACAACACATCTGTTTGCAGCGCTTGCTCATGATACTGTTACTCTTCTGAAAGTATTTTCAGAAGCAGTAATGACTTGAAAGATAACAGAGAAAACCTCAAGTATGTTCCCTCGCTGCCCCTGAGGAGCTTCAGAATTACATCCACCCATCATGTCCATTCATAAGCTCTTTTTCTCAGTGCTGATTTTTATTCTTGCCTGGGAAGGTCTAGATTGGAACAGGGAGATTTACCTGGATTATGCAGTAATAGAGATAGATAGTAAGGCTCATCCTTCATAGGAAAGGGCAGTATTAAACAGCATGTGTTAAAGATAAACATTTTAAAATCAACAGGGTAAGATAATTTCTGCAAGAGTAGTAAATAAGCTATTGAGTTTTGTAAACAGCTTATGTTAATATCTAATATCTCTTGAAAGAGAAAAAATCTAAATTGTTGGAAGGCTGCCGTTTATATTATTTATGTGTTAAAAGAGATAGACCAATGAACAGTAGAGCAGTTAGGTTGATTCATTGATGGATAAAATAATGAAACAATCAATTTGGGACTTTATTAATGAAACATTAGAAAGTAAAAATATAAATAATATTAGGAAATTTAGTTTTGTAGAAAGCAAACCTTGTCAAACAAAGCTTTAATCTTTTTTTTTTTTTTTGAAAGATTATAAACCTTGTTAATGAAAAACAATTTTGTCAGTAAAATGGATTTGTTGGATTTCGCTAGGGAATTTGATTTAGTACCACATGACATCTTGAGAGGAAAAAACCCCCAAACCTAAAGATGATATAGAATGAACAGGATTTAAGTGGATTAAAACTCTTTCACTAGCAGAGCTAAAAATACAGCAGTTAATAGAGATTATCAGCAAAGTCTTTAGTAACAAGATGATATTTAGGTGCAACTTTGCTCCATTTTGTTTCTTTTGGTATAGCTTCTTGGTAAAATACACTAGTGGCATAGAGCCTTCAGAATAACAAAATTCTGAGACTGCTCTTAAATTTCATATCTGCTTTGCATCTCTCTAATATGATTCAGAAGGCGGAATTCAGTTCATTTAAAACAAACAAAAAATAAATTAAAAAAGGTGCCCTTTTAAGTATCCTGAGGAACTGGACTCAGCTGCCCTGGGACTGGTAGATACGACAGTAAGGGAAAAAAACAATGAAAAAAGGAGGAAGAGGACAATTAAAAGCAAGGGGCTTCCTCCTAAATCTATTGTTCCTATCCAGAACTGCTTTGTTGTCCTGCAGGGGGCTGATGAGGAACCACACTCCCACCAGGAAACACGCACCCACCAGGCTGATGCACTGGTAAAGATGATCACTACTGGTGCTGCCAGGAAAAAGCGGCAGGCTGTAGTAGTAGGGGACTCTACTCTGAAAGGAACAGAGGCACCCATCTGTCAACCTGACCTAGACTCAAGAGGGGTGTGCTGCCTACCAGGGGCTCGGATCAGGGTTGTTGCAGAGAAGCTGCCTGCTCTAGTCGGTTCCACTGACTATTGCCCACTTCTAGTGATCCATGTGGGTGCTACTGATATAGATAGCAGTAGCCAGGAGAACATAAAGAAGGACGACAGAGCTCTGGGAGAGGTGGTTAGGGGCTCTGGAGCTCAGATTGTCTTTTCGTCAATTCTCCAGGATACAGGGCAGGACCTTAAAAAGTCTAGGAGGATTGGTCAGGTTAATAAATGGTTAGAAGGGTGGTGCAATAGTCAGGGGTTTGGGTACCTTGAACATGGGACTCAATTTAGGAGGCCAGGTCTCCTGGGGGCTGCTGGAGCTGGTCTGACAAAGAAAGGGAAGAGTGGATTTGGGAGGAGGCTTGTAAGGGATGCTTTCAACTCGATGTGTTGGGGGAGGGGGGCGTCATGCCATCCCAACACACCCAGTCACTGGCCAGCACCGATAATAAATGTTCAGAGCAATGTAGAGATATTGCAGCTACTCCAGCCAATGAGCCAGCTTCAACTGGAGCTTGGCTCAGATTCCTCTATACAAATGCCTGTAGCATGGGGAACAAACAAGAGGAATTAGAGATGTGTGCACGTCTGTGGGCGTATGCTATCATAGGCATCACAGAAACATGGTGGGTGGCTGCTATGACTGGTGTGTTGGAATGGAAGGTTACAGGCTCTTTAGGAAAGACAGGCCTGGTAGGCGGGGAGGGGGAGTTGCTATTTATGTTAAGGATAGGCTGGAGAGTATGGAACTGTGCCTGGGGACAGGTGAGCAGTCAACAGAGAGTTTGTGGGTCAGGCTTAAAGGGAGAACAGTGATGGGAGACATTACTGTGGGGATCTGTTACAGACTGCCTGACCAAGAGGACTCGATGGATGAACCACTCTATAGACAGACAGGAACAGCCTCACACACACAGGCCCTTGTTCTCATGGGGGACTTCAACCACCCTGATATGTGTTGGAGGGATGGTACGGTCCGGCACAAGCAATCCAGGAAGTTCCTTGATGGTGTGGAAGACAACTGCCTTCTGCAAGTAATAGAAGAGCTGACAAGGAGAGGTGCCATGCTTGACCTCGTCCTCACCCACAGGGAAGGGCTGGTTGGAAATGTGACGCTCCAGAGCAGTCTTTGCTGCAGCGATCATGAGATGGTCGAATTCGAGATCCTTAGAACAGTGAGAAGAGCATGCAGCAAGCTCACTGCCCTGGACTTCAAGAGAGCAGACTTTGGCCTCTTCAGGAACCTGCTTAGTAAGATTCCATGGGATATAGCCCTAGAGGGCAGGGGGGCCCAAGACTCTTGGTTGATATTCAAGGATCACCTGCTGCAAGCTCAGGAGCGATACATCCCTACTAGAAGAAAGTGCAGCAGGAGGGCCAGGAGACCTCCTTGGATGGATAAGGAGCTGCTGAGGAAAATTCAAAGGAAAAAGGGACTTACAAAAGGTGGAAGCAAGGGCAGACGGCCAGGAAAGAATACAGGGATGTTGTCTGGGAAGCTAGGGATCAAGTTAAGAAAGCTAAGGCCCACTTAGAATTAAACCTGGCTAGGGATGTTAAGGATAGCGGGAAAGGATTCTATAGGTGCGTAGCAAATAAAAGACTGGCTAGGGACAATGTGGGCCCTCTCCAGAATCTATCGGGAGAAGTGGCTCCCCTGGATTTGGAAAAGGCTGAGGTTCTTAACAACTTCTTTGCCTCAGTCTTCACCGGAAAATGCTCTGACCATACCACCCAAGTCTTGGAAGGCAGAAGCAGGGACAGTGAGAATGAAGATCCTGGGCCCACTGTAGGAGAGGATCTGGTTCGAGAACATCTTAGGAACCTGAACGTATACAAGTCCGTGGGACCTGATGAAATCCATCCGTGGGTCCTGAAGGAGCTGGCAAATGAAGTTGCTAAACCACTGTCCATCATATTGGAAAAATCCTGGCAGTCAAGTGAAGTTCCCGACGACTGGAAAAAGGGAAATATAACCCCCTTTTTCAAGAAAGGGAAAATGGATGAGCAGAGGAACTACAGGCCAGTCAGTCTCACCTCCATGCCTGGCAAAATCTTGGAGTGGATTCTCCTAGAAGGCATGCTGAGGCACATGAAACAAAACAAGGTGCTTGGTGACAGCCAGCATGGCTTCAGTAAAGGGGAAATCCTGGCTGACTAATTTGGTGGCCTTTTATGATGGGGCTACGCAACTGATGGACAGGGGTAGAGCAGTTGATGTCATGTACCTGGACTTGTGCAAAGCGTTTGACACTGTCTCAAATGACATCCTTGTCTCTAAGTTGGAGAGACATCAATTTGATAGGTAGAACCCCTCGGTGGATAAAGAACTGGCTGGATGGCCACATGCCAAGAGTTGTGCTCAGTGGCTCAATATCCAGCTGGAGACCAGGAACGAGTGGTGTCCCTCAGGGATCGGTGTTGGGACTGGTCTTGTTCAACATCTTTGTTGGTGACATGGACAGTGGGATTGAGTGCGCCTTCAGCAAGTCTGCTGATGACACCAAGCTGTGTGGTTCGGTTGATACATTAGAGGGAAGGAATGCCATCCAGAGGGACCTTGACACGCTTGTGAGGTGGGCTGATGCCAACCTGATGAAGTTTAACCATGCCAAGTGCGAAGTCCTCCACCTGCGTCAGAGCAATCCCAGGCACAGCTACAGGTTGGGCAGAGAAGAGATTCAGAGCAGTCCTGCAGAGAAGGACTTGGGGGTGCTGGTTGATGAGAAAATGAACGTGAGCAGGCAATGTGCGCTTGCAGCCCAGAAAGCCCACTGTATCCTGCGCTCCATCAAAAGGAGCATGACCAGAAGGCTGAGGGAGGTGATCCTGCCCCTCTACTCTGCTCTTGTGAGACCTCACTTGGAATATTGTGTGCAGTTCTGGTGTCCTCAACATAAAAGGGACATGGAACTGTTGGAACAAGTGCAGAGGAGGGCCACGAGTATGAAGAGGTGACTGGAGCATCTCCCGTATGAAGAGAGGATGAGAAAGTTGGGGCTCTTGAGCCTGGAGAAGAGATGGCTGTGTGGAGACCTCATAGCAACCTTCCAGTGTCTGAAGGGGGTCTATAGGGATGCTGGGGAGGTACTCTTCATGAGGGACTGTAGTGAGAGGACAAGGGGTAATGGGTTCAAACTTAAAGAGGGGAAGTTTAGATTGGATATGAGGAAGAAGTTCTTTCCTGTAAGGGTGGTGAGGCACTGGAATGGGTTGCCCAGGGAAGTTGTGAATGCTCCATCGCTGTCGGTGTTCAAGGCTGGATTGGACATAGCCTTGGGTGGCATGGTTTGGTGGGAGGTGTCCCTGCCCCTGGCAGTGGGGTTGGAACTAGATGATCTTAAGGTCCTTTCCAACCCTAACTATTTTATGATTCTATGACATACAAGAAACCCCAAAATTTGAAAAGAACAGCTGGGGCCATGTGGGATGTCTCCTATCAGTCAGAAAAGAACTATGCACTCATATTTAGGCAAGCAAATCCTACCACAACTTATGCCTATGTGGTGGAGGTTTCTCTCCCAGCCATGACTCCTACTTACAGCTTCTGATACAGTACTTACAGTCTAACAGGGGGAGGTCACTAGCACCTAGGGGTGCCTGAGCTGGACTTCTGAAATTTTCAGTAAGCCCTGTGTTAAGTAAGTTTAGTGATTGCTAGAAAGATAATACCCAGTGCTTGCCAGCCCCTTTGAAATCACTTTTAGCTACATAAATTTTAAATTTAAAGAAAAAAAAAAAGACTGAAAAATCTCTTGCTCTGCGAACTTCAAACTCTTTATTCAGTTTACCAACGAAAAGATTGAAACATTACCGAATTATTTTGTTGAGGTCCCTAGACATGGAAAGCTATGAGAATGAGGTTTGCAGTCTTGCAGGCAGAGATATAAAGAAATGTAATTTGCTGGAAGTTAGGCAAATTCAAACTTGAAGTAAAATACAATTTTGAACACTAAGGTTAATTAAACAGTGGAAGAATCTCCATGGAGAAGGTGATAGATTTGCCGTTGTCTAGAGTCTTCCAGGCAAAACTTCAGTTTTGGACACCCGTTAGTCCAGTTTCTAGAAAAAAAAAATGATGAGTGCTTCTGTGTGAAAATTTTCAAACTAGGTGCTTGTAGTGGTCCTTTCTGACAATGCAGCACACAAATTTATAAACAAATGGAAATGGGCTCTAATCTTCCAAGGGAACCTATGCTATTGGAAAATTTGCCCTATCTGAGAATTGAGAAATACTGGAACCACAACAAAATCGTTCCACAGAGGAATGTGTGACTTTTCTCTCAGCACACATGTTTTGAGATTGCCTCTGTAGATGTCAACATGGCATACAACTTTTCCTCTTGATAAGCATATATTTGTAGAGAAGTAGAGACCAGGTCATTTGAATAACAATCTAAAGCAATGAACACTTTTGCCTCTTTATTTAATTGCACACTGAAGTATCAGCTTTTATTGACTTCTGTTTTCTTTGTATGTTCTTATTGCTGTCAACATCACTGTACAGCAAATACATTTTCGCCTCTTGGACAACTACTCTCCTATAATCATCTTAATTCCCAGGCATTCCTGCTGATTCTAGAAGTACAAAATAATAGCTGAATATTTCAGTGGTCCTTCATTCTTGAATAGCGAAGTCAGAGGAAATGTGCTTTGCCCAAGCAATCGTGCTGATGTGAAGAATATCCACACTGTAATGATACAGCTGTAAGGTCTGAGGGAAGGGACATCGGCTGTAAAGAAGAGTATTAGGGAGAAACCCCAGACGGATGTCCCTGAGTAACAGTATGTATGACTTACTAGGAAAAACGCAGAAGGAGATAATGATAGACATACTAAAGACTTGAGGATACAAAAAGAGGAAAGAAGAATTTCTGTCTCGGACCACAATTCTTATTTACCCTTTTATTTTTTTCAATTGATTCGTTCTTGCTTCTTGTCCAGTAAGAAGACAAGAGAGGTGCAAGCTGCACACTCCTGTGTGTAGAAAATTAACTCTATCCCAGCCAAAATCAGGACACAAGCCTGTATTTAGATTTGAATTTCAGATCCAGCTTGCATTTCAAGTTCTTTCCAGTGGTATGGACATTCAGCTGTGATGGTACAGTTCATTGCATTGTATCATGGGGATGACTTATGACTAGCTCTAAATTTGGATTTCATATTCTGCAGAAAATATGAACCACTTCTGATTTTGCATTTTAAGTATCTTCCTTCTCACCACATGTATTTGATTGAAAACTGTGTTGTATGAATATATGTATATAATTTCTTTTAATTTCTTGAAAAAAATTGATAATAGAGGGCTGGAGAACCTGCTAGGTAGGCAATGGACAGTAAAATAAAGATTAAAAGATAAAGAGTAGGTCTGGGAATTATATTGTTTAGTTTCAATCTAAGAACAGATTGATTCGATTTAAGAGAAATGATTCTTCATTATGTTCACTGTTTTTCTTTTAGATCCTTTGTCAGGATTTGTTAGCTCTATACTGGTCTGGTGATTCTCATGCTCTAAAAGAGTGCTTTACTAAAAGAGGCTTCTTTTTCACAACCTTTCTCTGTTTGATGTTAAACAGCTGTCCATCTCGAGTACTTTTATTTGCAACAGCAATTGCCATTGAATCCTTGCTAGCTGTGTTTAAGCAAAGATTTTACACTTCTTTATACTGTGTGTCCTATGTCTTAGTTTCCATCCTTTTTCCCATCAAAAACTCTACCAGCCCTGTGGCACCTCACTTGGAAAACTAATATTAGGAAAGCTTTAACATCACTGAGGCTGCCCGATGGAAACAGAGAGGAGAGAACAGCCTGAAACTGGTTCTCACACAGAGCAATATCAGGGTTTGTATTTCTTAGCTCATGAAATCATAGCCCATAGACCTCAGGCAAACTGCCCCAATATTCCCAGCTTCCTGTGGCAGTGAATATTAAGAGAGGAAATAATATAAAAAATTTTAGCATTGCAAGGCACCCTGATTTCTTATGATGAATGCCTCTTTACGTGAATAAACAGGTAAACGCAAATAGTAGATGTGTATGGGATGAATGGATGGATGGATGGGTAGATAGCTACAGGAATTATATGTATCCATGCATGAATTGATAGTTGGATGTATAATGTTGCATGTACTGAGAAACAGTGATGACTACAAAACTATCTCAGGAAAAACTGGGAAGATTCTCATTCAGTGATTTGAAGTTCTGCCCTTTCTGTCAGCTTAATGAAAACAAAAAGCAAAAAGAAAATGTGTCAATTAAAGACCACAGCAGGTTTAAAAGAAATATGCTGAATTCAGTAAAAGCAGATGACATACCTCCCCATGTGGAGGAGGGTTTTGGCGTGAATCCTGCAAACCATGGGTAAAGAGTAATTGCCAGCAGACTTTGCACCTCCACAGAAAGATAAAATAAAATGTAGTTTAAGCATTTAAAAATACATTACCCTTCTAATGTTTTACACTCTAAGAGGGTGCTGACAGGTATGGAACATCACAGAAAAATGTCCTACCAGTACGATCAGTGATAAGTGGCTGTGCTTTTTGTTTGCATTTACTTCATTCTGCTCTTTCTTTTCTTTGCAAAAGACTAAATTGATTACCAATTTTGTTCAAGTAAGTTCCATCTTTTCCTACAAAGTCAAGATAGCATTTCACGCCATGATTTTAAAGCAAATTTTTGCTGCAAGTGTGGAGTCATCACTCTTTTTTGTTAAGGCTTTCAATTTTTATTTTAATGACATATGTCTCATTATTTCAGAAGTGAAGAAAAATCAGTCCTAATTTTAGCGAAGCATGCTGGGCCCACAGATGAAAAATATGAGCTTTGGCCAGACTTGTGAATTGTCCTGAAAACTTGCTAACTTACATATTCTCTGTCACATTCAAATTTTAGAGTACAACTTCAGTCTTCTCTGCCGAGTTACATGCTTAAAAACATTTAAATTGGTTCCTCTTTAATAAGCATCATTATTTCTACTATATGTCTAGAAATCTGATTTCTTTTGAAAATAATAGCGTAACTTTAAGTGTTTTCTGTAAATTCAATCCTAGTAAAGGTTTCACAGAATCCCGAAGTGTTTGAGGTTGAAAGGAACATCTGGAGGTCATTTGCCTAACCACCCTGCTCAAGCAGGGTGACCTAGAGCAGATTGCCTAGGTCTGTGTCCAGACAGCATTTGAATATCTCCAAGGATGGAGACTTTACCACCTCCATGCGCAACCTGTGCCAGTGCTTGATCACCCTCACAGTACAAGTGTTTCCAGATGTTTAAAGGGAACCTCCTGAGTTTCAATTTGTGCCCACTGCCTAGGCACCACTGAGGCTGTGCCTTCATTTCACCATCCCTTCAGGTACTTATATACATTGATAAGATCTCCCCATAAGCCTTCTCGAGGCCGAGCACTCCAAGCTCTCAGCCTCTCATAGGAGAGGTGCCCCACTGCTTTAGCCATTTTTATGGCCCTCTGCTGGACAGCAATCTGGACCCCTTCACATTAGTCTTAGCTTATTCTACTGTACCGTCTTTCAGCATTACCTCCACAGGCCTTGCACCCCTATTTTCCCTAGTTCCTTTTATGCCATGTCCCATGTCACTCATGCTTGACATTATGGTATAACCCCCTACATTTAATGTGCCATGATGTTTCAGGTGTTCTGGATTGTTAAATCACACATGCAAACAACTACTATCCCAAGGGTTATTATAGAGGACACATGAACGTATGGGTTTCTAGTAAGTGTTAAAAATAAAGTTTAGGTTTCTCCAGAAGCTGGCAGTGCTGAGCAGTCCAGATGTAAGCCACTCTACAGTATATGGCTGGCTGCTCAGGATAGACCCCTGAGGTAGATGCCTTTAGTGATGTGGGCATAGCTTGAATGGAAAAAGTAGTCTTCAGGGGTGTTAAATCAGAGCATAACCTTTCAACAGATGGCACATTTTTTATAGCTGAGCTCTGGGTCACATAGAAGTAGAAAAACGAAGTTATACCTTGTGCTGAGAACTGCTGAAGGTCCATGTTGTGGTTTAAGCCCAGTCGGTAACTCAGAACCACGCAGCTGCTCGCTCACACCCCCGCCTTCTTCCTCCCCCTGCTCCCAGAAGGACGAGAAGGAGAATCAAAAGAATGATACTTCCGTGGGTTGAGATAAGAACAGCCCAATAACTAAGGTAAAACACAGAACTACTACTGCTACCAACAATAATAATAAGGGAAATAACAAGGAAAGGGAATACAACCACTCACCACCTGCCAACTGATACCCAGCCCGACCCAAGCAGTGATCTAGCCCTTCTGGGTAACTGCCCTCAGTTTATATACTGGCCATGACGTGCTGTGGTATGGAATACCTCTTTGGCTAGTTTGGGTCAGGTGTCCTGTCTCTGCTTCTTCCCAGCTTCTCCTCCTCTTTGGCAGGGCATGAGACTGAAAAGTCCTTAATTGGAGTAAACATTACTGAGCAACAACTAAAAACACTGGTGTTATCAGTGCTGTTCCCAGGCTGAAAGTAAAAACCGCAACACTGCACCAGCTACTAAGAAGGAGAAAAATGACTGCTACTGCTGAACCCAGGACAGTCCACCATAAGGGAGCCCCTCTGTGGCAGCATAAGTGAAGGTCAGATTTCTTCATTGTGTCAGCTCTGGGACAAGGTCATAGTTATCATACTTGCATACCTGTGCCACTGGATTTTCCATGGCCCAGCAGCAGTATTTGGAGGTCTTACATAAACATAGGCTATAGAAAGTTAAAAGAAATTTACAGAAGCTAAAGTGTATATTAAAATGTAAATAGAAAGGGAGAACAGTTTGTGTAAGATTAAAGTGAAAAATATATCTGATGATTAAAAAATTTGATGTAATGAAATACGACAGAGGGGGGCCCTAGCGCTGAAATAAACTAGATTTCACTCTTTAGAATACATTATGCTAGAGAGAAGACAGAGAAAATGGAAAAAGTGATGCTGTAACAAAAATGGTTTGGAAAGTGAGATGGGGTGAATCAATACAGTCTTTTACCCCACATGAACATCCTGTCAGTATCTTTGAATATGAGTTTTATCTTGGTCTTGTTTATTTAAAGCTTACTTAACTTTTTAAAGCATTTGTGTTTTCATTTTTCTCTTTTAACTGAGTGGAATATGTAAATAATCCCAAGAAGGAAAAAGTGATCATTAGCCAAGGAACACATGGACAATTTGTATTACAATGTGATCTGAGTGCTTGTGTTCCCCTTGAGCCCCTTTGAAGTCCACCTACGTATAAGCGCGCACCCTCATGCAGTCATGTAGGCATATTTTCGCTTAGATGTTTCAAGGATAGACAGAGCAGCAGTTTGATAACAAGGGGAGAAATGCAGAGATCTACCCTCACATAGGAAAAAGGCATGCCCTATTGACCATGGCTTATCACCAGTGACAAGGATTCAGCCCCTCCACCCCACCTCTCCTTCTGCTTTGCTCTATAAACTTACGCTTTTGTGATCACAGATGTGTTGTATTCATGACAGATCTGCTTATAAGCATGGCTGTATTCATTATACAGTCAAAATTTGCTGCCATGGAAAGGACTTATAAGCAATCCAGTGATGAGCTACATCAATCAGTTTCAATAACACTCTGGAATCAAATATACAGCATTACTGTGTTCATGCACCCACAAAAGAGGCTTTTCCATTTTATTGACTGGGAAACTCAGTCAAAAGACATCAGCAACCTGGTTCTGTTGCCATGGAAGTTGATAGCAAAAATCCCTTTTACAGTCACAGAAAATGAAAGATTGAGTGAGAACTGATACATCTCAGTAGAAATGCCAAATTTGTTGGCTCCTTAGCTTTTACAATTAAGTTCGTCTTTAGTTTCATTTTCTGTAAGGCACCATCAGTAGTTTGTTGCACGTCCGTGATGCTTCAGAAGAAAGTGACTCTTCTATCTGTAATGAACTGATAAAGATTTTAAATACTGTATATTGGAGGAAAGGAGATAGAAATGTTCTTCTTTAGTGAACAGAGTTTACACTCAAGGAAGAATCTGGGCTACGTTAGTACATGTAGGCATTATTTGATATGTGTTACTGGTTGTAGAAGTATTAGACGTTTAAAATCCTGTATGGTGTATTAGATATGCGTTCAGTTACTAGTACTTGGCAGAAGAGGTCAGACAGCACTATGGAAAAAAATGCTCAGTACGTACTTTAGTGTCTCAAAATTACAAATTATTAAGAAGGTGTAGGTAAAATTCAGGGAATGAGAAGTCATCACTCGGCAGTACCTTTCTTCATCAACAAGTTGCCTTCTGAACATAAAAGGACTCCACTGTGCCAGAGTAGATTAAGCACTTTGTTCTTTTCCCTCTTTGTTCTGAGTATAACTTTGGTACCATGCATCCAGTTGTTTGAACAGAGAGGATTAACCTTCTCTTGGGGCCAATTATACAGCCCAGCTGTCTGCTGTCATTGTAAAGCTACCAAGGAGTCCAGCCAGGGACTCATGTGGCAGGGTCCTGCTGTAGTGAGCATCCCATATTTCAGAGGAGGGTTCCTGGCAGCTCCCAAGATGTGGATTCGGATAGCTCAGAGCACCAGCTGTTCTGCTTTCATGGCAATTTCTGGCTGCTGGGTCTCATTCTTGGCCACTCAATACTGGCAGCCCATATGAGTGAGCCACATATCCATATGTGGCAAAGTCAGGTTGTCTTTCACTGGGCTGTGTGCATCAGTCTTGTTATGGGTCAGGAGATGTGCAAATGAGGAACTCTAGAACTTCTACTTGGGGCTTTACCAAAACCCTGGGCATTGCTGGTGCTTGGATCTCCAGCTTCTGCTCCTGACTTTAGATCTTGCACACTGGTGCTGTAATAGGCCCCAGACTCCAGTGGTCTGAGCCCCAGCTTGTTTGCAATGCTTATCCATACCAGACAGCGTATGGCAGTGATAAAAACATGGCAGTGATAAAATCATGGCAATGATAAAGAAAGAGCAATTGCAGTCTGATGCGAAGGAGCTTCCAGAATCAACGATGAGTCCTCATAGAGGTATGATCACTGCTCATTTTATTCGCAATATTGCTGAGATCATATAGGGTTTCTCAGGGTTCACGCGCCGTAAACAATACATTCATTGATTAAACAATGCTGTCCACGCGCCTACGGCTACAACCCAGTTGGTTCAAGGCAAAAGCCCACATCCCATGACGTCCATGGCCCATCCTTTCCCACGGTCAGCTACCCCCTGTTTCGCCTCTGGCTAGCCGGTTTATTTTGGCTCTGCTGCCTGGTTTGCCTGCTTCAAGGACGCACTGAGCCTGTCGACAGGCTCATAGGCTGGGTTGTGCAAGTAGGCCTGCATCAGGACACTATGTCCATTAGCCTCTAAGAATTCCTCTACAATTCCACCTTTTTCTTTTTGCGCAACCCAGACTGGGTTCATTGAGCAAGTTATCATTCTAACGATACACTTCCATAGACAACAGAAAATTAAAACAATAACAATCAACGTTATCACAATCATTAAACCTTGCTTGATTAATGCTCCCAGCCAGCTACTAATCCCCCATTCGTGCAATAATCTTTGGAACCAGTCCCATTCAGAGAGCACTTGTAACTTTTGTATGCCATCTTTCAAAATTTGAATACTCTTATGAATAGATTCAGAGTGATCAGAGAGACTCATAAAACACATTCCCTCAAAGGCTTCACAACCGTATCCTTGAGCTAATAAAAAATCAATAGCTGCCCTATTTTGTAGGGTAGCATGTCTTATGCTGTCTACATCTAATAATAAACTACTCTTACTAAAACAGGAACCACAAGTGCCACATATAAGCAGTAATCTTACTGTTCCCAGACTACAATGTTCACAAGTTCGACAACGATTCTCATAGACGTTGTCGTTAAATTCCCAAGGTCCCCCAGGTCCCAAATGATGTAGAATGTTACTAGTAACAGTTCTAGGTAAAATCCGGGAGAATTCTGGACGGTTGATAGCTGTTATCAGATTCTTTGTGCGTTCGACAATCACTCGGCGTTGTCGTTGTCTGCAGAGCTGGATTTCAGTTACACCGCAGGGCAAGTCCATCTACTAGGCACCTATAATGGTCCGTGATCTGTGGAAACACAACTATAACCTCTTCCAGAAAACAGCAAAGGACTTGGCCCTTCCCAATTACCAGATTGTGGATTTTTATACCAGATGTGAATTTCGGGAGTGGCTTGTAACTGTATTTTACTATTATGAATTACTACTGGCGGCTGTTTGGCATCCGCAGCCAAATGCAAGAAATTCAAAGTATATAAGACTTTGTTTAGTTGAATAGATGGATCCTTAACTTCTACGTCCTTTTGCTTTTCTAGATATAATTTGATAGTTTGGTGCGCTCTTTCTACTACTGCCCGTCCTGTAGAAACATGAGGTATACGTGTAACATGTTTAACACCCCATTTCTGCAAAAACAGTGCAACTTTGCCCCCTATGTAAGCAGGTCCATTATAGGTTTTTATAGTTTTTGGAACTCCCATAACAGCAAAACAGACCACAAGATGTATTACGTGAATCGTTTTTTCTCCAGCCTGTGCAGTAGCCCACACAAATTTGGAAAAGGTGTCTATGTTAACATGTATATGGTTTTGTCTTCCAAATTCAGGTACCTGTGTTACATCCATCTGCCACAATTCACAGGCCTGAATACCTCTGGGATTAACCCCTAATCCCAGTCCTGTGCCGTGCTGACCTCATTGAGAACAAGTTTTTACAATACCTTATGCATCTGTCCAAGATATATCAAATTGCCTCTTCAAAACTTTTGCTGGCTGGTGAAATAAAGAGTGACTTTATCTAGCCATTGCAAGTGACTCCACAGGCTTCACGAGAGAAAGACTCACCATTGAGTCTGCTATGGCATTTCCCTCAGCTAAGCCCAATTCACTTTGATGGCTTCGAATATGAATAACGCAGCAGGCCTTTGATCTTATACGTATGGTTTGACGTATTTGGAAAAACAGCTGCCCTAAGTGTACATTTTTTGGCAGTCTAACCAATGCATCATCTATTCTTTGAACAACACCTACAGCATAGTGCGAATCTGATACCACATTGAGTGGAACATCCCACCATCGAGCTATCGCCCACGCTATGGCGGTGAGTTCCAAAGTTTGCAAAGTGTCTTGTTCTAATCCTTGAATTACATGTTTTTCCCAATTATTATCTCGCTCCCAAACACATACAGCAGTTCTCGTACATTTCCCCGCGTCTGTAAATACTGTAAGCCCTCGAATAGGATATGGCACAACTTTTGGTCTACATAGCCATCTCTGTTGAACTATCATCCCCAAATGCCTAGCCTGTGGCACCTCATTACATATTGTCCCGGAAAATCCCAATACTGTTATTTGCAAAGGGGACGAATTTTGTAGCATCCAATCTAAGTCTTCTATCTTAATCAGGAGGCTAATGTGGGCTGGCTCCGCTCCGCTGATGTCTTTGCACCTTTGCCAGCCTTTATGAATCAAGTAGCCAATCACTTCTGATCGCTGCCATATACTTTTTGGTGCTGTACTAGGTGGAAATAACCATTCTAAAATGGCTACTTTCTGTTTTGACTCCGGCTCTGTTTTCCCTTTTTCTTTTTTCCAAACAGGCCATTGCAACAACAGTACAAATGGATGTGTCGGGTGATTTACAAGGAGCAAGCTAAGGGGAGTGTCTTCCATTAATCGATCTGCCTTAGTCTTGCACTGGTATGAAGTGTTCAACAGACTATATGGGTTAAGATCGGTCCAATTACTCAATGAAAATTCCAGTAGTGGTCTATCAAAATGGCCTGCTTGATCACATATCCAGCAGTCTTTCAGTGGCATATAGTTGACCAATTTAGTTAACATAGCCACATACATATTACCATCAAAGACAGCATAACAAACTGACAATAGACAATATAGGCCTATGCTGGTCTGAATTCCTGGGTATCCCATCCTTTTTATAGCCTACTAAGTGCTAAGCAGTAACTTTCCACTCACTCCCTTATCATCCTGATTTAGCAAAAGTAAGGGTTACAAATTTTCACATTGTTTGGTCTGTCTTTGAAATGCTGGCACATCCTGCTTTATCTTGCAAACTCTGCTTTGTTTTGCTAACCAATCTTCACCCTTCATTGTTGTCTTTACAGTTCTCAAGGCTTAGGCCTGCCCAGGACATTAACACTTGTTGTTTTCTTTGCTGTTCCCAGGGCTGAAGCCAGGCCAGGGTGATAATGCCTGAATCCATTTCGTTAAGTATTTCTATCCCTTCACCCACATCTCCCCCTTTTTGTTCTACTAAGAGACAGCTTTTATAGATTTATGATCTACTTTTCCCAAAGTTTCTATATTCTCCATTAGCTACTCTAGCAAACAAGGCACACAGATTAGAATACCTAAAAAGACTGACAAAATGATTAAGATAAAGTAAAGCCATCCTGTAATGCTCAAGCCAGAAAACACTTTGTTCAAACAATTCAGTCCCTCATCTTCCTGAAGGTGTGCTGTCCTTGTTATTAAGACCAGAATGCTTTGTTGATTCATGTATTTGGGGTCTCCCCTATCATTCCTCTTGCTTGCTTTACTAGCATGTTTTTTACAATTTGCTGAGTTCACTCTATCTGAAGTCACTTGAACCTTTATAACATGTGGCATATCAGTGATTCTTACACACCATGTAGCAGGTCAGAATAATGGGGGATTTCGACTAGATCATATCTGCAACATATGCCAACCACAGGCTTCTTGGCCTGCCTTTCTCTCTTATATAGCTCTCTGATAACAGGGGAGGCCATCCCTCACATCAAGGTCTGGCATGGCATGTGTCCCCACCACTCAACGCCTGCTGGGTCGCAACCAACAGCGGAGCTAAAAGTTCTTCTTGGTGGCAAACACAGAGGCCAACCCAGTCTTGCCCTTGACTGTGGTAAGAGGCATTTGGCCAACCTCAGTCCTGGCACCTTGCTGTCAACGCAGAGTTTCACCTGCTTCATCCAGTAACAAATCGCTACTATGGCAAAGCACATACAGATTTACATTAGCAGTATGTATACTACAGGGTGCAGCAGCATGTTGAAGATGCTAGTGGCAGTGAGGGACCAGCCAAAGAAATTTCTTATCAGTGGAGTTCTCTCACCCTCTTAATTTGTTCCATTGTCTGCTCTATAACGTCATCATTGTATTAGAATCTTTCTCACTTTTGCCTTAGCATTTTCTAGCAGCTGCTGCAAATTTGCATGCTCTAACATCTGTTTTACAATTGATAAATCCATACAATACAAGGTGTAGTTTCTTCTTAGCAACTGGCTAGTAAGTACAGGTGGTGTTATACACAAAATTACAGCCTCTAACAAGAGCTACTTTACAAGGACACATATTCAGGGCGTTACTTTTCAGTTGCTCCCAAGTGATGTTTTGCAGTCATTTGTTTCTCTCTTCCTCTATCTGCTTCTGCTCAGGATATTCACAGTCAGCTCCTGTAGCTGAGGCATTGGGTTTTTCCACTTGTCTGTCCAGCTCATGGTGAGGCTTGAGAAACTTTGCACGCAGCTGCCATGGACCTGTGGGTAGGGGGACACAAATATACCCCTTCCCCAGGGTTATCAGTTCTTGAGAAGTAAGACAAGTTAAAGTGTTTCCTTAAAGCAAAGGCATTCTGATGAAACAGGAATGTGAAGCAGCTGCAGAAGTAAACTGCACGGTGTTAACAGTCAAGGAGTTTGCTGCGTCATTGCCCATTTCTTTTTTCTTTCTCTGCCACCCTGATGCTGCTTGGGTGGCAGCTGGTAAAGCTTGTGGTTGCATTACCCCTCTCACTTTTTCAGTTAGCAGTTCTTATTTCAACCAATTGGTTCTTCCAAGTCTTGGATTCACCCCCAGGTTACTTAAAACACACTAAGCCAGACTTCTCCCCTGTGCCCAGTGTGCTGCAGGCCTCTTCAAGCCTTATCTGTGGTGTCTCTACAAACTGCGCCGATATTTCAGTAGATCGAGAGGTGTTTTTACTGTAGCACATAACTTTTTTATGTTGCCCCCCCCCCCCCCCCCCCCCCCCCTTTGAGCGGTTACGAATGCCCATCTGCTTGGCAGTAGCCATAAATACCTGCCTGCTCAGCAGCAGTTCTTTATTAACCCTTTCTTGTCCGAAATGTTAATCTGTTACACATTTATAACTTTTACATGAATCCAATAACAAAAAAATACACAGAACAGTGTCTGCCCTCAACACACGCACACATACGTACACATGCATACACATACATACACATGGGACCCCATCAACAGACTTCACACTAATACAAAATTTAAAACACAAAAAGTAGACAAAATGTGGTGCAATGACCCTGTGAAGACAATCAAGAAACCAGCTCCAAACAGTGTCAGCGAAATGTAAAGTGGCAGGCTCAATCTCAGCGGGCGTCCCCGCAGAGGCTCTGCCTCCCTCAAATTGTATGAGGCTTGGGCTTCAAAACTGACCAAAATGCACACTCGTTCTGATGCAGGTGGCCAGCCTACATCGGAAGAAGTGGCCAGCACCATCTATAAAGGTCTGCAAGGGTCGGTAGAAACATGAACATACTTATATTTGTTAACTTTTCGGTGCATGAATATCACAGAGAGACTATAAGCACACAATACATCTGGATCCCCCACCCATCTTACTTTTCCCTTTACAGCTGGCAATTTATCATGAGGATCTGGGGGATATAAATCAGGCTTCTTTTCCAGATCAACAGGTAGTGGGTCAAAAGGATTATCCAGGTCAAAAGGACTATCCAGGTCAGCATCAGAATTATCAGGAGTCAGAAACTCAGGAGCAGCAACAGCAGTTTGATGAACGTGTACAGGCTTCTCATAAATGTCGTCTGGAGTTTCAGCGTTATCAAGTGCAATTAAAACTTTTCCTCTCACAGGTTTCAGGTGATCTGAGAGAAGGCTCTTTTGCATACTTGTTTCAGAAGGAGATGCAAGCATATTGCTAACAGATCTTAATTGCTACACTTTCATGTCTTTTATGGGCCGTAAATTGCCCAGGTGAAAAAAGGTTTCAACCTTATTCATTTTTGGAGCAGGAGGAGGGACAGCCGCAGGGGTGACTATAGCTTGAACAGCTGCTGCAGCAAGTTTCGACTGGGCTTTCATGTTAATTAAGGTGTTAGTAACAAAACACCACACTGAGCCAAATGCAATGACGTTTTTTTCTTTACCAGTAATGGTAAGGTCCCACAGGTTATTACCCAAATCTCGCCATTCTTCTTGGGCAAACAGGAGAGGGGGGGTTTTAAAAGATCCATGTTCTCTAGCCCACAAAAGGAGCTTATCCAACGCCTTTTTGGCAACTGCTTCCCGTTGCTTAGCAAGGATAGCTAAAAGCAGTTTTTTTGTTGTGCCAAATTCTGCTTCCATGGTCACAGCGTTTGACAGGGAGGAGGTAGCGACCCATACAACCTCGGTCACTGGCGACTGCCCTGTGGTCCGAGCACCTCTGTCTGGCTCCACGCAGCGTCGTCGTTCTTCTACCAGAAAAACATTCATGCCTATCAGCATCCCCCGGTCTGTGTGCTGAGGGTTCGGGCGTCAGATGATGCGAAGGAGCTTCCAGAGTCAATGATGAGTCCTCATAGAGGTATGATCACTGCTCGTTTTATTCGCAATATTGCTGAGATTATATAGGGTTTCTCAGGGTTCACGCGCCGTAAACAATACATTCATTGATTAAACAACGCTGTCCACGAGCCTACGGCTACAATCCGGTTGGTTCAAGGCAAAAGCCCACATCCCATGATGTCCACAGCCCATCCTTTCCCACGGTCAGCTACCCCCTGTTTCGCCTCTGGCTAGCCGGTTTATTTTGGCTCTGCTGCCTGGTTTGCCTGCTTCAAGGACGCACTGAGCCTGTCGACAGGCTCATAGGCTGGGTTGTGCAAGTAGGCCTGCATCAAGACGCTATGCCCGTTAGCCTCTAAAAATTCCTCAATAGCAGTCACAGCTGTAGTCATAGAATCAGAATCATAGAATAGTTAGGGTTGGAACGGACCTTAAGATCATCTAGTTCCAACCCCACTGCCACAGGCAGGGACATCTCCACTAAACCATGCCACCCAAGGCTATGTCCAATCCAGCCCTGAACACTGCCAGCAATGGAGCATTCACAACTTCCTTGGGCAACCCAGTACAGTGCCTCACCACCCTTGCACTAAAGAATTTCTTCCTCATATCCAGTCTAAACTTCCCTTCTTTAAGTTTGAACCCGTTACTCCTTGTCCTATCACTACAGTCCCTCATGAAGAGTACCTCCCCAGCATCCCTATAAGCCCCCTTCAGATACTGGAAGGCTGCTATGAGGTCTCCACACAGACTTCTCTTCTCCAGGATGAACAGCCCCAACATTCGCAGCCTATCTTCATACGGGAGGTGCTCCAGTCCCCTGATGATCCTCGTGGCCCTCCTCTGGACTTGATCCAACAGTTCCATGTCCTTTTTATGTTGAGGACACCAGAACTGCACACAGTACTCCAAGTGAGGTCTCACAGGAGCAGAGTAGAGAGGCAGGATCACCTCCCTCGACCTTCTGGTCATGCTCCTTTTGATGCAGCCCAGGATACGGTGGGCTTTCTGGGCTGCGAGCGCACACTGCCTGCTCATGTTCATTTTCTCATCAACCAACACCCCCAAGTCCTTCTGGGCACGACTGCTCTGAATCTCTTCTCTGCCCAACCTGTAGCTGTGCCTGGGATTGCTCTGACCCTGGTGTAGGACCTTGCACTTGGCATGGTTAAACTTCATCAGGTTGGCATCAGCCCACCTCACAAGCATGTCAAAGTCCCTCTGGATGGCATTCCTTCCCTCCAGCATATCAACCGAACCACACAGCTTGGTGTCATCAGCAAACTTGCTGAAGGGGCACTCAATCCCACTGTCCATGTCACCGACAAAGATGTTGAACAAGACCAGTCCCAACACCGATCCCTGAGGGACACCACTCGTTCCTGGTCTCCAGCTGGATATTGAGCCATTGAGCACAACTCTTGGCATGCGGCCATCCAGCCAGTTCTTTATCCACCGAGTGGTCCACCTATCAAATTGATGTCTCTGTAACTTAGAGACAAGGATGTCATGTGAGACAGCATCAAACACTTTGCACAAGTCCAGGTAGATGACATCAACTGCTCTACCCCTGTCCTTCAGTTGCGTAGCCCCATCATAAAAGGCCACCAAATTGGTCAGGCAGGATTTCCCCTTTAGCGAAGTCATGCTGGCTGTCACCAAGCACCTTGTTGTTTTTCATGTGCCTCAGCATGCCTTCTAGGAGAATCCACTCCACGATTTTGCCAGGCATGGAGGTGAGACTGACTGGTGTAAGTCTGATCAAAATTCACTTGTTCTTCCTATTTGTACAAGGCAGTGAAATGCAGTAATATAGAAAATCTGAAGAAAGTTTACTAGACTAGGAACTGGCAAAAAAAAACCAACCAAACAAACAAAAATTTACTGCTGTTCAGGAAACCATTCCTACATGAAAAAATATCTGGACAGGAGCTGGACATTTCTGAAGGTTTGCTTCCTAGTGAAACCTCCCAAATCCAGAAAAAGCATTTGGTTGAAAAATTAGAGAGAGGCGGTGAACTGTGTATTCAGAACTGGTGAGGCCTCATCTTGAATCCTGTGCTCAGTTCTGAGCCCATAGCTACAAGAAAGACATTGATGAGCTGGAGCAGGTACAGAGAAGGGCAATGAAGCTGGTGAAGAGCCTGGAGCACAGGTGTGATGAGGGACAGCTGAGGGAACTGGGGTTGTTTAGTCTGGAGGTGAGAAGCCAGGGGGAGGACCTTATCACTCTACAAATATCTGAAAGGAGGATAGAGTAAGGTGGTGTCTGGTCTCTTCTCCCAAGTAACAAGCAATAGGAAAAGAGGTAATGGCCTCAATCTGCACCAGGGAGGTTTAGATTGGATATTAGGAACAATTTCTTCACAGAGAGGATAATCAGGTTTTGGAACAGGCTGCCCACGGAAGTGGTGGAATCACTATCCCTGGAAGTGTTCAAAAACTGTGTAGATGAGGCCCTTAGGGATATGGTTTAATGGTGGTCTTGGCAGTTCTGGGGTAAAGGTTGGACTTGATGATTTTAAATGTCTTTTTCAACCTAGCTTATTCCATGATTCTATGATTTCTTTTCTCCACATCTCTCCGGCTGAGCACACCAGGTCAATGAGTCATAAGTTCTCACAAAAATCAAAGTTCATTCCAAATTGAGCATTTATATTCTATTTTTTGTTTGAGTACTGAGGAAGAGTGGGTGGTAGGGAGAAGGGCAAGGGAAATGATGCACTGAAAAATGTTTATTTATTTGTGGGAAGAAATACTTGAAAAAAATTAAAGGGCAGTCTTGAAAGTAGTTGATTTTAGGAAAATGACATTGTTACCAGCTAAATTTCATATCTACCTGGACTTGTGCAAAGCATTTGACACTGTCTCACATGACATCCTTGTCTCTAAGCTGGAGAGACATTGATTTGATAGGTGGACCACTCGGTGGACAAAGAACTGGCTGGATGGCCGCACGCCAAGAGTTGTGCTCAATGGCTCAATGTCCAGCTGGAGACCAGTGATGAGTGGAGTCCCTCAGGGATCGGTGTTAGGACCGGTCTTGTTCAACATCTTTGTTGGTGACATGGACAGTGGGATTGAGTGCGCCTTCAGCAAGTTTGCTGATGACACCAAGCTGTGTGGTTCGATTGATATGTTGGAGGGAAGGAATGCCATCCAGAGGGACCTTGACACGCTTGTGAGGTGGGCTGATGCCAACCTGATGAAGTTTAACCATGCCAAGTGCAAGGTCCTACACCAGCGTCGGAACAATCCCAGGCACACATACAGGTTGGGCAGAGAAGAGATTCAGAGCAGTCCTGCAGAGAAGGACTTGGGGGTGTTGGTTGAGGAGAAATGAATATGAGCAGGCAGTGTGCGCTCGCAGCCCAGAAAGCCCACCGTATCCTGGGCTCCATCAAAAGGAGCGTGACCAGCAGGTCGAGGGAGGTGATCCTGCCCCTCTACTCTGCTCTTGTGAGACCTCACTTGGAGTATTGTGTGCAGTTCTGGTGTCCTCAACATAAAAAGGACATGGAACTGTTGGAACAAGTGCAGAGGTGGGCCATGAGGATGATCAGGGGACTGGAGCACCTCCCGTATGAAGATAGGCTGCGAAAGTTGGGGCTGTTCATCCTGGAGAAGAGAAGGCTGCGTGGAGACCTCATAGCAGCCTTCCAGTATCTGAAGGGGGCCTATAGGGATGCTGGGGAGGTACTCTTCATGAGGGACTGTAGTGAGAGGACAAGGGGTAACAGGTTCAAACTTAGAGAGAGGAAGTTTAGATTGGATATGAGGAAGAAATTCTTTAGTGTAAGGGTGGTGAGGCACTGTACTGGGTTGCCCAGGGAAGTTGTGAATGCTCTATCACTGGCAGTGTTCAAGGTTGGATTGGACATAGCCTTGGGTGGCATGGTTTAGTGGGAGGTGTCCCTGCCTGTGGCAGGGGGGTTGGAACTAGATGATCTGAAGGTCCTTTCAAATGCTAACTATTCTATGACTCTATGATTCTGTGATGAAGCACAACTACAATGCAAGTTCGCAAGTAATACCTTGAACTGCAGCCAGAGGTGCAACAGGCAATGCTAACACATTTAGAAAGGGACATTAAACTTTAAGCCTATTTTTATCCATTAGAGAACAGAAGACTCTTCCCAAATCTTGCAGTGAGCTGCTTCTATATCTTCCACAAACTCGTCTGTTAAGTGGAAGATTTGAGTCTGATATAGTTCTTGTCATCTTCTCAATTATGTTAATGATTGGAAAAATCACTTTAAATAGAAATAAGGAGTGATCTGCATGGTTATATTTGAAGCACAATGGAGTGTTTTTCCATTTGCACAAGTGTTATTGACCGACATCTTCATTATTTCACTGCTTTCCCCATGCACAGTAATAACAGGATATTCATTTTTGTTTCTGGCAAGTTTGAAAACTGGAAGACTCTGGTTCATACTGATCTAAACATAACTGAGCTGTCAACCAGCTTTTGCAGTCATTTCTCTTAACACTGTGGGAAAAAACATGAAATGCCCCACTGAGAATATGGGGATTGTATGTATCAGTGATCATAAAATATGGTTATATTACCACTGAAGAAGAGAAGCACGAGTAAAAGAAAAAGATTCTTTATGAAGAAACTGCTTTAGAGGATTTTAAAGGATCCTGTCTCAGTTTCCCTTTAGTGGGAAGTTAAAGGCATGGATACCATGAAATGTTAAATCAACCTGTTGACCAAAGGTTGTTGATATGTAGGGTGGGGTGACTGTTATTTCTTCAAAGCTGGAAGCTGTTACATATTTAGTGATGAGAGCAGGGTTATGTAAAAAGGAAAATAGAAAAATGAAAAAAAGAGATGAAGGAAAACTAAAACACATATGACCAATCTTTCAAAACTGATGGGAATATACTTGAACTATGCATTATGAATACTTCATCTGATGCATTTAGTCCACTTTCCCATTTCTAATTTGAGAATCAGTGGAAAACCAGTCTCAGATCTCCCATTATTTACAGAGAAGGACTTGGGAGTTTTGGTTGATGAAAAAATGAACATGAGCAGGCAGTGTGCACTTGCAGCCCAGAAAGCCCACCGTATCCTGGGCTCCATCAAAAGCAGCGTGACCAGCAGGTCGAGGGAGGTGATCCTCCCCCTCTACTCTGCTCTTGTGAGACCTCACTTGGAGTATTGTGTGCAGTTCTGGTGTCCTCAACATAAAAAGGACATGGAACTGTTGGATCAAGTCCAGAGGAGGGCCACGAGGATGATCAGGGGACTGGAGCACCTCCCATATGAAGATAGGCTGCGAAAGTTGGGGCTGTTCATCCTGGAGAAGGGAAGGCTGCGTGGAGACCTCATAGCAGCCTTCCAATATCTGAAGGGGGCCTATAGAGGTGCTGGGGAGGGACTCTTCATGAGGGACTGTAGTGAGAGGACAAGGGGTAACAGGTTCAAACTTAAAGAGGGGAAGTTTAGATTGGATATGAGGAAGAAATTCTTTCCTGTGAGGGTGGTGAGGCACTGTACTGGGTTGCCCAGGGAAGTCGTGAATGCTCCATTGCTGGCGGTGCTCAGGGCTGGATTGGACATAGCCTTGGGTGGCATGGTTTAGTGGGAGGTGTCCCTGCCTGTGGCAGGGGGGTTGGAACTAGATGATCTGAAGGTCCTTTCCAACCCTAACTATTCTATGATTCTATGGTTCTATAACCTAAACCCACAGTATTAAAGTTATTCTAAAACTCCTAAACTTGCGGCAGCTTCACTACCAGCATATGTATCCAGAATGAAGAAGAGGCCTTTTTTTTTTAATGTGCCAGGCATCCAAGCAATTGAATTCACTAAGGGTTATCTCACATGCAGCAGCTGGCCTGTGGAACATGATTCAGGATGTACTTCCACAGCAAACGCTTGCAGTTCTGTTAGACTGCCTATGAACTGTGATAGCTAGACAACCACTTAACTTTCTACGTCCTATTTCCTCATCTGTTTCATTTGCCTATAGAAAACAGAAATAATGGAAAAATATTCCTAGCTGTCACAAAAGTATTCTCTGTGGCTTGGAAATTGAATTCATTGTATGAAAACCAGGTACATCCCTGTACCAAGCTCTGGTCCAGAAGAAGTAGTGAATCATGTCAGTGACACAGATGACGCCAGACAAATTCAGAAGGCGAATGGATGTTCCTTTGTAATTTTGTATGGTTTAAAGCCAGTATCATATGCATAGGCACATGGATCAGAATAGAATTACTGCATCCCATATTTGTGAGTTCTAACTACACAAATTCATAAACTTAGCACAAAATAATGCTGTCTGAAACTTTTATGTGGAGTTCCCAATTACTTGCCTAGAATATTGTCATGTTATTGTTTCACTTTCCTCCTCGTAAGGAGCTTTGCTGTACATCAGATGAGTACCAGGTAGCTAACACTTGCCTGACATTTATTTGGAAAAAAAAAAAAAAAAAAAGGCTAAATGTACATCATGACCAGATTCTTCCTGCGCAGTTTCTGAGTGAACTAAACATCACAGTAGAATTCTTTTTACAGCAATTGTGCTGCTTTTAGGTTACAGTAGAAACCAGAAGTTATCACACATGTGTGGGGAATAGGATGCTTCCATACCATATTGTCACTGACCATACTGACTTTCTCTATCAGGACTCAGGTAGGCAAAGTACCCAGGCATACCCATTAACTAACTATTCTATGATTCTATGGCTAAGATCCAAAAAAGGCAACAGAATATAAATGTATGCTTTGAGTTTTGTGTGGATTTATGTGCTCTGCTGAGCTCTACATTTGCTGTACAAATGGAGTTCATATCCCACTTGTGCTTGTTTTGTACTTGGTAGGATTCCAGACAAGTGTCTTGATTATGTTTTAAATTCACCATGATATTACGAAGAGAAAATAAAAGATGGAGTAATGGTCTTTATAAAAATCTAGTTTTTCTTTGAGATAGGTCAATTTAAATTCAGCGGAGCTACACAAAGCTCACTTGGGCCTATTATTTCCTGTTAGGTTTTCTGACAGAGCTAAGATGTCATGCAAACACTTGGTCATGGTTTAAGTCCAATCAGCCATGTAACTCACTCTCTCACACCTCCCTCCCCTTTCCTCCCCCTGCTCCCAGACGGATGGGGAAGAGAATCAAAAGAATACAACTCCCATGGGCTGAGATAAGAACAGTACAGTAATTAACGTATAACACAAACCACTACTGCTACCACCAATAATAATAATGATAAGGGAAATAACAGGGGAAGAGAATACAACCACTCACCAGCTGCGGACCGATACCCAGCTGACCCAGCAGTGATCTTACTCTTCCAGGTGGCTGCTCCCAGTTTATATACTGGCCATGACATGCTGTGGTATGGAATACCTCTTTGGCTAGTTTGGGTCAGGTGTCCTGTCTCTGCTTCTTCCCAGCTTCTCCTCCTCTTTGGCAGGGCATGAGACTGAAAAGTCCTTAATCGGAGTAAACATTACTGAGCAACAACTAAAAACATCAGTGTTATCAGTGCTGTTCCCAGGCCGAAAGTCGAAACCACAGCACTGTACCAGCTACTAAGAAGGAGAAAAATGACTGCTACTGCTGAACCCAGGACACACTTAAAAACTGAAAAGAACACAGCTATTACATGCCATTTCTGTGTTCTAGAGACTTTTGGGCCCATCACTCTAATTCAAGTCTGTAACTAAACACAGTAAAAGAACTGCATTGAAGACCTTGCAGTTAATTTTCTACATGGATCTAAAAAGCAGCCAAGCTCATAAGTCTTCTTCAAATTTACTATCAAACAAAAATGACACATACTGTACTGGAATGAACTGAAGGTGCAAGAACTCTATTGGGTCAACGCTGCAAAGACTCATAGAAGATGTGTTGAACAGGTATTCGAGGGTGGACACTAGCATAAATCCTCTTGTGTTTGCATCTATATGCATGTGTTAAAATAGGTGGATATTTTGAGTTCTTTGAGCATTTTATACCTTGCTGACTCACTCCAATGAACTCACAAGCTCTGAGAGAAGAGGCAAGGTAGGAAGGAGCAAATTTATTACAATGTTCTCTGATTTCTGTGAGGTTTCTTGTGCCTGTGAATACATTCATCAGAAAAAAAGTCCTCCTAAATTCGTGACCCACATTGTTGCTGACTGCAGCAAACCCCAGCTTTCAAGTGACTGTCAGCAAAACAAAGCACAGGATGAGCTTCCTGCCTGTACCTAAGGGTGTCTGGGAGAAATGTTAAAAGGTTTTTTGTATCAAATGTCTTCATTTAATAAAAACAAAGGGGGATAAAAAAGTCTAACTAATAGAGTAGTTGCATCCACCATGCTTCCAGCAAACCCAGCTGCTTGCACAGACAAGCATAAATTCCAACCAAATTTTTCATCAATGGAATTTTCCATTCCTGCTCCACTGATGTAGAAGTTTCCACTTTCAGGCCCCTTATTGTGTTGCAGAGCTTGTTATTATTCATCTGTCCTCAGTTCAGTGATTGGATCTGTCTGTAGCTGCTTTAGGAGGTAGAGATTTTAACCAAGCTTACTGAGTGAAAAATGTGAAGCAAGCAAACATAACCATTGAATGAAGTGCTTTTCCTGTGGGCTGCCAACCTCATCCTGACATCATGCAGATCAGGAATAATTTTCAGTCAACAGAGAGAGGGCTATTGCAGGTGTAGCCTGAGGCAAAACACAAAGTTGCGCTGCCCCGTCCTAAGCTGAGCTGATCCTGAACACTTCTCAAAGATACGTGTGACTGCAAAGTACCACCTCATTAGAATTCTCACTAACATCCTTCACAATTTTTCCTCTCGGTGCAAGCGGCTAAGAAGGTGCAAACAGGAATATCAAATTCTCAGCAAAGCAGAAAGGAACAATCCCAGCAACCATTCCTTCCTGACATGGAAAAGCTAGCTACTGTTGTTTACACTGAAAAATAAGGAAAAAGAGAGACATGGGTCAGTCTTGCATCTTTATATGTACTGCTTCCACCCAAGTGCAGTTCCCAGTGAATAAGAAAGCGCATTCTTCATGCAGGTAATCTCTGTACAGCTTTATAGGGCTTGAACAAGCCTAGGTCTGCAGCTTCCCCTTGTGGAAATAAAAAGGATGAGACTGAGGTGCAAATGGTCACAGAAGTGTGTGACACACAGCTGCTTTTAGGATGAAGTTTCCTGGGGTTTTGCCTGTCTGTGGGAACAGGGTCATCTCTGCTCCCCTTCATCTCTCATTCCTACGGAGCTGTTCAAAATATCCCATGTGAAACAGCATGGCTCCCAAGGCAACTGTTTGGAAAACTGGATGGCAATCTGAAAAAGGAGCCAGCTACTGGTGACACATGCAGAGATAAGGTCGTCTTGTATCTTGTATCAGGCAGTGCCTGTGCGAAGTGTGGAAATGTGCCTCTGCTTGAACTCCCCCTACGTGTACATTCTGTGATCCAATGATGTAGAGATCTGGCATTAGCAACAGCAAAATCATACCCTCAGGTTTTACATCTGGGTAAAACCAGAGGAGATAGATGAGCAATGGTATACTCACGTCACTAGGCCTGATGATTAGATTGAAGAAATGCAAACAGAAGCTTTCTGCTTTTGGATGCCTAAAAATGCCTAGCAAAATGTTTGTTGTTCTCTTTCCAGGTGCTTGACAAGAGCAGAAATTAGTACTATAAAAGGTAAAATTACTCAGGGGTAACCTGCAGGTGTAGGAGAGCAAATAGTGGACATAATTAGTCTGCAGGTTTTTGGCTAGCCCAAACCAGACAAAAAACATCCTTTTGAGGAAATCAGTAAGTTTTTGTGTGTCAGCCACAGATCAGTGATCAGAGCCATGCTGATCTGTGTTGGCTCACACATCACCATTAACCTACCTTACTATTTATTTATTGGATTATAAAATAGCTTAGAAGCTTTAATCTGTTATATTCCCACATCTTGAAAAACTGTTTGCTTCTGTTCCTCTTGGCTTAAAATGGTACTTAGCAAAGCCAGAAAATGTTCAAAGTAAGACAACAGGAATGACTGAAGGGATAGCATGGTTGTGCTAATGGAAAACACTAGCATTTGAACCTGGAAATAGTGAACACAAGCCTCCAAAACAACCCCTCATCATATTTGACAGCACATACCCATGTCTCAGTTCTACTGAAAGCCTTAGCGCTTGGCTCAGCACCCCTTATTTTAAATGTATAAAGAAACTTCCAACGAAGTTTAAATGCGTGGCCTGAAATGCCTTGTCATGAGGAACTGAGCAGAGAAACCCAGGCAAAAGCTCCTGTATGTGGGAGGTAGATATGAAAGTAACTCTCTGCTGTTTTCAGCCAAGGGAGAGCTGGGTACCTGCCGCTTTGCAAACCCACAGATTTCTGAGGTTATCCTCTGGTGAACAGAAGTCTTCTTTAAATAGCATGCAGCAAATCAACAGTTCTCAAAAAACTCCTTTGACAAAGTCCCCAGTAGAGTTACTTTCTTAACCCTGAACCTCCTGACTTAATGTATTTAATTAATTAATATAGTGATTGCAATTAATGTAGTGATTGTAAAGGGAGAGGCTGATTTCCCCTATAGTTTATAACCTCATATGGTGATATGAGAGATAGCGTGGTTGTGATGTGGGAAACAGCGGACCAATTTTGAGCTCACAGCCATCCAGTTACAACGATTTTCTTGGTTTTGAGGTAATTTTCAAGATGTTTTACATTTTTTTGCTATCCTGAATTATGAAAACCACAACATATGTCTGTGAAATAAAAATCAGGACAAAGTTTTGGGTTTTTCTCTCCTTCTCACAATGAATTTTTTTAAATGTTAATACAAAAATTAATATTCAGTTATGTAACTCAAAATCTCATGTAATTTTACAAGCTTGTTTTCACTACCTGTTTTATAATTCTGAATTCTTCAGAATGGACCCAACAACAAGAATTAATATTTCCCTATGAAAAGTGTTTCATTGAAAATGATGTGACTCATGCTACAGTGGGGGAGAGGCTGAAACTGCTCTTTTTTGAATAGAAGCATTTTATATTTTTGCAAACCAAAGCACAGCCACTTCCATAATAAAAGGCAAGACCTCTACAGGTAAATCAGTGTGATTCCATGCCTTTCAATAGAACAGCGTGAATAATGTTGGCAGCAAATCTTGTCCTAGGTTCCTAAAGCAGGATTTCTTGTCACAAACAGGTTAAAACCTAGCTCTGTTGACGTATCTTTTGTGTCTCCTTGTATGTTTTCTGCATTAGCCATTGCCATGCATCTTTGTTTTGAACTGTTATAATCCTTGATTTCACCACAATGTAGGGGCTGCTGATTCTTCTTGATGTGTTGCATAATAATATTTATCACTTTCGTCAATCAAAATACCATTTAGCCTTTAAAATTCCAAGGGCACTTACCCTGCCTGAGATCTATGCACCATCTTTTGTAGTGTTGCCACAATATTTTTCATTTACAGATAAATGCAAACTAATCTAGGCTTTGTTCTTCTATTCGTTTTACTTCCTCACATTTTATTTGTTTGCCCAATTTCATGACTCTGACCACAATGTCCATGTCTCACAGACAGCTACCCCTCCATAACCTACAAGACAAAAGTCATTGATGTATAACACTGTAGTGCTGTTATCTTTTACCCCAGTGGACTGTCTTTTCTGTATGCTCTCTTTCATCAGGTTCTTATTCATTAAACTTAAAGTTACTTAAGTCCAAGGTCTTTTGCCAGTGCTGTTCCACTAAGTTTGGAAGGAATTTACTGGCATAAATGGGAGCAGAACACTGTCCCTAATTGAAAGAGATATGCAAGTCTACTTATTCTCATAGAAAGACAAATGCAGGAAGAGCTGCCATCAAATAACGTATACTGAGCAAAGTCTGAGCTGTGCCAATGAAATTCATTCTTCCAAAGTTGTTTACTTGATCATTCTCTCCCATGTTTAAACGCATATATTGTAGTAGAAAAATACTGCAAGAATAGCATTTATTCTAAGAGGAAAATGCTTTGACAAATGGCAAAAATGTCCTAACATATTGGTAAGAACAGAAGGACCAGACTTTCTAAACAGGCTCTCCAGATGTCTTTGGCAGTTGGACTGTCAGAAGCTCTGAGGACCTGATGGTTCTGCAGACTTCATGATGTCCCTGGTGCATGTGCAGGTAGAGTAACTACTTCAGGGCTGTAGGCTATGGAAGTGAAAGATAGCATAGGTAAGAACAGTCATTTGCCCAGCTATATTTCAGTGCAGGTACCGAAGGCTGGGCAAACTATGCTACCCTGCTCCTTGGATAAACTGTTCCTCGGCAGAAAAATTAAAATTGAGGACAACTGAGAGCCTTGGAAATCTGTTTCTTGTTTTGGCACTTATAAGACACTAGCTGAATCCAGAGCCTTGGTTTCTCTGTGTAAATGATGGATATGGATCTGGCTCCATTCCTCATACCACTGTTGCATCTCAGCTCAGCTCCTGGGCTCTTTTATGCTAGCTTTTATGCTCTTTAATATCTCTTGCTGCGACAATCACTACCTGTTGACTTTTTCCCACCATATTCCCCAAAAGGAAGCTTTCTTCAGGCTATTTTCTGTGTCTTTTAAATGTCAGAGTTGGGTTGGGGAAATCCAGCTTGCAGTTGGTCTACACTGGGGAGGGCTGGGGCAACCCTACCTAACATCTGAAATAAAAATAATCTCTGATGGAGAAAACCAGTCAAAAAATGAAAAATAAAAATTCTATTTTCACAGTATTTGACATTGGTTGTATTGCGGCTGCAATTATCCTCAAGAGTACATTAAAAAGCTTGGGACATTGAATTACAAATATATAATTCAGGCCATTCTTGTACGTGGGCCTTACTGTACTGTTATGCATATTAATACTGCCAAGTTTGCCTATGACACAAAGCTGTGTGGTTCAGTTGATATGTTGGAGGGAAGGAATGCCATGCAGAGGGACCTTGACACGCTTGTGAGGTGGGCTGATGCCAACCTGATAAAGTTTAACCATGCCAAGTGCAAGGTCCTCCACCAGCGTCGGAGCAATCCCAGGCACACATACAGGTTGGGCAGAGAAGTGATTCAGAGCAGTCCTGCAGAGAAGGACTTGGGCGTTTTGGTTGATGAAAAAATGAACATGAGCAGGCAGTGTGCACTCACAGCCCAGAAAGTCAACCGTATCCTGGGCTGCATCAAAAGGAGCGTGACCAGCAGGTCGAGGGAGGTGATCCTGCCCCTCTACTCTGCTCTTGTGAGACCTCACTTGGAGTATTGTGTGCAGTTCTGGTGTCCTCAACATAAAAAGGACATGGAACTGTTGGAACAAGTGCAGAGGAGGGCCACGAGGATGATCAGGGGACTGGAGCACCTCCCGTATGAAGATAGGCTGCGAAAGTTGGGGCTGTTCATCCTGGAGAAGGGAAGGCTGCATGGAGACCTCATAGCAGCCTTCCAATATCTGAAGGGGGCATATAGGGATGCTGGGGAGGGACTCTTCATGAGGGACTGTAGTGAGAGGACAAGGGGTAACAGGTTCAAACTTAGAGAGGGGAAGTTTAGATTGGATATGAGGAAGAAATTCTTTAGTGCAAGGGTGGTGAGGCACTGTACTGGGTTGCCCAGGGAAGTTGTGAATGCTCCATCGCTGGCAGTGTTCAGGGCTGGATTGGACATAGCCTTGGGTGACATGATTTAGTGGGAGGTGTCCCTGCCTGTGGCAGTGGGGTTGGAACTAGATGATCTTAAGGTCCTTTCCAACCCTAACTATTCTATGATTCTATCAC
This sequence comes from Ara ararauna, assembly GCA_028858755.1. Classification (NCBI taxonomy): domain Eukaryota; kingdom Metazoa; phylum Chordata; class Aves; order Psittaciformes; family Psittacidae; genus Ara; species Ara ararauna. Next base: position 105,395,029 of record CM054379.1, read on the forward strand.
AGCTCCAGTTTGTTGAAAATAACTTGCTCTTTAGAAGCATAACTACATGATATTTCTATGTAAATATTTATTCCAAGATATGTCTTTTACATAGAGGCAATCAGACAAAGATACTATTTCTGAATCCATTAATAAAACTCTTGGAAATAAAGGGTTTTTCTTTTTCACTGAAAACTGAGCTTTAAGAGTGGAACCTTTACTTGATCTACCTGTCCAGCATCATGGCTGTTATCAGCAAAAAGTGCATTGCTGCCTCCCTCTTCTTATTTGAAAAGAATCATTCATTCAACTCATAGGAAATATGCTGCAACTGGATGATGTAGAGATACACGTTTGTCAAGCTTTTAAAATATGCATCATCAGGGCTTCAAAGACTCCCTACTTTTGAACTTTTCTACAGTATGTAAAGAAAAACATGGATCCTTTATTCCATCTCCAGGAAAGAAAGAACATGGGAATGCAAGGTAATGATGTTCTTAAAGGCAATAGTCAAGTGGTAGTCAATCTGGCCATAAGCCGAAACTTCAGCTGCCCTTTTACACTGGTGAGACCAAAGCCAATATGACTCAATCAACTACAGCAGTACCCTCTACCAGACCTCTTGTACATTGTCTTTCAAAGTAACATAGAGAAAAATTATCATCTATTGTAATATATCTTTGAATGACGAAGACTTCAGAAAATTGATTTACCATGGTACTGAAGATAGAAGAGAGAACCTTTAGGTAGTACTAAGTTTGATTTCAATTAATAGCACAAACTCAGTAGCATGAGACACTGCCTGAGCTCATTTCTTTGCCTTATGAACTTTATCAAGTTCCCAAATTAGCCAGGTTTATAGGAACAGACACAATGTAGCTATTTTTTGCTATAAAATCATTGTTTAATTTATTGCTCTAATAACTTAGGCCAGGTTGAACAGGGCTTTGAGCAACCTGGTCTCGTGGAAGATGTCCCTGCCCATGCCAGGGGGCTTGGATCTCGATGAAATTTTGCGTCCCTTCCAACCCGAATCATTCTATGATTCTGTGATTTTTATGAACTCTGCTAAGAATTTCCCACTGTAAAAATTTAGAAGACCTTAAAAGATTTTGTTGTGAAGATCTTTGTCTTTAGATGACAGATGTGACAGGCAAATGCAAAACTGGTTTACTTTCCTGTCATGTGTGTAATCTCTCATATTTCTCTTAGATGGTGTCATGGGTTCAGCAGCAGCAGTCATTTTTTCTCCTTCGTAGTAGCTGGTGCAGTGCTGTGTTTTCGATTTTTAGTCTGGGAACAGCACTGATAACACCGATGTTTACAGTTGTGGCTTAGAATGTTTTGGCTCGACCAAGGACTTTTCTGAGTCTCATGCTCCGCCAGGGAGGGGGGGAAGCCGGGGGGAGGCAGAGACAGGACACCTGACCCAAACTGACCAAAGAGCTATTCCATACCACAGCACGTCATGCCCAGGATGGAGGACGGAGAGGAGAGACCCAGAAGGGTGGGGGGTGCATTGCATGGTCAGGCTTGGTATTAGGTGGTGAGAATTGTATTCTTTCCTTGTATTTTCCTTGTCATTATTATTATTGGTGGTAGCAGTAGTGATTTGTGTTATACCTTAGTTACTAAACTGTTCTTATCTCAACCTGTGGGAGTTGCATTCTTTTTGATTCTCCTTCCCATCCCTCCGGGAGCAGGGAGAAGAAAGAGGGGGGAGTGAGAGAGCGAAACTGTGTGGCTGACTGGACTTAAACCACGACAGATGGCTACCTATCCAACACAATAGACCCTGCTTTTGAAGGCTGCATTTTTTATTACAAAGGACTGTGAAAACTGAACTGTAAATTATCAAAAGCACTGTGCATGCAATTGCATAACACCATTACCAGATGCTCTACAGTAGGATGGGAAGGTCAAAGATGTTAAAGATTTATCTCAAGCTCACTTGAAATCTGTATCCTTTGCAGTAGTTTCAGCTCTTCAGCTCTAACTGCACAGCTTTTTACTTCTAAAATACTTCATTATTTTCTTTGTGTACACCCACTTGTGTTAATTGAACAGAAAAAAAGAGAGTTATTCAGCAAAACTAGTGATTAGCTTTAGTCTTGAGATACTTACATATTACTGAGAATAAATTAGGAATTTTCATCTTACCTGTGAAGCTCTAGTTGTCCACCTCTCTGTCAATGTCTCTGCTTGTCCATCTATCTTCGTTTCAGCTTGAACAAAACTTTCAATTCATTCTGAAATAGAATACAACATTTGTTTGGAAAATTACCAAGTAAGAATTTGGGAAAGTTATCTGTATCTGCATGACTCACTGAAGTCAATGTGAATTGGCAGATCATTTGGGTATATCATAAGCTTAATTATTTATACATTAATATATATAGCAAGAACACAACTCATCTAAAGAAAAAAAAAACCAACCCCAAAACAACAACCCAACAAATAAAATACACACAGCTCTAATAACAGAAAAAAACTCAACATGTATTTCATTCTCACATTTCCATGGGCAACCCCCTTGGTAACCTGAAATTCACAGCCAGTGTTGTCCCATTACTCTAGTTCAATATGATATTAGGGTGATTTTGACACATCTTTTTCTCAAGTTTTCTACATAAAAACAATAAAACAAGTCTGTCCTGTGCATGCTAAGAGCATTCCAGCTGACCCAAACACACAGCAGTCTTCATTCATGCGATACATGTCAGTGTTTCATTAATTTTAAGTTAACAAACCTGTGTCTCTGTGAGGAAAAACAGGCACACTGAAAGAGAGTCAAACAAAGGAAAAGAGAGGAAAATGTTACCATAGAATCTTAACACATCAAAGCTTGCAGGGAAAAGTCACCTTGCTTTAGAGTGTCTTTTTTCTTTCTCTTTTTCTTGCTCTAAAATTAGACACATCCATTTCAAAGAAGCCATCTGGGCAATCCTAAGGAAATCAAGAGAGAATAGACCTGACATTCTCTGAAGCTCAGTCAACCTGAGGAAAAAAAAAAATATTTTTTTTCTTCTCTTTCTGATTTGATGAGTTAAGCAAAGCAAAATAAGTCAAGAGAAACTCCTATTGTAAAACATAATAGAGAATGTCTTTGCAGCTTTTCCTCAGATGATTCAAGGAGCTTGCTCTACAAGCATGTATCCGCATTAGTTTTGTAAGAGTGGCAGGTAATAGGTTAAATGCTTAATATAAGGCTGTGATTCAACAGGCTACTTCCATTCACAAAAAATACTGAAGCTCAAACTCTGCTATGTTTTTGTTTTCATCGTTAGGTGTATATGCTCTCCTGAGCAGGAATCCTAGAGCCCAGTACTGACTTTATTTTACAGCTCTCTGTCCTGGGTTCAGCAGTAGCAGTCATTATTCTCCTTCTTAGTAGCTGGTGCAGTGCTGTGTTTTTGACTTTCGGCCTGGCAACAGCACTGATAACACCAGTGTTTTTAGTTGTTGCAGTAATGTTTAGTCTGACCAAGGACTTTCTGAGCCTCGTGTTCTGCCAGGGAGGAGGGGAAGCTGGGAAGAAGCAGAGACAAGACACCTGACCCAAACTAGCCAAAGAGGTATTCCGTACCACAGCACGTCATGCCCAAGATGTAAAAACTAAGGGCAGGGACCTGGAAGAGGGGCTTTCACTGCTCAATCAGGCTGGGTGTAGGTGGTGAGCAGTTGTATTCTCTTCCCTTGTATTTCCCTTGTCATTATTATTACTGGTGGTAGTAGTAGTGGTTTGTGTTATACCTTAGTTACTGGACAGTTCTTATCTCAGCCCATGAGAATTACATTCGTTTGATTTTCCTCCGCATCCCCCTGGCACCAGGGGGGAAGAAAGAGGGGTGAGTGAGCGAGCAAACTAGGTGAGTTATAGCTGGGTTTAAACCACAACAGTTCTTTTTGGCACCCAATGTGAGGCACGAAGGGTTGACTCGTCACAATGCTGATTTATTTGCTCTCAAAGTTGTTGCTCTTGATTCTCTTGATTTCACAGGTTCAGCCTTACTGTAAGTAAGTACCTTACTTACAGCTGCTATTTTCTGTCTTAGAGTTTATCAGATGGGGGGGCTTGGGTTAAAGTTTTTGTTTCATTGTATTTTATGGGAATGACTTGTAATACGGCTGGGCTCCGGCAGCAGGGTGGGATGGACATGGCCGTGGACTTGTACCTGGCCATGCGGCTGCTCGTCACCATCCTGGCCCTCGTCCTCGCCTCCGTCCTCGTGAGGCTGTGGAGAGCCAAGGGGGAGCAGCCCTGGGAGCCGCCAATGGCCAAACTGGCCCAGGCGAGCTGCCCCAGGGACCAGGAGGAATGGAAGGAGGAGGCAGAGTAGCCGAGCCTCATGGCCGAGCCCAGCCCTGCAACTGCTGAGCAGTGGGAGGAGGTGGCGGAGGAGTTGAGCCCCGTGGCCAAAGACAGCCCCACGGCGGCCGAGAGCATCCCCCAGCAGCCGCCCACTGAACCTTGCGAGCCAGAGTCCCAGGAGGATGCAGGAGACCATGCAGGAACTTCCCAGCAAGGCAGAGGAGGAAAATATGGACTCACACGAAGAGCGGCTGCTGGTGAGAGACTCAGCAAGCACAGCAGCTACACCAGCCCCAGTGACAAGTACAGCAGCCTCATTTAAGAGTTCTGAAGGTTTTGAATGGCCTTTGGCATCCTTGAGACCTGTCTGCTGATTGTGATGGGGATCAGCATGTTGGCATGCATACAGACTGTGTTTTACCCACAACCATTTTGTCTGGTCTGGACAGTTAAGCAGAGTCAGGTGTGGGCCTTGTCTGGGGTTAGACGACGATGTCGGATGACCAAGAGATTTTCTCCAAGGCTGAACAGTCGTGAGTGGCAGGGTGTGTGGGACAGTATGGGCGAGTATCTAGTCCATTGGGCCCCACCAGTGCTTTGGAAGCGTCGGAGATGGAAGGCAGCTGTATGGAGTCCCCAAAGACAAGCTGCAGAAACTGCTGGAGGGGAGGGTGAATTATTTTGAGCCTGGTGGGCCCATGACACCTCAGACCGTCAGGGCAGAGATGCAGCATACAGATGGACTCATGATCGAGGGGTAGACTTAGCAATGGACACTATTGCCCAGGTTATTCACGAGTGTGACCACTGCACACAGCCTCCCCTGCTCTGAAAGACTGTTACAAAAGATGGAGCCCTTTATCATGGACTGGATGGACTCAGAAGCTTTATAGGGAATGGTCCATGCACTAAGGGATAATATCTCTCCCTCTGTGTGTGTGTGGATGTATACATATGCATGTGATGGTATATTGAAAATATGAGATCTGAGCATAACGTGAATGGCATGGAATAAGGGGTGGATACTGTCATGGGTTCAGCAGTAGCGGTCATTATTCTCCTTCTTAGTAGCTGGTGCAGCGCTGTGTTTTTGACTTTTGGCCTGGCAACAGCACTGATAACACCAGTGTTTTTAGTTGTTGCAGTAATGTTTAGTCTGACCAAGGACTTTCTGAGCCTCATGGTCTGCCAGGGAGGAGGGGAAGCTGGGAGGAAGCAGAGACAGGACATGTGACCCTAACTAGCCAAAGAGATATTCAATACCACAGCACGTCATGCCCAAGATGTAAAAACTAAGGGCAGGGACCTGGAAGAGGGGGGTTCACTGCTCGGTCAGGCTGGGTATCTGGGGTGAGCGATTGTATGCTCTTCCTCTTCTTTGTATTTCCCTTATTGTTATTATTATAGGTGGTAGCAGTAGTGATTTGTGTTATACCTTAGTTACTGGACAGTTCTTATCTCAACCCATGGGAGTTACATTTGTTTGATTTTCCTCCCCATCCCCCTGGCACCAGGGGGGAAGAAAGAGGGGGGAGTGAGTGAGCAAACTATGTTGCTGACTGGACGTAAACCACGACACTCTCCCATACAAATAAATGAATGACTTAACTGAAGCTGTCCTAAGGAGAACGCAACAGTGAGGCAAATTCCCCACTATATTTCTGATGTGGACATATTTTTGCATATTTTGGTACAAGGGCAATTTTTTTTACCCTCCCAATGGAAAAAAAGCCATAATAATTTTTTTTCAGATTCACTCTTGCCTCTCCTATGTACATAAAAAAATAACTTTCTGTGATGAACGCTATTAATTTCAGTGAGCAACCTGGGGAATAAAATAACACTCCAACAGAATCAAAGGAGATCCAAACCCTGTAGAAGGCAACTAAAGAATTGAATGGAAGATGACAAGCTAAATGAAGATGACAAGCAGTTGCTTTGGCAAGCAATGTATAGGCTGGATATCAGGGACCATTAGTAGCTGGGAGACCTGTCAGATTTCCATATTGAATCAAGGAAGTTTTTTGCTAGGATTTTTTATAGTCAATTGTCAAAATTCTTGAGGACAAAATTTTCAGTGCTTGAGGGAGGGAATAAAATCGAAATGCACAGAAAGTACCCCAATTGCTTTTTGCCCACTGAATACTGATGCTCATCAAATGTTAAATTGTTTTGTTTAACTGGCATTGTGAAATGTAGAATTTGATTACTACCTAGCTACAAAGGTAGATATTGGTTAATAAATTGTCTCGTTCTTATTTAAAACAAATCATATTAATTGCCTTAACCTCAACAGCATTTACACAGTTCTTCCCTACACTGCAAGCTCTGTGCCTGCTTATGTTCATATTTTGTTCCATTTCCCTTTCTTTTTGCCTCTTAAAATACTTTTTAAGAAGAAAGTATTTTTCATTGAATCATTCAAAATTTTAAGTATTCCCTACAAATATTTAAAGCAACTCCCTTCCAGAATAAGCAATCATTATGATTTATTAATCCAGTCAGGCTCCTAATCTCCTAATCTTTACTTTACATGTCATTCCTGTTCTACATTTCTAAAAGGTGAGAAAGCAGTTTTCTTGAAATTTTTGAGTTAACTTTGTACTACATAAAATAAAATAAAATATTCTTTGTTATTTTCTTTCCTTGGTTTAAATTACCAAACACCCTGGTTTTACTCAAGTTTAGAGAAGGCATCTGCCACGTGCTATATCTAACATAAATAATTTGACTGTCTTCATCACCTAGCTTCTGAACTGCTTGGGCTGCCTCCTCCATTTCTTTCTCCACTAGAGTAGCTGGCTGCTGGGCTTAGAGACTGTCAGTGACTTGAATTTCTATATTGTGTAAATATACAATATTTCCTGCTTATCCAAGATTAATTTAATCTGCCATCATGTTCTAGATCTCCAGTGACTTTAAGTACAGCTGGGGAATTTCACAGGCATCTGTAGGCTATTATTAACTGAAATAGCCTTCTATCAGTTTTCAGTCACTTGCTGTTAACTGCTTTTGCTGGCTTAGTACCACATTAAAAAACACTGGTCCCAATATTGAGCTTTTGGACACTTCTCTATTGACCATCTTTCGAACTCAGTAACATTCATTTTATCAGTTCTCAGAATTTAGCATACTACCTAATTTCCAATAGTATCGGCCTTCTTAGTCTATTGACATTGTCTTTACTTTAAGTCTATAGCAGTCTTTCTTTCATGGATGATGATTCTAATCGTCTGAAATATCCTAAACCAGTTCTATCCACATGTAATTTTTATCCAGTTAAAGAAAAACACAACAATAAAACTCACAGTTGTCAAAAAATACCATTATTAGTAGTAGGATTACCTTTTTTTTTTGCTATGTTTAGAACTTTGAATTGTAAGATCACAAAATATTTTAAGAAGGAAATAAAAAATACCAGCCATTCCAATTCACTAGTGTGGAAACTGGTTCATGCTGTACCTAAAACTGCATAGTTAGTGGCAGAACTCAGGGGATCTAAATTCTAGTTGTCTCCCACTGAGGTGTGCTGCCTCTCTTGCTGGCACATTACCGGTCTTCCTGTTATAGGGCTTCAGCTGATGTGAGGTATATTTTCCCATGAACACATGTGATCACTTTGAGGTAGTGAATATGAAAAGCAGTGCAAAGACACAGCGTCATGCACATACAGAAAAGGTGTCTGATGTGTTGGCTTAGAAAGCACTCAGCTCCTGTTTATGGTAAGACTGAGCAGGAGAGAGACACCAGAAATAACAGGAGCTGAAGGAAGAGGATTGTGGGGTTTTTTCATTAAAAAAAGTCACAATGAATTAATTTTATTGAACTCTGGATAATAATTTTATTATATATGACTGTGAAATAAATTGAAGTTAGCTGGTTAGAACAGATTCGTAAATGAATGAATAACCTCCAGAAGAAAAATTATAATTTACACAAAATGAACATTTCCTTTTTGTTTCAAAATGTTTATGATATAATGTTTTGCACTGAACAATTGCATTTAAGCAAATCTGTGTCTTTAAGAAAATAAAAGGTGAGTAGAAAATGGGTGAAAGGAGAGAAAAAAATAGTAGTTTATAGGAATGAAACACATTTAGCTGTAAAAAGCTTAACACTTAAGACTCAGTTCTGTGAGTTCTGTAACCCCATCGTATAAGATCACTGTATCTGTCAGGCATGATTGTCCTTAGTGAAGCTGTGTTGGTTGTCACCAACGACCTCATTGATTTCATGTGCTTTCCACATGAATTCATTTGTGCATGCTTTCCAGGAGAGTCTGCTCCAAGATTTTGCCAAGCGCAGAGGTGAGACTGGCTGGTCTGTAATTCCCGCGGTCTTTCATTTTCCTCTTCTTGAAAATGGTGATTATATTAGCCTTTTCCCAGTCATCAGGAACTTCACTTGACTGTCATGACTTTTCAAATATGACTCACACTGGCTTAGCAACTTCATTAGCCAGCCCCTCCACAAACCATGGATGGATTTCACCAGGTCCCATGGACTCATGCACATTCAGGTGCCTAAAACAATCTTGAATCTGATCCTTTCCTCCAGTAGGCCTAAGGTGTTCATTCTCATAGTCCCTGCATTTGTCTCTCGGCATTGAAGACCAGAAGGGCTCAATTAGCAAAAATTTCTCATGTAATTAAGCTAACTTTCCTTAGTCCCCTGTGCTGCTACCTTCTTCTGCAGCTACTTTATTAAAGCTTTTTTTCCAGCCAAAGAACGAACTGTACTTTACAAACAGTTTATAGCTTAATGGGAAAGTTCATTCATGTTCCAGGATTTTCCTGCTCACATTATCCATCACAACTTTGAGTTCAAGGCTCTGATCTACTTTTATTTCATTGCTAGAGTAAAACCTGCATCTTTCCCAAATCAGCTTTCACATACCCAATACTCCCCCTGTGCAGCATGAAGATCATTCCTTGAATGGACAGTAAAAAGCTGAAAAAGTCAGGCATGGGAATGTCAGAAATGAATAAAATGCAGTCAGTGCCTTGCTGGTAACCTCCATTTTTGGGAAAGGAAGTAATTGTCAGGTCACATAAGCTACAACATAAAAAATGCTGGTAGTTGTACTTAGATATTAATATCACTTAATGGATTTGTGTGACAATTGCATTTGCAGGACAAGGGAAGGAGTGAAAGAACTCAAAACGGCTTATGACCAAACTGTTGCATATCCACATAGTTTCTTTAGAGCTCAGTGAGGTAAACATGGAGCTAGAAGGCCGCTTGGGATGTTTAGACCCTACTTGTTTTGCTACTCACTGAATTATTCAACTGTGTAAGAAAGCAAACTTAGCCCATTTGTAAAGCAATGAGGAGTTAGGACTCTGGGCTGAGGTTGCATTTTAAAGTAGATTTTCATAGTAATAATGTGATGGTAGCAGGGTTTGGTTTTGCGTGCTGGATCAGAAGCATAGTTAATTTGACATCACCTAGGAGACCTGTTCCACTAAAGCAGAGAGGATATGCATTAGTATGAAGCTGTAGGTGAATCAGTGTTATAGACATGACTAAATGTCTGCCTGTTCCTGGTCTGACTTCACACCACTGCACAGCTTCCTATATTTCCATTTGTCCTTGTAGCTGGAAGAAAGGGATAAGGGAGGAAAGCAACTAAAGATTGCTAGAAGGTAATTGCATGAAATCCCATTACCAGTCTGGGGTTCCTTTCTAGGCAAAGGCACAGCTCAATTTTACTTCTGACCTTTCCAGCAGATACATTTGCTTGTGCCTGCAAACCACCTGAGAGGTTTTTACTCTCAGTCTACGTATTGTGCATCCACCAAGAGAATGGTGGTTGGAGAAAGACATACCAGTGCTACCCACATATTTTAGAAAAATGTCACCACAAACCACCTAACACATTCCTTGAATTACAAAAGCTAAGTTTACACACTGTCTATAATGAATTAACCATTTCCAGTGTAAATGCTAGGAAATCCAAGGGAGATTAGCCTGAGTAATGGACTTAGAAGCAAGGTAATTTGTTCATGAGATTATTGGCAAGTCCAAAAGTCTCCTTCACAGCTTTGTTAGAGAACTAGAAAAAGTCTGTGTTAGACTCAGAGGCAATCAGTGTAAATTTGTTTTTATCAATAATCTTGGGTCTGCTGAATGAAATGAGCTATATTCCCAGCTGTGTGGCAGAACCTGACAGTCCAACACAACAAAAGGTCTGCAACAAAAAGGTTTGAATCTGTGGAAGTACAAGATGAAAGAGAGGAAGGAGTGATATGAACAGCCCTGGGGCTGAATGGGGATACATTAAATACAGAGGGAAGAGCAGGATCCACAGTGTTTCTTTACTTCGTCTGATGTGTGCCTGGCAGTGTAGGAAATGATGATAAGAACTGTGAGAAAATACATATCCTCATTTTGGAATTTTTAACTTTATGAAAAGTGTTAGTATCTCTACAGGTCATTCTCTTTTGTTACCCATTCTATGCTTTTTTTTACTTCTGCCTTCCTTTCACACATTTTCCCCTCTATCATGAATGCTTCTTTTCAGCCATGCTTTACAGCATCTGTTTCTTTATGCTCCCACTACCCATGGTGCTGAGAGAGTACCATGTTCATGGTATGCTTCTGTCCCCATCTCTCCCCCCTGCTATCTTAGCTGTCTTGTTCCATCCCCTTTCCTTCATGCCAGCTTTGAGTGGAAAGCAAAATGGCTGAATTCTTCATCCCACAAAACTGCCTTGTAGCTTTTCTAATTAATTCACTAGTTGTAAGTTGAAGCAATTTGATGAGATGCTGAGTACAGGATTCAGAGAACCTGTGATTTTTCATCTTTCTTACCTACTAAAATGTCCCTTAGTATATCTTCAACTTCATATATAGGCAATAGGGTTTTCCATTTTTGAATGGTTTGGAAAATAACTTTATTCTTCAAATGAAAATTCTGAAACAACATACAGCTTTCCTTTTATTTCAACTAAAAATATCTTATTAGTTAAGGTTTTCAGCGTTAAAAAGCTGAAAAGCGAGAGTATGTAATTAAGAATTAGACAACTGGGAGAGGACACATCTGACCAGTAGGAGGTGTCTCTGCTACACCTCCATTCAAGATAGTCTCTATAGTCTCATACCATAGTCAGTGGAGAGAGACAGTAATTTAAAGATAATTATTAATTTAAAAATAAGCATTTAAAATTGGTGAGATGAATCACACCTTAAATGTACCTGTTTCTCTCCACTGACTATAAAAAAACCCTGGGGTAACTAGCTCCGAGGCTGACACCTACATTATGCATCTAAAGTTAGGTAAATGGATCCCGTCCTAGCTGTCATCTTAAACACTCATCGTAACATGTTATTTCTTTTCCTTAAAAAAAAAAAAAAACACAAAGAAAACCCCAATAAACTAAAATTCCAAAGCATAACAACATTTTAAGATTAAAAATATTTCAGCTTGATACTTCCTATAAAAATATCAATTTTTGTTCTGAGTTTTCTATTTTTCTTAAAACGTTCCAGTCTTCATGTAACTATTTTTATTATGAAGAAAGCTTTTTATATAAAAAACAATGACCTGACTCTCCCTGGCATATAAAATGCAGAGGGAATGTTCCACCCCAGTTGTCCTTGGGCACCAGTGCTAATAAAGCTTCAAGGGAGCCAATTTGTGTCAGAAGTGGTGGTAATTTCATGGCCAAGTCATTAGGAGTTGGGCTAAGAACTGCAGATCAATTTCATATGGATTTAGGTCTGTTGTCAGGTAGCAATAACTTCTGGTCATTATTGAACTGGACTGGATTTGCACCAGTGGCTAAAAGAGATAAAAAGAAATTTATTACCAGTTCTTTAATCCATCCAGTCCAGCAAAATAGCCTTGCATCAAAATGTATCATTTATTTCCTTATACCTTCCTGTCAGGAGTGTAAGTATTACAAACCACCTCAAACAGCAGTAGGATGTAGTAATATAGAGCAATTTAAGCATAAAGGAGCTCAGAGCTTTCTAGTACTGTGAGACGGCAGTTTTGGAGGGCAAGAAATAAGGCTTGTCTTATCCCCAGCCGGCAGTCACTGTCTGTAAACATCCTACCTATTCATGTTTGCTGGGTCAGGAGGGATTTTCAGAGCACTTTGAAACCTACATTTAAACTGTCTTAGACTTTGAAAAGACCTAAGGTAATTTTCTTCTGCCTGCTGTGTCTTTCTTTTCCATGTCCTAAACCTGCATGACTGGTAGGTGGGTAATTTCCAAATTTCAACTTACATCCCTCATCTTGGCCAGTAATAAACCTGAAAAGTGTATTGTGGCATGGGGAACAATTGTAGCTCTATGCATTAGTCTTCATGTTCTTTTTGCATTTGTCTGTTCAACACCTTTGGCGTTTGTTATTTCCAAGTCAGACTGAATTTGTTGAGAGAAATCAATGTCTTTTTGTAACCTCGGAATATTTTTTTCCCAGGGGAGTACTTCCATAAAAAGTGGTTAAGTTGAACATCAGGGAAGTCAAGATTTATTGTCACTAAGGTCAATAGCAAATAATCTATTGGATGAGTCATTCACTTTCTGTCATTTCACTTAGTACAACCCCTGGTGCTTTTTCATTCATCTCTCGTATGTTTTTCCTAAGCCTTTTTTCTCTGATTTAAATTTCGCTTGCAGTCCTTTATGATTAAATGGTAATTACAAACCAACCTTAGTGTTGGTAAATTCAGTATTCTGGATTAGAAGGGTTCAACCGCTCCTGGGAGCAATTGAAATAAGAAACTTAAACTCTCTTCCTGCCCATAGACAATAAAAATACACTCAGCTCTTGTGGAACACCTAAATGTGTGAAATGTGGCAAAAGGTGCAACACACTCACCAGGCTGTTTAGTTCTGGGGACGCCAATTCCACCTCAAGTTTTAGAGAAGAGCCTTATGGATGCCTAAGAAGTGCAATTTAACTTCAGAGACATTTGGATCACTTAATTTCTATGTATTTCAGTTCCAACAGAAAAGCTGACAGCAGCATAGCAGGATTTTCTTTGATCTTTTGTTTGTATAGTAAAAGAGACTGGATATTTCTTTGGGACTTTCAGATGCCCTATTGCATTTGACTCAGGTTGTCTGATGCCCTAAGTTCAGAAATGTGTTCCAGAACTGAAGATACATATTTGAGGACTGGGGATGGCAATAGGAACTCATTTCAGGAGGCTTTGCATAGTATCAGTGTTTTCAACAGCACTTTGTCCCAGTTATGTAAAAAGGTCGGAAACCCACCCTCCAAAATCAGCAGGAGTTGCCAGCCCTTACCCAGCAACCCTTTGCAGAAAAACACTACCTTTCAATTACTCTCTCCACAGCTGCTGATGGTCACAGGCATTTTAATTTCTCCCTCCCTTGCTTGTTTCTTGTTGTTGACACTTTCCAGCCCTTAAGCTCTGCCAGATAGCATGCTTTTCAGAGATGAAGATGATATTGCAGAAATACAGCTGGTCTTGTTGATATCCACATTGGATTTTCCCTTCTTCTCTCTGTGAAAGATCAGTTGTCCTACTTAGTTCCTTATTTTACTTATTTCCATAGCTTATTTATTTACTTCTGTTTCTAAGATGCCCTTGAAATTAGACTCATTGTAACAACATGATGTGCAGGCTGTTTGCTGACTGCATCAGATCAAGCTTTATAATATTTTATGTGTATTGAAAGAGCATACATGCTGCCAATAATAAGTATGCACTGCCCTTGGGCCCAGCTCATGCTATGTGTTACAAATCTCAGAAATGTGGTCATTACTTTGTCTTAGCTGCAAAATTACTTTAATTGAATTGCAGTTAAGGTATCCTGTTATTTGAACTTTTTTTTTTAGAGTTTTTTGACATTCTTTCCCCTCCTTTTTCTTCTCCATTTGTAGAAACATAATACTGCCCTTTGATCCCTGCAATGCTCCATAGCTGAAGTTTCAGCTTAGGTTTGCAACCTGTTTGACACCATACAGTCTGTGAAAATGAAGAGTAGTAATTTCCCAACTATGTTTTATGATTTTTGCCAATGTCTGGGTTAATACATCATGCATGAACAAATGTACTTACATGTTTGTAATTTGCAGATGTTCATTATTTAATGTGAATGAACTGTTTGTAGCCTGAAGGTGGCTTGCAGCATAATTGCTATGAACACTTTTTGAATCTCATATTATATGATTGACCACATAGTGTATTGTTGTAGTATCTTCATATTCTATTATTCAGTTTAAATCAAATCTTCCCAGGTAAAAACTGGTTAGTCTCTTAGTGAGAAATACTAACTTAAGTATTTTGTAACTTGTGCCTTCCATTCATGTCAAAAAATGTCAGGAGCATGTCGGATCTGAATACTTCTATTTTATAGTATAAGATGTGTTAAAAGGGGGTGTTGTGGTTTAAGCCCAGCCGTAAATCAGCCACAAAGTTCGTTAGCTCCCACCCATTTTCTCCCACCAGCTTCTGGAGGGATGGGGAAGAGAATGAAAAGAATGTAACTCCCACGGGTTGAGATAAGAACAGTCCAGTAGCTGAGGTATAACACAAACCACTGCTGCTACCACCAATAATAATAATGACAAGGGAAACAACAACGGAAGAGAATACAATTGCTCATTACCTGCCGACCAATACCAAGCCCAACTGAGCAGTGGACTAACTCTTCAGGGTAACTGCCCCCAGTTTTAACATCCTGGGCATGATGTGCTGTGGCATGGAATACCTCTTTGGCCAGTTTGGGTCAGGTGTCCTGTTTCTGCTTCCTCCTGGCTTCCCCTCCTCCCTGGCAGAACATGAGACGCTGAAAGTCCTTGGTCAGACTAAACATTACTGTGACAACTAAAACCATTGTTGTTATCAGCGCTTTTCCCAGGCCAAAAGTCAAAAAAAAAAAAAGCTACTAAGAAGGAGAAAAAAATGACTGCTACTGCTGAACCCATGACAGTATCCACCCCTTATTCCATACTATTCATGTCATGCTTAGATCCCACATTTTCAATATACTACCACTCATATATAAATATATATATGTATATATACATCCACGCACACGCAGAGTGGGAGAGAGATCATTCCTTAGTGCACGGACCAATCCCTATAAAGCTGCTGAGTCCATTCAGTCCATGATATCAGGTTCCGTCTCTTGTAACAGTCTTTCACAGCAAGAGAGAGAGTGTGCAGCGTTGAATGGTTGCCTTTACCACGGAACTCATCTGGTTTTATCGAAGTTCATTCTTTGTTGGTATGATGGTCAGAGGGAAGTCAGGGCCAGTCGCTGGTGATCTGAAGACATCTAGTTGGTGGGCTATAAAAGTGCTACATAGCAGGCAACAGCATACAATTGAGATCAATGGCTGTTTCCTCCTAAAGTCAAATCCCCTTGAGGTATGCATCAGACTTCCCCGTCTTCTCACATTACCCACCAAGTATATCCGGGTCCCTGAGCCAAAGCAATCCCAAGAGTGGGTTTGCATTTACCTGAAGCAGGAATAACCCAGACTGTCTTCCCCAACAAATTCTTTACGTGTATCACAGGGACTTTGTCTCTCTCTACAGTATATAGAAGTTCTGACTGGGCTGGGCCAGCCCTGTTGGCAGATCCTCTGGGGTTGACCAACCAGGTGGCTTTTGGTAAATGTGTATCCCAATGCTTGGAAGTCCCACCACCCATTGCTCTCTGTGTAGTTTTTAACAGCCCATTGTATCGTTTGATTTTCCCAGAGGCTGGTGCATGGTAGGGGATGTGATATACCCACTCAATGCCATGCTCTTTGGCCCAAACGTCTATAAGGCTGTTCCGGAAATGAGTCCCATTGTCTGACTCAATTCTCTCTGGGGTTCCAGGTCGCCACAAAAACTGTTTCTCAAGGCCCAGGATAGTGTTCTGGGCAGTGGTGTGGGGCACAGCATATGTTTCCAGCCATCCAGTGGTTGCTTCCACTATGGTAAGCACAAAGCACTTGCCTTGGCGTGTTGGTGGGAGTGTGATATAATCATTCTGCCAGGCCTCCCCATATTTGTACTTCAGCCATCGTCCTCCATACCAAAGAGGCTTTAATCATCTGGCTTGCTTAATTGCAGCACATGTTTCACAGTCATAAATACCCTGAGCAATAGTGTCTATTGTTAAGTCCACCCCTTGATCACGAGCCCATTTGTATGTTGCATCTTGGCCCTGATAGCCCGATGTGTCATGGGACTACTGGGCCAAAAATAATTCACCCTTATGTTGCCAATCTAAGTCCATCTGAGCCACTTCAATCTTAGCAGCTTTATCCACTTGTTGGTTGTTCTGGTGTTCCTCAGTGGCCCAATTCTTGCATACACGGGCAACCGATATTGGTACGAGTTGGTCCTCTGGTTTAGCTGCAGTGATTATCACTGTGGTTTGGGTAGCTGATGTCCTTGTCACTGGGGTTTGAGTAGAGGCTGCACTTGTAGCTGCGTGTGGTGTAGCTGCTGTGCTTGAAGCTGGAGCTGCCGTGCTGTCCACCACCCCGCCCCCAGATCCAGAGGCATTTTTTGCCTTTTGAGGTTGCTGGATAGTGTTGAACAGGGCTCTGTAAGCATAGGCCAAGCCCCAGCACATTGCCACGATTTGTCCCTCTCTGGTGTGACCAGAATGACGACACACCTCCTTTAAATCTTCTACTAATTTTTCTGGAGTTTGCACTTGTTCAGTGATGAAGTTCCAAAGCACTGAAAGGGTCCACTGGCCTAGATACTTGCCCATACTATCCCACACATCCTGCCACTCATGACTATCCAGCCTCGGGGAAAATCTCTTGGTCCTCCTACATCATCGTCTAACCCTAGACAAGGCCCAAACCCGAATCTGTTTAACTCTCAGGATCAGACAAAATGGTTGTGGGTAAAACAGACTTTGTGTGCACGCCAGCGTAGTGATCCCCCTCACAATCAGCAAGCAGGTCTCAAGGGTACTTAAAGGCCATTCAAAACCTTCAAAACTCTCAAATGATGCTGTAAATGGAATGGTGGAGGGGCTAGGAGCATAAAAGAATTTCTCCTTCACAGGTTGACCACCTGAGGAGGAGGAAAAAGATGTGTAATTGCTAAGCACTTCTATTGTATACCTCCCAAAGAATAGAGGTGGTGACCACACTGGGAATGCAAGCCAGATCAGTTCCATGTTCAATGATTCTACTGTATTACAAGTCATTACCAGAAAGTACAATGATACAAGAACCTTAGCCCAAGCCCCCATCTGATAAACACTAAAACAGCAAGTACCGGCTTTTAAGTTACCACATGCTGAACCTGTGAGATCAAGAGTACCAACTTTGAGAGCCAATAAATCAGCATTGTGATGAGTGACTATTAATCCTGTCATCATCTCAACCCTTCAGGCCCTGTCTTGTGCACCAAAAGGAACTGTCATGGTTAAAGCCCAGCTGTATATCAGCAACACAGTTTGTTAGCTACTCTCCCCCTTTCTTCCCCCAGCTCCCAGAGTGATGGGGAAGAGAATTGAAAGAATGTAACTCCCTCGGGTTGAGGTAAGAACAGTCCAGTAACCAAGGTATAACACAAACCGCTGCTGCTGCCGCCAATAATAGTGATGACAAGAGAAATAACAAGGGAAGAGAATACAACTGCTCACCACCTGCCGACTGATGCCAAGGCCTACGAAGCAATGAGCTAACTCTTCCGGGTAACTGCCCCCAGTTTTAACATCCTGGGCATGATGTGCTGTGGCATGGAATACCTCTGGCCAGTTTGGGTCAGGTGTCCTGTTTCTGCTTCCTCCTGGCTTCTCCTTCTCCCTGGCAGACCATGAGACTCAGAAAGTCCTTGGTCAGACTAAACATTACTGTGACAACTAAAACCATTGTTGTTATCAGCGCTTTTCCCAGGCCAAAAGTCAAAAAAACAGTGCTGCACCATCTACTAAGGAGAAAAAAATGACTGCTACTGCTGAACCCAGGACAGGGGGGAAAACAACAAAAAAAAGCCCTCAACAGACCTTTAGGCAGCATTTGATGGGAATGTTTTCAAAACTCTTCCCCACAACCAAGTTTTGTCCATGGAAGAGATTGCTGTTTACTGTACAGCAGAAATAGAATACTGAAAGAAGTTATGCAAATATCCTCTTTTCTACGTATGTCTAGCAAAATCCCCTTCTACATTGAAGGTAAGCCCAAACATGCTTGTCATGCACTGAGATTGAAATGATGGGAAAGTCTGCACATATAGTTTAAATAGGAATTTCATCTATAAAAAGAAAAAGCAGTGCATGCCTTCCCTTGAAATGAAATCCTTCAGAATCATAGAATCATAGAATAGTTAGGGTTGGAAAGGACCTTAAGATCATTTAGTTCCAACACCCCTGCCACAGGCAGGGACACCTCCCACTAAACCATGCCACACAAGGCTATGTCCAACCCAGCCTTGAACACCGCCAGTGATGGAGCATTCACAACTTCCCTGGGCAACCCAGTACAGTGCCTCACCACCCTCACAGTAAACTTCCCCTCTTTAAGTTTGAACCCATTCCCCCATGTCCTCCCACTGAAGTTCCTAATGAAGAGCCTCTCCCCAGCATCCCTATAGGCCACCTTCAGATATTGGAAGGCTGCTATGAGGTCTCCACGCAGCCTTCTCTTCTCCAGGCTGAACAGCCCCAACTTTCGCAGCCTA
Source organism: Ara ararauna (assembly GCA_028858755.1). Taxonomy (NCBI): domain Eukaryota; kingdom Metazoa; phylum Chordata; class Aves; order Psittaciformes; family Psittacidae; genus Ara; species Ara ararauna. Next base: position 105,413,950 of record CM054379.1, read on the forward strand.
TCTTCACATGGGAGGTGCTCCAGTCCCCTGATCATGCATTTTCCCCTTCTTGAAAAAGGGGGTTATATTTCCCTTTTTCCAGTCGTCAGGAACCTCACCTGACTGCCATGATTTTTCAAATATGATGGACAGTGGCTTAGCAACTTCATTTTCCAGCTCCTTCAGGACCCACGGATGGATTTCATCAGGTCCCACGGGCTTGTATACGTTCAGGTTCTTAAGATGGTCTGGAGCCAGATCCTCTCCTACAGTGGGCCCAGGATCTTCATTCTCATTGTCCCTGCTTCTGCCTTCCATGACTTCGGTGGTATGGTTGGAGCATTTTCCGGTGAAGACTGAGGCAAAGAAGTCATTAAGAACTTCAGCCTTCTCTAAATCCAGGGTAGCCAGTTCCCCTGATAGCTTCCGGAGAGGGCCCACATTGTCCCTAGTCTGTCTTTTATTTGCTACGCACCTATAGAATCCCTTCCTGTTATCCTTAACACCCCTAGCCAAGTTTAATTCTAAGTTGGCCTCAGCATTCTTAACCTGATCCCTACCTTCCCGGACAACATCCCTGTATTCTTTCCAGGCCGTCTGTCCTTGCTTCCTCCTTTTATAAGCCTCTTTTTTCCTTTGAATTCTCCTCAGCAGCTCCTTATCCATCCACGGAGGTCTCCTGGCCCTCCTGAAGCACTTCCTTCTAGTAGGGATGTATCGCTCCTGAGCTTGCAGCAGGTGATCCTTGAATATCAACCAAGAGACTTGGGCCCCCCTGCCCTCTAGGGCTATATCCCATGGAATCTTACTAAGCAGGTTCCTGAAGAGGCCAAAGTTTGCTTTCTTGAAGTCCAGGGCAGTGAGCTTGCTATACACTCTTCTCACTGTCCTGAGGATCTCGAATTCGACCATCTCATGATCGCTGCAATCAAGGCTGCCCTGGAGTGTCACATTTCCAACCAGCCCTTCCCTGTTGGTGAGGATGAGGTCAAGCATGGCAATCCTTTTTTAAAAGTTTCCTGGCATTGTGTTTTGGCTATGGCATCTTATTTGAACAATTATCTTACTTATTGCTCTGTCCACTCTATGGCTGTTTTTAATGGTATCTTTAAAAAGATTGATTCCCATAATAAATCTGAATTGGAATACTGAGATAGCACTTAGTAATTTTTCCAAACCAGCAATTTGTTTCCAAATTTGTCCCAAAGGATCTATACCTTAGTTACGATACAAATAATCCATCTTTCAACGGGCAAACTGCGTCTTATTTTCTTATATGACAAAATAAATAAAATCTTATTATTAAAATAAAAAAGACAAATTTAATATCACAGTCAAAAAAGTTAGATGGAACCCTAAGAAGACACATTGCCCATACTCCTGCTCTGCTGACATTAGCTGAGATAGCTTGTCCTTTTTCTTAAATATGTCTCAAGATGGAGATTCCATACCCAATTTAGTGATCCATGAGCTCTATCATTAAAAGGTTTTTTTAATGCCTTACCTTAATTTCCCTTATTGCATTTTTAACCCTTCTACTATATATCTTAATGTCATGGACAAGGAAAAGAGATAATACCCTTTGCCATTTGGGGCATCCTCCTGCATATTTGCAGGCTGTTTCCATATTTCCTTTCATTATTCCTTTGCCTAGACAATCTTTCTATTATTTCTAGACTTCTGACTATTTCTGTTGTTTTTCTTGTCTCTCTCCAAAATGGCTACATCTCTCTTAAAGGGTATCCCATAATTGTAATCCATTTTTGTTTTAACTACTTCTTTTATGAACTTTTAAAATTGACATTAATATCCATATTTTTAAACAACTGGAACACTAGGGAGCTACTACTAATCACATATCTGAGATCATAATTTTTCTGATTACAATAATAGTAAATAATTATTTCCATGTCGGTGGCACAATAGAATTAATGGGTCTTCAAAGAGTTTTCTGGATTATAAACTTGTTGACCAAAACAAAATCCAACTAAATCAGAAGAGAAATTTTCACAGAGTTAATGAATGGGACTTGGTTTATGATATAACTTTTGTCAGGTTTAGACTAGCATGACACTTGTAATGTTATGGAAGTTTTTCAGTGGTATGAAATGAAACTGAACCTCTGTTAATTTTAGGAATGTATCACCTGCTGTCCCATAGCACCCAGCAGTGAAAGATGCTCATGTCACTCAGTATAACAGGAAAAGTCAATGTGTAATTTAGCCACTGAATAAGCTGTTGTTTAATTTAGCGGCATAAGCTCGTAGTTTTATGAAGGGGAAAAAAAAAGAATCAAGAAAAGTATTTATACAGGAAATCATACAAGTCTTTTCCATTCTGCATTTGAAACCTTCATGCTTAGTTCTCTGCTGGTGCATGTTGGGTTTTTTTCCTCATCACCTTGATGGTGATTTTTACACAGTCCAGGGTCATAGCCTTGAAATTAAAAGAAAAAGAGCAGCTCTGTTTTAAGCCCTTTTGCCGTTATAATGTGTACATAGTCCTTCTAATGATGCATATGCAGTATCTGTGGATTGCAATGGAGGAGTGCTGTGCTGCTGTACTTTGACTTCTTTTCTTTTTAATTTATACTTATGTGACTATGAATTTCAATTTGTTTGCAAATCTCTTCCCCTTCCCTGGTGTTTATGCGCCCTTGCTAGCTATCAAAAGCAGGAAGAAAACATAAGAGTATGCCAGTTAAATGCCTACTGCTTTAGTTAAACGGTATTTGTATTGTAGTCAGTAGAATAGATTTCTTGGAGTGAGCCATACTACAGACACTTGATGTAGGCCCCACTTGCCCAGGTTACAGTATAAAGCTCATGGCCTCTTCAACCGCAGGAGTGAGACTTCCTGGGAGCATTGTTAATAATACGTGTGGAGATCTAGTGAATAAATGGTGCACTGAACACAGTTTATATTGCCCCATTGTGTCCTACTGCTTACTGGCAACAAACCCTGTTGGCCACCTCTGCTCTTTGTTACACTTTTCTTCAGGCTGCTCCCTCCCCAGGTTTCCTCTTGTGAATGAATCAAAACAGTATTAATAAAACCTATTTTGTTCATGTTTCAGGTTGCTGAAAAGGGTTTATTCCTAAAGCACTTAGTGAGACAAAAATGAAATCATGTTTTGTCATGACCTTGTCAGATTAAGCACTATATCTTCGTTAGAAATGCCCACAAAGTTTTTATCTACTGTAATGTGTGACTGCTTTTGAAGGCAGATTTCTTGGACCTAGGAGTGTTATCCTGGGCTAACTGTGATACTCAAAAAGATAAAGAGCCAGGCCTGCGATCTGTGCCTTTTCCTCAGCTCTGGCAGCTTGAAATATTATGGCAAGTATTACAGCTCCAATTCTGCAGAATTATGACACATTCTAACATTAGATTGAAGGCATTTCTCCAGGAAATAAGGATGGCTGTATGGCTCCCCCTGAGAGTAGTTCACTCCACTTCAGTTCTGGGGTAAGAGGGTATCTAGTGATCCAAGTGGAAGTGAAACAAGCCCCTGCTATAGTGGTTATTTAACAAATACATGTGTGTGTGTGTCTGTGTGTGTGTGATTTGATTGTGTTTCTTTAGTTTAGTTTTTTTTTGTTTTAATCATTTTCTAACTGCCTGTGAGTCAAAAAAAGCCCCCCAAAAACCAACCAACCAACCAACCAACTAACGAGCCAACCAACAAAACCCTATTTTGAATATGCTCTCATTTGCTCAGATGCTTTTATCAGCTTTCCTCAATGAGTGCCAATGCTGCTGAGTAGAGTTCCAGTCCATTATGTGTGTCATGGTTTAAGCCTCTCAGCGAAGCAGTTTTCTAACTCACTCACTCCCACCCTCTTTCTTCCCCCAGCTCCCAGAGAGATGGGAAGGAGAATCGAAAGAATACAACTCCCACAGGTTGAGATAAGAACAGTTTAGTAACTGAAGTATAACACAAATCACTACTACTACCACCACCAATAATAATAATGACAAGAGAAATACAAGGGAAAAGAATACAACTGCTCACCACCCGATACCAAGCCTGATCACGCAGTGCACCTCCCACCCTTCTGGGTCTCTGCTCTCTGTTTTACATCCTGGGCATGACTTGCTGTGGTATGGAATACCTCTTTGGTCAGTTTGGGTCAGGTGTCCTATCTCTGCTTCCTCCCGGATCCTCTCCTCCCTGGTAGAGCATGAGGTTCAGAAAGTCCTTGGTCAGACCAAAGCATTACCAAGCAGTAACTGAAAACACTGATGTTATCAATGCTGTTCCCAGGCCAAAAGTCAAAAACACAGCGCTGCAGCAGCTACCAAGAAGGAGAAAAATGGCTGCTGCTGCTGAACCCATGACAATGTGGCACCCTGGAACACACCGGATGTCAAGGACAGACCGAGGGGTTTGCTTCAAATCCCTTTACTTCTAGTCTAGATGATAATCACTGCTGTGATGTGTCCATAAAATGCTATGTGTGCAATTTTTTGCACTCACACCCACACACTCTTCCTCCTCCAGTTTTCATATGCTTGCCTGGATAATGGATAATCTGTTTCCTACCACCCCACATCACATCTCAGTTGGAGATGCGACTACTTAATTGTGAAAAAAATAAATATCCTTCTACAACATTTGTTTGAAAAGGAAGGTTTTTCTGGTCTCTATGGCTCCTTTATCATGTGTAGCACAGTTAAAATTTTCATAGTTTTAAAAAGATTTCTTAATAGTTATTTTACTCTCCTGCTAGAGGTGCTGCAAATGCCTTTCTCCTCTTAGGATCATGCTTAATCTGCTGTTTGTTACCCACATTAAAGCTGACCCAATCTCCTATCTTAAAATGACTTGGGCTTGACTTGCACATGTATCAGTTTTACATTGCCAGTATGGTTTTACGTTGCCAGTACGGAGGAGTTGTAGAATGGTTAGAAAAGAGCCATCTAGTTCCAACCCCCCCTGCAATGAACAGTGTGCCTTTCAAGGGTTTATTTTGTTTTTTTGTGAGTCAGAATGTGATTCCTCCATTCATTTGCAGGAAATAGAAAAACAAGCAGCGTGGTTTCACATCTAGATGTAACAAAGCTGAGTGCTTTGCTAATGCATTAGCATCTGGATAGTCTTATGATTATGACGAACCATATAATGACCACCATATCCTTGATGGTTTAACTCAAATTCTCAAAAATCCACATCCAAGTATCCCATTCTTCTTCCCAGCAGTAAACGGGGATCTGGACTGCCAATCATGTACAGCACCTTCACATTTCTTTCCTCAGTAAAAGGCTCTTGAAATAGGCATAAACATAATTTAAGACAATTTTATTGTCTGTATATACTCCCAAAGAGGTATTAGGGGGTATTAGTATTCAGTAATCCTTAGGTTCAGACTTATTGACATGAATAAGAGTAGGTCTGAATTTTCTTTCCAAGGAAATGTATTTTTTCCTAATTTTTCCTACTTTTCTGTAAAGTTTGTGAAAATATTCTCACAGGATTTTTAATACTCTGCTTCCAGCCAGAACAAGCTTGCTGTTATTTTTCAGTTCTTCTGCCTCTTTGTCCTGCTAAAAGACAAGGGTCAGAATGCTGCAATAAATAATAGACAAGGGACCACCCTTTGGACAATGAAGACCTACCACAAATGAAAAAACCTCTGAGAAATGTAATTCTGAAAGAGCTAGAAAGTTGATTGCATTATCTAATAGTTCTTTTCTCTCTTCACTAGTTTGTTTTAATATTAAAAGACAGTTTATCTGCAATGTTAAGCCCAGTTTCATTTCTGGCTCTTTTATCTTCTCCAGATGGATTCATCTAACACATCCTGGCAGCCTGTAATTTTATGCAGCCAGTGATGGGTAATAGGCTTTAGGTGTTTCTAGCATAAAATAGGATATTTGTTAGAACTAAATGGTCCTGGCTGTAGGCAACAGCCATGTGAAGGACAGGACAGTAATCTCTGAAACAATGTATTTGATAAAAATGGAGCTTCTACAGGAATGAAAACAACCACATAACTTCTGTAATTTAGAAATTTAGTGTTCTATGCGCACTCAGGTGAGCACTATAAAATCTGGCTTTGAGAACGAAAGTACAGATGTCTGTTCATTGACATATCTGTGTTCAGTAGACCTTTTCCACCTTCTGTTGCCTTCAGGGTTTGCCCACGTAGCACTTTCTTGAATATGTAAAAAAGTAGTTGCCACAAAAAGGAAGTGCTAGGAAACTGAGCTAAAATGCAGCATTAATGATCTGCCAGCAGCTGCAAAAAAACTTAAAATTTTTGAATTCTGGACCTAACCCAAGCTTAACCATTATGCTAGTCAGCACATATCTAGCACAAGTGCAAGTTCCTTGGAAATATGATTTATTGCCTTTCAGTTATCTTGGCTTTCAACAAAGGTGTCAGAAACTTGTTACACATATTTGCTTTCTTTTTTTCCTCTTCCCCCCCCTTCTCATTCTTTTCGTGGTGCTTCTACTCAGCTAGCATGTGGGTGGCAGGATTACTCCAGTCAGTACTTCCCTTTTCAGTATTGTACCACTGGGTTATTTTCTTCTGTAAATATTTTACTTGTTCCCTTTGTTTGCACTCATTCTTCTCAAAAGCTGTTCACTCTACCACAACACAGAGCACACACTGAGATATATCCCCTTGATAAAGCTGGGGGGGATCTATAAATAATTTCACTGTTATTCTTGACAGGAATTGCAGCACACCATCCATAAGCCAAGCTAAGAACAGGAGAGCTGATCCCAAACTACCAGGTGAATTCAGAGTCCTTACTGTAGTCTGACCTCCACTGGAGTGAGCAAGGGATAGCATAGCCCTACACAGTGACAGTAAGAAAAACCCTTTAAGAGATTCTTCAATTCCCCTTATGTTGAATCATGTATAGTGTCAGTCTACATCAGCTTGAATCATTGAATCCATAGTTGTAGCGAGTGATAAGGTCCCCCCGAGCCTTCTTTTCTCCAGACTGAACAACCCCATATCAGCAACTCAGTAGGTAGCTGTATTTTTATGAATTTCAGTGCTTTGGGATATGAAATAGTGTGGACAAGTAAGATCATAAGTGGTTGACATGTAAGTTTGTGTTGTGGTTTAAGCCCAGCCGGCAACTCAGAAACACTCAGCAGCTCGCTCACTCCCCCTCACCTTCCTCCCCCTGTTTCCGGAGGGATGGGAAGGAGAATTGAAAGAATGTAACTCCCATGGCTTGAGATAAGAACAGTCCCCTAACTAAGGTATAATACAAACCACTACTGCTACCAAAAATAATAATGATGATAAGGGAAATAACAAGGGAAGAGAATACAATTGCTCACCACCCTCTGACCGATACCCAGTCTGACCTGAGCAGTGATCTCTCTCTTCCAGGTAACTCCACCCAGTTTATATACTGGGCATGACATGCTGTGGTATTGAATACCCCTTTGGATAGTTTGGGTCAGGTGTCCTGTCTCTGCTTCCTCCCAGCTTCCCCTCCTCCCTGGCAGAGCATGAGACTCAGAAAGACCTTCATCAGAATAAACATTACTGAGCAACAACTAAAAACATTGGTGTTATCAGCGCTGTTCCTAGGCTGAAAGTTAAAAACACAGCACTGCACCAGCTACTAAGAAGGAGAAAAATTGCTGCTACTGCTGAACCCATGACAGTATCCACCCCTTATTCCATAACATTCACGTCATGCTCAGATCCCACATTTTTCAATATACCATCACTCTTGTCTCATATATATATGTACACATCCACAGAGAGAGAGAGAGAGATCATTCCTTAGTGTTTGTACCAATCCCTATAAAGCTGCAGAGTTCATTCAGTCCACGATGACGGGCTCCATCTTTTGTAACAGCCTTTCAGAGGAGAGGCTGTGTGCAGTGTTGGATTGTTGCCTGCTGATGATACTGCAGAACTCATCTGGTTTATCTTCAGTGACTATCACTATGGTTGGAGTGGCTGCAGTATCTCTTGTTGGGGTTTGGGTAGCTGCTGTACTTGTCACTGGGGCTGGTGTAGCTGCTGTGCTTGGAGCTGGAGTAGCTGTGCTGTCTGTGGCGGTCAGAGTTTGAGTATTTGTGGAGGCATTTCTCACTGAAAAGGGTTATGTGAGCAATCCAGCCTTTGGCTCAGCCCCACCCCCATAGTGAGCAGAGGGGGCTGGAGGCTGCTGGAGGGGTTGTCACAGGACATCTTTACAGAAGCCCGCCAAAAGTTACCAGAAGGGGACGCCCACTTGCTGCCACTTCAGGAGCTACCACCAATCACAAGCCGTTGTTACGATTCAACTGGGAGGCAGAACCAATCAACTGTTGTGGAATGTTTGGGGTTCTGTAACTTCTATAAAAAGAGGTGCTTGCACTCAATAAACGGTTCAGTCTTGATCACATTGGTCTGTTGTGCTGCCCGTGTGAAGTTTTATAATCCCTCGCAAGTATTTGCTGTAATTGTTGCTGGGGCTGGTGCAGCTGCTGTATTTAGAGTTGGAGTAGCTGCGTTGTCTGTTGCTTTGCCATTAGATCCAGAGACATCTTTTTTCCTTTGAAGGTGCTGGGTAGTGCTGAACAGGGCTCTGTAAGCATAGGCCAAGCCCCAGCACATTGCCATGATTTGTCCCTCTCTGGTATGACCAGGATGACAACACACCTCATTTAAGTGTTTTACTAGTTTTTCTGGATTTTGCACTTGTTCAGTGGTGAAATTCAAAGGCATTGGAGGGGTCCACTGGCCTAAATACTTGCCCATACTATCCCACAAACCCTGCGACTCATGACTGTCCAGCCTCGGGGTAACACCAATAATAATGATGATAAGGGAAATAACAAGGGAAGAGAATACAACCAGTCACCACCTACCGACTGATACCCAGCCTGACCTGAGCAGCAATCTAGCCCTTCCAGGTGACTGCCCCCACTTTATATACTGTCCATGATGTGCTGTGGTATGGAATACCTCTTTGACTCAGAAAGTCCTCGGTCAGAGTAAACATTACTGAGCAACAACTAAAAACATCAGTGCTATGAGTGCTGTTCCCAGGCTGAAAGTTAAAAACACAGTGCTGCACCAGCTACCAAGAAGGAGAAAAATGACTGCTACTGCTGAATCCAGGACAGTTTGCCATTTCAAACAGCTTTATTGTTGGCATCTCGTAATTTGCCACTGATATCAGGGATATATCATTAGGCAGTGGCATCGCCTGAGAGTGAGACTAATCCCAACATTTAATTAATTTTTCTAAATTGCTGCTTCACGTAAGTGCCTGTTCAGCAGATTTACCCAAATAGCATCTTTCCTTTCTGACCTTGGAAATATAAGTAAGTGTGGCATGGTAGACGTTGAAAAAGAAAGCACAAAGGATCGTGTTAAAGGTAAAATGTGCCAGTAGGGTTATCTTTATTGGAACTTGTAAGTGGGCAAGGAGAGAGAACAGGGAGAGAGAGAGAGAGAGGTAGTTTGGATGAAGCTGAGTTAATTTGTTCCCTGCCCCAACAGTAGATTGGTGGCCAATCTACTAAATCCCCAAAGTAGATTTTGGTTGCTGAGATGAAGTAGTTTACAAGGTAACAAAGGATATCTTGGCTGATAATACTTCCTATGCCATGTGGTAGGTACATATGCTGCTTCTTGCTTGGACAGAGTGAGACACCCATTCCTGTGCCGCTTGCTTTTTAATAATTTTGGACAAGGATAAGTATACACACAGAAAAACACACTCACATATGTATAGATTATGTATATATCTTTCTGAGAAACTGATTAAAGATCTGAAGCCACATTTGTGGTGTGTGTATTTGTCTACCGATGCTTTTTCTTCTGTGGTGGTGCTTCTGGGAGGTCCTTTGTTGAATTATGGCAAAACACACAGATGAATATTTTAAGCCGGTTAATTTCACTGCTAAATGGGAATCCAAATGAAGAAGTTGGAGAGAATTGTGAAAAATACTGACTATCCTACTGTTCTGACCATATTAATTTGAATTGCTTTCATGGCTCTCATCCAAACTTGAATACCAATTCAGTGACTGATTGGAATAAAAATTCTATCGTTTCTTGCCATGGTTAGGCCTAGATGCTCTTTTAAAAAACAAGCAAGATGGAAGTTCATTTGAGATAATCATCAACTGTATGTCTGAGTATTTTAAGGATTTCGGGTGCATAAAGTTCTGGATGCCAGAGAGTTTGGATGTCTGGTTTGAAAAGTGATAAAGAAAACTCGTTTTCCATAAGGCTCTTAGGCTGCCTTTTTTATACCAGCCTTCAGAAAATGCCTCACCTGGCTCTTGTAAATGAAAAAAAGAAAGGAAACAAAATCTCCAGGCATTTAAAAAAATCTCTGAGTACCCCAAGTCTAGAAACAATGAGCTGTCTCAGAAGATCAAGTCACAGGCTCAAAATTAAAATGAAAGCTGATAACAGATATCACAGTTGTAAGCACATTATGATCTCTCCATTGGGACACTGCCGCAAGACTGACAGAAATACATTTGCAATCAGAGTCACAGCATTCCTTTTGTTCCGTGGTTTTATGTGTTAGACAGATTTACTGTGTAAGTGGTAAAAGTGGCAGTGCTACCTATTTTTATTATTATGTCATGTTTCTATGATTCATGACATAATTGCCATCACAAATGTGGTGGAATAATTCACATGATTGAGGTGTTGCAATGGATGGCTACAGGCCCTTCAGAAGGTATAGGAAAGGAAAAAGGTGGTGGGGTTGCATTGTATGTCAGGGAATGCACTGAATTCCCTGCCTTGAGCACAGTGTTGTGAGTGAGAAGGTGGAATGTTTGTGGGTGAAGATCAGGGGGAGACCAACCAGGCAGATATCCTGGTAGGAGTCTGTTACAGACCTTGCCATGATGAAGATACAGATTGAAGCATTCTTCAAACAACTGGGAGAAATTTCACAATCTCTTGCCTTTGCTCTTGTGGGGGACTTCAACCAACCAGATATCTGCTGGAAGTACAACACAGCAGAGAAGAAACAATCCAGGAGGTTCTTGGAGAGTGTTTATAATAACTTCCTAGGCCAGTCGGTTACTGAGCAAACTAGAGGAAATGCATGGTTAGATTTGCTGTTCACAAAAAAAGACGACTGGTAGGTGATGTGATGGTTGGAGGACATCTTGGGCAGAGTGATCACAAAATGACTGAACTTTCAATCCTTCGAGAAGTCAAAGAAGAAGGTGATCAAAACTTCCACCTTAGATTTCAAAGAGCTGACTTTGGCACTGTTTAAGATACTGGTTGGCAGAATTCCTTGGGAAACATTACTCAAGACCGAAGTGGTCCAGGAAGGCTGGACACTCTTCAAAAATGAAATTCTCAAGTCTGTGATATGATAGGAGCCTCTGCTTGTCATTCGTAGTAAAAGAGAAAAGGACACTAGTGTCATAGAATCATAGAATCATAGAATAGGGTTGGAAAGGACCTTCAGATCATCTAGTTCCAACCCCCCTGCCACAGGCAGGGACACCTCCCACTAAACCATGCCACACAAGGCTATGTCCAACCCAGCCTTGAACACCGCCAACGATGGAGCATTCACAACTTCCCTGGGCAACCCATTCCAGTGCCTCACCACCCTTACAGTAAAGAATTTCTTCCTCATATCCAACCTAAACTTCCCTTCTTTAAGTTTGAACCCTTTACCCCTTGTCCTCTCACTACAGTCCCTCATGAAGAGTCCCTCCCCAGCATCCCTATAAGCCTCCTTCAGATATTGGAAGGCTGCTATGAGGCCTCCACACAGCCTTCTCTTCTCCAGGATGAACAGCCCCAGCTTTCGCAGCCTATCTTCATACGGGAGGTGCTCCAGTCCCCTTATTGTCCTCATGGCCCTCCTCTGGACTTGATCCAACAGTTCCATGTCCTTTTTATGTTGAGGACACCAGAACTGCACACAATACTCCAAGTAAGGTCTCACAAGAGCAGAGTAGAGGGGCAGGATCACCTCCCTCGACCTGCTGGTCACGCTCCTTTTGATGCAGCCCAGGATACGGTTGGCTTTCTGGGCTGCGAGCGCACACTGCCTGCTCATGTTCATTTTCTCATCAGCCAACACCCCCAAGTCCTTCTCCACAGGGCTGCTCTGAATCTCTTCTCTGCCCAACCTGTATGTGTGCCTTGGATTGCTCTGACCCAGGTGGAGGACCTTGCACTTGGCATGGTTAAACTTCATCAGGTTGGCATCAGCCCACCTCACAAGCGTGTCAAGGTCCCTCTGCATGGCATTCCTTCCCTCCAGCATATCAACCAAACCACACAGCTTGGTGTCATCGGCAAACTTGCTGAGGGCACACTCAATCCCACTGTCCATTTCACCGACAAAGATGTTGAACAAGACTGGTCCCAACACCGATTCCTGAGGGACACCACTCGTTCCTGGTCTCCAGCTGGACATTGAACCACTGGGCACAACTCTTGGCGTGCGGCCGTCCAGCCAGTTCTTTATCCACCATCAAATTGATGTCTCTCCAACTTAGAGACAAAGATATCATGTGAGACAGTGTCAAACGCTTTGCACATGTCCAGGTAGATGACATCAACTGCTCTACCCCTGTCCATGAGTTCCATAGCGCCATTGTAGAAGGCCACCAGTTTGGTCAGGCAGGATTTCCCCTTAGCGCAGCCATACTGGCTGTCACCAAGCACCTTGTTGTTTTTCATGTGCCTCAGCATGCCTTCCATGAGGATCCACTCCAAGATTTTGCCAGGCACGGAGGTGAGGTTGACTGGTCTGTAGTTCCCCGGCTCATCCATTTTCCCTTTCTTGAAAAAGGGGGTTATATTTCCCTTTTTCCAGTCATCAGGAGCCTCACCTGACTGCCAGGATTTTTCCAATATGATGGACAGTGGTTTAGCAACTTCCTTTGCCAGCTCCTTCAGGACCCACGGATGGATTTCATCAGGTCCCATACACTCAGGTTCTTAAGATGGTCTGGAGCCAGATCCTCTCCTACAGTGGGGCCAGGGTCTTCATTCTCATTGCCCCTGCATCTGCCTTCCATGACTTCGGTGGTATGGTCAGAGCATTTTCCGGTGAAGACTGAGGCAAAGAAGTTGTTAAGAACCTCAGCCTTCTCTAAATCCAGGGTAGCCAGTTCCCCCGATAGCTTTTGTAGAAGGCCCATGTTGTCCCTAGTCTGCCCTTTATTTGCAACGTACCTATAGAATCCCTTCCTGTTATCCTTAACATCCCTAGCCAAGTTTAATTCTAAGTGGGCCTTAGCTTTCCTAACCTGATCCCTAGCTTCCCGGACAACATTCCTGTACTCTTCCCAGGCCGCCTGTCCTTGCTTCCACCTTTTATAAGCCTCTTTTTTCCTTTGAATTTTCCTCAGCAGCTCCTTATCCATCCACGGAGGTCTCCTGGCCCTCCTGCAGCACTTCCTTCTAGTAGGGATGTATCGCTCCTGAGCTTGCAGCAGAATGCCTTGCAAATACATTTGCTCTTCTCAAATAAGGCTAAAACTAGCAAGCAGATTTAACCAGAGTTACAATGGCTTGGATTAGATAGAGCTGGTTATCAGGATCCAATTGAGAAAACCCCAGTGTCGGACCCTCTTTCAGTTTGTGATCCCAAGAGTGAAATTAAGACACACATGAGGTCAAGTACCGTAATTGGTTAGTAAATTTATTACAAATAAACTGTTATAAAAAAAGGAAATTATTGTAATAAAGAGGATAGCGATAAGACAGATTTGAAAAAAGGTAGAAAATGAAGCAAGGATATGAGGTGCAGAGAGAGAGGTAGTCACCACTGTGGATCCAGCGGTGCCCCGGGGATCTGTTGTCATGTCGGTGGTGGGAGTCCTTCAGGGTTATAGTCGGTATTGGAGCAGTGTCCTCCAAAGGTAGTCATCAGAGGTGGGTGTCCTCATGGAGACGTCCTTCTGGAGTCATCCCCTTGAAGGTACCCTATGGAGGTGTCCTGTGAAGTTGCCTTCATGGCCATGTCTCATGGAAGGTGTCCCTCAGGGTCCATAGTAGTCATTGGCGGAGAGTGTTCTCATGGAGGTGTCCTTCTGGAGATATCCTCATGGCAATGGCTCCCTGGCTATGTGTCTTGGTGATTACCTTTTCCCACTTTATAATGAGTTGGGGGGAGTACCCCTGTTCTTCATGTCACATATTACGTGTTCCCAGTGGACCAGTTTCCCTGGTCTTGCAGCCAGCTCTTCAACTGCACGTATCTGCACACACCCCTATCTGCAGCAATTCTTGGGATAATGGACAGCAATCCTCACACCAATCCTCAAGGTAATGGAGTGAAGAGTCTTATCTCAGCTCTTCCCCCCTCATCCCTCAGGCAATGGATGGTGGAAGAGTCTTAACTCCTCTCACCGATTTCTGAGAGGAAAGATAGGTGGAATTCCATCTCAGCTTCTCATACCAATCTTTTGAGACAATGGACATTTGAGTCTGATTTCAGATATGTCTCTCACACTGGTTTAGCTACCTCCTCCTTTCTGTGCTAGTTAACCTGGAAAGGTGATTTGCAAATTAAAATGTACTCTCGTTAATAGATTTTCAACAACTGAGGATGAGAGAGCCAGTAGAGACACACAGGATATTCGGTCCATGAAGAGCAATACACTTTATAATTAGTTTCATCTGCATGTGTTCAGGGGCCACTGCACAAGTAATTTTTTATCTCTATCTATCTCCATAAGACATTCTCAAGTAACTGTTAAGTATGAGCACAACACTGATGAAAATGGAATAATATGTTGCCAGTGTTGGAGAACCTAATAAATTATTCCATCCCCTGGAAGTCATCAACACAGATAAGGAAATTTGAAAGGCTGATAGGTAGTCTTGATTATTTTCTTCTTTGCAATTAACTACTCTGAGAACAAAGGGAATAATGGGGTTTTTAAGACAGGGTTTTAATTCTTGACAACTAAAGCTATTTCCTAAACCATTCTTGTGTTGTCAGTAAAAAGGAACATGTCAACAAAACTGGAATCTTTTGTGCCCCATGTGGTGCTCAGGACTCTGCAGAGATCCCACTGGTTTGATCAGGTTATCATACGCAGATCAAGGAAACTGAAAACAGATATTTATTTTTTTTTTAAAGCCTGTAGAGAAATAAAACTCTCATTACATTAAAACTACAGAAGGTTTATCTTTTTCTCTCCCACACATGCATATAGCTGACTTTCCCCTAATCTTCATCCTTCCTCCTTCAGAAAGACCCTGCAGGGAGAAATACTTGCCCAGCCTGCAGGTACTTGACTATGTTTGTCATTTGCATCCCAGAAGACATTGAGGAATTTTCAAATCCTGCTGAAATCACTGGAGGCGCCTTACCATGGCACAGGATTAGCATTTTTCGTACAGACATTGTCATTCATTATATGCTTTACAGTCAGAAACATGAAATTGCCTACTTCTTAGCTGGCATTTAAGTATTACTGGAGAAAAAGAACTGTAACAAAAACAATAAAATCTTTAAATAAATAAAATCCACTTACTTTTATTTATTTATTTTCTCATCATGGTGGTGAATCAAATCTTCTATTCTTTGCATATCATAAGAAGTCTTTTTCTGAATCTGGGAAAACTGCCATTAGCATTGATTGCCTGGGATTATTTTTTGCTGGGGCATAAGCCTTTTGAGTTACAACTTGCAGGACTGATCTTGAGAAGCAAGAGACATGTTCTGGTTTTGTAAAGATAGAACCCAGGGGAACCCAGACAAAAAGGACAATTTTAACAGCCAATCTTCCCTCAAAGATACTTCAAGTAGGATTTGGTGCATGTTCAAAATGTTGAGTTCAGTGGTCTGTGCACACTAAAGAAGTGAAGTCTCTAAAATTGACATCAAGGTTTAAATGGAGAAAATTCGCCTAATGTAGAAAAAAAAAAAAAAGAAAAGGGTGTCTGAAAGCTCAGGAGTCTCCAAATTTGCATAAGAAATGACAGAGAGAAGGCAGCATTGAATAAACAGTTTTAAATATGACCAGTGATATGCATGAAGACAGAGTGAAGATAATTAATGGGAAGGAGAGTTTGAAATTAGAAACTGAACTTGAGAGGGAACTAAATTCAAAGAGTCTCAAGTGAAGATGAGCAGATCATCTCAAACTCTGAATACTGAAAGAACTTAGAAATAAAACCTTCAGTCAGGAAGGAGAGATATTAAATGTGCATTTCCAGTTGGCAATGGCACAAAACTGGAAAGAAGAAAATGACATGCATTTTTGTAGAAAGAGAAGTACACTGGGAAGGAAGAAATTTATGGATCAGACCTTGGAAATATTTTCAGAGTTCAGAAAGAAAGAATCATTGAAGAAACTGAGGAATTAGATATTACAAGGTCTTATTAAATGTAGACACTGCCAAGATAATCTGATTTTTTTCTGTGATTTCTTTTTTTTCTCTGTACAAAGGAAGCACACCTGATCTTACCTCACTAGAATTACATGTGATTTTAGTTATGAAGCTGTGTGAGGAACTGCTAGTAGGAAGATATAGATCAGCAAAAAGCATGGAATTGTTAAGAAGGTGGCTAAAATCAGCCTCCCAAAAAAGGTTAATATTAAAACAAGAATTGTTGGGCTTTAAAAAAATCACTGGTAAATTTTCTTCAAAAATTGATCTTAGGAGAAAGCTTATATGTTGATTTTGAAAGCTCATGATCCTGAAATGGAAGAAATGGAACTGATGACACAAACACAAGAGATAGAAGATGCAGAAATTAGCTTTGGTATATTACACATGAAGTATTAGATATCCGAAGATTCAGAGTAATGGGAAAGGGGCAAAATGAGGTTTAGCACCATATAACTGGGGACAAATGATAAGAATTACTGCAATGCCCAGGGATCTCAGTGGCTAGATCAGAAAGAGAGGAAAACTATCTGAATATGTCTGTCAGTCACAAAATGACAGTAAGCCAATAGTAAGATGCAATCATTAAAAAGTCAAATGTTCTCATTGCTATGAACACTCCCATATGTCTCCTGATATATCCAAAGTCACAGGGAGATGTCACTTGGAATACTATGAGACTTACCACCTGCAAGAAAGACGAATTTGAAGAAGAGCAAAAGAAAAGAAAGACTGTCAAAATGATTAAGAAAATCAATATCCGGTTGTGAAAGAAGAGTAAAAGAGCATAGGCTATTCAGCCTAGTAAAAAGCAAGCTGAGGAGTCAGATGGTTACTACCTAGGAATAAAACAGAAGGGTAAACACCAGTGAAGGCAGAGAGGTATTTAAACTACAGGATAGTGTTGACAAAAGGAGGAGGAAAAAAATAAGATTTCCAACAATGAAAGGTATGCTAGATGTAGGAAACTTTCCAATCATAACCTAATAATGTTCTACAACACTGACAGTTCCGGAAAGCCATAGTCAAGAATAAATCAATCTAAAACAGGTTCAAAAAAGAGCAACTAGATGAATAGTGGAATGATGAATTTATTGTTCAAAAGACTCTAGAAGAGAACTTGCCTTAACCCATCTTAACAAGGCAAAGATGAAGAAGGACTATTGCTATTCTCTATAAATATGACAATGGAATAAAGACCAGGGAAGAGGAAGAAAACACTGATATGAGAATAAATAGATTTGAGCTGCCTATGAATAAATTTAATCTACAAATAGGAAAAGGGTTTCTAAAGATTGAAGTAGCAGTGATAAGAACAGCAAAATAGTGAAATTATTAGTGAAATTTTATGAAATTATTGGGGGACACAAAATTTACTGCTTTTTTCCAATTATAAGAGGTTACTATGACTGACAGCATGGAGTCAGTGACATAGGTGAGCTGAATGGGCATTTTCAGAAAGTTCAGCCACAAGGGTAAATGAGAAGAAAGAGGCATTAATTTGACATTCTTCTTTATGCTGCATTTTTTAGTCTTTACTTGCCGTAAGTACCTGTTTTCATTTCTGTGCTATATACAGTCAGTAAAGAACCAGAAGAGTTCCCAGTCTCAGAGGACAGGCATTGGTTTTGTATTCAGGTCAGGTATGTAGGTCGGCATAACAAACTTCATAACCTTGTCATATATATTAGAAAGTACATTGGAGGTCCAAAGCAAATGTTTTTACTCACTTTTCTGACTCCAGAAAAGCAATGAATTTTAGGTCACTTTTACTTCTTTCTCCATATCATCTACTTTGGCTGAAAATGTTTTTAGAGCAGAGGCGCAAAGTGCAGAATCTAGCTTAAGTTTACTGCTGTCTGCTCTTCCAGTGGTTTATGACACAAAATGGTGCACCAAAAAAAGCAGATTCTTAGTTTTTGATCTCTGCATAGTATCTGCAGTCTAAGCATGAACTTTGTATTGTTCATAGATAATTGGCCTTCTATGATGGGGCTATGGAACTCATGGACAGGGGTAGAGCAGTTGATGTCATCTACCTGGGCTTGTGCAAAGCGTTTGACACTGTCTCACATGACATCCTTGTCTCTAAGTTGGAGAGACATCAATTTGATAGGTGGACCACTCGGTGGATAAAGAGCTGGCTGGATGGCCGCACGCAAAGACTTGTGCTCAATGGCTCAATGTCCAGCTGGAGACCAGTAACAAGTGGTGTCCCTCAGGGATTGTTGTTGGGACCAGTCTTGTTCAACATCTTTGTCAGTGACATGGACAGTGGGATTGAGTGTGTCCTCAGCAAGTTTGCCGATGACACCAAGCTGTGTGGTTTGGTTGATACGTTGGAGGGAAGGAATACCATCCATTGGGACTTTGACACGCTTGTGAGGTGGGCTGATGCCAACCTGATGAAGTTTAACCATACCAAGTGCAAGGCCCTACACCAGGGTCAGAGCAATCCTAGGCACACATACAGGTTGGGCAGAGAAGAGATTCAGAGCAGCCCTTCAGAGAAGGACTTGGGGGTGTTGGTCGATGAAAAAATGAACATGAGCAGGCAGTGTGCACTTGCAGCCCAGAAAGCCCACCGTATCCTGGGCTGCATCAAAAGGAGTGTGACCAGCAGGTCGAGGGAGGTGATCCTGCCCCTCTACTCTGCTCTTGTGAGACCTTACTTGGAGTATTGTGTGCAGTTCTGGTGTCCTCAACATAAAAAGGACATGGAACTGTTGAATCAAGTCCAAAGGAGGGCCACGAGGATGATCAGGGGACTGGAGCACCTCCCGTATGAAGATAGGCTGCGAAAGTTGGGGCTGTTCATCCTGGAGAAGAGAAGGCTGCGTGGAGACCTCATAGCAACCTTCCAATATCTGAAGGGGGCCTATAGGGATGCTGGGGAGGGACTCTTCATGAGGGACTGTAGTGAGAGGACAAGGGGTAACAGGTTCAAACTTAAAGAAGGGAAGTTTAGGTTGGATATGAGGAAGAAATTCTTTACTGTAAGGGTGGTGAGGCACTGGAATGGGTTGCCCAGGGAAGCTGTGAATGCTCCATCACTGGCGGTGTTCAAGGCTGGATTGGACATAGCCTTGGGTGGCATGGTTTAGTGGGAGGTGTCCCTGCCTGTGGCAGGGGTGTTGGAACTAAATGATCTTAACGTCCTTCCCATACCTAACTATTCTATGTTTCTATGATTCTATGAATTATGGATTTCTCTTTTACTTCATCATATTTGCATGGCAAAAGCTTTCCATACATCAAGTGTAATCCAGTAGAGGGTTCAATGTTGAGATTGAATAGACACAGAGGAGCAAGGTGTTTCCATTAATATCTTGGGTCACTGAAAATATTCCTAAAGTTGTATTTCTTTGAGATTTACAGACTTTTGTGAGTCAGCTCAAGATATTTGAGATTTTCTTCTGGTGCCTGGACACTTTGGGGGAGTAAGAACAGCACATTTAAAACAATTTTTAAGAGAAATAAGCAAAAGATTTCAATACTTTAAAATGTAATATTTTGATGCCGTGTGGAGCTTTTAGTTCATGCAGACCTCTCTCTTGGTACAGATTTGGTTTCTACAGGCACAGCTGACATGATGATAAATTTCCCTTTCATTTGTTTCCAATTGCTAGACTTTATTTACCTGAAAAGGAAAGGGGAAAAAGGCTGTTTCATGAAAAAAAGTGGCCCACAGTTCTGTTATTGCCGGCTGCTAGATGTGTAGAAAGAGACTTGAGCAAACAATCAAATGATGTCAGTGGCAAGATGATTCACTGAGAGCCAGTGTTTTTTAAAGGTCAGGCAAGAGCCTGATTTATTTCCCTTTTCTTGAATGATAAGACAGAGTGAATAAACTGAATAGAAACCATTTCTCTAATTGCTATACAGGGACACAATTGTTCATAGGAGCTGTACTTGAGGCCTATTTTTTTAATCGGAAAGACCTTTTTCTGTGATTTTTCCCCTATCTTGTTCATTCTTCAGCAATAATAGAAAATTATAATTATCCCATTCAAGTTACCTGCTTTTTCCTCCTGTGAATTCTCATAAATTTCTATTGCTCTTTCTCTTTTCTTTGTTTCAACAGAAAGTTCGTTTAGTTTACTAATACTTAGTTATATATAGAAATATAGTCCCAGATATATCTTACATCTTTCATCCTAAAAAAGCTCCAGAAACCCAAGGAGTCATTTTGCCCATTCTCAGAATCAGATTAAGATTCAATTATCTGAATGTCATGTAGTGTCTAGGCATGCTTGGTGCAGTCTTTCTACACCTATGGGCAGGAATGGAAAGCCAGTATCCATCCTACCGTCTACCTAAGATCTATATAGAATTGCTTTCATGGTTTTTTTTTTTTTTTTTTTTTTTTTTGGTTGGTTGGTTGGTTGGTTTGGGTTTTTTTTTTTTTTTTTCTTGTTCTTAAATCCCACAGGGGTATTTTTTGGTTATTTAAGTTTTTTCTTACCCACAAACCTGCATCTGCTTTTCATGCTATTTTTTATCCTTTTCAGATTATTTTAGAGTGTTTCCTTCAAAACATCAGGCATGCTTACTGTTGTCTAATCAGTCTCACTAGTTGTCTTGTAATCAGTAGAGAGAGGACTGGAAGAAGTCATACCCAAGCTTCACATATCCTTTTAATCAGGAGTACATTGAACAAGAACTGTTTGTTATCTAGATTAGTCCTGTTTTGGAGTGTGGTTATGTGACTGGTTCATGTCAGGGTTTGAAGTTTAACAGAAATTGTACTATGTTGATTAATCACTTCAAATGTTTCTTCACAAGAAGAGAATGCTTTTTTTCCATAGGATTTTTACTGCATGGCTGAGGAATATTAAAAATGCATCCTCTTAGCTTGCTCAGCCTAGTTTCTCTGAATGGGATATGGAAAAGTTGAAGCCACAATTGTAAAAACTAATTTTGATGATACGGCATTGTGTAAGTAGACACTTTGTAGAGCCCTACACCATTTCTGGTCTTATGACTTTCTCTGGAGAAAGCCTAGTGAATTCTGTCAAGTTCTCTACAGTCCATACCCTTACAACAGAAATAAAATACACAAATGGATATTTATGATGCGATGTGTTGCAAAATTGCACTTAACATTTTCTTGAAGGAAACAAATGAGACTGAAGTGAAATAACAATTGCATTCATCGTTAAAATCTTTTACAGCCCATGTAATCCAAATGCCTTTATGAATTACTGTCATTGGGACTGAAGTTTGGAGGAGCGATAACCAAAAATTATAAAAATTGAGAATAAAAGAGAGGGAATCAATGGTAAATATAATGCTTCACAAAATATAAAGAATTCAGTTTAGCATTTCATTTAGAGACAGTTATGATTCAAAATCCTTCATTTCTATCTCCTGGAATGTGTTGCATCTTCACCCATTTTGCCTTTTTCTACATTGCTTTACTGGCTGTTTTACCAATGTGTATTTCTTACCTATTAGCAGGATACCTAGTTAGGAATTTAAGAAAGAAAGAGATAGAAAAGTACACAGGGTCACAGATAAAATGTTTGGGAGATCAGGAACTGATCCCTATGCCCATGGAGCTCAGTCCTGTTTTGCAAATGTGATACTATTTCCTGCTATTCTCCCCATTACCAAAAGAATAAGTTGCAACTTATTAAAACCAGACATTGATGAAAAAATATGAAGCTTGAAGCCATAATCCCCAAGCCATACACATTGGCCTTGATTCATATGCATTGATTTTTTTCTCTTTTCTAATGCAGAGCATTTATTTTGCAGAGCAGGTACATTTCTGCCCCTTTGTTTACAAACTGTATATATAATATCATTTACAGTTCAGAGATTTGGTTTTTTGTTCTCCAATTCTTTCACCTTTCATGAAATGCTATTTTGCTTCCACACCAAACAGGCATTTGGATTTGTTGGTGCATTTATAACTCAAGCACTACAGCCATCGTATACTGAGAACCCCATTTGATTGGTACCCAATCTTAATTTGATTTTTACTATGAGCTTATGGTACTTAGTATTTTTTAATGTGAAACCTAAGCCATGTTTTGAGCCTCACTGGCATCCAATTACTCATATCTTTTCCTCCAGTGCTGCACAGACTCTTGGCTACTGATCTGAAAGCAAACAGGAATTCAGTTACTTTTTGTATTTAGTTATTGTCTTAAAGTTTTCAGACTCAAGTGAATTAACACTGTCATTGTTAATGAGAATTGATTCACTTCAGGAATTACTTCAAGACTATATCCTAATATATATATATATATACACATATATATATACACACATATATATATATAAGACTCTGAGACAGATGGCCTACGTTATAGTGATGCTTCTGCCACTAACTTGTTGGAGAAAAGTCGTAAAATTTTCTCATGCTTTAGTTTCTTTTTGCAACATGCCAGGTTTTCCTCCAAGTGTATATAGAGATTCGCCATTTATGAAGATGGCTATTAAGGATTGATTTATTACTTTAAATGTCTTTTAATAATCCTCCTCAGCTAGAAGAGTCTCTCCAGGTGACATGAAAATATTATAGCGCACAATACAATAAAGACAAAATCTTCTGTAATTATTTTTTGAAAGGGCTTTGCTTGGATTACAGAATGTCACAGAAATAATAACATGAAATGAAAGATCTGTTTCTCTTTTGATTTTTCCAAAGCCAGTGATTTGTAACTGCCTGTTAACTGTTACATAATCATGTCTCTAGGTATGAATTTAATACTTTAAATATGCCCTTGCTTATATGAAAGCTTGATTATTCCAACATCTTTCAGGTTCTGCAAGATAATCAAGGTTGTACTAGAAGGACCTTATCTAATGCCAGCTGGTCTCAAAGCAAAACCCAGCACTAAATACTACAGGCGATATTATGGATCTTCTAAATTAGTTTCCTGAAGGGAAGCTGTGCAGCTCTAGATTGGATGGTAGGTTGGGTTCTCTCATGGGTTTTCTTTCACGTTTTCCATTACATTGTAAAGAAGAATTTCTTCAACTTTTGTGGTTGTGAAGAGCTATTTGGAAAATTTGGAAAAAGCAGGTGTAACTGGCCTCATGACAGAAATGATCAGCTGAAACTTCCCCTTAGCTCATTCCCACTGTTCAACTTCCCAATAATGGCCTAGTCTCCTCACAGTTTGTCTACCATATAGTCTGCAGGACAGAATCATGGGAGTTAGCAGAAGTACTCTGACACCAAAGTGACTGATAACCTGGGAGACTCCTTAAAAATCCTCTGCATAGGGAAGTTTATAAAAAGGCAAATATTAGAGAACTAGATAAATAAGTAGATAGACAGTAGATAAATAGGTAAATAGTAAACAAATAAATAAATAAATAGGTAACAGTAGTAAAGATCTATTACGTCATCCTTATTTCCCTGCCAAGGCAGACTAATTGGGTTTTTTTAAGATTCTTGTAAATGTTTGTGCCATTCTTAATTTAAAGGCCAGGCAGGATGACCTGCATGACAGTTGTCATACGTGTTAACATCAGCAGTTACAAAACTTCTCTCTTTCATTTCCTCCTTACCCTCCAGAAAAAGTCTGAGTGATCATGTTTTCTTTCCATGTCTATTGACCCAGCGATGGATTCAGTTGTATAATTATTGGATGCAATTAAAAATGGCTTGAGTAATCACATTGAGAACTTGGGAGCTGCATAAAGTGGTGGTGTCACAGTCCAAATGCAGACCAGAGCATCCTGCCTAGGGATTAATTTTCACTGTCCAGTGCTGGTGCACTCCTCTCATCTCACAGACATCAGTAGTATAAATGTCTGGAGTAACATCTGAACTAATCACACTAGGTTCCTTTTGTGGACAATGAGAGAAATAAGAACTTCAGTTGCATCAGTCGTCTGACCTAATTTAGACACTTGATTTGCCACAAGTTGACAAGTTGAGTCACATCCTAGGAGTGCCTATTTTTTTTTTTTTTTTCTCATTGGATACAAAGCTGGAATAATCAGTGAAATGCTCACACTGTAAATATATACAATCAGATGAGCTAAATTCTATCCTCATATCCTCCAATCTCTGCTAGGTACCTAACCCATCAATGGTAAATACTAAGATGTGTTACTGTGTTATTTGTTTTTCAGATCTGATTCTGTAGTCAAGATCCTATCACAGGATCCAGTATCTCCCACCTCCACAATAAATACTTTCAATTAATCATTAGTGTTCTAAGTAATTTTAGAAAAGTCATCTGTTCCATACTCTTTCTTTAAAATGGGGATAATACTTTCATTTTACTGTTGTCAGGGTGAAGTTCATCCATCAGTGTGAGGCAGCAAACAAGTGCAGGGTGAAGGAGATGTTATTAGTTCAGTTCCACATCTTGTGCTTTGGCATGTTTTTAGAGACAATTTCTAATCACATCTGCAACAGCTTTATTTGAGCCGTAAGCATTTTGGAGTATTTTCTACTGTAAATGGAAATCCTCCTGTAGTTCCAAGTTCTAAAATCTAGTTGCATCAAAAATTCTATTTGAAGTAGGGATTTTTCCTCAAATAATGAGAAATCTGACATTGCTTCTGATAATTTCTCATCAAAAAGCTCATCTTTATCTGAGGTCTCTGCTTCAGTACCTTATTTTCTCCCCTTCTTCCTCTATCTCTGCGCATATTTTAAAATCTAATTTAGGTTCCCAACACCATACTGAATGTTATCTGTTCCTTCAGATCCTTATTTAACTGTTCTTGTTTTAATTTCATCTCTTGCAATTGTAAATCTTTATTCAGGTTATTTCTCATAAGATTGATTTGACTATTAGGGCATCATTTACGTTTCCATTATAACAGCCACTTCAGGTTATAAATTCTGACTGTAAGGAGAAAATGTGCTTATCAGTTTTGTCAGCATTTGTGTGGAACAGGACTAGGCTTGTGCTGCAGACTTTCATGACTGATACAATTTCTATCTTTGTATTTTCTGTGGGTAATCCTGCTGTTGCATCTCCTGAATGTTGAAATGCAGGGGAAAATGCTTAATTTTTATTGCTATTTTCCAATGTGAATTGAGTATGTGCCTAGAGCAAAAGGATCTTTCAGTCTCATACCTGTATTAAGAGCTGCTACTTTAGGGAGCAGATGGTTCAGGTGACTGCTAGCTATGGCTTATGTCACTACTGTTGAGAAAAATTATGACTTCATTTTCTGTGTGTTGTTTCCAGGTGTTTGCTGGAGGCTGCTGCCATTTTGTCTTCATTTTGGGTAGTGTATGTTTCAGGAGATTCTCTGCTCTTCACCATGGGGGTTTTGTTCTTCCATTTTGTTTAGCTTTCCTTTCATTCAAATTTAATTATGGACAGAATGAAGCATGAACTGATTTTGTGCATGTAAAGAGAATGTCTATGGAGACTCTCAAGCTTGTTTACTGGCTTGAAACTAGCTAGATTCATAGCAATCAGTAGCAAACACTGAAGCTTCTTCTCAAATGGGAGATGTGGTCTCTATTATGATCTATATTGCTTCCTTGCCCATATCTTCCTAAGACATGACGTGTCTTAGAGGTTATTTTCGGCAACTCTTCAAGCAAAGAGTTGAATGCTGCTTGATGACCAATCTTCTAGGTCAGGCATTCTTCTAAGCACTCACAGAAGGGTTTGCAGGAGTTGTTTGATATTAGAGTTGGATTTCAGGGCAGAGTCCCCAAATAAATGAATGGAGCCAACTTTGACTCCATAATTATTAACTTTGATGCTGTTATTTGACTGGCCCCTCTTGGCTGAACTCAGGATGGTTTCATTAATTTTTATTACCAAGGAAACACAGGCTTTGGCTTAGCCACTAAGAGGTGTCATGGACTTGTGACAGTTTTTGCAGCATAGGTAAATGCAACGTTTACCTATCTGAGAGTGGCCAAAAAATTTGGTTTTGAAGTCAGGGCCTTCCTCGTTGTAAAAGTCCTCCACAGTTTCTCTCTACCTGCCAGGCACCTGGGTGCACCACCAGCCCTGCCTGCCCTTGTCCAATCTTCTGGTGCTCTCACACCCTGCCCATGACCCAGAACTCCATGCCAAATCCACGGGGCAGTCAGCTCCTGCTCTAGCAATACCCAGTAGGGCCGAGCTCCAGTTCCCTGCAAGCCCTCCTCTGCCCAGGCATGGGTCATCCCAAGCCATGAAACACAAACTCATATGCCAGCTTAGCCTTGGCTTGGCCATCCTCAGGGAGATGACTGATGTCCAGGTCTTAGGTAGCCCAAGTCCCCCTCAGGCTGCCCTGCTCGCTCATTGCCATCCCAGGGATTCCCCTGCACCTTGATTCTCAGGAGCTGCTGGCCTGCACAGCACCATGGCAGCGTCTACTCTAGCCTTAACTGAAAAGCTGTTCACTGCTTGCATGGTTCTCACTCACATCCCACAGCAGTTAGGTTTTAGAGCTGGTTTCACGTGAATGATTGCTGGAGAACAGCTGGCAGTCATAAAACGAAATACAGAAGATCTTGTTAATGACTCGTCACCATTTTTCTCCCTGGCTTTTTTGGGACAGGGAAAGCAAACAGCTACTCAGGTCTGTACAAAAGGACCCTGCAGCCTTCCCTGGCTTCCAGATGCCAAAATGACATTGATGAACTGCAGTGCCTTAAATTGAAACTGCACAGGGTACTCCTGCACTGCAGTTGCATATAGAAATCCACTGAGTAAGAAATGTGACATATCTGGAGGGGAATGGTAAAGTGTCAGAAAAGAGTTTTCCAACAAATGTCTCTGGTGTCAATTATTTACCAGGCCTAACACTGCTCAGAGCAAATCTCATTTGTGCAGCAGCAGCACGCTAGCTTGAAGGGCTCTTCATACTGCAAACACTGCAAGGCTTGGACTGGTGCTAGCACTGATCGGAAAATATTCAATGTGCCCTAAGAACAGGGGTTTCCGAAGCTACAGGTTTTCTTGTAAAGGCTCCTTAGCTCGTTTGCTTCTAATCTGCCATTTTCTAAGAGAATGTTCCCATCTATAGTAAGCTACTTGATGTTGTACTGGAAATGTCAGCTGCTTTAAAATATAAACTGAATATGATTCTCAGATTAACAGTATTTTACTCTTATGTCACATAAAAGGAAGAGAAGGAAGTACCCACAGGCAGCTGCGGATAAAAAGGCTGAGTTGGGGTAGGAGTACATCAGGTTTAAAAGGCAGGTTTTGGTGGCTTTTAACCGATTTGTGTCAAAACCTAAACATTCTCTTGTTCCAATCTGAATATTAAGAGATTATGAAATTGCTGTATTGGCATCCCTACGGAACAGAAATCTTCTATTTTTCCAGTGAATGAGGAAAAAGGAGACTGTAGAGATTGGTTGCTTGGCTCACCAGCATCAGACTTCAGCGCTGAAACATACACTGTTGTCTTGATTCAAGTGAGTTTAGCTAGCCCCTAATTCAGGAGTAACAGGAGCATCTGGAGAACATCTTCAAATCAGTTGTTCAAGTCATGAGAGGAAAAAAGGGATGTGTATTATGTTGTCCTCTCTCTATCATGTCAAGTTTGTTTTTAGAGGTGTATCTGTCTTTGATCATTGGAAAATTTACCCGAACTAGTGATATAAGTGAAAAAAACTTCTGGCCTGAACTCAGAAATGCAGTTTATGTCCTACTTCGCTCATTCTAAATCTAACGGGAGACAAATGTTTAGTATTAGGTACCCAAATACATTTTTGGATATGAGCTCTCCTTCCTTTTATTAGCACACTGACTATAGCTATCTAGTTAATTAAGAAAAACACTCTTTACATGGAATTTTATGAAACTCATATATTGTTTAATACTAGATTGGAACAGCACTTGAGGAGCCATGCTGTTCTCTTGTGTGTAAAGAGACTTTCAGGCAGCTACTTAAAATCATATCATGTGCTCAGTTCAGAGCTGTTCCAAGCTATCAGCTGCATGTGCATTCGTTTGTACAGCATATGGTATTTAACTATTACATCTAACTATTGCAGTATATTATTGAGATAAGACCCTGAGATTGTTTCCACCCTGGGGAAAATGAGAGATATTCAGGTTTTTGAGGATAACTCCATCTCAGTTTAAGAGATGTCTTCTGTTAAACCAATCTCTCTTACTCAGCAATTATCCTTTACACTCCCATTTCTACGGAACCAAAATCTAATAAATACGTGAGCCTGGTTTGGTACAACTAATGCACTGATGATTCAGGAAAAAAAAGTATTTTTCAAACTAAGAATGCTCAAGTAAACTGACCCATCAAATATGTGGATACTGAGCCTTGTCACAATGCCAAATGGGCCCATTCAATGCCCTGACAGCTGAGCTGGGCATTTAAGAGTAGTACCTACTCTTGATCATCATGAATGGGACTTAGCTACCTAAATAGGGATGTCTATTACTGTTATAGATGCCCAGCTATAGCCAAATCAACTGCACAACTGAAGAGAATGGGAGGCACAATATGCTTATTTTGCTTTCCAGTTGCCAGTCCTGAAAGGTATGGCCACCCATACGTCTCACATCCTGCCTGCCAGCCCCATAGAAATGCTTAAGATACAGCTGAGCATTCAAAACAGAAATAGACATCTTCATTGTCAGAACTACAAACTTTGGGAAATACTATTCTTGCACAGGAAAAGAAAGAAAAGACTTTTCAAAGATACTGACTCTAACAATGTCTCCTGAATTACCCATTTTCTTTCTGACCCTGTGAGCAGCAGATAAATGTTAAATCCTAAATGGGGGCAGAGCAGGGAAGGGGAGGTGATGTGCATGATCCTTATCAATTTCTGAATAACTTATTGCCTGAAAGTGGAGAGTTTCTTTCCAAAAACTTTGTGTCAGGTGCTGAAGGTCAGAAGACTGGGATGTAAATCTTTTCTCAGAGTTTCTCAATTGTTGGCTACAGAGAGATTCTTAATCCCCGAGATACCTGATTCTCTCAATCTACCACATAGACTGCATCACTGCCATATTTGGGGGAATGACAGATATCTGCTTCAGCATTATCTCTGTGGCATCTGGCTTCTAGATTTTTAACTATTTGATTCCAAGTTTTATGTTTTTTGAAATATTATGTAGTGAATATATATAAACAGCAAGTACCTGCAGTGAATATATTATGATTTTATGTATACAATGTGTATCTATAAATAACACACTTACTTATTGTGTGTATAAAAAGAATAATAGGGTGAGCTGTATAGCAATGATTGCCTATATTCTAATGATGATGTAATAGGTGGCATACAGTACACTTGTACTTGTTGACACATTCCTTTCTTAGCATGTGGGGTAAAACAACTTTAATTTCCTAAGACTCCACATACAACATTCACGAGCCTGAAAACAAGAGTTTGGAAGTCAAAACAGCATCTTAGTGTATCTGTCTCTAAAATTCAGACTAGATTTCTATATCCTGCAGAGTGTACCTACCATCTCTGAGAGAAGGGACTCTTTAGCTTCAGAGTCATTATTTCTTCATGGTTTTGACATGTTTGGAATTGCTCTTTTCACTTTCCATTTCTAGACAGTTTCCATTTTTAGTCACTCCTAAATGGGAACTATGTAAAAAATTCAAGAACAGGTTTTTCTTAGATGATCTTCAAGGTAAAGTTCTTTATCTGAACTTAGTGCTTCATTTCAGGTTCTTTGAGGTAGCTGGAGTGCTTTCCCAAATGGTACATAATTTTCTAAAGTTTATATAGTTTGTTCTGTCTCGGAAATTTCATTTTAACAATCACTGCAGTGTGATTTGAGTTTTGAGCTACCAATAGCTAATGGTCAAGCAATAAATCGTCATAGTATGACTTCATTATTGATTTTAATGAAAACATGTGGTACTGACTATGTAAACTAAACAATACTGGGCCCCACAGGACTCAAAAGAGTTATTCTGTTCCTCCATGTAAAACATTAGTCAGTGTCTGATTGCAATGCCTGAACTGTAGGATTATTCTTGAACTAAAAGTGATAAGATGGAAACCAAGCAAACAGTGCAAATATTCAATAGAATATTTCTGTTAGCAGAATGCATGATGACTTTAGTGCTATTACTTTCTCTAGCAAAATCTAATTTTTGCCTTTATAACTTTAAAA
This sequence comes from Ara ararauna, assembly GCA_028858755.1. Taxonomy (NCBI): domain Eukaryota; kingdom Metazoa; phylum Chordata; class Aves; order Psittaciformes; family Psittacidae; genus Ara; species Ara ararauna. The sequence goes on from CM054379.1 coordinate 105,444,299, forward strand.
GATACAATCCTATGTTCAAAAACTAAGATATGTTGGTCATATAAAAACCTCCTTTTTTGAGTCCTTCAGGTATTTACTTTACAATACCTCTGAGAATACCAATACACCTGAAGTCTACAGTGATACAACGAAGGACAACCACTAATTCTATTTTTTGGAAATACCTGTAGCCTCTAGCTGTGGGTAAGGAGGCAGTGATGTTGACCAAGGTAAGTGCAAAAAAGTCTATCAAACTTGTTTGGAGGAAGTATTTCTACGACGGCTTTTCAATGTATAGAATATAACATTTCTATCAGCCTAGTCCAAAAGTCATTAGTGTGCTAAATCAGGTGGTGAGTCTAAGATTCCATCTGGTTAACCAGATTTGTTCCTCTAACAGCAAGACTAAATGTAGGAATCACTGAATTGAAGCCTATGACAGGTTAGGGTGTTTCTGTATATGTATTTGTATGTCTTTTAGTTGGGTGGTGATTTTCATTCTTTTTTTTTTTTTTTTTTTTTGCTTATTTTTGGGAGGTTTGGGGGTTTTTCTTGGTTTATATTCTTTTGTGATGTGGGCTGTTTTTTTGTGTGTGGGTTTTTTTTTGTTTTTTTGTTTTTTTTTTTTTTTTAGCAAACCAGAGTAGATAAATCCTGATGTTTCTTTTTGTTCTTAAAAGCCCTCTACTTCTTCCTTCTTGTCTTTTTGGAAGGTACACATAATATTTACCTTTCTTCCAGTTGTTAGACTACTCCCTCAACTGTCACAAGTCTCCAAAGACTTGCACTGCCAAATCCTTCAGCATCCTAATGATGCTTGTTAGTAACAAGTTAATGAGAAGAATCCCTGTCAGAGTATGTGATTGGATGTTCCACCTCTTGGATGTTACTCCACAGTTTGTGAGGATCTGTGATTGGCACTTCAACGTTTTCTCAGAATGTAAAACTCAGTAAATGGATGTTAAAATAAACCAGATGTTAGTATTTGAATGAAACACATTGAAGTGTTGTGTGGCTTGCAAATCTCACAGAAGATGATGTCAATAAATTTGAAATATTTGCCCACAACAAACCCTGGCCTGGTTTTAGGAGGTATCAAGATGTGCGTTGAAGAGGACTACCGAGGGAAAAATTAATTGAGTCCTCAGCCCAGGAGCTGTGACCAGGATCAGTTAAAAGTAAGGAGTTAGATTTCAGATATTTGGGAGAGAGTAGGGCAGAGACTCATTATACAAAATGATACTGAGCCCTCACTACCGGCACGACACAAAACTTGGTACCTGACCTTGCAACATGCAGAGCATCCACTAAGTGACATTGGTTTGCACCATGTTTTCTAGGTGCAAAATGCACCTAAGTACTATCAGCAGGAGGCATTAACCTCACAGGTGAATCAGGCTTCTCTGCTGCCAAAGTGTTCTTCTTAATTTGGTATCACTGTCCTCATATGCTTCCAGACACTTCTCATCCACCTCCTTTCTCTGCAGGTTTATTTTCCCTCTTGCTCCAGGCAGTGATGATTGATTCATAAAGCACAGAGCTGAGCATTGCAAGGTCAGCATCAGCAGCATTATTATTGAGTTATTATTATTATTAAACTTATTTTAAATGCTGGGTAAAGAGGAATATAGCTTCTGTTAACTGGAAATCTTTTTGTTTGTTTATTTTTAATACTGAAAAGCAAACATTCTTTATTGCATAATATGGTAAGCAGGTTTTATTTGCATTGTTACTTTGTAATGGATTATTACCAGTTAAACTGAGTCATGACTGACTATTGACTGGGTGTTTTTCATAGGAGTAGAAACACAGTTAAGGTCTTCTTCTTACACTCAGAGCCCAGCAAAAGAATTTGGAAAATCATGTTTGAAAAGCCAGAATATTTTTAAAGTAACATGGAAGAAAAGCTGTTCTGGAAATGTATGATCTTGGGTCTCAGACACAGGCTAGTTTTCAGCTCTCTGTAAACAGGGCTTGACTGGCAAAGACTACATGTAATGCAATCTACTCAAACATCAGGGAACTCATCTGTGTCACTGAATTTGAGATCCCTCCCTGGAAAAAGTGGAACTTCTTATTCTGTGAAGAGTCTTAGAACTTAATTATTCATTCAAGGTCACAATAATTTGATTCAGTTATGACATCCTGACCTGCTAACCAATGGTGGCCACCCCTTTCTCTTCTGCCAAGGGATATTCAAGAAAGAAAAACTAAAATGAACATTCTGGGGAAGAATAACACACCTTTGCCACTTAGTTTCTGAAGGAAGACAGTAGGTCTGGTGACTTTAGCTCTGTACTGGGTGAGAAGGAAAGTTTACTCCTGTGACGCAAAGGACTGCATTGAGCAGAATATTCTTCAAGGGGAGTAGGCAATCTGATAAGATTTCTTATGGAAATCAGGAAGTTCTGATAGATCTCTATCTCCATCGCACATGTACATAGCCTTTTCTGAATTATGTATTCCAAGTGGTTTTACTTGGACATATGGAAAAGCAGAAGAAAAGGGTGAGAGGGCAATAAAGAAGGGGAAAGGAAGTTGACAAGAAGATAGGGAATGAGAGAAAGAGTATGTTATCAGAAGAAAAAGAATAACATCAAGTATACGGACTTGATGATCTTAAACATCTTTTCCAACCTAGCTGATTCTATGATTCTGTGTTTAGGTGCAAGTTCGTATCTGAAGGTCTAATGCAGGTGCATAAAGGGAAGCATGATGTGAAAAATATGCAAGTGGGAAAGACAAAAGTTTATGCAGAATAAGCTTCAAAGAGATGCTTAAATATTTTCACATTATACAAACACTTTCTACAGAAAATGTTGTTTCATTAAAGCTGATTTTCAATGGTTTGATTTTTAAGTGTGGAGATGAAAATGACAGATTTTTTTTCCAGGTTTCATTTTACTTTAAACAAATAGAAAGTGTTGCAAAAATAGACTTGAAATTTAGTTTTTTGGGAAAGGAAATATGACACTTTTGTCAATTTAATTTAATTGAAAATATAAATATTTGTTGTTTAGAAACTTTGGAAGCCAGATTGTAGCATTTTTCAGAATTGTAGAATAGAGTGTGTTTGGTACAGTATTTTTTTGTTTTGGGTTTTTTTCCCTCCATCTTGAAGGAAAATTAATTCTGGAATATAGAAATCTCTAGCCAGAAGACATTCTGTTCTTGCACAGTGCCTCAGGTGCAGCAATTACTGTAAAGCTGAGCACTTTCCAGCCACTGCTCTGCAACCTGCCTTTGTCCAGAACTTGTTATAACTGCTCACCTGGGCTCTCGTGGCAGTGTTTTTCTGAGCTGAAAGATCAGTATTTTTTACCTTGCTTCATTCTGTTAGTCTCACATGGTTTCCCTCATGGTCTTATATCGACAAGCCCACATACTGATCATATAGATGGTTCTCATGGGATGTAATTGGCATCAGCATGGATAATTGCCCTTCATGCCCCTTTCCTACAGCTCATCTTATGATTTTTAGTTAATATTAGGGAAAACCAAAACATAGAGCATAGCAAAGTAGACAGTGGGTATCTAGACACTTGGACATGATTATCCAATGAAACACACGCGTAAAAGCTTAGTGCCAACCCATATGCAATGCCTGTGGGCAACTAAGCATGCCACAGTCAGCATAAAGAACATCATGAATGGGAACAGCCCATAGGACCTGGAACAGATCCTGATGGAAGGTACAAAGTACTGGGGGACAAAGATAGATATGGCTACCACCACTATCATAACCTGCTGTATTGTAGAGGGGGATGCTCATCTGGCAATGAATCCCAGCTTGTCACAAGGAGATGCTTTGCTTTCCTTCCTCCCCACCCTCTTTTCTTTACCCATTTTTTTTTATACCTTTGGTAATTTTGAAGTTGGTGTATATGACTTCACCTCCAACCCAGCTAATAAAACTCTATGCATTAAGTCTGTCTCAATATCCTTCATGCAACAATTTGTCGAACTGTACTACTCAGTTAAAGTTGACTGTTGGTAAATGTGATTTATTGCAATGCCTGCTTTCTTTGAGTAATACAAACACATCTGCGTCAAACTCCTCCTGCCTTGAACAAAAAAAGGATTTTCTTCTCTTCTTGCAGGATATACTAGACCCCCAAGAATTTATCTGTGTCCCTATGTAGAATCTGTGTCACGAATTCCTGTTTCTTTCTCCCTACACGGAGTGAATTTCAGATTACAAGGAGAACTGGGCAAACCTGCAGGCACAGCATCAATTGCCAATAGGTAAAATTACCAGGAAAAATTAAAGCTGAAAAGGACAGCCAAAAAAACCAAGCTGCTTGTTACTTTCCTCTCATCATTGCTCACTTGTCACCATACATTTCCAGAGTACCTTCAGAATCAAACGTATTTTGCATAAAGTAGTTCATCCAGGTGCTCTGCTAATATATTCCTTGGCTAATATGGACTAACATATATCCAGTAAAAGACAATGGAAAAAGTATGGTGGTTGTTGAGTCAGATTTTGGGTCATGCCCGAAAGGATTTCACTATCTTTGTTGCTGCTGGTCACCTAGATAGTTTATATGACTTATTTATGGGAGACTACGTCATCCTAATTCTGTGAAAGACACCCCTATGTACTGTTGGTGGTGTGGAAATGATTGATCAGCCTCTTGAAGTACATCCTTCCTTTCTGCACAAAGGCCGCAGAGGGGAATCTAAATGACTGATATACACTAGGCACTTAAGTTTTAGATGGTTAAAAGTAGGTAAGATGAATCCCAGCCTAAGTACTCTGCTCATCTTTGTTATCTGCTCTTCCTAACAGTGCTTCTGCTCTAGCCTTATTGAAAGGGCATATAGCAGCACTATGTCCTGGCAAAGTACTTGCTGTTGCTCTCCCTGAAGTCAGTGGGAGTTTCTGATTGCTTTTCGTAACTGCAGAATCAAGCCTAATGCCCTTTCTTGTTGGTACAAAAGAAAATTTTTAATGACAATGACAGATGCTGCTATCCTAGCAGCAGAGACGATTAAAGGACGCAGCCCACGGATCTCCCTGTGATTCTCTTGGCTGCCCAATTCCATCCCCACCCCAGCTGTGGAGGAGATCACACAGGGTAATTATACACATTTGTTTATTTACACTGCTTAACCTAACCAAGAATTGATCACTCCTATAAAGCAGTTACCACCCAGGGGATGGAAATGGAGCTGCATTTTTCTCCTGATTGGGTACAGCTCATTAGGTCCACAACAGCCTTCGGCTGAACTCCCTGCCAGGATAATTGGAAGTGACAGTGGTATCATTTTGCCACAAAGCAGTCAGCATTGGCAGGAACAGCCAGATGAGAGAAACACGCAGGAGGAAGTGAATCAAAAAGGTTACAGATATATCACAGGATTAGTAATTAAGTAAGACCTCCAGAAAGGCATGTCTCAATTTTAACAAGAGTTATTGAGGACAATCGTCTGTCTTAAGTAGCAGACAACTGAGCATATAATTATGAAGTGCCAGTTAATAGAATTAGCAGCAGACCATAAAAACTTCCATTATTGGATCTAAAAAGAGTTCAGTGGAAGACACAAACTGATTTTCCCTTTTTTTTCCTCATATATATCAACCAGAAAGACTTGCATGTATGCTCTTTTTTTTTTTTTTTTTCCCCATTGTAAGTAAACTTCAGCTAGCTGCTGATACTGGTGTGTGGTGGGCTGACCCTGGCTGGGCATCAGGTCCCCACTGAAGCCACTCTCTCTCTTTCCTGTCCTCAGCTGGGCAGGGGAATAAGAAATTCAATGAAAGGCTTGTGGGTTGAGATAAGTTGAGATAAGCACATTCACCAATTACTGTCATGGGTAAAATAGACTTGAGCTAGGGAAAACTGAGTTTTATTTATTATCGATCAAATCAGAGTAGTGTAATGAGAAATAAACTCAAATCTTACAAATATCTCCCCTCTCTCCTTCTGCTACCCAGACTTAACTTGACTCCCAGTTTCTCTTAACTTTAAGGCCTCCCTCCCAGCCACACAGGGAACAGGGAATCTGGGTTGTGGTCAGTTTATCACGCATTGCATCTGCGGCTCCTTACTCCTCAGGGGAGGACTCCTTACATTCTTCCCCTGCTCCAGTGTGGGGTTCCCTCCCACAGGAGACAATCTTCCATTAACCTCTTCAACATAGGTCCTTCCCATGGGCTGCAGTTCTTCACAAACTGCTCCAGTGTGGGTCCCTTCATGGGTCCAGTCCTTCAGGAGCAGACTGCTCCAGCATGGGTCCCCCACAGGATCACAGCTTGTCATGGGTTCAGCAGTAGCAGTCATTTTTCTCCTTCTTGGTAGCTGGTGCAGCACTGTGCTTTTGACTTTAGGCCTGGGAACAGTACTGATAACACCAGTGTTTTCAGTTACTGCTTGGTAATGTTTTGGTTTGACCAAGGACTTTCTGAGCCTCATGCTCTGCCAGGGAGGAGGGGAAGCCGGGCGGAAGCAGAGACAGGACACCTGACCCAAACTGACCAAAGAGATATTCCATGCCACAGTATGTCATGCCCAGGATGTAAAAAAATGGAGGGCAGAGACTTGGAAGAGTCTGGGTTTTGCTGCTGGGTCAGGCTTGGTATTGGGTGGTGAGCAGTTGTACTCTCTTTCCTGGTATTTGCCTTGTCATTATTATTATTGGTGGTAGCAGTAGTGGTTTTTGTTATACCTTAGTTACTGGACTGTTCTTATCTCAACCTGTGGGAGTTACATTCTTTCAATTCTCCTCCCCATCCCTCTGGGAGTGGGGAGAGGAAGAAGGCAGGGGAGTGAGCGAGTGGCTGCGTGGGTCTGAGTTAACAGTGGGTTTTAAACCACAATACTGGGATATTTCCCTTTTTTTTTTAATTGCTTATAGGTTTCACTATTGTGATAAAGTTCAGTATCACAATAACTTGGGTGGTACGGTTTAGTGGGAGGTGTCCCTGCCCATGGCAGGGGGGTTGGAACAAGATGTTTTTAAGGTCCTTTCCAAAGCTAACTATTCTATGATCCTATTCTATCATATCTCAAAATTTCTTTGGAACCACATAAATAATTTTACCTTCATGATATAACAGTGATGTATCTTCTCTGATAAAGGTCTACTTTTTCTCAGGATCTGGAATGAAAATGTATTTTTCATTCTTTTTAGTACATTTTCTGAATCATCAGTCTCTGCCTTTGTAGTGTTTCTGTTCTCACTTTTTATTTTCATTTGTTCCATTCTCTTGCATGGCACAGGGTACACTGTTCCTCCCTCCTTTCTTCCAAACATTGGAAAGGCAAGGAGAGCTTTCCTTTTCAAATAATTGAACAATGGGTGCAAGTAACAGGGAAAAGCACATTCTCCTCTGCGTGTTATTTGAGGAGGCAGTTATAGGACTTGATTGCACTTGAAATTGTATGGTTTTAGTTTCTTTAAAATAAACATGGAACCCAACACATTTATCAGATAAGCATTGTTTGGTTGTTTTCCAGGGTGCTTCATTCACAAGGAAAAGTGGGCATCTTTAGGATAAAGCCAGCACCTGAAAAGGAATGCAAAGATTACCTTCACCAGAGTGGCATTATATAGGTATAGAAGGCATAAGTAAGTATACCTACTGCCTCACAAACGTGTGCTGAGCAGCTGCGGCAGGTAATGACAACTGGGTTCAGGACAGCCTCTCAGAGAACAATGTGCTCTCTGTACACAGAAATAAATCAAAATAGTGATGAACTGGACAAAAAAAAACCCACACAGACTTCTGAAACCTTAACAACAGGCTTGCTCCACAGATTATTTTTAATTTTGTTGCTCCTATGCAAAGGCAGCCACCTAGGAAAGTCAGGAACAAAAATAACATTTTTCTTCAGCAGAGATGTGATGGGAATAGTGCTTAAAGACATGTTAAGGACATGCCTCTGATTTGCCCTCTTCCACTTATGTACTATTCCTCCTTGTAAAGCAATTATAAATGCAGTGCTGTTCATACTGACTGCTTTGCTTATCTGTGTCTTTCCTTGCCCGCAGAGAATCCTGCATGGAGTTTTTGGTACCCACCTTGATTTTTGTCTTTGTGCTGGGGCTATTAAAACAAAGACTGCTTGCCATAGTGTCATCTCTAATTTACAGGGATGTTTCTTTTACTTGCCTTTAGATCTTTTTGATAACTGCCTTTCCCTTGCATGTAAGAAAGACAGCACTTTCCACTAAGCCATATTTCACATGGGATAAACCTATGTCACACAAACAGCAAGAAGGGATTTGCCTACGTTGTGTCTTTAATCCAGTCTAAATCAGAGCAGACGGCTGAGAGCTGTTCATAGGGGTATATGCAGTACCAACTGGTCCCTCCCCATGCCAGCACCTGGTCACCATCAGCAGGGTGGTCCTCAGTTGCCCATGTAACCAGAGGGGCAGGAGGTTTTCTTGCTCTGTTCTCTGTTTGCAGGAGTCCAGAGTGTCTTTTCACCTGCCTGCCTTATCTTCTTATCTGTAATCTTCTGGAAGAGGTTAGTTAAACTTAAACCTTCTCCTGTCTCTTAAAATCTGGTGATGTGGAGGATATGGAGGAGGGATGCTACCTGGTTAGTGGCTTAGGGTAAATGGATGCTGGAGACCTCAGCGAGGCAAGGAACTGGAGGTGCAACATGGGATTGCTCAGATGAGAGGTGACATTGAATCAGCAGTGAGAAGTGATGGGTTAGCTTGCTCTTTTTCTCCTTCAGAATCTGATGAAATGATTGGAAAATACGCAATGATGGGTGTCAGGTCTTGAGAAGGGCTGACTGCCTTAGTCTGTCTCTTGAAATCTCTAGTTTGAGAGTCTTATAGCTGGTTGTCAGCTCTGCCAGATGCTGTTAAAGACAAAGTCAACAGGCTGTGTCTAAACTGGTCTTTATTCTGAAAGGAAAAAGGACGCGGTTTCCTTCTGACCCCATCTGGTACACCGGATGGATGGCCTCAAGTTTTCAGAAAACATGAGTAAGACTCACTCCAACCCAATCACAAGATATTATGGTGATAACTTTGGCATTTGAATTAGGGTGGGGTTTTTTTGCCTCAGTAAGGAGGGGTAAAAACTTATTCTTTAATGGAAGCTGGCAATCTGTCAGAATAATATAAGTATTGGACCTTTATGAAAGACAGCAAATATAGCAGCATCATGAAAAATCACTGACACTGGGTCTATTTTTTGCCCTGAATCATGCAGAGTGACAGTCTTTAGAATTTTTATGCCAGAGAGAGTAGCTGTAGATCCTACCATTATTTACCTAAATGAAATGTATAATACTTTTACTGAAACATTTTCAGCTAGAAATCAGCCCTAATAATTTAGTGGCTTAAGCCCAGGTACTTATTCTGACCCCATCAATCTAGTTTCTGAACAGCTCATAAAATTAAAGTATACTAAGAATTTCAAGATCACTGCCTATTGGCAGTAATTAAAGTAGTCTCCCATTCCCATGGAGAATTGATTGCACTTTTTCTTTTTTTTTTTTTTGACATATGATTCTACATTTGGTTTTGCATGTGGTCTGTCAATGCTAGAAGATTATGGGATGATCATGTTCAAAGAGATCACATTTGAACTTGAAATCAGGTTAGTTTGTGATTTTGGTCATTAATTGTTCAGAGTAAGGTCAGCTATTCCACAAAGTTTAAGTCTATTTATGATCTTTGTCCTGGGGGGGGGGAAATAAAACCCTTGCTCTAACAGAACAGGAATGCTAACAATGGCCAAAGACTAGGAAGGAGAGACAGTATTTTTAAGTCCCAGGAATGGCAAGGAGAGTTTGTGGTTAAAGTGTTAATGAGAAAACACATTCAATTTCCTGAAGATTCAGCAAATCGGCTTTCCTTTGCTCTAGTAGCGAGCCCTCCCTGCTGCCCTGTGAGGTAATTTGCAAGTGATTGTGTTGAACAAACCTGCTTTGTTTCCCTTGATTCAGAGATCAAAGCTGGGAGTACAATTTTTTTTTTTGTATTTAATACATAATACCCACCTGCTTCACAGACATCCACTTAAAATAATACTTTGGCCATATATGCATGTATTAGTATATATCAATTTAAGAGATTACATTTCCTACACAGTATATGGCATGAAGAGCAGAATACCATGTTAAAAGTTGTGTCTGAGAAAAGGATAAACTCAGTAATTAAATATTCATATTCCAATGCCACAGTTGAGGATGAACTTAGAGACCCAACGCTGATGCAATATGTTTATTGCTATGGAGTTTAATTTCACTTTTCTGCCTCACAGTGTGGAAGTGAAGAAAGCAATTGGAAAATCACGTAAACCAAACCTGGCACACAAGCAGGTTCTTACTTGCATCCCTGTAAAGCACTCTAAAGCTGAAATAAATGTAACCTGGATAGGTGTTTCATGGCTGCATAGCAGGAGAGCCAGTAAGGAGCAACTGTCCTACAAGACACTCCTGAATCTCAAGTCACTCAATTTTAGTTGAATACAGCAGAATTCCCTGTTCCTTTCCTTCAGTGTCTTGGATATGCAATAGTGAGAGCTACAGTGAAGAGCATGCCAGAAGTGCTACCAAACTGCAGGCGTGTGACTACATGTAGTAACAGGAAACAGAAACCTACACATATATGTAGCTTTTTGTTTCACACAAACCCTTCACAATAGCTATCCAGAAAGAAAAGAAATGGCTTGAAATCTCTTTTGGAACTAATATGACAGCTGCACTGTCAGTATGTGAATCAATACAGACCTATCCGGTCTCTGAGCTTTCAGTGTCAGGCAGAGACTATAGAGTCTTATATCTACCAAAGGTAAGAAACATAATAAATTGAAACTGAAAATTTGTATGTGTGTGAAAGAAAAAGGAAGAGGGATGAATAAAGAGGCGATGCCATACTTCATTTCTGTCAGTTCTTATTCTAAGTTTAAGTAAGTTACCCAAGCAAATAAGCTGTAGTCTTCCTGCTGCTACCAGTGATGGGAGCACAATGTGTAAATCCAGACAACATCAGAACTGTGCAATGTTAAGATAGGAATAGAGACAGGGCCATTTCACTTTGGTGCCTGAGGTTTGTATAGTCTGTATGCCACTGTTTGTTTGATGTGCTGAATCCATGTCATATATAAAGACTATTGAAGAAACATTTTCATAGAAATTAAACACCTTATGCCGTGAAGTGGACTGCAAAAAACCAAGCCCCCTTTTTGCTGCCTCCTATCCTCCACACATCAAAAATTTCCACCGGCTCTCCAGTGTTTTCTGCCAAGCCCAGCACTACCAGGCCATTAGCATCCTGGAAGGGACTCACAAGAATCCTGGAGAACTGTAAATAAAGCAGATTATCTCCCAGAAATTTAGGCGATCTCCTCCTTCTGGGGCCAAGGGAAGGTCTAAACAAAATTTGTGGAGTTTGAACTCAATCAAAAGACTCCCATTTGAGTGATGTTTCTCTAAGTGTCACAGGCTGGTTGTAGTGATCTTTAGACACTGAAGCTAGATGTCTCATGCAATTTAAGGCAGGTCAGAATGTTGTGTATATGAGACCAGGTCAATGCACACCTACTGATTTGTTTTTGTCTGCTCGCTGGAACAAATGAGCATTTCTAGGTCAGTTATTTTATTCATAGGCACCTTAGGCAAGTTTCTTCAGCTGGGATAAATTGGCAGAAGTATCCTATACAAACTGAGAAGTGGCCCTGATGCCTCTAGCATTTCTTTACAACGTTTTAAGAGAATTTTGCCTTTGAGGAAGATGACAGTACAGCCAGAAAAAAAGTGAGAGTGAAGTAGAACTTGAATACAGGCTAATTTAGATGTTTTCATAAAGTCTTGCAGACTTCTCTCCACAAACCATTAAGTCCTAATTGCCACACTAATGTTATTTTTATATTGTAAGTGCAGCTTTTGAGTCCCAATATTACGGCACCCAGCGGAATTAAAGCAGGCACTTAACTTTAACACCTTTTCCGCTTTAACCTTTTAAATCTGTGATGATTATTCTGTCAATGCATGCTTGTTCATTATTACTTAAAGGTGTTGTCCTTTCCACTAGGAAGACATGCTGCTGTGTAAATTAAGGCCATAACTAACCTGGTTTGGTGCTGAAGCAAGAGCTTTCTTCTGACAAGTCATGAATTAAGGGCTTCTTTCCTCACAGTAGAAGGAGCCTCTCTCTTTCATTCCTAAGAAGGGCAATGCTGAGGTGGATTTAAAAGATTCTTTTCTGTTAAAGGGGTTTGATCTGTGATAATCTCCTCTAATCTGGAGACTAGGAGCAAACTGAGTATTAGGCCTGGATTACAAATCTACTCTCAGCTATTTTTTTTAATTTATCTATTTCAAAACTCATTTAAATATAGTACCATCCTTTTCCCTTCCATAAGGGACATTCAGGAAATGCCTTCTAATTAGGTTTCAAAATTGATTAATTATTATTAGTTGATCCTAGTTCTAGCAATTGCATTCTTCCTTCAGGAATTTCACAACCCTTTTAGAAATTATACAGTATCGGGTTGCAAACTACATGCTATAACTCTGTATTAGCCTCACAGCTGATTTTCTTGCTCTGACTGTATATGGAGTACATGCTGTGCAGTTCAGCAAACACTGTTATTTCCATTTCATTCATCACTAAAGCTCTTAGATTTCCATTTTCCAAGCAAATCATCTAATGAATTTGATTTGGTTTTTCTTGTTGTGTTTTCATTCATTAACTGTTTCTTTCTAACGTTATAGATATATAAAATAAATACATGCAGAAATTAGCTCATTAAACAGATAGAACAGATTCTCAAAAATATCCATCAGAGGAGGAAGAATCTGAAGGGTGCAAGATCCTCTCCTCACTAAAATGAGATCCAAGTCATCTGATGTCCTAGTGATTAATTCTGAAGCTCTTCACCAGGTGTCATCTTTATTAATGCCAGATACAATCTATACACAGTGGCATTAACAGTAAATCTAACCTACCTTGTAGCTGCTTGAAAACTGGGTCACCTGTTTGACATCAATAGCAAACCAATGGGTCTGTTTAGTCAGTGTACTTGTGGTCAATCAATTTGTTTGTTTTGCAGTTTTTCTGGAGAAATCACCCTGGAACAGCTATCCTTTAACTATTACTAATCAGGAGTGAACAAACAACAAGGTCTCCAATATTTAACTGGCTTCATGCCACCTATTAGGAGATCACAGAAGGATGACAGATGCTTCTCAGGTAATGAGAGTTCTCAGTGTGGGAGTGATGAAGGAATTCCGTTCATCTGATTGTCTTGTTACACTGAATAATTCAAACAACTGTAATTGTAATCATCAGTCAGTAGTAAACAAGAAAGTTGCAGCAGGGTAACTGAGAAAGAGTATGGCCAGAAAACGTATCAGCCATATTCAGCCTGCCCATTCTCCTGTGGTGTGCTGTTACTTCATAGCACCATGTGGGTTGAGGTGTATAGTAGATAAAAAAAAAAAAAAAAAATTGCCTCTTGCCTGAAATCAAATTAAAAGAATAGAGGAGGAGTGAAACTAGGAGGGGTGCAGAACGGAGCCGAAGGAGGGGCCAGGTTTAAGACATGTGGTGCTTCCCTCTCAAATAAATTCATGCTGTCACAGACTAATCTAGATGGCAGAAGTGCAGTCCTTCTTCTGGACTGCGGTCCTGGTGGGATCTACATTCCCCAAGGAGGGACAAGTTCCTCAAGCTCATTCAAAATCATGTTTGGTGGTCTTTGCTGAGGAAGCTCAACCCAGGTGGCTCTGTCCCTCAGACTCTCTGTGGCCAAGGCTGGCAGCAGCTCAGTGATTGTAGCTTAGAAGTGGCAGCCAAAGCTGTATTGCGCACATTTGTATTCATCACTTCTAACTTGTCAACCTTTAGCCAATACTCAGTGTATTATGGACAGTTATATTTCAGTCATTTGAGTCTGTGTAGTCATTTTGGATGTGTTTTGTAGCAGCCCAACCATGTTGCAAGCTAAAGCTCTCTGGAAGCAGTTAAAAGCATTTATATTAATGGCCCCAGGACTGTTAGCTTTTTCACGCACCTACTGAGCTTTGCACTGGCCTCACAACCCAATTTTAGAGGTTCACAATTCCACTGGGGTTTCTTCAATAGAAAGCCATCATCTTATGGCTTGTATTAAACAGGAAGATGAATAAGATATTTCTACTGACCTTAAATCCAGGGACATCAGTTTGTCAGGATCAAATTGGTGCTATACTGAGTGTTTCCTGTCTCATCTCCAAATATTACTAAACAACCTGATAGAGTGCAATGATTTTTTGGAAGATGGGGTCCTTTCGTTATACAAGTTTTGTATTATATGCATAGCCAGAGGGCTATATGAATTCTGGAAGAAATTCTTTGCTTCTTTATGGGGAATAGGATAAGGACTCTGAACCCACCAGTAAGGTGGTGGACTGTGAGGTCATGTGGTGACTGGTGGTCATATGAAATGAATAAATCCTTTCACCACCATTTTAAGCACTGAACTCTCTCTGCTGGGCTGAGATGCAGGTTATCAACTAATCTGTTTCCTAGAAAGAGGAAGTTTCTGTTCTTTCTCTCTCTTTTTCTCATTAGTATTTCATAAAAATTTTAAATGCTCCCTTATTACCAAACTAGGAAATCTGTACATCACAAACTATACAGTTAAAAAGCACAACATGTACATGTGTGCATGTGTTCCAATTAATGTGCGTGCATGAATACAAATGCACACACTTGCTAATATATCTATACCTGGGTATATATTTATTTCTCTGGCATTTGCCACCTGTTGGGAGTGTAATACCATGAGCAAGCATTTGGCATTGTTTTGTATCATAAGGCCTTTTTACAGTTGATGCTAGGGAATGCTCTACCTTTGGGGATTAAGGAGTAATTAATTAGGACAAAGAAAACATACTGCAGAATATAAAATTCCTGTGTTTAAAGCAAGAGTTTCAAGGTATTCTTTAATTTGTTTTTTATCTGGCCTACAGCCTAAAACCAAACCTAATTTAATGTGTTCGGAGAAATCCTCTTGTCATTTTTAGGGTAATTTAAAGGTGAAACATATAAGATGTTAATAATGTCACTGGTTAATTCCACATCCAGAATATTATTAAACATCCAGAATTGCCTGAGTATTGAATTACAAACACTGAACCCAGATGAGTGAGTCACTGAGAAAAGGTTTCAGAGAAATAGGCTGTAATGAGTAGAAGCGGCTGTTGCATGTACCATATGGTGTGCTGTGGGTTATCCATGGGTTAATGGGTACAAAGCATTGCAAACAGATGTGACATTCAAGTTATTCAGCGACTAAAATGTTTTCTTGGCTATCAGGTAGAATTATTCATTGGCCTCCAGGTTAGAATGTGTTTAAATCGTTGCTGCATTTATTGCACTCTCTTAGAAACCTCCAAGGGCTTCTTTTGGTCATCTGTCTTTGCAACTTTTTGCTGGGTGATGAGTGAGAACGAAACAAGCAGAGCCTTTTGGATATTATTTTCTTCTGTTTCCAGAGCAGATTAATTCCATGATGTGGGATATAAACACAAAGGAAAGGCTTAGCGAAGGAAAAGCTGCCTTTTCAGTCTTGCCTCATGCAGGGCAGAGGCACCTTTCATTGCTTTGCTGTTATGCATCACTTTACAAATGAATTGATTCAACGGTAACCAAGTCCTTTTTGGAGACATATAAAAGATTTTCCTCTAAGGATAAGGGGAAAACAAATCAGTCGCTGTTCTCTAGAGCTGGCAAAACTGAGAAAAGAGATTTGAAACTAAAAATATACTCAAATTCATGAAACCTGTAAGGAGGATATAAATTGTAAGCAAATAGTATGGTCTGCTTTGCTATGCATATATACATATGCAGACATTCACATACACTTTTATTTTCATTCCATACAACCATTTGGTTCCTAGCATACATCAAATGAAATCCACATCATCACTAATTTCAGAGATTCCCATTTCATCATCTTGTTCAATAGTCTCTAGGATGATATTTTGGGGATTTGGGTGGGGTTTTTTTAGCCGGACTAACTCTGTGCAGAATTTCACAGTGGAATCATATCCTGTTGTTTCAACTAAATGACATATATTTTTAGGAAAAAAAGCTTATCTTACTATCATAAAACATGTCAAAAAAAAAAAAAAAAAAAACTTACAGGGCCAATATAAAATAACTTACAGCTTACAAAATAACTTGCAACTTAATAACTTACAAACATGCGCGTATGCAGCTGTCTTTAAGGATTCACCTTAAATTCTGTAGCACCTTTAGTTTCCCATGCTTCTCTTTCAGAAGGCTCATGTTGATCTTTATTGTCCTCCTTACTATCTGCTTCACCTGACACTTGCATCTAAAGTGCAGCTAGTGCAGCTGCACATCACACTACCGCACATTAATACGTGAGTCAGTACTGTTGCTTGAGTCCTGTATAAATTTCTCTGTGGAGTGTTGTGAGATGAGAGGACGAGGCCATCAGAACTAGCTCAGCTCCTCAATGATGTGTGAAAATATTTATTACACCCAGGTATCTATATAACATTTCACCAGCCACTGCCATGCAGTCATGCTCAGAAGCAAAGTAAGGAGCAATGCCTACAGCAGCACTAAAGAAAAGTAAGTTGGGTGAAATGCACACATGAAAATGGAGATAAAACAAAGGCAAGTTAGAGTTGGTTAGATGGTATGTGGAAGACCCTGGGGTCACACTTGTGCATTAGCAATCAGATCATGGATATAGAATGTAACCAAAACACAGAGCAGTCTTCAAAGAGATAAAGAGAGCTCTCAAAGAGGTAAAGGGGAAGACACAGGATAACTTCAGAGGTCTGCTTGGCTGGCTATGTAAGCAGTGCAGTGGTTTATTGCCCCTGAAGGATGATCACAACCCAAGAGGCACCCAGGAACTGGCACCACCAGGCAAGGCTGGCTCTATCCCTCCCTCAGGGCTGGACACTTGCTGGCTCCCCATGGTGGTCTCTGCCTCCCCTGTGAGTGCCTGAGTTCTCGATGTGCTGTAAGCACCAAAGGTGATTGCTGGGGGCTTGTTTAATTTTTCTCAGTATTTGCAAATTTGCTGATGTGGATTGAGCCTCATTCATTAAAACTAAATGAATTAAAAACACGATTAATAGTAATAAATGCAGCTGTTAGATTGTGGACTTTACTACCTGGGCTCTTTGGCAACTATCCATTATTTTAAAACAGCATCTGTTGGCTTCCTTCCTCTAATCTTGTATGAGAAAGTGAAAGAGATGTTTTCCTTTTTAATAAAGAAAATAGTATATAGCATATGATACTGCTTTAAAAAATTCATGGCTGCATATGCTACTAATATCGATGATGAACTCAAGGGCTACACTAAAAACAACCCATTATCATGTTCAAAGAGAATCAGCAACATAAAAAAGTCCAACTTTGCCACCATATAACAAGGGAAAGGAAATAATTACATGGACATCTTTAAGAGTCATCAGTAAATGCCATGTAAATGCCATTACCAGTTAAGAGGGTGCCATCTGGACAGCTGGGTGATATAGATTCTGCCACTAGGAGTCATTTCTCTTGGAAAACATGAGAGAAGCAGAGATTTTGAAAGACGCTGCAAAGTTTGGCTGGATCTCTTTTGAATATACTTAATGTTGGTGGTGAACAATAATGTGAGCAAACCCCTACAAATTCAGGTCCTAAGCCTAAAAAAGCCTTACTCTTATTTGTGCAGGTTTAAAGAATGTTTGTGACACAGATTTGCATAAATGTAACCACAGAAAGCAAGGTGAAATGCCTTTTTACAAGGTCTTTTCTTCTTATGCGTCCCAAAAAGGTAGGCATTTCCTGATTCTTACTTTGAGAGAAAGAGGAAGCAAACATCTAAATTTTCAAGAGAGTTTAAAAAATAATTACCACTCCTTCCTTAGGTTTCAAAGCATAACACAGAACACTAAATAAATGAAACCAAGTATTTTTCCCAAGAATGTTTTTTACTGTACGCTTTGTAGCAAAAAAAAAAAAAAAAAAAAGAGAAAATAAAGGAAAAGGGATGTCATTTTCTAAAACTCCAAGTAGGAAACATGACAAATACAAGATAAAGTACACAACCATGTCATAATATATCTCTGCACCTTTAAAAAAAATATTCATAGAATTTTTTTCATGTGTTATTTTCTCTGTGCCTTGCACCCTTACCGCACACTTTTTACAAAATCATAGGAACAATGTGCAATTTCAGGATGGTTCCCAGCAGCTGATCACAAATAAATAACAAACAAATGAAAGGGCAGTTGCAGTAGTCACCAGAATGATGGAAATCACAGTAAAGTTGTTAAGGAAAATTATGTTAAATGGGTGGGCAATGTGCACTTAGACAACCATAGCAATGATCCCAAAACCTAATGTGAGAAACAGTTTACAAGCCCTAAAGAGCTCCTGTTCTTGGTTAACAAGGACCTTAGTGAGGGTGACAGACAGAAGAGCAGGAGTATGCTGGGGACTTGGTGAAAGGCTATCTGTAATGCAGTGGACACATGGGAGACCCCCTTCTCCAAGACAACTAAATTTACCTTGGTTTTGTTGGCTAATTTGGAGCACACCCAATTCCCTGAAATACACAAAATCTTACATTTCCTGTGATGCTACTGATACAGTTAAGCCATATCACGATGACTAGACAAAAGTTTTCTTTCGCAATAAGGTAAAAGTCCGTGGGTCTTTTTTGTCAACTGAACAGTGACAGTGTGGCCTCTGCCAGAAGCCATTAGTATTAATAATGTGAAGAGTTCATGGGAGCCACTTTCATTTTCCCTTCTTTTATACTTTGCTAGGAAACTTTGATTGCTATTTTCACTATCTATCTTTGACAGCAACACCTCTACAGGGATCAATAGCTGCTGCAATCTGCCTTGAGCATTGACAAGCAGAGACTATAAAGATGGAAGAAAGAGGATTATCTGTTTTTTTAATGTATTAGCCCCTAGATTTAATTTTTCTGAAGACATAAAGGGGTGCATTGGAGGTGAGTTATGCAGTACATCAGAAATTTGACCTTCGTACATATCATTCTTTTCATCTTGTGGATATGATGAGCCGGAAAACAAAACAAAAAATGCATGGAAAGGTATTTTGTGTTGTGGGGAAAAAAAACAACTCAAAAGCAGTAAGAAAGCAAAACAGAAGAGAACTCATTAAATTTGAACCAAAAGCCCACTCAACAACAAGTATTGTTTTCCCAGATGTCACAGCTAACACCATGAGATTATGCTGAACAGTTTGCTCTGATCTGTCCCTGTGGATACCCTGCCTGCATTTTTGAGCAAGTCACTTGCAATGACAGCCAGATATATCCTAGTATGAGTTTTATATCCACAGAAGTATACTTTTATGGTTAAAAGAAAAAAGGTGCCCTTTAAAAAACAAAACCAAAACAAACCCTGTAAAATTCAATTTATGCTGTTAAATGCTTTTTCATCTTCTTTGCTTAATGGTTCACCAAGAGTCTGAATAACTTTTGGAAAACAATGCTAAATAAAACTACCAAATTCCTTGAAACTTTCACTCATGATTGAGTTGGGGCCAGATAAGAAAGGCTCCCTACATGCCTATTCACATTTCATGGCCTTCTTTCTCTTTTAATATCCCTGTTACTTATTTGTTTACTTATCTATTTGGCTGGTACAACTGAAAACATTTCTTCCCCTCTCTTTTCAAATGAATGGCCCTGCAGCAAGCCACGCTTTATAACACATGAGGGGAGAAGAGGAGGGGGGGGACATTGATATTTACACTGTGCTTTCCATTACCCACTCTGAGCTCCCGAAAGTCCCTTTTGCCCCTGTTAGGTCATTGTCATCATACTGCAAAAGCATGCCGTTCACCGAAAGGCTCCTCTTTGTCCAAATATTTGTTATCTTTTTTGGGTAGGTGCAACACTGAGATGTGGCGAAGT
Organism: Ara ararauna; assembly: GCA_028858755.1. Lineage (NCBI taxonomy): Eukaryota > Metazoa > Chordata > Aves > Psittaciformes > Psittacidae > Ara > Ara ararauna. The sequence goes on from CM054379.1 coordinate 105,464,169, forward strand.
CCCCCATGTCAAAAGAATGGCTACGTTTGGTTTTGCCCTCCAGAGGCAACATGAGGAGGCTGCGAAATTTGGACTCTGGCTGGCCCAACAGTGGTTCTTTGTCCGAGTGGCAGGCCACCGTGGAAGTTCTAGAGTCTGTCATCTCCTCCTTTTTCTGACATTTTAGTTCCAGGGAGGCAAAAGCTCCCATTAGCCGGTCAATATTGTGTTTTGACCTGGTAGGAGGCCTCCACTTACTGGACAATGTGCCCTGTTCACTTTGGAGGCTATAGTCATCACACTCACGGCTGTTTGCAGAGCTGGAGGAAGAGGAGATGCTGCTCCGTGCAGACTGACAGTTGAACTCCAGAAGTTCGTTTCTCACCACCACTTTGGGGTTGACTTGGGGCAAGACTCCATTCTGAACTGGTTGTGCTCCATTTGTCTGTGAGTAGACATTGCTGACGTTAGACATCTTGCCCTGGGAACTGCTGCAGACCTTATAGCGGACCATGAGAACTACAATGAATACAAACAGAGTTGCCACAATGATGCCTCCAATGATCAGAATCATGGTACCACCCAAGAACTGACTGTGCATCGACTGACATTGAGAGTAGTCTTCTTTGGTGAAGAACTGAGCACATCCCACAATATTGGTGGCAGTAAGGGTTGTGGCCGTGTCATCCCACATTGCCAAGACACAGAGGTCATAGCCTGTTCCAGAAACAAGGTTGTTTACAACAAAGGCTTTGTTTGTAGCTGGAATCATCCTTAAAAAAAAAAAAAGGAAGAAAAAAGAGAAAAAAAAAAAGGTTACTTTTAACGCTAAGGGAAAAGGGAGGAGAACAGACATAAGAACAGTGTGGTGCTTACTGTTCTTGGTACTGGCAGAGAGGAGCATAGCCATAAAATCCAAGCAAGCACTCAGGCTTCCCAACTTCCGTGGGTCCAACATCCCACATTCAAAACTGCACAAGTTCAAAGAGCCATCTCTCAAATGTGCAAAGAAAGGAATTGGAAAAAGCAGACCAAACCAGTCCAGTGTTTTGTCTTTTTTCTCCTCATTGTCATCTGTCTTAATCTTAAACATATTAAAAACTGAACAAATAAAATAAAAATATGAGCCTACAAGGAGCAGCTCCTTCTGAGTGTGCAAATGACCCTTGCACTTGCTGAGTCTGAACCTGGCAGTTGTGAGATCAATTCATACATGCCTGAACACTTACTGACATCAGCAGGTTGCTTTCCTGGTGAAGACAACAGGCTATGTTTAGTTTTCCTGTTCCCTGAGAATGCAATGCAGGCAATCACTTCACTCTCACACCTACTTTCCCCATCCTGCCCACTGTGGAAAATACCTCCTAGAAATGGAGCTATCATATTCTTTGCAGAAATTTCTCACTGCAATCACCTTATTCTGTGTGGCTGTAAAAGAAATACCAGCACTGGCAGTATAGGCTGTGAAAGTGTGAGAGGAGGTAGAAAGATGCAGGGATGGGAAGAAGAAGGTTCCTTTAAAATAAAAAAAAAATATACTCAAATAGAAGCAAACAAACAAACAAAAAAAAAACCCCACAAACTCCAAACCAAACACCTAAGCCAAACTACAAGTTTGGTCATTTATGGATATTATACTTTGCTGCCACAAAACTTAAGCAGCCATTTGAACTCATGCAAAATTAGATCATCACCAGCATTCAAAATTAGCAGATAGGAATGAATGTTGTCTACCCCCACTTTTAACTGGTTAAAATTGCAGCACGTTAGTGAAATACAGCAGAGAATCCCAGATATGGTGCTTGCTGAGTAGCCACGAAGAAAACCGAAGAGATGTTCCAAACCAAGCGATGTTTCAACACCCAAGAGACGTTCCAAACCAAGAGATGTTTTTCTGTACTTCCACAAAACGGGCTTGAGCGAGAGACAAAAGCTGACATTAAAAGCAGCCCATTCTGACTTAGAGCTGCATATCTTTAGCACAAGCAACAAGGGAGTCCTACAGCCACTTGCACACAACAAGCTGGTGTGACTGAAACTGGGATAGTAAGGCCTGACAGGAGGAAAAAGCCAGACTCCTTGCAGTGCCAGGCTTTGTTAGCTTGAAAATATCATCACAGCTAGCATAAACTGCAGCTCTGCAGAGGCCCTTCTGCGCAGCGTGAGGGAGCAGGCCTGTACAGAGGAGCAGCAATGCAAAAATGCCACATAAATGAGCTTCTAATCATCTTTGCATTTATGCATTCATACCACTTACACAACCTTTCAGTCTGGACACATGAGAGAATGTGGCTCCTTTTTTAAAAGCAAACGAACTGTCGTGGTTTAAGCCTCTCTAACTCACGCAGCTCGTTCTGTCACTCACTTCCCCCACTTTCTTCCCCCTGCTCCCGGGTGGATGGGAAGGAGAATCAAAAAGAATGCAACTCCCACAGGTTGAGATAAGAACAGTTTAGTAACTAAAGTATAACACAAATCACTACTGCTACCACCAATAATAATAATGACAAGGCAAATACAAGGAAAGAATACAATTTCTCACCACCTAAACCCAAGCCTGACCACGCAGTGCACCCCCCACCCTTCCGGGTCTCTGCTCTCTGCTTTCCATCCTGGGCATGACGTGCTGTGGCATGGAATACTCTCTTTGGTCAGTTTGGGTCAGGTGTCCTGTCTCTGCTTCCTCCCGGCTTCCCCTCCTCCCTGGCAGAGCATGAAACTCAGAAAGTCCTTGGTCAAACCAAAACATCACTAAGCACTAACTGAAAACACTGGTGTTATCAGCTCTGTTCCCAGGCCCAAAATTAAAAACACAGCACTGCAGCAGCTACCAAGAAGGAGAAAAATAACTGCTGCCGCTGAACTCATGACACAAACACAAAAAAAAAATAAATCTGTAAGGTAAAGAATTATCAATGAGAGATATGTGGAACATAAACATCACCTGGCAAGTGTATTCAATGCTATGTGTCTGAGGTTCTGGGCACATTTATCATCCTAATGAAGATGTTTGGCATCGACATAGATGAGCTATTCAGAATAAGCTGAGAGGTCATAAAGTAAACCTCCTGGAAAACTCCAGATAGAATTCCTAAAATGGTTTCTAATGGTCAAAATGTTTGGTTTCAAGATCTTTCTAAATGGTCTCCTCTCCCTTTGGTTCTGAGAACAACACACCACTGGCCTCAATAGCTGGGGTAATGCCTGCACTCTGCTCAATAGGTTGAGGCATTTCGTATGCACACACTAGGGATGATATATGTAATAGCAGAATGCTATTGATCATCAAGTGTATAATCTTCACTCTTGAACAGCTTCTCCAATTGCCTTATACCTCCTTTATCACTTAGTGCTATACTCCACTTAACATCCTCACTCCCAGTCATGTGCTTAAAGAATTCTGCAGTGTGTAAGTTGTTCAGAAATTATTTCACTGTAAAACCTTATTATAAACAAGTAGCACTGTTAGCAGAAATAATAATCAACCCTATAAACTGAGTCTATGACTTGGGCCATAACTGTTGAAAAACAGAGCTATAACACCATCTGTTAGAGCAATTTCTTTTGTTTCGCACTCATGAAATATAGAGAGACCTCTACATTCTCTCCAAGTGAACAGCAAACAAACAACTGGATTTACATAGAATATAGCTTTGCGTATATCTTACGTGTATAGAAATGTAGTCTTTCAGGCTGTATTTCAGTGTTAACTGTATAGAGCGAACACTGATAACTTCCATCATTTACAACTTCCTTTCTTCTAATACAAATATACACAAGCTACCAAGAATATGTAACTGCCTGGAATATTTCATGAACTGGCAGGTAGTGATAGTGGCATGAAAGGTAAAGCCATTCCATTTTAAAATGTACAGTAGTAAGCCCATAGCCAGTCCTAAAGCTTGACCAAGTTAACTACACTGAAGCTTTCCATAAAAGCTTATCTTAGCCTTTAAAAGAAATTGAGTAATTTCTAACTCAATCAGTCCTGGAAGCTACAGCTGTGGTAATATTGTGACTAATAATAGCTTTATAAAAGATCACAGTTGCAATCCCAACTATGGAAAAAGCAATCAACTCTCCATATACATCTAAAATGAAGAATTTTGGATGTTTCCATAAATAAACTTCAAATGATCTTGTAAAACATAGAAATTAATGTCATTATCAAAGAACAGCTGAGCATAAGAATAGACACCAAGTTCAAGACTACTGAGAGTTAAGTAATTAGACTCAGTTTTCTAGCTTACAGGGAAGACGAACTTGTTTTCATGAAGTTGCCAAATTGTGAGAGTAATTTGGCACTTCTCCATGTTTTAGCACACCCTTACCAAATATACTGTCAGCCAGCTATGATGGATGACATTGTTTAATGTTCCCACACTTAAAAATAATGCAGACACATTTTCACTCTGGGATATTGATGACTCTTCAATTGTCCCCACACTTAAAAATAATGCAGACACATTTTCACTCTGGGATATTGATGACTCTTCAATTGTCCCCAACACAGGTAGCTGCAAGATGCCACTTCAATCTTCGCTTTGCTGCCTTAGAGAGGAAGTCTTTTCATAGCTGGTCTGTGCACGTAGCACCACATGTACAAGGACCACCATGACCTGCCACAGAACTTAAAGGGGTCCTTAAAACTGTGTCTAAGCAGCCAAGGCTTTGTTCATTCAAATTGTCAGCTAAAGACAAGAAGTTGGTTCCAGATAGCAAGAATCTATAGCCTGGTTCATTGAAATCAAAACTAGCTGTGTCAGGGACAATAGATAATGGTCCGTGGTGAAACACACAAAGGTAGAAAAGTACTGTTTGTCTGTTTTGGCTCCTCCACAGAGAGTCCTGCTTTAGCTGCTCCCCGGAAAGTCCAGCTTTGTTTCCTACCTGGAAAGTTCTGCTTTAGAACTCCCCGGAAAAGTCTCGACCCTTGGAGACCTTTCTAGACATTGCTGGCCACTTCTTCCGATGTAGGCTGGCCCCCTGCGTCGGAATGTCAGTATAAAAGCCTGAGCCTCATGCAATGCAGGGAAGCAGAGCCCCAAACCACCGAGGTCAACGTGGACTCTGCAGGGATACCTGCTAAAGTTGAGCCTGTGACCTTGCACTGCAATGATGATTCTTGGAGCTGGTTTCCTGATTGTCTTCACAGAGTCCTTGGGGTTGGTAAGATAACCAAACATCAGAAGTATCCTTTACTGTATCCTTTACTATCTCTATATTTTCCTATATTAATAAACTAGTTGGGAGTTCTCTATTTGTCTCTCATTTTCTCTCACCTGGAATCCTAGAACTCTGGAACACTGGCTTTAGAAAGTTGTTAGTTTTTGAAACTCTTTAGATCCTAGCACTCACTTTTTAGATCCCAGCACTCACTTTTTAGATCCCAGATAGAAAACATACTTAATTGTAACAGTATCTTAAGGCAATGAGCCTGATATCGTCCACCTCTTCAGGGCAGTGTGATCTTGCAGGGATGCTTCTTGTCACAAAAGAGGAATAGAGATCTAAATTTGATACTAGCCTTTCTTTAAGGGAAAAAAATAAAGTAACAGATGACTAATTGCAAGAGGAGGTCAACTGGCAAAACACTTACTTATAAACCGATAGTAGATCATGATAGGTTTAATGTGCACAGTTTAAGGAGCCCAGGAACAGTGAGAACTGGAAAAGCAAATGAATACTCAAATATGTTAGCAGTGTAAGTGTAAATGTAGTCCTAGCTGGGACAACTGGAAATATAAAACACTCCCTTTAGCAAAATTTACTATCCAGACACTGTCTTTCTCCTTTGTTTTGCTTTCCTTGGGGTAGGAGGAGAAGGCAAATCTCCTCCGCTTTAGTGCCAGGAATTTGCTACCTTATTCTTAAGTTTTCCAGTTTCTACCTGAAGGTCAAAATACCCCAAGGAAAACTATTCATATAAGAATGTCATTCTGACCTCTCTGAAAACCTTAGCTCTAAGGAATGAAATGAGCATAGGGGTCTTACAACTGACCTTAATTTACAAAAAAAGCCCTCTTCTCTCACCTTTTGATGCAATAGCATCACTTATTGGAAAAGGAGGAGACCTGTGGTCAGGATTGGAGCACGGCATAAGTGCCTGAAATAGAAAAGCAATAGACAGATGCTCCTATGAGAGTTTACATGTGATGAAGTGGTATGAAGCTGAGATGAAAGTTTGCAGGACTTTTGCAAATGATACATTCTCTTCAATCCATGGAGATTTATGTCTCATTTTGTGAAAGAACTAAAGTGAGAGCATAAGACCATTTTTTAAAAAAGAACAGTGCTAGCACCCTTCTTTGAAGTCAACCTTATTTTCTACCACCACCATTAGAAAGTCCTTGCTATGTCCTTGTAGACACAGAGTATGGAAATCAAGTAATTTTGTAATTACTCACTTCAGTATGTGGTGATATTAAGAAAATTAGAAAATTAGTTAGAAACGCAGGAGGAAAAGGTTTGCTGCAGACTTTACTTATAATCCCAGGTGCAAATGAACACTGAAGCTTTCAGGGAGTGAACTGTACTGAGAATTTAGGAGACCCAAATGTTATTCTCTGCTTTATCAATTACACTGATATCAGGCTCTACTTTATCAGCAATGTTCAGTTCCTGAGAAATCATTTTGCTGCACTGTAAGTCTCCTCATTTATAAAATGGTGATAATGCCAGCAATCTCCTTTCAAAAGAAACCTGCAATGTACGGGAGGAAATTAGTAGATATTATGATTACGCTGTAATATACAAAAGGGTTCTTCTCTGTAGCACTGGGGATTAGCAGGAGTGAACTGCTGGTCAATACTGTGGTTATGCAAAACTGACAAATCAGAGAAACGACAGATTAGGGTAATTGACTAGGCAATTCTATTCCTTTTCTCTGTGCAAGAGGAATATGACACCATCTAGTTTTAGCTTGAAACTGCTTTAATCACAGAACTGTCAGGAAGCTGTCAAGACAATTCCTTTGGGAAGGCACTTGCAGCTTCCAAAA